>JAUIMM010000084.1:14467500-15756250 GCA_031769625.1 Taudactylus pleione | reverse complement strand
ATACAATGATAGCTCTCCACACCCTCACTATTTGTTTATAGCTCTTTTGAGAATGAGTGGTGTGGAGTACAGCAGTTCGTCTTATGGCCGGATAATGCGGGACTTCCAAACAGCACTAGCCCTGTTCTTACCCTAGTGTAGCCGTCCCTCCGGTGTCCGGTATTGATCTTTAGCTGCTCCAGAATGCATGACTGGTCCGCTTGGTCTTCTTGGCTTTGCCGCTCTGTTCCTCTTCTTTAGGGGGGGTCAGTGGCGCCTAGCTCTTTATTGGCAGAGTGAATTTGAGCAGTCAGCAAGCGGTCAGCTCCGTCTCCAACGCGTTTCATACAAAAATGTACTTTTTCAAGGATGACGATTGTTTGGTAGGGACACTCCTTTTATTCTTATCTCCGTGGGTTCTTTTTTAAAAAAAACTTTATTAGTTAAAATTGATACAATGTATCAAAAGTTGTGTATAGTTCCAACAATTAACTTTCGTGGTTTTCTAAATGTAAGGAAAGCCTATAAATAAATAATGTTTAAAACTAATAATATAAATAAATAAATAAATAAATGAATATAAAATCAGGATTAATTTGATTCTAAAAATACATTCAATTCTATATCTATGTTAAGACCATGAGGTTCAAGTGTTTTTAATAAAAAAATCCATTTACTTTCTTGCTTTTTGAGTTCCTTCACAATATCTCCCCCTCTCCAATTATTTTTAACATTTTGGATGCCTACAAATTTTAAGCCTGTGGGATTTTTTTCATGTGCCTCTAAAAAGTGCAGAGAGACACTATGTGTTGTGAGGCCTTTTTTTATATTATTTATACGCTCTGCAGTGCGGATTCTCATTTTTCTTTTGGTTTGACCTACATATTAGATCTGCATGGGCATATTAGAAGGTAGATCACTCCTTCAGTGTTACAAGTAATATGATCGCGGATATGGAATTCTTTTCCGTTTGATATAATGGTTGGGGTGGGTATAATGGAGCGGTATTTTTTCTTCAAATTATTACATGCCTTACAATCCAAGCATCTATGGAAACCTATGCTCAATGTTGTTTTATTCATTCTTTCTCCCAAGGGAATGTAGCTTGATGTTAATTTACGTCTTAAGCTATCAGCTTTTTTGTATATGACTTTGGTTTTTTTCGGAATTATGGTTTTTAGATCTTCGTCAAGTTCCAATATGTACCAATGTTTGTACAACATTTCTTCAATATGTTTATTGTTGCAATTATATTGTGTGAGAAAAGCCAACTCAAAATTATTCCCTAACTGGTTCTTTTCTTTATATCTGATTAGTTCTTCTCTTTTTGTTGTTTCAATTTTCTGTACATTTTTCCTTACCATTGTTTCTTTGTAACCTTTCTCTAGAAACTGACGTGTCAATTCTTCACTTTGTTCTTTAAACACCAAATCGTTTTTTATGGTGATTGCTGTTTGCTGAAAGTATTGTGTTGCAGTCTACCTTCTTCCGATGTGTTCTTGTTTTCATTTTCCCGTCTTCAATATATATTTCCAGATCCAGGTATACTACCATGCTTGTACTCATCTCTGTGGTGAACTCCAAGTTCATATTGTTTTTGTTGATATACTCTATAAAGGCATCTAATTGTTCATCTGGTCCGTCCCATATAAATAGAAGATCATCTATATATCGATGCCAACTTATTATAAAATCTTCATATGGGTTGTTCTTCCAAATGTTTTCATCCTCCCATCTTGCAACTACCAGATTCACATAACTTGGTGCGCAACGAGTTCCCATCGCAGTCCCATTTGTCTGCAGGAAGTACTCTCCCTTATACCAAAACTAATTATGTTGCAAAATATGTTCAATGCTTGCCATAATAAAATTTATTTGGCTATTGGGTAGATCAGTGATGGTGGAAAGGTAGAATCTTACATTTTCACATCCTATATCATGCTGAATACAGGTATATAGGGATTTTATGTCACTGGTGCAGAGTTTGTATGTACTCTTCCATTCAAAACTATTCACCAGTTGTAAAACTTGCATCGTGTCTCGTACGTAGCTTTTTTGTTTGGGTGCTAGAGGTTGTAGATATTGATCAATATAGTGTGATAAGTTTGATGTGACTGATGATATTCCTGAGGCTATCGGTCTGCCAGGTGTTTTTTTTTCGTCTTTGTGGATCTTTGGTAACTGATAGAAAACTGGAATTTTAGGGTTTTTGATATGCAGATAGTCATATTCTTTTTTTGTCAGAATCCTTTTTCTAATCCTTCATCCAAATGCTTTGTTAGTTCTTTTTGGAATTCTTCTGTCGTATCTGTACTTAATTTTTTGTACGTTTTCTTACCCCCCTACATACCCATTAAAACAAAGAAAATATTTACAGTATAATGAAAAATATTTTAGGAATCCCAATACAAAAGAAGATCAGAGTCAATTGATTAGAAACTCCTTTGAGTCAGGATTACAAACAGCAAAACGAGATGAGAGAAATAAAATATTCAAATTAATGGACAGTATAGAAGGAACATCGAACAGAGAGAACATAAAAGAAACATCAAACATCACGTTTTTAGAACGAAAACCTGAACAAAGTAACAATAAAAGATTTTTTGAGGAAGACAGCAATGAGGATGAAGATTTTTTAGAGTTCATTTGGGGGACAGGAAAACCACCAGAACGTCCCCAGATAAAGACAGCCATAACCAAAAAGAAAAAAACATTATCAGAGATGGACAAAGGGGGAAACGAGGAGGAAAAAGAAAGAAAGAAATCATCATGTTTAAAAACAACACAAATTCGTAGAGATGAAGGAATCTTTAATCTCAGTGAAAAGGAATTGTCAGATGACCACTGCAGCCTATTAAGGAAAGGACTGAAATTTGCCCCCCACTCCACTGTTAACAAATGTAACCTTTACATTGACCTTCATAAATTTGTTAGAAAATTATGCTTAAAGAAATGTTTTAAGGATAAGAATACTGTGAACTTTACAGAAGAAAACAGTAATCAATACCAACACACATCATTAAAACCATCATCGACATTCTATCCTCATCAAACTAAAGGTGCGCAAATTCTAACCTTTCAGAAAGTCATAGAACAAGAGATCAGTGCTATTACAGATAACATAAAACCCAAGTACAATCTAACACTTAAGGAGAAAAGAGCATTAAAAGATCTACAAAAGGACAAAAAAATCATAGTGAAGCCTGCAGATAAAGGGGGTGGAATAGTGATAATGGAGAAGACAACATACGAGGATATAATAAAAGAATTATTAAGTTATAAGAAAACGTAGAAAAAATTAAGTAAAGATCCGACAGAAGAATTCCAAAAAGAACTAACAAAGCATTTGGATGAAGGATTAGAAAAAGGATTCTGACAAAAAAAGAATATGACTATCTGCATATCAAAAACCCTAAAATTCCAGTTTTCTATCAGTTACCAAAGATCCACAAAGACGAAAAAACCCACCTGGCAGACCGATAGTCTCAGGAATATCATCAGTCACATCAAACTTATCACACTGTATTGATCAATATCTACAACCTCTAGCACCCAAACAAAAAAGCTACGTACGAGACACGATGCAAGTTTTACAACTGGTGAATAGTTTTGAATGGAAGAGTACATACAAACTCTGCACCAGTGACATAAAATCCCTATATGCCTGTATTCAGCATGATATAGGATGTGAAAATGTAAGATTCTACCTTTCCACCATCACTGATCTACCCAATAGCCAAATAAATTTTATTATGGCAAGCATTGGACATATTTTGCAACTTAATTATTTTTGGTATAAGGGAGAGTACTTCATGCAGACAAATGGGACTGCGATGGGAACTCGTTTCGCACCAAGTTATGCGAATCTGGTAGTCGCAAGATGGGAGGATGAAAACATTTGGAAGAACAACCCATATGAAGATTTTATAATAAGTTGGCATCGATATATAGATGATCTTCTATTTATATGGGACGGACCAGATGAACAATTAGATGCCTTTATAGAGTATATCAACAAAAACAATATGAACTTGGAGTTCACCACAGAGATGAGTACAAGCATGGTAGTATACCTGGATCTGGAAATATATATTGAAGACGGGAAAATGAAAACAAGAACACATCGGAAGA
Organism: Taudactylus pleione; assembly: GCA_031769625.1. NCBI lineage: Eukaryota > Metazoa > Chordata > Amphibia > Anura > Myobatrachidae > Taudactylus > Taudactylus pleione. The sequence goes on along the minus strand of JAUIMM010000084.1, from coordinate 15,752,140 downwards.
AGGTAGACTGCAACACAATACTTTCAGCAAACAGCAACCACCATAAAAAATGGATTGACAATATTCCAGAAGGTCAATATAGAAGATTGAGGAGGAACTGTACAGACGATTTGGTGTTTAAAGAACAAAGTGAAGAATTGACACGTCAGTTTCTAGAGAAAGGTTACAAAGAAACAATGTTAAGGAAAAATGTACAGAAAATTGAAACAACAAAAAGAGAAGAACTAATCAGATATAAAGAAAAGAACCAGTTAGGGGATAATTTTGAGTTGGCTTTTCTCACACAATATAATTGCAACAATAAACATGTTGAAGAAATGTTGTACAAACATTGGTACATATTGGAACTTGACGAAGATCTAAAAACCATAATTCAGAAAAAACGAAAGTCATATACAAAAAAGCTGATAACTTAAGACGTGAATTAACATCAAGCTACATTCCCTTGGAAGAAAGAATGAATAAAACAACATTGAGCATAGGTTTCCATAGATTCTTGGATTGTAAGGCATGTAATAATTTGAAGAAAGAATACCGCTCCATTATACCCACCCCAACCATTATATCAAACGGAAAAGAATTCCATATCCGAGATCATATTACTTGTAACACTGAAGGAGTGATCTACCTTCTAATATGCCCATGCAGATTAAAATATGTAGGTCAAACCAAAAGAAAAATGACAATCCGCATTGCAGAGCATATAAATAATATAAAAAAAGGCCTCACAACACATAGTGTCTCTCGGCACTTTTAAGAGGCACATGAAAAAAATCCCACAGGCTTAAAATTTGTAGGCATCCAAAATGTTAAAAATAATTGGAGAGGGGGAGATATTGTGAAGGAACTCAAAAAGCAAGAAAGTAAATGTATTTTTTTATTAAAAACACTTAAACCTCATGGTCTTAACATAGATATAGAATTGAATGTCTTTTTAGAATCAAATTAATCCCAATTTTATATTCATTTATTTATTTATTTATATTATTAGTTTTAAACATTATTTATTTATAGGCTTTCCTTACATTTAGAAAACCACGAAAGTTAATTGTTGGAACTAGACACAATTTTTGATACATTGTTTCAATTTTACCTAATAAATTTTTTTTTAAAAAAAGAACCCACGGAGATAAGAAAAAAAGGAGTGTCCCTACCAAACAATCGTCATCCTTGAAAAAGTACATTTTTGTATGAAACGCGTTGAAGACGGAGCTGACCGCTTGCTGACTGCTCAAATTCACTCTGCCAATAAAGAGCTAGGCGCCACTGACCCCCCTAAAGAAGAGGAACAGAGCGGCAAAGCCAAGAAGACCGAGCGGACCAGTCATGCATTCTGGAGCAGCTAAAGATCAATACCGGACACCGGAGGGACGGCTACACTAGGGTAAGAACAGGGCAAGTGCTGTTTGGAAGTCCCGCATTATCCGGCCATAAGACGAACTGCTGTACTCCACACCACTCATTCTCAAAAGAGCTATAAACAAATAGTGAGGGTGTGGAGAGCTATCATTGTATTATTCATTAATCAATATATATATTTTTTCCAATTACATCGTGGTACACTATTTATTATATACAGATTGGAGAGCCACTTATTATTAGGTATAATATATACATACACAAGCGCTCTTTTTTGGAATTTTTCATTTACCCTGATACTTACCTTCGGGATGCCGGCAGTCGGGATACTGGTGTCGGGATTTCGACGCCGGTGTACAGACCGTCGGCATCCCGCACGCCGGGATGCCGACTACATCCCGTGTGTCCATGTGGTAGGGAATATAGATTGGCAGGGAATGGTGTGAATGACTAAATACTCTTTATAAAGCACTGCAGAATATAAGTACGCCATATAAGTTACTATTGCTAACTAAATTGTTGGATAGGGAGCACTCCTGCACTGCCTCTATCCACACTGCAACACTGTAACATGAGCCGGCGGTCACTAGGACCTGTTGCGGCTCAGCAGGAGGCCTGACCTCCAATATGCGCTACTGCACATGCCTACTCTGTTGGCGCATCTTTACTCCCTGGCGTCCTATGCTTATGGACGTGCCCTCTGAGACTCCCAGCGTTAACCAACCATACAAAGCAAAACATACCACCGCTTGTGCAGAGAGGCATAGCGCCACTAAGCACCTGGCGCACTATAACACCCAGCAACACCCTAATGCTCCACGCTGCATCCAATACCTTGTTACACCTGCTTAACCTTGTGGGGGGATGCAGTTATATTGCTGGCGGACAAGATGACGGTCGTCGCTAAATATCAACGCCCGAATCCCGCAGCACGGCAAAATGCCGACGGTGAACAGGATACCGACTTCGGCAGCTCGAACCACTGGAATCCCGATCATCCAGATGGATAAGTAGGGTTAGGCTAGGGGAAGAGGTGGTTAGGGTTAGGCACCCCCCGGTAGGGTTAGGTTTAGGGTGCGGGAAGGGGGGGTTAGGGTCAGGCACCAACGGGGGGAGGTTAGGGTTAGGCACCCCCTAGGGAGGTTAGAGTCAGGCACCACGAAGGGAGGGTTAGGGTTAGGGGGGGAAGGGGGAGGTTAGAATACTTACCTACCGCTATCGGGATTCTGCACCATGTGGGCTTCCACTGTCTGGATTTCATACAGATTCCCTTGTGTATGCATGCCACTTGTTATTCTACCTAGTTAACAAACCTAAATCCTGATTAAGCAATTCCACGTGTAGTAACCGTAACCAGCACCTCTCCTGTGCAGCTTACTACCTCTGGCTGAATATACTCTATAGCTACACTCTTCCTAATAACATCTCAGGCCCAGAGTATCCCCTCATATAACTCTGCTAATATAAACTGGCTTTAACTTACAAATGTAAACAACTCCAACATGAAATATCATGAATAAAGAGAAAACAAAAACATTTTAATTACAAATTATTTTAGCATCATTCACCATTTTAAATTTATCCAGTTTAAAATATTATACAATGCAAGCTGACCATTGGAATTATAATGATACAGATAGTACTGGTGTAGGGAGTCAGTCACCTGTAAAAGTCAGTGCTGTGTGCAGTAGTCACAATGTGCTACATACTATACGTTATTATTTAGAATACATGGGAGTAGCGTCACCTCACCACAGTACCCATCATCTCACAACAACTGACTCAATATCACCACAACCCCCTGCTTCTCACTCCTGCCTCCTGCTGCTGCTCTGCAGCTGGCTGGGACCCGGCCACTGAGATACGCTGAGAAGAGCTGGAGAATCATGGATGAGAGATTTGTATCGCAGCTACTGTAAGCATTATCAGCAGCATGTCCCCTGTGTTTATTTCTGTGCATCTCTGCCCAGCTGCCGAACATGGCGATGTGCATTGTCCTCTTTGCACAATGGGCCTGATTCAGCACATATGTGAAATGCTGAATGCAGATTCCCGATTATCGGGAATCTGCGCGTGCGCATGACCTGTTCTGTGAATGTGCAGAACGGGTTCTCTGAGATAGCACGCAGACCCTTATATGCCTTTGCCTGATTGATAGGCAGAGGCATTTATGGGGCGATGTGGGGCCTGCCGGCGTTCCCGGAAACGGGGGCGTGACGGCCCCGTTTTCTGGGAGTGGTAAGGCAGGGATTGCGTTTACAGACACAATTACCTGGTCTCGCAAGCCTGAATAAGCCTCAGCTTGCTCAACTGGCCGGTGGCCCTGTGCCGTCCACCATCGCGATGGGATTCCAGCCTGCAATCTCGGTTGCAGTGCTATACACCACCTGTCATACACCACCTGCTGCATTTGCATATTAGCAAGGACAGAATTGCAAAGCTGCCTGCGTGCAAATTTGAAATTCCAAGCTGAATCACCCCAATATACCCTGCATTCCTGGGCTTCCTATTGAGCTTCCTCGTCATGATGTACCTGTCCGAGAACAGCGCTGACTTCAATGGGTGTTCCCTGAGGCTGTGTGACTGAGCGGGAATATCACGCTGGAGAGGGAGAACTTCACAGGGGAGGAGTGGGGGCCTAAGACCACCTGCAGGTTCATCGAAGGGATGGACATCGGATGAACAATGTTTTTGTTCTGATGGTAGTGGTTTTACCATTTGATGGTGGCGGTCCGATGTTTGCCACCATCAAATGGAAGTCATTTGACGGTGTTCCGATGTTTTTTGTGTTTTTTTCCTGATAGCTATGCCTCCTGTGGCTCCTTCCTGGCTACTGTGTCTGCATCAGGACGTCTTCATGGGGTTGTTGGAGGCTCCCTGGCCAGCTCTTATACAGCAGCATGGTTTTTATTCTGTGACGTACTTCACTAAAATCATCACTGCTTGGCTCCCATTTGTCACAGAAGAATGGTTCATACACCTAAACCTTCCTTGTCCAATGCTGTATAGCAGGGATGGGGAACATCAGTCCCTGGGGCCCTATAAGGCCTCTGGAATCATTTGGTTTGGCTCTCTGAGCTTTTTTCTGCTAGCCTCAACTGGCTAGCAGTGTGCCTAGAATGACACCCTGCAGCCAGAATCTATGCAGCAGTACCGCCTGGAGCGTCCTTAGGACGATTCAGATGGTCACACGGCTGCCCTTACAGCTTCTGGAGCATCCTCAGGATGCTCTGGGCATTGCTGTAATCACTGGCGATCGTGGTCCCGTCCCGTGTGTCGTCACACGGAGGGGGCGTGGCCTGCACTGGGCCCGCAAATATTGTTATATACAGTCAGGTGCATAAATATTGGGACATTGACAGAATTTTCATACTTTGGCCTCTATTCACCACCAAAATGGCTTTTAAATGAAACAAACAAGATGTGCTTTAACTGCAGACTTTCAAATTTAATTTGAGGGTAATTACATCCAAATCAGGTGAACGGTGTAGGAATTACAAAGGTTTCTATATGTGCCTCCCACTTCTTAAGGGGCCAAAAGTAATGGGACAAACTAAACAATCATAAATCTAACTCACTTTTTAATACTTTGTTGAAAATCCTTTGCAGGCAATTACAGCCTGAAGTATGGAACGCATAGACATCACCAGACGCTGGGTTTCATCCCTGGTGATGCTCTGCCAGGCCTCTACTGCAAATGTCTTCAGTACCTGCTTGTTCTTGGGGCACTTTCCCTTCAGTTTTGTCTTCATTAAGTGAAATGCATGCTCAATCGGATTCAGGTCAGGGGATTGACTTGGCCATTGCATAACATTCCACTTTTTAGCCTTAAAAAACTCTTTGGTTGCTTTTGCAGTGTGCTTCGGGTCATTGTCCATCTGCACTGTGAAGCGCCATCCAATGAGTTGTGAAGCATTTGACTGAATATGAGCATATAATATTGCCCGAAACACTTCAGAATTCATTCTGCTGCTTTTGCAGCAGTCACATCATCAATAAATACAAGGGAACCAGTTCCATTGGCAGCCATACATGCCCACGCCATGACACTACCACCACCATGCTTCACTGATGAGGTGGTATGTTTTGGATCATGAGCAGTTCCTTTCCTTCTCCATACTCTTCTCTTCCCATCACTCTGGTACAAGTTGATCTTTGTCTCATCTGTCCATAGGATGTTGTTCCAGAACTGTAATGGCTTTTTTAGATGTTGTTTGGCAAACTCTAATCTGGTCTTCCTGTTTTTGTGGCTCACCAATGGTTTACATCTTGTGGTGAACCCTCTATATTCACTCTTGTGAAGTCTTCTCTTGATTGTTGACTTTGACACATATACACCTACCTCCTGGAGAGTGTTCTTGATTTGGCCACCTGTTGTGAAGGGGTTTTTCTTCACCAGGGAAATAATTCTTCTGTCATCCACCACAGTTGTTTTCCGTGGTCTTCCGGGTCTTTTGGTGTTGCTGAGCTCTCCGGTGCGTTCTTTCTTTTTAAGAATGTTACAAACAGTTGATTTGGCCACACCTAATGTTTTTGCTATCTCTCTGATGGGTTTGTTTTGATTTTTCAGCCTAATGATGGCTTGCTTCACTGATAGTGACAGCTCTTTGGATCTCATATTGAGAGTCGACATCAACTGATTCCAAATGCAAATGTCACACCTAGAATCGACTCCAGACCTTTTACCTGCTTAATTGATAATGAAATAACGAGGGAATAGCCCACACCTGTCCATGAAATAGCTTTTGAGTTGATAGTCCCATTACTTTTGGCCCCTTAAAAAGTGGGAGGCACATATAGAAACCGTTGTAATTCCTACACCGTTCTCCTGATTTGGATGTAATTACCCTCAAATTAAATCTGAAAGTCTGCAGTTAAAGCACATATTGTTTGTTTCATTTCAAAGCCATTGTGGTGGTGAATAGAGGCCAAAATATGAAAATTCTGTCAATGTCCCAATATTTATGCACCTGACTGTATATCAAAATGGCCCTCGACATAAAAAAGGTTCCCCACTCCTGCTGTATAGAATCATAAAATCATCAAAATCTGTCCAGTGGTTCAAGAGAGTAGCCCAAACGAGTAGACAGACCCCTAAACCGGGGACGTTATTTTATATATATATATATATATATATATATATATATATATATATTAGGGGTGTGCACCGGCCACTTTTCGTGTTTTGGTTTTGGATCTGGATATTTCTTCATGTTTTTGGATCTGGATTGGTTTTGCCAAAACCACCCTTCCGAGTTTTGTGTTTTGGATCTGTATTTTTTTGGAAAAAAGCATAAAAACAGCTAAAATCACAATTATTTTTATTTAATTTGTTCCTACGCTATTATTAACCTCAATAACATTAATTTCCAGCCTATTCTGAACACCTCACAATATTGTTTTTAGGCCAAAAGGTTGCACCGAGGTAGCTGGATGATTATGTTAAGTGACACAAGTGGGCAGCACAAACACGTGGCCCATCTAGGAGTGACACTGCAGTGGCAGACAGGATGGCAGTTTGAAAACTAGGCCCAAAGAGTACTTAATGCAAGAAAAAAAAGACGTGCAAGATGGAATTGTTCTTGTGCCCTCCCACCCACCCTTATGTTGTATAAACAGGACATGCACACTTTAACAAACCAAACATTTCAGTGCCAGGGTCTGCCACACGACTGTAGTTGAAATGATTGGTTCATTTGGGCCCCCACAAAGCAAGCTGGCAATTAATCTGTCCCTGCACAAACTGGCTCTACAGAGGCAAGATGTCGTCCTCATCCTCATCCACTGATTCCTCATCCTCGTCAGTGTTGTGTACATCCTCATCTTCACAGAGTATTATTTAGTCCCCTCTGGAATCCACCACCACAGGTCCCTCTGTACTTTCTAGAGGCTGGTCTTCCCGGAAGAATTGATAATTAATTTTCACACTGGAAGGGGGGGGGGGGCAACTTAGGTAAAATAGAGCCAGTTTGTACAGAGGGCCTGATTCAGAGCCGGACGCTCTGAACAAGCGCCCACTCTGAATCAGGGCGTTTTGGTTTTTTTTGGAGCGTTCTCCTGGACGCTCGCATAGCTGTGGGTTACCACCCACAGCTTATGCGAGCGTCCATGATGATGGTCGCGATGGTCAAGACCATCGCGACCATCGGGCTTGCGACGAGACCCTGCGGTAGGGTCTCGTAGACCGCAAGCCCTGGAGTGATTTTGGCTCTATCAGAGCCAAAATCACTCCCACTGACATCACTAGTGATGTCAGTGGGGCCGGACCCAGACGGTAGGCGTTCCCATGGGAACGCCTCCGTCTGGCAGCCACGCCCCCGGCATGCCCACCAAAGGGGGCGTGCTGTCACTCAACATCGACAGCACGCCCCCTTTGGTGCGAGACCCGGAGCGACAGCTTGGCTGTCGCTATCCGGGTCTCGCGCATGCGCACGACGGAGCTCTCTTACTGAAACCGGTGATACACAGCGTAGCCTGCCTTGGAACGAGCTGGTGTTTCAGAGATGCTGCTACTAGTGACACTGCTGTTGTTGCTGCATAAGGCAATACATCTACCCAGTGGGCTGTCACAGTCATATAGTCCTTAATCTGCCCTGTTCCACTTGTCCACATGTCCGTGGTTAAGTGGACAATTGGGTACAACCCATTTTTTATGACACTGAGAACACTTTTTCTGACGTCTCTCTGTACATTCTCGGTATTGCCTGCCTAGTGAAGTGGAATCTAGACTGGATTTGGTACCTGGCACACACTACCTCCATCACTTGTCTAAATCCCACTGCACTAATGGCGGATACTGGACGCACGTCTAACACCAACATAGCTGTCAAGGCTTCAGTTTTCCGCTTTGCAACAGGATGACTGCTGTCGTACTTCATCCTGCTCGCTAAGGACTGTTGGAGAGTCAATTGCTTAGTAAAAGAAATGGTGTTCCAACCTCCTCTCTGGGATGATGAATGACTCCCAGCAGCAACAGCAGCCAGCGGCAGCAGTAGGCATAGCAATGCAGGATCCTCCGGAGGAATCCCGGATAGGAGAGGAGTCAGTCATGCCAGTGACATGGCCTGCGGGACTACTTCCGATCCTGACTGAGGAGGAAATTGACGAGGAGGGAGTTGACAGTGTGGTTTGCAGGCGCTTGGATACAACAGGACAAAGGGATTTAGGTGTCCCTGGACTGCTTACGGTCTTAGCCACAGTTTCTGAACTTGGCAGTAACTTTTTATGAACACAGGTGACGTATAAGGGAGGATGTTCCTAGGCGGTTAACGTCCTTACCCCTACTTATTACACCATTACATAAGCAACATATGGCAAGACAGTTGTTGTCCGGATTTGGATAGAAATATTTCCAGACCAAAGAGGTGGAATGTTTAGTCTTCTGCCCAGGCATGACCGTGATGGGCTTTTTCATCCCACGGACAACAACTCTTTCCCTTGGTGCCTGATTTAAACAAATCACATCACCATCAGAATCCTCCTTGTCAAGGTCAGGCATCGCAACCACCGCCACACTTGGACTCTCCTTGGGGAGTTGTGATATCTTCTCAGAACGCACAGTTCTTTGCTGTGCTTTTGCCAGCTTTACTCGTTTCATTTTTCTAGAGGGAGGAGGAGGACTTCCATCGTCATGTGAAGCTGAACCACCTGTTCATGAACTTAGGGAAGGACCTTAGCCGTTCCTTGCCACTCCGTGTCGTAAATGGTATATTGGCAAGTTTACATTTCAGTAACAGCGACAGCTACGCCGATAACAGTGACAGCGACAGCTACGCCGATGACAGTGACAGCTACGCCAATGACAGTGACAGCTACGCCAATGACAGTGACAGGTGTTTGTTTTTTCTCTGTGCAGCTATGCCGATGACAGTGACAGGCAACGCCGATGACAGTGACAGCAACGCCGATGTCAGGGACAGGCAACGCCGATGACAGTGACAGCAACGCCGATGTCAGTGACAGGCAACGCCGATGACAGTGACAGCAACGCCGATGTTAGTGACAGTGACAGCTACGCCGATGACAGTGACAGATGTTTTTATTTTTCGCAGCTACGCCGATGACAATGACAGCTACACCGATGACTGTGACAGTGACAGCTACACCGATGACTGTGACAGCTATGACGATGACAGTGACAGTGACAACTACGACAGTGACAGGTACACCGATGTCTGTGACAGCTACGACGATGACAGTGACAACTACACCGATGACAGTGACAGCTACGCCGATGACAGCGACAGCTACAACGATGACAGTGACAGCTACATCGATGACTGTGACAGCTATGACGATGACAGTGACAACTACACCGATGACAGTGACAGGTACACCGATGACTGTGACAGCTATGACGATGACAGTGACAACTACACCGATGACAGTGACAGCTACGCCGATGACAGTGACAGGTGTTTATTTTTTTTCTACGCAGCTACGTCGATGACAGTAACAGTGACAGCTACGCCGATGACAGTGACAGCTATGCCGATGACAGTGACAGGTGTTTTTTTTTCTGTGCAGCTTCGCCGATGACAGTGACAGCTACGACGATGACAGTGACAGATACGCCGATGACAGTGACAGGTGTTTATTATTTTTCTACGCAGCTACGTCGATGACAGTAACAGTGACAGCTACGGCGATGACAGTGACAGGCAACGCCGATGACAGTGACAGCAACGCCGATGTCAGGGACAGGCAACGCCGATGTCAGTGACAGCAACGCCGATGTCAGTGACAGGCAACGCCGATGACAGTGACAGATGTTTTTATTTTTCGCAGCTACGCCGATGACAATGACAGCTACACCGATGACTGTGACAGTGACAGCTACACCGATGACTGTGACAGCTATGACGATGACAGTGACAACTACACCGATGACAGTGACAGCTACGCCGATGACAGCGACAGCTACGACGATGACAGTAACAGTGACAGCTACGCCGATGACAGTGACAGGCAACGCCGATGACAGTGACAGCAACGCCGATGTCAGGGACAGGCAACGCCGATGACAGTGACAGCAACGCCAATGTCAGTGACAGGCAACGCCGATGACAGTGACAGCAACGCCGATGTCAGTGACAGTGACAGCAACGCCGATGACAGTGACAGATGTTTTGATTTATCGCAGCTACGACGATGACAATGACAACTACACCGATGACTGTGACAGTGACAGCTACACCGATGACTGTGACAGCTATGACGATGACAGTGACAACTACACCGATGACAGTGTCAGCTACGCCGATGACAGCGACAGCTACGATGATGACAGTGACAGCTACACCGATGACTGTGACAGCTACGACGATGACAGTGACAACTACACCGATGACAGTGACAGCTACGCCGATGATAGCGACAGCTACGACGATGACAGTGACAGCTACACCGATGACTGTGACAGCTATGACGATGACAGTGACAGTGACAACTACACCGATGACAGTGACAGGTACACCGATGACTGTGACAGCTACGACGATGACAGTGACAACTACACCGATGACAGTGACAGCTACGCGAATGACAGTGACAGGTGTTTATTTTTTTTCTACGCAGCTACGCCGATGACAGTGACAGCTATGCCGATGACAGTGACAGGTGTTTTTTTTTCTTCGCAGCTACGTCGATGACAGTAACAGTGACAGCTTCGCCGATGACAGTGACAGCTACGACGATGACAGTGACAGATACGCCGATGACAGTGACAGGTGTTTATTATTTTTCTACGCAGCTACGTCACTGACAGTAACAGTGACAGCTACGCCGTTGACAGTGACAGCTACGCTGGTGACAGTGACAGCTACGCTGGTGACAGTGACAGCTATGCCGATGACAGTAACAGTGACAGCTACGCCGATGACAGTGACAGCTACGCCGGTGACAGTGACAGGTGTTTATTTTTTTTCTACGCAGCCACGCCGATGACAGTGACAGCTATGCCGATGACAGTGACAGCTATGCCGATGACAGTGACAGGTGTTTTTTTTTCTTCGCAGCTACGTCGATGACAGTAACAGTGACAGCTTCGCCGATGACAGTGACAGCTACGCCGATGACAGTGACAGGTGTTTATTATTTTTCTACGCAGCTACGTCGATGACAGTAACAGTGACAGCTACGCCGTTGACAGTGACAGCTACGCTGGTGACAGTGACAGCTACACCGGTGACAGTGACAGCTATGCCGATGACAGTAACAGTGACAGCTACGCCGATGACAGTGACAGCTACGCCGGTGACAGTGACAGATACGCCGATGACAGTGACAGATACGCGATGACAGCAACAGGTGTTTTTTTTTATTTACGCAGCTACCCCGATGACAGTAACAGTGACAGCTACGCCGATGACAGTGACAGATACGCCGATGACAGTGACAGGTGTTTTTTATATATATTTGACTCCTTGACAGACAGCAGCACAGGACCAATGCGCAGTTACACCGATGACAGTGACAGATGTGTTATTTTTTTTAAAACAACGCAGCCCTTGACAGACTGCAGCACAGCACTGGACAACAGTAGACAACCAGCCCCTATGGTCAGCTTCAGCAGCAACCAACAAATCCCAGCTCCCTCCCTGTGCACAGTCCACAGCAGCCTTTGACAGACAGCAGAACAGCATTGGACAACAGTAGCCAGCCAGCCTCTATGGTCAGCGTCAGCCTGCAACCATCAAATCCCAGCTCCCTCCCTGTGCACACTCCACAGCCGGAATGAAAAATGGCGGCGATGGCAGGACCTTTGATAGAATCCAAAACCCGCAAGAATCCGACAGCGGGATGATGACGTTTTGCCTCGATTTCAGATCCGAGCCAGGTGGGAAACCCAGAGCCGGCTCGGATCTGTACTCGGATCGGGGGGGCCTGGGGGGCCCAGGGGGGATTAAGAAATCGGAACCGCTTATCCCATATATATATATATATATATATATATATTATATATATATATATATATAAATATATATATATATATATAGGTCGACATGTAAGAAGGTTGAAAGGTACAAATGGTCAACAGGGTTAAAATGTTGACACAAAACACAAAGGTCGACATATGTTGTGTTTATTTTCTAACCCTAATCTTCACCCTAACCCTCCCCTTGGTGCCTAACCATAACCCTCTCTCCTGGTGCCTAACCCTAACAATTGGGGATAGGTGCCTGACACTAACCGTTCCACCTACTGCCTAACCCTAACCCTCCGGTAAGTGTCTAACCCTAACCCTCCCTTCAGGTGCCTAACCCTAACCCTCCGGTAAGTGCCTAACCCCAACCCTCCCTTCTGGTGCCTAACCCTAACCGTTGGGGTAAGTTCCTAACCTTAACCCTTTGGTAAGTGCCTAACACTCACCCTAAAAAAACAAACACATGTGTCGACCAGCTTTGTGTCGGCCTTTGTTCATGTCAACCATTTGTACCTGGCGACCTTCTTACATGTCGACCTTTTGTCCTTGTCGACCTATTGTCTAATATCTGGTGTCTACCTAGATATTGTCGACCTTTTTACTGTAGAGCTTTCACCCGGATACCCCATCAGAGGTCCCCATGAGAAAAATGGGGTGTGGTTGCGGCACATTGGGGTCCTGGACCCGCCCAGGGGTCAGAGAGGTGTGTATGTGGGGGACTGGGAGTGCAGATGAGCCAAAACCATGCCCCCTGTAGGCTGTGACTAAGTAAGTACTGATCACTAGGGCGAAAGCACAGTACCCCCCCCCCCCCCCAGCACCTGGGCTGCAGGAAGTCTCGTCGGCTCTGAACACATCCTGGTTAGGCAAGGCCACTGCCCCGGTGAGTGTGTTTTTCCATAAAAGTTACACCTGTTTCCACAGCATGTGGAAGTGCCACTCCACTGGAGCCCCTGCAAAACAGAAAAAAACATCTTGCTAGTTGGGCAGTAGGATAGTGCGCTAAAATCAAAATGGTTGGGAGAAATGCTAAAGTTTCCCAGCATGCTCTACTGCATACTTGCCGACTTTATTTATCTCCTCCCCGGGAGAAGCCAGGGGAGGAGATTCTGCTGACTACTATGGTGGGGCGGGGCCGGACTGTATATGTAATTAGGCCCCACCACAGGGAACGCTGCGATTCGCAGGTTCACAGGTAGGAGGCAGGGCTAAATTAAGTGATTCGTGTGACACAACTGCACCGCGTGTGTAGCGCTGACCGGACAGAGTTCGGTCAGCGCTGCACAGTGTCAAACACACAGCCGCCTGTCCCGGCAGCTGTGTGTTTGTTTCAGCAGCTGATGAGAGTCTGTCAGACTCTCATCGGCTGGTGCTGCTCCCACTGCGGGAGCCATCTTCCGGCTCCCGCAGGAAGTAATGGGAGAGACGTCATGACGTCTCTCCAATGGTGCAAAGCGGCCCGGGAGGACTGACAGAGGAGCTGATAGCGGCAGCGGGACCAGGAGCCGGGATTCAGGTAAGTGGTTTTTTTTTTATTACGTGTCTCTCTACTGGGGGGGGGACTACAAGGGGGGGCTACTACTGGGGACACTAGAAGGGGGGATTACTACTGAGGGCACTACAAGACGGGGTTACTACTGGGTGCACTACAAGGGGGGACTACTAGGGGCACTACAAGGGGGATTACTACTGGGGGCACTACAAGAGGGGACTACTACTGGGGGCATTACAAGGGGGGATTACTACTGGGGGCACTACAAGGGGGGACTACTAGGAGTACTACAAGGGGAGACTACTCCTGGGGGCACTACAAGGGGGGATTACTACTGGGGGCACTACAAGAGGGGATTACTACCGGGGGCACTACAAGAGGGGATTACTACTGGGTGGCATTACAAGGGGGGATTACTACTGGAGGCACTACAAGGGGGCATTACTACTGGGGGAACTACAATTGGGGAATACTACTGAGGGCACTACATGGGGGGGAACCTCCACTGGGGGCACAACAATGGGGGGACTACTACAAGGGGGGACTACTAGGGGCACTACAAGAGGGGGGACTACTACTAGGGGCACTACAAGGGGGGGACCACTACTGGGGGCACTATATAAAGGGCAATACTGAGGGTACTGCATAAGGGGGGAACTACAACTGGTGCCACTGTTTAAAGGGCACTGCATAAGGGCGACTATTGGGGCACTGCATAGGGGGACTAATACTGGGGGCACTATATAATGGGCTTACTACTGGGGGCACAATGGGCACTGCACAGGAGGGACAACTACCGGGGGCACTGCATAGGGGGGTGCCAAAAAAATATCCTCGGTTACCAAAAAATTTGGGCTAGGGCCGGCCCTGCATGTATGCTACTGTATTACACCTCTCTGCAGCAGGTTGCCATGTAGGGAGTGATGTCTTTCACTAGCTAAGGAATATAACAGTTTTGCAGACTGTGCGGATTCATACACAGCAGCCAAATCACTGATGTAAAATTATCTCCAATCACTGCATTATCAGTCTTATGATGTAATCCAATCAGGACACTTAGGGGCCCATTTATCAAAGTATATTAGATTGTTTTATAGATGTGAGAGAAGCCTCAGCTGTCTGTAGTGGAGGGGGAAGGTAACACCTTACTTTGTACAATAGCTGCAGTAGAATGTATTTTACCTTCATACTTCATGTCTGGATATGTACATTTTGTGGTTTATTGGTGCATAAACATCAATATTTATTGGGACACCTACTATCATTGTCCATGGCTTTGCATATGAATGGGATTACTGGTATGTACTAGCACTTGTGATCCATGCTGAATGGAGTATGGGTGGAATACACCATGGTGGGATGTAATTTAAATTCTGGCTGTCGGGATGCCGGCGCTCAGAAAGTCGGCGCCATAATCCCTATACCAGTCAGAATACCAGCGCCGGCATCCCGACGGTAAGTAGTAGTGTTATGGGTAGGGTTAGGGTTAGGCACTATGGGGGGAGGGTTATGTTTAGGCTGTGGGGGGGTTGGGTTTAGGATGCGGGGGGAATGGCTAGGTTTAGGCTGCAGGGAGGGAGGGTTAGGTTTAGGGGTAGGGTTAGGATACTTACCGACAGTCGGGATGCCGGTAATACATAGTGGGGCTGAGTTATTGGTTATTCCTATTTGCTTTCTGCATTGTGTGATGGGTAGGCTCAGAAAATGAGTGAACGCAAATAAGAAAATGCAGAGTTGTTCTAAATTTGGACGCGTCTAGGCTTGTGTATTACACCCATTTTAAATTCCATGCAAGATCCATTTTATTTTTTGTTACTGATAATAATATGTTGAATCATGTATACTAAAATCTGGAGGATATGGAATTCTGTCTATATCTGGATACATAGTTCACTTTTGTAAATCTATTTAAAATAAATTATTTGCAGATTTAATACTAAAGATACTGGTATACATTTTATTATTTATGAATACACTTGAACAACTAATATACTTGATTAGGATGGGGCCTCTTCATCATAACTAAAAAATCGATGGAGGTAATTAGGTTTAGAACTCACATGGAGTTCTACCTAATTACCGGAGGAATTCATCATTCCTTCTCTCCATCAGTATCTATTCTGAAAAGCTGTCATTTTTGCGATGACAGCTTTTCAGAAAATAGATACTTTTCCCTCTCTACACTGCATTACCGCAGCTATAATCAGTGCTGAGCATGCGCAGTTACGTTCACAAAATCGGTGCAAGCGCAGCACTGCCTACAGCTGCGGTAATTCTGTTCCCCCCCAGCACCCCCCCTCCCCTCCGCTGACCTCCCTGTTCCCCACCTACCTGGCCACCGCAGCCGCAGTCCCCGACCTCCTGTCTGAAGAGGAGAAAACAGTAAAGTAAAAAAAAATATATATATATTTTTTGGAAACTTTACTGCGTTCTGCCGAGAGAACACCGGTGGAGCAGCAGCCAGAGCCGGAGGAGGGACGAGGGAGTGACGGAAGGAGCCGAGGAGGACCTGCCCAGCTGAAAGTAGGTAAGTGCTACCCGCTGTACGCCACCTCAGAGTGGCGGATAGTAATACCATCAAATTCCGAAAATACGTAATTTTCGGAATTTGATGAATAGCCTAATTTCTACATCCTCATACTAATGTAAAAATGAATGCAGGCAGACTTAACCAGGAGATATCAGTGATATCTCCTGTGTTAAGTGTGTTAATGAATACTAAAATAACGGTAATTAAGGAAAATGTCCTTAAAACCGGTATTTTAGTGTTGATGAATAGGCCCCTGAATTCTATAAGAAAAGAACACATAATTACCACAGAGCTACAATCACTTTGTTGAACACATGGTAAATCTTCTAAAGGAGTAGACATCGGTCTAGAGCTATTCTCATTCACATTCTGAAAATAGTTGTTTTCAATACTTGCAACAGCTGTCCTTAGTTCTGACTGGAAAGAAAAGTAAAATTGTGAATCAGCATAGTAAACACTATAATGTAAAACAAAACTACAGAATGTGACCCGACTACTGTTTTTACATCCAATGGAGAGAGGCCCTGATTCAGAGCCGGATGCTCTGACAGAGCGCTCGCTCTGAATCAGGGCTGTTCTTCTTGATTTTTAGAGTGGCCTCCTGGCCGCTCATATAGCTGTGGGTGACCACCCACAGCTATAGTGAGCGGCCAGGAAGATGGTCGCGATGGTCAAGACCATCGCGACCATCCGGCTTGCGACGAGACCCTTGTGGTAGGGTCTCGTTGCCGCAAGCCCTGGAGTGCTTTCGGCTCAAACAGAGCCGAAAGCACTCCCACTGACATCACTTGTGATGTCAGTGAGGCTGCCCCTGACGGTAGGCGTTCTCATGGGAACGCCTCCGTCTGGGCAGTCACGCCCCCGGCACGCCAACCAAAAGGGGGCGTGCTGTCACTCAACTTCAACAGCACGCCCCCTTTGGTACGAGACCCAGAGCGACGGTTTGCCCGGCGCTATCCGGGTCTCGCGCATGCGCACGACGGAGCCGGCTCCAACGTGCGCATGCGCACTGGGCCACCATCGACCCGCTTGCGAGCGCTCAGCGTTCGCGAGCGGGTCTGAATCAGGCCCAGAATACCAAATAACTGTTTTATTAGCAATGCAACCTTGAAAAAAGAGAGCAATGTATTGTTCTGTGCAATGCGGGACTTCAATTGTTAGCCTCAACTCCAGCCCATTATAAAAAAACACAAATAACCAAGGAAGTACTGCTTTCCATGGTAAGATACATTATTACACTAAAGGAGTAAATCAACCTTTTGGTGGAGTTACCACAAAACCAAGAAAATTCACTGGATAAGTTAGTCTCCTATGGAAGCAGATTAGACCTTTCTGTACTTGCTGGCCTTGTGCAAGTCATTCTGACTGAGCAAAAAGCCAATTTTTATATGATGAAGAGCAACATAAATCTAAGAGCTGAACAACTTGGTGTTGGATATGATGAACACCATGACGCAGACTAAGCAGGAGATTGCCTGACAATTGACCTGGCCAGTCCCAAAGGGCAGTCATTTTGGAAACTCAACCCATTCTGGCTACAACAGATGGGAGTGGGCTCAGAGTTAGAAGCGTTTTCCAAGGGGTTTTTCACAGATAATATAGGTTCTGCCTCGGTGGCGATGACATGGGATGCCTTTAAGGCCTATTTAAGAGGTACATTAATAAATAGAATATCTGAACTTTAATTATTCCATAGACAAAGGAATTAGAACTTGAGACTGCATGTAAAAACCTAGAATTGGTGTATTTGAGTGATAGCCTTGAATCATCAAGACTTAAATGGTTGATTTCACAAGCTGCCTGGATGACACATTTGCAGAATAAAGCCAGTCGCAGGTTGTTATTCTCTTCACACTCACATTACACATTTGCTGACAGGACGGGGAGCTACTTAGCTCATTTGATTAATTTTGATCGCCCTTCAAATACAGTGGCGAAATTTATAGGTGATAGCGGCTCTGTGGTGTCCACTACCTCTGACATAGCTGAGATGTTTTTGATTTATTTCAAACCTGTGTATTCTTCAAGATTATCTTTCAGCCATGCTGAATTGGTGTCTTATGTTGCAGATATAGGATTGCCTTCCCTCAATCCAGAAGATGCAGCCTTCTTGGATGCTCCTTTTTCAGAAAAGGACAGGGGGCAAAGCTCCGGGGCTAGATGGCATTCCAATAGAGCTCTATAAAAAACATGCTTCATTATTTATTACACAATTGTTGGAAATATATAAATTTTTTGAAGAAAATATTTCCACCCCCTCTATGTCAGAAGCATTGATAATAATACTGCCCAAGCCTGGGAAAGATTCTAGGTTACCAGACTCTTACCTCCCTATATCACTGATTCCTAATGATGCCAAAATACTGGCAAAGATGTTGTCTATCAGATTAAACAAAGTAATAACTAATATAGTCCACCCAGACCAGACTGGATTTATGCCTGGACAATCCACAGCAGTGAACATTAGACGTCTTTATAGCCATATTCAGGGCTCCCATGGAGCAGAGTCCTCCTCAGCTATTGGGTCTTTAGACACAGCTAAAGCTTTTGACTCCGTGAAATGGCCTTTTCTGTGGGAGGTCATGAAAAGTTTTGGAATAGGTCCGGTGTTCATAAAATGGGTGAAGTTACTGTATTATGCTCCTTGTGCCAGAATATCTGTTAATGGATATATCTCTCCTTCTTTTGCCCTTGCCAGAGGTACGAGACAGAGATGCTCTTTGTCTCCAGCCTTATTCGCACTTGCTATAGAACCTCTGACATGTCTGTTACGCACCCATCCAGGCATTAGTGGACTTAGGCTTGGGGGTAGAGAAGGTAAAGTGGCTTTATATGTTGATGATCTGTTGCTTTTTTTGTCTGATTATTTTACATCTATGCTGGTTGTCCTTCAGCTGATGTCCACATTTGTAATATTTCTGGCCTGACCACAAACTGGGAGAAATCACATACAGTATGATTATAATGCGTAGTGGGAATGGAGGTTTCTACATTATGTGCCCTAACATTTAAGTGTTAATACTCTAGCGTAATATATATTGTATATTCTGTACTAGATTATTTTGATACTATTCAGCACTGTCTATTATGCTCTTTTTCATATACATATAATCATACTTGCCTACCCTCCCGATTTGGTCGGGAGCCTCCCGAAAATCGGGTGCCGCTCCCGACCTCCCGGGAAGGCAGGCAATTCTCCCGGCTGCCGCTCACCCCTCCTATCCCCCCCGCTATAACCCCTGTAACCCCCGCAGCGGGGGGGGGGAGCGGTGACGCGATTCGGGTCATTTTGGCCCCGCCCCCTCCTGCACAATGCCTATTTTATCGGCATTATATAGCGGGGGCGGGGCCAAACTGACGCAATTGTGTGACTCCGCCCCCGTCACGCCCACAAGTGACATCACCCGACCGGCCACTGACCCTTGTCTCGGCCACGCCCACCCCGTCCTGCCGATCTGGCTGCTCCCTTCCGGAAGGAGCAGCCAGAATGTCGGCAGGTATGCATATAACATGTTTATATATGCTGTCGATTTTCTTTATGCTGTGCAGTTTGCGAATTTGTTATTCATATTCGGTGTTCTATATATTTGCGATGGATATGTTTTACGCTTTTGATGTGTGACAATTATTGTTTTTTTTTGTATGTATTATTGTTATATTGTATTGTTTAATTGGAAAACATTTTCAATAAAAAATACTCAATTTAAAAAAAAAGCAGGAGATTGATTGGTTCTTTCTGCAGTAATCAACTAATTAGTCAAACTGCCTCCCTCAATCATTTATGCCCAGCTAACTGGTTGATGCTACCAATAACGTTTGCCCAAAGATTAAGCCATGCATGTGTAAGTTTACACAACAGGTATGGCAAATATACAAATGGCTCATTAAGGGCTCTATTTACTACAATCCGCATATTGAATGCAGATTGTAGTGTGATATTATCGTCTGAATTCGCATTACGAATTCAGGCAATATCACAGGGATTTACTACAAATCCCTTGCAGGGACAGAGCTTGCGGTAAAGCTCTCTCCCTGCGAATCCCCTCTGCACACTAGTCACTGTATTTTCTCCCCGCGACCCCCCCTCTCCCTTAATTACACTTACCTGCATGATCCGGGCCTCCGGTGTTGTCCTCTATGCCTCCGATCAGGTGATCTCCCATACTGCACTGGGACCCAATCACCTGATGACCGGGCCGCAGTGCACTATGGGAGACCAGCTGACCAGAGGAGTCATCACCGGAGGCCCGATCACCAGTCCCTGGAGTCAGGTAAGCAAAAAAATGTTTTGATAATTTTTTATTTTATTTTTTACAGTAATCAGCTTGCGGTCTGTTTAGACCACACAGATGATTACTGGGACCGACTCCAGGGTCTGCTCTGCCCATTAGAGCAGAGTAGGAGGCCGGTAACCAGGGGAGACCCTGGATAACGCCACCTCCACACAGTTACGGCCGAAGTGAGAATCGAACCCACGACCTCAGTGCTATGAGGCAGTAATGCTAAACATTACACCGTCTGAACAATAACGACTGTAAAAATCGCTCAATCGTTCATATATTTGACATGTAGGGCATGCATCGACCAACGCTGCGTGTGCCCGCATGTCATATAACGATATCTGACATCGACAGTGTTTGCACTCAGATTTGGACAATTTCATTCATTTAACTGCTGTCAGAAGTCGTCCATCGTCCATTATGGTGCATACACACGGTCAGACTTGCTAGATCAACGATGAACGATGAACGATTTGACCAACGATTTCATGAACGATTTCTGACAGTATTAAAATGAACGAAATCGTCCAAATCTGTCTGCAAACACAATTGATTTCAGAGATCGTTATCTGACATGCGGGAACGCGCATCGTTGGTTGATGCATGCCCTACATGTCAAAGATATGAACGATTGAGCGTTTTTTACAATCGTTATCGCTCATGTCTGATATGAAATCTGACCGTGTGTATGCAGCATTACTCTTAACTAAACATCAAAAGATCTGTCAGAATGTAAATGCACAAGCTCACTGTACAACTCTGGAAGGTCATTTAAGTACTGCAGTTTGGCACAGTTAGCCAGTCATTCTGCCATCTACTGCTACTGCACTATATTTTCCATGAGATCCTTTTTTGATGGAGGAAAAGTCATCCTGCAATAACAGAATTGGGTAGTAAACTAACAACACACATATTGTTTCAGACACATTAAAATGGAATCATCATTCATAGGTACACTCAGAGCTATGATCACACGGTGCTTTGTAGGTGCTGTAGGTAGAAAAATACTATATAGCTTTCCTGTTTTTTTCTTTGGTTTAGACTCAAGTCCTGCCTGTAAAAACAGGGCATTTGCTAACAGGGCCAGATTATCAGATTATCATTGAGGTGGATGGGACTGCAGCCTGATGATGACCAGCAGCCCAGTTGGCCACACCGTCGGCCATAAAACATAAGTATTAAAACAGTATTTATATTTTACTCATAAAATAATGCAATATTTCTACTTTTATGTATTTAGGGAGACGCTGACGCTGGATAGCGCAAGTTACATACACACCCATGTATCACTGGCTACACCCACCTCCTCCGCAGCCGATCCTCAGAATAGACCCTTGATTACTTTCAGCCCCAGGCCCATGTGGCTATTATCCAACCCTGGTGCTAAGCATTCACATGCTGGCATTGGGGAAATGGTGCGTACAAATGTGTATGAGAGTTAGCCTGCAGAAGGATATATCCCCGGAACTTTTTCTTTTGGCAATAAGTGTGTCAGTAAAAGGCTTTTGCAGTCAAAACAGTTTTAACCTGTCTCACACCCTCATACCGAGCGCTTATGGTGCCTCTGATAGTGCAGAAGTCCCCTGTGACTGCACAGTCATAGACCTGGTCAGACCATTAGAGATCAGCTAAGGCCATAACTATATTTTACTGGAGTTGAACTATGCTCATTAATAACCAGAGGTAGTCCCCTTGCTGAGTATGGGATGATACTGAGTCAGATGCTCCTGCAGCTGCTGTCTCACACAGTGGCGGCAGCCTGCTTGCTAGCTTACGCTAATATGAGAATCCACTTGTGTGTGCCGAATTTCCATGCATCTGCATCCAGACCACTGTTTTACCATCTGCTGCTGCAGCCGTCTGTCATTATTAGTATTGGGCACTGCACCCACCCCATGCTGGGTGCAAAAGATTAGTTAGAAACAGGCGTTCTACATCTGCACACAGCGAATGAGCACGTAGTGGGCTTACACACCAGCGACACTCCCACAAGACGGGTCAATTCCGGATGTCCGCATGATCGCCGCCCATATACCACATAGAAATGCCCATTTCACTGAAAGAGTGCTCTGTGGACGGACATATCTCTCCGTACGCACTTGCAAACTCCGTCTGTGTGTGTACACCTTGTCGGGCGCATGTGTAGTCAGTGACTTCTTTCTGCATCCGTGAGATCCGTCCATGTGTTCATTGTATGTGCAGTCAGTGATTTATTTCTACACCGCCTGCGCAGTATGCAGATATCCGTGAGATCCATCCACATTTCCACTTGCGCCCCAGCTAAGAATCAGTCTCACTAAAGAGTTATACCTTAGGGATAACCCAAGAGATCCTGATAGATCAGGGGACCCCATTTGTGTCCAAGTATAGAAAGAATTTGGCTGTTGGACATGAAAACACCTCATACTTCAGGGCATCGTAAAGTGATTTCACTGCACAGTGACACATTATAAAAAAGTTAATGCTTTTAGAGATGTGGGAATGGGAAATGTTTTACCATGCCTGCTGTCTTGGAGATCTCATAGCCCTCTATGACACTCTGAACTGTTATACAGAAGACAGCACAGACATTTGAGATACTCTGAAGGAGAGTTAGGAGCAGTGATCTAAATTCAAGAGAGGTTATCCATATTGGCTCCAATAGTTCAACAAAACATGGAAAGAAAATAGCAACAATACTTAAAAAAAAATTAAAAAGGAAGTTGCAATATTGGTTCAACCCAATGAACAGGTGTCGGTACGACTCCCTAATAAGGAAACTAAACAAGGTGGGGGAGTCATGCTGGCTAGTGGCTACACCATCTATAAACCAAGCAAAGAGACTGTATTAAAATTACTATAAAGACTTGTTCTACACTACTGTTTGTGGGATACAAAGTTGCTGGGTTGTTGAAGAAATAAAGGTTAAGCCTGCTTGGTATCCTCTCTTGCCAGTACGGTTAATGCGGTTTGCTTGAGCATATTGTGATTGATGAGTTTGTTGAAGTTGCAAAATTCTGAAATGTTGTCAGGTGCATGCCTTATGTCGTGTTAGGTTTTATTACCAGGTTCACTAAAGGACCTAGTAACAGTTGTGATCACAGGGGCCAGGCCTGCTCTACCATTAGGCAGCTGCCTAGGGTACCAGGATCTGGGGGCACCACAGAGTCTGTCTATTACAATATTAATACCTCCACAAAAATGTCAGCGTGGCACTAATAGAGCTGCAAAATATATAAATATGATAAAAAACAGCTGCATACACCTATGGGTTTGTGTGAACCCAAATATAGACCACCAAAAATAATCATAGACAAGAAAAAGTAGTGATGGTGTTGCGCTAATTAAATTAATATCATTAATGTTAGCAATAGCTTAACATGGCAGAGAGAAAAATCAAGACACCAAGTATGTGTACCAAATAGCAACTTTATATATAAATGGACACGGTAAATGGCAAATACATCAAATTACAATGAAACATACAATATAAAACCTATTTAATTAAGAAGTCTGTACAGACTAGTCTAATTAATACATTAAAAAGAACCTCCTGAATCCTGATAACTTCACTGGAAAAAAGTTCACTATAGAAGATCATATAAATTTATCTATCTAAAAAATGCAATTCTCACCGGATCATACTCCACATAAAAGTCCTTGAAACCTCCTTAACCAACCTCCAGGTTTTGAATGCGAGGTAACGCTCAGTAGTCTCCGTATGTAGGTAGGAGAGTACTGAGACAATAGCCTCCACGCTGATGGAAAAAACTTTGTCTGATTTGTTGTGTACGGTAAGAGCAGCTGATGGGATATCCCCCGCTTGTGCGGACCAAAAGGTAGGTAATCCAAAGATAGGAAATCCTGCGGCTATAATGAAATCAGCACGTGACCGCCTGTTACCTTCTGCCCTTATCCAAGTCACAGCATGTATAATAGCTCCCCTGGCTCTCCGTGGAGCAGTAACAATGTCTGGCTCCAAGAGAACAATGATCTCACTTTGTAGCAAATTACTAACGCGTTTCGCTGCCGTTCCGTGAAGCTTTGTCAAAGCGTGTGAATGACATTACAATATTAAGGATTTCTCTGAGAGAGACATTCTTGTTGTACTAAATGCAGGTTATGGCAGTGGAACTTCTAAGATGCCACCTCCTTTCATCTGAGAGGCTGTAAACTGGGTTTTGGTGGCTGTGGTGGAGGGCGGGGGCGGTTCAGTAGGCTGAAGTTTTGCCTAGGGTGTCGAGGCACCTTGCACCGGCCCTGACAGGGGGACTCTTTCGACTGGAGACACTCTGGCAGAAATGCTAGTCAGCTATATGTACATGTTAATACCAATCACAGGGGCCTATGTATCAAAGCTGAGAGAGAGATACAATTGTGAGAGATAAAGTACTAACCAATCAGCTTCCAATTTACATTTTGCAGGCAGTGTTTTAAAAATGATAGGTAGGAGCTGATTGGTTGGCGATTTATTTGTTACAATTATATCACTCTCCCAGCTCTGATACTTCGGCCCCTTAGAGTAGAGATGGACAATTAGCGGCTCCCCAGCAGTTTTGATATTTGGCCATGCTAAAACGGTTGCAAGGCATGCTGGTATTTGTAGTCCATCAACAGCTGGAGGGCCGCTTATTGCCCACCACTGCCTTAGAGGATGTATAATAGTGCAATACATAAATAGACCCCTATTATGTCAAACCGGTCCTTTATTGGTGAGTATTAATAGTGGATGCTACCACGGACAGCTGAAAATTGGCACAAAATCAGGAGAATAAAAATAAATTGTCTTATGTGGTGCACACAATAATATAAAACAACTTTTATTTGATCTATTTAATAATCAATAATATTGTTAAAACCAGTGAAGTAAAATTCAGACATAGGAGTATATTTACTAAACTGCGGGTATTTAGAAGTGGAGATATTGGGGGTCATTCAGACCCACTCGCGAGCGGCAGTACGCTCGCAAGTGGGTCGATGTTCCCCACTGCGCATGCGCACGACGGAGGGAGCTCCGTCGTGCGCATGCGCGAGACCCGACGAGCGAAGGACTTTCCTTCGCTCGGAGTGTCTCATCAAAGGGGGCGTGCTGTTGATGGTGACTGACAGCATGCCCCCTTTGGTGGGCGTGCCTGCTAGACGGAGGCGTTCCCAAGGGAACACCTACCGTCTGAAGCCGGCCCCACTGACATCACTAGTGATGTCAGTGAGAGTGATTTTGGCTCTGATAGAGCCAAAATCACTCCTGGCCTTGCGGTTGAGAAACCCAACCGCAGGCTTTTACTCGCAGTTCCGATGGTCGCGATGGTCAAGACCATCGCGACCATCATTTTGCACGCTCGTATATGCTGTGGGTGGTGACCCACAGCTATACGAGCGTCCAGGAGGACGCTCCATATTAATGGAGGTGGGCCCTGATTCAGAGCGAGCGCTCTGGTCAGAGCGTCCGGCTCTGAATCAGGGCCTTTGTCCATAGCAACCAATCAGAGTCTAGCTATTATCTTCTAGAAGGTTCTAGTTAAATGTTAAGTAGAATCTGATTAGTTGCTATGGGCAACATCTCCACTTCTAAAAACTTTCACTTTAGTAAATATACCCCATAGTGTGGAAAGAGAACAGAAAAGTGATTCAAAAATACTATGCATGGTCGACCTGTTCCTATATTTCTTTATTAAATATTATTCTCTAAAGATGAAGTAGTGTTCTGTGTGTTTCTTACAATATTAAATGTCTAGTCTCCTTCAAGGGATACTCCGCCCAAGTATAGATATATAAATTTCGCTTAGATAAGGAAAGAGTGAAAAAAAATCCTCTTTTTATTAATATGCTCAGAGGGGAACAGTATTATTATTTTCAGTTCATACTGAGTTTTGACCATAGTGACAAGTCACATATTAATTGCAAATCCATTTACAGTCAGTGTGGTTGTACATGCATACAGTGCATCCGGAAAGTATTTACAGCGCTTCACTTTTTCCACATTTTGTTATGTTACAGCCTTATTCCAAAATGGAATAAATTCATTTTTGTCCCCAAAATTCTACACAAAATACCCCATAATGACGTGCAAAAAGTTTTTTTGAGTTTTTTGCAAATGTAATTAAAAAAAAATACTAAGAAATCACATGTACATAAGTATTCACGGCCTTTGTCATGAAGCTCAAAATTGAGCTCAGGTGCATCCTGTTTCCACTGATCATCCTAGAGATGTTCCTACAGCTTAATTGGAGTCCACCTGTGGTAAATTCAGTTGATTGGACATGATTTTGAAAGGCATACACCTGTCTATCTATATAAGGTCCCACACTTGACAGTGCATGTCAGAGCACAAACCAAGCATGAAGTCAAAGGAATTGTCTGTAGACCTCCGAGACAAGATTGTCTCGAGGCACAAATCTAGGGAAGGGTATAGAAAAATATCTGCTGCTTTGAAGGTCCCAATGAGCACAGTGGCCTCCATCATCCATAAATGGAAGAAGTTCGGAACCACCAGGACTCTTCCAAGAGTTGGCCGGCCGACCAAACTGAGCGATTGGGGGAGAAGGGCCCTAGTCAGGGAAAGACCAAGAACCCGATGGTCACTCTGTCAGAGCAACAGCATTCCTCTGTGAAGAGAGAACCTTCCAGAAGGACAACCATCTCTGCAGCAATCCACCAATCAGGCCTGTATATTAGAGTGGCCTGATGGAAGCCACCCCTTAGTAAAAAGCACATGGCAGCCCACCTGGAGTTTTCCAAAATGCACCTGAAGGACTCTCTGGTCTGATGAGACAAAGATTGAACTCTTTGGCGTGAATGCCTGGTGTTATGTTTGGAGCAAACCAGGCACCGCTCATCACCAGGCCAATACCATCCCTACAGTGAAGCATGGTGGTGGCAGCATCATGCTGTGGGGATGTTTTTCAGTTGCAGGAACTGGGAGACTAGTCAGGATAGAGATAAAGATGAATGCAGCAATGTACAGAGACATCCTGGATGAAAACCTGCTCCAGAGCGCTCTTGACCTCAGACTGGGGCGACGGTTCATCTTTCAGCAGGACAACGACCCTATGCACACAGCCAAGATATCAAAGGAGTGGCTTCAGGACAACTCTGTGAAAGTCCTTGAGTGGCCCAGCCAGAGTCCAGACTTGAATCCAATTGAACATCTCTGGAGAGATCAGAAAATGGCTGTGCACTGACGCTTTCCATCCAACCTGATGGAGCTTGAGAGGTGCTGCAAAGAGGATTGGGCGAAACTGCCCAAAAATAGGTGTGCTGAGCTTGTGGCACCATATTCAAAAGACCTGAGGCTGTAATTGCTGTTGAAGGTGCATCAACAAAGTATTGAGCAAAGGCTGTGAATACTTATGTACATGTTATTTCTTTGTTTGTTTTTTTAATTCAATTTGCAAAACTTTTTACATGTTGTCATTATGGGGTATTGTGTGTAGAATTTTGAGGACAAAAATATTTTTTTCCCATTTTGGAATAAGGCTGTAACATGACAAAATGTGGAAAAAGTGAAGCGGATGCACTGTAGCAGTGACGTGCGGTGAGATAAATGGATGGGGAGGCACTGGCTAGTATCAGAACCAGATTTACAAATACATATATGAAACAGAGGGTTCATGTGGGCATTAATCAAAGGTGCAGCAGTATATAGTGCTGGAAATGTGTTGTGTTTTGATCAGGGATGTGCAAAAAAGGTAGGCAGGGGAGGCAGTGCCTCACCTGTCATGCATTTTTTACTCCAAAGTTTTGAATATAAAAATGATTAGACTAATACAAGGAAGATATTTATATATTTTCTTTTTCAATTTTTATTATAATTGTTATAGTTAAAACTCTGGAGTATACTGAAGTATGACAGGGATGGCTCTGTCTCACCTGCCCGCACATTACTGGTGCATAGATATCTCCTTTACTTGATGTACTCATTTATCTGCAGAGGATCCAAGTAATATGCTCATATATATAAAGAAATGCTGGTCAGCCAATCACAAAAAAAGAAAATACATGGTCAAATTTGGACTTGACCTAAGATGCCCAAGGATTGATGTGATAATGTGCTATATGTTTTATAAAGTCGGTGCACATTGTTCTACTTCAGATGCAGGTAGGACTATTTTTCTACTTTGGATTCAGTTATACTGAGCAGAGATGCTCACTGCAGGGAGTCTACTTACATAGGAGGACACAGGGAATACTACGTAACACCCCTCAGATAATCACAATGGAGTTGTGATTGGCGGCTATTTTAAGATTGCTGTTATGAAGCCACACCACTACGAGAATGAAACGGGATTAAAAGAGAGACACACCTAGAGGAATTTTATGCACTTGAGCCAGATCTTTCCTTGATAATTCTGCCCACACAGTGTTTAAGACCAAATATCTTTATGTCAGAGATTAAGTATTGAACAAACTTGAGACTGTTTAGCCTGCTCCTTTTAAATGAGGGTGGTATCCATGATAGAAAGTCCTCCAATCTCTGTGCAGTCAGAAGATCTCCTTGGTGAAAATGTGGAAGAGCCGGATGGCAGTTGGTTGTTTCTCCAAAGCTGTGAAGTAGATATACTAGGAGAAGTGGTCCACAACCAACAGGATGGTGCTATTGCCCTAGCAGCTGGGAAGTTTGTATTGAATCCCATTGACAGATGGGTTCATCCTTGGAAATCTTTAGTGTCAACAATAGACTGGAAGCACCTTTGTGTCAGCACAGGTGGTGCAGGAAGATATGAAGGTAGCCACATCCAGGAACTCTAGTTGGCATTGCGAGAAAAGAAAAATCTCAGAGACTGTGGTCAGAACCTCATCTGCTATGATTGAATTCAAGAGCTTGGACATACTGGCACCTCCAAGAGGAACAATAATGGCTTCTTATTCAGAGACAGAGCATCACAGGTTGAACAGCAGGAAGAAAATGTGTGGATATTCTCATGAAGCGGTGTGACCCAGGTGAAAGCCAGTCCGGTGAGTAGGGATATCACATATAACACCTATATATTTTCCATGAGGAAAAAAGTAGATTGTTGTGCAACTTTTGGCAGAGCTGGGTCAGGAACGCACAGCAATAGTCAGGGATGCTATATCAGCATAGTGGTGATGTAATCTTAACAGCAGCTTGGGCATGGTCACTGTTACCCCAAGAAGAGCTACTTAAGAAACACACTCCCTCTTGTGTTTGTTGCTGTCAATTGCTTTTACAGATATTTATGACCAAGGAGTTTGTCCCAGGAGTTTAAGCAGTAACAGACTATGACATGGTCAATGGAAAGGGGACTGTAAAGTAGTGGGCAGTGTAGTACAGGGAGAAAGGAGAAGAGACTTTAGAGTTATTGGTGGTAACGCAGTAGCCAATAACAAGATAATATAATGATGACATTTTATATAAAAACATCCAAACTTTGCTCTTGGAAAACATGGCTGTGAGTGACATGTTTGCAGTCAGAAGGCCTGATTCAGCAGAGGACACAGTGGGCAAAATCGCACGGATTCCCGATAGTTGAGTATCTGCGTATGCGCAGGACCAGTACCACGCATGCGATCCCACACACATTACGGCAGCATACTGTCAGTGACTGACAGTCTGCTGCTGTTTCTGGGTGGGGAAGGGGCGGCGACAGCCTCGGTTTTCCAAAAAGGAGGCGTGTCGCCGCCGTTGGTGGAGAGTGAAGAGGCCAGGATCTCTGTTGGCTGATAGAGATTTCCTGGCCTCTATTGTGCATCTGTGGCGGCCAGCTTGCTTGACCCCATGGGTCACTCAGCCGGCCGATAACATTGCAGATGATCCGATGCTGCGTGCTAAGATGCAGCTCGGATCAGTAATGTATGCAGGAGACATGACGTCTCCTGCTGTATTACCATACTAGTGCTATCCCAGCTGCTAACATGTTAGCAGCTGCAATAGTAACTCTGTCCTCTTCTGAATCAGGCCCAGAAGTAGCTCCCTGAGCCCAGTTTGCTGTTTATTACAAAATGCTGATATGTGTTTTACAGTACAGGATAGAGTTGGGTCATCTTGGTATGCCAGAAACTGGTGATGCTGGTGATGATGCTGGTGCTTATGGAGTGTGCAGTGGCTCCACATGTTGAGACTCCCTGGAATGGCAAAGACTGCTTACAAAGATTGACTATTTTCTCTTCAAATCTATTTCTAAGTGCTCTATTTATTAACATTATTTTTACTAAAATAATGTGAAAAAGGTTGTTTTCACACCCTTTTCACATTATTTTAGTATCACCTACAGTTACTAAAGGGCAATTGGAGTAGAATTTGTTAAATTCTACTGCAACCCCTAAGTATCACTTATTTTTAGTAAGCAGATCGCATTTCCCATAATTGTAATGGGAAATGTGATCTGACCAAAGTTACTAAAAATAAAATGTGAAAAAATACCGGGGAAAGCCCTGTGATAACGCCACCTGGAGGTGGCGTTATCCAGGGTCTCCCCCAGTTACCGGACTCCTGCTCCGCTCTAACGTGCAGAGCAGAGCCCGGAGCCAGCCCCATAAATCAGCTGTGTGGTCTAAACAGACCACACGTTGATTCACTGTAAAAAAAAGTAAAAAAAAAAAAAGTAAAATAACCCAAACTTACCTGAGTCAAGGGACCGGAGTTCGGGGCTCTGGTGATGTCCTCCCTCTGGTCAGCTGTCTACCATGCTGCACTGGGGCCCGGTCGTCATCTGACAGGGTCCCAGTGCAGTATGGGATGTCAGCTGACCAGAGCGACAGAGGACATCACTGGAGGCCCGATAACTGCAGGTAAGTGTAATTAAGGGAGGGGGGGTCGCGGGGGATCCGCGATCACCGGGGGCAGTGCTTAGTGACGGGGCGGGGCTTGACGACAGGGGGGGGTAGCAGCGGCGGCCGGTCGGCGTATGCGCGGGGCACTTGTCACAGTATTTTTACGCAAATACCGTGATAAGGCTCTGGAGGGGATTCGCAGGGACAGAGCTTTCTCGCAAGCTCTGTCCCTCGAAAGCTCCGGTTCGGGAGTTTATTGATTCATTGTGACTTATCTATTTTGTTGGATTGTGCGCGCCCCTGCTATGATGGACGCATACGCTCTGTGTCTGTCCCGATTCCAGTAAACCATAGTCGACTAATTACCCTCACAAGGTTATACTATTAGGACAGCAGCGGGATATCAATTCTATAGTTAATACATTTTTTCTGCCTTTAGAAACAATTATGTTTATATTTCATCTCATGTAATGGCAGTCATGCTATGCATTACTTACTAATGGAATTTTATGTCGTAATAATTATGTTTAGCACTACAGAGTTCAGACCCTCACTTGTTATATAATCAGGCACCTGACTTACGCACTGTGGGGACTAGTACTATTGTCTATCCCCTCCTTTTACTGAATCTACTCTTTTTTACTTAATGACCTGTCAATATTGAATATTTTTTGATGTACAAAACATGCATCTTTAATATCGTGATTTATATATTATTTATGACTTGTCAGTATTGAATATATTTAGACGTATAATATATGTATATATTTTCTTGTGAGTATACTCCAGATTTGCATCAGGGGTGTTTCCACACTTGTATAGGCGTTTAATTTATTATATCAAGTGGATCACTCCCCCATTATTATTCTTGAGCTGAATACTCAGATGTTACCGGGGAGGAGATTATTTTAGGATATGTAGACCTCACCAGTATGATATTCGTGTACATATAATTGATGAATATCGAATATTACACATACTGTTGAGTCTCTTTGGCCACTTTTTTGTGTAACATGACTATTTATGGTGTGCTGAACATTACATAATTAATGTCTATATGTACTAGTTATTCAATTTTGAACGTGACAAACAGCAGCAATAAAACACACATATTGGATCTGAATACAGCTGGATCGTATTATTCTGATATCAGCTATCTTAGTATGTTGTTTATCTTTATCTCTATTAACTGAGGACAATCTCCAGCCAGAAATTCTCTCATTGAGTGTCCAATGCGGACAGTATGACACCCAAAAGCAGAAATGAATCCTGAGCAACGTCCCTGTTATTCTGTTGTTTCTAGGGGTAAACTGCTTTCCGGTAATCTCTCACTCCTCACAAATAGCATTTTGTATAGGTGGGGAGCAGAAGAATGAGGAATAGTAGTACTATATCCTGACTTTACTGATATTTCATGTTTTCTATGTCATTTATTTAAACAATAGAGGGTTATATTCGGAAATGGTCTATTTTATGTGTTGAATTGATCAGAGACTGCTATTTAGAGTGTTATGAAGAGAGGAGATTTGAATTCAACACCATTCTTAAATCAAACATTTCACTTTAATTTAGATGGATTCATAAGTGATGTTATTACAGTGACACTTTCTTATTACTGTTATTTTCATTGTGCATATTTTTTCTGTTTTGTTTAATGTGTACACTTTGATATATTGTGGATCCTCATTCGACGGTGTGTGTCTATGTTTGATTTACTTCTCTATGTTAATGTATCTATTGATGTATCTGAATGTATGACATCAAGGACACTCTGTGTATTAACATTGCACATTCCTAATACTAATACCAGATACATCTAATATGTGTACATATATATATGTATATTCCAAAATTAAATATTTCGCTTCAATTTAGATGGATTCATAAGTGATGTTATCACAGTGACACTTTCCTGTTACTGTTATTTACATTGAGTATAATTTTCTGTTTTGTTTGATGTGTACACTTTGATGTATTGTGGATCCTCATCCGATGTTGTGTTTGTCTATGTTTGACTTACTTATCTATTTTAATATATTGATTAAAAGTTAAGATTTAATTATTTTCTATAGAAAGAGTGCTCACCAAACAGAGTTCTTTCTATTCTCTTTCTTTGACAAGCTATTACCTAACTCTAGTGAGCACCACCACTACCTTTATAAATGTGATAAATTCCTTTTCCCTTATTACACTGAGGAATAGTGGTTATATTACGTATTAAATTAATCTATCTATGATTGCCTGTGCGTCTTCACCTCCCACTTCTCCCCTTCCCTGTAGGTAAATCTTAATACACAGAGCAGCGGTTTAGCTCCGCAGCCTGTGGGCGTCTCTGTACGAATACCATCGGCTGTGGCATTAGCATAAAGATGTAGTGGCGCTGCAGCAAAAGACGCAGTTGCGGCTGCAATAGTGTGCACTTCTGAATCAGGCCCTTAGTGTCCTTCAAACATTCAATAGCTAAGTCTCTTATTTACCATGTTTGCCTATAAGTGTACTGTGGTCAGTGTACTGCGACAAATCAGATTGCTTACAGATAAAAGGCACAACTAATGGTCTTCTCATCAAGTGGCCTGAAGGGAACATGAATTGGCTGCAAAAATATAATAATACAAATTATAAAGATATAATATTTGAAACCGATGATATCTAAACAGGATACTGAAATATGAGGTTTCTCAATATTGGCAAAAAAGTATATATGGAAAGAACACCGGTGCATGTTTTATAGATACACATCAATTTGTGTGGAAGTTGACCCTAAAGAAATTTTTTGCTTCACAAAAAGATGAGGTAATTGCAGAAAGCTCGGAGCCAAAAAAGTTTACCAAAAAATTTTCCTTTTATCCCGCATATGTGAAAGGGAATTTTATTGATTGTTTTCAAAAGTTAGTTATAGATGATCTTCATAGATTAAAGGAAGATAAGGTGAAGAAGCAGAATCTCACAAGACAGGAGAGAGCGGCGATTAAAACATTGAAACAAGATAAAGGAATTATTAAACTGTGTGATAAAGGGGGAGGAGTCACTATCATGAATCGTGATATGTATACGAAAGAAGTCTATAGACAACTGCGTGATGGGATTACATACCAGAAATTAAATAATTATCCAATACAGAGGATAAAGGGGGGCCTTTTGAAGTTCCTCAATAAACATCTTGATAAAGTAATCATTTCAAAACAAGAATATGACTTTTTATTCATAGAACATCCTAAAACTCCAACCCTATATATCCTGCCGAAAGTCCACAAGAGTACCACAGCTCCACCGGGATGACCTATTTTAGCAGGGATAGGTGGAATTACAACAAATCTCTCAGAAATGATAGATCACCACTTACAATCTCTAGTAGTCCAGAATAGATCATATATTAAGGATACTACTAGTATAATGAATAAATTAAATGAAGTGGAGTGGAATGAAGCAATGTTCTTGATAACAGGGGATGTGACGTCTTTATACACCATTATCTCCCACACTAAAGGTGTAGAATCAGTACGTTGGATTTTAGACCAATCAAACTACTCAGAAGATCTAAAGAATTTTATAATTGAGGGAATAGAATTTATTCTCAATAATAATTATTTTTTCTTTGAAGGTGGGTACTACCTGCAAAAAGTGGGTACCGCAATGGGGACCAAGTTTGCTCCCAGCTACGCAAATCTATTTATGGCCTATTGGGAGCAGTAGATGATCTGGGTGAGTAGCTGGGCGCGCAACTTGGTCATGTGGTACAGGTATATAGATGATGTGATATTCATCTGGAATGGCACTGAGGAGAATTTGAAGACTTTTTTGCAATTTTTTGAATGTCAATGATGATGTCACCCTCACTTTCGATGTCAGCAAGGAGAGTGTTCATTTTCTTGACATCACGGTGTATATTGAAGAGAACAAAATAAACACCAAGGGTTATATCAAACCCACAGACTCCCAGAATTATATTAATAAGAATAGCCTACATCATAAAAATTGGCTGAAAGGGATACCCAAGAGTCAATTTATACGCTTGAGGAGAAATTGCAGTAATGATAATGACTTTAAGTCACAAAGTGAGAATATGAGCCTCAAATTTTTGCAGCAGGGATATGATAAATTTGAATTGGAAAATAATAGGGGAGATGTTTCCCGTATGGATGGAAGACTATTATTGGCCCCTAAAGAAACCTCAAGTGATAATGGGAAGAAATATGATTTTTCTTTTATTACTACGTTTTGCTCAAACCACAGGAAAATTTAACACATTATCAATAAGCATTGGCACTTATTAAAAATGGACCCTGTGTTAAAAGATTTGATCCCTACGAAACCCAATTTTGTCTATAGAAGGGCCCCTAATCTGAAAACACACTTGGTTAGGAGCGCGTTGGATTATGAAAGTAATAGTCCTGTAAGAACTCAAGGATTCCGCAGATGTGGTGCATGTACTTTCTGTAAAGCGTACCCAGTCAAGTTTCCAAGTTCAATAGTTTATCAGTTAATGGGAAAAGTTATAAAATTGGTAACTTTATTACTTGTCATACTAGAAATGTTGTGTACCTAATAATGTGCTCCTGTGAATTATTTTATGTGGGATGTACTTCCAGGGCACTAAAAACGAGATTATCTGAACATTCCAGGAACATTAAGAAAGGTTTAGAAACACATAACCTTTCTAATCATTTTCGAATAAAACATCAGTGTCGAGTAAATTACATTAAATTGTTCCTAGGAATTCAGAGTGTGAGGGCTTCATGGAAAGATAGGGACACGGAAAGGATTTTGGCCAAGGCAGAAATGTCTTGGATTTTTTAATTAAATACGATTGCACCAACGGGTCTTAATAAAGAATTTGAATTAAAGTGTTTTTTTTATAGACAAATAACACTTTTAAAATCTTATAAATAATGTTTTAAGCTTTTGTAAGATTTTTTTAAGATCTTTTAGCCAATTATGGGAATTCTTTTTAAGTTTTTGTATTTTATTAAATTATTTAATGAATGATATGTTATCATTGGTGTTTTAACATTTATTATATTGTATTTGTTATTAAGTCTACACTTTGTTAACAATACCACTCATTTCTATGATAGACAGTATGATTCACGTACCCATGATATATATTTCCGGCAGTAAGACCGGAAGTATTGGGGACTCAGTATGCCCGAATGGAGACCGCTGGATGAGAGCCACGTGTTCCCTAGTAAGTGGATAGGTAGAGATACAATTGGTGCCGCTGTGTCTATAGAGGATTCTGGACAGCGAGCTTCCGGGTAATTACCGGAAGTTCGGAGATCGGCTAGCACGTGGGATGTGTATGCAGCGGGATGCGAGTGACAAAGACCAAGGTCCGGCGGGGTACTTCCGGTTGACAGACTGACGATGACATTTGTTTATGTGTTACCATGGACACTTATGAGGGAGGACTTCATAGGTGCTCCTTAATATTGAGCCAGAGTGTCTTCCTGTTTACGTTTTGCTGGGAATGGAGGACGACTACTCTTTTATTTCTGGCGATTTGCTGGGAGTTGAGTATTTTCATTTTATGTTTTTATTCAGGAGCTATACTTAACTAAACATTGTCCAATATTCATGGAGGTGTTTAAACATAGGAATGAGTGGATTTAGGATATTTATAATGTATTTTAATTAAGATTTTGTGCATTGGGTAATTTTGTTTGGGTTTTACTTCCGGGTCATTGGACCTTTATAAAGCAGATGGTTCAGCAATAGATCCCATACAGCCTTGAGGAAGAGTGTTTGTCAATCGAAACGCGTTGGAAGCTGGGATCTATAAGCTGGTGGAGCTTTTTAGCGTTTGAAGCAAGCTAAACCAGAAGCTAAAAGGGATTTTGGGCAGTTTATCCGGAGACTCCCCAATTTTATGCTCTCTTGAGGCACCAAATCTGGTGCTGATTACGGTACGGTTCTAACCTTTTAAAGTGTTATTCTGGGTGATTTCAGAATGTGACCTATGTTGTTTTTTGTGGTGGAAATTCTATTCCCTATGTTATGTATTTTTGTTGTCATTAAATTTAAAAAATACTACAGTATATAGTATTCTCTTTTTCTTTTTATATATACTCTGGAAAGAAAATATTGAAGTGACGTCAGAATGATGGATATGAATAAGGACATGTGAAATATAAAAGAGACATTAAGGATTTCCTCTGTCTATTATTATTTGTATAATACATCTACTAAGCGCCGTATATATGTAACCAA
The DNA here is from genome assembly GCA_031769625.1 of Taudactylus pleione. Lineage (NCBI taxonomy): Eukaryota > Metazoa > Chordata > Amphibia > Anura > Myobatrachidae > Taudactylus > Taudactylus pleione. Next base: position 15,714,638 of record JAUIMM010000084.1, on the reverse strand, counting down.
ATTTTATATATTGTTCTCAATATTGGGCCTAATTCAGAGATCTATGTAAATGCGATGTTTGCGCAAATCTCCAATGTTTTGAGACCTACGCATGTGCAGAGCTGGGTCTGCGATGTCGCTTGTAGTGCCCCAAACACCGCATCATGATTGACATACTGCTTAATCAGCTCCACGGTCATGAACAGTGCTGATCAAAGTTCCTATTATAAGCTCTGTAAGTATTGAGATGCTTCAGCCTATAAATGTACATTAAGGGCCTGATTCTGTGGTGAGAGCAAGTGACTGTGTACCTGGACATCCCAATGCAAGGGGTGCACAGTTTTTTTATTTATTTCTTGCATGCATGGTAAATACTGGCTGCTTTTCATAAGCAGTATCCCGCAAATGCTGGACAGCTTTATTGTCACACTGCAATTTACATGTGAGGCTGGACATGCCGCTCTCAAATCAAAATCTCTTTGCACATTTTACATCTGCCCCACCTGCATTGCAAGCTGCAACATGGTTTTGCCAAGGCACAGAGGGCCTGATTCAGAGATGCACGCAATGCCCGTTGATGCTGCCATCTTGTACGCAACAGACTTGCGAAAACATACTAATGACTCAGCAGCCGTCTTGTGCACAGAGGCCCTGATTCAGAGCCGGACGCTCTGACAGAGCGCTCGCTCTGAATCAGGGCCGTCCCTGCTCTGTTTTGGAGCGGCCTCCTGGCCGCTCGCATAGCTGTGGGTGACCACCCACAACTATAGCGAGCGGCCAAAATGATGGTAGCGATGGTCAAGACCATCACGACCATTGGGTTTGCGACGAGACCCTGCGTTAGGGTCTCGCTGCCGCAAGCTCTGGAGTGCTTTTGGCTCTATCAGAGCCAAAAGCACTCCCACTGACATCACTAGTGATGTCTGTGGGGCCGGACCCAGACGGTAGGCGTTCCCATGGAAACGCCTCCGTCTGGGCAGCCACGCCCCCGGCACGCCCACCAAAGGGGGCGTGCTGACAATCACCATCGACAGCACGCCCCCTTTGGTGCGTGACCCTTAACGACGGCTTGTCCGTCGTTATTCGGGTCTCGCGCATGCGCACTTGGGCACCATCGACCCGCTTGCGAGCGCTCAGCGCTCGCGAGTGGGTCTGAATCAGGCCCAGAGGCTCCAACCTCCGGCGCCTCATATCCACCGCTTATGTACAAAAGCGGATACATTGGTTGCATATCGGTTCTCACCAGAAAACGGCCTTGACACGACTGCATATTTGTAGCCACCCCGTTACCTCCCTCAAACGCTGACTATCTGTCACTCACTTCACGAATAATTCCTCTTTGCGACCATTGTTGCTAACCAATCATTGCGAGCGCACAGAGCGGCTTTGGAGCATGCACAGTAGCAACAACATTGCTCCACTGTGTCCAACATCGACACTGCGTACATATCTGAATCAGGCCCACAGTTACTTCCACAATTATGGCACAACTAGAATGGAGAGAAGGCAACATAAATACAATTTTTAAACCAGTCTTTAGTGACCTCTTGTGGTCAGAAGTAGTATTTACATAGAAATGTATAATATAATAAAGATGCTTTGCTTTGTAATGCGGTCTCTCCAATGAACACAACATGGGTCATGAAATAATCAGAAGCCAAAATGGTATGCAGTCGGGAAGCCGGCAGAAGTAATCCCGATGGCAGGTTTCCCGACTGCTTTATCCCGGCAAGGGTTAAATGACCGGCGTCTACATCTAGACGCCAGCCATTTTACCGACGCTGGAAGACCGGCGCCCGGCATCCCGATCGAAGTGATGCCGGGCGCCGCTTCGGATAGCCGTGTGGGGGGGAGGGTTAGGTTTAGGGCTCCCGGGGGGGATTTAGGGTTAGGCACCCCCCCGGGAGGATAGGGTTAGGCTAGGGGGAGGGAGGGTTAGGCACCCCCGTGGGGGACTTAGGGTTAGGCACCCACCCGGGAGGTTAGGGTTAGGCTAGGGGGAGGGAGGGTTAGGCACCCCCGTGGGGGACTTAGGTTTAGGCGGCGGGAAAGGGGGGGTTAGGTTTAGGCACTTAGAGGGGGGATTAGGGTTAAGCACTGGGGGGGAAGGTTAGGGTTAGGCACCCCTAAGGAGGGTTAGGGTTAGGGGGGAGGTTAGGTTAGTAAATACTTAGCTAAAGACGATCGGGATTTTCACTCATGTCGGGCAGCCGCTGTCGGGATTTGAACCGCCGTCCGGCGGTAAATCATACCAATTCCGCCAAAATACAGTGTAAAACACCAGCACCGGGATAGTCTCAATAGGGGACAATCTTAACAACCAGCCAGGAGCACTTGGATCATGGGGTATGTAGTCTGGAAGCCGACGGTTGAAATGCCGACCACCGGCTTCCGACTGTGCAATCTCGACAGGGGACTAATGATAGGCGTCAAAATCCCTACGCCGGGAGCCCGACGTCCGGCATACCGAACGAAGGTAAGCCAGGCGGCGGGCGCAGACAGCCGCGGGGGGGGGGGGTAGGTTAGGGGCTCCCGGGGGGACTTAGGGTTAGGCACCCCTGTGATGGTTAGGGTTAGGCTAGTAGAAAGGGGGGTTAGGGTTAGTATAGAAAATGGGCCTTAGACTGCACACCCTGAACATACATACACATATATATATATATATATCGGGATCTTCACTGCTGCCTGTCTTCCGGCATCGGGATTTGAACCGCTGGACATAGGTCCGGTGGTCATTCATACCGATCCCAGTCAAGGTCATCATAGGCAAATGCAAGGGTTATTTCCAGATGCCCGGAAACTCCTCCTACCCTCTGGCCTGAACAGCGACTGGAATCAAGACCACAATAGCAGTAGTATATAATATGATTTTACTAGAGCTGCAGCCACAACATGCACTATAATAACCCTTTTACACCAGAGCTAAAATCCGGGTTATTGCAGGGTTAACCCGGGTAGCTCCTTGGTGTAAAAGGGGAAATGGTTGGATTCCCGGGTGGAGTGACCCAGCAATCCAACCCAGGTAACTTGCAGGGTTTAACACGGGAATAACCCATGAAACCCTGCAGTGTAAACAGTGCGATCTGGATCACGATGACCTGGATCGTGCCACATGCCTGCCAATTGGCCGGCTTCAGTGGCACTTGGAGATTACGTCATCTCCAAGCGTCCACTTCAACGCAGAAAAGCCAGGTAACTGCACCCCCTGGCTCAGGTGTGAACGGCGCCGACTCGGGAATATTCTGGGTCGGTGCCGGCTAAATTCTGGGGCTGATCAGGTTTGGAACCCTGTTCCAACCTCCGGGTCAGACCCGGAGTTTAAGTATAGAAGCAGTATAAGTAGGCTTGCCAGATCATGCTTTTCATTTGGGAAACGTGAATTACACAAGTTCTGTGGCTGATTAAAACCAGGTGAAATGGACACTTGAAGTCAGCCAGCCAAAGAATCTGTGTAATTCATGTGTGTCCTGAATTAAAGGGATGATCTGGTGGTATCCGGTCTTTAGGTCTACATTGTCTAGATCACAGGTTCTCAAACTCGGTCCCCAGGACACCAAATAGTGCATGTTTTCCATGTGTCCTCAAAGAATCACAAATTAAATAATTAGCTCCACCTGTGGATCTTTTAAAATGTGTCAGTGAGTAATGACTACACCTGTGCACCTGCTGGGTAACCTGGAAAACGTGACCTGTGTGGGGTCCTGAGGACCGAGTTTGAGAACCACTGGTCTAGATAGACAGTGTTTAGGCAGGCAATGGAAGATAGACAGGCAATAGATAGACAGGGACTGAAGGTCGACAGGGTCTGAAGGTCGACACACTAAAGGTCGACGGGTGACAAGGTCGACAGGTACTGAAGGTTGACAGGCAATAGGTTGACAGGGACTGAAGGTCGACAGGCAATAGGTCGACAGTGACTGAAGGTCGACAGGCAATAGGTCGACAGGCAATAGGTCAACAGGGTCTGAAGGTCGACAAACTAAAGGTCGACTGGTAACATGGTCGACAGGTATGAAGGTCATCATGCATAAGGTTGACAGGGACTGAAGGTCGACAGGGTCATTAAGTCGACACTCATTTAGTCGATGTGCAAATGGTCGACGCACGAATGGTCGATACTCAAATCGTCAACATGAAAATGACCGACACATGTCGGCGCTCAAATGGTTGACACGCCGCCACTCAAAATAGATGGCACTCAAATGGTCGACACATGGCGACACTCCAATGGTCGACGCATGACGACACTCATAATAGGCAACATGAAAATGACCGGCATATGTCGACACTCAAAATGGTCTACACGTGTCGACACTCCAATGGTCGACACATGGCACTTAAATGGTCGGCACTCAAATGGTCGACACATGGCGACATGAAAAAGGTTGACGCATGTCGACACTTAGTCGACATGAAAATTGCCACCACTTAGTCGACATGAAAATGGTCGCCACTCATATAGTGGGCATGCAAATGGTCGACACATGTTTTTTTTTCCCCAATCTTTATTCCTAATCCTCCTCTTGGTGCCTAACCCGAAGTGCCTAACCCTAACCGTCGTGGTAAGTGCCTAACCCCTAACCGTCGGGGGAAGTGCCTAACCCTAACCATCGGGGTAAGTGCCTAACCCTAACCCTGACACTAACCCTAACAAAAAAAAAAAGAAGTGTTGACCATTTGACTATATGAGTGTCAGCCTACTGCCTGTCTACCTTCATACCTGTCGACCTTGTTACTAGTCGACCCATCGGAGTAAGTGCCTAACCCTGACACTAACCCTTACATAAAAATAAATAAAAATTTGTCTACCATTTGACTATATGAGTGTCGACCTACTGCCTATCGACCTTCATACCTGTCGACCTTGTTACCAGTTGACCTTTAGTGTCAACCTTCTGACCCTGTCGACCTTCAGTCCCTGTCGACCTATTGCCTGTCAACCTTTAGTACCTGTCGGCCTATTGCCTGTCGACCTTCTGCCTGTCGAACTTTAGTACCTGTCGACCTTGTTACCAGTTGACCTTTAGTGTGTCGACCTTCAGACCCTGTCGACCTTCAGTCCCTGTCTATCTATTGCCTGTCTTATCTTCCATTGTCTACCTAAACACTGTCTATCTAGACAGTGTAGACCCATTGAACCATTCCCTGATCTGGCAAGCCTAAGTATAAGTGAAGGAAGTGTGCTGTGTGTGTGGCTCTGAGTGCTCGCATGCCTAAGGGTGCATACACACCTGTACAATATCGGCCCTATTTGGCCGATTTAGCCAAATCGGAACGACAAATCGGGCATATCGTGCAGTGTGTATTCCAATTTGCTCGTTCCAATGTGCTCGTAATTGGCTGTGCTTCACAGTCAATTACACGATATCGCATGTGAGCCTGTAAAAGTTAATGAAGGACGGAACAGTGATTGTTCCGTTTATTTACATCATTTAAGTGTGTACCGGTAATCATGCGATGTCCAGGGTGAAGACAAATCGCCCTGAACATCGGCACGATTATCAGTCGTTTAGGTGTGTACCCACCCTAAGAGAGCTGTTATCAGCAGGAAGATACAGGCATCTTATCATAAGGTGGGAGACTGTGCCTAGAAAGCTCAGTTCTGTCTCCTATTGGTTATATCAGAGGTTCCCAAACTCCACCATTACAGTCCAGTATTTAAAGATATCTATGCTTGAGTCCAGATGGTTAAATCAAATTGACTGACATACTAATTAAGTCACCTGTGCTCAAGCATGGCTATCCTTAACATGTGTACTGTAATGTCAGAGTTTGGAAACCTCTGGGTTATACTATGTTTGTATATTTAATATGGAATAGTTAACCTTTTCCTGACCACTTGTGTTATTTATATGAGATAAATATGTTTGATACAGAAAGGTTTTTTTTTAGATTTTCCCTCCTACAGCCTATACCAGAGGTTCCCAAATGTGGTCTTCAAGGCTCCCCAACAGTCCAGGTTTTAGAGATATCCATGGTTGAGCACAGGTGACTTAATTAGTCCCTCAGTCAATTTGATTTAACCACCTGTGCTCAACCATGGCTATCTCTAACACCTGAACTGTTGGGGAGCCTAGAGAACCACGTTTGGGAACCTTTGGCCTATACTATAGACCACAGGTTCTCAAACTCGGTCCTCAGGACCCCAAATGGTGCATGTTTTCCAGGTCTCCTCACAGGATCATAAGTGAAATAATTAGCTCCACCTTTGGATCTTTTAAAATGTGTCGATGAGTAATGAATACACCTGTGCACCTGCTAGGTGACCTGGAAAAGGTGACCTGTGTGGCGTCCTGAGGACAGAGTTTGAGAACCACTGCAATAGACCAGTATTTCCCAAACCTGGTCTCCAGTGAACCCTAAAGCTGTTGATTGGTTGGAATGAAAATCCGGTAAGGTATGAAAGCAAATGACAATCAGCAATTTGCTCCCAAAGGCCGGAAAATGTACAAAAACTGTTGTTTGAACAAATTGTTTAGATCAAACATTTTACAAACTTGTCTGACGACCATTTTCATCTTTCTGGCATTTAGGAGCAAATTGCTGATCATCATTTACTTCCATACGTTACCAGGTTTTCATTCCAACCAATCAACTAGTTGGCTGCTTGGACAGATAATCTTTAGATGTGTGGCCAGCTTAACACTGCATGTTTTACAGGTCTCCTCCGTATCACAATTGAAATAATTAGCACCATCTGTGGATCTATTAAAATGTATCTGGGAAACCTCAGGGGCTGGCTGGCAACTTTTAGCCTGGGGGGCAAATGCATGCAGGCGGCCCTGGCAGAGGAGTAGCGTGTAGCCAGGGTGCCCGAAGAACGTGCGTGCTACGGCGCCGCCCCCCAAGTGTTTCAGGGAGGAGGCGGGTCCATATGGGATTAATGTAAGGTAAAAATAAAGATTAGGGGCAGCCCCCTGTCGTAGTGCCCATATGCAGTGCCCCCGTGTGCCACAGGAGAGAACACCCTTATACAGGCCTCCAGTAGTGCCCCCAGTAGTGATCCCCCCCTATGCAGTGCCCCTTGTGCCCCCAGTAGTGGACCCCCTGTTCAGTGCCCCTTGTGCCCCCAGTAGTAAGCCCCTTATATAGTGCCCCCAATAGTGGTACCCCCTATGCAGTGCCCCCAGTAGCAGTCCACCCCCCCATGCAGTGCCCCCAATAGTGGTAACCCTTATGCAATGTCCCTTAAATAGTGGCCCCAGTTGTAGTCTCCCCCTTATGCAGTACCCCCAGTATTGCCCTTTATATAGAGCCCCCTGCAGTGGTCCCTCGCAGTGCCCCCAGTGGTAGTCCACTCCCCCTATGTAGTGCTCCTAGTAGTAGTCCCCTCCCCCCTATGCAGTGCCCCTAGTAGTAGTCCCCTCCCCTTGTAGTGCCCCCAGTAGTATCCCCCCTTGTAGTGCCCCCAGTAGTAGTAGTCCCCCTTTGTAGTTCTCCCAGTAGTAGTAGTCCCCCCCTTGTAGTGCCCCCAGTAGTAATCCACCCCCCTGGTAGTGCCCCCAGTAGTAATCCCCCCCTGGTAGTGCCACCATAGAAATCCCCCCCCTGGTAGTGCCCCCATAGTAATCCCCCCCCCTGGTAGTGCCCCCAGTAGTAGTAGTCCCCCTTTGTAGTTCCCCCAGTAGTAGTAGTCCCCCCCTTGTAGTGCCCCCAGTAGTAATCCCCCCCTGGTAGTGCCACCATAGAAATCCCCCCCTGGTAGTGCCCCCATAGTAATCCCCCCCCTGGTAGTGACCCCAGTAGCCCCCCCCCCTAGTAGAGAGAGACTTTATAGAAAAAAAAAAAAAAAACACTTACCTGAAACTCCCGCTCCTGGTCCCGACGTTTCCACCGGCTCCTCTGGCCGCTTTGCATTATGGGAGAGACGTCGCCTTAAGATGGCTCCCGCAGTGGAAGCAGCAGCAGCCGATGAGAGTCTGACAGACTCTCAGCGGCTGCTGATTACAGCAAACACACAGCTGTCAGCTCTGGCGGCTGTGTGTTTGTGCTGTGTAGCGCTGACCGGACACGGAGCACTCTGTGTCACAGTGACAAAGACTGCACCGGCCCGCGGCCCGCATGACGCTGCGGCCCGGGGGGCACATGGCACCCTGCCCCCCGGCCCAGCACGCCACTGGGAAATCTGCACTGTTAAGGCCCCCATACATCAGCAATTGATTGCAGCAATCGTGCAATTTGCAATCGATTGTGTATAAAAATATTTTCCTTTTTCAATCGATTGTAGCAATTCTGCAATCTGCAATTGATTGAAAAAGGGAAAGATTTTTATACACAATCAATTGCAAGATTGCTGCAATCAATTGCTGATGTATGGGGGCCTTGAGGCATCCATGAGGACTGAGTTTGGGAATCACGACTATAGACCATCTATAGAGTTAATTAGGAATATTTCATACACTATCCAGTGTACATTGGTTTCCAGGGATAGTGCTGGGTTCTTTTGTAGCTCCCTTAAGCTGGCCACACACTAGACCAACTTACATCCAACCATCCAACTAGTTGATTGGTTGGAATGAAAATCTGGTAAGGGATGAAACTAAATGACAATCAGCAATTTGCTCCCAAATGCCAGAAAATGGACTAAAAACTGTTTGAACAAATTGTTTAGCTCAAACATTTAACAAAATTGTCTGAACTACCATTTTCATCTGTTTTCTGGCATTTAGGAGCAAATTGCTGATCATCATATACTCCCATACGTTACCAGATTTTCATTCCAACCAATCAACTAGTTGGCTGGTTGGATGAGAGTTGGTCTAGTGTGTGGCCAGCTTTAGACTCCCGATCTTGCTTCAATGCACTGCAGAGGACTTGCATTATGGAATCTAAGGACTGTGATCGCTGGTCCTGTATGTACAGTATCTGAAGTATTATATATACTGCACAGCTTGTTAAGTGCTAATTATGCGCTCTTCATGGGCTGACCACACTCACTCTTAAATCAACCATTTGGAAACCTCCTTCTAGAAATCCTGAATTTGCCCCCGATGTAATGCACTATTTTTTTTTTTAAATCAAGTAGTTTTTAATTAAAGTTTTGAAAATACACCCAATAAAAAAATAGTAATTATAATAAAAGCAAATGCGCAAATATGAAAGGAAATTTTGTGACATATACATACAGACAAAGCAAAGTATAAAATTTGGTCATATTATTTAGGATATACATACATGTTATACATACATGTCTCAGGTAATACTGTATATGAAAAAAAAAAAAAGAAAACATAACGAGTACCCGAAGGCACCATTCGGGTTCCCGAAACAAGAGCTGGAAAACAAAAACAACAAGCATAGGAAGTGCATAAAAAAAACAAGTAAATCCTATACAAATGTCCCACCATAAGAGTGACCACACCCGCAAAAATAATAAAAATATTAACTAAACAAATACAAAATACACCCAAAGCAAAGCTACCCTATAACCCCCCATCCTGTATAGCCTATCCCCAACTCAGGTATACCTGGATCCCGCAATTCCCTCCCCCCTAACTAAACTAACCTACTACTAACAGTCCCCCCCCCCCCCCCCCCCCGATTGACAGGATAGATATCCGGATAACTGACTGGGGCAAAAATACAAAAATGGCCATATTCAGGATGAAGCAGGCAGCCGGCTCCTCCCATAAACTACTTTCCCGCGTTTCTGTAAAATGACTAGAAATATATACAGAAATACTGAAATATAATAGGCTAAAAACAGATTACGTATAGCTAAGGTACTTTAACAGGGAAACTACCTTTACCAGGAAAGCAGGGTAATCCCATAAAATAGACAGAAGCTTAGAAATAGCCGCAACAAAATATATATAAAACAAAATATCTAGATATAGCAGGAGTCTCATATAACAAACATATAACCAAACAAAATATAATAATCACAAATTATATTAAATGACATACAAATATGTGATAAAAAAAAATATATAAAATACTAAAAAGTACTAGGCAATTACAGAAGAATCTTCAAATATACTATGGCAGGTCATATCTTACTAACAACTTGCATATAACAAGTAGTAAGCAGTGGCGTAACTAAGGGGGGTCGAGCCGGTGGCGCGCGCGGGGGGGGGCGCCGCCGGCCACGGTACCGACCCGCCCTAGTTAGGCAGTGTAGCGCCGACCGCAGTGTGTGCGGTCAGCGCTACACATTTACAAAGGACCGGCGCTAGGCTTCCCTGTGTCCAGCGCCGGTCCTTTGGTGCACAGCCGAAACCCTCCCTCCCCCTGAGTGCTTACCCAAGGGTGGGAGGCGGGCGGTCTCAGGCTGTGCAGTAACACACACATCACCGCCAGTGCGGCAGCGATGTGTTTGTTAAATCAGCAGCCAATAAGAGTCAGACAGACTCTCATTGGCTGCTGCTGCACACATATCACCGCCGCGCGGTGGTGTGTGTTAACCAGCAGCCAATGAGAGTCAGACAGACTCTCATTGACTGCTGAGCTCCCAGTGCAAGAGCTGTATCCCTTCCGGCTCCTGCAGTAATGGGAGAAACGTCATGACGTCATGATGTCTCTCCCATAATACAGAACGCGCCAGCCCGGGAGGACTGACGTGCGGCGCGGGGAGCAGTGGCTGGAGCAGGAGCGTGGATTCAGGTAAGTGTATTTTTTTTTATTTTTTTACTGGGGGCACCATTACTGGGGGGAACCACTACAGGGGCACCATTACTGGGGGGGACTACTACTGGGGACTACAACTGGGGGGGGGACTACTATTGGGGACACTGCATCGGGAGGGGGAACCTCTACTGGGGACTACTATTGGGGGGGGAACTACTACTGGGGGCACTATATAAGGGGCTTACTACTACTGGGGGCACTAAATAGAGAGGAAAACCACAGGGGGGCACTGTATGAGGGCACTAGATGTGGGGATCACTACTGAGGGTCTGCATAAAGGGGACCACTACTGGGGGAACTGCATGGGGGGGGGCTACTGCTGGGGGCACTCTATTATGGGCTTACTATTAGGGGCACTGCATTAGGGGGAAAACTACAGGGGGCACTGTATAGGGGGGATCACTGCTGGGGGCCTGCATAAGAGGGACCACTACTGAGGCACTTCATAGGGGGGGCACTGCATAAGGGAGACCACTACTGGGGTACTGAATAAGGGGAACTAATGAGGGGCTGCATAAGGGGGACCACTACTGGGGGCATTGCATACTGGTGGTACTGTATAAGGGGAACTAATTGAGGGCTGCATAAGGGGGACCACTACTGGGGGTACTGTACAAGGGGCACTACTATGGGCCTGCATAAGAGGGGCCACAACTGGGGACATTGCATACTGGGGGTACTGTATAAGGGACACTACTGGGGTTAAGGTGCATGTGGAAAGGAATGTTCAGAGTGACGATAAAGGGGTGTGTCATGTTTACACGCCCCATTTTTAATTGACCACGTCCATTTTTTTGTCTCACACATGGGGGGGGGCTCCATTTTTACATTTGCCCTGGGTTCCAAATACCCTAGTTACGCCACTGCTGGTAAGGCAAAATAATATATTGATGCAGATCAGTCCGGCCAAGCTTCGGCCCCCTGTAAAAATGCACCATAATGAGCAGTCCCATTCCAGCATGCCCGAAAACCGACAGGGAAGTATATAAAATATAACAGCAGCAAGTCCTGGAGCCACGGCCCGACCTCACAGGGGGCTAAACATCTGAACTTGGCTAATGCAGATAGAACCACAGACATATGGAAGGAGAAATACATGAACCGATTTTCCTCAAATGAAGTGTGAACTGCAGGAACAAAAAATGGAGATTCAGACATCTCAGTCTCCTCCCGGGGTTGCCAAGGGATACAGCAGGAAGCAAGAATATTAATTTGTAAATTCCCAACTTTGCTGATAAGTCTCTGAGCAGAGGCATTGATAGCTTCTAGGGTCTGTTGTAGAGAGGCATCCATGTTTGTTTTGTACAGGTGTGATGATAGCAGAAAATCAGCAAGGACTGGGTATAGTAGCTATGTAAGGGAGGCTGGGGTGGGGCCCAAACAAGAATTATATGACCAAGGATTACAGTGTGGGCAATCTTGCCTTGAATCTGCCCCTCCACATGTACTCAGGATCCAGAAACCTTAGTGAAACAGGGCAGGGACTGTAAACAGCCTCCTCACCTAAAATGGCCGCAGGACAGACTGACAGCTTGGTACATCAGTAGGGAGCCAGTGCATCCACCCGCAGCCACGACCTTCGGATCACACACATCAAACACCAGACAGTGAGGACCGCCACAGACCAGACAGCACAGGAGTGCCGGGAACAGCGCAAACAGAGACACTGCCGGGACCTCAGCTAGGCCAGCTTCAGAGCCGGCAAGTATAATTAGCAGGCACGCAGGGGAACAAAACTACCACCAGAAGTGCGTGATATGTAATGCACCTGTGGTTCAAGTTTCAGCCCAATAACACCAGGGGAACCGGATAAAACACGGATGTTCAGCAGGAGCTCATGCAACCAGCTGCTCGCTCCGACCAGAACCAAGCCACGCCCCCCCAGTAATGCACTATTAGTGTAGCTGCATACATTTATATATTCATTATTCTCACTGATTTTCTTCACATATTGCATAATATTTTTTATTTTTTCATTTTATTCAATAATTTATATCTATTCAATTACATCTATTTAGTCATCCTTTTAATTTGCTGCAATATGGTAACACCTTCAAAACAAAGAATATTTAACTATTTTTTCATTTCCCAATCAAATATGTTTTTATCTACAAACTTTTCACAAATTTCTAACCATCTCCCACACTAACATTTAATTCACTGCAACAGTCTTCACTGCATTGTATCTCAGTGCATGCCCTCCATTACACTGACTGTTGATTAATTTACTGTTGAACTAGTTTATTGGACGCGGCATGTACTGGGTAACCTCAGTCTGCACCCCTGCCCATACCTTAGCTCTTAGAGAAAAAAATTTGTGATTATGGTGTTCTGAGCATATTAGAATGTAGAAAGCAGATCCAGCAAAACGCAAACATAACGAAACAGTTAAAAAAGAAGAATACAGAATAGCAAAGTACCCCCTGAGAGAGACCTCTATAAAGCAGTTAAAAGTATATAGTGTAAGAGACTTCACTATTTATAAAATAGAAATGTTATGCTGTTCCTAATTATTCAAGTTACATTTTTCATTATGTTAAATTTAATACAAGATCATACAATTTATTTTACTGTAAGTTTTGTACTTGATGCGCACCTACTGTAGGTATTATGCTTTCCTTCTATGTAGTCAGAAAACCAGAAAATATCAATAAGCAAAGAAACGATAAACAAGATAAACAAAGTCAAGAACTGAAAATAGAATATCAGTGAACTTTCAAGCATATGATATTAAATAAGGCAAGAGCGTCAGAACAAAGACTTACGTATTCCTCAGCAGAAGATCTGTATGAGGTCAGACATCTTTCTGTTTACAAAAAAAGTAAAAAGATAAGTTCTCAATTCTACCTTTACACTATACAACATTTACACTGTAAATAGTACATTTCATCTACACACTGTGGAGAGTGACATTCCTGAGAGCCATATACAGCAGCCTGACCATTCACTAAGAATGTGTGACGTCACTACGGCATCAGAAAAACAGGATTTTGGTACTTACCGGTAAATCTGTTTCTCCGATTCCACAAGAGACACTGCAGTTACAACACTGGGTATAGACACACTGTAGCAAGGAATGCAGAAGAAAACAACCACAACAGGAAACTGTTAACACAACAGGAAAACAGCGCTGGGAGGGCGCCCAGTGTCCCCTGTGGAATCAGAGAAACAGATTTACCGGTAAGTACCAAAATCCTGTTTGTTCCTTCATACACTAGGGGAATTAGCCAAATAAGCCTGACAGATAGTCAGTCGGATCCATCTCGCTAAAGTCTGCTTGGATGCCGGTCAACCCTGCTTGGCCACATCATAAAGGACAAAAAGAGCATCAGTCTTGCGGATCCCCTCAGTGCGAGATACCCCGCGTAGAACCTGCACCAACATTCAGAGGGTCAGAGGCACCCGACGAATCCTTCAATGCCGGAACCATAATAAGTTGATTTATGTGAAAAGCCGACACCACTTTAGGTAAGAAGGACGAGCAGGTACGTAGTACAGCTTGGTCTTCATGAAAAACCAAGTAGGGAAACCTATTCCGAAACTCTCCTAGCAGAAGCAAGCGCCAACAACAAAATCAGTTTCCAGGTAAGGTATTTCAATTCAATGTCAGCCAAAGGTTCAAAGAGCATGGACTGAAGAAAAGAAAGAACAAGGTTAAGATCCCATGGGGATGTAGGTGGAACAAAGGGAGGTTATACACAAAGAACTCCCTGGAGAAATGTCTGAACCTCGGGAAGCAGCGCCAGCCGACGCTGAAAGAAAACAGATAATGCAGAAATCTGCAGCTTAAGGGAACCCAACCGAAGCCTCGAAACCATGCCTCTTTGCATAAAAAGAAGGAGGCTAGATAAATGGAAAGAGGAAGTGGTGGAACCACACAACTCACATCATGACACAAAGGATTTCCAAATCCTATGGTAATGCACTGAGGTGACCAGCTTACGAGCCCAAAGCATGGTCTGAATCACCTTCTTCGGAATGCCCCGACTTCTTTAAATGGTGATTTCAACAAGCACGCCCAGTGGCAAATGAAGGATTTTTAAGGGAAGGGGGGTGGGGGGTGCCATATATTCAGGGAGGGTGAAGGCAAGGAAAATGAGGGATAGTTACAGGGAGAGTTACAGTGAGAGAGTGAGGGCAGGGACAAAGAGGGTGAGTTACAGGGAAGATGAGGATAGGGACACACAACACACACATACCTACACACATATCACTTGTCTTTTCAAGGCCTTTCTAGCTGTCATGGCACTACAAGTCCCAGCACATCCAGTTGACAAAGTGTGCTGGGACTTGTAGTCACATCACAGCTGGATAGTCAGTGATATAGGCGAAAATAGGACCCCCGGACTTCTTACCTTTAAATATAGAGTTCCGGCTCATGCTGTTCCAGTGCAGCTGCCCCAGGGTCCAGGATCACTGTGCTGAGTTGGCAGTGGGCAGACCGCGCTGGACCCCTGGGAAGGGGAGCTGAGGCGCTATTTGATCACTGTGGGTGGCCCGCTCCTGAGTCCGGCTCCCGAACGAGGTCGATGTTGCCAGCTGCTCGGCCCCACACAGCTAAGGGGTGGTCTTGTGCGCAAACAGACCACCCCTGCTAACAGTGCTGCACTGCACCCGCAGTGGTTCCCTGGTAGGAGCACAAGCTCCACACACTGACTCTGCCACCGATGCTCTTGGCTAACGGGCTGGCACTCTGAAAGGCCCACTTGCCTGAGCAGATGACAGCTTCCCATTTGCGTTCCACAGTGGAACGCAAATCCAGGAACCGCGGCAGCCGGCACAGACATACATAGGAATAGCCTGTGCCGGCAGCCGATGTTATCCGTCTCTATAAAACAATTTTGGTCCATCAGGGGGGGTTTCTGGGTACTCAGAAACCCCCCCTATTTGTGCGCCTGACGCCCTCAAACAAAGACAACGTATATTGGGGGGAAAGAAAGGGATGTGCATGTGCCACTACAGCGATTACAGTAGATCATCATGCAAATGTGCATGATGACCTAATTTAGATCAGGCTCTAATTTATAATAATAGATAATCCAGAAATTAGACCTTATGGGGAGATTGAGTTAAGTACGAGGTTCAGTTTGATCTTCAAACAATGTGAAACTGTGCACATAGTGGGTAATCCAACAAAACGTCATAGCTAATTTAATCTCCCCATTAAAATGTATATACTACAAAAATGCTAGAAATTGTGACATTTACAAAATGTTATTATAATTAAAACTGTCTTTAGTTCTTACAGATTTACTTTTATACCACAAAGCCACGTTGAAAGTGATTTGTAGAGAGAGTGCTTACCGTCACTATAATTAGATAGATTTGTCACTTTAGGAAGTCCCATACGTGGTTGTATATAGTTATCATGTGGACTTGTAATGTCACTATAATGAGCTGTGAATGGTCTAAGATCCTGTAACAGAAAAACATATCAGAGAACATTAAGATTACCAGAATAATTCAATAAAATGGCATTCCACATCCGGAATCACATTTTTTATAATTGATAATTTGTACAGATAACCTGTATTAGTTTTAAGCAATCTTAATGTGCAAGACATTATTTTATGAGAATGTGGTGCGCTGGCGAGATCAGGATTCCAGGCATGTAATAAGTAAAGGTTAATTTGACTTGGCATCCCCTTACATTAACATTATTGCCATGTGCTGCATTATATTGTGACGGTGTACAGTATTGTATTACTTCTTCTTTAATGCTACCAGGTAGGGTACACTGATTTTATGGTAGCGGCTGACACTTTCGGTCTACATAAAGAGCATTTGTTGCTTCTTTCTCTCCTAGTTCAGAACAATGCTAATTGGTCCAGGATCTCATCTACGGGATTAACAAAGTTTATATGGACTTTATTAATTCCAAAAGCAGAGCATGTTGAGCTTGGTTCCTGCCCCGCTGGCAGAGGAGTGAATACAGTGTGGGTTGGTGGCCAATCAGGGCTTCAGAGAAGATGGAAACTGTAGCCCTTTAGGTTAAGTTTGAGTTGTAAGAGTACATTTACAAATGCTTCTAAACATGAAAACTGGAGGTGTTACCCATAGCAACCAATCAGATTCTGAATATCATTTCTATATTGAATCCTAGGAAATGATAGACAAAATCTGATTGGTTGCTATGGACAACCTCCACTGTTTTATAAGCTTTACTAAATCGACCCCATAGTCTCCTGGCTTTTGTTGTATCATGCTCCTGAGTATTCTATTAATACAGAAAAATCTATTTTTTATATAAAATAATGGTATTATTTTGTCTTCCCAGTTGTTTACCCGCAGGTAGCACATAAGGCATCTTTGGGTGACAAACTGGTGCTAATTGGGCAAAAGGAGCTAAACACTGGCATGGTAAATCTACCAAAGAAGAGGAACTGGTACAGTATTGCTGGGGAACAGTCCTCTAAGCTATGAAGGTACCTAGCATGGGAAAGCCTGATTCAGAGATGGACACAGGGCCTGATTCAGACCCAGGTCGCTATGAGCGTACGCTCGCATGATGTGTATGCAAATATTTGAAAGTGACGTGACAGGGAGCGATCGCTCGCCAAGGCATAAGCACGCCCATCGTACCTGTACGAGCGTTCACTTTGTTTATGCAGACTTCCCTTAGCGTATGCAGAGACGCCCACTGCCCCACGTCATCTCCTGGAAGTTTATGAAAACATTGGTACATCGACCACTATCGGATGTGAACGCAGTGCTTGTGGTAGCTTTTTTTTACCGCAAGCATTGCGAGGAAAACAGAAGAAAAAAATGGCTGGTGGCATGTACTATGACGCTGCCTGTTAATTATGCACGCCTCTAAAACGGCGTTGAAACACTCGGGCACGCCTGCATTCGCATCTCCAACCCTCCGTTTTTACTGGACTGCCCCTCTCACCACCCACAAACGGCCTCTCCTGTCACTCACTCTGCTGGGCTGGTTTTGCTGGGCGAGCGAGGGATCTGTGATCGCACAGTGTAGTTCGCGCATGTGCACTGCGATGCATACGCATGCGCAGATTAGCAACCATCGACAATTGCGAACGTACTGCAGATACCGTCCGGGTCTGAATCAGGCCCACAGTTCATTTTGCTGTTGCACAATGTGAAAATATGCTAATGCAGCAGGAGGCGTCTTAGGAGACAAGATGCCTCAAGACTGCACCAAAGATCTGAGTGCCGCAAAGACGCAACATCGGATCACCATCGCGAGCATTGGTCGCTATGGTTGCAATATCGGCCATCTAAAAAACCAAAAGCTACTTAGAATGATCGTCTTACCTGCGTAGCTGAGGCCAACTGCAGACCCTGGCCTCGGCACTCCCAGAAAGTGGGAATGCACCACCACCTCCCCACCTCTAAACGGCTGCAGCCTGTCAATCAGGCTGTGGCTTCGAAACACAGTGAGCAAACTTGCAGGAGGCCTGCACATGCACAGTACACATGATGCGCATGCATGGTACACAGGATGCGCATGCACAGTACACATGATGCGCATGCACAGTACACATTATCATTTATTTATTTATATGGCGCCACAAGTGTTCCACAGTGCCTTACAAAGTACATAAACAAAAAAGTAACCAGTAACTTACAATACATGACACGGACATGTATAATAAACATTGTTATATTAGTGACCTTTGCACCCACATAAGCAGCCAAGTGATAGTTGCCCTAGTGGGGAGTAAGAGATAACTTAAATAACAGTAGGGAGAAGCACAAGAGGGTAGAGGGCCCTGGTCGAAAGAGCTTACATTCTGATGCGCATGTACGGTACACAGGATGCGCATGCACGGTACACAGGATGCGCATGCACGGCACACAGGATGCGCATGCACGGCACACAGGATGCCCATGCACGGTACACAGGATGCGCATGCACTGTACACAGGATGCGCATGTACGGTACACAGGATGCGCATGCACGGCACACAGGATGCCCATGCACGGTACACAGGATGTGCATGCACGGTACACGATGCGCATGCACCGTACACAGGATGCGCGTGCGCAGTCCTCCCACCAAATCATCGGGTTTGTGTACATCACTAAACGAGGCCCAGAGTTATATTTTCCCAAATGCAGTGGAACCCCTCCCCCAAGTTCCTTTACTGGGAGAAGAAATATTTGCAAATGATTTGTTTTTTCTGGTTATAGCCTTAAATTCAATATGGTGTGTACCCCATGTGCCTCATTCTTTGATCACTAAAATTTCACTGGTTCATAACAATTTTGTCCCAAAGATTTTGACGCTACTTTATATGCTATAGCCAAATAAGAAATTCATTTTTTCCTATCATTCTTAGCTTCCTTGTGGCGCCAGGTTTCTTATTCTCATTTGCAGTAATCATCTCCAAATTGGGCTACTGGTCATCTCTAGATTGGACTACTGTCACCTCCTTGTATCTAGCCTCCATGCCTACCACCTTTCTCCACTCCAATCTGTCCTCCACGCTGCTGCCCGGTCCATCTTCCTATCCATACATTCTACATCTGCCTCTCCTCTCCTACAAGCCTTAAACTGGTTTCCCTTTCCCTTCAGAACCCAATTCAAACTTCTCACACTCACTTACAAAGCATTCACCCATTCCTCTCCAATTTACATGTCTGATCTCATCTCCCTTCTCACTGCCGCCCACCCACTTTGCTCCACAAATGCATGCCGCATCTCCTCCCAACTGATTTGTCCCCTCACTCTCGTCTCCAAGATTGTGCCTGTGCTGCACTGTAACTCTCTACCTTTCCTTATCAGGCTCTCTACCTATATACAAATGTGCTCTCAAGACCCACTTCTTTATCAAAGTCCTCCAGCTCCACCGCTCCATGCTTCTTGCTCACTGTCTCCCCCATGAGTCTGTTTCCCCCTCCCCTTAAGAATGTAAGCTCTCACAAGCAGGGCCCTCTTCCCTCATGTGCTTTCCCTTCTCTAAGGGCAGGTGTGTAGCTATCATGGGTGCAGGGAGTGTGGTTGCTATGGGACTCGCAGCGCCTCTGAGGCCTGGTGTCACGGCTGCCGACACTTGAGACTCCTGTGAATCGTTGTGTGGTTCCGGAACAGGGTTGAGCCCTGCGGTGTGACTAGAATCTGGAAAGGGGTTGAGCCCCGCGATGTGGTGATGATAACTGTAACGGTGCAGTTGACAACTGTAACGAAGATGGGTTCGATGTCCACAGGAGTGAGAAGCAACAGGCAAAGTAAATAGTGCAGTAAAAGGTGAAACCACAGCAGTGGAGCAGAAAGCAATACTTAGGCAATGGCTATGCTGAGCTCTGTAGTGCAGCTGGTAACTGACATCAAAAGTTTAGCTGGAACATGAGCGGAGATATAGCAAAGTCCACAGCAACCCAAAGGCACAGCAGGGATCTGGCAGGAGTCCAAGAAAGACCTGAAAGTAACGTTGCACAGACACTGAGACACAGTTAGTAGTAACAGGGTTTATACTAGAGGTCTGACATCCATAGGAAGTTCAGAACATGTGACCCAAATGGAATCAGGTTTGAAATAATGAGCAATCTAGGAATCCCACAACCTGACAACACTTTGGAAACAGATGATCACTTTAACTCTCTATTCCCTGTATGTGAAGAATGCCAGCAAGCAGGATAGCTCCTCCAAAGACCACAAAGGAACTTTGGAAAAAGTAATCTATCTTTATGTACTGAAATAGTCGCAGTCCTGGCAGTCTCCGAACACCCACCAGGTTTTAAAGAGAATTTAGCATGAAAATTACATATCAACTTAGGAGCATGGACATCAGAGTCTTTAATCCAAGATCTCTCCTCCGGGCCGTAACCCTTCCAGTCTACAAGGTAATGTAATTGATTTTGATGTTTACGTGAATCCAGAATCTTATCGATCTCAGGGCCTGATTCAGAGCCACTCGTAAGCGGCCGCTCGTTCGCTCCGAGCGATGTTCGCACAACTGCGCATGCGTATGGGTTGTAATACGCATGCGCGAACCTGTCATTGCGGTCGGAAATTGTGTGCTCGCAAAATAGCGAATGCCTGCTAATTTGAGTGACAGAATGAGGCGTTTGTGGGTGGTAACAGGGGAAGGTACTTGAAAACGGGAGTGGAGATCCGAACGCAGGCGTGCCAAAAGGTCAAAACGGGCGTTTTAAGGGTGTGGATAATTAACAAAGCAGCGTCATCGACCACGTCACTTGGTTGTTTCTTAGCCTGAACTGGTCGCATGATTGCGGTAGGAAAATCCAACCACAAGCACTGCGAGCAGTTCAGATGCCTTTCAATGTACTCAATTAATCAAATAAATAGCGGAGATGACGTAGGATGCGAGCGGCCAGGGGGCGTCTTTACAAAATAGCGAGCGCATATTTCATGCGCTCGCTCAGACATAGAGGCGTCAACAGACCGCAAAGAGCGAGCGCTCAATTTAAATAGCCGGCCCCTTTTTCTAAACGAGCGAGCGCAAATAGCGTCCGGCTCTGAATCAGGCCCTCAAACTCCACACCTCGAGCAGTTGCTATGGGAGGTACTTTAGGCAAGCTGTCATGAAATTGATTAAGAATCAATGGTCTAAGCAAGGAGACATGAAAGGAGTTAGGTACACGCATAGTTGGAGGTAACTGTAACTTACATGCCACTGGGTTGATAATTTTTATAATACGAAAAGGACCAATATACCGGGGAGCAAACTTCATAGTAGGTACTTTAAGTCGAAGATTTCTAGTAGACAACCAGGCACGATCCCCAAGTATTTAGTATTTAGGAACAGCCGAATGTTTTCTATCAGCAAAGACTTTATAATTATGAGAAGCTTTCCTAAGACACTTATGTATCTGTCTCCAAATTCCAGACAAATGTTGGGAGGATAGCTTTGGCTCCTGCAATGTCCACTGTAGGAATTGATTGAAGCTCAGGAACGCGAGGATGCCGACCAGAATTGGCGAAAAAAGGACTTACACCTGTAGCAGACGAATAATGAAAGTTATGAGCAAACTCAGCCCAAGGCAAGCAATCCATCCAATCATCTTGAGAAGAAGAGATATACATTCTCAAGAAGGTCTCCAACTCGTGGTTCACTCGGTTTGTCCATTTGACTGAGGGTGATATGCGGAAGAAAACTGTAATTTAATTTGCAATGATGAACATAAAGCCCTCCAAAACCGAGCAACAAACTGGACACACCGATCAGACACTATCTCAGAAGGAAGTCCATGAAGACGAAATATCTCTTTGATAAATATTTGTGCTAATTTGGGGGCTGATGGAATTCGAGCCAAAGGACAAAAATGAGCCATCTTGGTAAAACGATCCACCATTACCCAAATAACTGTACACCCCCTAGGCTCAGGAATATCTGTAATAAAATCCATGGAAAGATGGGTCCATGGTTGGGTGGGAATGGGTAGTGGATGGAGAGGACCAACTGGAGACTGCCAGAAGGACTTATGTTGTACACACTTAGAACAAGAACGTATAAACTCTTGGACAGCTTTTTTCATGGAAGACCACCAATAGGAACGTTGCAAAAATTTGTACATTTTACGAACCCCTGGATGTCCAGAGAAACGAGAATTATGAGCCCAGGAAAGAAGTTTTCCTTGTAACTCTGGTGTCACAAATATCTTCCCAAGAGGAGGATCAGGAGAGATGGAAATTGAAGAAAAAGCCAGAGGGTATATTATAGGGTACCTTTGATCTTCATTTTGTTCTTTCTCTTCCAACACTGAGCGTGAAAGTGCATCTGCCTTTTTATTCAATGAATCTGGACGATACCTGAGGACAAAATCAAAATGAGAAAAAAAGAAGGCCCAACGAGCTTGTCGTGGGTTCAGACAATGGGCAGTTTTCAAACACAACAAATTTTTATGGTCTGTAAAAATAGTAACAGGGTGCTTTGCGCCTTCTAATAAATATCTCCATTCCTCCAAAGCTAACTTAATAGCTAACAACTCTTGGTCCCCGATGGAGTAATTACTCTCAGCACTAGAAAACTTTCATGAAAAGAATCCACAAGACACTGTTCTCCCATCTGCAGCCACTTGAGACAAAATAGCCCCAACTCCATAAGTGGAGGCATCCACTTCTAGCATAAATGGCTTCTCAACATCAGGTTGAACTAGAATGGGGGCCGCAGAAAATGCATCTTTGAGAGTCTGAAAGGTATCCAATGTCTCTGGGGACAACACTTTGGGATTAGCCCCTTTTTTTGTCATAGCAGTAATTGGAACTACAATAGTTGAAAACGCTTTGAGAAACTTTCTGTAATAATTGGCAAAGCCTAAAAATCTCTGAATAGACTTTAATGAAGTGGGCAAAACCCAATCTTGAATAGCCTTTAACTTCTCAGGGTCCATCTGAATTTCGGAACCGGAAATGATATACCCCAAAAAGGGTATCACTGGGAGTTCAAAAACACACTTGGAGATCTTACCATAAAGCTTATTAGCTCGAAGACGACTTAATACTTCTTTAACATGGGTACAATGATCAGAAAGATTCCTGGAAAAAAATCGAAATATCATCAATATAAACAATAAACTGATAAAGTATATCTCGGAAAATGTCATTCACAAACTCCTGGAACACCGCAGGAGCATTACATAAACCAAAAGGCATGACGAGGTTCTCATAATAGCCATCTCGCGTATTAAACGCAGTTTTCCACTCATCACCCTCTTTAACTCTGATCAAGTTGTAAGCTCCCTTTAGATCAAATTTAGTAAACAGTCGAGACCCCTTAACTCTGTCAAACAATTCTGTAATGAGAGGCAAAGGATATTTATTTTTTACCGTGATCTCATGTAGACCTCTAAAGTCGATACATGGACTAAGACCGCCATCTTTTTTCTTTACAAAAAAGAAGCCCTGATAAACCCCTTTCGTAGGTTATCTTGCACATATTCCGACACGGCTTGAGTCTCAGGAACAGAGAGAGGGTATACTCGACCTTTGGGTGCCATTTTACCAGGAATAAGTTCCATAGGACAATCCCAGGGACGATGCGGTGGAAGTTCGTCTGCCACCTGCTCAGAAAAGACATCAGCAAATCCATGATAAGGCTGTGGGAGAGAAGGTGGAACATCTACTTTCACTTCAGCCAATCGTACCACAGGAATCAAAAATTTAATTTGCATTTAGGACTCCAAGAAAGAATTTGAGAACAAGTCCAATCAATATGAGGGTTATGAAGAGTTAACCATGGTAAACCAAGAACTATATCATACATAGAAATGGGTAATACCAAAAACTCTAAACTTTCTTCATGCAAAGCTCCTACCCTCAACTTCATATACTTTGTTTGATGCGTAACATATCCATTAGAAATTTTAGTTCCTTTAACTGCAGAAAGGGAAAAAGAACGGGTTAATTTGACAACAGGAATTTTTAATTTCTGAACCAAAGACTATGAAATAAAATTGCCAGCTGCTCCAGAATCTAGCAATGCAGAAAACTTTTGACACGAAGAACCAAAATCAGAAATACCCACAGAAATGAAACTATCCTTTTTGGGGGAAACTTTAGAAAGTACCCCTAGTTTGACTTCCCCTCCATCAACTAGGGACGATCGTTTCCCGGCCTTATTGGACATTTAGCCAATGTTCTGAGGATGCACAATACAAGCTCAAATTAGAACCCCTCCTACATTGCTTCTCAACTTCAGACAATTTAGCTTTATTAATTTGCATAGGTTCATAAGATACACTATGAAAAGAGCGAGACTGGGGAAGAGAACTTTTAGAACACTCAGAGCGACTCCTCTGAACCCCTCATTCTCGCATACGCAGATCAATTTTAATAGTCAATGAAATTGGGGGCGTGGGTTGACTGTCTTTCAGCACAGACGTGCCTTGCTGGAGCCCCTGCTAATCAGGCTATAAAAGTGCCTGTTACTACAAATATCGGTGACCAGCGCTGTACTCCTACCTGCCTGGGCTGCCTGCTGTCCTTCTGCCCAGCTCTCCTTATCCCCTGAGACGGCTGTGACCCCCATTGGTTCGCGGCCTACCTGCCGCTCAGAAGAAGCGGCCTCGAGTTTGGGGCATTGCCCGAGTCCCGCGTGCGGCTGGAGCCGTGGCCGCCGACTAGCTGGCTCCTGGAGGCGGAGGCTCCAGATCCCCTGCTCAGCCCCCCGTGCCCTTTGAGCCCCCGCTGACTCCGGCGCTACGCTGTAATCCCCGATGATTCGCGGCCTATCTGCCGCTCGGAAGCCGTGGACTCGAGTTTGGAGCCTGGCGGGAACCTGCGTGACGTCACTCCCGTGGACGCCGTCTTGCTCCCCTGAACAGAGGCCATACCTGACACAGCCTCCACATCTCCCTGACGACCTGCTGGGCTGAATCCTTCCCTCTCAGGAGCTGCTGGACTTGGAGGCTGCTGGAGTTCTCCCTGGGAGGCTGTGGGCGCCATCTTAGATCTGGGCTTCCCAGCCACTGTTCATCTGCAAGCAGCACACAGCTTGTCCTGCCTCCACCATTTTCCCATACAGTCTACATGGCTGCTTTACAAAAATGTGGCATTGCTATTAGTGGCTGAATATATGATTCCTCAAAACTCCTCTACCAGCAAGGTACTAATACTCTACTTTGCCATGTTTTTTCAGTGATATCCATCACTCATCCCTATGAGACTATGTTTACTTAATGCACCGACCGCAGTAGAAACCATTTGCCTTTTCATCATCGTTTATACTTATTTACCGAAGAAGCCATTATGCCCACTCTTGCACCTCCAATCAAATTTGTACCCCAGAAAACCACTGATTCAATGTCTGCGGGGAGATCTTCACTGACAACCAAGGCTACTCCCTCTTCTAGCCCTTAAGATACCCTTGATCTCACTACTGATGCTAAGCTTACAGTCCATACACTCCACCAAATGCTTCAGGCATTCCGTACAGACCTTACCTCCGACTTTCAAGTCTCCATTAAACAGTTCACCAGTGAAGTGACCGGTATCGGAGATCGCACGAACAACTTGGAGACTAAGATTCAAGAATTAGTCTCCTCCCACAATGACCTGCTAACATCCCATAACTCTGTCTTAACGGAGTTGGTTGCTGTTAAAGGTAAATTGGCAGACCTCGAGGATAGATCCAGGACTAATAATATTAAAATCAGAGGCATCCCGGAATCAATAATTAATGCCGACCTCCAGGACTTTGCTTTGAATATTTTTCAAAAATTGTTACCCTCCGTGGAAGCTCGCGATTTGCTGATTGATCGCATCCACCGCCTACCTAAGCCCCGATCAGCTCTGGCAGGTTCTTCTAGAGATGTCCTTCTACGGCTTCATTTTCATATTAAAGAAGATATATTAAGGGCTGCTCGCGAATTGGAGGATGCGGAAGTTCTTAATAACCTTCAATTATTTCCTGATCTCTCGGTCCACACTATTAATAAGCGAAGAACATTTCAACCTCTCACGAAAGCACTTCGGGATAATGATATCCAATATAGATGTGGATTCCCGGTAAAGCTTTTGGTGCGAAAGGATGGCTCCACATTTATTATCTCCTCATTGGAAGTTGGCGCCAAATTACTGGCAGAATGGGAAATATCTGTCTCGATCCCTACATCATCCCAGGGTCCCCTTCTCCAACCGGAATGGTCTCGAGTGGGATGAAGCAGTGTCGTCTGGTCTTTTTGGACTTCTTCAATATTTCTTGGTTTTCTATTGGCTAAAATTGGATTTGCAATGGGCCATTATGGAATATTTTAGCATTTGCTATAATTAAGATCTTTCCTCAAGAACATTGTTGTTTTTGCATATCTAGCCTTGGATTTTCAAAGTGGACATTCTCTGCTGCACTGGTTTGTTGTGTCCTTACAATTTCTGATTAATGTTTCACTTAAAGTAAATGATTTTCTGAATTATGACCATAGATTTCCCCCTCTCCTTTTCCTCCTTCTAAGTTACAGTTTTTACTATAATTATTTTTCTGTATTTTGGATAAGAGAGGGATAGTGAATGTGATTTATTGGTCTCTGAACCTCATTCAGAGCCGGACGCTATTTGTGGTCGTTCGTTCAGAAAAAAGGGGTGGCTATTCAAATGAACCGTTCGCTCTTTGCGGTCTGTTCACGCCTCTATGTCTGAACGAGCGAACAAAACTTGAGCTCGTTTTTTGGATAACTACGCCCCCTGGCCGCTCGCATCCTACGTCATGTCCGCTATTTATTAGATTAATCGAGTACATCGACCAGCGTATGAACTGCTCGCTATTCTTGTGGTTGCTTTTTCCTACCGCAATCTTGCGAGCAGTTCTGACTATAAAATAACCCAGTGACGTGGTCAATGACGCTGCTGTATTAATTATGCACACCCATAAAACGCCCGTTTTGACCTTTAAGCACGCCTGCATTCGGATCTCCACTCCCCGTTTTCAAGCACCTTCCTCTGTTACCACCCACATACGCCTCCTCCTGTCACTCAAAATAGCAGGCATTCGCTAGTTAGCGAACAAACGATTTTCGGCCGCACTGACTGGTTCGCGCATGCCTATTACGATCCGTACGCATGCGCAGTTGGGCAAACATCGCTTGGAACGAGCGAGCGGCCGCTTACGAGCGGCTCTGAATCAGGCCCTCTGTTATGTTTTATAATAGGTCTCGGGGATGAGGAATGACACAGTCCTTCCCCACGTTAACTATTTTGCCGTACTGTTTTTTCACGGCAACTACTAAGGCCCAATATACTGGGCCTTTTGGGTTCTATATTCTCTCTACGTGGTTTTTTTTCCCCACTTTATTATTTTTGTGTTTGTTTTTATTTTATTTTATTTTCATTATATGACATGTACATTTGGGAAATTTTTACTTATACACTGTCTTATTACGCCTAATGGTTAAAGTCATCTCATTGAATGTTAAGGGACTTAATTCTCCACATAAGAGACACCTGGCCCTCTCTACATTCCACCAACATGGGGCTAATGTTGTGGCCCTTCAGGAGACGCACTTCTCATCCTTAACTCATCCAAAATTTAAGAATCACAGATATCCTTTATGCTACACGGCACTAGTCCACTTAAACGTAACGGCGTTGCTATATTGTTCCATGCTAACACCCCATTTGTATTACAAAGGAAGATAGAGGATGGGAACGGTAGATTTCTTATTCACATTGGTAAAATTGAAGAGACTCTTGTCACCCTGGTTTCCCTCTATGCCCCTAATTATTCCCAGATCCCCTTTTTACGAGAAACTTTTGAGGAAATATCTAAAGTTCGACAGGGAGCACTTATTGTGATGGGCGATTTTAATTTAGTCCTAGTCCCTAAAATAGACAGATCTTCCCCCCTGGGCCTTTCCTCCTCCCCTCGTGATATAGGCCCCCCATTGGCCTTTAAGAAATTGTTGGCAGAGTATGATTTGTATGATGCCTGGCGCACCATACTACCGGACGAGAGAGACTATACCTTCTTTTCCTCAGTTCACAATAGCTACTCCAGAATAGACCTTGTCCTTTTAGATAAAAGAGTTCTCTAATCTACAAAAAAGGTTAAAATCCTCCCGATTACTTGGTCTGATCACGCGCCGGTTTTATGGATTTGAGATATAGGTTATCATCTGACTCCCAACCGTCCCTGGCGTCTTCCTGAGTATCAATTAAAAAACCCGGAGATTTTGAAGGCCCTTACCGACTCCCTTATGTTATATACTCAGACTAATTCTCCCTCTGACACCTCTGTTTTCACACACTGGTGCACCTTAAAAGCGGTCCTCCATGGTACCTCTATTCAAAAAGGAGATCAACTTAAGGATCGCTCTCGCGAATTACAGATTGGTTTAGAATCTACTCTACAGTCCCTGGAGTCCCAGAATAAGCTCTGCCCTACTAGAGTGTTACGCAAACAACTCCAAGAGGTGAGATCACAGCTCCAAAAACTTTTTTCGTCACGAATGCAAGTGGCTTTTAGAACTATTTCCCTTCGAGCATTGAATATAGTATTGCCCAATGTGTCATATGTCTTACTGGATGAGTTTGGGTATGGAGTCTCTGGCAGACTTTTTTTCCCGTCCTCAATTGTAACATATACAGATCTTTGTGCTAAATACTCACTAGCACCCTCTGTCTGTTTTTTTTGCCAACAATTAATACATTGGTATACCAAGATGAATACAGGTCCCACAGTATTCCAAACACCGCCGCACCAAATTCTGAGTAAATTCTCTAAACCCTCTTCTAGTGGAGCCATATCTTACTGGTATTCTTTATTATCTCCCATAGTCCTGCCAATTAAATCCCCTGCTCAACTCCACTGGGAAACATATCTCCAGCGTACCTTCACCTTCTCACAATGAGAGAGTATATATCTTTCTTCTTTCTCAATATCCACATGTACCAACCATATTGAAATGTATGTAAAACTTTTAAATAGATTATATTTAACTCCCTCTAGGTTACATAAAATATGGCCCACTGTCTCAAAGTTTTGTTGGCGCCTTTGTAACTCTGAAAGCTCTATTTTCCTCGTTTTCTGGGATTGTCCTCTTATACGCCCCTTTTGGGAGGAAGTATTCAGTCTCATTAATGACGTACTCGGCCTCACATTAACCCTAGACCCCTCCCTCGCTCTACTCCACTGGTATCCAAATTCTGTCCCCAAATCTGACCAGTATGTTCTCGGCCATATACTGATATCTGCTAAAGCCACTATAGCCCAGCACTGGAAGTCCCCTTCTCCTCCTCCATTTGCTAAAGTTATAACAAAAACACAATTCCATTTTGAGATGGCGAGGAGAGAGGTCACTTATTCTATGGCTGCTTCGTCTTCCACTATGAAGTGGAACCCCTGGTATCTATATGTTATGGATGGAGGGGGTGCAACTTTGTCCATACCTTCTCCAAACCCGCAGAGTCCTTCTCCCTTTGATCTCAATGAGTCCTTCTCCCTTTGATCTCACAGTTGGACCACAGCACTTAATATATTATGTAATCCTATATTTAAGGTTGTTTTTGTTCAATGTCTATGAATGTACTGTCAATTCCTCCACCCTTGTATTTTATTTTACTTATGTTTTCCCTTTTCTTTTTTCTGTACCCCCATAAGTATTTTCAATAAAAATTTATTGATGGAAAAAAAAAATAGTCAATGAAATTAACTCATCCAAATTCTCAGGAAGATCCCAAGTCACCAACTCATCTTTAAGTCTCTCAGAGAGACCATTCCAGTATGCTGCTCTTAATGCCTCATTATTCCATTTAAGTTCTGCAGCTATAGTTTGAAAACTAACCACATACTGACGAACTGGAGCTGTTCCTTGTTTTACTCGCAAAATATCCACAGACACGGCCACTGATCTTCCAGGTTCGTCAAATATCCTTTTGAAAGTAGAAACAAAAGCTTGGTAATTAGACATTAAGGCATCATTTCTCTCCCATAAAGGAGAGGCCCACACAAGAGCAGCACCAGACAATAATGACATAATATAAGCCACTTTAACACGAGAGGTGGTAAAACTTTGAGGTAACAATTCAAAATGAATCTCACATTGGTTGAGAAATCCTCTACATGTTTTTGGATTACCATCATAAGAGGTAGAAGTCGGTAAACGTAAATGAGAAGCAGAAACCCCTGATGTACTTGCAACAGGAATCTTAAGTTTATCAAGACGTGTAGAAAGATCCTGTAGACATTGCAAAACTTGAACTTGAGTGTTTTCCTGTACTTCCAAATGAGCGGTCAAACGCTGAAGCACCTGTACCCTGGTAGCCTGTTCCAGATCCGGATTCATTTTTAGGTCTGTGCAAACTGTCACGGCTGCCGACACTTGAGACTCCTGGGAGTAGGCAGGCCTACTAGGCACAATAAACTGGGGTGGCTTTAGGAATGACCTTTTCATGAAATCTCGATAGCACAGAATAAAATAGAATTTTTTCACAGGAGAAATATAATAGCAATGTCTCACATAAAGTCTCAACAACACTGAGGTTCACATAAGCAATAACGAGTATAGGAGAAAACCCACCATATAGTCTTTAACACAGAAAAGTTAATATGGTAGGGAACCCCGAGTCCAGTATGAGGCTAACACCTCAGAATGGTATAGAGGAGCTTCACCTGGATGGAACCTTGTAGTGATGGAGATCCGGAGCAGAGTGAGCCCTGTGATGCGGTGAAAGACGGAGCAGGGTTGAGCCCTGTGATGCGGTGACGTTGAAGCAGGTTTGAGCCCTGTGATGTGGTGAGGTCGGAGCAGGGTTGAGCCCTGTGATGCGATGAGGTCGAAGCAGGGTTGAGGCCTGTGATGCGATGAGGTCGGAGCAGGGTTGAGCCCTGCGATGTGATGAGGATGAAGCAGGGTTGAGCCCTGTGAAGCGGTGTAGTTCCGGAACGGGGTTGAGCCCTGCGGTGTAACTAGAATCCAGAGCGGGGTTGAGCCCTGCGATGCAATGAAGGTTGAAGCAGGGTTGAGCCCTGTGAAGCGGTGTGGTTCCGGAACAGGGTTGAGCCCTGCGGTTTGACTAGAATCCGGAACAGAGTTGAGCCCCGCGATGCGGTGATGATAACTGCAATGGTGCAGTTGACAACTGTAACGAAGATGGGTTCGATGTCCACAGGAGTGAGAAGAAACAGGCAAAGTAAATAGTGCAGCAAAAGGTGAAACCACAGCAGTGGAGCAGAAAGCAATACTTAGGCAATGGCTATGCTGAGCTCTGTAGTGCGGCTGGTAACTGGCATCAGAAGTTTAGCTGGAACATGAGCGGAGATATAGCAAAGTCCACAGCAACCCACATGCACAGCAGGGATCTGGCAGGAGTCCAAGAAAGACCTGAAAGGAACATTGCACAGACACTGAGACACAGTTAGTAACAGGCTTTATACTAGAGGTCTGTGATCCATAGGAAGTTCAGAACATGTGACCCAAACGGAATCAGGTTTGAAATAATGAGCAATCTAGGAATCCCACAATCTGACAACACCTTGGAAACAGATGATCACTTTAACTCTCTATTCCCTGTATGTGAAGAAAGCCAGCAAGCAGGATAGCTCCTCCAACGACCACAAAGGAACTTTGGAAAAAGTAATCTATCTTTATGTACTGAAATAGTCGCAGTCCTGACACCTGGAACTCCCCCTGCACCCAGCTCACCTCATGGCCTTACATTGGTGCCACTGAAATCATTGTTTTTCTGTTTTATTTTTTTTATTATACTTTTATTGACTCTGAAGCATATCAGACATAGAAACTTTTTTCACAATGTAATACAAAGCACAACGCGGTAATCAACATATAATTATATAAAAAATTCCATAGGACATGTAACGAACAGAAGATAAAGTAATGTCATATAGGTATATATTGAATACAAAATTACATAGCAGATGTACAGTCAGTAAAATCTGTCGCTGTCCGGACTAGGGACCCCCCCAACGGTATCTTGGGATCGTTATCAACAGTCTTAATTCAAACCAAGAAGTGGAAGAGAAACATTGTTGAAGTAATTGTTGTGTTCTCGAGGGAAGAGTGGTGATGTAACTTTCCCATACCTCAAAAAAATTCCCAACCCTAGATTCCTTATCCAGGATGCCTCCAACTAGTCCATTTTTTTAAACAAAGAAAAAGGGGGTATACCTGTTTGAATCCAAACCTGGAGTATAATTTTCTTTGTGGCAGCACTTAGGGCAAAATGTAGTCTACGGCCTCCACTAGAAACCCTCTGGTCCTCTGGTAATATTCCTAATATGGCCTAGGCTGCGGTAAAAGCAAAAAAATTAACCAAATGATCCATTGACAAAGGACGGACCTTACCAGGGGACATGCCCATAGACAATGGAACAAGCCCCCATTGTCTTCCTGACGTCTGGGGCATCTATGAGAAGACAAACCCATCAAAAACCTCTGTGAGGACTAATATATGTCCAGTGAAATGTATTTAAAAAAAATTCCTTATAGGAACTGGCAGCTATGAGACGGCATAATTTTTCTAGGGCAGTAAGTAGATTATAAGTTGTTAACTCTGGAAAGTGATGTAACCATTGGGGCAGCCCTGTTCTAATCCCCTCATAATCAAGCCCTGGGCGCCGTTGGACCGGGGGCGTGGGGGGGCGCCGCCGGCCACGGTACCGGCCCGCCCGCCCTAGATAGCCAGTGTAGCGCCGACCGCAATGAGTGCGGTCAGCACTACACATTTGCACAGGACCGGCGCTAGGCTTCCAGCGCCGATCCTGTGCTGCACGCCTGAGCCCGTTCCCTCCCCCTGAGCGCTTGCCCAATAGCGCCAGGAGGCGGGCTCAGGCTGTGCATAACACACGCATCGCCGCCAGCGCTGGCGGCGATGCGTGTGTTAAACAGCAGCCAATGAGAGTCAGATAGACTCTCATTGACTGCTGCAGCACCCACTGCAAGAGCCGGACTTCCGTCCGGCTCCTGCAGTGGGTAATGGGACTGACGTCATGACGTCAGTCCCATAATGCTGAGCGCGCCAGCCCGGGCGGACTGGCGGTCGGGAGCGGCGTCGCGGGCAGGAGCAGCGTGGAATCAGGTAAGTATATTTTTATATATATTTATTTATTTTTAAACCTATCTGCTCAACGGGGGAGGGGTTGGCTACTACTGGGGGGGACCTCTACTGGGGGGTACCATTGGGAGGACCTATACTGGGGGGGCTACTCTACTGGGGACTACTACTTGGGGGGGGACTACCACTGGGGCCATTCTAAAAGGGGCCTAGTATTACTAGAGGCACTGCACTCGGGGGACCACTACTGGGGGCAATAATAGGAAGGGCCACTACAGGGACCACTGGATAGGGGGGGGTCACTACTGGGAGCCTGCATCAGGGGGACCACTACTGGGGGCACTGCATGGGAGGGGGGACACTACTGCTGGGGGCACTATATAAGGGGCTTACTGCTAGGGGCACTGCGGGGACCACTACAGGGGGCACTAGATAGGGGGGATCACTACAGGGTGCCTGCATAATGGGACCACTACTGGGAAAACTGCATGGGGGGGACTACTGCTGGGGGCACTATATAAAAGGGCACTGCATAAGGGGATACCGCTACTGGGCGCACTGCATTGTGGGGACTGCTACTGGGGGCACTGCATAAGGGGGAACACTACGTGGGGCACTGCATTTGGGGGGGCCACTACTGCGGGTACTGAGTAAGGGGAACTAATTGGGGGCTGTATAAGAGGGACCACTACTGGGGATACTGTATAAGGGGCACTACTATGGGCCTGCATGAGAGGGACCACAACTGCATACTGGGGGTACTGTATAAGGGGTACTACTGGGGTTAAGGTGCATATGGATAGGAATGTTCAGTTTGAAAATAAAGGGGTGTGTCATGTTGACACGCCCCATTTTTAATTGACCACGCCCATTTTTTTGCCACACGCGCCGAAGGCGCGCGCACATGGGGGGGGGGGGCGCTCCCTTTTCAAATTTGCCCTGGGCTCCAAATACCCTAGTTACGCCACTGGTGGTGGGTAAACTAATATAGGATCCAAGGAGTTGGACCACTTCGGCAGAGAAAAACCTAATAACCTCACTGGTATAATGTTGGAATGTTAGAGGCCTTTTTAATTGATCATCTAACAAACAGCCTATAGAGCAGACACCTCCGTTCGCCCAGGATACAAAGGGATGAGCAGCCTGGCCATGTTGAAAGTGAGGCTTATGTGTAAAGGAGCAAAAAATTGTTCTGTTGGCGTTGGAATCAGCTTTGTGTCTCAAGATATGCCATAATCTACGCATGCTCCAAAGGACGGTATTGTCTTTCAATAACAGGGAGACGTCATGCTCTGGAATATGCAGAAAAGAGACTAAACTGCAATCAGAGAGAAAACTACCTTCAAGGGCAGATTCAGTGTAAATTTCTAAGTTATGCAGCCAATCTCGAAGATGGCGCATTAGGGCCGCGTGATTATAGTAGGTTACATTGGAAAAGTTATTGTGCACATTTTTTCTGTTTTATTTTATTTGTATTTGTTTTAAATATGTGCCCTGGCCAGCCCTGATTGGTAAGTCCAGTAGAGACTGAGGACCTCATTCAGAGTCGGTCGAAGCGGCCGCACAGACATACGCCACCGATGTTCGCTATACTGCGCATGCGTAAAGTTCGCAATGCGCGTGCGCAAACTAGCCGCTACGATCAGAAATGTCTCTCTCCTTGAACACAGCCAGGTCGGTAGTTTGAGTGACAGATTGAGGCATTTGTGGGTGGTAACAGGGGAAGGTTCTTGAAAACGGGGGTGTGGAGATCCGGACGCAGGCGTGCCTAATTATGCGAACGGTGTTTTATGGGAGTGCATACGGTTTATGGGAGTGCATAATTAACAAAGTAGCGTCATGGCACATGTGACATGGGAGGTTTTTACACTGACATGATCGTAGAGCTTAAGAGAGGGTATGGTCAACCTTAAGCTCTACGACCAGTTCCGATGGTTCTCGATGGTCTCGATTAATCCTTATATGCCAGGAGATGACGTGTAATGCGTACAAGAAGGGGGCGTATTTTATGGATTCCGGCCGCTTCCTCCCCTTGGTCGGCCAGCAGCCGATCCGAACTTAGGGACGCAACTTGCGAGGGAATCATTTACATATCCGGCCCCTTTTCCCGTACGACCGTGCGGCCGCTTCGACCGACTCTGAATGAGGTCCTGAGAGCTGAAGAGAGGGCCCACCTCCAATCCTCAGAGCTCAGCCTCTCAGTGGCTGCTTAACAATGACGCCTGGGCACAACTCTAGTCTCTTCTCTCACCGAACCAGGACGCACCGACAAGAAAAGAGTCCCAAGTTTCCAACCCCCCTACATAACTCCACTTGGTTCCTGGGGGCTCCCCAGGATTTGCCATAGGGTGAGGCAGCGGCGCAGCCACTGCTTCTGGACACACAAGATCCCAGAAACAGTAGCAGACGGGCTGCTCAGGAGGCTGCTGTGGTGGTACTGCAGTGAATGTGTGGGGCCAGGCATGAATTAGCAGCAACCTCAGTTCAGTCCTTCCATCCCAGTGTCTCCCCCTTCTCCAACCCTGTGTCCCCCACCATCTCACTGACCTCCCCATCCCAGTGTCCCCACCATCTCACTGACCCCCCTTCCACATCAACTGCCTAAAATGACACCTAAAACTTGGGTTCTACTGCCCTGCTGCTTATTTCAGTATTATGACCGCTGATGCAGCAATGATGCTAATCCATATCCATGTCCTGTAATATTCTGTACTGTAAGTCACTATTTTATGGTTTTGTTTATTCTGTTTCTGTACTTTGTAAGGCATTGCGGACCCCTTGTGGCAGTGGCGTAACTAGGGCAGGGCGAGTGGGGCACGTGCCCTGGGCGCCGTGGGACCGGCGGTGCGCGGTGTGTGTGGGTGCGTGCCGCCAGCCACAGTACCGGCCCGCCCTAGTTAGCCAGTGTGGCGCCAACCACAGTGTGTGCGGTCAGCGCTACATAGTTACACAGGACCAGCGCTAGGCTTCCCAGCGCCGGTCCTGTGCTGCACAGCTGAGCCCCTTCCCTCCCCCTGAGCGCTTGCCCAATAGCGCCAGGAGGAGGGTGGCAGGAGGGCGGGCTCAGGCTGTGCTAACACACACATCGCCACCAGTGCTGGCGGCGATGTGTGTGTTAACCAGCAGCCAATGAGAGTCAGACGACTCTCATTGGCTGCTGCTGCTACTGCACACACATCGCCGCCGAGCGGCAGCGATGTGTGTGTGAGTCAGCAGCCAATGAGGTCAGACAGACTCCCATTGGCTGCTGCTGCACACACATCACCGCCAGCGCTGGCGGCAATGTGTGTGTTAAACAGCAGCCAATGAGAGTCTTCCGGCTCCTGCAGTGGGTAATGGGGGAGATGTCATGACGTCTCTCATATAAAGCAGAGCATGCCAGCCCGGGAGGATTGACGTGCGGACGGCGGCAGGAGCCGGAGCGTGGATTCATGTAATTATTTTACTTTTATTTATTGATTAATGTCAGTGTGTATTTATCGGGGGGGGGGAATGGACGGATGGGGACTACTACTGGGGGCACTGCTTCGGGGGGAACACTGTTACTAAGGAGGGTACTACTGGGGGCACTGCTTCTGGGGGGGGATACTACTGGGGGCACTGCATTGGGGGGGGGGGACCACTACTGGGGACTACTACAGGGGACACTGCATCAAGGGGGGACTCCTACTGGGTCCACTATATAGAGGGCACTGTAAAGGGGGGAGTACTACTGGGCGGGGCACTACTTGGGACTACAACTGGGGGGGCACTACTGGGGACTACTACTGGGGGGGCACTACTGGGGGATGGACTACTACTGGGGGCACTGCATCAAGGGGGACTCCTACTGAGGCACTATATAAGGGGCTTACTACTGGGGGGACCACTACAAGGGGCACTGAAAAGGGAGAACCACTACAGGGGGTACTGCATAGGGGGGATAACTACTGGGGGCCTGCATAAGGGGGGATCACTCCTGGGGGCACTGTATAAAGGGCACTGCATTTGGGGGATCACTACGGGGGGGCTGCATATGGGAGATCACTACTGGGGGCACTGTATAAGGGGAACTAATGGCGGGCTGCATAATGGGGACTACTACAGGGGGAACTGTGTAAGGGGCTCTACTGGGGGCCTGGTATACTGGGAGCACTATATAAGGGGTACTACTGGAGGCCTGCATAAGGGGGACCACTACTAGGGGCACTGCATAGGGAGGACTGTATAAGGGGCACTGCATTAAGGTGCAAATGGAAAGAAATGTTCCCAGTGACAAGAAAGGGGTGTGTCATGTTGCCACGCCCCATTTTTCAGTGGCCACGCCCCTTGTAACCACGCCCATTTTCCGCCACACGCACATGGTGGGGGGGCTCCATTTACAAATTTGCCCTGGGCTCCAAATACCCTAGATACGCCACTGGCTTGTAGTACCATATGAATAAAGGGTTATAATAATTAGACATGTCCCCTTCCAAGAACTAGGACGAATAAAATGTCCCAACAGAATCTGGAGATGTAAACCCTAAACCGAATCTAAAAAATGGACAATAAGTTGGAGAGTGGCAGAGTAGCCTCTGTATAGACTGGACTCTATATTGTATTACGACAGCTGTCTCAGGCAGCAGGTTTTTATATTTTTCTTATAGCAAAAGTAATATATGTTTATCTAGTAATATTCTAAATTAAAATGTTTGACTTTTACAATGCACAAAACTCCTATAAATGTGTGTATTACTTTGCCTAATAAGTGACAAATGTGCCTACAAGAGACAATGGAGGTGGTCGCTTCCGGTGGAACCCCCGCAGAAGGTGCCCTGACCTTCTTCACTGCCCCAGGTTCCAATTTATGAGCCCCGGAGTAGCATTAAGTAGGGAGCAGACGTCGGATATACAGCGAGGAAGTCGTGTCAATGCACATACAAGGGGAGGGTGCACTGCACAGACTGGATTGCACAGCCTTTACCTCCTTTGTTGGCTCCTCAACCTCACACATGTGAGCTGCTACCTACTGTGGCTGTAGAGGTAAAGCTAATAGCAAGAACAGAAGATCTCTGTTCCTCTTCCCTGGAGTAGAAGAGGCTTTATACTGTAAATGTATAAATACAATAGGGCTCCTACAAGCTGTAAAAAGTCTGCACATAGGGGCTGGTTCAGCCCTGAAGGCAGACTCGATACGGACGCAATTGACCGATATTTACGGGACTGCACATGCACCAGAGCCGCAGTGTGCATGTCTCCAATGGTGCTGCAGCTTCGGTCACATTGCCACGTAAGCTGGAGCCTGTTTGACAGGCTGCAAACGTTTCGGGGGGGACGGCGGGGTACATACTAGAGAATGAGGGCATGCCGAAGCCAGTGGCTGCGACCTTGGATGCAGTTTCACTGGTCCTGGCAGTGTAGTTTTGCCGGGTATCCTGAGTAACTTAAGCTTTACAATACTGCATCCAATGGTTGCGATTAAGATCCGATGCTACGTCTTCGGACGCAGGCAGATCAGACAAGCTGGCAGTGTGCGTCTTTTTACAGCTTTTGCATATTTTCCCACAGCCGATGCGCAGCGACATTTGCTTCCATCTTTGAATCATGCCCATAGTCCTGACTTGCTAAATGTACAGTCTACGTTTTACAACACTGCTCTAACAAAACGCTATACCACTTCAATCAATCTTAAATTCCGCAGCAAGACTGATCTTTCTCTCTCACCACTCCACATCTGCTGCACCACTTTGCAAATCCCTAATCTAGCTCCCTATGTCCTACAGGATGCTAATTAAATTACAAATCTTATCTCTCCCACTTAGATCGACCCTGAAGCTCACCTTGCCTTTTGTAGAGATACCTGTGAAATTGTAAAATCTACAGAAGCTTCTCAGTCCATTTGTGGCCAATCTTGCCACTTCTTGTAGTCGAACCTCATCGCCCGGCATCCAGTCCTACTGGAGCAGTGACTTTACACTGACCGGTTTACGTACAACAGCAACAACCCCTTCTGCACTGCAACTGAACTTATTAACAACCTCCTGGTCTCATTGTGAATAGCTTCGCCTGGGTTAGTCCTAGGACTTACATAACAAGCCTGTGTTACCCTGACCAAATGGGACCCAAAAAGATGCTTGCGGGATGCGAACAGATGCATCTCCTACAGAACAACGGAACTTGACGGTAGCAGTGTGGAGGTGACCTCTGTTTGGGAACATTTAACAATACATACAATATATTATAATATATACAACTAAACATTGGCACAACATTGTTAATATTGCATGCATTATTAAACTAAATGTCGACAAGGGAGTATCCAGTGGACTTCACCTTTATTCTAAAGGTGCGTACACACGGGACGATTTTCTCCCCAAACTAAATCGTCATGTGTGTCCCCGGCAGGGGTGTGCTCAGTGTTGTTAACAACAGTTGAACGAAATCAAGAACGATTTAGTTCAGTGCCGGGCTCCCTCCCTCATCCTCGAACATGCTCAACCTGACAATATCGTCAGGTTGGGCAGGAGGGTCGGGCGATGAACTGCAACTACAAACGG
This sequence comes from Taudactylus pleione, assembly GCA_031769625.1. NCBI lineage: Eukaryota > Metazoa > Chordata > Amphibia > Anura > Myobatrachidae > Taudactylus > Taudactylus pleione. The sequence continues at coordinate 15,675,086 of JAUIMM010000084.1, read as the reverse complement.
GAGCGCGCATTGGTAGTTATCGTTCGTCGTTTTGGGGCTGAAACTGGAAGATTTTTTGGGTGACTGAACGATAACGACAACGTTATTGTTCAGTCGTCCAAAAATCGACCAGTTCTCCCTCCCACCTACAAGACTTCAATAGTGCAGCAATTCACTTTTGGAATTTCCTAGCAAGCCCTATCAGACTTTCTCACAGCCTTCAAATATTATTGCGCTCTTTAAAATCCCATCTGTTTATTAGAGGTTACCCCATTCCAACATAAACTATACACACTAATGCTTTCACTTAAGTTGTGATTAAACAGTAAACATCAAAGAAAAACATTTGTTTAAAGCTTAAACTTACAGTAAATGCTGTAGCATTATGTTGTGATTTCCCACTTTGATTGTACAATGCGTCTGGCAATATGGTGGCACTATTGCTCTGTGATAGTGCAGCATTGCACAGATTAAAGTTATATAAATGTGACTGTACATGGTCAAGTTCACAGTCAACCTGGGAAATGTCCATTCCGGGCTTCAGATTTTGTGCTGAGTATTTGAGGTCAACCAATCTATCACTTGTATTCAACTTGCAAATGTCATCAATAGGATGATTTTCAGTGATCGCATTTATTTCTGGTGGGTAAAAGCTGGTGTAAGAGCCTGTGAAAAGAAGGAAAGTAAATGAAACACACTGGCAAATTTCTTGTAACAACTAATTATCAGACTATTATTGTTATGCTCCCTCATGGCATTCACATACTACAACTAACTATGTTATATTATACAGTTATACTTTAGCCAACAAGGCTAAACCTCCACGGCTAGAATAAAGACTAAGGGCCATATTCAATTTGAGGCGAAAAGTCCCTTTCCGCGTGTTTTTGGCGGAAACTTTTTGCCGATTACGTAATTTTCGCCTGTTTGGCTTTTACCCCATATTCAATTTGAAAGACTTTCCGTCTAGGCGGAAAGTCAATGCAATGTAATATTCTGAAAAGTTTCGCCTATGAATGCGTGGCGGAAAAAAGTGCAGAATTGGGGTTTTGGGGTGCAACGTTGCGGGAATCCCCGTGCAGCCTTCAGACAGTCCCCCAAAGGTAAACTGTGTCAAAAAAAATAAAAAAAAACACTTAAGGACACCCCAAAAAAATTACTTTGAAAAAGGGGGCACCTGATTGCAGGTGCTTGCGGCAGGTGGATTTTTCACGATTTTTTCAACTTCACTTTGGAAAATTTTATATATGGTGACCCCCATTTTCAAGTACCCCAAATTTGCTGGGATATGTTATTTTCTGGGAAAAAAACTCCTGAATACTATTGCACCACTTATACAAAAACGCTATTTAGCAGCTATTGAGCCCATTTAAAAACACCAAATCCCTTCAGCAAGCCAAATCGGGGGGTACCATAGGAAGCCCCCATGTCAGAGCATCTTTTGGGGGGTGTCAGGCTGATTTCCCCAAAACTGACAGTACTTTCCGCCTGTTCAAGTTTCACCGGGTCCCGTTTTCGCGTACTTCCATATTGTATACAGGGTAAAGCTGGGACGGCAGCGATACTTTTCCGCCCAACAAAACAGGCGAAGTAGGCGGAAAGTCAGGGCCGCGAAAAAGTATTGCGGCTCGGCTCATATTGAATACGGCTCTAAGAGGGTTGTGTAATAGGTGCAGAGATTACAGAAACAGCATAAAGGCAAATTGAAAGCGGCAATCAGTTATAGGATAGTTATGCCTTATAACTGATTGCTGCTTTAAATTTACCAGTGAAATTGCCAAAATCAAGCTAGTTCCGTAGTCTCTGAACCTATTACATAACTTACTTGGGGGGCCTATTTAACACCCATTTGTGAGATACCCGCAAATAATAAGTATCCCGTTTATGTACAATGGAGGGACCGCAACAGATATTTCAGATATCCCCGTCCATTTCCAACAGCCCCTCCATTTCCAACAGCAGCCGCAAAACCTCCTATGGGGATTTCTAAGGGGACTGCAAAGCTGTTAGATTTACCAAGCCCCCGCAGCTAACACCATCTGAAGATGACGTTGTGCTGCTGTAACCTATGGGCAACACTTCGAAAAAATTACTGGGAGAGGGTTCCTCTGGAATATGAAATCTACATTCAGCGTCAATTGTAAATGTTACTGTTAGTAAAAATAGTACAACTGCAATAAATAGGAAATGAAGTATGAAGGACAATAACTAGGCCGGTTGTTGTTGTTACGGTAGTCTGCTCGCAGACGACCAGTATAACCTGTAAGGAGAGAGACACAGACAAGGTGGTAAAAACAAAACTGGTGACTTTAATGTCACTAAAAACTGGAAACAAAGAGCAACCTAAAGTTCAAAACAGAAGAGACGGCTGAACGCCGGTGAGGTGGTAAGAAAGCAAATGATATGGCTGCACAGCCTGTGGAATAGTCAGAGACCATAGTTGTGGCTATTGAATCGATAATGTAGCTGGTAAGCTGATGTTGCGGTGGTTGCACCGATGATGCAGCAAATGAGCTGGTGATGCGGCTAGGAAGCCAGTGATGTTGCCAGTAACCTGATGGTGCGGCGATTGCGCCGATGGTGCGGCTAGCGAGCCGGTAATATAGCTGGTGATGCGGATATTGTGGTGATGATGCGTTTAGGGAGCCGGTATTGTTGCTTGTAAGTTGGCGGTGCGGCTATTGCGCCAATGATGCGGCTAGTGAGCCGATTACATAGCTCCTAAGCAGATGGCATGGAGATTGCGCCGATGATGCGGCTAGTGAGCCGATAATGCGGCTGGGATGCAGTCAGGAAGCCGACGGTCGCAATGCCGACCGCTGGCTTCCCGACTGTCAAATCCCGGCAAGGTACTAATGACAGGCGTTGAAATCCCGGCACCTGTTATTAGACCTATGCCGGGAGCCCGACACACGGCATACCAATCGAAGGTAAGCACGGACAGCTGCGGGGTGGGGGCGAGGGAGGGTTAGGGGCTCCCGGGGGGGACTTAGGGTTAGGCAGCCTCCCGGGATAGTTAGGCTAGGGGAAGGGGGAGTTAGGGTTAGGCACCCCCGGGGGAGGTTAGGTTAGGCACCCCCCGGGAGACTTAGGTTTAGGCACTTAAAGGGGGGTTCAGGTTAGGCACTTGGGGAGGGGGGAGGTTAGAGTTAGGCACCCCTAAAGGAGGGTTACGGTAGGGAATTAGGTTAGCGGCACTTACCTAACTTAGCAGTCGGGATCTTCACCCCTGCCGGGCTTCCGCTGTCGGGATTTAAACCGCCGTCCGAATGGAATCATACGAATTCCGATGCGGCTAGGGAGCCGGCAATGTTGCCTGAAAGCTGACAGTGTGGCGATTGTGCCGATGATGCGGTTAGGGAGCCTGTGATTTAACTAGTAAGCTGACGGAGCAGCGATTGCGCCGATGAAGTGGCTAATGAGATGATGATGCGGCTAGGGAGCCGGGGATGTAGCTAGTAAGCTGATGGTGCGGCGATTGCACCGATGATGCAGCTAGGGAGCCGGTGACTTAGCTAGTAAGCTGATGGTGCGGTGATTACGCTGATGATGTGGGTAGGGAGCCGATAATGGAACTTGCAAGCTGATGCGGCGATTGCACCGGTGTTGGGGCTAGGGTGCCAGTAACGCAGGAACCTGATGACAAGCCAGTGGGCTCAGGCGTAGCAGGTACATAAGCTAGAGGCAGCAGGGTGAGAGTACTGCAGGTGGAGTAAGTGGTTCAGCAAACTAAAGATGCAAGTGGTAGCAATCCAGCAGGGCTGAGTACTGGCAGGACAAGGATACTATTACAGTGGTACTGGAAACAACAGCAACTGAGGAAACTCTGGATGTTCAGACAGTATAACCAGCACTGAGTGCAGGGCTGTCTGTAACTTGAAGGAAGCAGGGCCCAATCAGAACCAATTCCTGGAGAGTAATTCCTAATCAACGGCATGTGTGTACCTGCTCTGCAGACAGCTGGTTAATTAGTGAGCACACAGACAGGCAGGAATGACAGGCTAAAGGCCCCCATACATCAGAGATTGATTGCAGCAATCGTGCAATTTGCAATCGATTGTGTATAAAAATCTTTCCCTTTTTCAATCGATTGTGGCAATTCTGTAATCGATTGAAAAAGGGAAAGATTTTTATACACAATCGATTGCAAATTGCACGATTGCTGCAATCAATCTCTGATGTCTGGGGGCCTTAAGCTGTACACAAACAGAGCAGTATATGAAGCCGTATCCAGTAGCAACAAAAAACAGGGACCTGCGACCACGATGATCTGCTACCCGCAGATCCTAACAGTTGTCACCTCTTGAGACTTCAAAGGGTTAACTGTCAAACTACAAGAGGCAAAATCCACCACTGATTTACACTGCTGCCTATAGAACTCTGCCCATGTGCCATCTCACCTGTGTTTCTGCTATTAAAGAGGAATAATGAGCTTTTTTTTTTTACAGAGTTTGTTTTGATTTCCAAATAACACAAATATTATATATTGTTCTGTATTTTGATTTTCTACTAAAAACTCTCCATGGGGAAAATGTAAAAGGTACAATTTGGAGGTAGTTGTTCCCTAGCTCATCTCTTAATCACTGCAAAAATAAAGCTGCTCAGTATTTCTGGGCAACATGGAAGAAAAATTGCCTTTGTAAATTTATACTACTGTGTGCACGGAGTGAAAGGCCCACATCAGTGGTCTCTTGACTCCTCTATCGGGACTACTACACATGCGCAGTCTACAGACCATGTATTCGCGGTGGCCATCCCAGTACATTTTTCAGATGGAGTAAGCTGCGGGGGCCAGATTCCGGAATGCGAAGCTTGGTAAATCTGATAGCTTCACAACCCCCATAGAATCCTATGAAGGCTGCGACTGCTGTCTGAAATTGAGGATATGGAGGTATCTGCTGGTGTCCCTCCATAATGCATTCAAGAGATACTTAATATTTGCATATATCCCTTGAAAACGGGTGTTTTCGGAGAATATGCCGCAAATATTTAATGCTAAATAGGCCCATATGTCATATCTTTATTACATTTCTCTCAATTTAAAGAGATAGGAAATAAAAGAGACAACACTTCTCACACTCTGGGCCTGATTCTGACCCGGTCGCAAGCGGGTCGATGGTGGGCCAGTGCGCATGCGCACGACGGAGCCGGCTCCGTCGTGCGCATGCGCGAGACCCGGATAGCGACGGGCAAGCCCCCTTTGGTGGGCCGGGGGGGGGAGTGGCTGCCCAGACAGAGGCGTTCCCATGTGAACGCCTCCATTTGGGGGCGGCCCCACTGACATCACGAGTAAAGTCAGTGGGAGAGATTTCGGCTCTGTCATCTGTGGTTAGGGGCATACTTGTGGGCTGTTAGGTTGGGCAGGGAGGAAGATGTTTGTGGTGAGGCAGGCTTATCCTTTTAAAGAACTAGCGGGTGATTTCCCCATCTGTTACAATTTTGGATATGCTTGATGGAGTAGAAGGAGGACAGAATGACGCAAGAGTGTGTAGTATATGTAAATGAGCGGAGCTGAAAGTAGCAAGCGGGTAACACTCCACGTTTGGAAGAGTTGATGCAAAGGTTATCTGAGAAATACCTGGAATTCAATGTTCAGATAGTCATAGTAGTGCCACTAAAAACCAACAGAAGAGTGGTAGATCTAGCTTGAGGATGTATGGTGATATTGGAACTGTTGAGCCTTCAATATCCTGTTCGACCACTAGATGGGGCACACGCAGCATCACAGTTAATAGAAAGACCAGAAATAATGGTAATGTGGGACAAGGGGCCTGATTCAGAAGAGAACGAAATTGCAAAGCCGCACACAAGCAGCTTTTCCAGTCCATCCTTGCTAAAATGTAAATGCAGCTGGAGGTGTCTGACACCTCCTTCTGTGATCCCAGCACTGCGACCAAGGTCATAGCCTGAGATCACCATCGCTACCATCGGTTGTGATGTTGGACAGCGCTGGCCAGCTGAGTAAGCCTCAGCTTAAGCAGGCAGGCACCCATATATAGTTAAACTTACTTCTCCAGAGTCCTGCATTGGCTGGCGCTGTAGACAGTAATCACAGGGTTAATGGCACGGTAGCAATTCTCACTGTGCTTTGTGTATTCGCAGTAGAGAAGTATCCGGGAACATAGCGCGGGTCCATGTTCTTGTAAACATGCGCAGTAGACTCTGGCACAAAGCCAGAGCCTACTGCGCTGCAAGAGAGGAGGGGGCTCATATGGAGGCCACACACAGGCCCCCTCCTCTTTTAAACTAAGAAAGAGACCATATGTAAGTTATGAGTGGACAGTATATAGGGGAGGTAATTATTAGAATAGCTTATGGAGTTTATGTAGATGATTCAGGAATTTGATAAGCTGTCTGAAGAGCTGAGTTTTTAGAAAACGTTTGAAAGTTTGGAGGCTAGAAGAAAGTTTTGTTGTGTGAGGGAGGGCATTCCACAGACAGTTAAAGCATAACCCTTCTCCTAACCCTCCCCCCCCTTGTGCCTAACCCTGCTACTGATGCTGGTGGTCGGGATACCATTCTTACCGTCTTTACTTATCTGCTCCCTGGGAGATGCAGACACTGGTGACCGCTTAGGGAGGCGGGGCTGGCTTACTACGTTATTAGACCCCGCCCCTGCAAATTGCCGCAAATTGCGGGAGCGTGATGAGTGGATGGGGCTAAATTACACATAATTTTTTTGGTGTCATTTAGCTCCGCCCCCTCCATATGGAGCCGCAATTTTATCTTCCCATCCTGCCCACTTCACTAGGAAGTGGGCAGAATGAAGATGTGGATACTCTTCCTGGGGTGCGAGGGGCTCCCCGACAATTTGGGAGCCTCCCAACACTTCCGGGACGATAGGCAAGTATGCCAGGCATCAGGATTTTGGTAACTGTAGTCTAATTGTGCATACACACGGTCAGATTTGTCAGATGAACAATTTTACCAAAGATTTGAACAATTGAACGATTTTTGACTGCATTAAAATGAATGGAATCGTCCAAGTCTGACTGTAAACACATCAGATGTCAGATATCGTTATCTGACCATCGGGAACGCGCATCGTTCAGGCATGTCAGATTTTCCTTCAGATATGTACGATTGAACAATTTTTTAAATCATTATCGTTCAGAACTGAATAATAATCTGACCATGTGTATGCACCATAAGCGTCTGCATCCCATTTAGTATGCATGGGGTTCAGAGGAAAGCATCCGCGGGGGGAGACTGGTATGTAGTACTGAGAAATAGCACGTCAGAGGGTTTAGGGGAAAGAGTGAAGAAAAGGACCAGAGAAGTTGCCCATAGCAACCAATCAGCTTCTAACTAGCATCTATATAGAGAGGTAGAAGCTGATTGGTTGCTAGGGGCATAAGTGTATAAAATGAACGTAGCACATAGAACTCCACTGCACCTGTAATACATCACCGATAAATGTGCTTCAATACATCACCGATAAATGTGCTGCCAATGAATTACTGGGACAACATGAATAACCTTAAAAAATTAGACCATGGTAACGTTCACTGTGTAAGCGGATGACGTACACGGTGACGTCTCTACAACGGCCGCTCCCTGCTATGCGCAACACGCGTTCTACGCTTGCCCCTTTCTGGCTTCCGTACACCGGAAGTGCTCACTTCCACCCCTCCCAGCGTGCCGCGTCACGTGATATTCCAGAGCCGCCGGTGAGTGAGATCACGTGACGTCACTGCACTCAAACCTCTTTCTCTTTTTATATACATATAATGTAGATATTCGCGGCCACTATAAGACACGTATACTGTCCCTCCATCCTCATAGCTGCACAGCGCCGCGCATATTGCCTTGCACAAAGCAGCATGTATTGTACATATGTTCTCACTGCAATAGCTCAGTGCATTGTTATTACTAGGATGTGTATACATAATATAACCTATGTGTACGTGCATCTGCGCTAACAGGATTGCTCGGCTACGTAACTTCAGTGTATACCAAGTAGGGTCTTTGTGGCACTCTCCTCCAGTGAGAGCCAGTGGCCATCTCTGTGTGTGAGCATCGTATATTGCTTTCTATGCACCTTCCTGTGGTCTTCATTTAGTTTTTCTCTCAGTGTGCTCAATATTCTCTCCCAGCCAGTAACAGTCAGCAGTTTACTGAATGGCACTGTGAGCAGATTTACTAACAGGTGCAGATTAAACAGCCCAACCTGCACACTAAATACAAATATTGTCATAGCAATAAAATAAATGTTGTGATGCATGAATTTCTCACCTTGGGGCAATGGGTGCGTAGTTATATCTCACTCGCTGTGTCTGTCTTGTTTTCTTTCTACAGAAATGTCTCAGTGTTCAGCGCTGGATAGCCTCATAGAGATGGGATTCTCCCAAACCAGAGCGTAATGTCTAAACTTCTCACTGTCCCTCCTGATCTTTACATGATATTCTTCCACCCACAGCCTGTCACATCCCAACCATGAGAATCTTCTCCTAACATCTTAATAATCCCACCAAATGGGAATAATACCACCCCAGTGTAGCATTACACTTTCAGTTGGGTCAATGGGGTTTTGTTTTACATTTATTTTGGTCAATGCAGTTTGAACTTGGAAAAATAAATGAAAAATAAAACTTTTGTAGAGCTATACTATCCATCATGGTTTATTTGGTCTTCATATTCAATTTCTCCTCATACAAACATCCCCTATTCCTAACAGTTACCCATTTTCTTGGCTTGGAAATATGTGCTGCAACCCATAGGTAACATCAGAAATGTTCATGGATTGCAATAATTGATATGGGTGTAGCACATTTCTGCCATTTACAACATGTTATTGCTTAAGCCTTGATGCCATCTGCTTTTTTTTTACAGGGAAAAGGCAGTTGCTGCCACTGGAAATCAAGGAATAGAGTCAGCCATGGACTGGTAAGCAGGAAAACTATGTGTACGTATTAAAAGGAAATTCCTGTACATGCTGCCATCTCATTGTGGTTGTTTCAGGCTAATGGAACATGAAGATGACCCTGACTTAGATGAGCCAGTTGTATCTGTCACCAGTGATGCAGCAGATGTGGAGGATGCACAAGCAATGGATACAAATGGAGGTCAGAACTTGTCGCTGTAAATGCAAGACTTTAGATTTACACATTGTAGCCATTTCTGATAATCATGAGAATGCAGCCCGTTGATACACTAGGAACCAGTGACATCACAGCGATACATGATCAATACGTAGAATGCAGCACATTCAGCTATTGTCCCTTTTCAGCTTTCATAATCTGAAAAAGTGCTCATCTCTGCCCCTCCTAGCTTGCAGTGTCACAAGGCTCTGGTTCCTAATGAATAGGTGGACTGTAATCTGAATATTGAATCGGCTGACTCCATAATAATTAGGTAACATACTTTAAAGTATATGAAATGGTGACATCACTGTATTACTTCATGACCAAATATGCATGAGGTACTGGTTCTTAATTAATTGAGTTGTATTCTCATAAATAATAGTTTAGCTCACAGAATTGATACCCCCACTGTGTTTATGCAACACACTCACAGTTACCAAATATGCTCCATTATGTGAGCTGTAGGATGTCATCGTACTTCTGTGCAAAATGTATGTTCGTCTTATAATTCTCAGTTTTCATTCATTCATTCATTCATTTATTGCATGATTATTAAGCTACTCATACTGAGGTGGTCCAGATGAGCGCTTTCAGAAGATGTTCTCACAACAAATACCATATGGAACAAGGGGCATGAAAGGTATTTAGAAAATGCTGTATTACTGAATACTGATCCCTGCATTAGCACATGCTTGCTGTTCAAAAAGCAGTACTGTAACTTTGGTGGTGTGGGCAATATGCGTCCCTTCAGCTGCTGTTGAACTACACATCCCAGCATGCCCTGCAACAGTTTTAGCATGGCCAAATAGCAAAACTGGCAGCGCATGCTGGGAGGTGTAGTTTTACAACAGCTGGGGGATGCTTATTGCTCACCCTTGGTTTAGAGCCAAATACCAGAAAGTGTGTGAACTGATTTCTGGTATAGTGATCTGTCCTGCAGTTTACACTGCTGTATGAGCAGATCTCTATGGCATTAATAATCTCTGTTCCTGCTGTGCTTTTCTGCATCTTGTTCCATACAGATCACAATGGAAAAAACTCTTCTGATAGCGCTCATCTGGGTGAGCACTCCCTATTTTTTAAGTTGGGATGCATTGTGGCCAAAATTGATTGCCCAGACACAATAAAAAAAATAAACATTTTGTTATGTTGGGTTTTCTGCCCTGATAAATTGTATGCAGTAAATTGCCATTAGGTAATGTGCATACAGGTGAGGCTTGTTCGTTCAGTCTTTAAAGTGGATTTGGCAAATTTGGCCTTAACATGTGTAAGTGCACATCCACAGAGTCATTATACAGAATGACTGGATCTGAACATTTTACTATACATGCAACCAGTTTGATGACTCTTTGGGGGCGATTCAGTTGTTTTTTAGGCGCAGAAACTTAATGGGCACCCATCAAAGCAATTCAATTGCTCCTCAGTTAGGACGCAAGTGCCGAGTGTGCAGACCCAGAAGTTACCGGGTTTAGCTGCGCAAAACATTGAAATAATTATACAACAATATTAGATATTACACCAGAACTGTATGACTTGGTGCCTGGCAAAGGCGGACAGAAGGGTCAGAGTGACTGAGTGGGAGTGCACTGGAGACAAGAATAGTGCAGGGTGAGAACCAAGAAAGTGGAGGGCCCGGAGAGCTTACAGTTTAATCTAAAGGAACATGCCGGGATTGTCAGTATAATGTATAGAGGCATAGTGTGCTTCCGGCATCTTATAAAACATGTTGAAACAAAAGTTTCGAAGACACCTCTGTCAAAAAGCAAGTTGATTAGCACTTAGGAAGTGTGAAGCTAGTGGCGTATCTGTAATGGGTGCAGGGTGTACAGTGCACACAGTCCCCTGGGTCCCACACCGCACACCCTTCACCCATTTCTGATACTCGTTTTACCGGAGTCCCACAGTGGTGCTGCACAAATCACCAGGAAAATGGTGCGCCAGTGATTTGCAGTAGAAAATTCACCAGTAAAATAGCGCGGGCACTGCAAACTCTGGCACAGTGCCAAAGTCTACTCACCTGCATCGGCCACTAGAGAGGAGGGGGCCCACACGGAGCCTGCAAATAGACTCTGGGCCTGATTCAGCAAGGATTGCAGTTGCAAAGCTGCACGCATGCAGCTTTGCAATTGCGATCCTTGCAATAATGCAAATGCAGCAGGATCCCAATGCGACAGAAGTCGCAGGCTGGGATCACCATCGCGACCATCGATGGTGAACGGCCCTGGATGGCTGGCCAGCTGAGTAAACTTCAGCTTACTCAGGCTGGTAGGCTTGCGAGCCCACCAGACTGTGCACGTCTACGCAGTCCCTGGGCTGGGCATTCCCGGAAAATGGGGCGGACACGCCCCGTTTCCAGGAACGACGTCCGCCCCTTAAATGTGTCTCCTGTCAATCAGGCAGAGGCATTGAAGGGCTTGCGTGCATCTTAGCAGGACCCATGCTGCACACTCACAGAATGGGTCCTGCACACGTGCAGATTCCCAATAATCAGGAATCTGCGGTCAGCAGTGCATGCTGATTCAGGCCCTCTCTCTTCTCAATACACCCCTGTGTTTAGCAGAGTTGTTTTCCTTTTACTCTTTCATTTAAGTTTGCTACATGATATGTTTTTTTTACACTTTTCTGTATGATCATTTTAGAAAAAATTAAATATTTATTGGTTGATGAACTCCCTGATATTTGTGTCTGTATAATATTACACGTTTGTCTCCATTACTGAAGGAAAACAACCCTTAACTGAGGAGGAGAAAGAAAAGCAGACAAAAAGGTGAGTGTCCAGCTTACATCAGTGTCTGTAGGAGAGACGGACAGAGTAATTCCTGGAATAGATCTGACATATAACATCAGTATGCTGATTTCAGTGGTATACCATTATATTAGAGGGGGGATTCATACAGAGACTTAATAATTTAATAAAATAATGCAGGCGTTTAAATATTTGAGAATGCTAAAACTAAAGCCTAAAATAAAGCTCTTATCTTCAGTAGATAACATTGCAAAGATATTGCAATGTTATTTGCATCAGATTGTTGGAATTAAATCTCTAGGTCTATATGCCAACAGAATGATGGAGCTGATAGCTCAAAAGCAACAAGAACGTGAAGAACGCGAAAAACGAGAGAGAATTGAGCTGGAGAAACAGAGACGGAAACAAGGACAAGAGTTGGCGGCAATCAAACAGAAACTACAAGAGCAAGAGATGCAAAAAGCAGCTGAAGAGAGGAGAAGGGAGAAGCAGGAGGAAAGATTGGCCAGGTGAGTGTTCATAGCATGAATCGGGAAATGGATGAAAAAGAAGCCTGTGTATAAAAACAACAGTAAACAAAAAAGGCCCTCACCGGCCATCCCCAGGGTAGAGTCAAAACATACCAAGGTTCAGCAGCATTTTGCTGTATTGTCAGTATGGCAGACAAGATCCAATTTCCCTTTGCCGATCCTTAGCACTGATCTAGCACAGACCACAGCTGGAATGTAATAAGTTCTGATTTGTCAAAAGTGGCGATTTTTCACTAATTATGCTGTGGGATTCCTCAGTACACAACGCAGTGCGACTTGCCTGGTGTGTGTGAGCCACCAGGTCCCGTGCAGCGCTGCTAGCGTCGGGTGTCTTTTATTGCAGAAAATGCGTCACAGCACACAGATATACAAGTGTCACATATCAAATTAGTCATCATAGTCTGCTGGTGCGTCCTATAGGATCTTATTGCGATTTAGCATTTTTGGGGCGAAGAAAGATGCAAAAAATTTGCCAGGCGATAGCAGAGTCGCACGGCATCTGGCGCGCAGATTGGGGGCTTTTTGGCATCACTGCAGCAAAGATGTGCAAGGACACATCTGTACATGTCGAACAAAACAGTGAAAGACTCCAATCTCCGTTCTCCATATGCAATGTATAAGTTCTTTGTTAATTGATGATCATAGTACTCTTACGTTTAGATCATTACAGATGGTCACTTATAAGGTGTGCATTTCCAGCCAAACACAGATTTTAAAGAGCCATCTTGTGACAATTTATAATCTATCAGTAGTAAAATTGAAAAAGAATATGAGAATGGTTAGAGCAGTGGTTCTCAAATTCAGTCTTCAGGACACCACACAGGTCACATTTTCCAGGTCACCCAGCAGCTGCACAGGTGTATTCATTACTCACTGACACAATTTAAAAGATCCACAGGTGGAGCTAATTATTTCACTGATTCTTTGAGTAAACCTGGAAAACATGCACTGTTTGGGGTCCTGAGGACCGAGTTTGAGAACCTGTGAGTTAAGGTGAGATCAGTAGGAAATTGGACCAATAGAAGTGGAACAAAATCAGGTAGAAATAACAGTCTTTGAAGAGATGGATTTTAAGGGAATGTTTGAAGGAGGCAAGCTGGTCCTAATGGTCCAAGATAGTGTTTTCATAGAAGGATTGCATAAGGGACTATGAGGAGTAGGCAAAACAGTGGGAGGGTAAAGACATAACATTTGGGAGGCTATGTAATCAGGGGTGTAATGTCCAATGAGGGAATTGGAGCTAGTTACACCATTTACAGGAGTAAAGGTGATTTTTGGCCATAGTGGCCAGTCCATGGCTCCCAAGTCTTACAGAATGAGTGTGAAGAGTTCTTCCAAATAATAGCTCATGTATTCCAAGCTGTAAACATGCCAGACATGCTTGGTATGAGGGGGTAAGTAGTGTTCACTCTAGGACCGGCAGCAGGCAGGGCGCCGGACCTAGCGTGCGCGGTGAAGGGGGTGTGGCCATATAAAAGGGGTGTGTCTTTATGACGGGTCCCCTTTTCGTCACTCCTGGGGGCATGCCCAGCACTTACTGACATGCCGGGCAGCGCCCAAGCGCTGCGGTCACTGTTTGGATGCCACGTGCATGGGCCCGGCATCCATTCACCAGCGATGACCGCTGTGCCGCCGTTTTGACCACCCGCGGGACACTGCGATCCGCGGGTGGAGACAGAACCCGCAGACTGTCTCAGCGGGGCGCCGCGGTGGAGGGCAGGGTGCTTTCTGCCCTTCAGAAAGAGGGCAGGGCGCGGCGCCCCGTTGAAACAGGCTAGCGGGAACGCTAGGTAAGGGGGCCAGCTGGGAGCTGGACGCAGAAATGTTATGCCTAATACGTTTATTTTGGTGTCAGGTTGCTTAGAGTACAGGACAGTAGAAAGTATATGGGGGGATTGCGGAATGAGATTTGTAAGTGATGACCAAACACGCAATAGTTTCCCACCATATGTATAGACTAGAGCCTGTTGTTGCACAGCTGCCCCAGCTTCTATCTGAGGGAGATGGAAACATTTTGTGAAATTTGTAAAAATATTTTGTAATCACTTTAATTCTAATTCTTATTGAGTAAGTGACCAACTAGTTCCACAAATTGTACCACCCTTTTCATGATGTGATTCCTCTAAATCTATTTCTCATGTTACTTAATCGGGTATTTACTAGAATTATCAGTTGTGGATATAGAGATTAAGCCGCAGCTCAGGCATTATGTGCCTGTTGGCCATAGAGGAGAATCATTTTGTATCTGAAGGTATTGATAAAATCTTCTTTGCGGGAGCTGCTAGTTTTCCTGAATGTCAGAGATGGTAGGGAAACTGTGGAACACACCAAATAATTTAAAAATATAGGCCCTCATTCAGAGCCACTCGCTAGCGGCAGTACGCTCGTTCCGAGCGATGTTCGCACATCTGCGCATGCGTACGGTTTTTAGTACGCATGCGCGAACCAGTCAGTGCGGCCGAAAATCGTTGGTACGCAATATAGCGAGGGCCTGCTATTTTGAGTGACAGAATGAGGCGTATGTGGGTGGTAACAGGGGAAGGTGCTTGAAAACGGGGAGTGGAGATCCGAACGCAGGCGTGCTTAAAGGTCAAAACGGGCGTTTTAAGGGAGTGCATATTTAATACAGCAGCGTCATTGACCACGTCACTTGGTTTTTTTTAACTCAGAACTGCTCGCAAAATAGCGGTTGAAAACACCAACCACAAGAATAGCGAGCAGTTCATACGCTGTACGATGTACTCGATTAATCTAATAAATAGCGGACATGACGTATGGTGCGTGCGGCCAGGGGACGTTTTTATCAAAAAAACGAGCGTATGTTTTGCTCGCTCGTTCAGACTTAGAGGTGGGAACAGACTGCAATTTGCGAACGGATCATTTGAATAGCCACCCCTTGTTTTTGAACGAACGACCACAAATAGCGAACGGCTCTGAATCAGGCCCATAATTCCTTCAGTGTTGTTCATGATATAATTGGAAGTGTTTGTTTTTCAGGAGGAAAACCTGGGTTGCTCCTATATAGAGATCAGTAAACATTGGGTTGGGGCTAGGGCATAAAATTTGTTAACGCAGCCCTATATGGATAACAAAAATATTACGGTGATTGTTTTTGTCTGTTTGTGTTTAGGAAGCCACAGTAGGGCTGGCAGGGATGGAATAGATGGAGGATGGCTGTTGGTGTTTAGGAAGCCACAGTAGGGCTGGCAGGGATGGAAGAGATGGAGTATAGCTGTTGGTGTTTAGGAAGCCACAGTAGGGCTGGCAGGGATGGAAGAGATGGAGGATGGCTGTTGGTGTTTAGGAAGCCACAGTAGGGCTGGCAGGGTTGGAATAGATGGAGGATGGCTGTTGGTGTTTAGGAAGCCACAGTAGGGCTGGCAGGGATGCAATAGATGCAGGAAAGCTGTTGGTGTTGAGGAAGCTACAGTAGGGCTGGAAGAGATGGAGGATAACTGTTGGTGTTTAGGAAGCCACAGTAGTGCTGTCAGGGATGGAAGAGATGGAGGATGGCTGTTGGTGTTTATGAACTTACAGTAGGGCTGGCAGGGATGGAATAGATGGAGGAAAGCTGTTGGTGTTGAGGAAGCTACAGTAGGGCTGGTAGGGATGGAAGAGATGGAGTATATCTGTTGGTGTCTAGGAAGCTACAGTAGGGCTGGCAGGGTTGGAATAGATGGAGGATGGATGTTGGTGTTTAGGAAGCCACAGTAGGGCTGGCAGGGATGCAATAGATGGAGGATAGCTGTTGGTGTTTAGGAAGCCACAGTAGTGCTGTCAGGGATGGAAGAGATGGAGGATGGCTGTTAGTGTTTATGAAGCTACAGTAGGGCTGGAAGAGATGGAGGATAACTGTTGGTGTCTAGGAAGCTACAGTAGGGCTGGCAGGGATGGAAGAGATTCACTGTTTGCTAATTTGAAAGATTGACACTCCATTTAATCTAAGTACCATTGGGTGGATTTGGCAGGTGCAAGTCTAAGTAATACTTTCTGCTGAGGTATGCCCAGGTTTTTCCAAAGAATACTCGGTGGTTTATGTAATAGCCTGTAAGATGCCGGCAGGAGCGAGGTTCTGGCTATCTCAATGTATTAAAGCAGAAATTATTGAAAAGGTTCAACCAACAATGTCAATCATATCGCAGGCAGGCTATTACATAAACCCCTCTAATTCTGTGACGTTTCTGGTTGCATGGAGCAGTATATTTAAATGGCTATCAGAGTGGGAGGAAAATTAGCTTGGTAAAGTTGGTGGTAGCTTTTGGTTCTTCATATTGGGAGTAATATTTAATTCAAGGTGTTAGTTCACTGAAGAGACAGTTAGATAATGGTAGCAGGATGACATCTGCATGCAGTGCAGTTGTGTTCAGACAATCCCTGTGAGATATCAGAGTTGTCTGTGTTCATTCTAATTCTGTTTGCTAAGAGCTCTACGACCAAGACAAAAAAACTGGGGAACAACGAGTGACCGTGATTGGTGCTATTGGTGATTAAAGGGGATGAAGTCAACCTCTTCCATGAGGTATTGTGAAATAAAGGATAAACGGACATGAAGGGAATTTTGAGAGAAGCCAATGTGGGTTAACGTTTTGAACATAGAAAAAAATACTAATCCAGCCACAGGCTTTTTCAGCATCTATATATACACACAAACACACACACACATATATATATATATATATATATATATATATACACACACATATACACATATTTCTACTTCAGGGTCCATAGGGGGTCCACAGGGTTGACCTTGGGGTATAGGTTGGGAACCAAATCCGGGCACCACGCAGTTAAAGCTTTTAGCTCCCAGGATGCACTTGGGTCCACTCTCCCTATAATCCCACCCCCAAGCCAGAGGTACCTCAGTTTAAGTTGGTGCCCGGCCGGATTCGGGTCACCGTTTAGTGCAGTGGGGAGCTGATTAGCAGCCCCTAAGCTTTATTTTTTCTAAAGGACAGAGTTTTTTATTTTTCCTTTGGATTCTTCAGAGCGGCAGCGTCAGACTGTCCATAGGACGTCTAAGCTGCCGCTCCGTCACCCCGCTGGCGCTGAGACGCCAGTACAGATCTGGGGATCTCAGCGGGACCCCAGAGTCTGTACTAGCCGGACTCTGCGGGCGCCCAGGACTGCTGCCGGATCCACGGGGAGCAGGTAAGGCGCGGGTCACCGCTTGCGGTGATCCGCGCATTTGAAATGCAGTCCTGTGCCTCCGGTCTCTGGGGACAGACCGGAGGTGCCGGCAGTGGCGGCGGGCCCCCCATACCCCGTGTGTCCACTAGACCACCAGGGACTTAGTGTTCGGTGCAGGGAGCCGGCGTCCCGGGGGTTAATTGCCGGCCAGGGGAGACAGCCTTCCCTGTTACAGAGGCTCCTCCCCTCAGCTCAGCGCGCCTTTCAGTATCTATAGTCTGGCGTCGCTGAGCTGCTTCCTCCGCGGGCCACGCTTCTTCTGAGGTCTCCAGCGGCCATTTTCTTGTGGTGCAGCAGAGATCTCTGGAGATGGCAGTGAGTCCAGTCCCCCTGCGTACCTCACCATCAGGTCAGTGTACACAGCGCTGTAGCCTTCCCAGACACTGAATCTGGGTAAGTTGCATGCAGTGTAATAGTGCAGTATATTATATGACATGTTTATGTATATATGTATATATCTGCATTGTATGTGACTTATGCTAGTGCTGACTGTACTTTATTCTCTCACCTGTCAGTGTATATCTATCCCTTTCCTTATCTGCCCTAATACAGCTGTACTTGGGGTGGTTCTGAGACCTCACATTTATATACTTGTTAATATTTGTGAGGTTTGTCACATACTGTTGCGTGCTGCACGTTGCCATATTTTGAGTGGAACTGTGTGTTGCATACGCTGAAAATGGGTCCCTGCAGCTAATTTTTAGTATCAGTCAGGACCAGTATAGCGCTGCTTGATCGCAAGGCTTGGTCAGATATGTCTGACCAGGAGATAGAGCGTTATACTGCACCCATTTTTACTATCCTGCAAGCCATGTGCTGCAGGTGTTAGTGCGGAGGATTTAACTCTTAAAGGGTTCTGTATGTGGCGTCATCGGGTGCCGGCCCCTTTCACGACCCCCTTGGGCGGTTTGTTTTCTCGGGATCCTCTTAATTGCGGATCGCCGGGCGGGCCCCATTGTTGTACCTCACTTGGGGTTACTTCACCATACTGCCCTTTTTCATCTCAGGGTATCTCGCAGTTTCTTGCACATCCCCTGTGACACAGACTACCGCTCCCTACAGGGGTTTTTCGAGTATATGAATTCCCCCTGGTGCCACAATAGTTTGTCATGCCCCTTGCAGGGATTACCACAACAGCCACCCTGGGTGGATGTCGTTTTTCTATGAAACGCAAATTGGCGTGGTTGACGCCCTGTGGTTACTTCCCACTTGGCTCTACCGGGAACTGGATACTGTTGTGGGCTCTTTCCCTCTTACACGGGGGGAAGCCTATTTCAGGTATTATTATCCCTGCTTTGGGGCTGGTAGCAGGCCCATTCTGGCTAGAGTGAATGTTGACCTGCACCTGTATCATACACCCTCAGTATTACGTGCCTTCTGGGTCCCTGTTGCTGACTAGCGGGTGGATCGCATGGCGGGACTCTGGCTGTTGCCAGATATGAGGTATTACAACAGTGTTTGGTCTCCTGTCCCAAATTCCCTGAGGGTCATCATGAGCCCCTCCTGGGGTGGATGGGCGTGTTACTCGTCGGATTACAGACGTTACTACGCATCCCATTCCTGCGTGGTCGGATTCTTCTGATCCGTAGGTGGTAACTCTGCCTGAAATCAGTATACTCGCTTTCAGGGGTTGTTACCCATCCTACCATGGCTATAGCATGGTTGGTTAATACTATTGCATACTGAGCTGATGCATTTGTAATGTTTTTTCCCCTCCAACACGTCTGGGGTTCAAATGTATTTGGTCGCTCACGTAATATATGCAGTTGTCATAGGTGGACATGCCTATATTGGATACCAGCTCCTAACTTTCAGAGTTCCGGCTGCGACGGTATCCTCCGTAATACCCTATGGCTGCGCTCAGGGAATGCAGAGGTGCAGATACCATCTATAGGGTATATCTTGTTGGGTCCTGACCTTGACAGTGGCAGTACAAATTTCCCGCCGTCAGCTATGCTCACTACGGGGCCTCAGACTATTAAGTCTTTTTGTCCTCTGGGTCAGCCTAAAGGTCTGTTTCTTCATAGACTGTCGGCCTTTACAAGGGCCGACATATCCAGTTCCGAGCAGGCCTGGACTGCCAGCCGATCCTGCTTCTGAACCTACGGATATATCGTCAGCCTGACGAGACAGGCCTACCACTGGGAGATGGCGATTTCTCAGTTTGCCCGGTACTAGTGTCTAGTTGCCGCGGCTACGTGGGTAGGAGGGTACGCACTCTCTTTGCTCAGGCGGCCTATTTCCATGTGATGGTACGCAGGCCCTTATTCGGAACAGGGCCTTACAAATCCAGAAAGCTATACAGTTGTTGCGGTAAGCGGAGCTAATTGGGCCATCCCCACTTTCTCAGCGAGGGACTGGTTGTTCTGCTTTCTTTCTGGTGCGGTGGCTGAATGGTCCTCTTTGGCCTATTCTCTGTCTCAATTCCCTGAACCAGTTCCTAAAGCTACCTGGGCTCAGGAGGCAATCCCTATGCTCCATCATACTATGTTTGGAACCTGGGGACTTTATGGTATCACTGGATATACAGGACGCGTGCCTACGGGTACTTACAGAGACCTTACGATTTTTCGGGCTCTGCCTGTTGGGACTGCTCTCAGCCCCACAGGGGTTTACCAGCGTTTTGGATTTTCTGACAGTTCTTCTGTTCAGTATATCCCAATGCTCCTGTACCTGGATGGCCTCCTGCTCTTAGCAGGATCACCGGGGTACTTTACAGCCGGGTCAGGTTGACTGTGGCTTCTTCAGGGTGCAGACGTTTAATCAATGGGGAAAAAGTCCTCCCTGCATCCCTCTCTGGGTATTCTTCACCTAGGAGCCCTGCTGGATTCTCAGAATCTGAGAATTCTTCTGGCGTAAGACGGCATCTCCACTCTTCCATTAAGAGTACATGGATGTCTGCGCAGTCGACATATGTCTTTACACTCTGGGATGCATGGTCCACTATTCAGTGTCTGCCTTTGGAAGGGTGGAATGGGCTTAGTTCCATTCCAGGCCTTTCCATAATTGGCTTATCTCCAGATGGAACAAGTTTTTTCTGTCTGATCACTGTTCAAACGATGATGCTCTCCCCGGAGGCAAGTCGGTCCCTTTTCGGGTGACTATGGCCATCTCGTCCAGGGTATTCTTTGCTAAGGACAGTGTCTGGTTCGCATCCATTTCAGTGCAGTTGGATGTCTGTCGATTCCACCCTGTCAATTAACTTGTTGGAACTTTAGCCTGTCTTGGGCCTTCACTCTGGCATAGCCCTCGTTTCCCGGTGAACCTGAAAAAGTTCAGTCCGACAGGGTCAGAACAGTGGCTTCCTTTTTAGCAATACTGTTCGTTGGGTGGCAATGTCAGGTATGTCATACATTCGGACATTGTCTGAGGGTCTCCTCCCGACCATCTCGACAGTGTTCATTTCAGGTGCTCTCCATTGGGAAGCGGGAGTCCTCAGCCGTCACGACGTGCATCCAGGGGACTAGTCTCTTCCCCAAGAGAGGTTTCATCTCCTGGTGAGCAGGGGGGGGTCCTCCTGAGGTGACCCTCATGGCCTTCTGACTCTATCACACTATGGTGTTACAGTCCAACTCTGGGGATTCTGAAGCAACCTTCAGTGACTCTTTGTCGGTGAAGTGGTTCTTCCAATTTGCGTACCTGTGTTCTCCAGTCTCCATTCTTCCTCGAGGGAAGTGTTTCAATTGAGACGGAGATGCTTTCCTGCTGGTGGCTCCTGATTGCCCCAGATGTCAGGGGTACTTGGTTTTTCGGAGTCTCTCCATCAATACTCCATTCCTGATGCTTCACTGCCCAGACCTGTTGTCTCAGGGTCCTGGGGTTTGCCTTGGACCTGGGTCTTTTGTCTTTGACTGCGTTCCTACAGTGGTCTTACGGCTTCCCTGGCTTTGTCATCGTTGGAATGATTAGAGCACATGGATCAGCTTTTGCTGGGACCTACCGCAAACTGTGGCAGCCATAATTCTTATGGTATTATACCTGTTGATATGATCCTCTGGTGTCCAGGATTTCCAGATATTCTGGCATTCCTTCCGGCTGGCTTGGGTTTCACCCTCGGCCTGGCCTTCCTGACAGTGCGGATCTCTACACTGTCAGTATGATTAAGATATGGAATTGCTCCGCTCTGGTATCCAGTTCATCCTTTGGAGTGTTTTCTGGATTATGCCTCCATTTGTCCTCCCTAGGGACTCCTTGGGAGTTAGTAGTGGTTCTTCGTTAACTCCGGGGAAAGTTAATGGAACCGCTGGTTGTGATAGCCATTACATGGTCTATTGCTTTGGCTTTCTCTCTTTCTCTCAGGGAGTTTATATCACCCAGGTGAGTGTCGGAATTGGGAGCGTTCTCATGTGGCTCCCTCTTCTGGAGGGCATCTTGTCAGGGTGTGAGTTGCTCTCACCCTGTGTTTCTTCTTAGTGATTTTTAGGTTCCATATTATTCTGGAACTTATGGTGAGGCCATTCAGTCCCCAGTCCTCTCGGCTGGTGTGGCCTCATTGACTGTGGTCCGGCCTCTGTGGATTTATGTGATCCGTTCAAGTTCCTGACGGAAATCGGACTCTTTATTGGTGGTCTGAGATTTCTGGTTTTAACAGGAAAGGATGGCCGGCCTATGGCCAAATGTTGGCTGGACGGCCTCGTATGTCTTCTTCAGGGGCCTACCCATGGGTAGGCCTTTCTGTTGTTAATGCTTGTTTTTTCTCGGGCCATGTAACCCTCGTGGGTGGCTCGCTGTGGCGCCTTGGCTGTTTTGCCTTGCTAGATGGCCACGTGGTCTTCTGTCCACACCTTTTTAAGGTTCTAGGCATTGGTTTCCTTTGCCTCTCCGGATGCTTTCCTTTTTGGCGGCGGATTCTCCTCTCAGCACAGGAGCGTCCCCTCCCTTGGTTGAACTGCTTTGGGACATCCCCAAGGTCAACCCTGTGGACCCCCTATGGACCCTGAAGTAGAAAACAAGAGATATGGTAAGAACTTACCTTTGTTATCTCTGTTTCTACGAAGTCCATAGGGTCCACAGGGCGCCCGCCCTGACGCACCTGGCTTCAAATGGGCTGTGTGGCTGGTCACCTGTTTTCCGTCTCCCATTTCTGTGAGTATGGTTATCGAGTGTTCCAGTTTTCTCTCTCTTTTTCTCTCCTCCTCCGGCCTTTGGCTACTTACAAACTGAGGTACCTCTGGCTTGGGGGTGGGATTATAGGGAGAGTGGACCCAAGTGCATCCTGGGAGCTAAAAGCTTTAACTCCGTGGTGCCCGGATTTGGTTCCCAACCTATACCCCAAGGTCAACCCTGTGGACCCTATGGACTTCGTAGAAACAGAGATAACAAAGGTAAGTTCTTACCATATCTCTTGTTATCTATCTATCTTAATGGACATGCTGCGGACCTCACCCCATCCAGCCTAAGATTAATTATTGAATGGAAGATCTGATCTGCCATGAGAAAAACTGCATGAATGCCTCAGAAACAAAATTTCTGGGACATATAGCGTTGCCCATCAAAATAACTGGACCAGTACTGAGAATCCAATATGGACTGTATATGACATCCAGTGACAATGTCCTCATGTAAAGCAAAGTTGGGAAGAAGCTGGTAGCGCTGCATCGAGCTCAAGGACACTACTCGGCCCAAGCATCTAAAGACCATGTTCTGCACATCCTACCAGCTGTGTCCCTGATGGTCCACACTCAAACGAAGGTAGCCACCACACAGAAAAAGACTGATGAGTGATCACTGGGTAACGGATGCCGAGATAGTGAGCATCTCCAAACCCAGATATGGCAATATAGCAGATCTGTGGCACTAATCTGAATGGTCAGAACCAGTTCTGCCCTGGAAAAGACTAACATTTAGAGTCCGAGAGGAGACCTAGAACATCACCCACTAGGCAGATATATATACTAGAATACTAAAAACCCAACTAGAGTAGTCAGCCTAGCTGCTGTTATCTGAAGCAGGACAGGAAGGCAGGAGGAAATATGGCATTGGCAGTCATCATAAAGGTCACCAAGAGAAGAACAGCAATAACCACACAAGGAGTCTGTGAAGACTCTTCCAGAACGACATTCTGCTCCAGAGCATGGCTGACTAATACTATGCATAAGAGCTGGCAACTCACACGAAAGGTTCTGCTCCTGGAGACCTGTCATGGAAGACGCATGGAAGACCTACACCTGGGTGGAAGTCAGAGAGATCATGCCACTAATGCCTTTGACTCAACATCAGACTATAAAACCTGAAAGGAGTGAAAAGCCCTAGGATCCCTTCCACCAGACCAGGTCCTCCACCACTACCGTATATCCCCACTTGTCAGGTGGGCACCTAGGCTAGCATAGTTATGTACCATCCATAAGACAGCTGGATTTAAACACCAAGTAGGTGGTACTGTACTTTTGCCAAACTTGGGGGAAAAAAAAGAAGAGTACCGTGACTGCATAACATAGCAAGCAAATCCCCGCAGATAAGCAGGGAGAGGACCCAGAGAGACTAAAGTCAGCCAAGTGCATCAACACCCAACCATCATACAATGTGGAGAGTACTGGACAGAACCCAAAAGCAATAGGAAGCCAGCAGTCTTAATACAATATGGAGAGGACAGTCACTGTACCGCAACAAAGCCCATACACAGTACAAAATCACTGTGAGAGTACTGAGAACAAACATGAGCTATAGGTTAGTATGTAGCAGACAAAGTGAAGTGTACAATGACAAATCACTTTAGCCAGTACCCAGGCATCGAAGATGAAGAGAGAATTATAATCAAAACCAATGAGCGAGCCAATTTGGACTCCATAGAAATCACATGGAGAGAGAACCAGTCGAGGCACAGGGCCTGTTTCCTGACATGAAAGAGACTAAAGGACCGTAAGAGCATTTTCACAGTATCAATACAGAGGACTGCAAAGCAGGAAACTGTGTTAACTGCACATGGTGTGAGCTAAGTGCGTACCCCATGGAAGTACATAGCATGGAGAGCCCCGAGACTCAACCAATAGCTATTATGCCAGTATTCCACATAATGCAGAACTATTATGGAGTAAGTCAGCCCTCATAATATTAACATGGATAGTGATAGACACGAAAACCAATAGGTCAGTACTCGGTGAATAGCCTGGAGAGCTGTGTGACATAACCCCAGTGCTAGGAAGTCTGTGACCAATCCTTAAAAATGGAGAGAATAATGTGACAGAACACTAGAGCTAATAAACCCATACTCAACCTATTCACATGGAGTATTGTGATAGAACATGATAATCAGTACTCAATCTTCTAACATGGAGAGAACATCATGACAGAACAGGATAGTTAATAAGTCAGGTCTCAATCTACTAAGATGGAGAAGGTATTGTGGCAAAACACGAAAGCTAAGCCTTACGTACTTAATCTACTAACATGAAGAAAGCAGTGAGACAGGAAATAAGAGCTATGAAAACTAATTAGCAAGACCGACCATTAATTTAATATGTAGATAGAGCTGTTTGCGTGTATACATAGAGACAGTACCGCATAAGCCGACAGCTTATAATGAATGCTCAGCATTATCAAACCAGTCTAGTCTCTGGTGGCTGCGACCTCCCTACTAAGGCAGCGGGTAAGAAGTTATTGCTATTCAAACAAGACCCACTTACAGTAAGGGCTGTGATATCTGTGGAAACCTAATCCTGGTGATACACAACAGATGAGCTGTACTGCCAGAATACACATAACACAAGCAGAACACCGGTCACTACACAGGGAAAAGGAGGGATCTCTGTTTCTTATTGGAGCACAAAGGTCATTCTGGAGAGATCCGGTCTGCAGTGTAATAAAGAACAAAGTAATGAAAGGGTTTGTCGACAACAGACCTAGCAGTGGTGTAAATGTGAAATATATTGGGGATGTATTAATGAACTTCAGTGCTAGTAAGCAATTATTTTGTCACCTAATATTACCTACATAGGTCTGTGTAATTGTTATCCTTATGCCCTGCCCTTCATGTAGAATTGTGTGGAAATCCCTTAACATGGCACCAGAGCCGCAACTAGACTTTTTGGTGCCCTGTGCCAGAGAGAGCATTGGCACCCCCCCCACCCCCCCTCCTCATTTTTTAAATAGGGACATAAGATAGTGCACCTGAAAAAGGGTCACGGCCTCGTGGGGAAAGGCCAGGGGAGAGATAGGGGAGGCCAGGAGATGCTGGGGATAAAAGAAGAGGAAGCTACAAGTGAGAATGATAATAAACAGGAAAATTGACAGGCCCAAACACCGCCCCCATGGCACTGGCCGCACTACCCTAGTTACGGCCCTGCCTGGCACACTCACTGTTACTTGAAGCCAGACCACACCACCATGGCAGCCTCTGCAGTGCATCCATCATGGTGAGGCCTGAAAATTCCTCATGCTGCCCTAGAACAGTTAGTGTAAATTACAGCAGCTGTCTTTTCACTTGGCTGTAAATGGCACTGTCTGGTTCAAGGTATTGGCGGGAGGGCAAAGTGGGGGAGGTACCTTTCTGGATGTGCTACTTCTAGGGTGCAGTTATATACTTGACTGCAAACGTCTCTTGTCCTCATTTACAGAGAACGCGTCAGAGAGAAAATTGCACGTGATAAAGCAGATCGAGCAAGAAGGGTGAGTGTGATCTCAATGGAGATTATGCATAACTCCATGTGTTCAGTAAGCATTTGAGTCTTTTAGTATAAGAGTATGGGCAAAAAAAGTTTGGTGTGCACAAATATATTGCCTGTCATTTTTTCATTATGTGGTTTGTTAATGGAAATATTAAGTGATGAATGGGGATGTGGTCAGCATGTCAGCACTCACTATGTCCACAGGGAGTATACTGACATGACCATGCCGGCCTGGGATCTGGATACAGGTGTTAATGCTACTTACACCATTTTAACAGTGGAGTTTCGTATAACTTTAGACATGCCAGTAAGTGAAGACCTGCACAGTTAAAATGCTGTAAGTAGCATTACACTTGTGTCGGTATCCCGGCATTGTCATGTCAATATACTCTCTGTAGACCTAGTAAGCGTCGACATGGTACCCAACCCGCTGCAGTATTCTCACAAAAAAATGTTGCCAGCCGGGTGACATTAAGAAGTAGCCGGATGGGGGCAGTGTAATACTCTGTAAGTCCTCCTGTCATTATCATGGTATAGTCCTCTCACAATTCAGGTTTCTAGTGAGCTGAAGTGTGGTTGGAACATCATCAAAATGACAGGGAGAAGGGAAAGAGGAGATGGGTTTACCAATACCATAGCAGAACATTACTGTAATATATGCATTCCTCTGTACTAATCACAGGGAAATGGGATGGGTACAGGGTGCCAGCTCTTGGTATTCCAGCAGTCAAAATCCTGATGCTGGCATCCAGATAGGGTTAGGATAACGACACCTATAGGTACCCTAACCCTCTCCCTACCCTAACCCACTCTTCCCGGTGCCTGCAACTAACCTCCCCCTCCCCGCACCCTAAACCTCACCTCCCCCCCAGTGCCTAACCCTAACCCCCCCCCCCAGCTACTTACCTTGGGATGCCAGGATTCTGACAGGTGCCAGGATTCCTGCGTATGTATACTAAGCGCCAGCATCACCTGCGCCGGGATACCGAACGTATCCCCAGTTAAATGAAGAGAGATTTTGTGGTTATGTCTTCATTTCAAAAGAAGAATATCGTCTGCATTTGCCTGACCTATGCAAAGCTGCACATATCTTGTACAGTCATAATCCGTTATTAGTGCTATCATTTGTTCATACAAAAGGCTTGTACTGGAATTCTTCCCCTTATTATCTATAAATACGTTCAGTGCTTAACATCTCCGGAACGTTTTTCATATGACTGTGAATGTTAAGGGGCACATCCACTAGGCAATATTAATGAACTATTGAATGATATCGTTCATTAATCGTGCATGGATCGGGCACTAAAATGTCGGAAACGACCAGCGATGCGTCCTTCCGCTGGTCGTTTCCAACATCAATCATCGCTTGAACATGCCGTTCAATCTGCCGATAACGACAGATTGCCGCGTTCAGGGATGAGGGAGGGTGCCTACACTGAACGAGATATATCATTCAGTGTGGGCACTGCACAGTTTTATGAACGATATCGTTATCGTTCAGTCCTTCACTAGTCGGCAAGTGGATGTGCCCCTTTACTAGCAGCTCTTCAACAATTTGTTTGAAGTGTGTTTATTGATATCCTCTTGTTTTCAGTTTGGGGGGGCAGCGTCTGAGCCAATCTCTCCTCCAGCAGAATCACCTGTTCCAGCTTCCACACCCTCCCCATCATCACCTGTACAGGAGCCACCCACTAAGAAGGAGTATGATCAATGTCGTATACAGGTAAATACACGAGCGCTGAATTGTTTGTATTTACATTCAGAAACGCAGGTTGCTATTGTTTCCATTGAAGACAAGTCTTGTATTTATTAGGTATCTCTGGGCTGCCCTGCAATCTTTGTGCTTTACCTTCAATGGACAGTGCAGACCTGGAACTCATTTGAGAATATAATTTGAGAATCTATTCACAAGGATATTACTTTTTTTTTTTTTTAATATGTATCTGTGTGTTTGAATGCACCCCAGGGAGTCTCTTTGAGCCTTTACATTTTATTGACTGGTTTCCCAGGAGACCGTGTCAGTCTGTCCCCCTCATTACCAGCAATGCTTTTGCCACCCTTGGGAGCTGCGGCTTCTTTATACCACCGCCACAGCCTACTGCGGTAGTGCTGGGCGACAAACATTGCATCTAAGCAGACTGGAGCCTGATACTGCTACCTGTTTTATTATTGGCACCGTTTTTATGACTGCCGTCATCCTGGCCACACTTACCATGCAGGGGGAGGTTACTACTACTGAACTCCTCCTCCATGTTCCTGGGATCTGACGTCACATGCCAGAGGCAGCGTCCAGAGTGCTGGGGAGTGTGGCAGTTTTATATTGGCTGAAAGTTATTTTTCTGTAGAGTTTTAACAATTTCCAGTGACAACTAGTAGTTAATTGTAGTTGGGGGTTTGTTATAACTTTTTACTTGCATGCTGTTCATAGCCTGATCTTAGGCAGACTGCTCTTCAGTGATTGTATTATTTCATTTCCATTTGCATTCCTACAGTCAGACTACGGTTAGTTCTGTATTTTTCAGTCCCCCTTTTAAAAAAAAATCACACTGATATTATATTTTACGTTTTTGTGCGTGTCCGAATTCATCAGTATATCTGCGAAGGGAGATAGACATCGCAAATCCAAGCAAGGGTCTGCACAACTTGTACATTACACTTGCTCAAAATGTTCTTTCAAGCTCCTCCGTGGTAGCAGGAACCTCTTTGTGCAGCTTCAAGTAACTCAGTGCAGGCATGAGGACTCACCGGCGGAGGAAGTGGAGGTACGAGACATCATCTTCAGTTCATCTGGTTCCTCAGCTGTCTCTGTCCCCACAGTCTCCACCCACAGCTATAGCTGGTGTCTCCATAGATTCTGGGTTGGCCCAACAAATGGATAGACTTTCAAAAGCCTGGTCCACATTACAAAAATTCTTATCCGCCCCTGTTCCCGAAAACACCATTTTCAGGATGAAGAGGATTCCGAGTGCTCCTCTGGGGAGGAAGGGGAGCTTTTGGACCAAGACTAGGTTGACCATTCTAGGTTGGGAGGACAGCTCTCCCAACAGCCTGGGTGTTAGCGACTTGATTCAGACCATCCGCCAGACCTTACAGATAGTGGAGGATGAGCTCCCCGGCTCAGTGGCTCCTTCTGATTTTTTTAAGAAAAAGAGGTAGCAGGGTATTACATTCCATTCCTTTGCTCGTTTTGCAGATTTTTGGGGGGAAGCGTGGCTCAAGCCTGTTAGGCATTTTCACCTTCCTGCAAGGTTCCAGTACAAGTACCCGATTACATATAAAGACAATTTGGTTTGGGAGGTTACTCCTTCAGTGGATGCTCCTATTGCCAGGTTAGCAAAGGCCATGGTCCTTCCCACGACCAGTGCTGCTAAATTGAGTGCCGCGGATTTAAAAGTGAAGCTTTGCTTGAGTCAATATTTTCTCTTGCAGGGACGACTTTTTAGCCAGTCTTGGCAGGATACTAGGCTACAAAGGCCATGGAGGCCTGGTCCAACCAATAGGCAGAGACCATACTAGCGGGACTATTTACTCAGCCAAGGACCGTTCATGTATCTCGATTTGCCTCAGCTGACTTTGTCGGTGTGGCACTGAAGACCAGCATTTTGATGTATGAGGGGTTTTCTGCATGTGTCACGAGGACTATGCTTAAGGCTCAGAAGTTAGACATTTATCATTGTGTGTAGAAAACTTATATTGGGTGATGTGAGCTCCAGGGAGTTTTGGGTTCTCAGTTCCACTTGCCGCATCTCCTGTCCATTTTACAGGCTGGGTCGTCTCAGGGCCTCCGCATTTTTTCGTTTTGGGGTCAGGTTTCTGCCTTGTCAGTTCTTTTTCAGAAGTGTCTGGCCTCGTTTCTGGACTTTGAAATGTTTATGCAAGGGGTGCTTTTGGGCTGCATGTACAGCCGCCGTATGTTCCATCCTTGGAACTCAATTTGATCTTAGTGGCACTTCAGTGGGCTCCTTTTGAGTCTCTGGGATCGGCTGATCTGTGGTGGCTTACTTGGAAAGTGTCGTTGGTTTGGGTGAGCCCAAGCCTGACCGATCAGGGAGCATTCTACTCGGGCTGTGAATTTTGCCCGGCACAGCAGGGTGTCTCAGTTGAGCAGCTGTGCAGAGCATCTACTTGGGCCCTGGTGCACATCTTAACTACATTTTACTGGGGACTAAGATTCTAGTTTTGGGCAAAAAGTTTTGCATACGGCTTAGCCAGTGCTTGACACCACCTCCCCCTTGAGGTTGGCTTTGGGAAGTCTCACAGTTTGCAGTTTCCCCAGATGAGACGAAAGAGGATTATTAGTAGTCACTGTAAAATCAATTCCTTTGAGTCCATCTGCTTATCCTCCCTGGTTGTGTGTTGTGCTTGTTGCACCTTGTGTTCTCCTTTAGGCTTTGTTAGAAAAATAACTGGTTAGCTGGAGCAGGTGGGGAGGGCTTAGAGGGGTGGTGGTTTAGTTCAAATAATTAACTACTTATTTAGTGCCTACTCCTCAGTCTCCCCTTTAAACTCACAGTCTGCAGTGTCCCCCAGATAGACTCAGAGGAGATGATTTT
This sequence comes from Taudactylus pleione, assembly GCA_031769625.1. NCBI lineage: Eukaryota > Metazoa > Chordata > Amphibia > Anura > Myobatrachidae > Taudactylus > Taudactylus pleione. Next base: position 15,644,402 of record JAUIMM010000084.1, on the reverse strand, counting down.
ACCATGAGTACAAAAAAAAAATCTTCTTTTTATACACACACACACACACACACACACACACACACACACACACACACACACACACACACACACACACACACACACACACACACACACACACAATTTTTAACTCTAGTATTTGCTTCCTCAAGTTTTATAGGATTCATCCTGCACCCAATGTGTGAGGAATCGGGCTAACCCTACACTTGTGGATAGTAGAACATAACTCATGCATCTTATGATTTCTTCAGTATACCCAAGTTTACGTTCTTATATACTTTCAGGTGCGCCTACTGGATGGTACATCACTATCTCAAACATTTCGCGCTCGAGAGCAGCTGGCTGCTGTCCGCTTGTATGTGGAACTTAATTGGCCTGGAGGTCCTGAAGGACCCTTTAACCTCCTGACCACCTTCCCTCGACGTGTCTTCACAGAAGAAGACATGGAGAAGCCACTGCAAGAACTCGGTGAGTGTCTGTTATAATAACCCTCAAGAGTTTATTTGAAAGTTTATTATTCCAAATGGACTTTATACTCCTATGACAGGTATGAGCACACATTATTTGAAAATGCGAAAACCATATCTTATATGTACTTTGATTAAGCTAGGGTTTATTCATTATAATAAAGTCTAATAATATATTCTTCTCTCTGGTGATTAGCATAGGCATTTGTCTTTATTAACCAGATTTCAGCCTATGGAGTTGCAGTTTTCCTAATCTGTTTCTTATCTGAGCACATTGCCAGTGATCTTGCCCTCCAAACCATTGGATTTATTTTCCAGCAGTTTTAAAGGTTAAAATCTATATCACTGGCAATGTGCACCAATTACAAAGCCCTAAATCATATGCAGGTGGTTTATGAGAAACCGCCTCCCATCTTAATTAATGGGCCTGCATCTAGGCATACACAGACCAATGCTACCTTCCTGGTGCCCCTGGCTAGTGTATGCCAGGTTTAAATTAATAATTATAAAACGCCCTTTTAGGGTGCGTGCAGGAGTGCCCCTTTTTAGGTCTGGCGCTGGACCTAGCGTGAACACTCTCCCCCATATTTTATGTTATGTAGTGGTTAATAGCTTTCTTAATCTGATGTAGTCAAATAAGCATAATCTCAGTAAAAAAAAACAAGCGGACCGCCCGATAGAGCCTCCCACACAGAGTGTAAGGTATTAAAAAGCCCACCTATTTTATAAGCATGCAGGAGCAGGCCCCATCTTATTAAGTAGATGGGCTTGCCAAAACTTAACTGATTTGTGTCTGAAATCTGCAGCGACAGGTCGTCTGAATCAAGAAAATTTATTACATTTTATGTTACGGAAAATATGGAGAAATATTACAATGGTAAAACATTAGTTGAAATAAAATGAGGATACATATTTAAATATAATAAGACAACACATTCTTCATTAAATGTAAGAGTCAAATTTGTATTTAATTTTTTAAACCCTGTTACCCATCAGCAGTACTAGGAAGGGGCCATTGGTCCAGGCATACCTGAGTGCAGCATGAATGCTCCCAGAGGTTGGAGACCAATGCTAAGTAGAATGGGGTGTGTATAAATATATAGAGATAGAAATATTCGTTCCCTGGAGTTAAATGAAATAGTGTGGGGTGTAATTAGGTGAGTGCAAAGCATGTATGGTGTCACATTCACATACCTCAGAACGCTGAGGGCTATGGATTACGGTTTCTGATCGCCGCCGGGTGAATAGATGGCGTGCGCATTGCATCTATTCACAGTGAGGGGAGGGCTTGGGGGAAGCCCAGCATCTCTGTAAGTACTGGGCACCCCCAAGAGTGGCGAATTGGGCATGTGCACATCTGGCATTTTGTATTTATTTTCAATTAAAAAAATTGGGGTGGCGACTAGTGCAGTATCGGGGTTGAAAATGGCAGTTCTGCTTTGAAAAATATCCACCTTAATGCCTCAAAATTAATGCCTAATAATCTGACCACTTTGTAGAGCTTTTAGAATGGTTATAATAGGTATATACAGTAGGCAAATGCTAATTTCATGCTGTTTTTATGACTCCAGTTCCTTACTACTTATCCTTCTGCAGGTCTGGTTCCTTCCGCGCTAATAATTGTTGCCAGAAAATAAAACTGCACCCAAATCTTAATTCTGTAAAAACAAACCTAACCAAAAACAGAGGCCACCCAAGAAGCCAAGACCAACAAGGAGGAAGATCCCAGAGCTGTCTTCTTATGAGGATCACACAGACTGTTCCCCCCACTACCCAAACTGTGATGTACTAGCATATGTGTCGCAAGGGAAAAAATAAATCAGTTGTGTGAAATCTTCATGTTCAGCACCATTCTTATTTTGAAATGCTTCTATAAAACATTGTTGTCTGATATGTATGATCGTTAAGCAGTAATGCAAACGACCATACTCTACAGTACACCACCTTCTCATCCGCATCACGTACCGTTTTTCCACCATGAAGCATCAAATGTAATGTGCCATTTATAAAATGACCCATCCACACTGAACTTTAGCCAGCACACACCAGCATGGCCTGACAGCATGCTGGGATGTGTAGTTCCACGGCAGCTGGAGGGCTACATGTTGCCTACTCCTGCTATAGATCATGGGAAGGTATGGAATATTTACAATTAATAAGCCCACCTTGTCTGTATGCAGATAATGACACTGCAATGTAAACAAAGCAAGAAAATTGCCCACGACAACAGGAATTCTTTTTTCAGACCAAGCCGGGAGCGAGCTGGACAGTGTAGGAGAGTGACAAATGATGCTTACTCCATTTTGTTACACTCAAGAACTTCTACACTCTTAAAAGAAGCACCTGCGAGGAAGAAACTTATGTTACATCCAGCAGGGAGAGGTTTTCCTTGGTGTATGGCTCCTAAAATGCATCTATTCAAATTGCGGATTCTCTGCTCAATGCAGGACCAGTGACTTTGGGGCACATTTAACAGGAACCCCATGTTGATAGAGCAGTCTCTGACATGTTAAAGAACTTTTCTAGAAATAATATTCGTTGGAAATAGTCATTTATTTTTTTGTGGTACTTTTCCATTCAATCTTTTTTATTTTTTTATTTATGCCGCTTTAAGATTGTGGTAAGTTATACATAGTCAGGGATGGAACTAGGTATTTAAAGGCCCCATAGCAAAAGTTTGCAAGGACCCCTATGTATTACCCAATGGTGAATATTTATATATATATATATATATATATATATATATATATAACAAGAGATATGGTAAGAACTTACCTTTGTTATCTCTGTTTCTACGAAGTCCATAGGGTCCACAGGGTGACCTTGGGGGTATAGCTGGATCCTGGATCCTCGGGCACCACGGAGTTAAAGCTTTCAGCTGCTCCCAGGATGCACTTGGGTCCAACCTCCCCTATACCCCGCCCCCGAGCCACAGGCACCTCAGTTGGTAAGCAGCCCAGGCCGGAGGAGGAGATGAAACAGAGAGAAGGAAGACTGGAACACACAAGAACCATACTCACAGAAACGGGAGACGGAAAACCGGTGACCAGTCACACAGCCCATATGAAGACAGGTGCGTCAGGGCGGGTGCCCTGTGGACCCTATGGACTTCGTAGAAACAGAGATAACAAAGGTAAGTTCTTACCATATCTCTTGTTTTCTACTTCAGGGTCCATAGGGGTCCACAGGGTGACCTTGGGGATGTCCCAAAGCAGTCCAACTAAGGGCGGGGACGCTCCTGTGCTGATAGGAGAACCCGGCGCCCAAAGGATGCATCCTGAGAGGCAAAGGTGTCAAACGCATAGAACCTCAAAAAGGTCTGAATGGAAGACCAGGTGGCCGCCTTACAGAGCTGAACAGCAGAGGCGCCACGTCTAGCAGCCCAAGAGGGACCCACAGACCGAGTGGAATGAGCCTTAACAGAGGCTGGAACAGGTAAACCCTCCTGCATATAAGCCTCAATAATAACAGAACGAAGCCAACGGGCTAGAGTCTGTTTGTTGGCAGGCCAACCCCTCTTGTGAAAACCAAAGAGGATAAACAAAGAATCCGACTTCCTCACAGAACTAGTCCGGTCCACATAAACCTGGAGTGCACGGACAACGTCTAAGGAAGTCTCCCCAGCCGAAAGATCAGGCGACTGAAAGGCTGGTACAACAATTTCCTGATTAATGTGGAACCTGGAAACCACCTTAGGCAGGAAATCAGGACGAGTGCGAAGCACCGCTCTGTCCTGATGAAAAATCAGAAAAGGGGGACGACAAGAAAGCGCCCCCAAATCTGAAACCCTCCTGGCAGAAGCAATTGCCAAGAGGAAAACAGTTTTAAAAGTTAGCCACTTGAGCTCCACTGACTCCAAGGGCTCAAAAGGCGGACCCTGTAAGGCCCGAAGAACCACCGCCAAATCCCACGGGCCACAGGTGGCACAAAGGGAGGCTGGATTCTCAAAACTCCCTGGAAAAAGGTGTGTACGTCCGGCATAGCAGCGATCCTGCGCTGGAACCACACCGACAGAGCAGACACGTGCACCTTCAGCGAGGAAAGACGTAATCCTAACTCCAAACCCGACTGAAGGAAAGCCAGAATACGCGAAACCCGGAACACCTGGGGATCATAGTTTCTGGCTTCGCACCACTGAAAGAAAGTGTGCCACACTCTGTGATAGATCCTCGCGGAAGCAGGCTTGCGCGCCCTCAGCATGGTGGTAATAACGGAGCTAGAAAAGCCCCGAGACCTCAGGACGGCTGTCTCAAGAGCCACGCCGTCAAAGATAGTCGACTCAGATCCGGGTGAAGACAGGGCCCCTTAGACAACAGGTCCCGCCGTTGAGGTAGGAGGAATGGAGCGTCGATGGACAAGCTCCGCAGATCGGAGTACCACGGCCTTCTGGGCCACGCTGGGGCCACCAGGATCAGTGTGCCTCCGTCCTGTTTGAACTTGCGCAGGACCCGAGGCAGCAGAGATATTGGAGGGAACAAGTAAGCCAGCTGAAACAGCCATCTCACCGACAGCGCGTCTATCAGACTTGCGCCTGCGTCCCTTGTCCTTGACCCGTACACGGGCAGCTTGTGATTGTGACGGGACGCCATCAGGTCCAGCTCTGGCAGCCCCCACTTGTCCACGAGTAGTTGGAATACTTCTGGATGAAGCGACCATTCCCCGGGATGCACGTCGTAACGGCTGAGGAAGTCTGCCTCCCAATTGAGGACTCCTGGGATGAAAACTGCCGAGAGAGCTGGAAGATAGCGCTCCGCCCAAGCCAGGACGCGGGACACCTCCGACATCGCAGCTCGACTGCGAGTCCCTCCCTGGTGATTGATGTACGCCACCGTGGTGGCGTTGTCTGACTGCACCTGAACGGCCCTTCCGTGAAGAGCGGTGCCGGACGACTGCAGGGCTCTGTATACTGCCCTCAGTTCCAGGATGTTGATGGGAAGAATCGCTTCCTCCGCCGACCAACGACCCTGAAGTGACAAGGAGCCTGTCACCGCCCCCCAACCCCAAGACTGGCATCTGTCGTGAGCAGAACCCATTCCGGGATCCAAAAAGGGGCGCCCCTCTAGGAGATGAGCTGTCTGCAGCCACCAGGCTAGGGACAGACGCACCTCCGAGAACAACACCAGCATCTGAGAGCGGATCCTGTGTGGCAATCCGTTCCATTCCGAAAGAATTAGCCCCTGCAGGGCCTGGAATGGAACTGGGCAAACTCCACCATGTCGAATGCCGACACCATGGACCCCAAAACTCTCATCACTGAGTGCACCGACACTCTGCCACTGCTCAGACAGCCGTGAATCCGCAGCTGTAAGGAGGAGACCTTCTCTGGAGTCAGAAAAATCCGTTGCTGACGAGAGTCCAGCAGGGTCCCCAAATGAACCATCCGCTGTGATGGGATGAGGGAGGACTTCTTCCAGTTGATCAACCAGCCGTGCGCCTGTAGACAAGCGACCGTCAGGTGGAGATGCTGGATCAGTACCTCCGGGGAGCTTGCCAGCAAGAGGAGGTCGTCTAGATACGGTAGCAACCGTATCCCCTGGCTCCGAAGGTGAGCCGCCATGACCGCCATCACCTTGGTAAATACCCTTGGTGCCGAGGAGAGACCAAAGGGTAGAGCCCTGAATTGGTAGTGGTTGTGGAGAATAGCAAACCGCAGAAACTGTTGGTGCGATGTTGCTATAGGCACATGGAGGTAGGCGTCCTGGATATCCAGGGAGACCATATAATCCCCCGGTTCCATCGCCAGAATGATGGAACGCAAAGTTTCCATCCTGAATTTGGGAACCCTGAGAAACCTGTTCAGGGACTTCAAATTGAGGATGGGGCGATGAGAGCCATTGGGTTTCTGCACCAGAAACAGCGTAGAGTAATACCCCATCCCACGTTGAGACTGTGGTACGGGTATAATGACCCCCGCCGTCAGCAAGGCCTCTATGGCTTCCTGAACCTGCAAGGCCTTGGTTTTGTCCTGAGAAGGACTTGTGCAAAAAAAAAAAACCTGGCAAGGCGGCCTGTGCCGAAAAGACAGGGCGTACCCCTGGGAGACCACTTCTCGCACCCAGGCATCCGTGGTGGTATTGTGCCAGCACTGGGCGAATTGAAGAAGTCAGCCTCCCACTCTGGGGTCCCCCAGAGGGAGGCCCGTCCCATCACGCAGAAGGCTTATCTTCTGGCTTGGAAGAAGGGCGCCTAGCACTCCAGGCTTGCTTCTTTGGCTTTGAGGCGGTCTTGGGTGCGGACTGCCTCGGGAAGGACTGACCCTTTGCCTTGCCCTGAACCCGAAAGGAACGAAAGGCCGAGCTCCGGACCTTAGCAGGTGTAGTAGCTGAAGGGAGGAAGGCTGACTTGGATTTCGCCAGGGTATCTACTATTTTGTCCAGGTCCAGACCAAATAGTAATTCTCCATTAAAAGGTAAGGCCTCCAAGCCTTTCTTTGAATCCGCGTCTGCTCTCCAAGACCGCAACCACAAGGATCTACGAGCAGACACTGCTGCCGCCGAAACCCTAGAGGTCAACAGGCTAGCATCCAAAGATGCTTCTCCAATGTAGGAGGCGGCATCTCTCATCTGTCCTAACAACGCCCTCTGGACGTCCGGAGCTTCATCCGTAAACGCGTCCTCCAAGGCGTTGGCCCACCCCTCAATGGCCTTGGCCACCCAGGAGATGGCCATGGACGGCCGGGCTACCGCCCCTGAGAGAGAATAAATAGACTTTAAACAAGTCTCCACCTTCCTGTCCGTAGGATCCTTCAGCGAGGATATAGACGGCAATGGCAAAGTAGCACTCCTGATGAGGCGTGTTACATGGGAATCGACTGCAGGCGGAATTTCCTATTTCTTACAATGCGCCTCTGGGAATGGATAATTGGACGCCAAGCGTTTCTGTGGCAGGAAACGCTTACTGGGTGTCTGCCAGGCCACCGCCATGTGATCAGTCAACTGATCAGACAAGGGGAACGCTGCAGAAGTAACCTTAGCTCTTTTAAAACTAGGATACCTCGACTTGGGAGCGGGTGCCTCATCCTCAATCAGAAGAATGGCCCGCACCGCCTTAACCAGAGCCCGCACATTGATGGAAGACTTAGTGTCTACCTCCTGGACTGAGGCATCTGAGGCAGAGTCATCCTGCACCTTACCATCATCCGAGGACACCTCAGAATCCGGAAGATGCGCAGCCTGCGCCATGACTGAGCGTTTAGACGCCCTGGAGGGCACGTCACTGCGCAACATCGACTGAAAAGCCGAAGATGTTGCCGCCAAATCTTGGACAGTGTGGGAAAGCGCATCCACCCAGGGTGGAGGAGCTGCCACAGGAGCCTGAAACGGCACCACAGCCTGCTGTGCCACAGGGGTGGACTGAATATACATTGGCAACCCCGCATAGGGACCAACAGGCTGAGACCCCGGGGGAGTCTGCAATAATTGTGGGACACCCGGGGAATGGGGGATGGCAGGCTGGGGCAACGCCCTAGTAGGGGCGGCCGTCGGGACCGACAGACGGTCCGCGATGGACACCAGCACCTGGGAAAACATCGCCCATGGTGGCTCCTGCGACATGGGAGGTTTAGACATACCAGGGAGCGCCTGGCACCGTCCACACAGGCCGTCCTGTGACAAATCCTCCCTATCCACTCCTGCAGAACAGCGCCTGCAGGAGAACAATACCGGAGCCCCGGAGTGCTCAATCTCCTCCTCGGACATGATGTTGGAAGAAAACGTGCGCACTCACCCGTGTGCTGGACAACAGCCCACAATATGGCACCGTGTAGCACACAACTGTATGTGACGGACCTCACCAATACGTGATCTATATAGGTGGTCAGTAGAAACACCCTTCCCCCGCACACCTGTAGGGCTTGTAGGAGAAGGAAAGGGATAGGTATAGGCTGACAGTAAGTAGAAAAAAGACACAGACAGGCAGCACTAGCAAAAGTCACATACCATGCAGGAAGATATACTCACTGCACCTTTCCACTACAATCAACCTCCCAGATTCAGTGTCTGGGAGGGCTATAGCGCTGTGTACACTGTCCTTTTGCAGGGGAGAGGTACACAGGGGGACCGGTCCGCGTGCTCCCTGAGAGTATCCACGCTGCCACAGAGAAAATGGCCGCTGGAGACCTCAGAGGAGGAGTGGCCGAGTATCTGCAGCTCAGCGACGCCAGACTCTGAGCTGAGGGGAGGAGCCGCTAGACAGGGAAGGCTTCCTCCCCTGGCTAGCATATTAACCCCCGGGTTGCCGGCATCCCGCTTGCCGCGATATTAACCCTGGTGGTCTAGTGGTCTGGCGGGGTATGCCTCCGCTGAAGGGGGACCCGCCGCCAGCGCTAGCGCCCCCGGTCTGTCCCCTAGACCGGGGGCATGGGACTGCATTTGAAAGGAACCCGCGCACCGCCGCTAATCAGCGGTGCGCGGCTTACCTGATCTCCCCGGCGTCTTCCGGCAGCAGTCCCGGGGGAAACCAGAGTCCGGCTAGTACAGACTCTGGCTTCCCCTGCCGCGATCCCCAGTTCAGTGCTGGCGTTGCGGCGCCAGCAGGGAGAAGGAGCGGCAGCGTGGGCGTCTGTACAGACAGCCCAGCGCTGCTGCTCTAGAGAAAAAACTTAGTTAAATTTATTTATTTTTTACTATAAGTTAAATAAAAAATTAAAAGCTTTAGGGGGCTGCTCCTGCAGCCCACCCCGCAGGGTGACCCGACTCCGGCCGGGCACCATCTAAAACTGAGGTGCCTGTGGCTCGGGGGCGGGGTATAGGGGAGGTTGGACCCAAGTGCATCCTGGGAGCAGCTGAAAGCTTTAACTCCGTGGTGCCCGAGGATCCAGCTATACCCCCAAGGTCACCCTGTGGACCCCTATGGACCCTGAAGTAGAAATATATATAAATAAAACACATGTAACTTTGACAATGAAGGTGCCCCCTCCTCAGCTCTGGCCCCATAGCAGCTGCAACCCTTTGGTAGTTACACCCATGCTGATAGTGTAGATCAGTGGTTCTCAAACTCGGTCCTCAGGACCCCACAGAGTTCACGTTTTGCAGGTGCATCATTACTTGCTGAGACATTTTAAAAGTTTTACAGGTGGAGCTAATTATTTCACTTGTGATTCTGTGAGACCTGGAAAACATGCACTGTTTGAGGTCCTGTGGACCGAGTTTGAAAACCTGTGTTGTAGATCACAGGTTCTCAAACTCTCTTCGCAGCCCCTAAACAGTGCCTGTTTTCCAGGTCTCACAGAATCACAGGTGAAATTAGTTTCACCTGTGGATCTTTTAAATTGTGTCAGTGAGTAATGATGCACCTGGGCTCCTGCTGGGTGACCTGCAAAATGTGACCTGTGTTGAGTCCTGAGGACAGAGTTTGAGAACCACTGGTGTAGATAGTTACCATATAACAATTAGATCAGAGGTTCCCAAACATGATCCTCAAGGCTCCCCAACAGTTCAGGTTTTAGAGATATCCATGGTTCAGCACAGGTGGTTAATTCAAATTGACTGAGGTACTATTTAAGTCACTTGTGCTCAACCATGGATACCTCTAAAACCTGAACTGTTGGGGAGCCTCTGAATTAGATTAAAGTCTAATTAGATAGAATTTAACATAAGTGGCAAGTGGTTAAATCTTTCTACAGACCGCTATTGTGGTATGGCTAGAAAAAAAATGTTTTCCCACAACGTTCCAAGGGATTTTAAGGGAGTTGTGGGTTTTTCTGATCTACGTATCCACAAAGCTGCTTTTTTCCTCCCCAAACATGGTCATCAAGTATTTACACCTGTGCCAGCTCCAATGCAGTGTGTGCACATAGAAGTATCCTTCTTCTTCCAAACAATACTATATAGTTGCAGGAAAGGGACTAAAAAGAAAATCATGCTAAATACAGCATAGGATGGCTTGTTTACTTTTACAGGACTTTTGTATTGTGAATTTAAAATGTTCTCTATCACAATACAAAAACAGGTATAAGGACAATTGGTATTCACTGTTTGTACATCAACTGCATCCAGGCCAAAATGCCAGAAGATAATGATAAATTCCAATATATTAACCGGACCAGTTATTGCTCTGTGCTTCCATGCATCTGCTGTGCACATGTTCATTCACCCTTTGCCTGCAGTATTCTCAGCATTTTCCCCATTGCTTACCATGTAGAACAACAAATAATGTGCTTTCACCTGTAAAGCTGAATATGAATGAGTGACTGGGTAATACACATTATATTTCATTTATTTATTTTGTACAGAGTCTGCAGATTAGTCTGTTGTATGTTAGCAGGAGCATCCAACAGATTGCAAAGTATCCATACAACATGCATAAACACACAAACCTATGTATTTGTACAAGTGTTCCACTTAACTATGTGTGAGAGACATTTAGGTTTATTCAAGTTGTCTATCTGGTTCCAATTGAAACAGAATGAAAATCAAGAGACCTGCAGGGATATGGTGTCATTTTATTGTTCCCCTAGAGGCACTGTACAGAAATCATTCATCTCTGCCCCGCACTTGTTCCTCTGTGATTTTCTTTAGTTGAGAAACTGCTCATCTGCACAAGGCCATTGGAGGTTTGTTCTGTTCCACTTCTGGTATGTTTCCATGTAATCTCTGGTGGTACACTAAGCCATTTCATGTGCTGTAATAACATCATCAATAACCTGCCCGGTATGAACCACCACTTTGTTACAGATATTCAAGTCCTTAAATGGTCAGATTTTGGCGTATTCCCTGGATCATGCGGTTCCAACTGGCCCAGTCTCTCACGACTACTTATTTGGCACTAGATTTCCAACTGGATTTAGAAGAATAACGGCTCCCCAAGATGCAATACCTGAGTGAGAAGGACAACACCGTGACACAGATATATACATTCTCACATTGCTATTATGGTTACAGAAAGTGGCAAATGCAGATCTATATAGGGATTCTAACAGGAAGTCTAATCAGTAGCCTCCAAGTAACAATAAAAGCATTCTATCTACTGTATAAATGTTCATTAAAACGTAGTGGCATATTTTCTGCTCAAACACATTGGAGGTGTTGCAATGGAATATGTTTTATGTTACTACCTGCCAGTAAAACAGTGCATAGGACATAATAGTCATATTGCATTTTTCTACTTATTGGGTCGCAGTAAAATGAATTGTGAAAGCTAAAACAAATAGCAGCACTGCCCCTTCTCCAAGGCACAAGACAAATGTAGAAAGACATTGGGATTCCCAGGTTACATTCCTTTGAAATGTCTCATCTACTTATTACAGGAATACTTCATTATATTTCACCTAAAGCCTCCCACAAACCTCACCAAGTGATACTGTAGGACCCCAATTGTACCAGATTCTTACCCTCTGTCACTATTCATTCTATCACGCAGGAATCCAACCAAATCTTTAAAATAACTGTTTTGGATGGTGTTAGTTATTTATGCTAAGACAGCAAAGCGAGTCCCTCCTGGGAAAAAAAAAACAACAGAATTCTGGTCTGAGCCAACCAGAACTGCCATTAGGGAATACACCTGGGAAAGGCAGTCAATGAATACCTGAACGCCTATACGTTGAGTAGAGCTGGGGTACACATCCGGATCCTATATGCTAAAGGAAGAATCCAGCGTAGAGCATTACACACAGCTCTGAACCCAGAACAATAGCAAGGAACCAAACCTACACATTAACTGGTAAGAAACACTGGGGGAGATGTAAGAAGCGGTATAAGCGCACGTTAGGTGCGCTGATATCGCTTCTCCCCGATGTATGATCAGGGGTCTGAGCGGTAAATGACAGGCGCTATGCGCCCCTGTCATTATCGGCGCTGCCATCTACAATATAGCAGCGCCGATAGCCTGGGCCATGTACGAACGGTCAGATTGCCTGACCGTTCAGCCAGCTGTAGCTATCGACAGCTACAGCCTGGCGCTGCCCTATCTCCACAGCGGGGACAGAGCTGTCCCTGCTGCTGGCTCCAGGCCGGGATCTCGCGATACTTGTGAGATCCCGCGCATGCTCAGTGGAGCCGGCCGGGACAGAGACACAGGGCACCAGCACTAGGCTGATGCGCTGTAATCTCTAGCGGGTAGAGCGGGAGGGGGGAGTTAACGCTCCCCCTCTTCGGCCGATGAGATGTTCTTACATCTCATCGGTAGTGCTTCCTGCTTTGCCTCGGTAAAGAGGCGAAGCAGGAAGCGTTCTAGCGGCACGTTAAGTGCCGCTATCATAAATCTACCCCATTATTCTTACACTGTTTGGGACGGCGCACCAGTGCAAACACTGAATCACAATATAAACTTTATACATGGCAGGGAAACATTCAGTATTCCTGCACAACCAAGAAAATAAGAAGCTACAGTTTAATCTCACGGATATTATTTTAACAAGGCTTTTTGGACCATCTAGCAATAACTTATTGAGATTAGCTTTATGCAGAGATTATTATACACTTTACAGGAGACACTGGGGGAGATGTATGAAGGGACAATATGGGGATTTAGTGATATCTGTGCACATTATGTTGTGTGCTGATACTGCTTCTCCCCCATATATTAATGTGCAGTTGGGTGGTATCATACCGATGTGCCACCCAATGTACGATTGACAGCTGCAGTTGCCCTAACACCACAGCAGGGACAGCACTGTCCCTGATCACAGCGGCTGCACACGACATCTTGCATGCTTGTGAAATCTCGCACATGCCCAGTGGAGCAGTCGGGAAGGAGACAGCACATCTGCACTGAGGGCTCTGGCAGGGACTGGCGGAGGGGGGAGTTCACTCCCCCAATCCGGCAGATGAGATGTTAATACATCTCATCGGCACTGCTTCGCTGAGATGAAGCAGGAAAAGTTATAGCAGCACGATTGTGTATATAATTAAAGTTAACACTTAATAAATACATATTTTGCAATGAATGTAACTCATAGGGCGGAATTCAATTGATTATGCGGTCCGGATCTCCCGTCTAAAGTGACAGGAGACTGCGGGCCGCTATTCAATTGATGCCGTTTTTCACGCTGATCGCGCCCATAGAGGACAGGAGACTATGGGCCGCTATTCAATTAGAGGTCAGGCTTAACCGCGTAAAGCAGCTAAACCCGACCAAAGTTCTGGGCGCGACCGCGAAAAGTGATGTTTGGGCGCCCAAAAAGGTCACTTCACACATTTCAGCTCTCCTCCCCCTGGGGCTGCGAGCTGAAATGTAGCGCTGGCAGCTGATCGCGCCTGACAGGAGCAAGAATTGAATAGCTCAGTCAGGCGCGATAGGGGCTGGAATCAATTGAATTCCACCCATAATATACAGCTATTTAGGAAACACTTCTGAACCTACACACATCCCAAAAAAAAATAAAAAAAATTGTGCTTTGGGAATTCCCCTATCTGTAGTAATTACATAGAATGCATATATATATATTTTAGTACTACTAACAAGGTCTGTAGTGTTCTTCCAATATGAAGATCAAACACACACACACAAACCCCCACCCCTCCAAAGGCTCCAACATTCTACCACAACACAACTTTTTATTATAAGACGTCTTCTGATTGCACAGAGAACAATGACATTGCTGATTGTGGTGCCTATTCCCTATGAATGTCGCATTCCCTTAAATTGGATGTTCCAGAAAGATGCTGCATCCTAGAGACTACACTGAATGCTGAAGTAAAGTATCTGCAAGGTGGCAGAGAAAACCAGGGTCACTTCTATTAGACCAGGGATTCCCAACCACGGTCCTCAAGGCACACTAACAGTCCAGGTTTTAGGGATAACCATACTTGAGCACAGGTGACTTAATTAGTGCCTCAGTTATTTGATTAAACCATCTGTGCACAATCATGGATATCACTAAAACCAGGACTGTTAGTGTGCCTTGAGGACCGAGGTTGGGAATCACTGTATTACAGTGGGAGGAGTACTTAGGTAAAAAGGTTATACAAGACTGGGGTGACCAGTGCGGTTACAACTTGGAGTGGACTTTTTGCTATTTATTATTACCCACCGCAACATTGAAGTCTATGCACATAAAGAGGTGTCAGCTCAATCCAGAGAGCAGCCAGCGCTGGCAATCAGGACATGGAGGAGTGCGGTGGATATCACATTACCAGCGGAGACAAGAGGCCGCTGTTAGACCGCGGTGTCGGCCGGGTACGTGTCTCGCATACAGCCGTCACTCTGTCCTGTATTTATGAGGTGACTCCCGATATACATGCCATCACCGTGTGGAGGGGTATTCCAACAAATCCCTCTTACCACATCCAGCGCTTTACATCTAATCGAAAGGAGCTCCGGCGCACCACAGATCCCAGCCCAACACTGACACCATGCTTATGCACCAGATACCCAACTGAGGGGGGATTTTACCGTTCATTAAGTATTGTGTGAAGTGCCATTTAGGTGGACTTATGGTGGTACAATCAGCGCACCTTTACTAAGTATCTACAATATAAAGAGCTCCAGTGCACTAGAAGTATCAACAAAACGCTGACATTCAAGTCATTTGGATACCAAATATATTTGATGTATCAAGCGGTGAGCATTTGAATTTAATTGTATCAATCTTGTTGCAGGAATTGTAACATCCTGTTGAAATGTATTATCCATAGAGAGATTTTTATTATATGTGAAGTTTACTATTGTATGTATATTAAATGATTTTATGATTCAGAGAAGTTTGTGATGTGGATTAATTGGGTATATTGAACTACATAGTAACAGCAGAGCAACTTATATATTTTTTCTTCTGCTAGGTATGTCAGATTACCAACAGGACATTTAAGTTTTGCAGTGCGGTTTATTGTGTATGAGAATATTGGTTTCTCAATTTGACAATTTCAATCTGTTTTTTCTGCAATATTGCAAATATTATATATGGAGCGCCAGGTGTGAACTGAGGATTTCAGTTTTTCTGTTCAACCTCAGTTCGTGTTGCTATGCAAGACTGGGGTGCTTCATGCAGATTCCAATGAGTTACTCACATTTTTAGGAAAATAAAGTGAAACTTATTGGAGATATATTTTTCCCTTCAAAAATATTAATGAATGACTAATTTCACTCAGGAAAGATTTTTTCTTTGAAATAGAATTATATTACCCATCACCCCAAAATTCAGCTGTATTAGTACTTTTTCCCCTAGTTCCCCAAACTCCAGTTTTTAAGGCTATCCATGCCCATATCCAGATGGTTAAATCAAATTGACTGAGGGAACTATTTAGGTCACCTATGCTCAACAATGGATATCCTTAAAACCTGGACTATAATGGGAACCTCAGCCCTAACTAATACACGGAGCACAATTCACCTTCTTTGACTCCAATACATCTAGTACTCACCCTCTGCACCCCAGATTTGCTCTCAAGCAGTGTCCTCCAACTTGCTCTTACTAGATCACACAGACACACAGTCTTCCCTATAGCTTTGATTAGATCTCCGTTTCTCCCACACTACCTCTGACTGGATTGTAGTGTCCACCCCCACATTCTGGGATTGGATTGCACACAAAGTGCACCCCACTGAACCCTGTTGGGATGTCACACACACTGGCTCATCCTCCCCCACTAATCCTTTTGGATCTCTCACACAGTGTGCCCCCCCCCCCCCCCCCAACTCCTGGTCAGATGTATCACACAGTGCCAGCCCTCCCCCCCCGCTGAACCCTGGTTGGAATTAACGCAGCACCTCCCCATTAACCCTTGACCGGATCTCACACGGTGTACCCCCTACTACCCCGATTGGAACTTCGTTGCTTCCCCACTACCTCTAACCCGATTGGATCTTTCACAGTTACCCCTCCACTACCCCTGGATCTCACCCATTTACCCCTGATTGGATGTGAGTATTATCCACTACCACTGATTGGATCGCAGTGTCCCCCCCACTTCTTCAGTTTGGATCAAACACAGTTATCCTCCCACTACCCCCAATTGGATCATACAAATTGTCCCCCTCTCCCCCTGATTGGATTGCAGTGTCCACCACATTACCCCCGATTGGATCTTACACAGTGCCCACCCACTATCCCCGACTGGACCTCACACACATCTAGCTCTGGCTAAACCTCAAACACAGTGCCCTCCCTCTGGATATTTACATACAGTGTTCCACCACTACCCCCGTCTGGACCGCTCACACACAGTGTACCCCCACTACCCCGATTGGAACTCAAGTGTTCCACCACTACACCTAATTGGATCTCACACCATGTCCCCACAACCACTACCTCTGCTTGGATCTCACACACAGTGTCCCCCCCCCACCCCCCCATTACTCCTGATTAGATGTCAGCGTCATCCCCCCTTTAGGATCTCAGTGTCTCCCTACTATCCCTGATTAGATCTCCGTGTCTCCATGATTGGATCTCACCCTGTCCCTCTACCCTTTGTTGGCTCTCAGTGTCCCCCAACTACTGATTGGCTCTCAGTGCCCCCACCACAACCCCTAATGGGATCTCACACTATGTTCCAGCCCTCCCAGACTGGACTTCACACTGTACACCCACAAGCACTGGCCCCCCGATTGGATATCACATACAGTATTTCACTGGATCGCATACACTGTACCCCCACTGATGCTGACCTCCCACTACCCCTTACTGGATCTCAGGGTCGCCATGTCCACCCACTATCTGATTGGACCTGTGTCCTCCCTTCCCACTACTCCTGATTGGATCTCAGCGTCCCCCACACGACCCCTCCCCCCTCTCTTGCTCTCATTACACGATCACCCTTCTCTCCGGTCCTCGGATACGCTCCAAACACCCCTTCTCCACCCCCCTCATCTTGATCAGGTCCCATCTTACCCATAGCAAACAAGACCTGAACCACGGTCCCTATGGGGGGGTTGCCTCCTCTGAGAGACTTGCGTGCATGGAAGTAGATATATCCGCTTGCACCGATAAGGCCGCAGCCAGAGATCATCCGACAGCCCCAGCAGCCCTCTCTGCTAACAGGACGAGGAGAGGAGTCTGTTGTTCCCCCTGCAGAGGACATGTCTGAGACGCCGGAAGTGGGGCAGCCTAGCGGAAGTGGCAGCACATGTCTGGTTAGGTTACACTTCTACAGCGACCTCCTGTACCGGAAACGCCGCATCTGTCTGACCCGGAGCCGGGAAACCTAAAGGCAGCGTTGTTAGTTCTAATGATATCAATACAAATAAAAACATATTCGCCTAATTAGACATTTTTTTTAATATAAACCTATTCAATATTCATTTTTACTATCAGCACTAACCCTGACACCAGGGACAAAGTCCATCCCATCGCCGTATAACGTGCTCTGCTCCATAACATGCCCCGTTCCCTGGCTGCAGTCAGGGATCAGTGAGAAGGGGTTTATCATGAATTAAGCCGTCATTACATAACTTTGTGAGGCGCTGCGGAACCCTTGTGGCGCCATATAGAGGATAATAATAATTCTGTTATATTTTATAATACCAGAGAACAGGTGCTTTTCAGTGTACACTTTTTATGGATGGTCTTTGGTGGGGTACATTTGCTTGCATGAAACCACTGATGGGAAACAAAGGGACATCCGTGCTGTGGGGTACGGTGGGCCAATCAGGGAATAGGCCGATGGTTTATGTACATCTCCCATGGTTAGAGATCTGTACTGCACATGTGACTACAGTAGCAGTGACCCTTAGCCACAACATGATTGACATGCTGTGGTCGTCTAGGACAGGGCGGTGCTGGACTGCACTCCCGAAAATGATGGTGTGTCTGCCCTGATTTGTGGGAGTGCCGACGCCAATGATCGCGTCTTCCGACGCAAATTATCTGGTCCCAGAGCATAAGCTGCCCGGCCATTCTGAGGGTTGCTTAGATGGCCGACATTCACGCAGTGACCCCATACTGTGTCCAAAGATGCAGCTACTGTGTTACTGCGTCCACCTCTGACTCGGGCCCAAAGGACTATGAGCCTGACGCAAACCCGATGGTTTACATACAATTCCTATTGTTGGAGATATGCGGATCAGCTACAGAGCTGGATGGCCATTCTGAGTAGCCTAATGCCAGGTACACACTAGGACGATGGATCTGCCATCCGGCCAATCGTCAGCCGGATGTGTCGTGACTGACATTTACATGTGCCTGCCCAGTTGTGATGTCAGTCACCGGCAGCATCTGCAGCAAATGTACAGGCGGTCGGCTGACCGCCCTCGTACACAGCACGATCTGCAGATATATTGGGCCATCAGCTCTGCTGTACAGCCGACGTGATATGTCTGTGAACGACATCGTTCGCAGACATTTCGCTGGGACACACCCGCCAATCTATCGGCCAGTGTATACCAAACATTAAGCTCTGCAATGCCATCATTGGGCGGCTTAGGTGCCTACTGTGGTATTAGCATAATTTTGCATCGTTACTAATAGCTTGCAACTCTGAATCAGGCCCTATAATCACAGCCCTATGAACTATATAAATAACACATTGAACTATGGGCCTGATTCAGAACCGGACGCTCTTTGAGAGCGCTCGCTCTGAATCAAGGCATCCCTGTTTTTTTTTAAAGATGGCCTCCTGGCCGCTTGCTAAGCTGTGGGTGACCACCCACAGCTTTAGCGAATGGCCAGGTGATGGTCACGACCATCGGAGCTTGCGACGAGACCCTTGTGGTAGGATCTCGTTCCAGCCTCAGTGAGCTTTTGGCTCCAATAGAGCCGGTAGCTCACCCACTGACATCACTCGTGATGTCAGTGGGGCCGCCCTCAAACGGCAGGCGTTCCCTCGGGAACGCCTCCGTTTAGCCAGCCACCCCCCCTGCCCGCCTCCAAAACGGGGCAAGCTGTCAATCACAATCGACAGCTGCCCCGCTTTGGTGCGAGACCCGAAGCGACAGAGCGCCCGTCGCTGGCCGGCTTTGGTGTGCGCATGCGCGGTGGGAGACCATCGACCCGCTTGCGAGCGCTGTGTGCTCGCGAGCGGGTCTGAATCAGGCCCTATGTTTTCAGCCATGCTATTGGTTACATTCTACAAATAGAATAACTTAATCTTCAATGACCGGATATGGAAGGAAGATCCAATCAGGTGTTGTATAATGGATTGAAATGATTTGGACCTACTGTTATAATTTCTGTATGACCTGTGCTGCTGTCCCTCCCTCTATCCTCTCCATCTGTTGTTTAAATGTCTATACACATTTGCTTTACCCGTTTGACAAAGAGCATTCTGATTGATGCTTTTGCCGATATTAACCACGCTGTGTTCCTAATTGGTGTAATCTAAATTTGGTAATGAACTTCACTTTTTACTTTTCAGAAAACTGCAACTGGATCAGACCGTTTAGTTAATTACCTTTAACAATTGGAGGCTCGTGAACCCAACTTTCTCCCCTCTCTCTTCCCAAGGACATGCGGGCTCCAGTCACCGACAGAGGGGTAAAACGGCCGTAAATATCTTCCTTTCCTGGTAAATTGGGGTCCTGCTTCACAGGTTGCTGAGTTGCAGAAAGGAACCTTTGAGATGAGGTAAAAAATTTTCTTTATGGTCCAATCCTACTTTTTTCACTTTCCAAAACTGTTATAGGTCTATATTTGGTTACTTTAAACATAACATAATGTTGGCTATTTTGAAATAGCCAGTAGAAGAAATTTTTATTGTGAGTTTTATTTTATTTTCACTCTGAAGTGTACAGTATTATGTGTCTAGATAGCTTACCACAGTATGCAGTTGGGAAGCCGGCGAACCTAACCCCGACAGCCGACATCCCGACTGTCATATCCCAGCAAGGGTCTAAAGATAGGCGACGTTATTCCGACGCCTTTCATTAGACATACGCCAGGAGACCGACGCCCAGCACCAGATCGAAGGGTCGCCGGGCACGGATATCTGCGGTGGGGGGGACTTAGGGTTAGACACCCCCCCAGGAGGTTAGGTTTAGGCTAGGGGAAGGGGGGGTTAGGGTTAGGCATCCCCGGGGGAAGGTTAGGGTTAGGCACCCCCCTGGACTTATGTTTAAGCAGCGGGGAAGGGGGGATTAGGGTTAGGTACTGGGGGAGGAGGTTAGGGTTAGGCACCCCTAAGGGAGGGTTAAGGTTAGGGGGTAGAATTAGGTTAGCTAATGCTTACCTGAGGACGATCGGGATTTCCACTGCGTCCGGCTGTAAATGATACCGGTTCCCTTACCACAGCTCCCTGATATTTGTAGGTGAAGGATCCTGGGTGCGAATCGACCCAGGGGTTGTAAAAAATTTGAACAAGAAGTAAACGTATTATATGAAAATTACACCCATTTATATGGTCTGTATTAGGACACTTGCAAGTGATAGATATAATGCAATATTGTGAGATCCTAATCACAGCTTGCTGATTGGATAAAGCTAGTATAAAGGACTGTCAGGACTCTGTAGCCTTACCTCCTCAGATGAAACCACATTCTGATAGCAGATACACACATATGGCTGGATCAGTTTTGCATATTTATCCACATTGGGCATTGTTTATTCAACCCTTTCAAATGGGCCATAGCTGGTTATTTCATCTCTCATCGGTTGCTGCCCTGTATGTGTGGTGGTAATGTGCCATGACACCTACCTGGTGATAGCCCTAAATCGACTACGCAGCTCAGTGTCCAAAAGCTCAGGATATTATGGGTAATTTAGGCAAGCAAGTCTCTGCATGTGTAGTTTGGATGAAACAAGTGTGACGCATAGAAGGCAGATGAAGTGGTACTTCTGTGGTACATAATTGCTCTGCATTTATTTAAATGGCAATATATACAGTCTCTCATCATTACATAAATCACAGTAGCATCTTTGACTCTTAAGGTATTAAGGGGGTCATTCAGACCCACTCGCGAGCGACAGTACGCTCGCAAGTGGGTCGATGTTCCCCACTGCGCACGACGGAGGGAGCTCCGTCGTGTGCATGCGCGAGACCCGGCGAGCGACGGGCTTTCCATCGCTCGGGGTCTCGCACCAAAGGGGGCATGCTGTCGATGTTGATTGACAGCACGCCCCCTTTGGTGGGCGTGCCTGCCAGACGGAGGCGTTCCCATGGGAATGCCTACCGTCTGAAGCCGGCCCCACTGACATCACTAGTGATGTCAGTGGGAGTGATTTTGGCTCTGATAGAGCCAAAATCACTCCAGGGCTTGTGGCTGGGAAACCCGACCGCAGGGTTTCCCTCGCAAGTCCGATGGTCGCGATGGTCAAGACCATCGCGACCATCTTTTTGGACGCTCGTATATGCTGTGGGTGGTGACCCACAGCTATACGAGCGTCCAGGAGGACGCTCCATTTTAATGGAGGATGGCCCTGATTCAGAGCGAGCTCTCTGGTCAGAGCGTCCGGCTCTGAATCAGGCCCTAAGCTCCTATAAACAGGGCCCTCTCTAACCTTTGTCTTATCTAGTTTCTAGTTCGTCAGCCTAGTCTGCACTTTTATGTGACTTTCCAATACTGCAGTTTTATGGTGCCCTACAAGCTGATGATGGATGATAGCTGACCACTGGCATCAAGAAGGTTTGGCCAAAAGGCACAAACGGATGCCATATTCTAGGTATGTTTTGCCTGTTCTATTGAAATGTAAGATATTAGTTTATGGGCATAAGGCCTGATTCAGAGACGGCCGCTAATTTGATCACAGCTGCGATTTTGCACGGACGCAGCTGCATAAATATGCTAATAGCTCCAAAGCTTACCCGAGCATAGGGACGCCCGCTACTGCCTTCTCATCTGCATCCGACGTCGTGTACCAGACTAATTATCGGTAACACGGACCAGCCATGCGCCCTTGCGGAAAGTCTGACCTGTCTCAAATATAGCGTCTCTCCTAATACGCAGGGAGCGCTCATTCTCCGTATGTGATGGCAATGGCTAATTTATGCTCGCCCATGTAACCGCATTTAAACGTTAAGACACACCTGTATTTTTCACCTCCCCATTACCTCCCCCAGCGAATGGGTTCTCTGTGCGTGCGGAATTGTAAGACGAGCACAGCGCTTGTGCAGTGCAACTTTGACGCATGCACAATAGCAAAAAAAAAATCGTCATTGCATACATCCGTTAATCGTCTGCAAACTCACTGGAAGATAGAAGCTTTGCAACTCTGTAGTGGGCACAGCCGAGGTATTGGAGCTAGCTTTCACTTATGTATTGAAGGTGACACTTTAATGATTCACAGGCATTTGGTCATTTATTGATACATATTTAGAGGGATTATCTGGGTTTTCTTAGGAGGATCGTGTCACAATATAGGCAAAGTATGCCAAGCCTTTCTTATCCCCCAGGTCATGAAATGTCACAGATGGACCTACTCCAGCTTGTTCCAAAAATGGAAGTCTAGCATCTGGATCTTCATCGGTCAGCTGAACCAATTTACCCCCTTCCTGTAGGACTCGCAGGGCTTCCTGCAGCAGTCTTCCTGCTTGCTCCCTTCCTGAGCGCAAGAGAGCGTCAGAGGTACCTTTATCCAGTACAAGCGACACGCTACCGGAGGGAAAGTCATGCAGGTCAGTAACATCACCTTCAACGTATTCCAGACGAGACTCACTGTGTTTGGGAGTAAGAGGTTCTCTGTCCAAGAGGCTATTTCTCATAGCGAGAACCGCAGGTGTTGACCGATCTATGCAGGTTATCAGCAATGGGAGGTGTGAGTCATGAAATAGGCCAAGTCCTACATCTGAAGTGCCACAACCCACATCCAGCACATGTAGCGGTGGCCCTGTGTACTTCTCAGGCGCCATTTCATGGATAAGCGATAGCAGAAAGTTTTTTAGATCTTCATAACCACAGAACCAGTCAAAATGTGTAGAGCCATTGCTGGAGTAAATGTTATCCCAAGTCATGCGATCACCCATATTGTGCCGAAGACTCTCTGTAAAATCATTACATGGGACATAAGAATAAGGGTTTGGATTTGATTGTTGCATATTAATAAACATCACTTACATATTCCAATATTCTGGTCGAACATATGGGTTAATTACTGACCCAATTAATACTTTAAATAATTGGTGCATAATTAAAAATATCCTTAAAACATGCCATGTTGTTATGCCATGTTGTTACTCAAAAATCAGAGTTCAGATAACTTTCTGTAGAGTACATGAAATAATAGGCTAGTACTGTATATGTGGCGCAATACAGATACTGTGGCTCCAGTCGCGCCAAACAGCCCCTCTCAGTGCGTCAGGTCCCGGACGACTCGGTGGCGGTGACTTTCTCGCTCAAAATGTTATTTACATGAATAAAAAACTGAAAGCAACAAAACTACTCTGCTAGATTGTACTGATCAATGTGGATGTGCAATATATATAAATCTGTGTGTGAATGAGTCTGAAGCTGTATACTAAGTATTACTTATGTAGCGGTCGTGGATTTTTCTCACGCCAAGTTCTGTTGTGTTTCATCTGCAACTTTATATTTTTTTTTCAAATATCTTTTTATTTTAGATTTTTCAGACAAGAAAAATACAAAAAAGTAACAAAAATACTCTTGTAGGTATAACAGAAATAAGTCATTTAAATATGACAGAGTAGATACAAACATACTGCTCAAAGACATAAAGACAAAAAAAAAATCGACCATGAAATATACAGTTATTTCCAAGCATCTGAAAATGATTACAGATAGGATTAAACAAAACAGAAGTAAGGAACTCTAAAAGAAGTTCCAATCTCAAAAATCACATCAAAACTGTAATGATTGAGAACCTCAAGGTTCCAGATTCTGGTACTCTATTAGATAAAAAAGAAAACAATTTATATCTTTAGCCAACTAATACAAAATAATAATATAATATAAAATATAATATTTATAATAATATAAAATAAAAAATAAAAATAGACAATATACATAATGAAGAAAAGGAAGAGAGAGAAAGGGAATAGAAGACAGAGGGGGGGGGGGGGGGAGGAGAAGGAGAGGTAAGTACCCGTATTTTTAGGTGTTTCTAGGACTGAGTCTTCTATAGTAGAGACCTTTTAATAATTTAATTCAGAAAGCTTGAACAGAAGTCATTCAGATCACTTAAGGAAAACAGACACAATATATGAGTTAAACCAGTTTTTGGAGCAAGTACCATGATGTGGTTTCAAAAATGTTATTAATATGGGATTGAGTGGAGTTATCCAAGTGAGATATATAAAAGCCCCATTTTCTCTGAAAACGTTCTACCCCTTTCTCTATATTCGGGAGAGTGTCACGCCGGTCAAAATAAAGTACTTGAAGTATCATACGTTTAACATCCCCAAGAAAAGGAGGGGTCTTTACCGTCCAATTTATGAGAACCGCTTTCTTAGCGATGGTCACTATTATCGTAAGGAGCGGAATAACTGTTTTCTTATTATGAGGGAACACATTCCAATTACTAAAGTTCGCAAAAATTAAAGCTAAGGGATCTTTTACTAAACGTATTGATAACAAATCATTTATAAAGCACATAAGTTTATCCCAGAATTTGCGGATGTGCCCACATTCCCATATATTGTGCCAAAAAGTGGCTTTAGAGGCTTTGCACTTCACACATTGTCCCGTCTCATCTAATACCATATGAGCTCTGCTACTCTGCGAAATATATGCCCTATGTAAAATCTTCACATGGACTTCCTGTAGGCGAGCCGAGTGTAGGATTTTCAGGGTGGACTCATAATATCTTAAAAGAATTTCAGGAGAATCAATTGTGGGGATATCAACTGCCCATCTCTTCGCGCATTTATGCCATAGGGATTTTGCTTTGGATGAAGTGAATTCAGTTGTCAAAAGTTTAGTTTTGTAATTATTTTGCATTGTGAACGTAAATATGGAGTCTAGTGCATCTTTTGCACCTGGGTCTGTCAAAGCAGGAGGGGTATGTTGGATAAAATGTCTGACTTGGAGATACATGAAAAATTGAGAGTTAGAAAGATTTAATTTATCCTTAAGAATTTGAAATGAAAGAAAGGTGCCGCCTGGGTCAAAAACATCTTTGATTTTTGCTAGACCTTTAGCCTTCCAAATAAGGAAGTGAGAGTTATCTAAACATAGGATTACCCCAAAGGGTGTTGTATTTTGAAGAACAGGCGTTTCGGTTGAGTCTCTGGTTAATGTT
This sequence comes from Taudactylus pleione, assembly GCA_031769625.1. Classification (NCBI taxonomy): domain Eukaryota; kingdom Metazoa; phylum Chordata; class Amphibia; order Anura; family Myobatrachidae; genus Taudactylus; species Taudactylus pleione. The sequence continues at coordinate 15,618,938 of JAUIMM010000084.1, read as the reverse complement.
CCACCACACCTTGTAGGTGTCACGAAAAATGATATTACTGAAAATTAGATTGGAGAGCTTGGATTTAGGTGTGTGTAAAAGTGCACTTGGAGCAAAAGGAGAAAGTAATTCTGTCTCCAGAGATAGATCTGTATAAATACTATGTCCAAAACACCAATCCAACACATATCTATAAAATACAGCTGCTGAAAAGTCCTTCAGATCTGGGATGCCCAAACCACCCCTCTTCCTGTCACCCTGAAGCTTAGCTAGAGCTATTCTGGTTTTCCTGCCTCGCCATAAAAACTTGGAAGCTGCTTTTAAGTAAGCATTAATATCCTTTTGGGTAAGAGCAATAGGAAGCATTTGAATTAGATAAGCGATCTTCGGAAAGATTATACTCTTCAAAACCGCTACTCTTCCCAACAATGACAAAGGAAGTTCACGCCAATCCTCTAATTGCTTATAGATTTTCGAGAGTATTGGGGAAAAATTACAATGGTATATTTTAGTAGTCACGTCGGGGATGTAAACCCCCAAATATTTGAAAGTGTTCTGTGATCTTAAAAATTGGGAACAAACACAACAACTCAGATTTGTTAAAATTTACCCTATATCCCGAGAAAGATCCAAAGCGCTCAATATTTTCCAAAATTGAGGGTATGGAAGATTCAGGATGGGATACAAACAACAACATGTCGTCTGCAAATAGAGCCAACTTGGACTCCACTGTTCCTATCTTGATACCAGAGAACCGCTCATCATTCCTCAGTGTAACCGCCAGAGGTTCCAGTGCTAATGCGAACAGCAAGGGGGACAACGGGCAACCCTGCCTCGTCCCCCTGCCTATCACAATAGGATGAGACAGGTAACCGTTACAGGCAATCTGGGTTATTGGATTAGTATAAATAGCTGAAATTAAATTTATAAAATTATCAGGGAAGCCAAAACATCTTAGAGATTCGAAAAGATGATCCCAAGTTAGTAAATCGAACGCCTTTTCGGCATCCAAAGAGAGAAGTAAAAGGTGTCCCCCGGTTCTCTCTGAGTTCTAATCCTTGCATAATCGAAACAACTCTCCGAATATTGGTCACTGAGTGCCTACCCATGATAAAACCTGTTTGGTCCGTATGTATTACCGCTGGCAAGCATAATTTAAGGCGATCTGCCAAAATTTTTGTAAAGAGTTTATAATCCGAATTTAGTAGAGAGATAGGCCTGTAAGACCCTGGATGTTCAGGATCTCTTCCTGGTTTAGGGAGCAATTTAAGAATGGCGCTGTTAAAATAAAGTGGCAGAGATTTATTTTGAAGTATATCATTATACATTTCTAATAAAGTGTCTCCAAATTGAGGGAAGAGAATTTTCAAATATTCTCCAGTAAGGCCGTCGGGTCCTGGGGCCTTATTGGGTTTGAGAGAGCGTATAGCTCTAGAGAGTTCTGATATTGTAATAGGGGCACATAGTTTTTCTGCAGCTTCCTGACTAATCTGGGGTAAGTGTAATTGTTCCCAGAATCTATCTCTTTGTGTATAGTCTCTTTGACCGCTTGCATAAAGATCTGAATAAAACGTCCTAAGGGTTTCGGATTTTTGAGTACCAGTATGCACACGAGTACCCTTTGGATCTATCAGGGATTGGATGATATTTGTTGTACGAGGGCCACGTAATAAATTGGAGAGAAGACGCCCTGTTTTGTTGCCGAATTTGTGAAATTTAAAATCTGAGATATATTGTGATCTATCATGATAGTTTGACACAATAGAGTCAAAAGTAAATTTTTTATCTAGGTAAATTCTTTTATGTATGGGAGAGAGAGTCAGTTTGTATGTTTGGAAAGCGTCCGTTAGCTCTCGTTGGGCCTTATGGTAATTATTATAATTCTTCGTATGTTGTTTCACATACGATATTATCTCGCCTCTTATTACTGTTTTGGATGCTTGCCAGAATAGGGTAGGGTTCGTGAGCCTGTGCTCCTCATTATTAGTTTTATAGGTTTGCCAGGTGGACTCTAGCATAGATCTAAACTCAATTGAGTTAACTAAGTGTGTGGGGAATCTCCATTGTCTAGAAGAACCCTTGTCAATTTCTTCCTTAATAGTGACGCGAATTAGTGCGTGATCCGAGATACAGATTGTTTCAATATGTGCCTCTTGTACCTTGGGAAAAAGGGTAGTCGAGATTAACAAATAGTCGATTCTAGAAAGAGAGCCATGAGCCGCTGACAAACATGTGTATTCTTTTTCTAGTGGATGTAACGCTCTCCATATGTCTATAAGATCTAATTGTTTTTCAAAGGCTAAAATACCAAGTTTAGGTGGTTTAATTGGACGGGTTCTGATTGTCTGTCTGTCTAGAATCGGAGACGAAATTATGTTAAATCACCTCCCACAATAAGCCTAGTCCCAGAAGGCGAATTTAGTTTATTCAGAATTTTTTGGAAGAAAGATCTGTTATATACATTTGGAGCATAAACATTGCACAATCTGTAGTTAGAACCATTAATAGTCATATCAATTATTACAAAACGACCCTCTGGGTCTAGGACAGAAGAATGTATCACATAGGAGTGTTTTTTATGTATCAATATTACCACACCTCTTGCTTTGGAGGTAAAAGTGGCATAGGCCATAACTTTATATTGAAACATATTCAATTTATTTATTTCAGGGTCCAATAAATGGGTTTCCTGAAACATCATTAGATCAATGTGTAATTTGCGAATATAAGTAAACACCCTTTTCCTTTTAATAGGGGAATGCAACCCACCTAGGTTCCACGAACCAATATTCAATGAGCTCATTGTGTGGAAAATAAAACAGGTCTCACATTAGCAGGACTACCAAAGGTTATACCATATACAAGATCAGTAATAATAAATTCTAGAACATTTTTAAAAGACTCATGTTGCATATTAAGTACATTATCCTCATCAAGTCGGGGAGGGAAGGGTGGGTAAGTGTGAGGGAAGAGAAGAGAAAGAGGGGAAAAAAGAGAAAAGAAAACATTCAAAAAGTCATAATAATAAAAATAAAAAAAACAAAATAAAAACACAAAATTACGCTCCAAAGGGAGGCAATCTATAACTGAAGCCCTCAGGCAGCGCATGAAAACCTCTGACATGAATAGCATAAATACCCAAAACCTCAGGCAAAGACATAGAAAAAGAACAGAAAAACAATATAATACATTATGCCCGCCACGGCCCTATGATATATGTGTTGACAATTAACGTAAATAGTTAGAACGTCAAAATTCACCAATAAAGGAAAAAAGAACATTTATGAAAACCGTAGTAATTACCCTATGCAATATGCATTTTTTTATGGATACAATGAAGAAAGTCTCTAAGTCACCCCACTGAGGAGGCAGAGTGGACGGGTGGAGATGGCTGAGTTGCGTCGCCCTCCTCCGATAGAAATGCCATCGCATCTGCCGCCGTGGAAAAATCTTGATATGAGGAGCCATCAAACAATCGAAGGCGTGCAGGAAATAATAATGCAAATTTGCGGCCATCTCTGATCAGACGAGAGCACACTGGGTTGAACTCTTTACGGGCTCTGGTGACCTCGGTAGAATAGTCTTGAAACAAAAATAACTTGGTGTTTTCCCACATCAGATTGCGCCTGCGTCGAGAGGCTGACCATATGGCTTCCTTATGTGCAAAATTTAAGCATTTGAAGATGACCACCCTAGGTCTATTTGAACCTGTATCTCTAACAGGCCCCAGGCGGTGCGCTCGTTCAATTACCAAATCAGAGCTAATATCACCCAACTCCAGCAACTCAGGCAGGGACTGACGTAAGAAATGGTATAAGGCAGTTCCTTTGATAGATTCAGAAAGTCCCACTAGACGCAGGTTGTTCCTTCTGGAACGATTTTCTAAGTCATCGATCTTATTGCATAGTTGGTAATTAGACTTCTCCAGTGTTTCACATTTACTTTTAAGGATTTGTATGTCATGGAAGTTGACCCCCACTCTATTTTCAATTGTGTCCACAAGAGTTTCCACTCGTGCAACATTAGACTATAACAACATCTGTTATAGCCTGTGTAAAGATGGATGCTTGATCTTGCAGCATCGGACCCATCGTGTCTTTTATAGCCTGCACCATTGATGCATAACTTATAGGCTGTTCAGGGTTAAAAAAATGCAGGTTTAGTAGAGATCAAGTCGGAAGTCAGTAAGTTAGAGTCTTTCACCTGCGGCTCAATGACAGCGGCCATAGTGGAATCCCTGCGTCTGTCTCCCCGTTGCTTCTGATTTGATTTTCCTGGCATCAGCGGAGGGAAGAATTTCTCCATACAGTGGAGACACTCAGCAGGAGATATATTAAATAAAGAGGGGGGTCGTAAACGCCTAAAAGGCGGTTAACATATAGTCGGGGTGGCAATGGAGTAGTAATATAGATCTAATCCATATCCTGCCTAAGGTCCAGCAGATCTTCACAGCATGTCAGAAAGTGATAGCGGGCCTGTGCAGTATGTAGCAAACTGGGGCCAAACGCAGCACGCACGAGATGTGGAGGAGAAGGAAAGGACCCAGCAAGGGTGGACAGAGTCTGCCACGAGAGCTAGAAGGACAGAGAGATTAATGAGTCCCCCGTCTCCCAGTGTTTTGCACTTGAGCCGTGAGCCGCGACCAGCGCACTGCTCACCGTGCTCTCCAAATGGCGTCGGCGTCTCCTCTCAGACCCACCGCAAGACACGTACCAGAGGGCAGCTCCAGATCCTGCGGATCCCCGCGGGATGGTGAAAGTAAGTCGCGGGGGTATCACTGCAGGGTGGAGGGAGAGGGGGTACCTTAATGTGCAGCGTGTGTGGCAGCCGTGAGTCCCGCCTGTAGGCGACCGGAAATCGAGGCCGCGGCTTGATGTGTGCTTGGTGTTTGAAGGCTGCAACCCGCAGCAGTGTAAAATCTCACTGCCCGATTCCGCGGACCCCGCACCTTTGTTCTAGCAGTACACAGGCAGGTATAGTGGGTGAAAGTCAGCTGCCAAGCCTTGGCAGTAGCCGGATAATCTCCTTAATCAGCGGGAGCTCAGGCTGCGTGCATCCATCTCTTTCCTCTTTACTCTTTATACGTGTTTAAAAGTAATTCCTGTGTGTTTAAAGTATCAGCCCGGAATCTCTAGTACACCGAGTGTTGTTTTGCTGCGTCTGCGATACCAATAAGAAGCATCACTTAAAGTAAAGACGGTTCGCTGCACCTCTCGGAGTGGCTCAGTAGCACCGTATAGCGTATTGACGCTAGGTGTATGAGGACACATCAGTACATGATTTCTCTATTGTAAATATAATGCTATGGGCAACATCTCCACTTATAAAAACCTGCACTTTAGTAAATATACCCCCTAGTTTGTGTTGCACAGACTGCGCAATTGTGAGAGTGTTTGGGGACCTCTGGTCCCTTTTATTTCCACAGGTGGTGGCAAGAGAGGTGTATGGTATAACGGGCAGAGTAATAGAATATTAATTGTATTGTATTAGGATCTGCCCTCGTTACACCAGGGCTTGGTGATCTGTGCGATCACAGCCCTGACACTAGTGTAGTGCTAGTCTGGGTGATGCAGTTATTGGCGCTGACCTAGGAGCTCATTCAGACCCGCTCGCTGGCAAAAAGGGGCCGGATATTGAAATTAAGCGTTCGCACTGCGTCGTGTAAGGAGGCCCACTATGTTTTAGTGAGCTACGGCAAAGTTAACTCGCAAATGTCTAAAGACGCCCCCTTGCCACTCGCAACAGACGTCATCTCCAGGAAATGAAGGATTAATCGGGAACATCGTGAGCCATCGGAGCTGTCGCAGCTCTTAGGGTTGCCTTAGCCTGCCGCAAGCACAGCGATCAGTGCTGGCTGAAATACATGCAGGTGATGTGTACAATGACAATACTTTTCTAATTATGCACGCCCTTTAAACGGCATATTGGCGGCCAGACACGCCTGCGTTCGCACATCCACTGCCCCGTTCACAAGCACCTTCCCGTTACCACCCACAAACGGCACTATCTGTCACTCAAAGCAGCGACCTGATAGTGGCTTACGAGCTACCAAAATCATATCGCAACAAATGGCTTGCGTACGCGCACTGCAAATTATACGCATGCGCAGATGGGCGAAAATCGAATCAGGTCCCTAGTCCGAATCAAACAGGAATACCTATAGGGGTCTCTGACAAAGATGGAAATAAAAGCTCTTCCAAGCTCCATTAATAGGAAACCCAACAGTAATTCCTCTATTCTGGTGCGTCCAGGGAAGATGCTGTATTAACGCAGCCATATATGTGCACAGTGTCATAACCAGAAGCATCCAACACCCTATAGTTGGCTGCAAAATATCAGGACTTACTGGAACATGTAGATTTTGGATGCACTTTCATCAATAGTAGTGGAAGCACTGGATGCTGAACATGGCTACACTGCTAGAGACACTGTGGGGTTGATTCAATTAACAACAAAGCTCTGTACACTAACAGTGAGTTTGTCCCTCAGGAAAACCTTAATGGTTTTTCTCACAACCCATACAGGTACAAGCAAGCTTTTCCTCAAAGTAATTACCATAATATGTGTGGCCACTAAATCAGATTCCAAAATATATACCAACCTCCTTTCCTTGTAGTGCCAGCATTTCTCCCAAATGTATTTACCAGACATTGACGCAAAGGAGAAAACAGGAAGCGGTGATGCCTGAACATCAGGAACGGAGTGGATACTGACCTGCGAGTTAAAGGTACAAATAGATTTATTTGAAAATCAATTCAGATCTGTAAATGACAATAATGCAAAATTCTACAACTGATGTAATTCCCAAAACTAACATTATTTATTCACATATTCAGTATACTCTGTGTTCTGCGGTGATGTGATTGATTATATTTTCATGATTAATCAATTTTTCTGTAGTCAATATGGTGTCCAGGGAAACACTCTGTGCTGATACCTGTGCCTTGAATGTGTACCATATGGACAGAACGAGGCTATGTGGAATCCTGCAGACAAGTACTACCTTTGCATTGGAGTTTATTAGTAGACCAACTACTGCACGGCCCTTTTCATTCCTCCGAAACATCACTGGTAATTTTTATACTTTCTTCATAATAGGAACTGTGCAAAATGAAGAGTGACATCTGGGTGTCACTGATTTTACATTGCAATTATCATAAAAAATATTTACGATCACACTGGGGCGAATTCAATTCAACGCAAATTGAATAGCGCCTGGAGCGAGCTCCCGGAGCTAATCAATTCAGTGCGCTGTGTGGTCAGAGAATGCCGGTTAAGGCGCGGTAACTGGCATTCTCTGACCAAAGTGCAGGGCGCGCAGCTGTTAGCACCACGCGATACAGAAAAACAGCTGTGCGCCCAGGACTTTGGTCAGATTTCTCCTCGCAGACCCAGGAGGGGTGCGAGAAGAAACCCTTAAGCCCGCTCAAACAGCACGGTGTATTGAATAGCTTCGGGATCTCCCTCCCATCCCTATTCAACATCGCGCTGAATTGAAATCCCCCCACTATTTATTTTTTACTTCTTACTGTGTACACAATTTAGTATTTTATAAGATTATATTTTTTTTATATATTTATCCTTTACAGTGCCTATGTAATTATATTCCATTATACACCCACATTTATAAATGTTTTTTTTTTTTTTTTTTTTTAAATACATTACTTTTTTATATATATATATATATATATATATATGTATATATGTATATATATGTATATATATGTATATACACACACACACACACACACACACACACACACACACAGATTCACAGTTATCTGTCTATGAGTCTGTGTTTGAGGTGCTAAACACAGTATCTTTAGACCTCTTACCACTGATAAAGTTACCTTATTATGTATGGTATTTATGAGTACTATGAATATTATTGTTATAAAGAAATGAGTTGACTCTTTGGGGGAGATTCACAGCAGAAAACCTGTGTTTTACACACACCTCTATGTGGTGCAAACAAAGATTCAGGTTTTTTTTTTTTTCCCCCCAAACAACGTGATGAGTTATTGTTGGTATCCGGTTGATAGATCTACAGTAAAAAAAAAAAAAAAAAAAGTAGACATCAGATGTTAGACAATAGGTCAACACATTTTTTTTTTATTAGGCACTTACCAGAGGGTTAGGGACTAGAAGGGAGGGTTAGGGACTAGAAGGGAGGGTTAGGGACCTGGAGGGAGGGTTAGGGTGAAGAATAGGGTTAGAGATTTTTTTTTTTTTTTATAAATCTGGCATCTACCTAGACAATGTCAACCTTTTTACTGTAGATCTATTAATCCACAACCGTTATTGTTTGACATCTTCCAGCTCTTGGAGATGTTGCCAGACAGACAGGTGAATTAGAAGTATTGTCCATTGACACAAAACCTAAGAAATTTCCTTCATTAAGCAGAAATATGAAAATAAATATACTGAAAATCTATTGCGGTGAGAATCTTTGCTGTTGGCCAGGATGGAGTTCAGATTCCATGCAAAACTGGCAGGTATTGGAAAATTTGTTGAGTCTTCGTAACTCCAGAATAGTGCAAAAGGTTTCTTAAGATTTTCTGACAAGAAACAGATGGGAATGTAGACTTTAAAGCTGGCCATACACTAGATCAGGGGTTCCCAACCACAGTCCTTAAAGTACACTAACAGTCCAGGTTTTAGTGATATCTATGCTTGAGCACAGATGGTTAAATCAAAATAAGTGCTCAAGTATGGCTCTCTTTAAAACCTGGACTGTTAAGCTGCCCATCCACTACAAGATGTGGTGACGATGGCACGATTACGACATCCTAATCATGCAGTCGTTCCTCTAGGGGTGAAGTGCATACCCCGAACGTTCAGTGTATGCAGATCAATCATGCCCGAACATAGCACTTGACGGCAGTCATCAGGACTGCCATGTTCGGGCGATGATAGATGTTAAAAACGACCAGCGGGCACGCACATCACTGGTCGTTTTTAAAAATTTTCTGCCCGATTTGCAAGCGATTGCACGATAACATAGTTATCGTGCAATTGCCCGTCAAAATCACCTAGTAGATGGGCAGCATTAGTGTGCCTTGAGGACCATGGCTGGGAACCACTGCCCTAGACCAACTTTCATCCAACTAGTCAGGTGGTTGGAATAAAAATCTGATGCTGTATGGGAGCAAATGACAATCAGCCATTTGCTCCCAAACACCAGAAAACAAGACAGCAACACTTGTTTCTGTTCGATTTAAACACTTTGTCTGAACGACAGTTTTTGTCTATTTTCTCATGTTTGTGAGCAAATGGCTGATTGTCATTTGCTTCCATACAGCATCAGATTTTCATTTCAACTAGTTTGATGGAAGTTATGCTGGGTACACACTGGCCGATCAATTGATCGGTCAATATATCGTGCCTGTCGGCCAGTGTGTACAGACGATAGGTCTGTGAACGACATCAGACATATTGCATTGGCTGTGCTGCACAGCCAATGAACAGATATGTCTGCAGACATATCTGTCCATTGGCAAGTGTGTACGGCCAATCAGTACACAGGGGCGCTAAAGGGGGGAGAGGGGAGAAACAGTCTCCTAAACCAGAGGGGGGTAAGCAATCCACAGTGCCCCCCTCCCCAGCGTCGCAAATGTTTTTTATTTTATCCACACCCCCAGGCTGGCCCAACCCACAGTAGCAACAAATTGTCGTTCAGTGTGTATGAACGACCATAATCTGCAGATATATCGCTATAGTATGTACCCTCCTTAAGTCTAGTGTATAGCCAGCTTCACCACCCTGATCCAAGTGAATAGAATAGAACAATGCTGGACAGTACAGAGTCATTAGACACTAATGAAGCTGTAACCAAAATTACAATAAGACACAAAAGATATTTCATGACTTAAGAAGGCTGCCTAGAGGTAAAAGGAATAGTCTTCCTGAATTCTACTCCTTGAATTTCTTAGCTATTGCTGTGAAAGAGGAAGTAGTGAAACTCTGCTCTGTCCTTTAGGTAGTCTGTTAGATTGTTCACCAGAAGAGTTTAGAATCATGGAATTTACTGCTTCTACAAACAGAACAGTCCCTTCAGAAGGAAGATTACCTGTACCATTTTTTTCTGGGCATCTGCTGTGCAGGGGCTCCTGGCCACTATTGTAATGACATAGGTCTTATTGATGAAGCAATGGTGTATAAGCAAGCTTCACAGAATATACACACCTTTGTATAATTCCTATATGTAGTATGCAATGTTCCTCCGCATAGTCCAAAGGGGGTTTGAATAATGAAGCTATGGAAATACTATACTTCCATGAAATTTCTCAAGAAATGAATTAAAATAATTCTCCATTTTCCTATCCATGGTGTCTCCAAGAGGACCTCCAACTTTATCCAGAACTGTAGTTCTATTCCACATGCTAGCTGTGGCTGCATCCCCTATAGTAACTAGGCTCCATTTTTATATGGACACAGATCATTCAAGTCCCATAGTATTGGTCTGATGTTTCTCCATTTGTTTCCACAACCTGATATGGCAGGAACACTTCTTTCAGCCATATCAATGACAGTGGCTATTACTTTCATACATAGCCAGAGATCTAGAATGGCATCAGTAAAACATCAGCTTAAGGCAGAGGGTAGCCAACCCTGGTCCTCAAGAGCTACCAACAGTGCATGTTTTCCAGGTCTCCTCACAGAATCACAAGTGTAATAATTAACTCCACCTGTGGATCTTTCAAATGTGTTACTGAGTAATGAATACACCTGTGCACCAGCTAGGTGGTCTGGAAAACATGATCTGTTAGTAACCCTTGAGGACAGACGTTGGCTACCCCTGCTTTATTGTGATTAAATAGCAGACAATTAGCTTTACTTTAAAACTCAATTATTATGCCATACTCCACTTTCATACTGAAAAGGAAATGGTGTATATGTATTTTTATTTTAAGTTAGTAAGATAAAATCACCTTGTTAGCTCTCGAGGATCGAGGTTGGCTACCCCTGGCTTAAGGAGTCTAGATGCTGTCGTAGTTTTTCCAGAACCTCCCCTAGTGACCTTTTGCACAGCACCTGAAGAATGCCATTCTGCAGAGTCCCTTTATCTCTCCCCTCCCTATCATTTATAAATAAGATCACCACAGAGAAATCTCACACACCACCTTTAATTTCATAGCTGATCACATCCCCATACTATTACATAGGGACTCTGATCTGGGTGCAATTCATAAAACTGCAAAGCTATGCTTATTTGCTCCAAAAACTGGGACACCACCTCAGATTGTGTTACACTTACCAGCAATATGCAGTCTTATGTACATGCATAGAAGGCACATTTTTATTGAGCATGTGCAGCTCACAAGTGCCCAGTAGGGAGCTGCCATGAAGTGTTTACTATGCAGATTCTCCGGCCAGAGCAGTATAATTTTAAAGTGTCCCACCCGCAAAGCCTACCACCAGATCATTGTATTACATTGTAGTGATAAGTTGTTTGAAGTCACTGGTAAGTAGCAATACTAAGTGCATCACTGCACTTATAAATAGATGCTCATTCAGGTGACCATCTTTCACATCTGGACCTTACACCTTGTTTATCCTCCCTGGTAATGTAGATGTTAAGCACAGCATTATGAATATCCAGTCATATGGAGACTACAGAATTATAGCAGTCACATGATTACACCAGATTATACTACAGGTAGTACTCTATATACTTATATTCATAGAGTCACAGGGGATGCTTCCCAGAACACAGACGCTATTAAAAACGGAAACACTCCATCTTTAGTATATTTAACATACCGTGATGCTTTGCTTTCTAATCAACCTCTATTAATTTGCAGAAGACAGACAGCAGTAAAATATTTCACACCTTACAGGCAGATATATTCAGCCTGCTCCATCTTCCCAGGAGACTTAGGAGTCCATGTATTAATAATTACGGTACTGCTGCAACTATTAACAGTCCAACTCACTGGGGATATTTACATTTTTAAAAATATCCCAGCTATGTACTACCAGGACCTTGCAAGGACAGCAGTTGGGGTAACCGCTGTCCCCACAAGTTATATCCCCAGCATTTAGGAAAAGCTTCGCTTTTTGGAGTTTAGTACACAAGGGTCAGGTCGTAGTCCCCATTGATATTAACGCGAACTGCGATCTGAAGTGCCAATTAGCACCGTCAGATTTCTGTGAAATCTCCTGCATTGTGCCATTAGTACATATCTATACATAAAATTATGCAGACACTGCAGTTTCTGCATAATTCTATGTAAAAATCAGCTTGATAGCCCTTAAGTTGCCTACACACTAGGCCACAGGTTCTCAAACTCTGTCCTCAGGACCCTGAACAGTGCATGTTTTCCATGTCTCCTCACAGAATCAAAAGTGAAATTAGCTCCATCTGTGGATCTTTTAAAATGTGTCAGTGAGTAATGACTACACCTGTGCACCTGCTGGGTGACCTGGAAAATGTGACCTGTGTGGGGTCGTGAGGACAGAGTTTGAGAACCACTCCACTAGGAGATCTGGTGATGAGGCGAAAGTGTCAGATTTCTCCCCCGGCAGCCGTGGGCACGATTTGGTGTAAAAACTATCCAACTTGACCCATGATCTATTGTGCATCCGAACTATTCCAGTGCATAGTGACAGATTTTCATAGCTTGCCTGCAGCAGGCAAATCTGGAGATGCGATTTACGACCTGGGGTTACGTGCATCGGCATGATTGGACTCACCATTAGGACATTTTACACGATCTGTTGTTGGAATGCATTGTAATCGGGCAGATCGTGTAAAAAATTTTTTAAAAATCGCCTACTGTAGGCACACCAACATGTTTAAGAATTCATTGATACTTAAGGGTTATCAATTAAACTTAAGTGACTACTACACCATAAGCACTCTTGTTTTTTTTCAATTTTTAAACATTTTGTAATGGCAACACTATGTAGTGCTTTATTGTGAGAAAAGCTGCCAGCACTGCCGCAATCTTAATGCATCAGTGTTTCCAATCTAGACTGTAGCAGGACATCCAGAGAACTGTGTATTGAGTTAATAGGACCCATAGCCCCAATGCTCGGGGTCAGCAGATCCAAACATTATGCTATGAGTGCATATACACAATTTTAAAGCAGTCATCTAGAATAGATTAAACATACATCAGTTTTGTTCAAACCAGTTTATTTATAACATGACAACATATAACAGGACAAGCCTCCACATTCAGTAGGGCCAAATATCTAAGAAAGGCAAATCTTTATGGGATATTTGATTTCAACTCTATACAGAAACCAAGCCACTATCTATTTGGATAGATTTATTCAAACAATTCAGTAACAAATGACCCTGTAGTATAACACTTAAACTGAAGTGATTTGGCCTTTTAGCCACTGCAAGAGTGCATTTACCAGAGTTAACACATGCAAGTGTATGGTACATGATCCTATACATCAAGGGTGGGGAACCTTTTTTCTGCCAAGGGCCATTTTGATATATATAACATTCACGGGCCTGATGCAGACCATGCCCCCTGTAAATGACATCACAAGGGGCGGTGACACTTGCCAGTGATTACAGCAATGCCCAGAGCAACCTCAAGATGCTCCAGGGAGCTGCAAGAGCAGCGGTGTGACTGACGGGTCCCAAGGACGCTCCAGGAGGCACTGCTTCATAGATTCTGGTTGCAAGGTGCCATTCTAGCCAGATGAGGTTAGCAGAAAAAAAGCTCAGGAGGGCCATACCAAATTATTCCAAGGGCCTTATACAGCCCCCGGGCCTGAGGTTCCCCGTCTCTGATATACATGCATTCAGAAGCAGCATTGCAAGTGCTACCTGCTCTATTTTTGCAGACTAGCCAAGTAAACTGCACTGAATCATTTGGAGCAGCCTCCACAAACAGTACAATGGCTGCTTAACCACCATATGCACCCTTTCAACTTGAACATGTTAAACAATGGTGATTACACTTCCATTGTTCAAGGAACCCAGCTTTAGGGCACATACATACCCCTTGGCATTTATATTCCTGCAGTAGTGTCTTTATGTTACAAGGAACCAATTTCTACATCTGTAGCAGTGACTTCTGTTCTCTTACTATCCACCTACAGTATATTCCAGTATCATTGACTAATAAGCATTATAGTTTTAATTAACTACCATTTGAGATCTCAGGTGATGCGATACTGGAAAAGGGTCTTGCTAATAAGTTAGCTCTCCCAAAGTAAACCCACCCCTAAACAGATTAGTGTAAACCCACTTTACAAACCAGGGAATACTGTATAATCACCCTGAACAATTCCAGCCTCAGCTCTATACAGACCTATATTTTGTAAAGATAATGAACATTTCTGTTCAGACGTTCATATCCAGACAGTACAGGTCAGCGACTTGTTCTCACCTCTCAAGAGCACCTGAAACACAAGAGGATTATGATTAGACAATTGGAAGACAGACTACATCTGTATAACAAACCATGCTACCTCCCCCATGGGTTACAGCATCACTACATCAAAGTGTTCCAGTGATTGAGGATAGAACCAGCCCAGGTCAGAGCTGGCACCGAAGACATAGCACCGGGTATCATATACCTCCGTACATAACACACAGGGGTACAGACAACACCCTGTATGCCAAGAAATGGAGGCTTAGTATAAGCATCAACTGTACACTACCCACATACTGCCCCACCAGCCAGACCACACATGGACCAGCCCCATAGAACCATTATAAGCTGTTTACTACTGCTGTGCTTTGGGTTTGAAAACTACAAACAAGTTAACCCACGGGCCTATGATTGTCATATGAACAGATCACACTGAAAACATGGCATCACATCAATATAGCAGCCAAAACATCACATGCTTGTACAGGAGAAGAACAATACCGATATTTCTTTTGTTTGTGTAACTGGATTAAATCCAGTCAGCCTGCCATCCCTGCCATGTGTGCGGCGCACTACCAGCGTAATCTTGGAACATCCTGTACAGTGTATATATAGCATTGGTGTACTAATAAATACTGAGACAGCTGGTGCATCTCCCATTCCCTACCTCTGACTAGCAGTAACCTCCTGCATCACCCGGCCCGCACCTTACCATTAGGGTGCCTAATGTGCTGCCCGTAAGCCTGTCTGCTGTTACCCCCGTCCCTTACGCAGCTATAACTAGGTCGGGGTCTGTACTCACCACTGTCCGGTGTGCGCCGCTTGTGGTCTAATGGATAACGCACTGGCCCCGTAAACCTGTGACGCAAATCCAGACTCATATCCAGCGTGTAAGAGACAGAGGAGTGGCCGGTCCGCCTTTATATAATACCCCTCTATAGACACGCCCTCAGGCCGGCGCTGTCTCCAGGCAGATGATTGGCCAGTGTAATAGACACTTGAGCGAGGCTTGGAAAGCAGCAAAGGCGGAAGCCGCTCATACACGGTACATACACGGACGCATGTGACTGCAGCATGGCTCCCGGAGGAAAGATCAACCGGCCGAAAACGGTAACTGGGAGAGAGAGAGTTGGGGGTAATAGGGAGGGTGACAGCCACAGATAAGCACCGAGTTAGGCTATGTACAGGGAACTAATCATTAACATGTCCTCGTAGTAGAAATCATTAACGTAAGTTGCATGTTCCATCCTGGTTTGGTTCCCGCAGCACACACTAGGCTGACTAAAACAAGACTTTTTTTGTTTTGTTTTTACATCCCACGCCCTCAGTCCCTCTCCACCCTGACAACACACACACATCACCTCATGCCTATTGTATGTCTTCAGTCCCCTCCACCATACATATCACCAGACCATACATGGCATCAGAAAGCAAGCAGAGGAGTGTAAGAGGTGGGTACACACTGAACAATGTGTACCGGGATGATATGTCGGCTCATTGGGCTGACATATAGTACCGTGGGTACACATCCAGAATGATGTAATGAACGACGAAACGATCACTCATTTCGCCCTTCATTAACATGAATGGGACCGCATGTGCTATCTACAGGTTTGAATTACAGCACAGGTTTGAAGTACAGAGTTCCAAAGGTGGGGAGTAGTGCGGGCAAAATCTTAGAGGCGGGAGTGGGAGGAAGTAATCAATTGGCATGAGAGACGGCATGCATTTGTTGACATTCAGAAATGTCAACCTTCTGACCGTTGGTCGGATACCAGACAGGTTATATACCGAAACCAGCACTTACTGAAGGGAGATGAGGTCGAGATGTAAATGGGAGAGGAATGGGTGAGGGCTTTGTAAGTGAGTGGGAAAACCTTAAATTGGGTTCTGAAAGGGATCAGAGAGCTTGTAGGAGAGGGGAGACAGATCTAGAGCGTTTTGAGAGGAAGATGAGCCGATCAGCAGCATTGAGGACACACTAGAGAGGGGAGAGAGGAGGAGGTTACAGTAATCCAATCTGGAGATGACCAATGAGTGTATGAGGGTTTTAGTGGCATCTTGGGTGAGAAAGGGTCCTTTCTTGGAAATATTTTTAAAATGACAAGACTGTGAGAGATTCTGGATATGTGGTTTGAAGGAGAGGGAGGAGTCCAGGATAACTCTAAGACAGCGCACTTTGGGACTAGAGGAGATAGTTGTGCCATCAATTGATAATGAAATGGTGGGAAGTGTGGTTATGTTGGGGGGTGGGAAAATGATCAGCTCAGTCTTAGACATATTAAGTTTAAGAAATCGCTGGGACATCCAGGAAGAGATAGCAGAGAGACAGTTGGAGATACGAGCGAGGAGAGAGGTCAGGGGAGGAAAGGTAGATCTGAGCATCATCAGCATAGAGATGATATTGGAGTTCAAAAGAGCTGATGAGTTCACGTAGTGAGGATGTATAGAGTGAGAAAAGGGGAGGTCCAAGAACAGAACCTTGGGGAACACCTACTGTAAGAGGCTGTGGGGGGGAGAGAAGTCATGAGAAGAGACAGAGAAGGATCGGTCAGAGCGGTAGGAGGACAGCCAGGAGAGGGCATTGTCACGTAGACCAAGGGAGTGAAGGATTTGCAGAAGGAGAGGGTGGTCCACAGTGTCGAAAGCAGCAGAGAGGTCAAGGAGAATGATTAGAGTGTAGTGGCCCTTGGATTTAGCAGCAAGGAGGTTATTGCTGACTTTTGTGAGGGCAGTTTCAGTGGAGTGGAGAGAACGGAAGCAAGACTGAAAATGATCAAGGAGGGATTGGGAGGAAATAAAGGTGGTAAGGTGGTTGTAAACAACACACTCTGGGCTTGGAGGCAAAAGGGAGGAGGAGAGAGATGGGATGGTAGTTGGAGAGAGTGTTAGGATCCAGGGTAGGTTTTTTAAGAATGGGGGAGACAAGGGCATGTTTGAATGCAGAAGGGACAGTGCCTGATGATAGGGAGAGATTAAGGAGGTGGGCAAGATGGGAGCAGGCAGAAGGAGAGAGGTAACTGAGGAGACTTGAAGGGATAGGGTCAAGGGGGGGGGGGGAATGACCAGATGAGGGACATGACATCCTCTCCAGATACAGGGGAGAAGAATGTTAGAGTCAGTAAAATGGATGGGGAGGGTAGATCCGGGAAAGGAGGAGGTGTAGAGCAGGGGGACTGGTGGAATATGATGTCCTGACGTATGGAGTCAATTTTAGATGTAAAGTAGGTAGCAAATCATAACAACATCCTCCCAGTGTGTACCCACCACATATACACTGACGATGTGTAATGCTGGACTTTACTCCACCCATCCAACTGACTAAAGCCGTGTACACACTTTGCGATCCATTTAATGATCTATCGTTCCAACGCGGATTGGACCTATAGATCATGTGGATTGCATAGTGTGTACGGACTATCTGCGGGCGTGCTGCACGGCTAACCAGACAATATCGCATGCAGCGCCATTGCAGGTAATGCAGGGCAGAATGAGGGATCACTCTGTCATTCATTACACCGCTCAATGTGTAACCATCCAACTTGTCTGTCCAACTAAAACAGTGCTCCACACACCTGACCAACATATCTGTAGATCGATGACGGTTGTTCATACACACTGAACAACCATCATGTGTCATCTGGCCGCGTGTCGCGCCCCCCCCCCCCCCCCCCCGCGGCCTCCGCCAAAGTGTCGGCAAACTGCCCATATATACAAAACTATGCCCCAGTATATCTGCAGATATGGCTGTGGACGACGCAGTTCGCAGACATATCGCCGGTACACACTGGCCAACGGACAACTGATATATAGCTGCCAGTGTGTAATTGATTGGCCAATATATTTGCCAGTGTCAGCATAACTTTTTCATCAGACCAGCCAACTTTTCTCAACTTGTGTTGTCCTAGAAATAGGCGGACAATGTCTGCCTACTATTGCATATTTTGAATATTTGTTTTTAGTTCAATAAAACTGGGATATTTATATTAACTAGGCTTTTACTCGTTAGTGTGGGAGACACTGAGATTGGAGTTTAGATGGCTGGCTTTTTTTCGACACGTTTCGAAACGATATTTCTGCCACATCGCTCAGTGTGTACAGGTGATTGCGCGCTCCTGTGTGTCGTTCGTAACATCTTCTGATCTGCTGTGCGTGGATGGCAGATCAGAATATCCGGTGGCTGACACCATACCTCTGGATGTGGCATAGGATCAATATATAGGGAGGTCATACACCAGATTTTGCAGTGCGTACAGACTACTCAATATATCGTGTCTTCGCTGGGTACACACATCGTCTAGTGTGTATCCAGCATAAGAAGAGAAAGAATAAAACATTTCTATCTCCAAGACATTGATAGAGAATGGAGGTTCCTTTGTTTAGATATTCACACACTATCAGGGGTATTCAATATGGGAGCGATAACATCGTTTTTGCGTTAATATCGCACTTTTGACGTCCGTATCGCAGGTTTGACTTTTACACCGTATTCAATTTCAAAGACTTATCGCAGTTTTGAAAAGTCTTTGATAAAAAACTGGGATAACTTTTCACCATTGAATAGGTGTCGAAAAAAAGTGCAGAATTGGGGTTTAGGGGTGCAGGCTTAAAAAAAAATAGCCTGCACCCCTGGGAATGACATTTAAAAAAGAACTGTGTCAAAAAAAGTAAAAAAAAAATAGGGACACCCCAAAAAATTAATTAAAAAATTGGGGTGAAAAAAAAAAATGGGAAAAAATTGTTTAACAATAGGGAAATAGGTTCAGGGCTATTCTGCAAGTATGCGGCAGATGTTTTCTAGAATAGAATTATACAGTGAAGTTAAAGTTTCATATTGAATACCCCTCTATGTATTGGGTCATGGCAAGATGAAGATAATATTAACAGTGACTATGCTGATCTGTGACTGGATGCAATTATTTGTGTTGATTATTTCTTGCTGTTATTATTACCTGATAGAATCGTTAGCTTTAGTACCACTGAAAATATAAAAGGTCTATAAATTCCTTAGTTTAACTTCTTCGGTTATAATTAAATAGGAGACAGCTTATAGTTTTTATCTGCATCAGTCTCCAAGTTGATTCAAGTATATTCAAAGTCAATAAAAATACAGCGCCTTGCAAAAGTATTCATCCCCCCATTGCATTTTACATATTTTGTTTCCTTACAATCTGGAATTAAAAAAAAAATGTTTGAAGGTGTGCATCATTCATTCACAGAACATGCCTACTACTGTGAAGTTGTTTTTTTTTTATATTGTGAATCAAACAACATTTAGGACAACATAACAGAAAACTTCAGCATGCATAACTATTCACCCCCCTGTATTTAGCACCATCCATCTTTCCCTCACCTCAAATCAGTTTCCCAGT
Source organism: Taudactylus pleione (assembly GCA_031769625.1). Lineage (NCBI taxonomy): Eukaryota > Metazoa > Chordata > Amphibia > Anura > Myobatrachidae > Taudactylus > Taudactylus pleione. The sequence goes on along the minus strand of JAUIMM010000084.1, from coordinate 15,599,245 downwards.
CCCTGCTGCTGAAAAACGTCCTCACAGCATGATGCCACCACCACCACGTTTCATTGTGGGGATGGTGTTCTTGGGGTGATGGGATGTGTTGGGTTTGCGCCAGATGTAGCGTTTTCCTTGGTGGCCGAAAAGTTCAATTTTAGTCTCATCTGACCAGAGCACCTTCCTCCATACATTTGGGGAGTCACCCACATGCCTTTTGGCAAACTCTAATTGGGTCTTCTTATTTTTATCACTAAGTAATGGCTTTTGTCTGGCCACTCTTCCATAAAGCCCGAGCTACAGTCAGGTGCATAAATATTGGGACATTGACAGAATTTTCATATTTTGGCCTCTATTCACCACCACAATGGCTTTGAAATGACACAAACAAGATGTGCTTTAAATGCAGACTTTCAGATTTAATTTGAGGTTAATTACATCCAAATAAGGTGAACGGTGTAGGAATTACAATGGTTTCTATATGTGCCTCCCACTTTTTAAGGGGACAAAAGTAATGGGACAAACTAAACAATCCTAAATCTAACTTTCACTTTTTAATACTTTGTTGCAAATCCTTTGCAGGCAATTACAGCCTGAAGTCTGGATTGCATAGACATCACCAGACGCTGGGTTTCATCCCTGGTGATGCTCTGCCAGGCCTCTACTGCAAATGTCTTCAGTTCCTGCTTGTTCTTGGGGCATTTTCTCTTCAGTTTTGTCTTCATCAAGTGAAATGCATGCTCAATCGGATTCAGGTCAGGGGATTGACTTGGCCATTGCATAACTTTCCACTTTTTAGCCTTAAAAAACTCTTTGGTTGCTTTTGCAGTATGCATTCGGGTCATTGTCTATCTGCACTGTGAAGCGCCGTCCAATGAGTTCTGAAGCATTTGACTGAATATGAGCATATAATATTGCCCGAAACACTTCAGAATTCATTCTGCTGCTTTTGTCAGCAGTCACATCATCAATAAATACAAGGGAACCAGGTCCATTGGCAGCCATACATGCCCACGCCATGACACTACCACCACCATGCTTCACTGATGAGGTGGTATGTTTTGGATCATGAGGAGTTCCTTTCCTTCTCCATACTCTTCTCTTCTCATCACTCTGGTACAAGTTGATCTTGGTCTCATCTGTCCATAGGATGTTGTTCCAGAACTGTAATGGCTTTTTTAGATGTTGTTTGGCAAACTCTAATCTGGTCTTCCTGTTTTTGTGGCTCACCAATGGTTTACATCTTGTGGTGAACCCTCTATATTCACTCTTGTGAAGTCTTCTCTTGATTGTTGACTTTGACACATATACACCTACCTCCTGGAGAGTGTTCTTGATTTTGCCAACTGTTGTGAAGGGGTTTTTCTTTACCAGGGAAATAATTCTTCTGTCATCCACCACAGTTGTCTTCCGGGTCTTTTGGTGTTGGTGAGCTCTCCGGTGAGTTCTTTCTTTTTAAGAATGTTGCAAACAGTTGATTTGGCCACACCTAATGTTTTTGCTATCTCTCTGATGGGTTTGTTTTGATTTTTCAGCCTAATAATGGCTTGCTTCACTGATAGTGACAGCTCTTTGGATCTCATATTTAGAGTCAACAACAGCTGATTCCAAATGCAAATGTCACACCTAGAATCCACTCCAGACCTTTTACCTGCTTAATTGATAATGAAATAACGAGGGAATAGCCCACACCTGTCCATGAAATAGCTTTTGAGTTGATAGTCCCATTACTTTTGGCCCCTTTAAAAGTGGGAGGCACATATAGAAACCGTTGTAATTCCTGCACCGTTCACCTTATTTGGATGTAATTACCCTCAAATTAAATCTGAAAGTCTGCATTTAAAGCACATCTTGTTTGTTTCATTTCAAAGCCATTGTGGTGGTGAATAGAGGCCAAAATATGAATATTCGGTCAATGTCCCAATATTTATGCACCTGACTGTATATATGGAGTGTTCTGTTTATTGTGGTCACATGCACAGATACACCTGTCTCTGCTGTGTAACTCTGCAGCTCCTTTAGGGTTACCTTTGGTCTCTGTGCTGCCTCTCTGATTAATGCCCTCCTTGCCCGGTCTGCGAGTTTTGGTGGGCGGCCCTCTCTTGGCAGATTTGTTGTGATACCATGTTCTTTCCATTTGATGATGATGGATTTGATGGTGCTCCGGGGGATCATCAAAGATTTGGATATTTTTTCATAACCCAACCCAGAATTGTACTTCTCAACAACTTTGTCCCTGACTTGTTTGGAGAGCTCCTTGGTCTTCATGGTGTGATGCCTCTTGCTTAATGGTGTTGCAGCTTCTGGGACCTTTCAGAAAAGGTGTGTTTATACTGACAGATCCTGTGACACTTAGATTTCATTAATTATGAGACTTCTGAAGGTAATTGATCGCACCAGGACTTTTGAGGGGCTTCATAGCAAAGGGGGTGATTACATATGCACATGCCAATTTTCAGAATTTTATTTATTAAGAATATATATTGTATATATATTTTTTTTCTCATTTCAGTTCACCAAATTAGACTATTTTGTGCAGATCCATCACATAAAATTCAGATAAAAAAATAAAAATAAATTACAGGTTGTAATGTAACAAAAAAGGTAAAAAGCCAAGGGGGTGAATACTTTTGCAAGGCACTGTAACTACACACACAACACACGTAGAATGGTGCAAGCCTCTGATATACAGTTTATTAGACCTAAACAAAAAAACAAAACAATAAGTATGGTGATTAAAAAGAAAAACATTTTGGACCTGATTCTGAGTTCGAGTAAGGCAAAAAAGAGCAAGTAACTGTGCACCTGGACAAAGCATGCTGCAATGCAAGGGGTTCACATGTTTTCTACATCAGGGTCCATAGGGTATCCACAGGACACCTTGGGGTATAGGTGATGACGTCAGGCATCGGGCACCATAGAGTTAAGTTTTCAGCCTCCCAGGATGCACGAGGGTCCCCCTCCTATACCCCGCCCCCGAGCCAAGGCATCTGTTTCGTTGGTGCCCGGCTCGGAGTCGGAGCACCTGTTTAGAGGGGGGCTAAGGATAGCCCCTGAAGTTTTCTTCAAGGCAGCTGTGGCTGCCCATCTGGAAGTACAGCATGGACAGTCACTACTGATGTCCATGCTGTCTTCCCTACACCCCCGCCGGTACCAGAACGCCGGTACTGATCCGGGGATGCTGGTAAGCATCTGGGGTCACAGCTAGCGGTGACCCCAGATGTTTGGGACCATGACCGGATTCAAGGGGGCAGCAGGTAAGCAGCGGGGTCCCACGGCGGGTCCCCGCTGACACATGGTCCAGAGTCCCCAGGCAGGGGGCTCCCTGGGGACTGGCTGCAGCGTAGAGCCAGGTAGTCAACCTGCGCTTCCACTACCCCCTGGGACAGCGGACCACAGCTGAGCGGTAGCGCTGCGGCGTCCCAGGGGTTAATTGCATGCCAGGGGAGCGCGCCTTCCCTGTATACAGCCGGCGCCTTCCCCGCTGCACACAGCCCTCTCTGCATCTGCCGATTGGCCCTGTGGCAGCGCTCCTCCCCCAGGCCGGCCTCCTCTCTGCTCCTCGGTGGCCATCTTTATGGAAGCATGGTGAACGCTGCTGGAAGCTGCTGATCGGCGGCATCGTGGTCTGGGTCCCCCGTCATACCTCTCCGTTGGAACAGGTCTGTGTATGCAGCGCTGTGTCCTACCAGGCCCTGTGTCTGTGTAGTTGAGGATCAGCGCTGATTGTGCAGGGATTGATTTCTTTGCATTGTATGTGACTGCTGCTAGCGTCTGCTGCCTGTACTTTCACTTTCTACTGTCAGCCATTTCACTGTCCCTGCTCCTCTTCTGCTAAAGCCCTTGCAGTGCGGTGATTGCAGGGTGGTTCTCCCACTATACTAAGAGTATCAGTGAGAGGGGGTCACATACTTACCATCATGTCTGAGAGTGATTTTCCTCTCCAGCTTCTGTGTACTACGTGCAAGGTACCTATAGCGGAGGGGGAAGGTAACGCGGAGGGGCCAGTGTTTTTTATTGGCACGACCGATTACTGTCACGGCTCCGGTACAGGAACCGCCCTGGGCTTGTTTCGCCAAAGCGCTTACAACCCTAGTGGGTCAGTTAGCTCCGTAACCTGCGTTCTCACAGATGGGATTGTCCCAGCAGTCAGTGGTGTTGTCACCCATGCAGGGTTTCCCGAGACAACTGATGGTACCCCACAGTCTCCCTATTTCCCCTCCTCAGGTCTCTCAGGAGCCTGCGTGGGTTAATTCACTAACAAGTTCTGTACAGCAAGGGGAGTCTGTGTTGCGGCCGGTGGCATCTCTGTCCGCTCCTTATGAGGACGACGACGTGACGTCCGATGATGGGGAGATTCTGGATCTTTCTGACCAAGAACCTCTCCATACTAAAGAGTCGGACGCTAAGTCTAAGGTTTATATTCCTGGCCTTATTCGTGCAGTCCGCACAGCTTTAGTTATTGAGGATGATGATCCTCCGGTGTCAAAGTCCAAATATGCCTTTTTCAAGGATATTAAGGGTGACGCCACAGTGTTTCCTCTTTCGGGTCAGTTAGTAGACCATTTAGAGGAGGCGTGGAAACATCCTGGTAAACGGTATCAGCCTCAAAGACGTTTAGCGGTGGCTTATCCGTTTGCGGACAATTATTTTTCTAAGTGGGAATCCCCTCCTCAGGTGGATTCTCATGTGACACGCCTAGTCCGAAGTGCCACATTGCCCATGCCCTCCATGTCCTCCTTGAAGGATGCTACGGACCGTAAGGTGGAGATCTGCCTAAAGTCCATTTATTCCCTCGCGGGGGGGGGCATCCGGACCGGCTATGGACGTATTTTGGGTAGCCAGAGCTATGGAGCGCTGGGTGGATAGTTTGGAGGCGTCTTTGGATTCCGACTGTTCGGCTGAACAGTCCGAGTTGGTAGGAAACCTTCGATATTCGGCCACTTACATCAATGAAGCGGCCTTGGATATTAGTACCCTCACTTCTCGGATTTCTTCGGCAGCTGTTGCTGCTCGTTGCACCTTATGGTTGCGATCCTGGAAGGCGGACGCTGATTCCAAAAAGGGATTGGAAGCTTTGCCCTTTAATGGAGAAGTCCTCTTTGGTCCGGATCTGGACAAAATTGTGGCAACGCTGGTGGCAGCCAAGTCTGCATGTCTCCCATCTGCTGTGGTCCCTTCCAGTTCAGGTACGTCGTCCTTTCGGCCTTATAGGGCCCAGGGTAGACCTAAAGCACAGTCTTTTTCCCCGACATGCTGGCCCCAAGAAATCGGCCAAGCCCAGGAAACAGGTCTGGAGTACCAGACGTCCAGCCCCTAAGGCTGATGACAAGCCTGCGGCCTGACTGTCCGTGCCTCTCTTTGGGGGATCCCAAAGTGGGAGGCCGCCTACTGCAGTTTGCCCAGTATTGGTCGGCAACTACGACAGACACTTGGGTTCACGAGGTGGTTTCTCGCGGGTATGCCCTCTCCTTTCGGCACAGGCCCCCATCTTGATTCTTCACCACGGGTCTTCCCTTAGACCAGAGCAAAGCCATGGAACTGCGGAAGGTTTTGCACACTATGCTCCAGGCTGGAGTTATAGTGCCTGTTCCATTCTCCCAGAGGGGCCAGGGTTTCTGTTCCAGTCTGTTTTTGGTGCAGAAACCCAATGGGTCGTACCGTCCGATTCTCAACCTCAAGGCACTCAACAAGTCCTTGCGGGTGCCGCGGTTTCGGATGGAGACCCTACGGTCCATCATTCTGGCGCTGGAACCTGGGGATTACCTGGTGTCGTTGGACATACAGGACGCTTACCTGCATGTCCCTATTCTTTTGCGTCACCAACAGTTCCTCAGGTTTGCAATCCGCAACGATCACTTTCAGTTCCGGGCGTTACCTTTTGGCCTGGCGACAGCACCACGGGTGTTCACCAAGGTTATGGCGGCGTTCCTGCGGCTGCAGGGAGTCCGCATGTTGCCGTACCTAGACGACCTTTTGTTGGTAGCAGGGTCTCCAGAGCTCCTTCTACGCCACTTGGATCTGATGATTGCAGTACTGCAATGGCACGGCTGGTTGATAAACTGGCAAAAGTCCACCCTGATCCCGTCTCAGAGGATTCTGCACCTCGGAGCCTTATTGGACTCCAGTCAACAGCGGATCTTTGTGACGGGAGAAAAGATCTTTGCCTTGCATTTGAGGGTGCGCAGTTGTCTGCAGAGTCGCCGTGTGTCTCTACACTCGGCGATGAGGTTACTGGGCTCCATGGTGTCGGTATTCGACATGGTGGAATATGCTCAGTTTCACTCCAGACCTCTACAGCAATTGATCCTGTCCAAATGGAATGGACTGCCTCAGAGTCTAAAGTCCAAGACGATGGTGCTCACTCCGGAGGTTCGCCTGTCCCTTGCCTGGTGGTTGCAGACGACCCATCTCAACAAGGGTCGTCCGTTTTGGGTGGCGAACTGGGTCCTATTGACAACGGACGCCAGCCTTCGGGGCTGGGGAGCGGTCACGGGTCCACACTTGTTCAAGGGCAGATGGACTCAGGCGGAAAAGGAGCTTCCGATAAACATCTTGGAACTCTGCGCCGTTTTCAATGCTGTCCAGCAGGCACAGCGGGTTCTACAAGGTCACCCGGTGCAGGTCCATGTGGCTTACATAAATCAGCAAGGAGGAACCCGAAGTCGGGCGGCACTCGTAGAGGTGTCCCGCATCCTGGTCTGGGCGGAGCGCAATCTCCCGGCCATATCAGCAGTATTCATCCCAGGAGTTCTGAACTGGGAGGCGGACTTTCTCAGTCGCCAGGACGTTCATCCGGGGCAGTGGTCTCTGCACCAGGATGTCTTTCAATTTCTGGTGGACAGGTGGGGTATTCCAGAGATTGACCTCATGGCGTCACGGCACAACAACAAGTTGCCGGTGTACGGGTCTCGCACAAGAGACGAAAAGGCGTCTCTGGTGGATGCTCTGTCCGTCCAGTGGATGTTCCGGTTTGCTTATCTCTTTCCTCCGTTTTCCCTTCTTCCACGGGTAATCCGGAAATTCAAACAGGAAGGAGGAACGCTCCTGTTGATGGCTCCAGCGTGGCCCAGGCGGCACTGGTTCTCAGACCTTCAGGGTCTGTCTGTGGACAGTCCTCTGCGGTTGCCGCTATGACCGGACCTACTGTCTCAGGGTCCTTGTCTTCACCCGGACCTCACTCGGCTGTCTTTGATGGCGTGGCTGTTGAGATGGCCATGTTAAGGTCCAGGGGGTTTTCCAGCTCTGTAGTACGAACTATGTTAGGAGCTCGGAAGCCGCCTTCTGCAAGAATATACCATTGTGTGTGGCATACGTTCTTCCAGTGGTGTCGGCCGAGAGGTTATGCACCTCGGGAGTTCCGTCTTTCTAGAGTGTTGGCCTTCCTACAGGCGGGACTAGACTATGGGCTTCGCCTGGCTTCTTTGAAGGTGCAGGTGTCTGCCCTGTCTGTCTGGTTCCATCGTAGGATTGCTACAATCACTGATGTGCGCACCTTTATGCAAGGTGTTCTTAGAATTCAGCCGCCATTTGTTCCACCGGTGGCGCCTTGGGATTTAGCTGTGGTCCTGAGGGCTCTCCAGGGACCGCCGTTTGAACCACTGGGCTCAGTGGACCTTAAATGGCTGACAGCTAAAACAATTTTCCTTCTGGCCATCGCTTCGGCCAGACGTGTTTCTGTCTTAGGGGCTCTATCCTGTAGACCCCCTTTCCTGATTTTTCATAGGAACAGGGCAGTGCTGCACACTCTTCCTGAATTTCTTCCCAAAGTTGTTTCTCTGTTTCATATCAACGAGGAAATCGTTGTGCCGGCTCTTAACTCACCTGACCTTTCAGTGGGTGAGGCCACTTTGGATGTTGTGCGGGCCTTAAGGATTTATGTTGACCGCACTTCTTCGTTTAGGAAGTCGGACGCCTTGTTTGTCCTCCTATGGCTTCCGTAAAAAGGGTTGGCCTGCTTCAAAGCAGACTTTGGCAGGTTGGATTCGTATGGCTATTTCAGAAGCTTATCTTCATGAAGGCCTCCCGGTTCCTTCCTCTGTGAGGGCTCATTCCACTAGGTCTCTGGGTCCTTCGTGGGCAGCTCGATGTGGTTCCTCGGCAGTCCAGATCTGCAAGGCTGCCACGTGGTCCTCTGTCCATACCTTTGTGAGGTATTATGCGTTTGACACCTTTGCCTCTCAGGATGCTTCCTTCGGGCGGCGGATTCTCCTTTCAGCACAGGAGCGTCCCCCACCCTTGAAGGATACTGCTTTGGGACATCCCCAAGGTATCCTGTGGATACCCTATGGAACCTGATGTAGAAAATATGAGATATGGTAAGAACTTACCTTTGTTATCTCTATTTCTACGAAGTCCATAGGGTTCCACAGGACTGCCGCCCTGTCGCACCTGTGCTGCAGATGGGCTTTACTCTGGTCACCGGTTTTTCCGTCTCCCTCTGATGAGAATGTGATTCTTGTGTGTGACCAGATCTTTTTTCTCTCTCTTCCTTCTCCTCCTCCGGCCTATGGCTTGGTACGTAACTGAGATGCCTTGGCTCGGGGGCGGGGTATAGGAGGGGGACCCTAGTGCATCCTGGGAGGCTGAAAACTTAACTCTATGGTGCCCGATGCCTGACGTCATCACCTATACCCCAAGGTATCCTATGGAACCCTATGGACTTCGTAGAAATAGAGATAACAAAGGTAAGTTCTTACCATATCTCATATTTTTTGCATACTGGGTAAATACTGGCTATCTTAAGCCGTGTATACACTTGCACAATATCGGCTTTATTTATCGTTATTATGCACATCGGAACAAATCAGGCATATTGTGCAGTGTGTGCCCGATTGCGCATTCCCGTGTGGCACATGCCATATTCTGTGATTGGTAGTTAATAAAACTGCCCAGCGTTTGTGGGCTACATGTTATTACACTGCAATTTAGATCTGAGTTTGTATACGCCTCTCTCACATCTAAATCTCTCTGCATAAATTAAATCAGCCCCACCTGCAGTGCAGCATGGTTTTACCAAGATGCACGATTATTTGGTCTTTTTTGCTTTACTCCCACCTCAGAATCCAGTCCTATTAAATGAATGTGCCACAAAGCTGGTTCACAGAAACAAATTGTTACATGTCCCTGATTTTTGTTTATATTTAATTGTAAGCTTGCGAGCAGGGCTCTCTTACCTCTTTTAGGGGTATTCAATATGGGAGCGATAACATCGTTTTTGCGTTAATATCGCACTTATGACGTCATTATCGCAGGTTTTAGTTTTACACCGTATTCAATTTTAAAGGCTTATAGCAGTTTTGAAAAGTTTTTGATAAAAAACGGTGATAACTTTTCACCATTGAATAGGTGTCGAAAAAAAGTGCAGAATTGTGGTTTAGGGGTGCAGGCTTAAAAAAAATAGCCTGCACCCCTGGGAATGACATTTAAAAAAGGACTGTGTCAAAAAAAGTTTTAAAAACAAAAAATAGGGACACCCCAAAAAATTAATTTAAAAATTGGGGTGGAAAAAAATTATTAACAATAGGGAAATAGGTTCAGGGCTATTCTGCAAGTATGCGGCAGGTGTTTTCTAGAATAGATTTATAGCGGCAGGTGCACTATTGCAGAATATTTAAAAACTTACTTTAGGGACTTAAAAATATGCTAGTACCCATTTTCATGTACCCCAAATTTGATGGGACCACTTAAAAAAATGAAAAAAATAACCTAAGTGCTCTTCTGCATCACTTCTTCAATGTCGGGAAAAAACACCTGCTGCGGCTATTTAAATCACCGACTTTCAATTAAAGGCTAAAACGGGGGTACTCATATTGATCCCCCATGTTTTTACCACTTTAGGGGGGTCTTACAATTTTTTTAAGGAAAAATTCGTAACTTTACGCAAAACCAACTTCGGAGGCTCCCGTTTTCGTAAATTTTATATTGAATACGGGGATAAGCGGGCGCGCGCCCGATACTTTAACGCAGGTAAAAACTCCGATATGAAACGTTAACTTCGACAGTGAAGTTAACGTTTCATATTGAATACCCCTCTGTCTGTTATCACCCAGTCTTGTCTTATTAGAGTTTTGTTCCCAATTGTAAGGCGCAACAGAAAATGCTGGTGCTATATAAATAACTATTATTATTCAGTTGCTACTGTAGTAATAGTAAATATCTGTTGTTGCCACAGGACTTGCAAAAAAATCTCTTTAAACGCCGCCGTGTGATTAGTCGGGAGAAACGTAAGAAACACAAAATAATTGGCGCCATCATGGACAAAGAATTAATAACTGTTCATCACCTGAAGAAGAGAAGGTAAGTTAGATAAACTGTTTAAAGTACCATAGTCAAGTGCCTGATTTTCACCCAATATATTGCATAGGGACTGTTCATGGTGCTTGCCTAGACAGGTAAAGCTTCTCACACTGCCTTCTGTTGGTACAAAGTGGTTTGGGATGTTGAGCTTTCTGTCTGAGTAAATACAACACAACGCCACTGCATAATATGTACTGATTAAAGTGAGTCTTTCACATTCTTATGAAGTTATTAATGAATTGGATCTGGTATTGCTCATTACTCAGTGGAAGAAAATGCAAAGGATTTAAAAAAACAAAGTTTAACAAAATGTTGTGCCATATATAGAAATGGTCATTATCACCTCCATGGGTTAAAATCTCCAAAGTCTTACTGCCCTACAATGAAGAACCCTTCCAGGACTGCTCACACTGAATGTGTTTCAGTGCACAGTCCTAGGAAAATACGGAGCTCAATAAGTTGTATGTGATTGACTTTGTATTTAATATTAGGTAATAAAACAAGGTATTGTTTTCAAAATACTTTTTTTTTTTTTTTTTTGTAGTAGCTGTGAGTTATTTTATGTATTCCTTTTTTATTGTTGTTCTTTAATGTAATGACCTTTTTTGCAGTTACATTTTCTATTGTTTCTGTCTTTCCTTTCTAGTTCCAGTGCAAGAGCGAATATCACACTTTCTGGGAAAAAGAAAAGAAAACTGGTGAAGCAACTTCAGCATATTCAAAAAGAAAAGGATCAAATGGATGGTACCTGCTGTGTTGTAACATAATATATGAGAACTTTTATAATCCACTCTGAAAGATGTTATTTCATGTATTCAGAAGTGTACCTAGTGCTCATTCTAGCACCCTGCACCTGTCACAACCCGTGCAGTTCCTCTTTCCTGCCTGGGGTGTCGCTCTGTTGCTTCTAGCACACTCTGGTCTGTATCTCAGCAGTTTATTGCATCACCTGAGTGTGCTAGAAGCACCAGAGCAGAGAGCGACACCCCAGGCAGGAAAGAGAAACTGCTCAGGTGTAACACATGCAGGGTGATGGAATGAACACTAGTACCTTTCCACCTGCCTTATATGTCATTTACTCTTTGGTACTTTAGTCTTTCCATTCATCACATAATTTAGCTTTCTCTTTATCAGTCCTGCAGTGTTGTCTGGTTATTACGTCAGACATAGCTAACTTTCTTCTGTCCAGCTGTTTTTGACTTGCACGTTCCAACAAAGCGGTTGTAGAGAAATAATCGGAGAACTAATGGTTGTTTGAGCCCTATCTTTAATATATTTTTTCCTTTCTCAGTGGCACGTACATCGCAACCAAAGACATCTGCTGCTGCGAAATCTGTTGCTGCTATGGAAGTTGAAAGCAGCACCACAAAAAGAAAAGCCAAGAAAACTCTGAAGGATGTGGAGATGGAGGAGGTGACGACCGAGACCGGCATTGGGGGTGACTCTGTGGTCCATGAAACAAATTGATGCCGGAAAAAAACTAATGCAGATGTTTAGATTTAAGGTGCAATTCAGTTCTCACTAATCTCTTGGACAATGTAATTGTAGTGGTACAATTGGAAACGAAGAGATGGTTATTGGTGGGGATCTGATCCAGTCAGGTCACCTATCACTTAGAAAAGTGTCTTTTATTCACTTTCCAATAAATGCTGTTGACAGCAGCCCCTTCCTTATATGACTTTGGGTACATAAATCCTGTATTTCTTATACTTCACACAGTCTCCATGAGCTTGCTGGTATACTAAATCCTTGTAGATATGTACTAACTGTGTAGAAGGTACATTCCACCTGGCTAATTTAAATACTGTATGGTCAGCACACCAACTGCAGGAGGTGCCATGTCAGCGACTTGTGTCCCCGTAATTGCTTGTCACGTAAACTGACTGTTGGCATTGTGTGAATGTTAAATGTTTGTTGTAAAATAAAGTGGCCCTTTTTTTTTTTATTATTATCTCTTTGTTAAGAAAAATGTATTTACAGTATGTAATGCAGTATCAAGGAGACTTTAGTTTGTATCATGCACATAGAAAGAAATCATGATTTTCCTTTGATTGCAATCACAGACTGCAAGGGGTATATTTACTAAGGTGAGAGTTTTTAGAAGTGGAGATGTTGCCCATAGCAACCAATCAGATTCTACTTAACATTTATCTACCACCTTTTAGAAGATAATAGCTAGAATTGGTTGCTATGGGAAACATCTTCACTTCTAAAAACTCGCACTTTAGTAAATATGCCCCTAAGTCTTTACACTATGAAGAGTGCTATAGGTTATCTTTAGAGAAGTATTAATTCCAAGAAATAGGTACACTAAGGGCCATATTCAAGATGGGGCGAAAAATCCGTTATCGGCGATAATTTATCGCCGATTACGTAATTTTCTATTTCCAATATCCCCGTATTCAATTACATTGACTTTTCGCCGGTGCATAAAGTCAATGTTAAAAAACGGGGATAGCCTTTAGCAGGCGAAAAAAAGTGCAGAATTGGGGTTTAGGGGTGCAGGCTTAAAAAAAAATAGCCTGCACCCCTGAGAATGTCATTTAAAAATAAACTGTGTCAAAAAAAGTAAAAAACTAAATAAATCGGGACACCGCAAAAAAATTAACTTTAATTTTTGGGTTAAAAAAAATAAATAGGGAACACACTTCTAAAATAGCCAAATTAAATTCAGAGGGGTTTCCACGTATGCGGCAGGTGTTGTCTTCATTGCGGGAGTAGCGGCAGGTGCATTTTTGCAGAATTTTTAAAAATCATTTTAGGGACCTAAAAAAAAAAGCTTACCCCCATTTTCCTGTACCCCAAATTTGATAGGAATAGTTACTTTTCTCCCCCCCCAAAAAATCTAAGTGTTAGTCTTCACCACTTCTTCATAGCCGCAAATATGCACCTGCCGCGCTTTTACAAACCCCGACTTCCATCAACAGGCAAAAATTTGGGGTACCCATAGTAATCCCCCATGTCTGGACATCTTTAGGGGGGGTCCCAGGCACATTTCCCGAAAATTCACGTGTTTTTTTTTTTTCGCAGATCCAAATTCGCGGGCTCCCGTTTTCGCTCCTTTTAAATTGAATACGGTGATAAGCGGGCACGTGCCCGATACTTTATCCCCACTCTAACCTACGAGGTGGAGCGAAAAGTCCAGCACGGACTTTTCGCTCCCATATTGAATATGGCCCTAAATTATAAAGATATTTGCGGTTGAATGCGAGATTATATATTCAGTCACTTTGGTTCAAGCATAAGGTGTATCTGAGCACAATTGGAGGACAATACGTTGTACCTTTTCCTCACAGTGGGACCTTAATTGAACGGTTTGTTACTTTGATTTAATTGAGCAGTTTAGAACAGATATACTTTAAGTATCAATCTTTATAAGGTACATATTTATCAATTATAGATAGTATTGACCAGCTACAGTTATAATTAATAACCTAGATTAAAGATATTATTATTATAGCTGCATACACACGTAAAGATTTTCTGTCCAACCATCCAACTAGTTGATAGGTTGGAATGAAAACCTGGTAATGTATGAAAGCAAATGACAATCAGCAATTTGCTCCCAAACGCTGGAAATGGACAAAAACTGTTGTTTGAACAAATTGTTTAGATCAAACATTTAACAAACTTGTCTGATGACCATTTTCATCTGTTTTCTGGCATTTAGGAGCAAATTGCTGATCATCAGTTACTCCCATACATTACCAGATTTGCATTCCAACCAATCAACTAGGATGGTTGGACAGAAAATCTTTACGTGTGTGCAGCTTAACAGTTACTTATGCTAAAGATATGTATATAAGTGTTGGCTGGATGACGCGCCCATGCATGAAATGCCTTCACTGACCACACAGTGGCTGCCAGGGACCTATAGCGTAGGGCCTATACACATATACCTACACTTACAAAGAGTGTGTACATAACCTTCATGTGTTAATGCAGACTGGATTTACAAATGTGATTTGCATTATATAGGGACGGATACTGTGTATTTTTATGCATTTCAGCCTCACAAGAGGAAAATTATTACACTAGTGTGAATGAATGCTTTCCCATGTGTAAGACATAAAGGGGCAGATGTATTAACCGCTGAAGCGGCTTCTCCCCCAATGTATGACTCGGGGGCTGGGCGGTAAATGACAGGGCTGCTATGCGCCCCTGTCATTATTGCCGCTGCTATCTACAAGATAGGCAGGGCTATGTATGAATGGTCAGTTCGACTGACCATTCCGCCCGCTGCAGCTGTCGCCAGGGGGGGGACAGACGGGAATACTGTCCTGGACCCAGACCGCTCCGCTCCTTCCACCCGCCCACCGATGCAAGGGGCCTCGTCCTACTCCCGTCCACCGCCGCGGCTACTGCCTGTGCAAATTAATGGGGTCCCGCCGCCACTGCTACTGGAGCCTGCTGTCCACCGTGAAAGCGGTGCTTGCCAAGTCCCCCTCTGCCTCTCGCACCGGATAAAAACTTTATTATACAAAGGTAGAGGGGGACTGACAGGCACCGCTTTCACGGTGGACAACGGAACTGAAGAGCAGAGAGAGGAGCCGCAGAGAAGCAGCCTGGAACAGAAGGGTAAGGAGATTAATATACTGGCACAGAAACAGACAAATCTCAGGTGCACAACTCCAAAATAATGATAATATATAAATGCAATAACATTTTGCAATCAATAGAGGTTTTTAGCATAATCATGGCCAAGTTATGGGCCCACCCTCCATATCTAGGTAACCTCTTTAGGGTAGGTCCCTAACATACTAGGGTTCAAATCCAGAGCACAGGCACCCACAAAACTAGCCCAGCTAAGCCATCCCAGGGCACGGCCATAGTAAGAAAAGTGCAGTGTAAAGGAGATAGTTAAGAGCAGCCAGAGCTGCATATAAAGAATGAAAATAAAAAAGTGAAATGCATGTATAATAAACAAACAGTGAAGAGTTAAAATGGGTTTTAAGAGAAAAGTGTTATACGGTGCCCTGAAACAGATTAACCAAAGCAATCCAGGGGGACCCACGCCCCAAAAATGAACCAATGTTACACTACAGTATATAACTTGTAGGACTTAACTAGAATTGTGCCTAATACTAGAGTGCATATACATTACCAGATTCCATGCTTTTAAACCAATAAAGAAGGGTGCTAGTCCAGACTGAGGGCGTCTCCTTTCCCTCAGGTGTGCAATAAAGCACATTAAATGGAGTATATAGGAAAGGTTCCTGGACTACACACCCTGAATATATATAATGGGAGGTGCTACCTGATGAGACTAATTACAGGCACAGAAACAGACAAATCTCAGGTGCACAACTCCAAATTAATGATAATATATAAATGCAATAAAATTTTGCAATCGATAGAGGTTTTTAGCATAATCATGGCCAAGGTTATGAGGCAGAAGGGGCTGGTACAGCGTATACTGTGTCTGTGTACACACACACACACAAAAAAATAAAATTATATATATATAGGGCCATAAGAAGGGGTGTGTGCGGCTACACAGGACGGGATCGTCTGAGGGCGGTACTAGCCATACCTGTAGTCGGCTGCGGCCTGCACCTCTGACTCACAGTTTGTGTACTTTGTGGGAAGAGGGAGGGGGCCCTGCCTATTTACTCAGTCCCGGGCAGCCCTGGCTGTCGCTATCGACAGCTGCAGCCTGGCGATGCCCTATCCCCACAGCAGGGACAGCCGGCTCCAGGTCTGCACGCGGGATCTCGCGATGCTTGTGAGATCCTGTGCATGCTCAGTGGAGCCGGCCGGGACTGAGACTCAGCACATCGGCACTAGGCTGATACCCTGTGTACTCAGGCAGGGATCGCCAAAAGGGGGGAGTTATCACTCCCCTGCTCCAGCCGATGAGATCTTAATACATGTCATCGTTAATGCTTCCTGCTTCACCTCTAAAGAACTGAAAAATGGAAGCGTTATAGCGGCATGTTAGGGGGAGATTTATTACATGGCACTTAAGTCATGTATTTAAATGCAATGCAATCATACAGGATAAATAATAATCATGTATTGTGCTACCAAACAAACATAACAGTACAACAAGTCTATGATTAGAATTCTGTAATTTTCTCACCATAAAAGAACATACCTTTAGGTGAACATTGATTTATTTATCTTTTTTTAGAATGATTAATACGCTATTGGACTTGTCTAACATTTAATCTATATATATTAACGCTAGTCGATAAAAAGGGTGATGTTGACTAAATCTTACACGCTGAACACAAACTTGGCAGTAAAATGTTGTACCGTGTCAAGTTTTTATGTTACAGTGTCCAGTTCTTTGTTTGGTAAAATAATAATATATATATATTTTTTTTATATAAATTAACTGAATGGCTAAAAGCAAGGATACTACTAGAACAACAGTCATGTTTGATAACAAAAAGCCATATGTAAAGGTGCGTACACACTCTGCGATCAGGAAAGACAGTACGATTACGACATTGTAATCGTACCATCGTTCCTGATCCCCTTCAGTGCCTACACTGAACGATCAGTCATTCAGTGCAGGCACACTCCATCATTCCTGAACATGGCCAATCTGTCGTTATCGGCAGATTGGCCTGCATGTTCAGGCGATGGTTAATGTTGGAAACGACCAGCGGGCACACGCATCGCTGGTCGTTTCCTACATTTTAGTGCACGATTACTGAGCGATTGCACGATTAGGATTTTTAATCGTGCAATCACTCAGTAATATCGCCCAGTGTGTACGCACCTTTATGGCATGCATATATAAATAATAAAAATTCCAGACAAAGGTGGGTGGATACATTTGTCTTTGAGTAGTGTGCGCCTCCCTTATCACAAAACCAGCAACGATTGTGAATATCTTAAAGGAATCATTCCCCCTGTTCATCACTCACAGCTCCCAAATTGCCCAGAAAGAAGTCCAGGTGCGATCGTAAGAAATGTGGGCATAAATCAGTAGCGGACGCAAATGCAATCGCCTATGGAGCGTTTTTACGATGCTGCCACACGTCACCACCACCAAACGCTAACAGCCTGTCACAATCTTTCCTCTGTGCGTCTGTAATCACAATGCAATCACTGTGCACGCGTAGTGCTGCTTATACACATGCACAATGGCAAACAATCGCTCGATCTGCATCCGTAATCGCCATTGCTAACACTGCTGAATCAGGCCCTGTATCTTTAATGACATACGGCATCCTAAGTTTTTGTAGTTCTTCATTAATCCAGCTATTGGCTCTTTATAGTTTTGGCTCTTTTTTTATTTCCTAAAAACCCACCAACCACATATCTGAAGGATTTCCATGCAGCTCATTCTGCCGCGTTACGTTTATGTTCAAAGGTTTTGTCTTTAAAAGTAGTCTAGAAAACTCAATTTTGGAAACTGACCTTTTAAATACTCTAAACCTTTGCCATTTTTGTTCATAGCCTTTACAAAATGTTTTCATAAGGCCTAACTTCATATGTAGTGGAGGGAGAAGCATCGGGGACAAACTCCTCTCTCTCAGCCCAATGTAATGCTGCTTTGTTGCTTTACTATCCCATAAGCGCAGTAAGCAACAATAGTTAGTAAAGCGACACTGCAGACCAAGCAACAAAGCAATAACTTTCAAATTAGCACAGATGTGACGGCAAAATATATTCTAGTTCAGTGGCGGCTCCAGAGGTGCAGATGCAGCACAGTCCAAAATACAAATAGGGGAGCCCCACCAACCGTCCTTCCAAACGCTGCCAAACATCGCCGGCCAGAACTCTATGGCAGTTGGTGTGGGGTCCCTATTTGAATTTTGGACTGCGCTGCAGCTCCACCTCTGGAGCCGCCACTGTTCTAGTTGTTGGCATTTAACAAGATTGACATGACCTCTTAAGTTTCTTTCATAGCTACCGAATGAGCCACTGGTACTGACAGTTTGCTGTTCCCATTATGTAATAACACAGCTTTTACATTCCGTTTAGAAGATTCAATGAATAATCTCCATTCTGCAGGGCAATGCTGAAACCTTAGTCCATTCATTATTCCTTTACATTTTGACAGACGCAAAAGGAACTTTGCATTTCATAATAACATACAAGGTTTTCACGTTGTTTTCTAAACGCAGAAATCCTTGTGTCTTTAGCAGGCAAATTCTATTGGAGCCTGTTACTTTGACAGTTTCAAGTCCCTAACTAAGGGCCTGATTCAGACCCGCTCGCAAGTGGGTCGATGGTGGCCGAGTGCGATCGCCCCGGAGTGAGTGCAAAAAGCACTCGCTCCGAGGCTCACTACAAAATGGGCGGCTGTCGATACGAACACCTGCCGTTTGTGGGCAGCCCCACTGACATCACTGGTGATGTCAGTGGGAGAGCTTCCGGGTCTATTAGAGCCAGAAGCTCTCTGGGGCTTGCGGCCACGAGACTCTACCACAAGGGTCTCGTCGCAAGCCCGATGGTCTTGACCATCATCCTGGCTGTTCGCAATAGGAGGTCGCTCGTAAAAAAGAAAAAAAAATTGGCTCACTTTGTTCAATTAAGTGAGTTTCTCCTTCTTCCACTAGGAGACACTGGAGTATGTACAATGGGGTATAGACGTAGCGTTCCCGCTAGGCTGTTTTAGCGGGGCGCGGCGCCCTGCCCTTCTGGAGGGCAAAAAGCACTCTGCCCTCCAGGAGGAGGGCAAAAAACGCCCTGCCCTTACAGCCTGCGGGTGCCATCCTCACCCGCGGGATGCAGTGTCCCGCGGGTGGAGAAACGTGTGGTGACCTGGTCACCGCCGGAGAATAGACGCCGGGCGCATGCGCCCAGCATCTATTCTCCCTTTCTGCAGCGCTTGGGGGCTGCCAGGCGTGTCCGTAAGTGCCAGACACGCCCCCAAGTATAACGAAAAGGGGACGCGTCTTACAGACACGCCCCCTATTCATGACCACGCCCCCTTTTCGGACGCTCGCCGCCGGAGCTAGAGTGAACACTATAGATGGGTGGATGAGTAGAGCCTGGCACTTTAAGAATTCTTAGAATTGAAGTTGTCTCCTTCCCCTCTATACCGCAAAGAGCTCAGTTTAGGGAGGGGGGCGGCGGGGGAGAGCGAGAGAGATATGCATGCACAGAGGGCTGTCTCCAGCCCTTTATCATTTTTATTTTATTTAACCTTATCTTATTTTTGTGAGGCTCTTCATAGGCTGATTGCATGCAGCTGCAGCCTGCCTGCAACGTTTGAAACCGCTGAAGAGACACGCCACAGCTTCTTGAGGCTTGTGTCCGCATCTCTGGCCGCAGGGTCATCTGGGGAACCGCAACAGCTGTTTGCGGCTAGTGTCTGGGGCCCGAAGTCCCCCGCACACCAGGCGGCTTTGGCAGCGGTAAGTATAACCCACTCCCATTGAGTAGCAAGGGGGTGGGCATTTCAGTTGCGGGTGCCTGCAGCCTGTAGGGTAGCCTGAAGGCTTAATACAGCTCCACGCTTGTAGGTCAGCTGGAGAACTCAGTGGCCGCCATTACTCAGGCTGCAAGTTAAATTTGAGTGGCATCGGGCTGGGGGCGTGCGATATTCTGCACTCTTGCTTGGATGGCTACGATGGGGTCCTAGCAAGGCTGCTTCCTCATAGCCCAGCCATCCTGCAAACCCAGGATGTGGCTGAACTTTGCCCTGCTTACTCTGGCAAATGTTTCTCATGAACAGCACCTATTTTGTTAGCAGCGCAGCCCCAGAGCTACTACCGGCAGGGCTAACCTCGCTCGTTCTCTGTACAGTGCAGGAGTCAGTCTCCTCTGTGGGGGCAGCTCCCTTATGATCCCCCTCCCTACTTCGTGTCTGTACTGGCTGTTTGTGACCAATGTAGGGCTGTATTCAATTAAAAGCGAAAAGCCAAGATCCGCAAAAGTTTCGCCGACTGCGACTTTTCGCCTGTCGGAAACTTATCTCCGTATTCAATTCCAACCGCTTTTCAAAAAAGATTTGCCTCTGAATAGCAGGAGAAAAGAAGTGCATTTTTTTTTATTTTGGGGAGCAAAGGTGGGGAAACCACTCAGAACCCTTGAGACAGCCCCCCAATGGATAACTGCATCAAAAAATCCCTAAAAAAAAGTGAGGAACACCCCAAAAAAGTACTTTGAATTTGGGGACAAAAACCACAAAGTGGGGGGACAAGTTCGCAAACTAGCGAGATAAGGTTCTGAGGGTGCACTAAGAAGGGGTCAAGTGTTTTTGGGGTTGCAGATTCTTTTAAGAAGGTGAAATTACGCATTTTTTTAAACTATACTTTAGAGACATTTAAACATGCTTGCACCCATTTTCAGGTGCCCCAAATTTGCCAGGACTACTTATCTTCTCCAAAAAATACAGATTTATGCCATTCTTCATCACTTGGGCAAAGACGCGAATTAGAGGCAATTGTGCGAACTTATGCACCCCAAACAGTTTTATTAGGACTAATTGGGCACTACTTCATTGTTCCCCAATGTTTCTGCATCTTTTTGGGGGGTTCAGGCTGATTTCCCCAATTCTGACAGCACTTTTCGCCTGTTCTGACTTTGCGCGTCGCTATTTTTGCATCCTTTGGAATTGAATAGGGCGAATAACGGGTAAGCGCACGATAAGTTTCCGCGGCTAAAATACGCGATGTAGGTGAAAAGTCCAGCAGGCGAATCTTTATTGTGTACGCAAAACTAGTTGAATACAGGCCACGGTCTCTTGTGGGATTATAGGGTCTAATGTGTCAATAAAAGATTAACACTTAAGAGCAACACTGATAGTTGTGTGGTGTGCTGAAATCAGCCCTCTTCACCCCCAGTGCACACAGCTACAAGCAGTCTCCCTGCCTGTTTTGTTAAGCAGCTGAGAGTCTCTAGATGACACAGCTCTGCCTCTTCTCCCATACACAGTGGGGTCTGAGTTTTTACTACAGACAGTAATATTGCACTATAGCTTTGTATTTAGCAGGAATGACTTAAGTTTCTTTTCTGCTGGGCTTAATTGGTGCCGGTTTATCTTTTTCACAGTGAAGGGTCATTATGGCTGAGCTGCTATATATACTGGTGCAGATGTATGAAGCTTTGGAAAGTGATAAAGTGCAGAGTGATAACCGTCCAGCCACTCAGCTCCCTACTGTCATGTTAAAGGCTGTGTTTGAAAAATGTCAGTTGGTAGCTGATTGGCTGGTCGTTTATCACTCTCCACTTTATCACTTCACAGACCTTCATACTTCTGCCCCAAGGTCCCTAAAAGTTTGTCGCATAAACACCAGTCTAGCGGAGCTTCCCCCTGAAGAGCAGACTGGTTCTAAAAGTTTTACATGTGTAGGTCTTATGTGTAAATCACTATCTTTAGAGACTACAGGCAGGTAAATGACACCCCAGTTGGGGTTATGCTGTATATATTAATAAGATGTATGACACTTGGCTACCTTGAGATTGCCTGTTTTCACAATCGAGAGACAGGTGGCTCAGGTAATTAATCCCTTGTATTTTCAACAGGTGGTTGTGGGTTCAGTTTCCACTATGCCAGATGTGATTGAAGGTAGAGCAGCTGCTTTACACTAAGATGATTGCAAGCTGTTCAGATAAACTGTCAATGCTACTTTGAAATGTTTCTGTTCTTAGTGTAATATCTGATATGCCCCCCCATCTGGCGTACAGGCATTGTGGACCAACTCATGGTGCACACACCCAAAAACCACATTCAAAACTCCATGAGTTTAACTTACAGAGAACTCTCATTCATAAAGGTTACCCCTGTGTTAATTTTCAAGGGTTACACTACGTATTGAAGTAAGCGGGCATAGCCTAGGTGCAGATAAAGGTAGTTAGGGCCTTCTCTCATGAAAGGCATAAGCCTGTGTTACCTATGGAACAGAGTAACACGTTCATGCTCCCTATACCTTTTACAGGTACGATGATCATTAACTAGAGTATATTTTAGTCTCTGTCCCTCCTTTGGGGGAATCTCCATTATCCCACATGTGTGTATGTATGTGTGTAATATAATGGGCCCCTTTATCTCTCTTACCAGATGAACTGGCCATACACATTGGTTTTACATAGGTATCTTTCACAAAGCATTAGGAAGCTCTCCAACGTTATGGGATTGTATAGCTGGGTCTGTCTCCAGATCCAGTTTTACTTTCTCTGAGAGTGAGTAGATAAGTTATTTTTAGTTATGTGCACTGTAGCATAGAGTGGTCTATTCTATATCCAAACTTCTCTCCGCTGACACCTCGTCTAATTTTGCACTAAAAAGCATTAGCAGTGGCTCAGTGACAGGTGTACAAGTTGTTGATAAAAGATTGTTCAGCCATACAGGAGACACTGGTTTCAGTCCTGGTCTCAGAAAAAAAAATGGTATCCTTGCGTATGTCATGTCATCTGGCTAACCTTTGTCAGTTTATCTACACAGGGCGCTTCTTCTACTAAAGTAGCTCCAGTCCAGGCACCAGGGTGTACAGCGTGAAGTCTTGAACCTCCTACAGCAGGACTTGGATACTCTATGGCATGAAGGTGTTTGAGTCTGACACCACAGGTCAGCCCATCTACAAGGTGACCAAAGAACTCCTAATTGATTGCAGGTAAGGTTTTCCTCCAAATCCTAGGGTAAGTTGATACTAGACTGGCGATTTACATAAGGTTTGTCACCATTTTCTTATCATTGTTGTCAATGCTTTAGCATACAGGGACTATTTCTCTCCTGTTTGTAGTCTGGTTGTTGGATCCAGGTACACCATTGAGGCCAGTTATATTAACCTAAGCATTTCGCAGGGAGTTCCCCTGCAATCCTCCTTTTCTCCAGTATGGAACAGGGACTAAACCTCCTAAAATAATGTTTTTTTCTGATTGCGTCCTTGTTTTATTCCCAATTGCTACTCTGCCTTTGGCTACGATCTGGTGTAGTGTTTGATTTTATCAGTTTAAAACCTGATACATTCCCTAATGGGGGGGAAAATATAGATTACATGTATGTTGAACCTGGGGGATGGAGGAGTAGCTGGGTCTGGCCACTCCATGCCTTGACATGGTATTGCAGTACTTCAAGGACTGATGCAAGCCACTCAGAACATGCCTGGTCTAGTTTGATCTCGGAAGCTAGCAAGGTCAGAACTTGTTCACGCTTGAATGGGAGATCAACAGGTGCTGTAGGCTTAAAACAAGAGATCACTAGGAACGAGGAGGTATTTTCTCCTGGGTAGTCTGAGTTCTATGCAACAAAGAGGTTGTTATGCATGTGGTGGTTGCTTAGGTTCTGTGGTTTTCTACGGGCTCTTCATGACATTCTTATGGCAGTTCACTTGGTTACCTCTCCTTGATGGGGGTGGAACTTGGGGTATTTGTTAGTCCACTTCTTGCCACTCTTGGTCTCCTAAGTGTCCAGTAGTTCCAGATTCTACAATGTATCTCCCATGGGCAAAGGCAGTCCTCATTGTGGCTCCGGTCTGGTTCCTTGTGCTGAGTACTCAAATTTTCACAGCTGTTGCAGATAGCTTGTGGTTGTTACCAGGTCAGCCAGGGGGTTTTTCTTCTGCAGACAGCACTCTGCTTTTCCAAAAGCTGTCTTTCCTCTTTTGTTTCGGGCCAGTCTCTTTGTTTCTGTTGCACACTAGTTCGCAATTGGTAATTTCATATTGCTTGGGTGAACACAGGGTTTGTTCTTCCGGCTGTTCCATCATCTTCTGGTCACTAGGTGGAAACATGCGGTTCTATGCCTAGGCTTCTCGGGCTGCTGATTGCTGCCTTATCCATGTTTTGTTTTTGTTGACCTTGCTACTAGGTTACACATTCTTCCAGGTGTTGGGGTCCAGTCATTACTGGTTCTTCCTACTGCCCCATAATTTCTCACTCTTGGTTTGCACTCCTTCCACAGGGTGATGTTTGACCCCATAGTCTTGGTGCATCTCCACCGTTATTCTGCAGGACATTTCTATTGTTGGCATCGGCTTAGTGGGTGTCCGAGCTTGGGCTTTGTCCTATTGCTTTCCCTTCCGCTAAGGTTGGGCTGGCTTTCGCAAGTGTTTGGCCATTGTTTACACTCCTTGTGTTTCCTGTTATCAGCTGAATATGCAACTTTACCATCTCTTGCAGTCATAGGACTTGTGAGTCTCAGTTTCTCGTATTGTGTTCCTGTGCACAACTGATTCCTTGTTTGTGCTCTCTGATGCCTGTTGTCAGGGCTGGTCTGTTTTTCAGCGGTCCCGTTCTTCTACAGGTAGTTCTATCTAGGCCTTCTATTTTCTATAGCGAAGATCTCCGGTTTGTTCCCAGCCTCTTACTGGATGTGTGGGATACCTTCCTGTAGGTACTTAAGTCCTACAGTGTTGCCTCCCTTGCGACCACTGTCTTCAGGTTGGTCAGCTGGTTCTGCGGATTCTCAGCGCCTTCCCACCCAGGAGGTCAACTTTGGGATGTCCCCAGTGTCCCCTAGTAGAAGAAGGAGAAAATAGGATTTTGGTGCTTACCGACGCTGTACGCCCACCCAGCGCTTTTTCTTTCTGCAGATTTTTTTTTCTGGACAGTGCGGCTCCATGGGGGTTGTCTACTGCCTTTTGTTTTGTAGTAGTTGGTTTGTGGTTTTGGTCCTTGGACCTCCTTTTTAGTTGGTTCCTCCTTCTCCTTTTTCCTTCCTTTTGTTGTCTCTCCTCTCCGTCTTCTCTCGGGCTTTGTTAATCTTAACTGAGCTCAGTGGGGTATAGAGGGGGAGGAGCCAAATTCAATTCTAAGAATTCTTAAAGTGCCAGGCTCCACTCATCCACCCATCTATACCACATTGTACACACTCCAGTGTGCCCTATGGAATCAGAGAAAGGGATTTATCGGTAAGTACACATCACACTAGATGTTAAATTGAATAATATGGACGATAACTATATCATTATTGTTCATAGCTTTCAATATCGCCCAATGTGTATGCACAATATTGTGTTTTTTTAAATATCTTTTTATTATATCCAAAATTCAAATGTATACCTTGCATTATAAAGAACATACATATGCAATAAAGTACATACATTTTGTGGAATATTGAGTATCTGAATTTTGTCTTTTTTACTTTTTTATGGGGAAAAAGAGTCTAAAACATACCCCCCAAAACCAGATATATAGACCATATTTATAATATTAAATACTGTTAGACTCAGGGTCAACAAACTATATATACAAAAAAAGGAACAAATTAAAATAATAATAAAAATACAATAAAATAAGTAAAGAAAAATAAAGGTAAAGAAATAAAAAATAATGAAAATAAAATTAAGATGAATCATCTTACAATCATCATAACATATAATAATTATATATTCTGTTAGCTATTCCTCAGTGAGAATAAGTCCTACAAAGTGATATCATTATGTACCAATCCCAGCTATACAGTTATTCGTCTCATCAGAGAGCAAGTGGTATTGTCAAAACTTTCATAATATTATCGGATGTAGTAATGGTTAAAAAGTCTAAGTATATTTACCATTTCAAGATAAAGGTCTTGACTCCCCTTTAAATATCAAAAAGAGCAGCGCGTCTATCAAAATATATTACATTCAACAATTCAAATTTCAAAATTTCTAAAGACCGGACTCCTTTTGATAGCCAATACTGTAAAATCAGTTTTTTTGCTAGGATTATAATGGTCGTTAATAATGGCAACAATGTATTTTGAATTAGATTTGGAGCCCAGGAGGAAAAATCTGCTAATAAAAATGCTTCCCAAGAAAAAGGAAGATTGCTCTTTGTAATCTGTTGGACAAAATTATGAACTTTATACCAAAATTTCTTGAGAGCATTGCATGCACAATATTGTTAACGATGCGCGCTCCCGCGGATCATTAACCATGACTTTCATCGCCCGAACTTGCAGGACAACCTGACAATATCATCAGGCACTGCAAGTTCGGGTATGTGGCATGTGACGTCACTGAACGATATCGTTCAGTTTGTATGCTCAATGTCGTTCCCGACATTGAGCTCTGCAGTTCAAGGCCAAACACTTAACGATATCGCTCATGGAGCATATCATTAAGTGTGTATGGGCCTACGGTCTTGTGATGGACGAGCCGGATTTCGTGGGGCCTTGCCACGGGCACCTAGGTAGCTTTGTGGCAAATCCTCCCCTGCTCGGGACTGTAACTGAGATTGCAAGATTTAGAGGAACCAGCATGGGCTCAGGTGACCCTTGCTCTTCTTCTGGAATAGTGAAGTCCTCCCAGTTAGATGGAGGAACAGAAAGCAGGAGCTTAGGTGTATGGTGTTATTGTGGATGGGAGAATGAATATTCAGTGATAACTTTTCTTTGAAAATCCCTCAGTTTGTGTTAGACAGAAATAATCTTCTAAGTGATTGGTTGGTTCTCGTCAGACCATTGGAACAGCAAAATCCATACTATTCTTGTTCCCCTTCATCCAGTCAATCAGACGTACATAGCATTTTAAACAGCACATACTGTATGTATTGCCCATCGTTTATCGAGATTACCCAGATGGAAGCTGAAATAAATAAAATAAAAAAATCTTGCATTAACTTCTGCATAAGTGACAAACGTGACTTTGCTGTACATTGTCCAAAAATATAGCAAAAACTATTTGGTGACGTTAGTTATACATGCGCATACCTGCTCCATTTTAAAATATTGAAAAATCACTCAAACTAGACAACCTGCTACCCCAGCTAATAAACCAGAACTTTCTCCTGAAGTAAACATTTGTATTTGGTTCAAATGTAGACAAACGTTATTGATTTATACCCGTCAGACAGCCACTATACACAGATGTGGGTGGGTCGGAAATATTGTTTACAATCATTATCCCTCCAAAAGTAAACCGGAAAGGTAGTGTCCATTTTTATGAATAAATGAAACATAGAAAGGGATGTAGTTCGATTCCAGACAGCAATGTAAATTGTGAAGCACTTTTGCTTCCATCTAAAATATGTGACATGATAGGACAATATTTAGTGTCATATTCTTAATCTGCATATAAGAATTAACAGAAACCGACAGTATTCATCCATGTTGCCAAAACCTTGTTGACTGGTACACTTAAACTGCTGATCCAGAGTGTACTATGGAGGAAGCCCCTTTTTTTCTTTTTCATATTCATAGGAGTGTTATTGGTGCACTCATCGGTAGATGTAAGCGCAAGTTATGGCTTTTTTTTGGCTGTATTTTGCAACAAAATTTTTGTTATGCATGTTTGTCCCCTGGTGACCCGGATGCAAGTTGTTCTCCCAACTCCCAAGGTGCCTGGGAAGGGGGTTGGAGGGGCTTGCAGATGCAGCATAAGTGCCAGTAAGGGCTTGCCAAGGAAGGCCACTCCTACTTATGCCAATATACTAAAACTGCTGCATCTGCATTAGTGTGGACTTTAAAAGAGTTACAATTTTATATTTGCGTTTTGTTTAATTTGCATTTCACAGGTTCCAAGTGATGTGGGTACTTATTATCTTGAAGAGAGAAAGATATATCTATTGCATTGGGAAATGATACTCTAGTGGTATTTGTCAGACATTAGCCCCTTAAAATATTTTATAGAATATATATATTTATAAAAAAATGTTGGGGGTGCAACCACAGACTAAGGTATAACCAATTTATCACAAAGAGGAAAAATAAATATTTATGGGGTGAACAAAAAGATCAATAAAATGTAACATTACTATGTTAAAAACAATTTTCACAAAACAAATTACAGAGAAATATTTATTAAAAACAGAATAGAGATACAAGGGCATATTCAACTGGGTGCGGGATTTTGCCTGCAACAATTTTTGTGCACCTCGTGCCTAATTTTAAATGACCACAGATATGCACGCTCCTGATAACTGCGGTATTCAATTTTAAAAAATGATTGCAGAAGTTTTTTGTGGGGGAGATGAATATACCCTACACTCGCCTGTGTTCCAGCGCTTCTCTCCATGCTGCCTCATGCTTCCCCCACACTACTGGCAGGAGGTCTTGCGCACACACACACATAGGGGACACACTGACACCCCTCACAGACACCAACACCACCACTCACACAGCACCCCTCACACACTGACACCGGCAGCAACCCTCGCAGACAGCAGCAGCGCCCCACATGCACATGGGACACACACACTGACAGGTAGAAGACTTCAGTTGGGAAAGTGGAGGAGGAAGACAGCACTGCCAAAGGTGAGTATTATTGACTAATTAAGATCAATGGAAACTACTAATTTCTTAATTAGTCATTAGGGGGGTGTCCAAGAGGTCCTGAAGCAAGTCCCGAAATTTTTCCTCAAGATAATGAATTAAGGAAAAATTATACTTGGTGAGGAGTTGCTAAAAAAAAAAGTTTGAGCACCGCGTGAAAAAAATAAAAATCACGCAACCTATAGGATAAAAAAAAAGACACCACGTGCAATTGGATATGCCCCTTACAGTGCTGATAATTAGAAAATAAGTGAAATTAAATGATATTCAGCTTCTTTTAAAGCCTAGTATGTATCGATTAATACAAGGATAGATACAAATTTTTGTTCCAAAGTGGTACTGAAAGGAGTTCCTGTGTAGTTCTTTGACTAAGCAGCAGTGTTTATAAGCTGGTTGTTATAATATTTATAGCTAACAGTTCATCAGAATATTATTTGATGCTGATTAGCCACTTATTTATTGTGAACATTCATGTGTATTAGGTAAACAACTATAACAATATAGGATATAGCTATAAGTGAGAAAGTGTGCCTGTTTGTTATAGACAGTATAAGGTTTGAATTTTGTCAGGGTCACACATTGTTACACAATCCCTAAAAATGGGGACACTCTTAAATTACACATGTTCTGGGGCTGGCTCCAGTGGAAATTTGCAGTCTGCCAAAAACCTATGAGAGAACTACAAAAGTATTCTTTTAACCTCAGTCTAAGTAACTTGATGACTCATGCAAGTTCATATTAAATCCAGAGCCTCTGTGTTTGCTTGCAAGAGCGTAATTAAAACTTTGTGGGACACATAGCAAGATCTGAAAAGGGCCCCCCAGAGTTATAAAACACATACATTTGCCTCCACACACAGCCCATTCAGGTTATGCCACACACTAGTACCCTTAATACACCTTATGCCACGCAGTAGTAGTGACCCTTATTATGTCACACAGTAATGCCCCCTACACTACACAGTAATGCCCCTTACACATATCACACAGTAATGCCCTCTACAGCTTATGCCACATATATGGGGCACTACTACTAACACATTATTCCACACAATAGTAGTGCCCCTCCCCCCATCAACTCACCTCCCTGTGTCCCACCAGCAGCCAGCAAGTGTGGATTTGGGGCTGGGCCGCCAGTTAATTACAGCTGGTGCACTGGCAGACATGGATAGACTGCGCCGGAGCAATTTGAATTTGTCACCGGTCCGTGAGCTTTGATTGCCTCACTACTGGCGGCGCTGTCTCTCCATGACTGCCTGCCAGTGTGTCAGCTGGTTGGCACCAAATCAACATCGCTGACACCCGGGCCCCCCTCAATGGCCCTGATTGGACTTGCCCACACAAAGTTAATACAGATCGGAAACCAAAACATGGGTGTCGGCGTAGATCTCTAATAAAAATGTATGACTTTCATATATCTGTTATAGGTTGCTATTTATTCATCTCACAAATTGGGTCAATACTCCGAAGATGGCTGTTTTAGGAGGAATGCCACATTGTTGTGCTTAGGGGTTAGCTAACGGGGGTTTGAAGCAGACATTCGAGATATCTGCTGGGGTTGCCCTCTTAATAGACCCTCTTTTTATATTCAAAATATGGTACCCATTTACTAAGCTTTTTGGAGCTGGGCCCTGTTAGCTACTGCCATTTATATAGTGTTATTATACCATTGTAACATATGGGCTACACTTGCACTTTTTGTCATAGACAGATTCTTTGGTAATTACTGCTGAAGCATGCGTGGCCCGCTTACCTCACATGCAGTAGCTCAGCCCGCTGGTCTCACATGTGCAGTAGCTCAGCCCGCTGGCCTCACATGTGCAGTAGCTCAGCCCGCTGGCCTCACATGTGCAGTAGCTCAGCCCGCTGGCCTCACATGTGCAGTAGCTCAGCCCGCTGGCCTCACATGTGCAGTAGCTCAGCCCGCTGGCCTCACATGTGCAGTAGCTCAGCCCGCTGGCCTCACATGTGCAGTAGCTCAGCTCGCTGGCCTCACATGTGCAGTAGCTCAGCCCACTGGCCTCACATGTGCAGTAGCTCAGCCCGCTGGCCTCACATGTGCAGTAGCTCAGCCCGCTGGCCTCACATGTGCAGTAGCTCAGCCCGCTGGCCTCACATGTGCAGTAGCTCAGCCCGCTGGCCTCACATGTGCAGTAGCACAGCCCGCTGGCCTCACATGTGCAGTAGCTCAGCCCGCTGGCCTCACATGTGCAGTAGCTCAGCTCGCTGGCCTCACATCTGCAGTAGCTCAGCTCACTGGCCTCAGATGTGCAGTAGCTCAGCCCACTGGTCTCACATGCAATAGCTCAGCCTGCAGGCCTTGCATGCAAGGTAACTCAGCCTGCTAGCCTCGCATGTACACTAGTTCAGCATACTTGCCTACTCTCCTGAAGGCTCCCGATTTTTCGGGTAACAACCCCGCGTTCCCGGAAAAGTAGGCAATTCTCTCACATTCTGCCCACTTCCTAGAGAAGTGGGTAGAATGGGGAGAATTTTCCTGGGGATCGGCGGGTCCGTGAGTAGGGGGCAGGGCCTAATGAAAAGATTATATGAGAATTGCATTATTTGGCCCTGCCCCCTAATTAAATATGCAGAATTCACAACATTTTACCACAAGGGGCGGGGCTTAATGTCACAAATAGTCTGGCCCCACGCCCATCGCCACCCACTAGCATCTCCTCTTTAAGCAACTCCTGGAGAGGAAAATTTAAAAATATGGGTAAGTATGTAGCTCAGTCTGCAGGCCTTGCATGCGTAGTAGCTCAGCCCGATGAGGCCGACATTTAACTTACAAAATATCGCCTCAGACGGGCATGCTGGACAATCCGGCATGCCTAACCGATCAATATTTTACTCTTGGTCGCCCGCACACGCAGTACAAATATTGGGGCGATTCGCTGATATCGGGTGGATTGCCTGGATAATTGTATAGTGTATGCCCAGCATTAGCGTTAGGGCCAGTGTGTGACAGTAACATTTTGGGTAATTGTGTGGTGCTTAGCGTGAGTGACAGTGTGACTGGTAGGAATACAGTAAATGATGAGTGTAGGAACAATGAGGGCCAGTGAGAGTTATACAAAGGGTGAATGTGACTGAGTGATGGGGCGATGAGTAATGGCTCATACACACTAGATGATAAAGTGAACGATATGGACGATAATGATATCGTTCATAGCGTTCAATATCGTCCAGTGTGTATGCACGATATTGTTTACAATGCGCTCTCCCGAGGATCATTAACTATGGCCCTGATTCAGAGCCGGACACTCTGACCAGAGCGCTCGCTCTGAATCGGGGCCCACCTCCATTACTATGGAGCGTCCTCCTGGACGCTCGTATAGCTGTGGGTCACCACCCAGAGCATATACAAGCGTACAGGATGATGGTCACGATGGTCTTGACCATCGCCACTGCGAGCAGAAGCCTGCGGTTGAGTTTTTCAACCGCAAGGCCAGGAGCGATTTTGGCTCTATCAGAGCCAAAATCACTCCCACTGACATCACTAGTGATGTCAGTGGGGCCGGCTTCTGACGGTAGGCGTTCCCTTGGGAACGTCTCCGTCTGGCAGGCACGCCCCCGGCACGCCCACCAAAGGGGGCGTGCTGTCAGTCACCATCGACAGCACGCCCCCTTTGATGAGACACTACGAGCGAAGGAAAGTCCTTCGCTCGTCGCACATGCGCACGATGGAGCTCCCTCCGTCGTGCGCATGCGCAGTGCAGACCATCGACCCACTTGCGAGCAGACAGCCGCTCGCGAGTGGTTCTGAATGAGGGCCTATGTCTTCCATGGCCTTAACTTGCAGGAAAATCTGACGATATAGGGCCTGATTCAGACCCACTCGCGAGCGGCTGTCCGCTCGCAAGTGGGTCGATGTTATGGACTGAGCATGCGCACGACGGAGGGAGCTCCGTCGTGCGCATGCGCCAGACGCGACGAGCGAAGGAAAGTCCTTCGCTCGTTGTGTCCGATCAAAGGGGGCGTGCTGTCAATGTTGATTGACAGCACGCCCCCTTTGGTAGGCGTTCCGGGGGCGTGCCTCCCTGACGGGGGCGTTCCCACGGGAACGCCTCCCATCAAAAGCCGGCCCACTGACATCACTAGTGATGTCAGTGGGAGTGATTTTGGCTCTGATAGAGCCAAAATCACTCCGGAGCTTGCGGTTGAAAACCTCAACCGCAGGCTCCGGCTCGCAATTTCGATGGTCGCGATGGTCACGACCATCGCGGCCATCAAAATGCACGCTCGTATAGCCTGTGGGTGGTGACCCACAGCTATACGAGCGTCCAGAAGGACGCTCCATTTTCATGGAGCCCGGCCCTCATTCAGAGCGTGCGCTCTGCTCAGAGCGTACGGCTCTGAATGAGGGCCATAGTCAGATTCTGCAAGTTTGGGGATGTGGATGTGGCAGGGTGACTGAACTATATTGTTAACGATATTATTCAGTGTGCATGCTCAATGTTGTTCCCGACATCATTGCCGACATTGAGCCCGGCAGATCAAGGGATAACACTTAACAATATTGCTCATGAAGCACATCGTTAAGTGTGTATGAGCCTTAGGTGACAGGCACCCCGTCCCCAGCTCTGGTGGATGGGATACATGCTCCCCGGGATGATGCTCCCCGGCTGCTTATAACAAGGGCTTCAATTAAATCAGTGCGGCAGATGGCCGTGCTGTTTATCTTTGCTACACAAACTGAGTGGGCGGGAAGCATCCTCTGCATGTCTCCCGGCAGCCAGAAATGTATATGTAAAAGCACATAAGGCAACTGATGGCCCCATAACACTAAAATTATACCGGCCCAGGGGGCAGATGGCACCCTGCCCTCCCCGGCCCAGCCCTCACCTGTTAGTAGCTCAACCTGCAGGCCTTGTATATGCAGTAGCTCAGCCAGGTCTAAATCAAGTACATTTAAGCATTTGTCAACATGGGTTCATTTGGGAGCCCATTTCCCTGCATCTCATTGATACATTGCATTCCAAATTATTGTGATATGAGACCATAAGGAATGCTAATTTTTAGTGCTTGTACATTTGCCCCATAGAGTGAAACTAATCTTTTTGACGATTTTTCCCTTATATCTTTTCACCTGTACACTCTGAATTACCTTTGCATTGGTCACACACGTAGTGCTGGAGTGACAGAGAATAATTATGTATAATATCAACTACAGTAAATATATTTATATACTTTATAGGCTCTCATTGAAGTATGAGGTATAATTGCAGCAAAAGTAGGTTTTACTCTATTTCTCTAACAGAGAATTAAACCTTTACAACAATTAAGGGGGGAAGAATAATTGGCTGGGCTGAAAGGTTCCTATAGCTCTTCATGGCCCCACCCATCTACAGGCTTGGGGTCACATGAAGCAGCCACACTGGGGCCCGAGAGTCATCTTGCCAGCCATGGCTAAAACCATATGCAGCCTATTAATTCATTAGGATTTATTGACATTACTAAGGCACTAGCAATTTTTTCCTAATTATTTCTCATAGATATTGGTTCAGCCCACAAAATGGGCCATCACTAACATCTCTTAGTGACAAGTGCACTTCATGTACACCATGCCTTCCCATTTTGGTGGGACAGTATTTATACTAAAATAGAGGGAAAAAGGGGGAGAGGATCCGGGATAGCTACTAAAAATTCAGAAGTAAAATGGATCTATTAGGGCTATTTCCACAGGTGTTCCTAAATATTAAACAATTAAATTGTGAAGGAGTTTGTAGTGGTGCTACTCAAACTTAACGATTAAAGTATCAGAACGAAGATCTAAATGACCTACAAGACTCTATCATGGAGCACTCTTAGGGGTAAATTTACGAGTTTGGGCGAGTTTGCAAACTCATGCGAGTTTAGCCTGTTTTTCAAACTCGCAAATTTACTAAAATCTTAAAGCAGGTGTGAGTTTTCTCTTCTCACTGTTAAAACTCATGTGAGTTTGCAAACTCGACTAAACTCACCATCGACCAAACTACGAAGTACTTTACATGAAAAAGTTGCAACTCGCAAATTTACAAAGAATCGAGTTTACAATCTGGGGTGACTTTGTAGCAAACTCACTGATAAATTGATGTTTCAAATAGGCCACCTCCTCAGCTGCGAGTTTGGCAGAAACATAAACGGATCAATGTGATTTGTGTACGTTTTTGCCTGAATACCTAATATAAAGTGTTTTATTATTAAAAAAAACTGACGTAGGGTCCCCCCCAAAAGCCTTACCAGCCGGTCCTGGTTCCTAAAATTACGGGGAACAAAATGAGTAGGGTTCCACCGTAATTTAGGAACCAGCACCTGGCTGCAGGGCCAGTTCTGGTTTTAATTATAGGGGGAAAAAAATTGCGTAGGGGTCCACGTATAATTAAAACCAGCACCGGACCCAAAATGGCCTGGCTGTAATGCCACAGCCCGGAGACCATATTACTGGGGCTCCATGGCCAAAGCATTATCAGCCCAAGCCACAGATCTCAGGGGAAGTGGGGACCCACCAATTTATTTTCCCCTATAATTAAGACCAGGACTGGCCCTGCAGCCAGGTGCTGGTTCCTAAATTACGGTGGAACCCTACTCATTTTGTTCCCTGTAACTGGCTGGCAAGTCCGGGCTGGTTAGGCTTTTGGGGGGAGGGACCCTACGTCATTTTTTTATATATTTTATCCGTTTTTTACAGGTACAACACACAAGCAGCTTACACATATCTCACTGATATGTGCAGGCTGCTTGCTCGAGTGAGTTTTGCAGAGAGAAAACACTGCAATCTCAGGTAAGTAATCTCATCTAAACTCTCATCTAAACTAGCAATTTGGTGGAAAAAAATCGTTCTGCTTCACCATCGGAAAACTCACTTTCAGCTAAACTCACTTCTTAGTAAATTTGCGAGTTGTTAAAGGGTAAACTCACCCAAGTTTTGTTGAAGCAAAGTGAGTTTAAAAAAAAAAAATACTTGACCAAACTCGATTCTTAGTAAATTTACCCCTTATAGTCTGTATGAGTATTCAATTAAAATATAACTTTTAATATATAAAAAAAAATCTTTAAAATTGACTTACAAGACAAACATTTGAAATAGATGGGATAAGGTGTGTAAGATATACAAATGGGGGTATCAGGGATCGTTATTCTTAGGGCGGCAAAATATGACAAAGGTGATATATGCATTTGTCATTTTCATATGTATGTAAAATATAACACAAAGACAATTATAATATACACCCAAGAACAAAATGTATCAGTAATGTTACCACTGCTTTCATGAAAAAAAGGAAATTTATTCTCTCTATGATGATATCATTCAATGCAATTAATCACATCAGCATTCATTTAGTTATTCCCATTCAGTAGGTAGGAGTGAAAGTCAGGGTGTAAAAGACCTGTATTGCACAGTTCTGCTGCTTCCCATCTTACCTAAGGCATAGGGTGGGGCGTGAGAGACGTGTTCCACAACAGCCAGTAACGTTTCCCTATTAGCACCGTTCGTCTCTACTGTTCAGTGTCTTGCACTTAAAGGCATAGGACAGTGAATGAGAAAACTACTGAGCTATAGACGGTAGACGAAAGGAGTATGATAGGTAAGTGAATCCACTTATCAGGATTTATGCTCAAGTATAAATCAAATGATACCAGTATCAGCTGTTACATATAGTGCAGATATTTTATATAATCACACAATGAAAGTCTTTATCATCCACCATAAAACTATATTGTCAGAGTTTATGTTGATGTAGTTGTTCTCAATAATACAGTGCAAATATGCATTATCTATAGCACCAGGTGGTTAACGCTGGCTGCGTTGCGAACACAGCCTAAGAGCGGGTCTGAATCAGGCCCAGAGTTCAAAGACAATTACATAACAGCAGTATTATATAAAGTGCCTCATAATAAATAAATATCTCATGGTAGTGAAGAACAGAATACGTGTTAAATATATTGTGTTGAATCTTATAGACGCAAAAATATATAGCATCAGCAGTATAAGTAAACATGAAGGCTGACATTTAAGCATGAGGGACATTAAACCACAAGTGTTTTGAGTGTTGCCAGTTTAACAACATGTTGGCTATTGCCCCTTTAAGTTTAGATGGTCTTATGTAGCCAATGAATGTTCATGGGGAGTGGTATTTAATGAAGTGATGTATGGAAATCTGTCTCTTTGGTCCAGTTTTTATCCAGGGAAAGGGAAGTGCATTTTGCATATAATATTAGTGCTTTCTCCTGTTCTTTATTCTTCTCCTCTCCTTCACTCCCTACCTATCATTGCTTCTATGCCTTTTTCTGTCCCTCCACTCTCATCTTTCTTTCCCTGCTTTATATTATGCACCATGTTCCCTTCCGGTCCCCCTGCCCGTCTGGCCGCCTACCTCATGTCACAGAGCTCTGTGGATGCAGGCTCTCCCCAGGTTCCCCTCCGCGGCCGCCGCACCTCAGCTAGTTCTGGCACTGGGGCGGCATCCATTCGGCATGGCCATGGCTGCAGCCGTTGGCCCTGTCTGTCCTTCAGTAGTAGGGAGGTGGGCGGTGGCGCTTCCATCCGGTCCTGCCTCCCTCACCAGTGCCCAACGCGGCTGCTGTGCCCCGGCCTGGTATAGACCGGGGGCTGCGGCGGGTGTGATGGCAGCAGGCAGAGCCTCAGCTGGGCATGTTGCCACTGGTTCCGCCTCTGTGTTTGTCTATCAGTGGCAGGCAGCCTTGCTGCCGCCACTGATCTAGTTATAGCTGCTTGCAGGCGCGGGCGGTCGCATGCCTGGGCTTTAGGCCCACGGGGGACGTGGCTATGCCGCTAGTCGTGGCTGCCATCTTGTGTCTCGGGGGTTGCTATTGCGTGCCCTGCCTGGTGTTCAGCCTCCACAGACCCTGATCCCTAACTCCACAGTGCCTCCATTTTATAAGGGGGCTGCAGGGGTGGTTGCCCTAATGATAGTTCTACCTCCGCTCGGGCTGCTGTTGCAGCATTGCTGGAGGTGGGCCAGTGCACTCCCCCTCAGTTCTTAGTGCTCCCTGGTCAATGTTTTCTCTGTGGCTGCAGTGGCCAACCTTGTCCCTTTACAAACCAGGGCTGTTAGAATTGCCCAAGCGGGAGGTACAGGCAAGCCCCTCCTTTATAGTGAAGGGGTCGCGTATGGGTTCAGTAGTGGTGGGCTCTCCACTACCACAGTGGCAGCAAGTCCGGGGTGCCAATTCCCCTGCTGTTACGCCAGCAGTGATTTAGTCTCCCATACATAGAGCTAGGTAGTCCTGGCTCCGCCGACCCAGGGTGCTGCCTGGTTGGCTGTTCAACACTGCGTCAGTTGTTACCAAAGGTGGAACCTTGGCGCCCGGAGAAAGTGCATGTGATTAGCGCCCCCTCCCTGTACTGAACTGTGCTAGTGGGGTATGGCCAGCCTGCGGGGGAATACTGAGGTGAAGAACAACAGCAAACAGTGACAGTATTATGCTGGGCGTTGAGGTCCCATTGTGGGAATGGAATGCTTTAGTGATGCACTATCTGACTTTATAGGATAACTGCTTTGACACTGCTTTATCTATGTATAGCACCTAGGGGTAAATTTACTAAGAATCGAGAGAGGTCGAGATGACCATCTCGGATGATTTATTCATTTTTTTCCAGCTTGCAAATTTACTAAAGGCAAAAGTCGGGTGAGTTAGAGAGAGATTTCTCTCATTTCACTCGTAAAACTCGGGTCAGATAGCGATCTCGAATCAAATCACCATCGGGCCAAATCGGA
This sequence comes from Taudactylus pleione, assembly GCA_031769625.1. Taxonomy (NCBI): domain Eukaryota; kingdom Metazoa; phylum Chordata; class Amphibia; order Anura; family Myobatrachidae; genus Taudactylus; species Taudactylus pleione. The sequence goes on along the minus strand of JAUIMM010000084.1, from coordinate 15,561,137 downwards.
AGTACTTTTCATCTCAAACATACATCTGTCAAATTTACAAGAATCGGGATGACAAGCTCGGGAGACATAGGAGCAAACTCTGTCAAAATCACTTTTCAAACTCTCAACCCCCTGAGCTGCGAGATGGTCAGAAACATACACAAATCATTGTGATTTGTGTCTGTTTCTTTCTGTAAATGGTTAAAATAGGGTTAATTAAAAAAAAAAATTACGTGAGGTCCCCCCCCAAAACACTAACCAGCCCTGGACTTGGCAGCTAGTCCTGGTTCTCAAAATTACAAGGAACAAAATGTGTAGGGTTCCACTGTAATTTAAGAACCAGTAACGAGGCAGCAGGGACAGAGTTGGTTTTAAATATATGGGGAAAAAAATTGACGTGAGGTACCCCGTATATTTAAAACCAGCCCTGGACCCTTTTTTACTGGGGGACTGATGCCACAGCCAGGGGTGCCCTTTCACCGGGCCCCCCACCCACAGCATCAGCCCTGACCGCTAGTCAGCCCAGGCCAGGGATCTCTGGGGAGTTGGGGACCCCAATGCTAGTCAGCCAATAAGCGGTTACTCTACGTGGGTCCCAGCCAATAAGCGGCCGCTAATGTAAGCTGCCGCTAATTGGCTGACAACTCAGCAATAATGAGAGCTCAAGCCCTAAGTTCTCATTATTGTTACTGTATCAACATTCTGATGCATGTTGACACAGAGTATCCGGGCCCCTCTGGATTACTGCGGAGAATATTCGTGGGACAAAAGGTGAGTATTGGAGCTTTTTTTTACAGGTACTTCCATTGGATACTGTACGTTGACAAGGGGACGTGAACATCTGGGACCAGGTGAGTATGAATGTAATAAAATTTTATTTTCACGGTGTGTGTTGTTTTTTTTATACATTTCTTTACAGGTGAACTACACGTACCATTGAGCCCTTAATGCCCGGCATGCTGGTACTTGTGGTTCTCCAAGTACCAGCATGCGGGGGAGGCTTGCTGGGACCTGTAGTTCTACTGATAGACAATGTGTAATATTCTAATTTTTACACAATACACAGACACTATCAACCCGCCATCCACCGCCCAGGGGTGGCGGGGATAGCCCCGGGCTATCAGCCTAGACCAGGGGTACCCTGGAGAGGGTGATCCCTTTATTGGGGTGGTCCCCAACTCCCGAGGGATCCCTGGCCAGGGCTGACTAGCGGTCAGGGCTGATGCTGCGGCTGGGGGGCTCGGTGAAAGGGCACCCCTGGCTGTGGCATCAGTCCCCCGTTAGAAAGGGTACAGGGCTGGTTTTAAATATACTGGGTACCTCACGCCAATTTTTTTCTCCGTATATTTAAAACCAGCTCTGTCCCTGCTGCTTGGTGCTGGTTCTTAAATTACAGTGGAACCCTACACATTTTGTTCCCTGTAATATTAAGAACCAGGACTGGCTGGCAAGTCCGGGGCTGGTTAGTCTTTTGGGGGGGGACCTCACTTTAAAAAAAAAAAAACATTTAACTCTTTTTTACAAGTCTTAACACACAAGCATCAAGCACCTATCTCACTGATATGTGCAGGCTGTTAGCTCGGGAGAGATTTGCAGAGAGAAAACACTGCAATCTCGGGTGAGTAATTTGCAAAACGAGTTACTCAGGAGAGATTTCACAATCGGCAAACTCGTTTAGCCTCAAATTGCCTGTTGGTAAATTTGGAATAAAAAAAGGGATTAAATCACCCGAGTTTTGGTGAGTTCCAGCGAGATTAATTACATTGCAAATCGGGACCATCTCGAATCTTAGGAAATTTACCCCCTAGAATCTAACTTTTATCTCCTTTGAATCATTGTTATTAGTCAATAGAGGAGATTGTATTATATATTCTAATCATTTAACTTAAATTGACAGAATACATGTGCTAGAGTGAGATTCCGCAGGGTGCACAGCTTATTACTGCAATTACTGCCCCTACTTCACAAATATACATTGCACCTAATGTGAGTGCTACTAACCATGTCATGTTCTGTCTGCCACCATTATTATTATTCAGGTCTCCTAATATGTTTTAAAAATCCGTAACTTATTTAGGATATAGAGCAAACAAACCAAGATAAAACTAACAGGAGACGGTCATACTATATAGCGCCCCATGAATTCCGGTACTTTTTATGGCGCCCTTCTTCCATTTTGGCGCCCGAAGATCATGCTCGACTGGACTCACCCTTGCTACTCCGCTGGTCGTTACACCTGCACCGGGTGCATTGTCTCCCATGGCTGTGGCAACTCCTCCCCCCCTCTCTGATCCAGCTGCTGCTATTGCTGCCCTCCATACGCTGTCATCTCTGACCAGCGTTTTTGACCCCTTTGCTAGCATCCCAGACTTCCACGCCTGGGTCATCAATTTATCAGTCATCAGCAGTTGCTGCTTCCCCATTGCCTTCTCATGTTCAGGCGCAGCTGGGCCCGTTGGCGTTTTGCTGCGCTGGGTGTTAAAACCCCGTTCTTCCTCCAACCCTGCTATTGCTTCTCCTACTCCTGTGGTGTTTTTTGCAGCTACCATGTCTTCTGGCATTGATTTTTTCACAGGTACACCATCGACAGTCGTGGTGTACGAGCCTGCTGTGGCCGGTCGTTATGTGTCTGGTGGTGCATGTTCTGCCCCTCTTGTTGAATCCACAGTGCCTGTGCGAAAAAAAATGGTCACGTCATAGCCGCCGCTGTTCTTGGCGCAGGTCTAGAGGGTATAGTTCCTCTAGCGAGGTTAGTTCAGTTTCCCCTGCGGCATCAAAAGTAGTGCACTACGATAATGTGGACATTCTGCTGGGGGGTGTTAGAGGGTTTTCGTGTCAGGATTAACAAGGGGCAGTTTGTTGATATTTTCATCCTCAACTTGAAAGCTAGGAAAGAGTTTAGTATGGCTAAGCGGCGGGGGTGGGGGCGGGTGCACGGGTGAGGAGGCCTATTGCTCCTATCATAATTGGCAGGCAGGTTTCTTTATATTTGCGGTGTGGTACCTTGACACCCGCCTTCTGGAACATTTCAATGTCATTGAATATCTATATATAAAAAAAAAAAAAAAAAAGGGATGGCCTCGAATCTGGTACCGCCCCCAGCCATCCAGCTGTCGGTGGCGGATCTCCGTAAGGTGGCATCCCCTATACCCCTCAGTCGTACGTGGCGCTGGCTATATCCTCATCAGGGGCGCCAAGAGGGGGGGGGAGCGGGTACAGTTACCCGGGCATGGCAGGGGGCCCGGGCCGCCCACAGCACGACTTTTTTTTATTTCATCTTTTTTTTTTTAATTCTTTAGTACTTTACTAAAATCACCTCGGGTGGCGGCGAGCGCAGTTCGGTGGGGGGGGGAGTGGCGCACTGTCTATGCCACGGCCGGACTTGTGTTGTTACTGCCCATATAAAAACGGAGTACAGCATACCACTGTCTCCGCTGTGGTTCTCTTCACCGGCTCAGCTGTCACCCTACAGCAGCCGCCGAAGAGCTTCACTACTGTCTCGCGAGATGAAGATGTCAAATCTCACGAGACTGTGACTTGCAGAACAGAGAGCAATCCTCTGTGGCTCAACCTCGGCGGCTCGTCCTCCTCAGCGTTCCCACTACCCACATGGTACAGCACAGTGGTGAGGGAAGAGACAGGTAACCACTGCCCTGCCCACAACAAATTGGAGGCTATATTATATATATATATATATATATATATATACATATACTGTGTTTGTGTGCATGTATATATATGTAGTAATTATAGCTATATATAATATATACTGCTATGTGTATTTATATATATATATATATATATGTGTGTGTTTATTACTTTTTATTTTCTAATCACTGGAATATCATCTTCAAATATATATATATACTGTGTGTTTATATGTGTGTATATATATATATATATATATATGTGTGTACATAAACACAAATATATATAAAGCTATATATGTGTGTGAAGTTATATACTCATATTTGCTGTAACCTCATTGAACCACTATGATGCATTTAAACTATTTCTGTGAAGGCTGGTGATTACACCCCTTGTTTTGAAATATATATATATATATATATATATATATATGACCTCCAAAGGTGTGGCACTCGGACACAGATGTAGGAAGTACATCTGATGGGGATGTGGTCAAGATGCCAGCAGACGTTATGCTGGACGTCAATATAACGACGCAGGAATCCTGACGCCCGGCAGAAAGCCAATGCTGCCATCCTGAAGGGATCAAGGTACCGACATCTGCATCCCGTCCGCCGGTTAATCATAAGTATTCCCATCTGATGTACCTCCATCATCTCTGCATCTGTGTCCGAGTGCCGCACCTTTGGAGGTCACATGAGTTTTCTTTGTGAGGGCCAAGTATATTTGAATTGGAGAGAATTGGAGAGGAGCGCCAGTCCCTTGCCTGTGTATATATATTATATGTGGTTATAGGGGCCCCCACAAGTTTGTTGTCCAGGGGCCCCCGCAGACCTTAATCCGGCCCTCTATGTGTCTGTCACAGGGTCACACAGACAGTGCACTATGACTCACGAGCAGGGGCAGAACTATGGGAGACAATGGAGGCGCCTGCCACCGGGCTCCAGCTCTGGCACCTCCTGCATTGCCCATAATATTTTCACCCCACTTTGGGCTGTAACTATGTACCCAGCCACCCAATACATGGCGCCCCTTCCCAGCGCCCTTTCCTGGAGCTGTCCACCATACACTAGTGGACAGCTCCATGTTAGACCATCAGCTGCTGCCTTCGTCTATCTATGGCCTGTTTGCATGCAAATTGCTAAATTACAGCATCAGTGTGATAAGGGGGGGCACCAGATTACAACTTGCCTCCGGGCATCTGGGATGAACTTACGCCACTGCTCACGAGTCACTTGTCTTGCAGGGCAGAATGCAGCCACGCCGCTGTGGAGCTGGTGCTCTCGCGAGATGATGACGTCATCATCTCGCAAGGCTCTCAGTATCAGTTCCAGGTTCCGGGTGGTGGGCGGAGTTGATATTGAGAGGGAAGGAGGAAGGGGACAGCTGGCAGACTACAGTATGTGACAGACAGTGAGTCGGACTGTCACTATGAAGGGAAGAGCCAAGCGCGCCACTGACTGGCTGATAGGTTGACGCTGCAAATCTGTGTAAGTGGACTTTGATTCTGTGATCCTGTTGCAAGTTGTAAATTTATGAATGCTGTATAATTTATATATATAATGCATCACCATTAGTGTATATTAATAATGATATATTATATATCTAATACACAGTAATGGTTGCAATATATATATTTATATGTGTATATAATATGTGTGTGTGTGTGTATATATATATATATATATATATACTGTCTAATATGTATATAATAGTTATATCTATCTAAACGTGTGTAATATATATTTTATATGTGCATGATAAACGCATATATATATGTGTGGATAAATGTAATATATATGTGTGGATAGATTTCCCTCTCTCTCCCTCTACCTCTCTCTCCCTCTATTTAGGTACGGTCCCGTCGTCCCACCCGCGGGCCGCAGTGTTGGTAGAAATGAATTTCACCACTGGCAGGTGAATAAATGGCGTGCACATGCGCACATCATCTCTTCACTGTGCAGGCAGGGCCTGGGGGAAGCCCAGCGTCTCCGGGGATGCTGGGCTCACCCTTGGAGTGATGTAACGAGTACGTGTCATCATACCATACCCCTTTTTTGGGGCGACCGCTGAATCACCATTGTTGGGAGGTATGATCTTCATAGTGAATACTTATGTCCCAGCTGCTGGTAGCCATGTCATGCTCCGGTGGGTGCTTCTCACATGCTAGACACGCCCCCAAAGAGGTGCAGCCCTGTCCCTAACATGCTGTGGCCACACCCCTCCAGGGGGGGCCCTGGGAAGTTGCTGTACCGGGGCCCAGGATTTCTCTTGGCAGCCCTGATCCTCATAGGGAAGTGGCTGAGTACTCCTGCTGTAACACTCGGCTCCAATTTTTACTGACGCTGCTGGCACGACTGGCTTTTTGAGCTTACCTGAACGGTTCCTGGTGCGCTTCACCTTGGCCATTGAGGTTGGCTGCGTAGGGGTTCACATACTGTTGTGTGAGCTGTAACCCATTGTGGTTGCTTTAGAACTCTAGGGGGACCGCTTGGGTAACGCTAGTATGATTTTGTTGCGACATCCTATGCGCGTTGCATGCACTGACCGTCAGAGTTCCTCTTATCTTCTGGTTGTTCATTTGCTAGCGTGACTTATTCTGTGTTGCCTGCTGCTTAATGTCCATTTGTTGCCAGGCATGTGCCTGATATACAGATTGGGATTGCGGATGCACTGTCGCCGTCCGACTGGCTTTGGTTTCGGGAATTAGCCCACCCAAGGCCGCACTGGCCGGTGACCCGTGTCCTCCTTATGTTTGGCAGATCATCAGGTCGGCATGTAGGAATTAGCTTTGAGGGACGTTGCTCCTGACTTTGCGTTGTTGTCTGGACTGGGAGTTTTTCTCTGGTTTTGGTGGCTCAGGCACGTAAGAGCTTGCAGAGAGTCATGCTGACTTTCATTTGGGATCTGTATTCGCAAGGGCGCTCGCTTGCTGTGTTACAGCATTTTTTAGCAGGCGTGTCAATTTTCTCTGCGTTATATATGACAGACCCGACACCTCCAGGTCCTTCATTATTTCAAGGGTCTGCAGGGGTTAGTCCAGGTCGACCCCTACAGCGGTTGACTGCAGTCGTCCCGTTGATATATCAACGATGCTTTACTTGGTGGCTGCAGTTCCTTCAGTTTGTTTTTTATTTTTATTTTCAGCTTTGAATACTTGCTGTTTCAATTAGGTTTTTGCCATGGCACTTCATGTAGCGTTTTGGGTCTGTGAAATAGTTGCCCCCTTTAAGAGGGCTGACCCACCACTCACTATTGTGGACGTAATTTGTACCTGGAAGCGATGTAAAGCTTCCGGGAAGTACCAGGCTAGTAGAGGGCGCTGGCTTTCACTTTACCGATATCCCATTCCTGCAGTTTGTCCGGTTGTGCTGGCGCGTGCCTTTGAGCAGATGGCGAATGGGATGGGGCATGGTTGATGCACAAGGATGGATCCCCGGGTTACGGAATAATAGATTTGCCATTTTGAAGCGTTGTTTGGTATCTTTCAGGGCTCGAGCTGGGTGAATTCGGTACTCACTCCTTTAGAATAGGAGCTGCTTCATCTGTGGCTTCTGCTGGCTTATCCTACGGGGATATCCAATCCCTTAGTTGGTGGCTTATTGTTGCTGCGTTCCGACAATATATTCGCTCAGGTTTAGCTATTTTTGCTCCAACGTAGCTCACCGAAGGCCTAACCACTCGCCGACCTACTGCGGGAGTCTATAAGGAATTTTTTATTTTCCCCCGGGGGCCACAATTGGCTTCTGAAATATATGATATGGCGTGATTGTTAGTTTACTCTGGGGGGTTTCATGTTTTTTGCCTCTAGTCTGGTTAGCTACGTTGTTCCCGTCCCCCTTCCCCCCTCTTTGTTACATTTCCATGTCTTGTCAATATGGTGTGTCTGTGGTTCGCTGCTTTGTTTGTGTTTTTTCTTTCAGTGCATCTGCGTGTGAATGATTAGTTTGGCGCACTGCCTTGGATTTGCGCTTTATTGTCATTAGATCCATTTGATAGCAGAAGCCCTGCCTTCTTGCAAGTCGTTGTTGTCTTTCATTGTCCATACGAGTGTTTGGAGGTATGCTGGTTCTGGTGTGCGGTTGGATGTGACTAAGAGGAAGGTCAATACTACAATGGTGAGGTACATGTTGGAGAATGGTGGTGGTGTAGTGGAGAATGTGTTTATTCAAATCTGGGATGCACATTTGTTTTGTGGAGATTGCGTGTATTTTTAGTCCTGAGGGATTGGCTTTTTCTGAGCGGCATTTTTTCTGCTGTTTGAGGTGTTTCTTATTACAAGGTTGAGTTATGGTGGCAGCGCATCGGTTTAGGCCTCGCTTGGCGGAAAAGAAAGACACTTGGGAGTTAGTTCATGTTAATAGGCTTAGTGGTTGCACTCTCATTGAAATGGAGTAAGGCAACATCTAATTATCCTGGACGGGAAATGGCTATACCACCTGGACCGGTGGTTGAAGGTAAAGGAGAGTTGATCACCAATTCTTGGCTTGTGTGTGTGTTTGTATGAGCTGTTTGGTTGTTATTGTCCTGTGTTCTTTTTGTGCTGTCACCTTTATTAGTATTAACTTATTAGTATTAACATAAATTTGACAAAATATTTAAATGCCAACACTGTTATCTTTGTCGTTATTTTTAGAAGTTACTGTAAGTTACATTGTATTTAAGAAGGTTATTATATGGTAACACGATAATACACATTAGTGAGTTTAGTAAACATGAAGGCTGACATTTAAACATGAGGGACATTAAACCACAAGTGTTTTGAGTGTTGCCAGTTTAATAACATGTTGGCTATTGCCCCTTTAAGTTTAGATGGTCTTATGCAGCCAATGAATGTTCATGGGGAGTGGTCTAGGGGTATTTAATGGAGTGATGTATGGAAATCTGTCTCTTTGTTCCAGTTTTTCCCACCCTCCCTACCTCTTTTTGTTTTTGTTTGTGGACTGTCTGATGGTTGGTTGTGGTTGCGGAAAAGAACGATACTTGGAGTTAGTTTATGTTAATAGTATGGCCTTGTGGGTGCACTCACATTGAAGTGGAGTAAGGCGACAGCCAATTGTCCTGGACGGGAAATGACTATACCACCTGGACCAGTGGTTGAAGGTAAAGGAGAGTTGATCACCAATGATTGGCTTGTGTGTGTTTGAGCTGTTTGGTTGTTATTGTCCTGTGCGTTCTTTTTGTGCCGTCACCATTATTAGTATTAACTTATCAGTATTAACTTATAGTTTAAAATTTAACCACTTGCCTGGCACGGTCGTATCAGATACGACCACACCAGGCTGGGCTTTACCTGATATGGTCGTATCTGATACGACCAGTCAGAAGTGCCCGCTAGGCGGATGCGGGAAGCTAATCTTCCAGCAGCTGCCTACATCCATCAGGTCCGTCTGCAACCGTGGCTGCCTCTCCAGCGTTTCCTGATCACTGCTGGCCACAGTGATCGGGCACCGGCGGCAACCCCCTCCCGGCACACTGCCATAGAAGCAACAGCTACGGCTCATGTAGCCGCAGCTGTTGCTGTGACCCGATCACTGTGGCCAGCAGTGATCGAGCAGCCGGCCCCACCCCCTTCAGTAAGAAACAGCAGCCGCGGCTCTGGTAGCTGCCGCTGCTGCTATGTATCCGGGCCGCCAGTGGGACACCCTCCCGCTGCGGCACCGGAACAACCATGATCACTAGTTGCTCACTGTGTAGAAGAAGCAGCAGCTGGGGCTCTGTTAGCCACCGCTGCTGCTATGTTTCCGGGCCGCTAGCGGGACACCCTGCCGCTGCGGCTCTGGAACAACAGTGATCACACTAGTGATCACTGTTATGTACAGGATGCAACAGCCACGGCTCTGGTAGCCGCCGCTGCTATGTATCGGGGCTGCCAGCGGGATACCCTCCCGCTGCGGCTCCGGAACAACAGTGATAACACTAGTGTTGACTTTTATGTACAGGAAGCACCAGCTGCGGCTCTGGCTGCTGCTTCTATGTACCCAGGCAACCTAGCGGCGTCCCGCACACTCCCTCCGGCCTCAGCTCCTCCTCCTCCCTCATGATGCCAGATCAGGCACTGTTTTTATAAGGGCCATAGTAGTAATAGTGTTATTTATTTAGTTATACACACACACACCTCCATATTTTATATATATATTAATATATATATATATACACACACACACGTATACACACACGTGTATATATATATCTATATATATATATATATGTGTGTGTGTGTGTGTGTATGATATATATACACACACACATATATATTTATTATATGTGTGTATACGTGTGTGTTTGTATATATATCCATATATATATATATATATATATATACACACACACACACGTGTGTGTATACGCATGTGTGTATATGTGTATGTATATATATATATATATATATATATATATATATATATATTATATATAGAAATAGGGTATGGAAAGAACATGCGCCTGATAGTGTAGTATTTCAAAATATTTTTAGCACGTGCTCGAATATAAATGTGCGTACCCAAAAATAAATCTTTAAAGCTTATCTGTAGGTCTTTTACTGGGACCTCATATGGAGAGATGGTTTCACAACTTCGGGGTGACCAGGAACCTTAAATAAGATTGGCTCGTATTGTGCCAGAACAAGCACATATAGAGGGGTATTCAATATGAAACGTTAACTTCACTGCCGAAGTTAACGTTTCATATCGGAGTTTTTTTCTGCGTTAAGTCTGCTGCGCGCTCCCGCTTATCCCCATATTCAATATCAAATTAACGAAAACGGGAAACTCCGAAGTTGGATTTCCGTAAAGTTACGAATTTTTCCTTAAAATAATTGTAAGACCCCCCTAAATTTGTAAAAACATGGGGGAACACTATGGGTACCCCCGTTTTAGCCTTTAATTGAAAGTCGGGGATTTAAATAGCCGCAGAAGGTGTTTTTTTCCCGACATTGAAGAAGTGATGCAGAAGAGCACTTAGGTTATTTTTTTCGTTTTTTTTAGTGGTCCCATCAAATTTGGGGTACATGAAAATGGGTACTAGCATATTTTGATGTCCCAAAAGTAAATTTTTAAAAATTCTGCATTTGTGCACCTGACGCTATAATTCTATTCTAGAAAACACCTGCCGCATCCTTGCAGAATAGCCCTGAACCTATTTCCCTATTGTTAAACAATTTTTTCCCTTTTTTTTTTTTTTTGCACCCCAATTTTTAAGTACATTTTTTGGGGTGTCCCTATTTTTTTTTTTAACTTTTTTTGACACAGTTCTTTTTTAAATGTCATTCTCAGGGGTGCAGGCTATTTTTTTTAAGCCTGCACCCCTAAACCCCAAAAAACGGACTTATCGCACCCATATTGAATACCCCTATAAGTGTAGTAATTTTAATTAAACTTAAATCAAGCTAAATTAAGATAAAGGGATGCTTATCTGAATAATCAGTAGTGTGGAGAGCAGCTGGAACAGGGTCCCAACGCGTTTCGTCCAAAAAGACTATTCCAGCTCCTCTCCACACTACTGATTATTCAGATAAGCATCCCTTTATCTTATTTCTATGTTTTTTAACCCTGTGTGTACCGTGTATTCCCCATGTACTAAGTATTATTAAACCACTTGTTGATGAAAGCTCCTTTGAGTAAGAGTCACTTTCTGCTTGATTTAAGTTGACCTACTCCACCTGCACATGCTAATGCTGGGGCCATCGTGGGAGTTTGAAGAGGCGACTTAGTACTTTATGCAGAAATTCAAGTAACATTCTGGTACGCATTTACAACTACTTTACCATATCATTCTTTTTGGACACAAAATTACTACACTATATGTGCTTGTTCTGGCTCGATACGAGCCAATCTTATTTAAGGTTCCTGGTCACCCCGAAGTTGTGAAACCATCTCACCATATGAGGTCCCAGTAAAAGACCTACAGATAAGCTTTAAAGATTTATTTTTTGGTACGCACATTTATATTCGAGCACGTGCTAAAAATATTTTGAAATACTACACTATCAGGCGCATGTTCTTTCCATACCCTATTTCTAGATCACATTCACCCTGACTGCCATTCAGGAATACGGGAAGACTGCTGCCACCTTCACCAAAAGGGATCTAAGTGTCACACCTGTTAGCACTAACTGGACTTTATTACTTTTGCACTACGGTGCAATATCACCTGTGATTTGAACCAGAGCGCCATTCTATACATCCTATACATATATATATATATAGTCCACAGCGGCGGCACTCAGATGTACGTCAAAAAAGTACAGGAGATAGTGATAGATATCACCAACGTTTCGGAGCTTTATTCCTGCCCCTTCATCAAGATAAAGACATTTGTAAGTACATATAACATAACATTTAAACTCACAGCTCCCCACGTGTAGTCCGCCCTGAGCGGCTTCCGGGAACAGGTCTCCTGCTGATGACGTCATCACTCCTGTCCCCCCCATCGACGTACACAGCCCGTCAATCCTAGGACAAAGGAGACGCCCATAGCCTGGATCCTCATCACCAGGGCAACGCTCAGCGTCCGGACTTTACAAAAAGCTATAACATGGCACAAAACACATAGAAAAAAAATTATACCATTAACAAAAAAATACACACATATAACACATACAATTCAATATACACATTCAGGACAACATATACCACAGCTTATAGACCACATGAAGCATATCTCATGGATAATATAGACACAGAAAATCATCATATATTATCATCCTGTATCTACATAACAGTAAAACGTTAATAAAATATCACCAAGAGTGTCCATTAACATACAAATATTTGTCTCAGAGCACAAGATGCTAGTCAAATCCACAAGCAACATCACAAAGCCGTGAATTTCAATAATCACTTGCCAGCAAAATACTGACAGTTTGGAGAGAACATATAAACTCTACCTACCACTCATATCACTACATTGTTTCATACTGATAACCTATAATATTCCACAGATATAGCTCAAAGAAAACAATGTAGACTTAGATTTTCGTTCAGACCCCGTGGTGCCAATGCGTCTAATTTAAATATCCAACGGGCCTCGCATTGAAGTAACCTACGAGATCTATCACCCCCACGTAGGGATTTAGGTACATGATCAATGATCATGTACCTAAGTGATGCCACACTGTGGCCACTGGAAGCAAAATGTCGTGCCACCGGTTGGTCACTACCTCCAGATGAAACAGCGGCCCGAATGGCCGACCGGTGCAACGCCATCCTCTCTCTCAATGTTCTGTCGGTTTTCCCGACGTATATAAGCCCACAGGGACAAGTAATGACATAAACAATAAATTTGGTGGTACATGTCAATCTATGACGAATGGCAAATCTATGTGCACTATATGGGTGGCAAAAACTATTGCCTACCGTCAGTGAACGACAAGTCATACAGTTCAAACATTTAAAACAACCCAATTTGGGCCGCAAAAAACATCCTGTATTAGTTGTATTCATGCCACTAATATCGGTTTTAACAACCCAATCGCGTAAATTACGTCCCCTGGTGTAACAGGGCATAATATTGATGTTATGCAGGTTCAAATCTGGATCAGTGCCCACAATCGGCCACAATTTATAAGTAGAGCTTCTGATATCATTACTTTGGGTATGAAAATGATTAACCCACGGTAACCTATCTTTTTTCATTCCCTTTCTTTTCCCAGTTTTAAGTAAATCAGCCCTCGGTATCGCTAGTGCTTTTTTCCTAGCCTGATCCAAAATGTTAACAGGATAACCTCTCATGAGAAATTTATTCCTCATCAGGTTAATCTCTTTGATAGCCATATCTTCATTACTACAGTTCCTGCGAGCCCGCAGGAACTGTGAATATGGCAGACCGTATTTCAGCGATCTAGGGTAGCAACTCCCAAAATGTAGAAGAGTATTCCTGTCTGTGGGCTTACTATATAATTCCGTCACCAACTTGCCACCCTCTAATCTCAATTTAACATCCAAATAGTTCACACTCAGGTTATTAATATTGAATGTGAACTTAATCGGGTTGTTGGATGAATTGTGTCGATCCATAAAATCTACAAACTGGCACTCAGTACCCGTCCAAATCAGGAATATATCGTCTATGTATCTGGCATAAAAGATAATCATGCCAGATACACAGACATCCTGAAAAAAAATCTCCTGCTCAGCTTGAAACATATATGCGTTGGCGTAGGATGGGGCAACTTTCGACCCCATCGCTACGCCAACCAATTGCAGGAAGAGCTGATCATTATACATAAAAAAATTTCTACTGAGAATCATCTCCAAAAGATCGATCACCAAGTTAACATCAGGACCACAATAAGACGTACTCCCAGCAATGAGTTTTCTCACTGCCATTAAACCATCTACATTGGGGATAACAGTATACAGACTGTTTATATCGATACTACATAAGAAACTTCCCTGTGGTATTTCTGGTGGTGCATAGATCTTATTCAAAAATGTTGTAGTATCAAGGAGAAACCTAGGGTGTTCCCTAATACATGGCTGTAGAATATCATCCAAAAATACAGATACCACCTGGAACAACGACCCCCTGGCCGATATAATCGGTCGTCCAGGGGGGTTGTCCAGGCGTTTGTGTATCTTGGGTAAAGTGTACAATAAAGCCACAGTGGGGCATTTAGGAATCAATGCCTCCTTCAGATGACTGGGAATCATCCCCTCAGAGACAGCTAGATCTAACCTATCCCGTAATTGATTCATGAATACATCCGTAGGATTATTATCAAGTAATCTGTACACTGTCGTGTCAGCTAACTGCCTCTCTATTTCGGACATGTATTCAGAAAGGTCCTGCACAACAATTGCTCCGCCCTTATCGGCAGGACGGAACACCACATCTTTATACTCTGATAGATCTTGTAAGGCTCTCCATTCCCCTATTGATAGATTGTTGTCGGCTGTTTTTTTATCCATCTCCCCAATGGAACGTTTAACATCACAATCCAACATCCGTATGAATGTTCTGATCTACATTCTAGTCTACATTGTTTTCTTTGAGCTATATCTGTGGAATATTATAGGTTATCAGTATGAAACAATGTAGTGATATGAGTGGTAGGTAGAGTTTATATGTTCTCTCCAAACTGTCAGTTTTTTGCTGGCAAGTGATTATTGAAATTCACGGCTTTGTGATGTTGCTTGTGGATTTGACTAGCATCTTGTGCTCTGAGACAAATATTTGTATGTTAATGGACACTCTTGGCGATATTTTATCAACGTTTTACTGTTATGTAGATACAGGATGATAATATATGATGATTTTCTGTGTCTATATTATCCATGAGATATGCTTCATGTGGTCTATAAGCTGTGGTATATGTTGTCCTGAATGTGTATATTGAATTGTATGTGTTTATCTGTGTGTATTTTTTGTTAATGGTATAATTTTTTTTCTATGTGTTTTGTGCCATGTTATAGCTTTTTGTAAAGTCCTGACGCTGAGCGTTGCCCTGGTGATGAGGATCCAGGCTATGGGCGTCTCCTTTGTCCTAGGATTGACGGGCTGTGTACGTCGATGCGGGGGACAGGAGTGATGACATATATATATATATTTATACACAGTATATGTAAGTATATAAACACTGTCGCAGACGGATGTACCACAGCTCCCCATGGTTGCCCAAAATAGGCAGCAATGTTGGGAGGGACCCTAATGTACATTATAATAAATTACTTCTATCCAGAAACAGCAGATGAAGAACACCAATAGGGAAAACTCATAAGAAGCAAGGACAGTGGGCCCGATTCAGAGCCGCTCGCAAGTGGCCCGATGTTAATGAACTGCGCATTCGCTGCGGCCGGCGTGCGCATGCGCGAGCCCCACTGAGCGACTGATATTCGCAACAAGACGGGGCTCGCAACAAGACTGGGTGGCCCTAGAGGGCGCCACTGAGGGCCTCATTCAGAGGCGGTCGGAGGATGCAAGCGGTCGCTCAGAAACTGGGCGGCCACTTGCATCCGCTCGGGTGATGGTCGCGATGGTCAGAGATCATCGCGACCATCGGGGCTTACGACGAGACCCTAGGGTAGGGTCTCACTTGTCGTAAGCCCCGGAGAGCTTCTGGCTCTGTCAGAGCCGGAAGCTCTCCACTGACATCACTAGTGTGTTATACAGGGCATTACTGCATGTGGCATAATGTGTTATACAGGGCATTATTGCATGTGGCATAATGTGTTAAACAGGGCATTACTGCTTGTGGCATAATGTGTTTATAAAGGGCATTACTGCATGTGGCATAATGTGTTTATAAAGGGCATTACTGCATGTGGTATAATGTGTTTATAACCCACAGTGTGATGAATTGTGGGTGTTCCGCAAGGACACGCCCCCTTTCCGGAAGCGCGTGCGCTTTTAGGGCACGCAGAGGGACGTCATCTAAAAAGAGTTGGGGTTTTTTTTTTGGGGGGGGGGGGCGCAACTGTGAACTCAGTAGTGGACTTCCTGCTCTATTAGAGCCAGACCACTCGGCCTTGTGGAAGCTAGACCCTACCCCAGGGTCTCGTTGCAAGGCTGATGGTCCCACAGCTTTGCGAGCGGCCGGAGAAAAAAAAAAAAAAAAACATACACCAACATTCCCTGCGTGCGGCCACCAGCAGCGAGCGGCTCTGAATCAGGGCCAGTGTTTCATTTAGACCCAATGGATGTACTGTCTGCAGAATGTAAATCCATTTGGCTTCTCTGTAAAGTATACCTCCACGCAGTGGCGTATCTATAATGGGTGCAGTGTGTGCGGGGCACATGAGCCCCCGGGTCCAGGAGGCCCCGCACCGCACACCCTGCACCCATATTATTTTAAACTCACCTGTCCGTGGTCCCGCGTCGGGTGTCAGCGCTGCTCAGAACACCGGAAAATGGCCGCCGCTGCCATCTTTCTGGCGTTCTGCGAATGCGCAGTAGACTCCGGGCACACTCTAGTGCCCAGAGTCTACTAATGCTCCGGTGGCTGGCCAGCCACGTCAGTCGGCTGTCGGCCAAAGGGGAGAGAGGAGGGGGCCCCACACGGGGAGTGCACACAGGCCCCCTACTCTCTTAAGACGCCCCTGCCTCCATGATCTCCTCCTCTCATGATCGACCCAGTCAATCATTTTATAGTGGATTGTGGAAAGATTGTGATGAAAATCCCAAAAATGTTTGGCTACTGGTAGATCTGAATTTTTGCCTTCTATGGCTGCACGGATGCTTGATCTGTGTAACCCCATGTGCTCCTTCATTTGTCAGGTTGTTTTTCTGATATATTGTAATCTGCATGGACATCTTATACAGTAAATGATGTATCTGCTAGAACAAGTGAGTGGGTATTTGATTTCAAAAACTTTTCCAGATCTGGGGTGTACAAAAGAATTTCCAGTTTCAAGTAAACTACACGTGATCCAGCCCACACACCTATAATTGCCTGCTTTGTGAGTCAAAAAATTAGATGGATTAGGGTCACTATGGCTAATATAATTTTTCACAATCCTATCCTTGATGTTCCTATCCCTTCTGAGTTATGGTAGAATAGTGTGTCCTTTCAGTGCTGGTACTTGTGGATTTTCTGACACAATAGGCCAAATACCTCTGGCAGCTTTCATGAGGTCATAACTTGCTGTAGTAAAATCCCGAGTCCATATGATGCGGTTGCCCATATGTTCCTTTTGATTGAGCGAGAGTGTCTCACTCCTGAGAGGTGAACGTGCTTGTTGCTTAGCTTTATTAAGAGACTTATAGTGATATCCTCGTTGGAGGAATTTCTTCATCATGTTGTCGATTTGAATTTGTGCATCCTGTGGGTCACTACAGATCCGAATGATTCTAAGGAACTGTGAATATTGCAGCCCCCACTTTGAAGAGGGAGGATGATGTCTCTCCGCTTGCAACACTGTGTTCCTGTTGGTTCTTAGAAAATACATTGAGGCCTGGAGAATCCCCCATGTCATTCTGACAAATGGTTACATCCAGAAACTGTATCTTCTCGTAACTGCTCTCGAATGTGAATTTAATAGGGGAATCCCACTGATTGATGTTGGACATAATAAGAAGATATCGTCCATGTAGCAAGAAAAAAACATCAATTTATTGTGCAATTAGTGGGTCCGCAAAAAATAATTCTTCATTCAACTGAGAACATTTACACATTCGCAAAGCTAAGGGCCACACATGACCCCATAGCACAGACAGAAAGTTGTTTATATACCTTTCCATCAAACAGGGAATAATTCTGTTTAAGGCCCGTATTCAATATGTTTCGCACCCGCAATACTTTTTCGCCTGGTAGACTTTTTGCCTACATCGTGTGTTGTGTGTGCGGAAACTTTTTGTGCACGTCCCCGCGATTACCCGTATTCAAAATGAAAGCACGTGAAAACAACACACGGCGATACTTGAACAGGGGGAAAGTCATCTCCAAAATGGGGTAATCAGCCTGGCACCCCCCAAAAGATGCACTGACATGGGGGATCACTATGGATACCCCGTATTGGCCTGCTGAAGGTATTTGGTGTTTTTAAATGGCCTCAATAGGCGCTGTTTTACGTATTTGCATAAGTGGTGAGGAATAGCATTTTGTTTTATTTTCGGGAGAAAATAACTAGTCCCTGCAAATTTTGGGTACCTGAATATGGGGGGTAGCATATTTTTAAGTTGCTAAAGTGTAGTTAAAAAATACGTACAAAATCCAACTGCCGCAAACACCTGCAATCAAAAAAACACCTGGGGCATACTTGGGGACCCCGCTGGAGTCTATTTCGCTAGTTTTTAACTTTGTCCCCCAACTTTTTTTTTTCGCCCATAAAAAAGGTAAGTAATTTTTTGGGGTGTCCTTAAGTCTTTTTTTAAGATTTTTTTTACGCAGTTTTCCTTTGGGGGACTGTCTTAAGGCTGCACTGGGGTTCCCGTAATGTTGCACCCCAAAACCCTATTTCTGCACCTTTCTCCGCCCGCTATTCATAAGCAAAACTTTTTCGCGTATTACATTGCATTAACTTTCCGCCTAGGCGGAAAGTCTTTCAAATTGAATATGGCGATACTTTTCCACCTGGCGAAATGATGTCATCGGCGAAAACTTTTTTTCTCGATTTTCGCTCCAATTTGAATACGGGCCTATGTGTCAATTCCAATAGATGAATAAAGAAGTCCACATCTGGGCTAGTGTAGCTCGAATTATCAGTCAGAAATGTTTTTACAGCATTGATGCCCTGCGAGTGGGTATTACTGGTGTACAGACTAGTGACGTCTATGGTACATTAAGTATTTGTCGAGTAATGGAGAAAGTGTCTACAGATAAATTCTGTGGTATCTCGTAGGAAGGTGGCTTGTGTCTGTACCAATGGTTGCAAGATATAGTCCAAATATTGGGAGATGCCGTAATACAAAGAATCTCTTGCTGCGATTATAGGCCTCCCTGGTGGTGTACGGGCATTTTTGTGCAGCTTGGGTATCGTATCAAACGCCGCTATTTTAGGATATTGTTGCATTAAAGCTTCTTTGGTCTGTAAAGTGATGGTGTGACACAGCCATGTCCAATATTGCTTCAATTTATTTTTGAATGCTATGGTAGCATCTGCGTTTCATTTTTCATATATTAAAGTGTCTGACACTTGACTGTAAATCTCAGTGTTGTAGGCTAATATATCCTGAACCATTATCCCTCCACCCTTGTCGGTGGGGCAGAAAGTGGTATCCCTGTATCCCTCCAGCTGTCTCAGGGCACATTTTTCTAAGGGGGGCATAATTGATCTAAAACCACTGACCTCAGCACCTGGTGCAGGCTCTCCTATTAGATGCAAAGTGGCTGTTGTGACAACCCCTGAGGGGGCTTCTGGCTGGTGGTAAGCTATGTCCTGTTTGAACATTCTGCCTCACTAGACAAGGCTGCCCCACTGGAGTTGTCCATTTCCAGAGGGAATTTCCTAGCTTTGCGGAATTTTGGACTTCTCTCTATGTATTGGCCCCAGTTGTAAGCCCAACTGTAGACCTTCAGCTCTGCATAATCTCTTACAACAGTTTGTAATTTAGCTTTCTTAAACTGTATCAGGTCAGAGCGATATTTGTCTACTTGCGAGGATAATTTGTTCAACCAATCTTGTGTGGTAATAGCAAAAGAAGGGTATCATAAATAAATGGCGCTAGCCCAATAAACCATACAAAAGCATTTAATAAAACATGAGGTTTCTGTCACAGGTGAAGACATATACACCTTCAAAATCAGCAAAATAGCTGTATTGGATAAAATGAAGTAGATAACAATATGGCAGAGAATTATGCCAAAAACAATTATACACATAAGGCAGAGATATATGCCAGAAACAATCATAAAAAAGCCTCTAACATGGGAGGCTGAGTTCTCCAGAACTAAAAGCAGTGTTAAGAAAGCGCCTAGGCTTTACCAGTGGTTGTATGTCCTTTTTGTTGTATCAACACATTTCGAGAAGCTTCCTGGTCTCTTCCTCAAGGCAGTGTAGTATCTGTCTTAATTCTTGGAGGACTCGAAGTTAGTAATTTTTTCTTTTACCGGGTTCAGTTATCTTCTCGACTCTTCTATAACTATAAGGGGTAAATTTACTAAAGTGAGAGTTTTTAGAAGTGAGTTTTAAAAGTGATGTTGCCCATAGCAACCAATCAGATTCTACTTAACATTTAAATAGCACCTTCTAGAAGATAATAGCTAGAATCTGATTGGTTGCTATGGGCAACATCACTTTTAAAACTCACTTCTAAAAACTCTCACTTTAGTAAATTTACCCCTAAGTATCAAGTCGAATGTACACTTATTCAGTACAGATGCCCATCTACAACAATCTCTGGATTATACTGGCCAATTGCCTAAAACGCCACCGAGTTTCAACTGGGCGCTGGAAAAGGACGGCAGAGCACGTTGGTGTTAGCACAGGTATTTATATGGTGTATTTCAGTGTTCATTCATGTCTTGATAAAGTAGTTTCATCCTCCGAAACGTTGACCGCTTACCAGACAGTGTCTGTTTCTTGATTGAATTTTACAAGTCTTTGAGTGGGTATGCAGTCGGGAAGCCGGCGGATCTAATCCCGACAGCCGGCTTCACGACTGCTTTATCCCGGCGAGGGTTAAATGACAGGCGTCTAAATCTAGACGCCTGTCATTTTACCGGCGCCGGGAGACCGGCACCCGGCATCCCAATCAAAGTGATGCCGGGCGCTGAGCGTGGACAGCCGCAGGTGGAGGGGAGGCTTAGGTTTAGGGCTCCCGGGGGGACTTATGGTTAGGCACCCCCCCGGGAGGTTGTTAGGGTTAGGCTAGGGGAAGGGACGGTTAGGCACCCCCGGGGGGAGGTTAAGGATAGGCACCCCCTCAGGGGACTTAGGTTTAGGTGGCGGGGAAGGGGGGGTTAGGTTTAGGCACTTAGAGGGGGGATTAGGGTTAGGCACTGGGGGGGTAGGTTAGGGTTAGGCACCCTAAAGGAGGGTTAGGGGGTTAGAAATAGGTTAGAGAATACTTACCTTCGACGATCGGGATTTCCTCCTCTGCCGGCCTCCTGGTGTCGGGATTCCAACCGCCGGGCAGGGGTCTGGCGGTAAATTATACCGCTTCCCGAGTGCCTTCATCCTTTGCTGTGGCTACATACTAGATATATATATCTCAGTTAATGCAACGTTTCAGTTCTTATTTATTATAGCACTGTCATCAGGCTAAATAAAATAGATATAAAGTTCACCTGAAATACCTCCATCACCAACACCTCGTGAATGCCAAAGCTGGAGGTGGCACCACTCAACCAGTCCGACGGCGCATAGGTGATGATGTCATCGCACCCGATGTGTCATAAGTGACATAACCTCACCATGGAAACAAAACAATACTGTATAAAAATATGTAGAAACAGAGGTATAAGTGAATACACACAGTACAAAATAGGATAAAAAACATGATTTATATCATTATGATTGCTCCTGTATCCAACTTGCACAAGCATATCGCATCTTGATAACAGGGTCTACACCAGATAATATAGTCTACACAGAATGTCATATAAATACATATTAGAACGCCTTATTAATGGGCACTAATCTAATACTCCTTTTACACCAGAGCTAAAACCTGGGTTACTGCAGGGTTAACCCGGGTAGCTCCTTGGTGTAAAAGGGGACAGGGTTGGATTTCCAGGTCGAGTGACCCGGAAATCCAACCCAGGTAACTTGCAGGGTTTAACACAGGAATAACCTGTGAAACCTTGCATTGTGAACAGCGCGGTCCGGGTCACGATGACCTGGAGTGCGCTGCATCCCTCATTAGCTGGCTTCAGTGGAGCTTGGAGATGACGTCATCTCTGAGCATCCACTTCCACGCCGGAAGAGCCGGGTCACTGCAGACCCGGCTCCGGTGTGAATGGTGCCGTCTCTGGAATATCCTGGGTCGACGCTGGCTAAATTCCGGGTCTGAACCAGTTTGGTACACTGTTTCAACCTCCGGGTCAGACCCGGAATTTAGGTATAAAAGCAGTATAATAGTGCTGCCATACTAGTAATATTAATAAACATACTGAAATAGTTAATTATATACAGTAGGTACCATGCTTAGACTTTTTAATCATGCTATAAAATTTACAAAGTATGGTAACACTGATCTTATAAAAATTATTTAATCCATGAAGGTCATTAAGTCCCTTGGGGACAAGGGTCCCTAATTTAAATATCCATCTACTCTCAGCTTGGAGCAATTTTAGACCATGGTTACCCCCCCGTATGGTGTGGGGGATATGATCAATCATCCTGTACTGTAAGGATGACAGTAGATGAAGTGCATTACAAAAATTACAAGCTACCGGCTGATCACTTTTGCCGCTGGCAAGAGCCGCTCTTATGGTGGATCTGTGGGCAGCCATACGCTCTTTGAAAGAACGTTCAGTCTTTCCAATGTATGAAAGTCCACATGGACAAATCATTTGGTAAATGATAAATCTACAATTTCATGTGAGTTTATATTTAATATAATGAGAGTTATGAAAAGAACTTACCTTTGGTAACTCTCTTTCTTCGAAGTCCATAAGGTCCACAGGGAGACCTTGGGGTGTAGGTTGGATCTGGATCCAGGGCAATACGCAGTTAAAGCTTTTGCTCCCAGGATGCACTGGTCCATCCTTCCTATACACCGCCCCCGAGCCAGAGGCACCTCAGTTGGTAAG
The DNA here is from genome assembly GCA_031769625.1 of Taudactylus pleione. Lineage (NCBI taxonomy): Eukaryota > Metazoa > Chordata > Amphibia > Anura > Myobatrachidae > Taudactylus > Taudactylus pleione. The sequence continues at coordinate 15,538,378 of JAUIMM010000084.1, read as the reverse complement.
TAGCCAAAGGCCGGAGGAGGATAAGAGAGTAGAAGACTGGTACACACAATAATCACACTCTCAGAGAAGGAGATGGGAAACCAGTGACCAGAAATATAGCCCATATGAAGCCAGGTGCGGCAGGGCGGGTGCCCTGTGGACACTATGGACTTCGAAGAAAGAGAGTTAACAAAGGTAAGTTCTTACCATAACTCTCATTTTCTTCTTCAGGGTCCATAGGCTCCACAGGGAGACCTTGGGGATGTCCCAAAGCAGTCCTTTAAAGGGTGGGGACGCTCCTGTGCTAAGAGGAGATTCCAGCGCCCAAAGGAAGCATCCTGAGCGGCTAAGGTATCTAATGCATAGAACCTTAAAAAGGTCTGAATGGAAGACCACGTGGCCACCTTACAAAGCTGAACAGCCGAGGCGCCACGGCGAGCCACTCACAAGGGGCCCACAGACCGAGTAGAATGAGCAGTAACAGAAGCTGGAACAGGCAGGTCTGCCTGTGTGTAAGCCTCTGAGACAGTCATATGAAGCCATCTGGCCAATGTTTGTTTATTGGCTGGCCTTCCTTTTTTGTGAAAACCATAGAGCACAAACAAGGAGTCCGATATCTGAAGGGAACTGGTATGGTCCACAGAAATCCTGAGACCGTAGACCACATCCAATGAGGCCTCACCAGCCGAGAGGTCTGGTGACTGAAAGGCCGGTACTATAATATGGAAATGAGAAACCACCTTAGGAAGAAATTCAGGGTGAGTGCGAAGCACAGTCCTATCCTGGTGAAATATCAGAAAGGGAGGGACGACAGGAGAGTGCCCCCAATTCTGACACCCTCCTGGCAGATGCAATAGCCAGAAGAAAAAGAGAGTCTTCGCTGTTAACTTCTTGAGTTCTTCAGAATCCAGGGGTTCAAATGGAGAACAGTGGTGGTCACGAAGAACTACTGACAAATCCCACAGAGCCACTGGAGGGACAAAGGGAGGTTGAATTCGGAGGACACGCTGGAGGAAGGTGTGGACATCTGTTAGTGGAGCAAGTCTATGCTGGAACCAAATGGATAGAGCGGGGACATGCACTTTCAGCGAAACAAGGCGAAGTCCAAAGTCCAATCCAGCTTGAAGGAAGGCCAGGACTCTGGAAATCCTAAACACTTGAGGATCGTAGCTTCTGGTACGATGCCATTGGAAATATCCGAGCAGAGGCTGGCTTATGCGTTCTGAGCATAGTGCTGACTAAAGAGCTAGAGAATCCTTTTGACCTCAGGAGGGATGTTTCAAGAGCCACACCGTCAAAGACAGACGACCCAGGTCCGGGTAAAGGCAAGGACCTTGAGACAACAGGTCCGGACATTGTGACAGCAGGAACGGAGTGTTGATGGAGAGACTCCGAAGAGCTGAGTACCAGTGCCATCTGGGCCAAGCTGAAGTCACCAGCAGGACAGTACCTCCGTCTTGTTTGAACTTCCGAAGAACTAGAGATAGAAGGGGGACTGGAGGGAATAGGTACTCAATCTGGAAGGTCCATTTAACTGGTGCATCTACCAAGGTTGCCTTGGCATCTCATGTTCTGGACCCTTACACTAGTAGTTTGTGATTGTGTCGGGAGACCATAAGGTCCACCTATGAGAGGCACCATCTGTGCCCTTGGAGTTGATACACCTCTTGGAGAAGCGACCGTTCCCCGGGAAGCATGTCGTGACGGCTGAGGAAGTCTGCTTCCCAATTGAGAACTCCCGGAAGGAACATTGCAGAGATGGCCGGGAGGTGACCCTCGGCCCATGTCAAAATGCGTAACACTTCTGTCATTGCTGCCCGACTTCGAGTGCCTCCTTAATGGTCGATGTAAGTCACTTTTGTGGGAATTTCGGACTGAACCTGTACAGGTTTTTCCGTGAAGTATGTGGGGGCCAGGTTGAGGGCCCTGTAGACAGCTCGCAGTTCCAATATGTTGATTGACAGGGTAGATTTGACCGATGTCCAACGGTCCTAAAAGGAGTGCGGACCGGTCACTGCGCCCCCGTCCCAGAGACTGGCGTCCGTTGTTAGGATTACCCAGTTCAGGATCCAAAAGGAGTGCATATAATATAATAATCACAAGTTGGTAAGTCAAAATGCTACAGTCTATAATAGAGGGCTGCTCGTTGTAGAGACAAGTAACTTATATATTGCAATGTCCCGTACTAGAGCAATGTGATATAAACAATACCTTTGTGGTGGTTATTGTGAAGATCTTATGCAATACTCTGACAGGGAAGAGGTGAATCTTTATTTTGACAAAGGGAAGCTGTGGTCCCGAAATGGTGCCTTATGATGTTTTATTGAAATATACATCTTTTGAATAATCATTGAAGTCTCCAAGTGCCGCCGTTCTTGCTGTTGCTATTTATATATATATATAAAATCCTCCTCACTTAAACCTGCAGCCCATAACTTGCCTGATAGCTGTATGGGGGCATACAATATGGCATTGGGTATAATGCAACCACCGTGTATGTAGGATACTAGTAGGAAGCAATATACTGGTCCTGTCTTATGCCTGGGTAAGCTGCAGGAGAACACAGCCGAAATATGGCACCGTGCAACAAATGTATGTGACAAAACCTCACAAATACTTCGTTCTATAAATGTGAGGCACATGAAAACCCTTAAATACACCTGTATGTTAAGGTAATAGTCCGAGAAAAAAAACACTGGTCCTGACTGATGCTTGGATAAGCTGCAGGAGCCCACTGTCTAAGTATGCGACACACTGGTCCTGTCTGACACTTGGTAAGCTGCAGGAGCTCTTTTCCGAAATATGGCACAGTGCAGCACACACATTAATCATAAACTGAGGTTTGTCAGTGAACTGAAATCCTCAGCTTACACCTGGCACTCCATGAAACACAGTTGATATAAATAAAAATAAATACAAATATATGGATTAAATTGTGAAGAAGAATTGTGTAAAAATTACTTATTTTACACAGTACACAGTGCTGCAAAACTTAATATCAGTTGCCAACCTGACATACAAAAATTAAAACCACAAAAAAGAAAATAAGTTGCGCTGCTGCTGCTGTGTAATAAGCTGTACCTGATTGATCTAATTAATTAATTAGCCTCTCTGAATCATAAAAAACAACATTTATTACACACACAATAACAATATAATAATACATTAAAATGTAACTTTCAAATGAGGGTGTTTTCCACACAATGCTACAGTTGTTGCAACAACTCATGTGACTATTAAAATAGTGATAGGTTTAAATCCCCATAAATAGAGTCTTGACTTGGGTAAAATTGTAGATGGTAAAGTTCAAATGCTCACCGCTTGCTACCACCTTAGGTGCTTTAGATATCCAGTTATACCCCTTTTCCACCAAAATTCCGGGTCTGACACGGAGTTGGAACAGGGTTCCTATCCGGAACAGACCCAGAATTTAGCCGGCGCCGACTCGGGAAATTTCTGAGTCGGCGCCGCTCACACCGCAGTAGGGTCTGCATAGACCCGGCTTTTCTGGCGTGAAAGTGGACGCTTGGAGATGACGTCATCTCCATGCGCCACAGAAGCCGAACCAATCGGTCGGCATGCGGCTCACTCCAGGTCATCAGGACCCGGAGTGTGCCGTACACACGGCAGGGTTTCACGGGCTGCGCCCGTATTAAACCCTGCTATTTACCTGGGTTGGATTGCCGGGTCACTCGCCAGGACAGCATAGCCTATGGACCCTGAAGAAGAAAATATGGTTTTCCTGTATGTGGATGATAAAAAGTATCACCTGGGATCATGAAACTGCAGGTGGTACATGAGCATCTCAAACATCCCTTTTACCTTGCAGGAAATTATATTTTTGATCTACTCTACTTTTAGTAATTTCAGTCTTAACCAAATAGTCCTTTAAATTGCGGCCACGCTTATAGCATCAATTTCACATCCTGCAACTTTAAGTCTCAATTTGTTTGTATCATTGGCCATAACCTTTTCGATGTCTGCTTTATGGATGTAATTATGGAGTTATATTGTGTAACCCATGGGAACAATGCAGTTTTAGAGGATTTATCCTTTTTAATTAGTAGGGTGCTCCTATCTAACTTAAGAGCTCTTTTTTTGGCTTCAATAAGCAAAGCTGCATCATATCCTCTCTCCAAACATTTAAGCAACATAGCATCCATCTGTGCCTCTGCATTAATTGGATCTTACGTGATCCTTTTCATGCGCAGGAATTGTAAATAAGGGAGCCCCCTCGTCAAAAGCTTTCGGTGGAAGCTTTGCATGTGTAATAAATTGTTATGGTCGGTAGATTTAGTACATAAAGATGTAGATATAAAGCTCACCTTAAATACCTCCATCACCAACACCTTGTGAACGCCAAAGCCGGAGGTGGGCCCTCATCACTTTTGCGCTGTTGGACTGGGTGAGTGGTCCCACTTCCGGCTTTGGCGTTCATGAGGTGTTGGTGATGGAGGTATTCAAGCTGATCTTTATATATATTTTATTTAGCCTGTTGACAGTGCTATAATAAATAAGCACGGAATGTTGAAATGTTGCTTTAACTGAGATGCCGGTATTGTGATTCATTTCAATAGCCTGGAATACTGCACCATTGGGAGAGTATGTTAGTAACTGTGCTGGCACCCGGCCACATTGTTTATAACCTGGAGAGCCAGACCGTACACATATATAGATCTATATCTATCTATCTATCTATATATCCTTCCATCGGGTAATCTCGGCTGCGATACACGTCGCTCTGATGTGTACCAGGCCTTAGTGTTTTTTGTTGCGCTGTGTTTTTGATTTTTTGATCTCACTTAACTTCACCCAAAACTATTTATTTATTTCTGGATGGAGATATCATTTAACAAGGGTAGTCTTGCAAGAACTACATAGAGAAGGAAACTAGTTGGGTTGCAGTCAATGCATAACACTGATAACTGCTTGGACTATTTTAAATAGGTATCTACCCTGTGTCCTTCTTGTTCAGATGAACAGACATCAAATACTATTATTTAATGATCCTTTTTATGTTCAGATTAATCATCCCCATAACTAAAAGATGAGCAATACGAATTCACTATTGCTGGCATCATATCTCAAGACGATTCAATTCAAAACGTTGTGACTAGCGTCAAGGTGTTCCCTGAGCTATTCAATTGTCCCCATTGCGCCCTGCACTTAGTCGAAAGATACTGGGTACCTCGCCTGTCTAGTAGTGGTAACTAGCATTCTCATATTAAAGTGCCGGCCGCAAGGTTGTTAGCATCGCGGCAGGCACTAAAATCACATTTCTGCTTGCACCTCAGGAGAGTGTGACCAGAAATTATCTAATCAAACTTAACAGCGTTGTCAATTGAATAGCTCCAGGAACTCTTTCCCGACGCTATTCACATTGCGCTGAATTGAATCGCCCCCAAAGTGCGTGACTTATTTGAAATTCTGTAGTACCTGTTGCAGGTAAGATCTTTTCATATTACCATACAATTAATATTCTTAGGGGCAAAATCAAGTAAGCATGGAAGCTGGCAGAAAATTTTTAAGTGGCTACGCGCGTTACCCATAAACAGCCTACCGTAACTGGCTGATAAATGCGCAAAGTGACTCGCATGTAATTGAATATACCCCTTTTTGTAGTACTAATATTTTATATACTCCACAAACTAGAGAAAAACAATGAACATACATTGATAGTAATGCATTGACCATGTACTGGGGGAGATGTATGAACCACCGAAGCGGCATCGGCGCACGTTATGTGCGATACTTGCGAGATCCCGCACATGCTCAGTGGAGCCGGTCGGGACTGAGACACAACGCATCAGCACTAGACTGATGCGCTGTGGTCTCTAGCGGGGATCACCAGAGGGGGGAGTTATCACTCCCCCGCTCCGGTCTGGCCGATGAGATGTTAATACATCTCATCGTTAGTGCTTCCTGCTTCGTGTCAGTAAAGAGGCGAAGCAGGAAGTGTTATAGCGGCACGGTGCCACTATAATACCTCTCCCCCACTGAAACAAGCGCAAGGACCTGCTCACCACATAGCGCAACAACAGGAAACCCTGATACTAACGTGTAAAATACATTTGTGAAAGTATAAATGCAATTTTTAAAATGATAGGACTATACACTCATTTTAATAAAGTGCAATTCACATAAATATCAGTTATGCATATATTTACTTTAATGACGTTTCAATATTTGAAAAAGGAGGAGCATGACAGACACAGTGACAAATGGCCAACTAACCATAAAATGAGTAAATAACTACATCTATAATTCCTATTACCAGTTTGTGGTACCAGAAGAGAACGCACATGATTTCTATGTCCATGCACACATTACAATGATTGGATGCAGCTACATGCCTATTATAAATTATACAAATATGGCGGTAGTACGAATACATTCTTCCTCAACCAAGATGGCCGACCGCAGGAAGTACGTCATCATTGCTGACCGGAACTTTTAATTCTATGAATAATACGGGACATGTCACGGAAGTACCGGAGTGTGAGAGTGTGAGTGGCTTCTCTGACAGCTGAGTGTAAGGTTATGTCAGACTGTAGTACAAGTGTGCTAAATTGTGGGCGGGGATGTAATAGGATAGAGCAACTCCTGTCATCTGTTGTGGAACTACAAGTTCCAGAATAGCCTTGAGCTAAAGATTTTAGTGTATCCTGGGACTTGTAGTTCCCCACCAGCTGGAGAGACATATAGTGCCCACTTGCAGCGTTTGAGGAGAGTTGGGAGTATTTCTGCCCGATGAAGCTACAGTTGCCCTCGTTCTGTGACTCTAGATGTTGGACTGTTAGTGAGTTCAGTGCTTTGTATTCATAATATAGTCAATAGGACAATTTCGTTCTAAATCTGTTTTTGTTCCCGCAGGTGATGCATTTGTATAACCCAGCTTATTTGTGAAACTTGTCCTCATGATTTCCTCCCAGCCACAGGGGGTCATTCCCCAGCTCAGGTATTGTAGTTATATTACTATATTGTAATTCTAGGGATCTGGAATCCTATTTGGGATTTTTTAAACTACTAAGGTTCTACTAAAGTGCATTAAAGAGTTTACTTAGGGGTTCATTCAATTAGGGGAGATGTGTGGGTGATGCCTCCAATGTGCCTTTGTGGTGGCATTGGATCACTGGCAACAGCAACTTATCTTACCCCACTTTTTGCCCCTACATCACACATTTAAGTTTGCAGCCACATAGGGGTACATATTAAACTACCCAAATTAAGGCTACTGTATGTACGGATATCTGCGCTCTGCACATTGCCTATACATAGCACTGGAACAATGCTGTTTGGTATCGCTAGTAAGTGAACTGACCCTTTATTGCAGGGATGGCCAACCCTGCTCCTCGTGAGCTACCAACAGTGCATGTTTTCCAGGTCTCCTCATAGAATCACAAGTGAAATAATTGGCTCCACCTGTGGATCTTTTCAAATGTGTTAGCGAGTAATAAATACACCTGTGCACCTGCTAGGTGGTCTGGAAAACGTGACCTGTTAGTAGCGCTCGTGGACCGAGGTTGGCATACCCCTACTGTATTGTGATTAAAGAATAGCAGACAATTGGCTTTACTTTAAAACTCAAATTACACCATACTCCACTTTCATACTGAAAAGGAAATGGTGTATATGGGTTTTTATTTTAGGTTGATAAGATGATTTTATCATGGTACAATGTTAAAAAAGATGTACAGCCATGGCCAAAAGTTTTGAGAATGACACAAGTATTGGTTTTCACAAAGTTAGCTGCTTCAGTCTTTTTAGACCTAGGCTTTTATTGACAATTACATTGTTTATGCAAAGAGTCAATATTTACAGTGTTGACCCTTCTTTTTTAAGACCTCTACAATTCGCTCTGGCATGCTGTCAATCAACTTCTGGGCCACATACTGACTTATGACCGTCCATTCTTGCCTAATCATTGCTGAGTTTGTCAGAATTTGTGGGTTTTTGTTTGTTCCCCCACCTCTTGAGGGTTGACCATAAGTTCTCAATGGGATTAAGGTCTGGGGAGTTTCTTGGCCATGGACCCACAATTTCGATGTTTTGTTCCCCGAGCCATTTAGTTATCACATCATGCTGGAAAAGGCATTGTTCGTCACCAAACTGTTCTTAGATGGTTGGGAGAAGTTGCTCTTGGAGGATGTTTTGGTACCATTCTTTATTCATGGCTGTGTTCTATTGTGAGTGAGCCCACTCCCTTGGCTGATAATCAACCCCACACATGAATGGTCTCAGGATGATTTACTTTTGTTGCGACACAGGACTGATTGTAGCGCTCACCTTTCCTTCTCCGGACAAGCGTTTTTTCCAGATCCCAAACCATCTGAAAGGGGATTCATCAGAGAAAATAACTTTACCCCAGCCCTCAGCAGTGCAATCCCTGTTTCCTTTGCAGAAGATCAGTCAGTCCCTTATGTTTTTCCTGGAGAATTAGCTTTTTTGCTGCCCTTCTTGTCACCAGGCCATCCTCCAAAAGTCTTCGCCTCACTGTGCGTGAAGATGCTCTCACACCTGCCTGCTGCCATTCCTGAGCAAGCTCTGCACTGGTGGTGCCCCGATCCCGCAGCTGAATCAACTTTAGGAGACAGACGTGATGCTTGCTGGATGTTCTTGGATGTCCTGAAGCCTTCTTTACAAATATTGAATCTCTCTCCTTGAAATTCTTGATGATCCGATAAATGGTTGATTTAGGTGCAATATTACCAGCAGCAATATCCTTGCCTGTGAAGCCCTTTTTGTGCAAAGCAATGATGATTGCATGTGTTTCCTTGCAGGTAACCATGGTTAACAGAGGAATAACAATGATTTCAAGCTCCACCCTCCTTTTTAAAGCTTCCAGTCTGTTGTTCTAACTCAATCAGCATGACAGAGTGATCTCCAGCCTTGTCCTCGTTAACACTCTCACCTGTGTTAACAAGAGAATCACTGACATGATGTTAGCTGGTCATTTTGTGGCAGGGCTGAAATGCAGTGGAAATGTTTTTGGGACTAAGGGCTCGATTCAGACCCGCTCTCAAGATGTGTTCGCACACACCCAAATATGGCAAAGGCAGGTGATCGCACGGCAAGGCATTAGCACGCCAACTATGTCTTGGTGTCGATCGCTGTTTGTATGCAGACACCCACTATCCTGTCTTAAGACGCCCACTTATGCACGTTATCTCCTGGAAGTGTATGCAACCATCGGTAACATCGAGTACCATCGGATGTGATCGCACCACTTGTGGTTGACCATACCCTTCCGCAAGCACTGCGAGTGCTTCAGTGTGTAAAACAGCCAAGTGACGTGTACTATGATGTTGCGTCTTAATTATTCACGCCTCTGAAACGGTGTTGAGACGCTCAGGCACGCCTGCGTTCGCACCACCACTCCCCCCGTTTCCATCGACCAACCCCTGTCACCACCCACAAACTACTTGTCCTGTCACTCATTCTAGTGAGCTGTCTATGCGCAGCGAGCGATCGCTTCCCGATCGTATGGACTGGTATGCGCACTGCGATGCATGCGCTGATTGCGAACCATCGGCAGCTACGAGCGAAGGCAGCCTAGCGACCTGGTCTGAATCGGGCCCTAAGTTCATTGTCATGGTAAAGAGGGACTTTGCAATTCATCTGATCACTCTTCAAGACATTCTGGAGTATATGCAAATTGCCATCTTAAAAACTGAAGCAGCAGACTTTGTGAAAACCAATAATTGTCATTCTCAAAACTTTTGGTCATGGCTGTAAGTGTCTGCCTAACTACCCTGTTCCAAAGCGTGTTAGTGGGTTGGAGGTTTTTATCTTCAAACATATCATCAGTGATGGAAAATGTTTCTGCTGACTTTTAGGAGGCTTCTCATTGCAAGGCCCATTAACATTGTGATCCTATTATATTTTATTTATAACCTTTTACATCAACCAAAGGTTAGCTTTTGTGCTTTAATAAATTAGCATAACTTTGAATAACCAGTAGTTTTTTCATGGACATTCTTGTTAGTAGCTTTTAGGTGGGAATTAAATTAGCTGCGATAAAACGTTTACGTTAACGTGTGTTAACTTTATGCACCTATCGCCCGTTAATGCCGCTTATAGCCTGTATGCGCACTCCCATTTCACGCGCAATTCAATTAGAAAAGTCGTCTTCCGGTTTTCGGGCGATAACACGTGTAACATCTGCAAGAATTAAGTGTAGGTGAAAATCGGCCTGTAAACCCCCCCCCAAAAAATAAATTCAAACTAATATAGGATAACATTATAGAAGTCTGTCAGTGGCCAAAGGCAAACTATTTGGGGTTCTTAAAGTGTGTCACTGGTCAGTTATAAGCATTTAATAACAGTGATAAAAAAAATCATATAAAGCAAGTCTTTTTCAGCAAACTAAATGCTGTACCTGTAACTGTCACCTGCAATGTTTAAAACACCTGCAGCACCCCCATATGCCTGTCCCACATCTTTTAACCCATTATTCTGCACTTTGCAGAATTTCACCACAAAAATTACATTAACAATTAAGATAATTAAAAACTTCTAAGGGTTGAACACACCTCAGACGCTATGTCGTCAGATCTCGCAGATTGAAGCGACATATCATCCACATTCTCTGATGCGTACCCATAATTGCGCGCTCCCGCCCCCTGACATTGTAGTAGTCACATTCTGTTCTCCACAGCAGATGTGATGATCTGGCGGCCAATATTATTATTATTATTAAATTTTATTTATAGGACGCCACAAGGTCCGCAGCGCCATACATACAGTAAAGGGTACACAGAACATTACATTACAATACAGTAACCAACTTATAAACAGAGCACAGGTAACAATTAGCAACACAATTCTCCATACACAATACAGCTCTGAAGGTGAAGGCTGCCATAGAAGTGCTAGAGAAGAAGGCTGTGAGACAGTGGGGAGGAGGACCCTGCTCTTAGGAGCTTACAATCCTGGATGCAGCCACTGAGTGTATTGCACTGTGTGTATGGACGACCAATTTATCGTTACATTGGTCGTCCCGTCGGCCACTTTCCAGGATCGTCTGATGTATACCATAGTGCCTGTAGTAATTATTGGGGAGGGTGTCCCAGTGGTTCTGAATGAAGTCCCAAAATTTTTTTTAGGATTTTCCCCAACTTTTCACCTGCTCCAGGGGTCCTGAAAAAACTCCCATGCAAAATTAGCACACGTGAAATGGGCGGCTATTTGAATAGGGCGAAAAATGTATAACTTATCCAACACCATTTTATAAAAAAAAGAAATAAAGTGTGTGTGTGTGTGTGTGTGTGTATATTATATATGTTTTTTTTTTTTAAAAACAACATTAACATAACATTTTTGTCATATCAGTCATAGATATATATCAGAGAATCAATAATCGGAAAATTAAATTTAATTTCCCCCAGCGGCTGCTCCTCTGAGCAGCTGCCAGGTATGCACTAGGGGGCTTAGAGGTGTTAATTTACATTTCCCCAGCGGCTACTTCTCTCTGCAGCTGCCGAGGGAGGAGTACCGCCGGGATGACCAATCGGCAGTGATCACGGTACAGCAGACACTGGGGGAGAGTGCAGGGATGCAAAAGGGCTGCGGGCGGTCCCTCTGCCATTGGCGGATGCTGGAAGATTATCTTAGAGTTTCTGACAGCCTGGCGTGGTCGCAAATGATGCAACCACGCTTTGTAAGTGGTTAAACACACATGATGCAGTCTCTTTAAGTAAGAATAGCATATTACATTTTCTGCTTTTTTTTTTATAATATGGAAAAATATTGTTAATCTTTGAAAATGTAATATATTTGCTGAGCCACCTACAAATTTCATATTAGAGTTTTTTTTTTTTTTTTTTTTTAACTTTACGAAATAATAAGTAACTGGCACAGCTGAGCAACTACATTTGGGAAAATACTAATTCCTGGGGCACCATTATTTTGCATTAAAAACTTATGTTGGCTGAACGAAAGTGATTTTTTCCTGTGGGGGGTGTTTGAAGTTATTTAGGATCATTCCACCCAAAACTGAAAAAGCGATCCCAGTTACACATTATTTGTCTGTGGTACAGCATACCTGGCAAGTCCCCTGAAGTCTTGTGTGCACCTCCTGCTACACTGCACACTCCTACACCTGCTTGCTGGCAGCGTGATGTTGGTATACAAAACTAAGTAGACACGAGTAAATGAACGAGGGGCTTGAACATCATTCCCCACATATGTAGCCTTTGGGATTGTGATTAACTAAAAATATTCTCAAATGGAATTTTCTGTTTTGGGTGAGAGAAATTTTCAAATACAATTTGCAATATAATTATATTAGCCAATTTGTTTGAAGATAGTGTAGCAATTTTTTTGCATTCAATATTTGTTTATTGTGTACAGTTATGTGTTAAATGGAATACTTTCAGACATGGTAAATACTAGACTCAAGTAATATCGAGCACTTTGTTGAATCGGGATTATATTGAGCTACTGTATAAAAAGGTTATCATGCTCTAAGACTACACCATTTAATAACCACTTTCTTAATAACCCATTTTTCCCATCACAGCCCACAGGAGCTCTCCCTTCAGATCAAGTCGTTCTTAAGTGGCTCAGATCCCCAGCACGGACAGAAACTGAGCCCCCGTGACCATGCTCGTTGCTCCTTGTTACTATTGCGCTGCCTTCCTCCTGCACGGTTTGCTGTACTGGAACACCTGCGCTCTGTTTTCAATGACAGTGTCTCTTCTTTCTTAAGTGAAAGAGGCTCTCAAGACTCCCTTCCACAGTCATCATCGTCTCAACGTCGAGGACCACCTCCTCCATCCAGTCCTGGTCTGGATGAAGTGACACAGGAAGTGCAGAAGGTTCTAGAGGAGTTTATTAGGCTGAATCCCTGCTCTTGGGCACCTCTCATCTCTTCCTGGTCTATTGAGCTTATGGGGCAGTTGAGCAGCAAACATGCAAACAGACAGGGTATGCCACACTCTACAAGTCTTAATGAACTATTGCAGCTGTGGATGTCTTGTGGAGCTACACGTGTTCTTATGGACATCTATACTCATTGCCTGTCTACTCTGATTGACAGCTGCCCAGACGTCTGTGTGGATGCTTTGCTAGATACCTCAGTACAACACTCTCCTCACTTTGACTGGGTGGTAGCTCACATTGGGAACTCTTTTCCAAGCACGATAATTAGTAGAGTTTTATCTTGTGGCCTGAAGGATTTCTGTGCACACAACTCACCTGCTGAGACTCCTGAGAAGCGGGTGCCAAAGCTAGGCTCGGTTGTGGGCATTCTAGGGCACTTAAGCTCACGCCATGGAAACAGCATTCGTCAGGAGATCCTTAGGATGTTTCATGAAAGCTTGCGACCTGGGAGCAAGCAGCAGAGAGCAACACTGCCTTATCTCTTGCAACTTGCTGCTCTATCACCATCCTTGTTGGGGACTGTTTGCCAAGACTTGGTGGATTCTTTGAAGCCCTCCACATTAGCCCAACTGCAGCAACACTGTTCTACACTTCCTAGAGAGGAACTGGAAAACATGCTGAACTTGTGTGTTCATCTGGCATGCCAGACATCCACAGGTGCCCCACGGCTCCTGCGGTTTCTTCTGGATACAGCGATGCCTGCCTCTGTCATAACTACACCAGGGCTGGCAGTGCATGACTCTGTGAGGGAAGCCTGTGACCGCATTGTGAGGCTTATGCTACTCAATTTTCAGAAACAAGTGTATGGACGGACAGGGGGAAGAGGACCATCTGATGCCCAACCACGAGCTGTGCCTTTCTTGGATGCCATGAGAGGAAATCTCAGAGAGCTGTGTGCCGAAATGTTGCGTTTAGAAAGGAAACGGCACCTATGGCTTCATCAACTCCTAGGCCTGTTGTGTATCTATAGTAGCCCCTCGTGTGCCCCAGAAGCACTCTGCCTCTTACTCACCCTGGCTCAGAGTTCTGAGCAGCTTGGCTTAGCAGTTCAGCTTCATGCTGTCCTGTCTTCCTCTATGCAAGGTTTAGCTCAAGCAGCTGTAACCCGTTGTGTGGCTCAGATTCATGCAGGCGCTCTTACAGATAAGAGAGCACTTCAGCTTTTGCAAAATCTGGCACTAGTTGTTCAGAGTGAAGAAGTGGGTATGGGGAGGGAAGTAGGGGTGGCACTATCTGAACACTTGTCCGATTTTAGTCATCTGCTCCTACACAGCAACCCTGGAGTGTGTGAGGCCGCCTGCCTACTACTGTGCTGCTGTCCCTTGCCATCTTCTCTACCTCCATCCCAGCTCCACCTCCTCATCCGCTCATCCTCTTACCTCCTGTTTCGTTCAATGCACATACGCAGCAGTACTGGAATAAGCAGTTCCTCCTGGCTACTCTTTCAGCTCTGCAAAGTATCTTATGCAGGTAGGAAAGCAGTGCTGCACCAGCTAGTGGAAGGGTCTCTGCATCAAGGAAATGCAGGGCTATTTGGAGGGCAAAGCTCCATTGCTGTGGCTGAAAAACTAGAGGGAGTGGCTGCTTCACTTTTGGAGAATAACAGTCATCTGGGCTCTACTGTGGACTTTTCAGGAAGTGTGTGGTCTGTTTTTCATGCAGGGGTAATTGGATCAGGGCTAAAGCCAGAAGAGAAAAGTACACAGAGCGGGCAGGAAGAGTGTGCAGAGAACACTCAAAGCCTACTTTCTCTATTATGCTGCTGCTGTGCCAAAAAGGAGGATGGAGATGGGCAGCTGCTTACATTAGACCCTGAGGCAGCCAAGACACTGGCAGTAACAATAACTGAATGTGCATGCCCTGATGTGACAAACAGTGAGTTGGCGTGGCCACCTGAGGAGCATGCACGTACCACAGTACAGAGAGACTTGCTCATCTACAGATGCTTCCGTAAAAATCCTTTACTTTTCCAACTCCTCCATCTTGTAGCACAGGGTCGCCCTGCCCTCTGCTATTGTTCAGTGCTACTCAGAGGTCTTCTCGCTACACTGTTGGCGCAGTGGGAGGCATCACGCGAATTGTCCTCTGTAGATTCACAATGGCACCTGATGGCTTCTTGTGAGTTAGTGTCATTCATGGGAGAGGGACAGTTGCTTCCACCAGCGCTCACAAACATGCACGAGATGTTCTCCCTCCTTGCACCGTATGAGGTCCGCTTGCTGCTCCTGAGTGTCTGGGAATTTGTTCGAGAAAATGGTCCTTTTCCCCAGAGATTTGTGTTTCAGGCAGAGAGAGGGACATTTAGCAGAGATTTCACTCGAGAAGGTGACCCCGCCAAATACATGGGTATTGTTCACAGTGTTTTACATCGTAACATTGACCGTCTTGGGTTGCTCTCTGGCAGGTTCCAGTTATGACCGCATTGGGCTGCTCTCTGGCAGGTCAAAGTTATAAAGGTATAATGTGTCTCATGAACAACTGTGTATTGTATACTTTTCCATTGAATATTTGTTATCCGAATACACGTCATATTTCTGTATGATTTAAAAGAAACAAAAAAAATCACATCCATTACATAATAAACCTTTCATACATTTGAATTTTGTTGTTCCAGAGAAGAGCAAAATAATAATAAAAAACAAAAAATACAATATTGTCTCATAAGGGAGAAAGAACAGACACATTTTAGTGCATATTTGGCCTTGGTGTTTGCTTTTACGTATGTTATTTAAATGAGAGTTTATGGTAAATATTTATATTGCACTGATAGTTGCAACAATTACGCCATACTTTCTGCACAATCTGGTGTATGACAGTGCGATATATCTGTACAATTTGCATATAGCAGCATGGTGTCGTTCATTGCATTGTCCCATTTGCTCGTGAACGCTCAATTGGGCGTACACACTATACAATCCGTACAGTATATCAGTCCGTGTTGGAACAATATATCATATAGTGTGTACCTAGCATTGGTAAAGCTGCATGATGTAATAATCTTACTTTCATGTTAAGTTTATTTGAAACAAGTGGGCTGCATCTAGGAGAGCTAATGATTATCAAGACAATACTTATTGTACTGATAAAAGAGCCGCCGAGCTCTGAAACGTTGACTTAATTAGGACACAGTTTGTCTGTATATATATATATATATATATATATATATATATATATATATATATAATGTGTATGTATGTATATATATATGTGTGTGTGTGATATATATATATATATATATATATATTAGTGTGTATATGTATGTATGCGTGTGTGTATATATGTATATATAACTATATATATATATATATATATATTTTATAGGATTTCCTTGGTTCCTCACCAATAATTTTGATGATCATTAAATAATTACAGGTAATAGGTACCAAATAGAGGTGAGGGATGATTTGCAAAGTACACCAACTTGGTTATACAAATTTATTGCAATACATATGACATTTCAGAAATACACATTATACGAATAAAATATATTTTTATGAGCATAAACCTGGTAGTACCCCATACTCTGGGAACATTTAATTGTAACTTGAATCTCGCCAATTTTTGATTAGCGATAATCACCCAACACATTTCGTCAGTCACGACTTCTTCAGGGTTTTTTGAACAGAAAATGAGGCGTCTTAGTATGGCTAGTTGAAATATAAAATTATCATAGAATTCAATCAATTTCCATCATAGATATAATATTCCATTTACAGTGATCACAATCAGTAATATCCCATAATAAAGGTCAATTGTGTCACCCTTAACCAGGGCCGGACTGGCCATCGGGCACTTCTGGCAAATGACCAGATGGGCCGGTCTGGGCGTACGCAGCCTTACCCGACTGGGTTAACCTCTCGCCGCTGCCGCATCATTGCGTGATGTCATGTTGTCACTACGCGAGCATTGGCCGGGTTTGAGGAAGGCGATGGCGATGTGTGTGTTAATCAGCAGCCAATGAGAGTCAGACAGACTCTCCATTAGCTGCTGCGCCCACTGCAAGAGCCGGGCTGGAGCTCACTCATGAGTTCTGCCTTCCGGCTCTTGCAGTGGGTAATGGGAGAGCCGTCATGATGTCATGACGTCTCTCCCATAATGCAGAGCACGCCAGCCCGGGAGGACTGACTTGTGGCGGTGGAAGCTGTGGCTTCAGGTAAGTGTATTTTTTTTACATGTTTGTATCTGCACTGCATCGGGGAGGGGGGGGGGCACTTCTGGGGCACCACTACTGGGGGGGGACTTCTATTGGGGACTACTATTGGAGGGGCTTCTGCTGGGGGCACTGCGTCAAGGAGACCTCTACGGGGGGGGGGAACTTCTGCTGGGGGCACTGTATTGGGAAGGGACCTCTACTGGGGGGGCTTCTACTGGGGGTACAATATAAGGGGCACTGCACTGGGGGGACCAATACTGGGGGAACTGAAAAGGGGGATCACTACTGGGGGCACTGTATAGGGGGGACCACACCTGGGGGCACTGGATAGGGGGGGATCACTGCTGGGGGCACTGGATAGGGGGGGATCACTGCTGGGGGCACTGCATAGGGGGGACCACTACTGGGGGCACTGCATTGGGGTGGACACTACTACTGGGGGCACTGCATAAGGGAGCCCACTACCCACTGCGGGAGCCGGAAGATGCCCGGCTCCGGCAGTGGGAGCAGCAGCCGATGAGAGTCTGTCTGATTCATCAGCTGCTAAAGCAAACACAAAGCTGCTGGCGCCGGCGGCTGTGTGTTTGGCACTGTGTAGTGCTGACCGAACTCTGTCCGGTCACCGCTACACACGCGATGCTGCTGTGTCACAGAGACACAGACTGCCCGCGGCCCGCATGGTACGCAGCTGCGTACCATGCGTAATGGGAGAACCGGCCCTGATTACATCTGAAGCCTGGTTATTATCTTTTCTTCTTCAGGGTCCACAGGGATACCTTGGGGTTTAGGTGGAGGTTAGGACCAGACAGTTAAAGCTGTTGACTCCCAGGATGCACTGGTCCTTCCCCCTATACCCCGCCCCCAAGCCAGAGGCCCTTCAGTTCTGGTGTCTGCAGGAGTCAGATCACCATTTAGACAGTGGGCTGCTTTAGGCAGCCCATAAGCTTTTCTTTATTTGATTTGTAGTTTTTACTAATTTTACGACTGAGTGTTCAGCATCAGACTGTCCATGACACGTCTGTGCTGACACTCCATCACCTCTCCGGGCATCATGACTCCAGTTCCATCTGGTACTCTTGACAGGCTCCCTAGGACCTTGCTAGCTGGCCTGGCGGGATGACCATAGACTGCAACTCGGACACGGGACAGGTAAGGCGGGTTGGGCAGTCTTTCCTCCGGTCTCAGGGGACGGACCGGAGGACGCTGACTGTGTACACTGGGATAGTCAGCGCGCTCCACTAAGACCACCAGGGTACATATGGTGCTGGAAACCAGCGTCCCTGTGTCAATCAGCAGGGTAGGCCAGCTTTGCCTGTTCAAGTGGCCCTCCCTCAGCTCAAGGCGCCATTCCTCAGGGTCTACACCGCTCTGAGCTGTATTTTGTTTCCAGCCACGCCACCTCAGAGGTCTCCGGCAGCCATATTCTCCAAGGCTCAGCGTCTGAGTAGTTGATTTTAGTGCCAACTGTGCAGTTACTTTTCTGCATTGTATGTGATCTGCTAGTGCTGTGTGTCTCTGATATTGTCATATGCTGTCAAACTTTGCCTATCGCTTTTTTCTCTCTGTGTCCCTAACAACTAACAATACTGGTGTATTTCTCACTGGAGTTGTGAAGTTATCGCATACTGGGGCAGTTGCACTATACATAGTGCCATAAATGTGCTGAAATTCTACAGCTTAATACAGGCTTGAACATGCTATTTATATTGCTTTCCACCTTTTGGAGTTTGGCTTTCATCACATACTCAGTGGTTGTATACTGCCTCATACCATAGTGCTATACTACTCTACAATTTCTTTAACACAGGCAAGAGTAATAAAATAGCTTCTGCACCCACACTGCTCTCATGTAAGTCATGTGCAGCAGGATTAAATGAGGATGATTTAATCCAAAAGGGACATTGTGCCACCTGTTATAATACACCTGGTCCATCAATTCCCCCAGCCCCTGCCCAAGAGCCC
This sequence comes from Taudactylus pleione, assembly GCA_031769625.1. Lineage (NCBI taxonomy): Eukaryota > Metazoa > Chordata > Amphibia > Anura > Myobatrachidae > Taudactylus > Taudactylus pleione. The sequence continues at coordinate 15,519,402 of JAUIMM010000084.1, read as the reverse complement.
TCCTGGGCTTCCTTTATTCAGGTGCTAAATACACTTGTTGACCGCCTAGCAGTGTCGGCAGTAATTTCTCCTTTGGGATTGCCACAGCAGGTACAGGCTGTAATCTCCCTATGGGGTTGCCACAACAGGCACAAACTATACCAGTGCCTCCTCTGCCCGCTACCTTAGGGATAATGGTTTCCACGGCTTTTAAAAAATGTTTTACAGGGTGAGAAATCACTACCCAGTAAAAATAAGCGTCCTCTGTTTATTTCCTCAGTCCACGCTCCTCTCAGATTCTGAGGTGTCCTCTGACGAGGCAGGAGAGGCTGATTTATCTGCTACTGAGTCTCACAGGGGAGGGGAAACTGCAGGCAAAGATTATTAACCCTGCCCTAGTATAAGCGGTTAGAGATATACTTCACATAGAAGATGATGAACCCGCTTCGAATTCAAAGCACCCCAATTTTAAGAAACAAAAGGTTAAATCTGCAGAGTTCCCTATATCTGATCAGCTAGTTGACCAATTAATGGCTGCCTGGCAGACGCCCAGTAAAAGGTTTCAGCCACATAAAAGACTGACCCATTGTTATCCTTTTCCAGCTGATCATTGTACGAAGCGGGAGACTCTCCTGACAGTGGACTCTCCTATCACGAGATTGTTCAAGAGTTCTACTTTACCTATTCCGTCTGCTTCCTCGCTGAAGGATCCCACAGATAAAAAGGTAGAAGTTGGTCTGAAATGTATGTATTCTCTTTCAGGAGCCTGTGCTCGCCCATCCATGGCTATTGCTTGGGTGGCTAAAGTAATTGAAGGCTGGCTGGACAGACGCTCTTGAGGAGTTCCTCTCTGAGGACGCCTCTCAGGACATGCTTTCCCTTGTTGCTCACATTAGAGAAGCAGCTTCATATATAGGGGATGCTACGCTGGATGCTAGTCTTCTAACCTCCAGAATGTCCTCCATGTCAGTGTCTGTTGCTTTCTGTGGTTGTGGTCCTTAGAATTGCTCCCTTACACGGGGGACATTCTTTTTGGCCCTGACTTGGACAAGATTGTCATCTCTTTGGCGGCCTGTTAACTGTTTTTCTGCCATCTGCAACGGCTGCTAAACAGACAACGTCTTTTAAAGTCTTTTGTCCCCAAGGATAACCTAGAGTTCAGTCCTTACCTCTACAGCAGGCTTCCTATAAGTCAGCCAAACCTTGGCCCAAGCAGGCCTGGGCCACCCGCCGTCCTGCTGCAAAATCAGAGGATAAACCGTCCGCCTGACGGGCCGGACCTCCTTCTGGGGGATCCCAGGGCTGGAGTCAAATTACCTCAGACGCTTGGGTACAGGAAGTGGTCTCTTACGGGTACGCTCTCTCTCTTTCCTAAGATGACCACCCCACCAGCTTTTCTACATAGGCCCTTACTTGGACCCAATCAAGGCCCTGCTTATACAAAAGGTTATTCAGTCATTACTGCAGCCGGGGGTGATTGTTTCGGTCCCTCTGTCTCAGAGAGGGACAGGTTATTATTCCACCTTGTTTCTGGTTCAGACTCCAAATGGATCTTACCGGCCTATTCTCAACCTCAAATCCCTGAACAAATTTATCAGGGTGCCCAGGTTTCGGATGGAAACCCTGCGCTCTATAGTCCTAGCTATGGAGCCTGGGGACTTTATGGTGTCACTGGATATTCAGGACGCTTACCTACATATACCTAAAATGCCTTCTCACCAGATATTTCTCAGGTTTGCTGTTCTACAGCAACATTTTCAGTTCCAGGCTCTGCCCTTTTGGTTTTTTTTTTACTCCCCACAGGTTTTTATCGGGATTATGGCAGCTCTCCTCCGTTGTCAGGGTGTCAGACTGCTACCATACCTGGATGACCTCTTGCTATTAGCACGCTCCCCAGAGGTACTTCAGCAACATATTCAGGTTATCATTGCCTTTCTGCAAAATCACGGCTGGTTAATCAATAAATCCTCCCTAGTTCCTTCACAAAGAATGATCCATCTGGGATCCATGGTCTCCACCTTCAACATGGTGGAGTATGCCCAATTCCACTCAAGACCTCTGCAACTCCTTATCCTCTCCGGGTGGAGAGGATCCAAAACAGTGGTTCTCTCTCCAAAGGTTCATTTGTCCCTCTCATGGTGGTTACAGACATCTCACCTAACCAGGGGACGCCCCTTCTGGGTCCCGAACTGGGTGATCCTGACAACAGATGCCAGTCTCCTGGGTTGGGGTGCGTTGACCGGGCCGCACTCCTTCCAGGGCCTCTGGACACCGTTTGAGACAGCTCTACCAATCAATGTGTTGGAACTTCAAGCAGTATAGAAAGCCCTCACTCTGGCGCGACATATTCTTCAGTGAAGACCTGTACAGGTACAGTCAGACAACGCCACGGCAGTAGCCTACCTCAATCACCAAGGAGGCACTCAAAGTTGGGCAGCCATGTCAGTAGTGGCTCACGTTCTCACATGGGCAGAAAAACACCTTTGGGCAATCTCAGTGGTGTTCATTCCCAGAGTTCTGAATTGGAAAGCAGACTTCCTCAGCCGCATGATGTACAGGCAGGGGAATGGTCTATTCACCCAGAAGTGTTTCAACTCCTTGTGGACAAATGGGGCCTACCAGAGGTGGACTTCATGGCCTCTTGTCACAATCACAAGTTGATGGTGTATGGATCAAGAAGAAGGGAGGCTATAAAGTGGACCTTTCGGTTGGCGTACCTGTTTCCTCTGGTCCCCCTCCTTCCTTGAGTCCTACGGAAGTTCAACCAAGACGGAGGCACTGTCCTTCTGGTGCCTATCCATCGATGCTCCTCTTCTGCTGCCTCAACGGCCAGATCTGTTATCTCAGGGACCTTGGCCCTTATTCAGAGCCGGACGCTCTGAGCAGAGCGCACGCTCTGAATGAGGGCTGTCCTCCATAATTATGGAGCGTCCTCCTGGACGCTCGTATAGCTGTGGGTCACCACCCACAGCCTATACGAGCGTGCAGGTTGATGGCCGCGATGGTCTTGACCATCGCGACCATCGCCACTGCGAGCCGGAGCCTGCAGTTGAGTTTCTCAACCGCAAGGCCCGGAGTGATTTTGGCTCTATCAGAGCCAAAATCACTCCCACTGACATCACTAGTGATGTCAGTGGGCCGGCTTCTGACGGTAGGCGTTCCCTTGGGAACGCCCCCGTCTGGGAGGCACGCCCCCAGCACGCCCACCAAAGGGGGCGTGCTGTCAATCAACATCGACAGCACGCCCCCTTTGATCAGACACAACGAGCGAAGGAAAGTCCTTCGCTCGTCGCGTCTGGCGCATACGCACGACGGAGCTCCCGCCGTCGTGCGCATGCACAGTGCACACCATCGACCCACTTGCGAGTGGACAGCCGCTTGCGAGTGGGTCTGAATCAGGACCCTTGTCTTTACAGGACTTGGATTGCCTGTCTTTCACGGCGTGGCTCTTGAGACATACCTCTTAAGATCTAAGGGAGATCTATGCTTGGGGTGCATAAACCGGCTTCTGCCCAGATCTATCACAGAGCGTGGCATACATACTTTCAGTGGTGTAATGCCAGAAGTTATGACCTGCATATTTTTAGGGTCTCTAGAATCCTTGCCTTCCTTCAAGCTGGATTGGACCTTGGACTTCGCCTGGCCTCACTTAAAGTTCATGTCTCTGCTTTGTCTATCTGGTTCCAACGCAAAATTGCTACGCTACCGGATGTTTACACCTTCTGTCGAAGTCAGAAATATTAAATAAAAATGAAATAATGATTTATATCCAAAATCTTATGCATCAACTGGCATATTCTCACAGGTGCCAATGCAATAGGTAATTATAGGTTAGCCAGTTAATCTCAAACGAGTTGTAAATCAAGTTTGCTGGAGCCTTAAATTCTGATAGCTCATCAAAGGTTTTTCCTTTGCTTATTTGGAGTGTAACGCCAACAATTGGGACTTGTATGTGGATCAACTGATCTTATGTTGTAAGTTCCATTGAACAATGGGTCAGATAACGTACAATTGCTAAGGGTATGCAGATTTCTGTGGTCTTTACACATACCACTATCTGTGTGCATTTTAAGTGATCTAAGCCAGGTGACCTGCTGATTTTATCTTATTTGTTACAGACATATTGTATCTGTATGCAGACAATAGTAGTTCCTTAATATATATGCAAACATACACATAAAACCTGTTTCTTATAACAATGACCCATAGTCTGTGTACATGCATGCTACTAAACATTTATACAGTCAAACTTATTTAATATATTTCTCACTTTAAAATATATATGTGCAGTGTATATAAAGTAACAATGATATTTTCAATTTAGGCAATGTCTCTCATCCTCATATTCCTAAAGGTATATTTTATTTTACAATTGATTGCCAGTTAGCTGTGGTGACAAGTTCCCCCTTGTGGCTGTGAGAGATTAATTTGATTGGCAACACATTAATCTAAAGTGATTGTTCCCAATAAATATTTAGGCATTTCTTGTAACCAAATTTTCCTTTCATAATAATTTTTTTTACTATAACCATTGTACCACTGTAATGGTTGCATATTTCCTCTGAGATAGCACCAAAAAATACATATATAAATTGAAGAGAAGAAAACCAGCTATACATAGTCCAGGAACAGGATCACATATTAACATCGTGTTTGGGGTTAGAATGTACAGAATTGTGTTCGCAGTAATCCGGTGATTGTGAATAGATTGTCGCACATTGCGGAAAGCAGATATTGGCAATGTCGGATTTATGTTTAATAATAGCATATAACAATGGTTGATTTGAGCTAGTTTTTTTGAGGAAACCCAGAGGTGAAGTCCTGTAACAGCATTCTGAGCCTAGGCATCGCCCACTGTTTGAACCAACCAATGACCCCCAGTGAACTGGAAACGTCCCGCCCCTGGACCAATGGAAGACAACACAGCCTGCTACTATATGCACCCATAATTTAACTGTATAAATTAATCTCCCCTGATCCAGAGTCCAGTAGCTGTATTCTACCAGTCATCTGGTGACGACTGATCTCTGGATCCAGGGAGTGCATGCTAACGTATGTATACTGGTTTGTAAACTCTGACCTGTTTTCTTGAACTGTATTGTACCACTGTATAACTTGTAATAATAATGTTATACTTTCAATACAATATTTACTTTTGTGCATTGGACCACAGAAACTGGTGTGTGTGTTCACCTGCTTTCACATAAGGTTATTATACTGTGATCTATATATATTGCACTGTAATTCACATTGTATTTTGATATGAAGATGGCAACTATTATGCATACTGTTGGTGTTACAATAATGGAAGGTATTGCGTATACATCACACATTGAGTACACTGTGCATTCACATTTGCCTATCGCCATACGCAAGGTGCGTCTACATGGCGTCAACAGCCGTAGAGAGATTTAAAGTAGGATTTCACACTTCGTACAGGGTGTTCTCCGCATTCAACCTCCCTTTGTCCCTCCTGTGGCTCCTTGGGATTTAGAAAAGGAGAGAAAAAAGAAAAAAAAAAAAAAGAAAAGACTCCTATCAGGGCACACTCCTGTGCTGTATTGATGGCTACAAAATTAGTATTGGAGAAATAGGACAAACTGATTACATCTAAGTGAGATCATAATCATATGTGAAATTTACATTAATGTCTCAATTAGCAGACAGACCACCATATATTTACCCATTTAATATATCTGAAATAGATGCTCCTTGGGATTTGTCTGTGGTTCTTCAGGCCTTGCAGGGCCCTCTGTTTGAACCCCTGGAGTCAGGGGATCTCAAATGGTTAACAGCGAAGACTATCTTCTGGCTATTGCCTCTACCCGTAGGGTGTCAGACTTGGGGGCACTGTCTTGTCGCTCCCCATTTCTGATTTTTCATCCAGATAGGGCGGTTCTTCGTACTCTCCCTTGTTTTCTTTCCAAGATGGTCTCTCAATTCCATATCAGTGAGGAAATTGTAGTCCTGGCCTTCTGTTCACTCGGCCTTTCGGCTGGTGAGGTCTCCTTGGATGTGGTCCAAGCCCTCAGGATCTACGTGGACCGTACCTGTTCTTTTAGGAAAACAAGTTCTCTATTTGTCCTCTATGGATTCCACAAGGAGTTTACAGTAAAAAAAGAACACAGCGCTCAAAATTCAAACAGACATATATCTAAACAAATCACAATTTAATAATTTATGATCATATGCACAAATAGAAATACATATAAATGAGCTGTATCAATAAAATAACAGACAAAATCAGAATAAAAGTATATATAAATAAAAAAAATCACCCAATCCGCAGGGGCAAAAATAATGTCCAGATAGTGGCACTTGTTCAGGAAGCATATATCCATGTGTTCTTTGTTGCAAAATAATAAGTAGTGCTTAATTTGAGAATGTCCAGCAGGAAATATTTACCGGTTGCAGTGTCCAGACTATAATGTGGGGTCCTTTAGCAACGCGTGCACAGCTTTTGCAGTAGAAATCGTCCCTTATGGCACAAGTCCGGTCTGCTAGTAATTGAGAAAGCTGTTTATGGCACCAGTAGCAAGATGGGATATGCTCCTTATAAGTATTGTGCAGTGGAGGGTGAAGTAGCCAGTTCCTTCCACAAGAAGGGCTGGCCAGCTGACAAACACCTTGGCCAGATGGATTCGCATGGCTATCTCACAGGCTTCCTTGCAGACTGGTCTTCCTGTGCCAGCTACCGTTACTGCTCATTCCACTTGCTCTGTGGGACCTTCGTGGGCAGCTCGCCGTGGCACCTCGGCTGAACAGCTTTGTAAGGTGGCCACATGGTCTTCTGTCCACATCTTTCTGAGGTTCTATGCCTTTGATACATTCGCATCTCGGGATGCTTCATTTGGGCACCGGATACTCCTGTCAGCTCAGCAGCGTCCCCGCCTTTGAATACTGCTTTGGTATCCCTGTGGATCCCTATGGACCCTGAAGAAGAAAATTAGAGTTATAGTAAAACTTACCTTTGATAACTCTTTCTTCGAAGTCCATAGGGTCCACAGGGCGCCCGCCCTGATGCCCCTGGCTTCTCTGGCTTGGTTTTCCCTGTCACCGGTCTCAGTCTCCCTTGTGTTAGAGTGTGTTTCTTCTGTGTACCAGTCTTCCTTCTCTCCTGTCCTCCTGCCATTGGCCTGCTAACTAACTGAAGGGCCTCTGGCTTGGGGACGGGGTATAGAGGGAAGAACCAGTGCATCCTGGGAGTTAACAGCTTTAACTGTCTGGTCCTAACGTCCACGTAAATCCCAAGGTATCCCTGTGGACCCTATGGACTTTGAAGAAAGAGAGTTAACAAAGGTAAGTTTTACCATAACACTCATTTTACCTAGTGATTGGTTTGTGCTGATCGTGAAAAAAACTATTTTTAATGTCTCATTTATAGAATATATAATTGTGTTCCAATTGATTTTGAGTGAGGTCCACCCCTCTCTTTGGTTTCCCATGTTTTTGTAATCCCTAATTACATTCCTGCAGCTGTATGCTTTTATATATCGCCCATGCTGTCTCAGATTCAAAACCGTGCAGATTTCCTGTCTATGTTCCTGGTGTGTTCCACTCGTCCTGTCTGTGGAACGTACTTAACTTCCTGTGTGTCCCCAGCGTCCATTATGCGCATGCGCAGACGGGTTATTTCTTCAGTGGAGTATTCCAATCATAGTTACCGGTATTCTACTGGTGCCTATATTAACGTGGATCATTCATCCGTACCTCACCATCCTCTATTCCCGATCTTGATATTCGCGAGGCTATTCCATCCTACGACCAGATCATGAATCAGCACACCATAGCTGGACATATATATTCTGTCTAAAAGTTCTGCGTCTTCACTGTTATCATTCTTCCTTTGTTATGGGAACCAATTTAAGTTGACAAATTAATCTGTAGTAAGAATATTCTGTTTAGGGTCCCACAAATGACCAATATTTTACACCACTTATTCTTTTGTCAAAGTATTGTTCTTTTTATAGTCCTTTTGTTAATACAATAATGAGTCCATATCTATTATATTATGCCCCAAGAGCTCAATTCTGACCTCATTACGTCAGACACTATATTAAATTATAGAATTATAAAGACTCGGAGTTACAGCCTCATATCGCTATTATCATTAACATATATATCCTTTTATTTGTATTTAGCAATCAGTGATGTTATCTTATATAGTTTTTTGCAAATTTGCCTTCAGAAAGCAGTCATATGTGAAACGTACGTCGGCTTGCCCAGGCCGTACGGAGTCCGTCAAATGTCAACCTGTTATGTTGTTGTTCAGATTAGTAGCTGCAAAATAGTGGGCTCAGTCTGCGAGGGGTAGAAACCTATTTAAACAATGTGTATAGAGATTTGACAATTATACCCAACTTATTCCAAATATATGCTGCCAGTCTTCAGTGTCCGCTGCACTAGTTCACTAGGAGGTGGGTTTAGCCTATGAGGCGCAGCAAGTACTAATAGTACCATTATTATATGTATGCACACACCTGGGCTTAGCCTGTGAGGAGTACATCACACTGCTAATAAGCTGACATCTATATATGCTGGAAACACTGACAGTCAGCGATATTAACTATCAGCATACACGCTGTAACAATCTTCATGTCCATTGTACTAGCTCACTATGGTATGCAGTGAGGAAGTCGACTGTCCTATCCCGGCAAGGTACAAATGATAGGCATTGAAATCACGACGCCTATCAGTAGCCCTACGCTGCAAAACCGACGCCCAGTATACTGAACGAAGGTAAGCCGGACAGCCGCATGGGGGGGTGTAGGGTTAGGTTAGGGGCTCCTGGGGGAACTTAGCGTTAGGCCCCCCACAGGAGGGTTAGGCTAGGGGAAGGAGGGGTTAAGGTTAGGCACCATAGGGGGGGGGGGGGGGTTAGGTTTAGGCAACCCAAAGGGAGGGTTGGGGTGGGAAAGGTTAGGGATAGATTAGATACTTACCCTGTCGGGATCTGGTCCTTTCTAGCTTCTGGCATTGGTATTACATCCGCTGGGCTGACGTCCGGCAGGATATAATACCGATCCCCTCACTATTACGGGGTGGACTTAGCGTGTGAGGAGTACAAAATATTGCTGAGAACAAGCTGACATTTATATATCTGACACACTGACAAAACTATAGCAATCCTACCTCCCCGGTGGAGGGTAGGGTTAACATGTAAAAGTTAGCCATCCTCAGCAATTAATACCTTACAACTACTATAAGATCACGTATATATGTTCATTTAATAATGATCAAATGGTATATCTCGTTCACTCAATGATTAGTGAACAAAAAACTATATACAGTATTGAACGGCACCAACTGAAAATGTCCGAATAGAGGATGCTAATGCTGTAAAGCTGTCAACACCAAGTTGAGATCCCAAGACGCTATTGGGAGGGAGGGGGGTGTGTGTCTGGATTTCTGGCAAAAGCGACCGTTTTCCCTGAGAGAAAACTGAGTGGGCCGGAGCCTGATTCAGAGGTGGACACAATGTCAATGTTTTCACAGTTGGCCAATGTTTCCTCCTACTGCGCATACATTTGAGTTGTGCCACAATGGATGTAAGATGACAGTTGTAGTGTGGATTTGTGCACAGAATGATTGACAGGTAGTGAGCGTTTGGGGGAGGTAACGGGACGGCGAGTCAAACGCAGATGTATTGCAACTGTTTGAGGGGTTTGCTGCAGCCAGGGACTGTGTCCTTGTACGCAGTGGTGCTGATGGCAACCTAGTTCCGACTGACATTCTGAAAGGCTTGATGGTGCGTCTTTGTACGCAAGTGGCAGATCAAAGATGCAGCCAAAGCGCTTCTCTGTACATATCCTGTCAGCTGAGACATCAGCATATCTCCTCAATTCTGCTGCTTACAAAGACGCAGCCGCAACGAGATTTGCACCCACTTCTGAATCTGTCCCTAAATTTCAAATTACATTTCCATCTCCCTGCAAGAATTGCAGTTAGATGGGCCAGCTGAAAGGACGATGTAGGAAACCCCTTCTATTCACACAACATGTTTTAATGGGTTGGGTATGGGATACCGGCGGTTAGAATGGCACCGGCATATCATGACATGGTTAGGATGCCGACACTTGTCGGTCAGTATCCTAAAACGCCTCCCTCCCCATTTCCTGAACCTGACCTCTCCCCCTAGTGCCTAAACCTAACCTCCCCCTCCCCGCACCCTAAGCCTAACCCTTCCCTCTTAGTGCCTAAGCCTAACCCTAGTGCCTAACCCTGCTACTTACCGTCGGGATGCCGGCGCCGGGATTCTGACAGGTGTTGGGATTCCGGTGCGGCATTCTAAGAGCCGGTATCCCGAATATCGGGATATTAACTGGATCCCGTTTGAATAATCCTTGTTTGAAATATGTGATTACAATATAGCTGCTCTGCACATCAGTTATTTATAATTCGCAAACCTGTGATTTCGGTCCCTGAATTTAAACTGGCACCTAGATTTCACATATCGTGACAATGGGGTGTAGGTGGTACTTGGAGGACCGGACACCAACAGCAAAGCTCTTTCCTATCCCAGGATGCTCCGGTCCTTCCCCCTATACCCCGCCCACAGTCTGAAGGCAAATCCGTTTAGTTGGTGTCCGGCAGGAGCTGGATCACAGTTAGAACAATGGGGCTGCTATAAAGCAGCCTAAGCTTTAAATTTATGATTTATTTTTTATTTAATTTTTCATAACAGCAAGCAGCACTAGACAGTCCTGCTGCTCCATCACCCCTTCGCGGTGCCACGACTCCAGCCCTCGGCTAGGTACTCTCGGCAGGGCTCCGGGGGACCTAGCTAGCTGGGCTCCTCGGATCACAGACTGCAGCCGGGACTCAAGGGGACAGTTAAGGCGGAGAGCCATGTCTATGCACAGTCTTACCTCCGGTCTCAGGAGAGAGACCAGAGGCTCTGATGTGGACACTGTTTGCCGCCCCTGAGCTGCTCCTCCCTCACCCTCCGTCCCCTCAGGGGAAGCAATCGGGAAGCCGACTGCCTAAATACCGGCAGCCGGCTTCCCGACTGTCATATCCCGGCAAGGGTGGAATACCAGGCGGCTAGATGTAGACGCCTGCATTTTCCTGACGCCGGGAGACCGGCGCCCGGCGTCCCGATCGTAGCGATACCGGGCGCCGCGAGCGGACAGCCGCGGGGGGGGGGGGGAGGGTTAGGTTTAGGGCTCCCGGGGGGGTCTTAGGGTTAGGCACCCCCCCCGGGAGGGTTAGGCTAGGGGGAGTTAGGGTTAGGCACCCCCGGGGGGGACTTAGGGTTAGGCACCCCCCCGGGGGACTTATGTTTAGGCAGCGGGGAAGGGGGTGGTTAGGGTTAGGCACTTGGGGGGGAAGTTAGCGTTAGGCACCCCTAAGGGGGGTTAGGTTAGTAGATACTTACCTATCCACGATCGGGATTTCCAGCGCTGTCGGGCTTCCGCTGCTTCTAACTCTGCTCTTGTCGGGCTGCCGCTGCCGGCGGTATTTCATACCCATTCCCCCCTCAGAGACTCATGGCAGCCATTTTCTGCTATAGCCTCAGGTCTCCGGGAACGCTGGGTACGGTCTCCCTGTATACCTCTCCCAGGAGCCAGGTTATACAGCACTCTTTCCTACCAGCCACTGCAGTCTGTGTAGTTGACTTTAGTGCCCACTGCAGTTTTATATTGTATACTCTGCATTGTGTGTGACTTGTGCTAGTGCTGCTATCTGTTTCTTTTTTTCTCAAACTGTCAGCTTATACCTCATTGTAACCATTGAATACTAAGGTATAGGGGGTTCATTGTACCTCACATCTCTCCCTATATTTGTGATGGCTATCACATACTATATAACGGTGTTGCGCACTACACTGTGCCATATTGCACATATATCTGGGTTGCTCACTGCACTGTACCAGATCGTGTGCTACATTATTCTTTCAGCTATATCCAGCAAAGGCAAGAATAACAAGCAGCATGCTGCTCCCACTCTGGTGTTGTGCAACTCCTGCTTAGCAGGCTTAGGGGTCTATATACTAAGCTTTGTTAGAAGATAAAGTGAGCAGAGGTAAGGTACCAGCCAATCTGCTCCTAACTGCCATGTCACAGGCTATGTATCTCCGTTCTCTATCTCCTAACAAAGCTTTAGCTGCAGAGGACTTCCTTCAAGATGGTCTATGTGCATCTTGTTATATGGCATCTGGCCGATCAGCCCCTGCGTCCTCTCCTCAGGACCCCCCCCGGGCTTCTTTTTTCAAAGGTTTTGCCAAAAATTGTGGACCACCTAGCAGTCTCTGTGATAGCTCGCCTTATGGGATGGCCACAGCAGGTACTCCCTGCGACTCCTTTGCCTCCCCCATGGGTAGATGTACTTTCCACCTCAGTGCAGAGTCTGGCGTCTATCCCTACAGCCTTTCAACAAATGCTGCAAAAGGAGAGACCCTTACTTAGTAAACCTACTAAGCATGCTGTCTTCCCAGTCCACCAAGCTATCAGATTCTGAATTATCTCTGGAGGCAGAAGACGCAGGCCTCTCACTCTGACTCCCCCTCAGGAGAGAAGGAACACCCCTCTAAACTGAATATACCTGCACTTGTGAGCGCTGTAAAATCTATTCTTCAAATAGAAGAGGAAGAACCCACTCCTAAGGCAAAAGAGCAAGTATTTAAGTGACAGAAGGTAGTTTTGCCAGAGTTTCCTCACTCTGATCAGCTATCTGATCTTATGAGTGAAGCATGGAATATGCCAAGTAAAATGTTTCAGCTGCCTAAATGATTAATTTTCTTTCACCCTCTACCTATCTATACAGCAACCTCCTTAAAGGAGCCTACGGATAGAAGGATTGAAGCTTGCCTAAAATCTATATACTCTCTTACAGGAGCTATTACTCGTCCTGCCAGGGCTACGGCCTGGGTGGCAAAAGCCATTGAGAGTTGGGCAGAGGCCCTAGAAGATGCATTTTCCTCTGAGGGAACAGCTGTCCTACATATCTCACATTAAAGATGCAGCCTCCTATTTAAGTGAAACGGCTTTGGATACTGGTCTAGCATCCAAGGCATCTGCTACTTCCGTGGTAGCCTGCTGTATTGTTTGGCTTCTCTCATAGAAGGCAGATTCGGACTCAAAAAAGGCATTGGAGTCTCTGCCTTATTCTGGGTAGATCCTGTTTTGCTCAGAATTGGACTAGATTGTGACTACCTTTGCAGCTTCGAAGACGGCGTTCTTGCCCTCTGCATCTACTATAAAGCCTCGGATGTCATCCTTCTGTCCTCAAGGAAAAGCTAAAGGTCAGTCCTTTCCAAGGCAGTCAGCATCCACTAAGGCCTCCAAGCCTAGGACCAAACAGGCCTGGGCTACTAGACGTCCACCTACCAAATCTGAGGACAAGCCTTCAGCCTGATGGGGCGGACCTCTCCCTGGGAGCTCCCAGGATGGGAGGCCGATTCTTCAGTTTGGCCAGTTCTGGCGTCAGACCACCTCAGATGCCTGGGTAAAAAAAGTGGTCTCCCTTGGATGCGCCCTCTCATTCCTGAGGCGGCCCCCCTAGCAGTTCTTTTGCACAGGACCTCCATCGGACCCAAGCAAAGCCCTGCTGCTCCAGAAGGCCATTCAGTCCTTACTGCTCTTAGGGGTAATAATTCCGGTACCCTCATCACCGCAAGGGAAGGGCTATTATTCTACCCTTTTCTTGGTTCAGAAGCCCAATGAGTCTCATTGGCCTATCCTCAACCTCAAGTTTCTGGACAAGTTTATCAGGGTGCCCAGGTTTTGTATAGAAACCCTCCGCTCTGTTGTCCTAGCTATTGAGCCTGGGAACTTTACCTACATGTACCTATAGCGCCCGCTCATCAGCAGTATCTCCGGTTTGCTATACTACAGCAACATTACCAATTTCAAGCTCTGCCTTTTGGGCTTTCTACAGCTCCTTGGGTCTCCAAGATCATGGCAGTTATGGCAGCCTATCTTCGTCATCAAGGGATCAGACTTCTCCCATACTTGGACGATCTTTTGCTCTTAGCAATCTCCCCAGAAATTCTTCACCGCCATCTACAAGTAACCATTGCCTTTCTACAAACTCACGGTTCAACTGGAAAAAGACTTCACTGACTCCTTCTCAAAATATGGTACATCTGGGAGCCCTCCTGGCACTGAGTGCACAGATTACCCCACAGTCGCCAAGTGTCAATTCACTCTGCAATGCAGACCTTGGGTTCCATGGTGTCCACCTTCGACATGGTGGATTTTGCTCAGTTTCACTCCGGGCCCCTTCAACACCTGATCCTCTTCAGGTGGAACGCGCTGTCCCATCTGCTCAGATCCCAGACAATGAGCCTCTCTTCGGAGGTTTGTCTGTCCCTCTCCTGGTGGCTACAGACGTCCCACTTAAACAAGTGTCACCCCTTCTGGATCCCACACTGGGCACTCCTCACCACGGATGCAAGCCTCTGCAGGTGGGGGGCAGTGACCGGCCAGCACTCCTTCCAAGGACGCTGGACTCCAACCGAGGCAGTCTTCTAAATCAACGTCCTGGAACTCCAAGCCATTTACAAAGCCCTCTGGAACAGGATCTTCTTCAGGGCAGACCAGTACAAGTACAGTTCGACAATGGCCTACCTCAATTTCCAAGGAGGCACTCGAAGTTGGTAAGCAATGGCAGAGTGTCCCGCGTTCTCATATGGACAGAACGCCAACTCCGCAGTGTTCATCCCTGTGCTTCTCAATTGGGAGGCGGATTTCCTCAGCCATCACGACGTGCATGCAGGGGGAGTGGTCTCTCAATCCAGAAGTCTTTCAGCGCCTGGTGGACAAATGGGGTGTACAGGATGTGGACCTCATGACACAACCACAATTTTCCAGTGTACGGGGCAAGGATGAGGGACCCCAACACCGCATTCAGGACGCATTATCTGTGAGGTGGACCTTCCATTTTGCATACCTCTTTCCTTCAGTCTCCTTTCTGCCCCGAGTTCTTAGGAAGTTCAAGCAAGAGGGGGGAACGGTCCTGTTGGTAGCTCCGGCTTAACCCAGACGCCATTGGTACTCCGACCTTCAAAGTCTCTTCATAGACGTTCCTCTCCAACTTCCTCAGGGTGCCTGTCTACATCCAGACCTGGCCCGTCTGTCTTTAATGGCTTGGGTCTTGAGACATCCCTCCTAAGGTCCAAAGGGTTTTTAACTCTGTGGTCCAGACCATGCTCAGAGCTTGTAAACCGGCTTCTGCCAGGATTGATCACGGAGTGTGACATACATATTTCCAGTGGTGTGCTACTAGAAACTGAACCTCAGGTTTTTAGGGTTTTTAGAATCCTTGCCTTTCTTCAGGCTGGATTGGATCTCGGACTCCTCCTAGCCTCTCTGAAAGTGCACCTCTCTGCTCTGTCCGGTATACAATTGGGAAGCTGACTGCCTCAATACCGGCAGCCGGCTTCCCGACTGTCATATCCCGGCGAGGGTGAAATGCCGGGCGTCTATATCTAGACGCCTGTCATTTCCCCGACACCGGGAGACAGGCGCCCGGCATCCCGATCGAAGGGATGCCGGGCGCCACGAGCGGACAGGCGCAGGGGGGGAGGGTTAGGTTTAGGGCACCCGGGGAGGACTTGGGGGGGTGCTTAACCCTGAGAGGGTTAGGCTAGGGGGAGGGAGGGTTAGGCACCCCCGGGGGGGACTCAGGGTTAGGCACCCCCCTGGGGGAATTAGGTTAAGGCAGCGGGGAAGGGGGGGGTTAGGGTTAGGCACTGCGAGGGGGGGATTAGGGTTAGGCACAGGGGGAGGTAGGGTTAGGGGGGTTAGGTTAGTAAATACTTACCTTAGGGCGATCGGGATTTCCAGTGCTGTCGGGTTACTGATTCCCTCTGTCCATCTGGTTCCAGCGCAGAACTGCTCCTCTACTGGATGTTCACACCTTCCTGCAAGGTGTTCTCCGTATACAACCTCCCTTTGTCCCTCCTGTTGCTCTGTGGGATTTGTCAGTGGTTCTCCACGCACTTCAGGAACCTCCATTTGAACCCCTGGATTCAGTAGTTGTCAAATGGCTCACTGCGAAGACTGTTTCTTCTGGTTATAGCATCTGCCCGTAGGGTATCTGATTTAGGGGCGCTCTCCTGTTGCTTCCCATTTCTAATCTTTCATCCGGGCAGGGCTGTTCTCCAAATGCACCCTGGCTCCCTTCCCAAGGTGGTCTCATTTCCACCTTAATGAGGAAATTGTGGTTCCGGCCTTTCAATCCCCAAACCTCTTGGCAGGTGAGACCTCTTTGGTTGGGGTCCATGCTCTGAAGATCTACATGGACTGTACTAGTTCCATCAGGAAATTGGACAACCGCTTTACACAGAAGGGATTCCACAGAAGCGATGGTCAGCTAACAAACACACTCTGGCCAGATGGCTTCACACGAGCCCAAAGCATGGTAGGAATCGCCTTCCTTGGTATGCCCCTACTTCTTAAAATGGTTGTTTCAACAGCCACGCCGTCAAACAAAGATGACTTAAGTCGGGGTGAACGAAAGGGCCTTGTTGGAGAAGATCTGATTGAAGTGAAAGAGGCCAAGGGTCGTCCGCCAAGAGGGAGAGCAGATCTGAGTACCAAGCTCGGTGAAGGCAATCCGGAGCCACCAAGATGGCAGTGACCGATTCGCGCTTGATGCACTTGAACACCTGTGGAATCAGAGGGAACGGTGGAAACAAGTACACCAGATAGTATTGCCAGGGCAGAGACAGAGCGTCCGCTCCTACCGCTTTGGGATCCTTCATCCTGGAGCAATGTTGGTGATAGATCTCATGGCCTCCAGGAACAATCTGTGGTACTCCCCAGCGGAACACCATACGTCGGAAGACGTCGGGATGAAGAGCCCATTCTCCTGGAAGGAAGATCCTGCCAGCTGAGGTAGTCCGCTTCCCAGTTGTCCACTCCCGGAATGAAGATTGCTGAGATGGCCGGGACGTTCGTTTCTGCCCATTTTAAGATGTATTGCCGCTCGCATGTCCATGCGGCTGCGAGTCCCCCCATGGCGATTAATGTATGCCACAACTGTGGCATTGTCGGACTGGACACGGACTGGTGTCCCCCGTAATAGAGGAGCCACTGCAAGCAGAGCGTAATAGACTGCTCACAGTTCTAGGACATTTATTGGCAAGAGAGGCTCCTGGCAAATCCAGTGTCCCTGGAATTGGTTGCTGAAGGTCACCGCTCCCCAAACGCGAAGGCTGGCGTTTGTGGTCAGTAGAATCCAGTCCCAAATGCTGAATCGACGCCCCGCCAGTAGGTGATCCGTCCGGAGCCACCAAAGCGGGGAAATCTGAGATTGCAAAGACAATGTCACCAGGCGACGCATCTGCAGATGAGATCCGGACCATTGGGACAGAAGGTCCAACTGGAATGTCCTGGAGTGAAACCTGCCGAACTGTATGGCCTCGAAGGACGCCACTATTATTCCTAGGAGCCTGATTCAAAGATCGACTGAAACACGTCTGGGCTTGAGGACTAAGCATACCAATTCCTTGATAGCCCTTGCCTTGTCTTGGAAGGAAGATTCGCAGCAACAGTGTCCAGAAGCATCCCCAGAAACTAAAGGCGTTGAGATAGAATCAACTGGGACTTCTGGAAATTGATCCAGCCGTGTTGAATGAGGAACTGGTGTGTCAGAGCTACCTGTTCCAATAGACTTTCTCTCGACGATGCTTTGATTAGAAGGTCGTCCAAGTATGGAACAATGGGCCTGATTCAGAGCCGGTCGCTCTGACAGAGCGCTCGCTCTGAATCAGGGCCGGTCTTTTTTTTAAGAACGCCTCCTGGCCGCTCGCATAGCTGTGGGTGACCACCCACAGGTATAGCGAGCGGCCATGGTGATGGTCAAGACCATTGCGACCTTCGGGCTTGTGACGAGACCCTTGTGGTAGGGTCTCGTTGCCGCAAGCCCCAGAGAGATTTAGGCTCTAACAGAGCCGGAATCTCTCCACTGACATCACTTGTGATGTCAGTGGGGCCGGCCCCAAACGGTAGGCATTCTCATGGGAAAGCCTCCGTCTGGGCAGCCACCCCCCCCAGCCCGCCCACCAAAGGGGGCGTGCTGTCACTCAACATCGACAGCACGACCCCTTTGGTGCGAGACCCGGTGCAACGGATTGCCCGTCGCTATCCAGGTCTCGCGCATGCGCACGACGGAGCCGATGATAGGCCAAACGGCAGGGCCTGAAACTGGTAATGGGAATCCAGAATTGCAAAGCGAAGAAATGCTTGATGCGGTTTCCAAAAAGGGATGTGAGGATACGAATTTTTGATGTCCAAAGAGACCAGATATTGCACCTCTTCCAATCCCGCTATCACTGAATGGAGGGATTCCATCTTGAATCTGTGATATGACAGATAAAGATTTGAGGTTCAAGATGGGTTGGACCAAACCATGTGGCTCTCTCTCTCTCATATCTACAGTCCGGTGCATAAATATTGGGACGTTGACAGAATTTTCATATTTTGGCCTCTATTCACCACCACAATGGCTTTGAAATGAAACAAACAAGATGTGCTTTAACTGCATTCTTTCAGATTTAATTTGACGGTAATTATATCCAAATCAGGTGAACGGTGTAGGAATTACAACAGTTTCTATATGTGCCTCCCACTTTTTAAGGGGCCAAAAGTAATGGGACAAACTAAACAATCCTAAATCTAATTTTCTCTTTTTAATACTTTGTTGCAAATCCTTTGCAGGCAATTACAGCCTGAAGTCTGGAACGCATAGACATCACCAGACGCTGGGTTTCATCCCTGGTGATGCTCTGCCAGGCCTCTACTGCAAATGTCTTCAGTTCCTGCTTGTTCTTGGGGCATTTTCCCTTCAGTTTTGTCTTCATCAAGTGAAATGCATGCTCAATCGGATTCAGGTCAGGGGATTGACTTGGCCATTGCATAACATTCCACTTTTTAGCCTTAAAAAACTCTTTGGTTGCTTTTGCAGTATGCTTCGGGTCATTGTCCATCTGCACTGTGAAGCACCGTCCAATGAGTTCTGAAGCATTTGACTGAATATGAGCATATAATATTGCCCGAACACTTCAGAATTCATTCTGCTGCTTTTGTCAGCAGTCACATCATCAATAAATACAAGGGAACCAGTTCCATTCTCAGCCATACATGCCCACGCCATTACACTACCACCACCATGCTTCACTGATGAGGTGGTATGTTTGGATCATGAGCAGTTCCTTTCCTTCTCCATATTCTTCTCTTCCCATTACTCTGGTACAAGCTGATCTTTGTCTCATCTGTCCATAGTATGTTGTTCCAGAACTGTAATGGCTTTTTTAGATGTTGTTTGGCAAACTCTAATCTGGTCTTCCTGTTTTTGTGTCTCACCAATGGTTTACATCTTGTGGTGAACCCTCTATATTCACTCTTGTGAAGTCTTCTCTTGATTGTTGACTTCGACACATATACACCTACGTCCTGGAGAGTGTTCTTGATTTGGCCAACTGTTGTGAAGGGGTTTTTCTTCACCAGGGAAATAATTCTTCTGTCATCCACCACAGTTGTTTTCCGTGGTCTTCCGGGTCTTTTGGTGTTGCTGAGCTCTCCGGTGCGTTCTTTCTTTGGAACATTCTTAAAAACAGTTGATTTGGCCACACCTAATGTTTTTGCTATCTCTGATGGGTTTGTTTTGATTTTTCAGCCTAATGATGCCTTGCTACACTGATAGTGACAGCTCTTTGGATCTCATATTGAGAGTCGACAGCAACTGATTCCAAATGCAAATGTCACACCTAGAATCAACTCCAGACCTTTTACCTGCTTAATTGATAATGAAATAACGAGGGAATAGCCCACACCTGTCCATGAAGTTGATAGTCCCATTACTTTTGGCCCCTTAATAAGTGGGAGGCACATATAGAATTCGCTGTAATTCCTACACCATTCACCTGATTTGGATGTAATTACCCTCAAATTAAATCTGAAAGCCTGCAGTTAAAGCACATCTTGTTTGTTTCATTTCAAAGCCATTGTGGTGGTGAATAGAGGCCAAAATCTGAAAATTCTATCAATGTCCCAATGTTTATGCACCTGACTGTATATCAGTAAATTGGAGTTGTGCACCTGTGATCTGTCTGTTTCTGTGCCTGCAATAGTAGTCTCAAGGTAGCACCTCCCATTATATATATTTTCAGGGGGTGCAGTCCAGGACCCTTTCTTATACACTCCATTTAGTGTGCTTCTCTGTCACCTGAAGGCTGAGACACCTGCTACCTGGACTAGCACCCCTTCCTTATTGGTTTCAAGCATGGAGTCTTGTATTGTAAATGCACACTGGTAATGGGCACAATTTTAGGTAAGTCCTACAAATTATATACTGTAGTGGAACTTTGGGTTGCTTTTTGGGGCG
The DNA here is from genome assembly GCA_031769625.1 of Taudactylus pleione. Classification (NCBI taxonomy): domain Eukaryota; kingdom Metazoa; phylum Chordata; class Amphibia; order Anura; family Myobatrachidae; genus Taudactylus; species Taudactylus pleione. The sequence goes on along the minus strand of JAUIMM010000084.1, from coordinate 15,499,092 downwards.
TGTGTCCCCTGGATTGCTTTGGTTGGTTTGCTTCATGGCATCGCATTATAACACTTTTCCTTTTTTGCACATTTTAAACACTTTTACTGTTTGTTTTTATTATATTTGTATTTTCACTTTTCTATCCTATACATGCAGCAGCAGCAGCAGCTGCCCTTATCTACAGGTCACGCTTGCGCACATGCGCCCCGACGTCCGGCAGAAGGAGCTGGACAGGGGCGGAGGGATCCGAAAGGATCTAAGACACAAATTAGCTTGCCAAATCATTGTTGTGCTGTGATATCATAAGATTGATGGTTTCTAACTTTTTTTTCGCATAGACTCCTGCTGTCATCAGATTTTCCTGTATGCCTGCATTGTACACATACCACAAGAGCAAGAGGGATTGCTGGGTTAGATGGTAGTGAAGTAATGGTAAACCTGTGTGTCTAGTTGCATACTGAGCAGAGGGATAAGGACAGTTCTGTCATTTAGGCACCAAGTACATGAATATGAAACATGATGATGGCACATTCAAACCAGTGTAGCTGGACCATGGTCTAGCCAAGTTCTGGGAATATAGAAACATTGACAATACTGTGAGCAGGGTCCGTACTGAGCAATACCGTATCTTATCTAGTGTGCACTGTAATATTTACATCATGTAATGGGGAATAACAGGTATAGAGGCCTGTCAGATTTACCAAGCTCTGGAATGCAAGGCATTCCGAGTCTGGCCCCCGCAGCTAGTGCCACCTGAAGATGGCATCACTCCACAAACAACATCGAACACAAAAGACCACAACACACTATTACTCCAGCATTACACCCATAGGGCGAGCGCACCCTCCGCACCCTCTACCTGAAGATGGCGTTAGCCACTGTTGCCTATAGGCTACACTTCACAAAATTTACCGCAGTGGCCGCCACACACACGTGTGGTCAATACACCACGAATGCACAGGAGTCCCATTAGAGGAGTGAAGAGACTGCTTATGCGTTCACTTCACTCTGAGCATAACGCTGGGACAGGCTCCTTTCGGAACTCCTGTCCCTGCATGTTCTATTAAATACATTCGGGTGGTATTATTACATACTGCAATTTCAAATTGTGCCCAGATCGCATTGAGTATGTGATTATTGATAAATGGTCACCATAGCTCAAGAGGGAATGGGATTGAAATAACGGCGGCTCAAATTCTGATAGCGCATGTCTGACAGGATGAAAATACCGACTGGGGCTGGTAAGTACCCTAACCCTCCCCTGACCCCCCTAACCCTTAGTGGTGCCTAACCCTAACCACCCCCCGGGGGTGACTAACCCTAACCCCCACTTACCGCTACCTAAACCTAACCCTCCCAGGGGGGTGCCTAACCCTAATCTCTCCCTGGGGGTGCCTAACCCTCCCCCGTAGGGGTGCCTAACCCTGACACCGCTAGACTCCCTAACCCCCCCACGGCTAATGCTAAGGGCGCCCTGGACTTAACCTTCATTCGGGCTGGCGTTCCAGCGTTGGGATTAACATCTGTATTTCGATGCCTATCTTAAATCCATTGCCGGAATTCCGATGTCAGCATTGAGACCGGAGGCTAACTATATCCCCCCCCCCAAGAGATTATTTCATTTGCCAAATGTCAAACGAGGTGCTGTTAAGAATAGATGTCAGAGCTCTGGAAGTTAATTATTCAGTTGCCAACTACAATAATAAAATAATCATGGCTAAAGGGGAACTGAACCTTCTGTTATCAGCTCAAGCAAATAAGTTTTTAGATTGCTTAATCAGACTATGATAAGGTAATAAAAGCCAATAGACTAAGGACTAAATTCTCCCAAATTAATTATTGCACTACATCTTGCTTTCTTGTTCAGCAGACCCCGCCATTAGTGATTTATCTCAATGCAGAGGGGTGACCTTTTATAGAGGATTCAGGCTTTATATTTGACTCTCTCTGTTAGTTTCTCAGTGAATGGTGTCCTCTTAGAAACTCTTGGTATTAATAATGGCTGCCCCATTTCACCCATGATAGTTGCACTCCATATTAGATTACAGGCCGCAAAGTTTCGTTATCTCCAGATATAAAGGGCGTTTCAGTAGGCTTGGATGATTGTCTGCTGATGACATCCTTCTTAACCTAATGTATCGACAAACATCATTTCCGAACCTATATAAAACTCTATATCCATAGGCCCATCTGTAGGGATATAAGATCAATGGAGGCTCTCACTATTCTCTCCTTAAAGCTCATTACAACATTTCTTGCAAACACAATAATATTTGGGGATATTTGTCACTCATAAGTACAGTATGATACTCTATTTACAGAGAATTTCCCTCACATAAATAAATCCATTAACTGGACCTATTCTGATGGCAGAAGCTGTATATATCCTGGTTAGGTAGAATTGTGGTTCTTATAGATAAATCTGCTGCCTACGTTAGTCTATCTCTTCCAGACCATACTTACCGACTTTACTACTCTGCTCCCCAGGAGATGCCCTGGGAGCAGACACTGATGACCGCTTAGGGGGGCGGGGCAGGCTTACTATGTCATTAGGTTCCCGCCACAGCATATTGCCGCGAATCGCAGGAGTGTGATGAGGGGGTGGGGCTAAATTATGTGTTTTTGCCTAATTTAGCTCTGCCCCCTCCATACAGAGCCGCAAGTTACGGCAATTATCTCCCCATCCTGCCCACTTCACTAGGAAGTGGGCGGGATGTAGGAGATGTGGATAGTCTTCCGGGGTGCAGGGGGCTCCCTGACAATTCAGGAGCCTCCCGACACTTTCGGGAGGGTAGGTAAATATGCTTCCAGACCTTGCTGCTCTAAGTGCCCAAATATATCTTAACCCAACTAAACAGATGGTTCATCCAATTCACATGGAAGAGCAAACCTCCAGACCAGTTTCACCAACCTGAAGCAAGTCACTTCCCATGGCGATAGAGGCTTTCTAGATGTTCACCTGTATTATCTAACATCTCAACTTAGCCAGATGGAGGCCTATTTTGCTAACAACCATGTTCCATTCAAATGTTTGGCTTATTGTATGGTGATTGGCATTTTGGAAAGTGGAAATTGCACTTCTTTGGAACTGCTCCAACAGAGGTTTGAGCTGTCAGTGGCGAATCATTTTGAATACCTACAGATAAGATACTTTGGGGTAAATTTACTAAAGTGAGAGTTTTTAGAAGAGAGTTTTAAAAGTGAAGTTGCCCATGGCAACCAATCAGATTCTAGATATTATTTTCTAGAAGGTGCTAGTTAAATGTTAAATAGAATCTGATTGGTTGCTATGGGCAACATCACTTTTAAAACTCGTTTCTAAAAACTCTCACTTTAGTAAATTTACCCCTTTGTGTCAGGGGTCTAGCAATGTGCAACACAATGTGTATCTCTTTGCTACCATTGCCTCTTTCCAGGGGCAGACCTGGCAACCGGGGGTACAAGGAGGACACTTGTACCAGACCTCAATATTCCCCGAACCCTCAGAAATCTTGGGAGTCCAGTTCATGTGTCCCCTTTGTCTGTGCTGCTGCAGTATTCAGCAGGGTGTAGACATGAAGACAGTGCTCAGCAGCCAGCACAATAAAGTTTTATTTATTTTTTTGTGAGGTCAAGACATTGCCCTGCTGGATCGGAGAGAGGAGCTGAGCCGTTCTTAAAGAGGAGCAGCAGGCAGCAATGGTTAAGTGCTGGATTGGAGAGGGGCGGGATTAGGGGGGCTGGAGATGAAGTGACATGGTAGGATAGAGCTGAAGACACGGGCTAGGGAGACAGGTTGATGGGGCTGAGAGACACGGGGGGGGTGATGCTGAAAGACAGAGAGGGATGAGGCTGAGAGAAACGGGTTGAGGCTAAGGGGTAAATTTACTAAGATTCGAGATGTCAATCTCGGGTGATTTAAGGCTTGATTTTCATCTCGCAAATTTTCTAAAGGTTAAGGCCCATATCCAATTTGAAGCGTTAAGTTACCGCAGATGACGTCATTATCGCCTGTTTTGGTTTTACCCTGTATTCAATTTGAAAGACTCCGCCTAGGCGGAAAGTCAATGCAAGGTAATAGGCTGTAAAGTATTGACTATGAATGGCAGGCGGAAAAAAGTGCAGAATTGGGGTTTTGGGGTGCAACATTCCGGGAACCCCCGTGCAGCCTTCAGACAGTCCCCCAAAGGTAATCTGTGTCAAAATTAAAACAACAAAAAAAAAAAAACGCAAGGACACCCCAAAAATTTACTTTGAAAAAGGGAGCAAAAAAAAATGTTGGGGTACAAAGTTAAAAACTAGCGAACTTGACTTGACTGTGGGGGGGTCCCCTAGTATACCCCAGGTGTTTTTTTTTTTATTGCAGGTGTTTGTGGCAGGTGGATTTTTCACGATTTTTTCAACTTCACTTTTTCAACTTTAAATATGCTGACCCCCATTTTCAAGTACCCCAAATTTGCTGGGATAAGTTATTTTCTGGAAAAAATTGTCCTAAATACTATTCTGCATCAGGTATAGAAAAACGCTATTTAGCAGCTATTGAGCCCATTTAAAAACACCAAATACCTTCAGCAAGCCAAATCGGGGGGTACCATAGTGAACCCCCATGTCAGAGCATCATTTGGGGGGTGACAGGCTGATTTCCCCAAAAATGACAGTACTTTCCGCTTGTTACAGTATCGCCGGATGCCGTTTATGTGTACTTTGAAATTGAATATGGGGTAAAGCGTGCGCGCGCGCAAATACTTTAACACCTACAAAACAGGCGAAGTCGGCGTTAAGTCCGCTTGGCTCAAATTGAATACGGCTATGTCGGGTGAGATAAAGAGAGATTTCTCTCTTCTCACTCGTAAAACTCGGGGGAGATAGCTAACTCGGATCAACTCACCACTGGGCAAATCGGCAGTACTTTTCACCTAAAATATACATCTCTCAAATTTACCAAGAATCAGGATGACAAGCTCGGGTGAGATGACATCAAACTCTCTTCCCAAATCACATTTTTGTAACTTACCACCTCCTGAGTTGCGAGTTAGCCTGAAACATACACAAATCATTGTGTGTGTTGTGTCTTTATTTAACTATTTATTTTAAAGTGGAGGTACAGCTGCCGGCTGCCTGCTGGCACTTGTAGTTCCACAAGTGCAAAAGGGCAAGCATGCTGGCACCTGTAGTTCCACTGTAAAATACAATAGTTTACTACTATTTTACGTTTTATTACCCCTGTACCCACAGCCCAGGGGTGCGGGGAAGAGCCCCGGGCTTTAGACCAAGCCTGGGGTTTTGGGAGAGGGGGGCCCCCTTTTTTTTAGCAGGTACCCACCTCCCTTGAGATCCCTGGCTTGGCCTGAGCGGCTTGGGGTGATAATGCTTTGTCCCTGGAGACCTGGTAATAGGGTCTCTGGGCTGTGGCATTACACCCTGGCTGTTTTGGATCCGGTGCTGGTTTAAATATAGGGGGCCTCCCCCCCACAATTTTTTCCCCCTATATTTAAAACCAGGACTCGCCATGCAGCCTGGTGCTGGATCTTAAATTACGGTGAAACCCTGCTCATTTTGTTCCCAGTCATTTTAGGAACCAGGACTGGCTGGCAAGTCTGGGGCTGATTTTGCTCTTCGGGGGAACCCTACATCATTTTTTTTTTATACAATTAACTTGTCTTTTACAGGTACAACACAAGCAGCTTGCACATATATCAGTGATATCTGCAGGCTGCTTGCGAGGGAGAGTTGTGCAGAGAGAAATCACTGCAATCTCGTGTGAAATAACTTACTCGAGCTTGCTTAAAAATCACCCGAGAAACTCGACCTACATCACCATCTGCAAACTTGTTTAGCCTCAAATCGCCTGATGGTAAATTGGAGAGATAGAAAGTGAGTAAATCACCTGAGTTTTGGCGAGTTCCAGGGAGATTAATCTCTTTGAAAATCGGGACCATCTCGAATCTTAGTAAATTTACCCCTAAGAGACACAGGAGATGAGCAGATGTAGAGACGGGGGATGAGGGCAGGCTGGAGAAACAAAGTGGGATGAGGCCGGAGACACAGGGATGTTGCTGGAACGGCACTGGCGACGAGGCTAGAGCAGTGCAAGCAGGGATAAATTGGAGAGAAGGAGGAATGAGACTGGAGAGACACAGGAGATGAGTCAATGGGCAACTGGCCTCTAGCTACCGGGGAGGAAAGGGGGCCCCAAAAATATGAGTGTGCTGGGCCCCAAGTGTTCTGTTGCCGGCCCTGTCAAGGGATATGATTTCATTCCTCTATATTGTCACAGCAATGGTACATTCACTCATTGTCCCTAATCATAATATCAACTGGGAAACAGATGTAACCAGGTTACTGGATGAGGACGTGGTCCATGATAACAGAGAAGGTGTAATTTCAACGCACGTGAAAGAAATTTACAGATTACGGAGGATATTTCGTACAGCTCCCCTTCAGTGTTATAGAGAATGTGGGGATCTAGGCTTTTTTCTTACCACAGGTAGTGGATCATACCAACATTTTAACATTTTGAGATAGTATTGCTCTCCTCTCAAATATTACATTGTCAGTCATTTTTAAATTCCCCTGTGGGTAGATTTACTAAAGCTCCTAAAACAGAGGTTCTGTTGCCCATAGCAACCAATTTCATCATGTCTTCATTTTCAAGGATGCAACAGAGAAATTATAGAATCTGATTGGTTGCTATGGGCAACGCCACAGCTTTTCATTTTTTAGAAACTTTATTAAATGTACCCTTTGTGTTTTTCTGTTGGGCCAACTGATTGAAGCCTTCAAAGTGTTCTTCCTTTGGATGCAATTTGTGGCACTTTATCTATTTATGGCATCTGTACACAGCCAGTTATATGCTTCAGTATACTGGATGCAACCCACAGAATCTGGTCCTATTTTTATGTAACTGCAGGAAATCTAAAACACAGCCGGCGACACAGTAATGTAGAATTTCGTATGTAGATACATCCATTGTTGCACACAGAACATAGGCATGTCCCATATAATTTTAATCAGCAGAAGCTGCTTGTGCATCCTATTCACAGCCCTTTGCGAATAAGACGCATTTTAAGGGAAAAAGTTGCATGAAAAGATGCTTTGAACTAGAGTCACACGGCCTCACACGTTTTGTATATTGCGACTTGTAGCACATGGAGGATAGATGTATACACATCCGTATATCTATTATATTTTTTATTGATTCTGGAACTGGAAGCTGAGTCTGGGGCATACTTGCCGACAATCTGGCTGCCTCCTACGGGAGGAGGCAGCCAGCTTGGCACAACAGTGGGGGGAGAAGGGGGCGTGACTCATTTTCGGGGGCGAACAGGGGTGTGGCTGCATCATTGCAGCCCCGCCCCCGCTACACAACTTAAATATTATCGGCATTGTGTAGCCGGGGGCGGGGCCACTATGACGCTGGCCGGGAGACTTGCCCCTTCTTCTGGGGGTCGGGAGTGACACCCGATTTTCGGGAGGCTTCCAACCATTTCGGGAGGGTAGGCAAGTATGGTCTGGGGTACACAGAAAGGTTGGCAGGTATGCTCTCCATAGTGTTGTCCATTGATGGGGATAACAATTGATTGTTATTGTTTTTTAACCATTGGGGAACACTGTTAATGGTTAAACCATCAATGGTTTGTGGTCACGAATGAGCTGATTGTAAAGAAGATAGAGCCATGCATGCACAATACAGAGAAGCAACGCGCTTTTGCTATTAGAACTACCATTGACCATCAGGCCAGTGTCACGATGCTTAACTCCTCTGTGACTTTATTGATAAATTGCAAGAAACAAATTTTCTACAGTAAAACAGACATCTTAATAAGTAGACTGTTAAGTGACAAAGATCTTGCCGTAATCATCTATTTCTATGTGTGTGCTGCCAACTGCAATTAAGTGCAACTCTCTTCTCTCTGCCAAAAAAAATTATCAAATGTTTTAAAGAATGGACAGCCAATCACTTTCTACCTGTCATTATATAGAATGTACTTGATAAATGCTAGCTAGAAGCTGATTGGCTGCTAAAAGTAGCTTCTCCACTTATTCACTTCTCGATACAGTCGCCCCTATGTTACATTGTGTAGTAGCCTATGGCTGCGTACACACCTAGTAGAGATTTATCTTTGCCTCCCAGTATAATCCCGGCTCCCTTCTCCCTCCTTTGTCTCCCCCTTTCCCGCCCCTCAGCTTCGCCTTCTCCCCAATCACAGACTCGGATGTGTCTCTTTCTCTCATTTGCTGAAGCTGTAAGTGCCAGCCCATGACATCACCCCGATCTTCCTGCCAAGGGGCGTGGCTTACATCTCGCGGCCCAATGAAACGCACTGTCGTGTCCCGGAGAGCGCGAGAGAAAGCGCGGTGACACACGAGGACGGGGCGTGGCCTCTGTCAGAGAGCCGGCTACCGGGACGGGGTCGAAGGTCAGAGCGGATTCAAGATGGCGGTAGAGGCGCGGAGGAGGTGAGAACGGGTTCATCTCAGTATGTGCATAGATTTAGAAACGATATACACAGTCACACCGCCACATGCAGGAGAGATAGGGCAGCGTCTGTGTATCTACCGTACTACATAAAGGAGGCGCACACACACCTTGCCAGTGTCCGCGTACACGGGTATGATGTGGCCAGGTTACACCTAGTTCCGCTCGTGAAGCCGGCACTGACGTGTTCCCCACCATCGGGGGACTGTTGGCCTGTATGTGCATATATACGCTGCTCAGTGGATTGGTGCAGGTCTCTGTGTTATTATTCTGCTCTGTGCATTGCTCAGGAAATGAAGAAACTCGCCACTACACCACATCTCTATACCTCGTTACTACGCCACCATACAGCCTTGTACATGCTCCCTTACATGTATTGTACAGTGCCTCCTGGGGACCTTATTATAATCCCAGTTATGACCAATGAGATTGTGCGTTATGTATATTGTAAGTAGGTGCTTTGGGCCTCATAGCACCAACATTAATCTCCACAATCAGTGACTTCTCATAGACCGTACCAGTAACTGGCAGTGATAATAGGAGATGATGATGATGGTTTGTGGCTGATAACTTGTCAGTGATTGGACTTTACACCCCGAGTTTTTAAGGCTGCCACATACAAAAATGGCAATCTGCTAGTCCTAAGGGAGTCGGGATTAAAATAAAATGAGGTTATATAGGGGAATTGGTATGAGATGCTGGCAGTTCAAATACCGATGCCAGAATCCCAATCGTGAAGAATCCCGGCAGGGGCTGGTACGTACCCCCCCCCTCCCCTGGTGGTGCCTCACCCCTCCCCTCCCCCCCCCCTTCCCGCACCCTAAACCTAACCCTCGCAGGTTGAAGCCTAACCCTATCTTCCATCCTCGAGATAACTGTCATACTTGACTGCATACTTGCCTTTGGGATGCCGACGTCGGTATCCTGATGTCTTAGGGATATCGGCGTTGGTATATTAAAGTCCAGGATACCGTCCGCCAGCATCTTGACCATATACCTATATAGGAAGCAGTCAGCAATTCCATACTTCTCCTTGAATGACAATAGCTTTGTGTCTTTGGGAAAGCATTGAGAAGTTGCACACTGACCTGTTAGTCCAGACTGGATCACTTTCCAAGTTACTGGTTTGTATCAACAAATACATTGCCCTGTTAACAGCAGTAGGTGCAGTCATCATGTTCTGTACACCATTCTTCCACCAGCAAGTCGCTCAGCTAATGGCTGGGTGCTGGTCCAGAATAGCCCATGTATGCTTGATTGTGTTCAGATATAATTATAGAGAAGGCCATGGACAACCTTCGTGTCTTGCTTAACAAAACATTTTGGAATCACGTGTTCTGTGGTTGGGATCATTGGGAAACAGTTTCTGTCAAGGAAAAAAGAAATGCTGAAACTTTAATAAAATTAGCTGCGGTATATAGCTGCAGCTAATTCATCGCGCTGGGAAATGCTGTTCAATTAAATAGCAATTTCCCTGCGTGGTAAGCCAGGGGTTAATGCACGCTAACCCATTGATTCTGCATAAAGTGCAGAGTCAATGGGTTTTCCCTGTGCGTTAAACCCTAGAGGTTGGCTTTTCTTGCTGAATTTTCCTTACAGCTCCAGAAATTGTGAGGAAAAGTGCACCGCTGGGTATTGCTGCGCTGGGTAAACCCTGCTGATTGAATTGGCCGGTGCGGGTAATTAGCCGCAGGGTTGGATTCCCCCATAAGTTATAATTACTATTAACCTTGCCTTCTAAGAGAATGACTGAGTCCTACACTGCTGGAAACATGCACTCACAGCTGTAGAATTCTTTGGGTTTGGGCAGCAAGTACACTGTCTTTATTTCCAAATTACTGACCCTTTTATATATTTTTTTCATACACAATCCCGACCATGCTGGGTTATTTGCTTAATGACTTCCACCTGTGTGTAAACCCTTGCTATCAATATGATTGTTGTTCCCCATTTTTTCTTTCTCCATATGTATGTCCACTGCCTGTAGATCTGATTATGAGATATAATGGAGAGTATTGTAAATCACTTGGGATATGTTCTTGACTTTCTCAGTGTTCTCACAGTGTTTGGCTGATTCTATTGACTGGATTTGTCTCATTATGTTCTTTCTTCTGCAGGTTCCTTGGACTTATATTCCTATTCTCGGTCTGTCTTACTCCTGCCCTCAGTGTTGATAGGAGCAACTTCAAGACATGTGAACAGAGCTCTTTCTGCAAGTCAGTACCTAAAGTATTAAGTGGATTTAAAAAAAAATATTGTCCATAAAATATTATTGTACCCATAAAATTATAAGACAGAGCTGTGCTTCAGCCTGCAAGTTTTTGTTTTTTTTTCTCCTGAAAAGCTACCTTTTGCATTAATTTACTCATTTTAGACAATATGATTGTTCCAGTACTTAAGTGTCTATGTATTAATAATTACTGTACTGCCGCAATTATTAACGGTTCAACTTGCCAGGAATATTTAAATTTTTTTATAAAAATATCTCGGCTATGTACTACCGGGAACTCACAGCGTAAGATTCCAGGGGCTGCAGGGGAGAGATCGAAAGATCTCTCTCCTTCCCCTGGAGACCCCATAGACAAATAGTAGTTTACACCAACTGAAGATGGTGTAAACTACCGGTGCTTTTTGGAGTTTAGTGCATAGGGGTCAGATCATAGTCCCCATTGAAGATAATGGGGACTGCGATCTGCAGCACTAATTAGCACTTTTCTGTGAAATCTCCTGCATTGTGCTATGAGTACATTGAATCGATACATAAAATTATGCAGAAACTGCAGTCTCTGCATAATTTTATGCAAAAATCGGCTTGATACATAGGCCCCTATATCCGCTTTCAAGTAACAAATGTGTACTGTCAAGCTTCCTTCCTGCTGAATTAGCATATTATGATACGTTACCACAAAACTGAACTTTATCTTCCTAAAAAGGTATCAAAACGTTTACTGAAAAGAGGGCGCATGTAATTTCAAATGACCTGCATTGTATTAGCACTAGACTTAACAGCTTGTGAATACTATAGTATTCTTTGTCACGGGTTCTATTTAATAAGATACAATCTAATCTTATTTTGTCAATTCTTTGAACACCTGGACCCAACTTTAGCTCCTGCACTGCTAAGCTTGCTCCCGCTAGCATTATATTGTCTGTGGACACATATCTGCCTGAAATAATAATGGGTCATTTTACAGTTGGCCAACAATTAAAAAAGAAAAAAATATTCCTGTTATATAAATTTGACAAAAGATATAGATATATATATATAATTCCATCACAAATGTGTGTTGTCTTGTTTGGCTTTTTGTTTGTTTATGCAGATGTGTCCTCATACACTATTGATGCAGTCGTGCCAAACAGCCCTTCTTGGCGTACCGGGCGACTCGGCGCACGCCTATTGTCTTTTTAGCTTGCATGTGTGTCTTGGTCGCAATTCGATGCAGCAAAACCATTTAAAGAGACTGCACGGATGAATTTGATATGCAACACTTGTACGAATGGTTGCAGCTAGATCCCCTTCAGCTTCAGGACCCTGATGTCGTCTGTTACTATCCATGTGGACATAGAGTGGGGATAGTAACCTGTGGCGAGCGTACAAATTTCTACTATTGGTGGCCAGATACTACATTTGAGACAAAATAACAGCGCTGTCAGGCCATGGAACCGCACTTCCGCTCTCGACGTAACGTCCGGGTTCTTTAGCTGAAGGGGAACTAGGATTAACCTTGTGCGCAGGAGTCTGAATCTGTGTACGAAGTGCTACGATGCCATGTGGTTTCTGTTCACGCCAAGTTCCGTTGTGCTTAATCTGCTGCTTTGTACATATTAAAAACGTATTGCTTTGTGGTTAAATTTGCAGCTCGTCGTCTCTGTTACAGATTTAGTGGTGTTGCGCTCTGTCAGCAGTGCGAGTAAGATGCAAACTTAAATAGTGCCTCTACACTGCTCGGCTATTTTGTGCCAGGCATCTTGCGCCGCATGGCGTTTTGTGGCTAGGTGTATGAGGATGCATCTGTAGCTAGTCTGCTTCCTGCTACAACCGATCAGCATGATGGAGTTATGCTGTGGTAACGTATACAGGGTGATTCTACTTCGAAACCAATCAAAAAGTAAAGTTCACCTTTTTGGTGATGGTAGCTGTTTTAAGTTGTAAATGCTGGAATATTTGAATAATACCCTTATGTGAAAGGAAAATGTGATGTATTGAGTTGGTAGGCAATATAAATTCTAGATTATTTAGGGGTCCTCGCTACATTGAATGATAGAAAGGTGTGACGTATAATTAAATAGTTCGCAAAAATCTTTGTTTAACTCCGACATTGAAATCCTGAGGTGGTTTTGCAATGTACATAACCTCATCTGCTGTTTTGGTATGTCTCAGTGCTGTTCTGTGTGATCCTGTAAAAGCAGAGTGCAGTAAATGTATTTAATTATTTTCAGACGCCAGCGCAAGCTTGAGCCAGGCTCTTCTGTGTATCGTGCTTTGCTAGGGAGTGCAAAGCTGACTGCTGACAAACTTGAGGTCCAGCTCATCAATGACCAGACCCAGGTGAGTGGAAGCTAATTACTTGTGTACAATAAGCTCACAAGGGCATAAGGAGGAATAAATATACCTGCAAGGGGCATAAACAGTTGATTGTGTCAGATGGAATCAAGGTAAAGGAGTGCGATTTAAAGGATGGATTTAAATGTAGTCGGCATAAACTGCTGTGTTGGTTGGGATAGTAATAAAATCCTTTCTCATATTCTTATAGGTATCTCTCCTGCTGGAGGTCTTTGGACTGAATGGAAACATGACACGTATAAAGATAAATGAGCTTCAGCCTCTTAAACCTCGGTATCAGGTTCCTGATGTGCTGGTTGGGACGCCCACCCCTGAAAAGTATGTGAGACCTTGCATTACTACACTCTGTGTGTGATTTTAGATGTTATTTCACTTGTCCTAAGACTGAAACCTTTTATATAGTAATTAATGCTTTTAGGCATAGTATACATAGGCAGTGTTTTGTTCATGCAATTCTTGTCACAGTCTGCAGGTGACTGGGCAGGATGACAATACTCTGGAGCTCTCCTTGGGAGATAAAGGGCACAAGCTTTTAGTGACCGGATCTCCCTTTCGCCTGGATATCCTGTCTGGGCGAGACTTGGTGCTGAGTGTAAACTCTCGTGGGCTGCTTCACTTCGAACACCTTAGGGAGCGGAAAGACACGTGAGTAGCATGGGGCATCTGGTAATGGTGAGAGTGATCATTAGTGATTGGGAGGCAATTAAGGGGAGCACATTCGGCGTTAGAGGGTGCAGACAGATAATGATCTAAATGTGTGGAGTAACTTATTGAGGGAAGTATGATTGTTTTCCTGGGATTGAAACTGAAATGTGTTTTTCTTTCTTTTTTTGCTTTTTGCTCTATGCCCTTCCCTTTTTCTTTCTGCCCTCTCCTACTTCTGCCCTATCACCTCCCAGTCTCTCGGCTAAAGTTAGTAGTGCTGTCGGTAACATGTGGCATAAGGTGAAGAATCTTTTCTCTAGGTAATCATTGATACCGCTTGCATATGCTGACACCTCCCACACACAGTGACACACATACTTAAGGACACATAGGAAAACCAAAGCCAATCCACCACACCATTATTCCGTTCAACATCGTCCTGGTAATGTAACCTGTTGTGCTTGATATTGACTGGAACAGGAAACGTTATCGGTCATGTTTCTGTTAGCGTTTCCATTCTATCAAAATACAAGTGTTTGTAAGGACACTAGTATGACCAAATGGGAACTTTGCCATACTATGGACAGGGCAAACACAGACTAACACCCCAGTACAGGGTATTTGTAACTCTGTTGACCGCAGTATGTATATTGGTGTAAATCAGATGGAGATCTCAGCTACTGTTAATCTACACTATTTTCACTCACACACTAGCTGTTTTGTAGTTGTAGATGCTATACCCCCCTCCATCACATGCCCCTTTCATATTCTAATCCTTTCCCTCCTCTCTCCCTTGCCTCTGCTCCTATCTATCCCATCCTCCCTGGAAGCGTCACTCCTCACCCCTCGTCTTTGTTCGGCTTGTAGTGACTCGGAGAAGCCTGATGTTCCCCCTGAAACTGATAATGAGAACCCAGCAGAGGAGGAGGTAGCTAAGGAGGAAGAAAGCAAGAAGGTGAGCCAAAGCTGATGTGGGCGCTGATTGACATTAATGCCATGTCTGGAAGAGAAAAGAACTGTGCATATTTCATAGAATGATTGAGTTCCGTGGCCATATAAGTCTCCCTATTTCATTGAGGATAAAGTAAAGGGAAGCAGTTGGATGTCTTATATGGGGAGGAATAATAAACGTTAGACATGCCTGCCTTTTAGAGATGTTAACGTATCATTAAGTATATTCAATTTCATATTCTTATTCAGGAAGAAGATGAACCAGGAATGTGGGATGAAACTTATAAGACGCATACAGACAGCAAACCGAACGGTAAGAACATTTATTAATAAAGATATATTCTTGATTAAACTGTCTTGTCAAATATTACTGGTATAGTAGATTGGCTTAGGTTTATGTTACAATTTAGGTAAAGAATTAGGGTGGGTACACACTGGATGTACATATCGTACCGCGGGTACACCACTTCAGAATAATGTTATGAATGACTGACCGATCTCTCATTCTGTCATTCATTAAAATGAATGGGGCTGCAGGCGATAATGTCCGGTTTGATGTGCAGTACATCAAACCTGACCACGTGACATGCGACCGCGGGAGTGCGCATATTGTGCACACTCACTGCATGATATGTCGTTACGATTTGTCCAAATCGGGCAAATCATAATGATATCGTCCCAGTGTGTACCCAGCGTTAGTGCAGTGTGTGTTTCCTCCCACAGTCTGCTTTGGTATGTTTGTGATAATAACTAGACTGAAAACTGCACTAGAACTGGGGAATATGCTGACAACTAAATATCCTCTGTAAAGCCTTGTATAATATGGTAGCATTATATAAATTAAGGTTAATAATGCGCTATTTTGTTCTGAGCATTTAAGTAATGGTGTGTAAGGTTTCAGATAAAGAGCACTCTGCTAATAGCTAGGAGCCTGTGGATGCTGAGCTTCCTCTTACTGTAATGCACAATGTCATCAGATTAGCATTATGAAGTTGCTAATCCAATATTGTTCAAGGGAAGGAAAGTTAAGTTGCTACCCTTTTATACACAGGTTTCATAGATTTGTGCAATTGGGTGCCAGCTAGAATAGAAGATGAGCACATCCACTGATATGAACCTGGCACAATCCAGACTCGTTACCAGACAGATAACAAGTCTTTAAATAGTTAAAAGCTTTCACCTTCTCCCAACAGCCTAACCCATGTTTAATAGATTTCTGATTGCTTTCAGAGCACCATGTGTTTTTCTGTGTTTTACATAGATGCCATTAAAGCCCCCAATTTGGTTACAATGCAGCTAGAAGGTTGACAGTAAATTTGGTGATAAAATTACAGCCGAATGTACTCGCATATTCTATAGCAGTTTCTACACTTTTACCCAGAGAATGGCAAAATAAATTACGGAACAGTTTCTTTATAGGGGAGACATTACTACAATCACCAGGTATAGTATATCCTCTTATGGTCGCTTTTCTGGCTGCATATGTAGTAACATTAAAAAAAAAAAGAAAACTTAATAGGGGCTTAAATATTTCACATGTCAAACCTTTACTGACTGCAAGCTTTGGAGTGTGCTCATGCCCTGTGGTGTATGCTTGTGTCATGTAATGTTTTAGTATTGTTCGGTGTTGACATTATGAGAATTATTATTTCTACTTTGTCTAAATGTATGATTCTAATGGTCTTCCCCCTGCAGGTCCTTCTTCCGTGGGTCTCGATTTCTCTCTCCCTGGATTTGAACATGTTTATGGGATTCCAGAACATGCAGATAACCTAAGACTACGGACAACAGAGTGAGATTTATCATGTGCTTCCTGTTCCTGTCTCTTACTTGGCCTTTTTCTGTACAAACTGAACAACAAACTGCATCTTCCTTTTGTATGTTGTGGAATTTCTTTTCTGAGATCCCATTATACAAAAAGAACAAACCACCTGTAGCTTTTATGCTGATCAGTTTGGTCATTACTCAGCTATTGGCCAATGCTTGCTAATTCCTCACTCATCTTACTAAATGTTGTACTTTAGTCACTTTGACCAATGATAACTCCTTTACCTTCTAGGAACACGGATCCATACCGTCTTTATAACTTGGATGTTTTTCAGTACGAGCTATATAACACCATGGCTTTGTATGGTTCTGTTCCGTTGCTGCTAGCTCACAACATTCACCGCACTTTAGGCATTTTTTGGCTCAATGCCGCGGAAACTTGGGTAGATATCAGCTCCAACACAGCTGGCAAGGTGAGCACGGTGGGATGCAGAACAGATGAGAAAATACTGGCCAGTCACTAAAATCCTTTTCTCCCTCTAACTTTATCCCAGACTCTCCTTGGAAAGATGTTACAGTACATGCAGGGAGGTGGGGAGACCCCACAAACGGATGTGCGCTGGATGTCCGAGAGTGGGATAATTGATGTGTTCCTTCTATTGGGGCCTTCTTCAAGTGATGTGTTTCAGCAGTATGCCAGCCTTACAGGTACTTGTATACACACCTACAGTAGGTACTTTGCCTAGCATAGCTCTGAGTTTGGAACAGGGAGCGGCATTTGTTGCTATTGATGGTGGCATAGGACTTGGTAGTTGGGAATTTGCACATAGTTTGCTGCCTTTCATGGCAATGAATGTCTTTTTTTTTTTTCCCCAAACTTTGTCGATCACCACTATAGGTGGAGTTAGGCACTCTGTTATTTGCTCAGTATAAGGTGCCCATCCATTAGACGATTAAGTTGTGCGATTGAACGATAACCATCGATCGTTTGCAAAAATGTCTAAAACGACCAGCGATGTGCGTGCCCGCTGGTCGTTTAGACATCTATCATCGTGCAAACATGCTGGTCAACCAGACGATAACATCAGGTTGAGCATGTTTGCAGATGATTGATGAGCCTGCACTGAACGACTGTTCGTTCAGTCTCTTCACAGACTGACAAACGACTGCATGATTACAATGTTGTAATCGTGCAGTCGTTTTCATGACTACTAGTGGATGGGCACCTTTAGTTAGTATTTTTTTTTTTAATTGGCTTTCTTTCTGTAAGTGGCCTCAGTTCCTGTTTACAGGGCTCAGGCGGTAACAGAGAGGGTCCCATTAGTTAGTTACGACGCCCACTCTGCCCATCTTTACTCTGCAGCAGTGCAGCCCACTCTAGATCACCGGTCATTTACCAGTGGCTCCGGGATCCGACCATTAGAGAAAGCTGAGAGGAGGGCTTCCCCATCCATAACGCCAGCCACTCCATAACTAAGGGTATCGTTGGTCTGCCGCATCCGAGTCCCTACAGCGCCGCTTGAGCGCGGACCCTGTGACCGGGTGCCTCTTCTCCTATAGTGCAGTCATTTCAAGGTTAAGCCTTAATAGTTTGGCTTTCCATACATTGTATAGCTTTAGGTTTCCACATACGCTACACATCTCTTTGTAGGGTTTAGCCTCGGGCTATGATAATGCTGCTGCATTTAATTGTCCTATATTTTTTTTATCTGTGACCTTAGGTATTGTTAATAGTTTGATTGTTAATTTAGTTTGCTGGCCTATATTGAAGTTGTATCTGCACTTTTTCTTTGACCTTGGGCATGTTTTTACACGTATCACTTGTAATTGGATGTATCTGTACTCAGACAGCTTGGCTGGAAGGGGGGAGAGGGCCTCAAAGTCAAAATGGGGTCCTCTGCATTGTTTTGATGATGAAAAATTATCTAAGGGTCGCACAGAACCAGGAGCCCTTTGCGCGCTTTGATCCGGCTGTACATTGTGAGCCGCCTGGGGGTGCTACACGGGAGTCTACCATCCCAAGTGTGGGCTAGGTCTATGGCGGCGGCAATTGCGGAACTTTCCAGACAGGTAGATTGTCAGTCAGAGGTCAGTAATTCTCCTCTTCCAGGAGCCCAGTGGGAACCATTAGATTTCTCATATCGGGAACCATTATTGGAGCAGCTTCATCCACAGCATCCTTAAAGTGTTTTGGATCAGGTTACCTTCCCTGGGATATCTGATTCAGATTCTAACCAAGAGGTAGGAGAACTCAAAGATCCTGATTGGGAGGATCAGACTGGTTCGGAGGAGGAATCTCCAGCTAGTTTGGAGGGTTCAAGATTTGATTGCTGTGGTCCATCAGACTTTGAATTTTCAAGATCCAGAACTTTCTTTAATCAAGCGTAAAAGGAAACTGATGGTAACCTTTCCGTAATTTTTTCATCACGCGGACACTCTGGGCCTGATTCTGAGATGTATGCCAATACAATTGCGATCTCTCACAGATTGCAATAGCGAAAATATGCTAATGACTCGCTTGGCGTCCGGTGCTTAGACACCCACTGAAAGCATCTTGCATCTGCCGCACAAGACTAGAAACATCGAAAGCGGACAAGCGGTCATCAGCCTTCTGAGTAAAATGTAACATGAAAAAGGCATTTAAACAGTGTGACACACCTGTATTTTTCTCCTTCATCCACTAGGGGACACTGGAGCTTCATGACAGTGGGGTATAGACGGTGGGTTGAGTTGAGCCTGGCACTTTAAAAATCTACAAGTGTGACTGGCTCCTCCCCCTCTATGCCCCATCAACCCCAGTTTTTAGAATGTGCCCGAGTAGAGCCGGTGCACAGGGGCTGTCTCCAGCCCTTATATTAATTTTAAAAGAAACAAAGCACAAGAGGACAGGCAGACTGTTAGCTGTGACAGTCTGCCTGCATCGTGGGAGCCGCCAGAGAGGGGACCACACGGCTACTGCAGCCTGTGTCCGGTCACCCTATGGAGGGGAGGCTGCTTTAGGCAGTTAGGAGTCATCAGACTCAGCGGGGCCCGCCACAGCTACCACTGGCTTGTGTCCGGGTCCCCGCTCTCCCCTCACTGCCCAGTGCTCTGGCCGCAGCAGCCCGGTGAGTAGCACACCTCTCCTGACTAGCAGGAGAGGTGAAAATAACTGCTGGGTCTGAAAACAGCGCGCGGCTGTCAGCCCCGCTGTCAGTTGCCACGCTGGTGTTGTGATAGAACACCGGCGCTGGCTGTTAGGTAGGCGCGGTCACAGCAGTCCTGCCTCTGCGTGCCGGTGCTTGTGTAAAAGGCACCGGCACGGTTATCACTGGCGGCGGTCGTGCCGCTGGCCCCCGCTGACAGTGCGGGGATGTATAAGTGTATGCCGCACGTATACAAAGCGGCGGCCATTAGGAGGAGGAGCTTATGGGTCCCTTCTCCTCTTCCTCCTTCACTGCCTGGGCTAGTTTGGCGCGCTCTGAACGGGAGTGGCGCCTCAGACTGCAGGCACTGAGCGGAGGGGGAGAGAAGAAGACTGAGAGCATCTACAGGGGGTCTGTAAATACAGAAGGTGGTTTTAACTACTTTCTGGTCCTATTGACTGCTCCTCCCTTATATGCCTGTCTGCCCCTGTTACTGAGTGGCATTATTCTTGAAATTCTGCTCCTCCTATACTGCTCTGCCTGCAATTTGAGTAGCATTATTATTGAAATTCTGCTCCTCCCTTATTGCTCTGTCTGCTCCCATACTTGAGTAGCATTATTATTGTAATTCTGCTTCTCCCTATACTTCTTCTGCATTCCTGAATTGTATGTGGTGCTTGTCTGTGAGTACATGATGACATCCAGGACAGAAAAAACTGCATCACAAAAGCTGTTTGCCTGCACTAAGTGCAGGAAGAAGTTTACCCATGCTCGCTCCGAAGGGTCTTCCCTGTGCGAGACGTGTGAAGCAGACAGTGCTAACACGCAGTCTGTCACTCCCTCCTTCATAAATAGTTTGGCCGGGGTCATGGCGGACCTTTCTTCTGAATTAGCCGCTTCCCGTAGGGAACGGGAGTCTGCCAGAGATCTACCTGGCACATCTCACCCTTCTTTTCTAGCAGAACCAGCGTGGGCTCAGAATTTAGTCCGCTCGGTGAATAGCCTTGCTCAAGCGATGGGTTCTGCGTCTAAAGCTCCTGAAGCTACGGTAAGTCGCTCATTTAAAAAAAGGGCTCTTCCGGCGGTTCTCCAGTCGGATGAGGATTCGGCAGCGGATCACTCGTCTCAGGAGGAAGGGGAGATGCTGGACGAATCAGACGTAGAGACTTACTCACAAGAACCTGAGGCATTGCAGGGTATTGACGCACTCATTCTAGCGGTAAGGGAAGTTCTTAAGATTTCTCCTTCATCCACTAGGGGACACTGGAGCTTCATGACAGTGGGGTATAGACGGTGGGTTGAGTTGAGCCTGGCACTTTAAAAATCTACAAGTGTGACTGGCTCCTCCCCCTCTATGCCCCATCAACCCCAGTTTTTAGAATGTGCCCGAGTAGAGCCGGTGCACAGGGGCTGTCTCCAGCCCTTATATTAATTTTTATATGATTTGTAAAAGAATCAAGCAAGAGGACAGGCAGACTGTTAGCTGTGACAGTCTGCCTGCATCGTGGGAGCCGCCAGAGAGGGGACCACACGGCTACTGCAGCCTGTGTCCGGTCACCCTATGGAGGGGAGGCTGCTTTAGGCAGTTAGGAGTCATCAGACTCAGCGGGGCCCGCCACAGCTACCACTGGCTTGTGTCCGGGTCCCCGCTCTCCCCTCACTGCCCAGTGCTCTGGCCGCAGCAGCCCGGTGAGTAGCACACCTCTCCTGACTAGCAGGAGAGGTGAAAATAACTGCTGGGTCTGAAAACAGCGCGCGGCTGTCAGCCCCGCTGTCAGTTGCCACGCTGGTGTTGTGATAGAACACCGGCGCTGGCTGTTAGGTAGGCGCGCTCACAGCGGTCCTGCCTCTGCGTGCCGGTGCTTGTGTAAAAGGCACCGGCACGGTTATCACTGGGGCGGTCGTGCCGCTTGCCCCCGCTGTTAGTGCGGGGACAGAACGTTCCACTGTATAAGTGTGTGCCGCGCGCATACAAAGCGGCGGCCATTAGGGGAGGAGCTTATGGGTCCCTCCTCCTCTTCCTCCTTCACTGCCTGGGCTAGTTTGGCGCGCTCTGAACGGGAGTGGCGCCTCAGACTGCAGGCACTGAGCGGAGGGGGAGAGGAGCAGATGAGAGCATCTACAGGGGGTCTGTAAATACAGAGGGTGGTTTTAACTACTTTCTGGTCCTATTGATTGCTCCTCCCTTATATGCCTGTCTGCCCCTGTTACTGAGTTGCATTTTCTTGAAATTCTGCTCCTCTTATACTGCTCTGCATGCAATTTGAGTAGCATTATTATTGAAATTCTGCTCCTCCCTTATTGCTCTGTCTGCTCCCATACTTGAGTAGCATTATTATTGTAATTCTGCTTCTCCCTATACTTCTTCTGCATTCCTGAATTGTATGTGGTGCTTGTCTGTGAGTACATGATGACATCCAGGACAGAAAAAACTGCATCACAAAAGCTGTTTGCCTGCACTAAGTGCAGGAAGAAGTTTACCCATGCTCGCTCCGAAGGGTCTTCCCTGTGCGAGACGTGTGAAGCAGACAGTGCTAACACGCAGTCTGTCACTCCCTCCTTCATAAATAGTTTGGCCGGGGTCATGGCGGACCTTTCTTCTGAATTAGCCGCTTCCCATAGGGAACGGGAGTCTGCCAGAGATCTACCTGGCACATCTCACCCTTCTTTTCTAGCAGAACCAGCGTGGGCTCAGAATTTAGTCCGCTCGGTGAATAGCCTTGCTCAAGCGATGGGTTCTGCGTCTAAAGCTCCTGAAGCTACGGTAAGTCGCTCATCTAAAAAGAGGGCTCTTCCGGCGGTTCTCCAGTCGGATGAGGATTCGGCAGCGGATCACTCGTCTCAGGAGGAAGGGGAGATGCTGGACGAATCAGACGTAGAGACTTACTCACAAGAACCTGAGGCATTGCAAGGTATTGACGCACTCATTCTAGCGGTAAGGGAAGTTCTTAAGATTTCTGGCCAGGAAGCTCCAGAATCGTTAGAAGACTCCTTATTTGCCAGGTCACAGAAGATAGCCGTCACATTCCCTGTTTCTCTCCAGTTGGATGAACAGATGACGGCAGCCTGGCAGAATCCGGACCGTAAATTCCAGATTCCTAAGCGTTTTTTCTCTCTTTACCCATTTCCTGCGGAAAATAGGAAGAGGTGGGAGACCCCGCCACCTGTGGATTCTTCGGTTTCTCGGTTGTCAAAGAAGACCACGTTACCTGTTCCAGGAGCTACTACATTGAAGGAAACCTCAGAGCGGAGATTAGAAACCACTTTGAAATCCATTTATACGGCCGCAGGTGCACTTCTCCGGCCGGCCTTGGTAGGATCTTGGGTCAACAAGGCTGTGGAAAAGTGGGCGGAACAATTGACTGAGGGTCTTAGATCCAGCACTCCGCGGGCAGATCTGATTACCTTGGCAGAACATATTCAGGAGTCTGCTGTATACTTAGGAGACGCCTCCAGAGATATCGGCCAGGTAGGCGCTAGGATTTCTGCTTCGGCGCTCTCTGCTCGCCGGGCACTTTGGCTTCGTGCCTGGCAAGCGGATGCGGAGTCAAAAAGAGCAGTGGAAGCTCTTCCTTTCACAGGCGATATTTTATTTGGTCCAGAGCTGGACAAATGGATCTCGCTGGCCACTGGAGGTAAGAGTACTTTTCTACCTTCATCAGCACCTCCTCCGCGTCGCTCGTTTAGGGGACCTTCCTTTCGTTCCTTTCGAGCATCGGCAAGATTTCAGGGACGATCGCGAGGTTCGTCTTCAGCGGGGCGAGGAGGCCGTGCTAGAGGACGTCAAGCAAATATTGGCCGCCGTCCAGATCCCAAGCCAGCAGACAAGCCTGTGGCATGACGGGCTCCCATCCCATCTCGGAAATCCGAAGGTGGGGGCTCGCCTCCAGCGTTTCTCGGAGGTTTGGAGACGGACTTCTCCAGACACTTGGGTTCGAAATCTGGTATCTCAAGGGTACAAGATCGAGTTCGCTTTCACTCCTCCTCGGCGTTATTTTACAACAGGTTTGCCCGTCGATCCCTTGAAGCAACTAATTTTGCGTCAAGCGATCGAGAAACTTTTGCTGGCCGAGGTCCTTGTGGCGGTTCCCACTGCACAAAGACAACAAGGGTTTTACTCAAACCTTTTTGTGGTTCCGAAACCAGATGGGTCAGTCAGACCCATTCTGAATCTGAAATCCTTGAACCAGTATCTTTCATTTCACAGGTTCAAGATGGAATCTCTCCATTCTGTCATTGCGGGACTAGAGGCAGAAGAGTTTCTGGTGTCGATAGATATCAAGGACGCCTATCTGCATGTCCCAATTTGGGTTCCTCACCAGGCTTTCCTCAGATTTGCCATCAGGGAAGCTCATTTCCAGTTTCAGGCCCTGCCATTCGGTCTCTCGTCAGCTCCCAGGGTATTCACCAAAGTGATGGCCGTCATGGTGTCTCACTTGCGCTCTCGGGGGGTGACGATAGTCCTGTACCTAGACGATTTACTCATCAAGGCTCCGACTGCAGAAGTCCTTTTACACCAAGTGTCCCTTACACATCAGATTCTCATTCAACATGGATGGATTGTGAACTTCCAGAAGTCTCAGTTGATGCCGTCCCAGAGACTTCAGTTCCTAGGAATGATTCTAGACACTGTTCTGCTTCGTATATTCTTGCCAAGGGACAAGGCCATAGCCATACAGGAGCTGGTTCGTCTAGTGCTCAGACCCAGGAAAGTATCTGTGCATCTTTGCATCCGTCTCCTGGGGAAAATGGTGGCTTCCTTCGAGGCCATCCAATTCGGCAGATTTCACTCCAGAATATTTCAACTGGATCTTCTGTCTCAGTGGTCCGGGTCCCACCTACAGATGCATCGGCTGGTGCGTCTGTCTCCCCGGACCCGCATATCCTTGCTCTGGTGGCTTCGGACGGAGCATCTGTTAGCGGGTCGGCGCTTCGGAATTTGGAATTGGACCTTGGTCACCACGGACGCCAGCCTCCGCGGATGGGGAGCGGTGGTTCTGGACAATCACTTCCAGGGGCTTTGGTCGCAGCAGGAGTCCCTCTTACCAATCAATGTTCTCGAACTGCGGGCAGTCTACAGAGCTTTGATACAGGCTGCTCCTCTGTTACAAGGACTTCCGGTTCGGATACAATCCGACAACGCCACTGCAGTGGCATACATAAATCGCCAAGGGGGAACCCGCAGTCGGATGGCAATGAGAGAAGCCAGTCGCATCCTTCTGTGGGCAGAAAGACACGTAGAGGTCATTTCCGCATTGTTTATTCCGGGGGTCGACAACTGGGAAGCGGACTACCTCAGTCGTCAGGATCTTCATCCCGGGGAGTGGTCCCTTCATCCCGAGGTCTTTCATCAACTGGTTTGCAGATGGGGGAAGCCACAGATAGACCTGATGGCATCTCGGATAAATCATCAACTACCCCTTTACTGCTCCAGGACCATGGATCCGGCAGCGGTGGGAGCAGATGCTTTACTGATCCCTTGGCCGTACAGCCTTGTGTACCTGTTCCCACCGTTTCCGCTCCTCCCTCGGATTCTCAAGCGGATCAAACGAGAGTCGTCCACCGTCATCCTAGTGGCTCCGGATTGGCCTCGTCGGGTTTGGTACTCCGATCTTTTATTCCTTCTGGCAGACGAACCTTGGCCTCTTCCGCTACGATCGGACCTTCTACAACAGGGTCCATGTGTGTACCTGGATTTACGGCGGCTTCGTTTAACGGCGTGGCTATTGAGACCGCCATCCTAAGAAGCCATGGAGTTCCTAGGTCGGTCATTCCTACCATGCTTAGGGCTAGAAAACCGGTAACATCAGCGCATTATCATCGCATTTGGAGGGCTTATATCTCCTGGTGTGAAGGTCGTGGATCCTCCACTTCCTCTTTTCATTTACCACGTCTTCTTCTTTTTCTTCAAAAAGGCCTCGATGCGGGGTTACGCTTGGGATCGCTTAAAGTGCAGATTTCTGCTCTTTCTATTTTTTTCCAGCGTCGCCTAGCTCTGATTCCGGAGGTTCAGACCTTTTTTCAAGGGGTACTTAGAATTCAGCCTCCCTTTGTGCCACCCACGGCTCCTTGGGACCTGAATCTTGTTTTATCTTTTCTTCAGTCATCCACCTTTGAGCCTTTGCAGGAGGTGGAATTGAAGTATTTGACTTGGAAGATGATCCTTTTATTGGCCCTGGCTTCGGCCAGACGTGTGTCTGAACTTGGAGCCTTGTCCTGCCGTTCCCCTTACTTGATTTTTCACGAAGATCGGGCGGAACTTCGTACCCGGCCTTCCTTTTTGCCCAAGGTGGTCTCGGGTTTTCATCTGAATCAGCCGATTGTAGTGCCAGCGTTGTCGGACTCTTCTGGGGATTCTCACTCCTTGGATGTGGTTCGGGCACTTCGCATTTATGTGTCCCGTACTGAGGGGCTACGTAAATCAGAGGCTCTATTCGTCCTTTATGATGCTAATCGGCGTGGCTGGCCTGCGTCTAAACAAACTTTGGCCAGGTGGATTCGTCTGACTATTCGTCATGCATATGTTGCTTCTGCTCGACCACCGCCGGTATCCATTTCTGCGCATTCTACGCGCTCTGTGGGTACTTCTTGGGCGGCACGTAGAGGTGTCTCGGCTTCACAGCTTTGTAGGGCAGCGACGTGATCTTCGGTTCATACTTTTGTACGTTTCTACAGATTTGACACTTTTGCGGCTTCTGCTTCAAATTTTGGTCGTAGTGTCTTGCAGGGCGTTCAGCACTCTCCCCCCCAGGAGGGTAGCTTGGGACGTCCCCACTGTCATGAAGCTCCAGTGTCCCCTAGTGGATGAAGGAGAAAACAGGATTTTGGTACTTACCGTTAAATCCATTTCTCCGATTCCACAGGGGGCACTGGACGCCCACCCAGTGCTTCTTGCCTGTTCTCAGTTGCTTGTTCTGCTTCAGTTCTGTTGCAGTTTGGTCTGTTTTTATTGTGTGACTGTTTATCACTGCAGCCTGCTGTGTTCTTGTAGTGTGTCAGTATGTTGGATGTTTCTTTTCCTGTTCTCCTTCTCTGTTCTTCAGTCTGTTCTCCGTCTCCTCTCGGGCTCAGTTCTTTAAAACTGGGGTTGATGGGGCATAGAGGGGGAGGAGCCAGTCACACTTGTAGATTTTTAAAGGGCCAGGCTCAACTCAACCCACCGTCTATACCCCACTGTCATGAAGCTCCAGTGTCCCCTGTGGAATCGGAGAAATGGATTTAACGGTAAGTACCAAAATCCTGTTTTCTAATAACCCCCCCCCCAAGTTATTACCTACCCCCAAATGCTGACTGCCTGTCACTCACTTTGCGAGTGAATCCTCTGCAAACATAATAGCAAATCAATCGCTGCGCGTACACAGTACGGCTCACACACATGCGAATGGCAAGCATTCGCTCAATCTCTTCAATGTAACATTTCTGACATGTATCAGTACAGGTAGTAAAATGAATGATAGAGAGAGAAAGTCTCACCCAGTCTGATAAAGGGACTGCAATGTCCAATCCAATTCAAACTGAGTTCACTCAGCTGACTAACTATTAAGGTAAAAGTGATCCAGCGGACCAGGGGACTAATGCAGCGCAGTGTTGTTCCATCACGGCGGCCCCCTACCCACAGTGCTACATTTACAGCTCACTACGGGGACAGTTCCTGGAGTTTTAAACGGAGACTGCACAAAAAGTAGCTGATTCAGGCTGAGACGAGCCACGGGACCAGAGTGGGAATTATACCACTGCACCCGCAAATCCATTCATATACTCCGACAGCCACTATCCTCACTCCCTTGTGCTGCACATACAGCGCACCATAGGAAATGCATTTAATTCAATTGGATTTGACATTGCAGACCCTTTATCAGACTGGGTGAGACTTTATTTCTCCTTATCATTCATTTTAATACCGGAGATGTTACATTGAAGAGACTTTTTTTATCTTTTAGCAGCTTGCCTTATATAACTACAGTGTACCTATCAGGATAATTGCTATCCTTCATTTCTATTTTTATTCTTTAGCTTAACATTGTGGCTAATAAATTGTGTGTTTATATTTGATTACCAGCGCTACACTTTTTCCTTCTTTGATCTATTTGTGTAGTGTGTTGCAGTTCCCACTTAGTGTAGCAGCTCAGTAGTCAAATATAGTCCTCACACAGACTATATTGCAAAGGTTCAGGAACTCCAGTACTGATCAGTACTCTCATCCAGCTACCACAAGTTTCAGTTCCCCGGGTCATGCAACTTCTAGATAATATAGTGGCGTCGTTCGAGGCAGTTACTAATGCCATATTCCACGCTCTCCCTCTGCAGAGCCAGATACTTGCTCGTTGGATCCATAGGGAACCTTGTTTAGACCAACCGTTTTTCTGCCTGTTGCCTCTGGCACATCACCTCTCCAGTGGTGGCTTCAGTCTCAGAATTTCCCCAAGGGCTCCCCCTTCGTGTTTTGGGACTGGACCCTGGTCCCCATCGACGCCAATCTGAGTGGCTGGAGAGCCATGATCCTAGACCTTCATCTACAGGGCTGCTTGTCGAGGCCCGAGTCAGTTCTCCAAATCAATATTCTGAAATTGAGAGTGGTCAGAATGGCTTGTTCGATCTAGGGACATTCTGCATAAGAAGCCGGCTTGCATTCAATCATACAATGCCACCAAGGGCGGAGGCCTGGATGCCAGTGATTTTGTCCATTCACATTCCTGAGGTATAAAACTGGGGGCGGACTTTCTCAGTCGTCACACAGTCCATCCAGGGGAATTGGAACTCCATCAGGAAACTTTCCAAGACATAACGGAGCATATGGGAAATGCACAACATAGACCTCATGGCCTCTCTCCTCAACAAGAAGTTGCCCGTCTACGGAGCGCAGTCCAGGGACTCTCAGGTGACCAAGATGGACGCCCTCTTGGTTGCATGGTCCTTCCGTTTGGGGTATCTCTTTCCACCTCTTCTATGGTGACCAAGGTGATTCAGAAGGTTCAGCGAGAAGTGCTTCATTCTCATCACCCCAGGTTGGCCACGACAAGCTTGGTACTAGTCTCTGCCAATGCTTTGTGAGCTCTCCCTCACCAAGAGAATCTACTTCGACAAGGGCAGTGCCTTCACCCCAATTTGCCTTGACTAACTTTGACAGCATGGGTCTCTTGAGACCAAGATTTTGAGAGCACAAGGGTATTTGAAGTAAGTGGTTTCTACCATTCTTCAGGCTAGAAAACCAGTCAAGATATTGCATTCGGGTCTGGCGTCTTTTACATTTCTCTGGTGTCAGCGCCATTTCTTTTCGGCGAATATCTTTGGTCTGTCATATCACTTGTCCTTTTCACAGATGGAGCTGTCAAAGGGTCTTCAACTTGGGTCAGGTGTCCGCTCTCTGTGCTTCTTCAAAAGCGATTGGCGATGACCGCGGAGGTTCAAACCTTCCTGCAAGGTGTGCTTTACATCGACCCACTGAACTTTCCTCCTATCTTTCCATGGGATTTAAATGTGGTTTTGGAGGCCCTTTTAGAAAGCCTCCTTTTGAAACTCTTGAGTCGGTAGAACTGCATTACCTTACGTTGAAGGTTATTTTCCTCTTAGCCATAGCTTCGGCTAGAAGAGTGTGTTTGAATTGACTGATCTGTCTTGTAAGCCTCCCTTAAGTAATTTTTATTCTGATAGGGTGGTGATAAGGACCAAGCTTTGCTTTTGACCAAGTTAGTTTTCTAAATTTCACCTGAACCAGGACATCTTTTTCCATTTACTGGATGTGGTGTGGGATTATGGATTTACATCAATCGTACCTCAGGCTCTTGCTGTTGCAATTGTCTTTTGAGTCTTGTGGATGCTCCCAAGCGTGGCTGGCCAGCCTCAAAGCGATCTATTGCTAAGTGGGTCACGGCAGCGATTTTGTCATTTGTCCTTGGATGCGCCAGTTCTGCCTTCACTCAGGGCCCACTCGACTCGTGCAGTTGAAGCCTCTTGGGCACTTCACCATGGTGCTTTGGTGGAGCAATTGTGCAGAGCGGCAACCTGGTTTTCTGTGCATACGTTCACAAAGTTTTATAACTTTCATACTTTCAGTTATACTGATGCTGACTTTGGATTCCAAGTCTTGTGTGTGGCCTTGACGGAGGCGACTCAGATTTTCTTTCTCCTTTGCGGCTTTGTTAGAAATTAAACTGAAGTATGAGGGAAGCGGGTGGGGTTTGTGTGGGGCTGAGCTGGTTAGTTAAAACTTTAGTGCCTGTTCCTGTGGCCCAGCCTAACTAACCCAGAGTCAGCTCTGCAGTGTCCCCAAATAGATTGAGGAAAGGATTTTATGGTGAGTACATAAAAAAATAAATAACTAAATAAACAATCTAATTTCCTCAGACATGTAAAGCCTACTTCATTGTGTTCTGTGGTAACTCCTCTTGTGTATTTTACAGGAACGCAGGCTCTACCACCTTACTTCTCCCTGGGATACCACCAATGCCGCTGGAACTACAATGATGAGGAGGATGTGCGTAATGTGGATAATGGCTTTGATGAGCACGATATGCCATATGATGTTATCTGGTTGGATATTGAGCATGCTGATGGAAAGAGATATTTCACCTGGGACCCTCACAAGTTCCCGACTCCAAAAAATATGCTGACTGGGCTGAAAGAGAAAAGACGGAAGGTGAACAGCCCTATATTGTGTTTCTACAGAACGTAATTTCTTTGTGCACATTGTTTTAACCTTTTCCTCAGTTATTTTTAACAGTGAGTCTAGAAGAATGATTGTTCCCTTTATGTCCTTCCTGAGGCCTAAACCATAATTTCTTATGACTTTTATTTATGTCTGTTCCCTTTCCCACAGATGGTGGCCATCGTTGACCCTCACATAAAGGTGGACAGCGGTTACCGGATTCACAGTGAAATTCGATCTCGTAATTTATATGTTAAAACAAAGGATGGTAGTGACTATGAGGGCTGGTGCTGGCCAGGTAGGTGTTAGTGCAGGATTCTTCATGTGGAGCTGCATATGAGACTGGAGTGAATGTGCCTTCGTGGTGTGGTGTTTGTCATATTCCATTCTGCTGTATATGGGAATGTTCTTTAAATCACTGACAAAGATTACAAACCATCATGGTGTCGTTGCTTTAAGTAACCATGCTTGGAATATGTTGAGATAGCTGCTGACTTATTAACCAATAAAGTTCTGTGTGCAAGATGATAATGTAGGAGATGGGGACGAACTGCTGATGTTTCATACAGTGCTAAAGGTGCAGGGGCATTTCAGTTAGCTGTGATTACCGCGAGTCGCTGCAATTCCCAGCGTTTCCCCGACACCTTCGGCCACCAACATCAGTTTGAGGGGAACAGGAAAATCCACATTATAGGGTTACTGTAATAACTGGTGGTCCCAGATTCTGAAATTCCATAGGGTCGGTGTTGCTCTGGAAAAGTATTGTAGTCCACATTACAATGGGGCCAATGCCACAATGTAATTATTGGTAAAGTGAAGTGCAATCTCTGGTCGTAGGACATGCAATACTGGAGTATGTAGGGGAGTTTTAAAAATAGCTTTAGAAATTGGTAATTTATTCAGAAAGGGATTAGGAATTACAGAGAGGATATGTGGTATGAGATGATTGGGGGAGCCTGCTGTGTATGTCTCTCTTACTGTTTTGTTGTATAATTACTGAATAGTCTGTTTTATTTCAGGCTCTGCTGCCTATCCTGACTTCACTAATCCAGATATGCGTGCTTGGTGGTCCAGTATGTTCGCATATGATCAGTATGAGGTGAATTACTGAGCATTGCTGTTTTTAATTGATCTATTTTATGATTAATCAATATTCTGTATCTCTTTATGGCAACTTTTTATCTTTTGGTTTCCCTTATTAGGGTACTATGGAAAATCTGTTTGTTTGGAATGATATGAATGAACCGTCTGTATTTAATGGCCCTGAAGTAACCATGCACAAAGATGCTGTACATTGGGGTGGCTGGGAGCATCGGGATGTTCATAATCTGTATGGGCTGTATGTGGTAAGTACAAAGACTGTAGGGACTTAGGGCCATATCCAATTAGCCACGGCTAATAATTAGCTCGTTCGGGGCTATCCAATTTGCCCCGTAGTTGGCCTGATGACGGCGTTTATCAGGGGTTTTTTTTTCGGGACCTGATGTGTCCCGAAAAATCAACGATAAGGGACGTTTTTTTCTCCCAAAAAAAGGCAAGAACACACAGGGCCGCAAGCTTAACGCGGCTCCTATGTGTTAACGGGTGAACTGTCCTGTTCGCCCGAATTAATAGGAGGGGGAGAAAAAAAAATATTGGGGATTATCAGCTAAAAATCCTCGTTTTTCGCCAATCGCGGGGATCAATTAGTGCCCGAACAGAGTTCAGGGCTAATTGGATATGGCCCTTAGAGGTATAAACCTTCTTTACTGGGCAGTGATCCCAGACTCTCTGCATAGCAGGGCAACGGTATTTCACAGATTCAGGGCTGTGGAGGCAGAATCTGTAAAAATGTACTACCACCAGCTAATTTAAAACATTTTATAATCGATGTAATTGTAAAATGTCTGTCCTGTCGCCTCAATGCGCACGCAGTGGAAACCTGATATCGACCCAATCGCTCCCACTGCAAAGGAGATGAGAATTGGCCGCCAAGGTAAGTATAGGGGTGGGGTCTGGATGCGATAAGTGTAGGGCAGAGACTAGGGTGACCGGGTCCAAGAAACCAGTTTTATATATTGGTCATCACATAATATACGTTCAGACGTCTGATTCATTATTCCAGGGTGCTCCCTCAGCTCAGTCTCTGCAGAAGAACACTAAACGGGAGGAGGAGAAAGCCAATAAAGTGCTGGTGAAACCAAGAAAGAGAGAAACTAATACCAGCAATGCAGTGGTTGTTCTCTGTTTGAAGGACAGTAAAGTTCTGTTGAAAACAAAACTGTAGCTTTTAATAAAATTGTTCAATGTAAGTAGCCTGACTTACATTGTGGTGATGAATATACCAATTTTACTACAGCACATTTTATATCGCTAACTAATCTACATAAATATACATTTGCCATTTATGAGGATGTCGGAGTTTAGTATAATAGGAGTTTTAGTCAGGAGTTCAGTGTACTGACTCCATAGCCCTGCACAGAATATTAGGGAACCTAATCATGCAGAGTTGGCTAAAGCTAGCTGCGTGATGTCATCCACAGCCCCATTCTGGATTTACTGTTGGCTGCTGATATTAAAATTCTCCTTTTTGATTTGACTGTCTTACAGCACCAAGCTACTGCTGAGGGTTTAATTAATCGTTCTGGGGGAAAGGAGAGACCATTCGTCTTAACTCGAGCTTTCTTTGCAGGGTCACAGCGCTATGGTAAGAGTGCCCGTGAGAGGTGTGCAGAAAGTCTTATAGATGGGACATGAGGTCATTTAGTGCTGCATTGCATTGTTCTGTATTTCAGGTGCTGTGTGGACAGGTGATAATGCTGCTGAGTGGGATCACTTGAAAGTATCCATCCCCATGTGCCTGAGTCTGGCTTTAGTTGGCATATCTTTCTGCGGAGGTTTGTGCAGCCTGATCGTGCCTTGTGGGTGGCGGTGGTTGTTGGTGTTTGTAGTAGTTTTATCTTTTATTTCTTTGCTTTTTCTCTCTTTATAGCTGATGTTGGAGGGTTCTTTAAAGCCCCAGAACCTGAATTGCTTGTTCGCTGGTATCAAGCTGGAGCATATCAGCCTTTCTTCCGGGCTCACGCTCACTTAGATACACCGAGACGTGAGCCATGGTTGCATGGAGAAGCGAATACTGATATCATACGGGAGGCACTCTTACAGAGATATGCTCTACTCCCCTACTGGTACACCCTCTTCTACAAAGCAAATCGGGATGCAGAGCCTGTTATGAGGTGAGAGGCGTAGGTTTTTCTCGGAATGCAGACTGATGAATGAAAGGCGTTTTCTGGAGATGAGCAGAGAGAGTGTTTAGGTGGTGAGAAAAAGTGGATGTGAAGGAACCATCGCTGCTCCAGGCTATCAGAAGTTATTAAAATTGCTCTCACCCATTTGCAGCCAGTTGTGATGAAGGGGTTGCAGTCTCTCTTTAGAGAGTACATGTGATGGAAGACTCATGGGGCAAGGAAGGAAATGTATATAGTGTACACTGAATGTAATATTAAAGGTTAAGCATTTAGGGCTTCACTCACTTATTTGTGGTGAGATGAGAATTGTTTCTGCACCGATCTCTCGGAATACTAGATGAAATTACCTTTTTCAGATTTATTAATTTGAAACTTCATTTTAGTTTGAACACAAAAATGATATGATAGCAAAACGCCATATTCCAACAAATCTCACAGAAATCCTAAATACATTGTTAGAAATAGTTTCCGAAATGGTCTCATGCAATGAAATTCATTGGCTTGGTAATATGAGACCCTAAATGTATGTAGTAATCCCGGAATTACGCTATATACATTGCCTCCCTAACCCCACATGTGCTAGACCATCACTGGGATAAAGTGGGTACGATCTGTGATATGTAAGCTTATCCTGTGTTCTGTTTTCTAGGCCTCTCTGGGTTGAATTTCCTTCAGATGTTTCCACATTTACTATCGATGATCAATACATGTTGGGTAAGTGATTTGTGTATATGTGTATTACATCTTGTGCATCTATATTATAAGCAGAGAGGCGTTTATGCTGACATTTATAGTTTTTCATTTATATAGTAATACTTTTGTTTGTATCTATCATTCCCATATAGGCCCCGCTCTTTTGGTGCACCCTGTGACCGAGGCTAAAGCCCAAGGAGTGCAGATATATCTGCCAGGGACAGGAAAGGTAAGTTCACCAGCGATTATATTCTCACTTGTTTTTTCTTTCTCGAGCGGTCACCACACGGCAAATACAAAGCACTTCTATATCTCACAAACATCCTTTCCCAGTCACTAGCATGGATCAGCAGCTGGGATTCTGATTCGTATTCTCTCCTCTACTTATCTGGTAGGGACTAAGCTCAATGTTGCCATACTTTAGGAGGGTGCACATAGGAGCAGAACCTGTGGAGGTGTCGGTAGCATCTGCACCTTTTTAGTCCTGCTGCTCTTGTAGTGACTGTTCACTTGTGCCCTTCCCAGGATCCTATTCAGCCCTTACTGCGTTCTGGTTGTCACAAGACCTCGTTCCGGCGGGTCTGTCTAGAATGGAGGCAACTTGGCAGGATACTAGACAGATGAAAATAGTCACCCCTACTGTATATCCAATGATACCGATGTTATTTATCTTGTATCTACTATCTCTAATTGCTTTGTCCCTTTCCTGACAGCTCTGGTATGATGTACACAACTATCAGAAATATGAGTCTCCACAAAAGTTTTACCTTCCAGTTACCAGCAGTTCAGTGAGTATGACCAATTGAAACCTCCCCTTTCCATACAGTGTGAAACTCTGCTTCTACTTCAGGGTCCATAGGGGGTCCACAGGGTTGACCTTGGGGTATAGGTTGGGAACCAAATCCGGGCACCACGCAGTTAAAGCTTTTAGCTCCCAGGATGCACTTGGGTCCACTCTCCCTATAACCCCGCCCCCCAGCCAGAGGCACCTCAGTTTAAGTTGGTGCCCGGCCGGAGTCGGGTCACCGTTACTGCAGGGGGGCTGCTTAGCAGCCTCTAAGCTTAAAAGAGTTTTGTTTTATTATTTTTTTTACTACTCTTCAGAGCGGCAGCATCAGACTGTCCAATGGACGTCTGAGCTGCCGCTCCTACACCCCGCCGGCGCTGCGACGCCAGTACAGATCTGGGGATCGCAGCGGGACCCCAGAGTCTGTACTAGCCGGGCTCTGGAGGAATCCCTGGGCTGCTGCCGGATCAACGGGGACAGGTAAGTCGCGTGGTCACCGCTTGCGGTGACCCGCGTGTACATGCAGCCTTATGCCTCCGGTCTCTGGGGACAGACCGGAGGCGCTAGCGGTGGCGGCGGGCTCCCCCTCCATGGAGGCATACCCCGCGTGTCCACAGCCCACCAGGGATTATAGCGGCAGCGGGAGCCGGCATCCCGGGGGGTTAATTGCTAGCCAGGGGAGGAAGCCTTCCCTGTCTAGCGG
This sequence comes from Taudactylus pleione, assembly GCA_031769625.1. Classification (NCBI taxonomy): domain Eukaryota; kingdom Metazoa; phylum Chordata; class Amphibia; order Anura; family Myobatrachidae; genus Taudactylus; species Taudactylus pleione. The sequence continues at coordinate 15,463,545 of JAUIMM010000084.1, read as the reverse complement.
CTCCTCCCCTCAGCTCAGCGCGCCTTTCAATAATACAGTCTGGCGTCGCTGAGCTGCTTCCTCCGCGGGCCACGCTTCTTCTGAGGTCTCCAGCGGCCATTTTCTCTCTGTGGTGCTGCAGAACTCTTAGGATGTCAGTGAGCCCAGTCCCCCTGCGTACCTGGCCATTTTGGGTGAGTGTACACAGCGCTATAGCCTTCCCAGACACTGAATCTGGGCAGTTGAATGTAGCGACATTGTGCAGTATATTATATGTCATGCTTATGTATGTATATATATTTTTCTGCATTGTATGTGACTTATGCTAGTGCTGACTGTCTGCTTTTTCTCTCACCTGTCAGTGTATATCTATCCCTTTTCTTTATCTGCCCTAATACAGGTGTACCTGGGGTGGTTCTGAGACCTCACATATATATATTTGTTAATATCTGTGAGGTTTGTCACATACTGTTGCGTGCTGCACGTTGCCATATTTTAGATGGAACTGTGAGTTGCGTACGCTGATAATGGGTTCCTGCAGCTAATCTTAGCGTCAGTCAGGACCGGTATGGCGCTGCTTAATATTTCCGTCAAGATAGTCAGATATATCTGACCAGGAGATTGCACACGATACTGCACCCATTATTGCTATCCTGCAAGTCATAGCCTGCAGGAATTAGTGCGGAGGATTTTAACTCAGAAAGGTTTACGTATGCGGCACCATCTGGTGCCGGGCCCCTTGCACGACCCCCTTAAAGGGCGTTGTTTCTCAGGATCCTCTCCTTTGAGGATCGCCGGGCGGGCCCCATTGTCGTCACTCGCTTGGAGTTACTTCACCATACTGCCCTTTTGAACTCGGGGTATCTCGCAATTTCTTGCAATTTACCCCTGTGTCACAGACTATCGCTCCCTGCCGGGGTTTTTCACAGTACATGAATTACCTCCGATACCACATCGGTCTGTCATTCCCCTTGCAGGGATTACCACAACGGCCACCCTGGTGGATGTCGTTTTATACGAAATACTAATTGGCGTGATATACGCCCTGTGGTTACTGACCAGTGGCTCTGCCGTGAACTGGATGGTATATTCGGCTCTTTCCCTCTCACATGGGGGGGAGCCGATCTCAAGTATTATTATCCCTGCTTTGGGGCTGGTAGCCAGGCTCATTCTGGATATAGAGAATGTCGATCCTGCACCTGTATCATACATCTCCCGTTTTCTGCCCAGCGGGTGGATCTCATAGCGGGAGTCTGGCTGTCCCCAGATACGAGGAGTCACAAAGGCCTCCTGTTTCCCATTCCCTGAGGGTCCTCACAAGTAATGGAAATCCCCTTCTGGGATGGATTTGTATGTTAATCATCGGGTTACAGGCATTAATACGCCTCCCATCCCGGCCTGGACGGATTTTACGGATCCGTAGGTGGTAACTTTGCCTGAAATCAATGTACTCGTTTTCAGGGCCTGTTGCCCGTCCTACCATGGCCATCGCATGGTGATGCTTTTGTGACGTTTTTCCCCTCCAACACGTCTGAGGTTCAAATATCTTTTTGCCGCTCACAAAATATGCAGTGGTCATATGTGGGATTACCTCATGGGATGCCGGTCTTCTAACTTTCAGGGTTTCGGCGGCATCTGTATCCGCCGCAGTACCCTATGGCTGCGTTATGGGAAAGCAGAGGTGCACACTCCTTCCAGGGGGAAGTTCTTGTTTGGTCCCGACCTTGACAAGATCGTTGCATCATTGGCAGTATCACTAATGGGGAGATACCGTCTTTAGCTACTCCCACTACATTCGGACTAACTCTGTTAAGTCTTTTTGTCCTCAGGGTCAGCCTAAAGGCCTGTTTTTTCCTAGGCTGTCGGCCTCCACGGGGGCCACCATATCCAGTACCGAGCAGTCCTGGACTTCCGGACGACCCTGTTTCTACACCTGAGGATATACCCTCAGCCTGACGGGACAGGTCTACATCTGGGGAATTTCCAGAGTGAGGTACTGATTCTCAACGGCCTCTCATTGCTCATGCAGCCTCCTCACAGGCATTGGTACACGGGCCCTTCTTCAGAACTGATCAGGGCCTTACAATCCCAGAAAGCTATACAGTCTTTGTGGTAAGCAGAGCTATTTCGGCCAACCTCACTATCTCAGTGAGGGACTGGTTGTTCTACTTTCTTTTTGGGGCGGTGACCGACTGGTCCTCCTTTGCCTATACTCTGTCTCAAATCCCTGAATCAGATTCCAACGGTGCCTTGACTCAGGTGGAATCGTCCATGCTCCATCATCCGATGTTTGGAACCTGGGGATTTTATGGTATATCCGAGTATTCAGGATACGTACCTACGGGTACATACAGAGCCCTCTCATCAGCATGGGTTCAGGTTTGCTGTGCCACAGCAACACTTGTAAGTTTCGGGCTCTGCCTTTTGGGGCTGTCCTCAACTCCACCGGGGTTTACCAGCTTTATGGATTTTCTGACAGTTCACCTGTTCAGTGTATCCGAATGCTCCTTTCTCTGGACGGTCTCCTACTTTTAGCAGGATCACCAAGGTACTTTACCGCCAGGTCAGGATAACCGGGGCTTCTTCTCGTCACAGAAAAGTCCTCCCTGCATCCCTCACAGGGTTTTCTTCATCTGGGAGCACTGCTGGATTCTCAGAATCTGAGAATTTTTCTGGCGTAAGACAAGATCTCCACTCTTCAACTTCGAGGGTGCGGATATCTACGCAGTCGACATATGTCATTACTCTTTGTGATGCGCGGTCTACCAGAGTGTCTACCTTTTGGTAGGGTGGAATGTGCTCAGTTCCATTCCAGGCCTTGCCATAATTGACTCCCCTCCAGATGGATCGAGTTTTTTCCATCGGATCACTGTTCGAACGATGATACTTTCTACGGAGGCGAGTTGGTCTCTGTCCGGGTGGCTATGGCCATCTCGTCCAGGGTGTTCTTTGCTAAAGACAGTGTCTGGTCCGCATTCATTTCGGGGCAGTTGGACGTCTGTCGCTTCTGCCCTGCCACTTACCTTGTTGATACTTTAAGCTGTCTTGGACTTTCACTCTGGCCTAACCCATTTGTCACGGTTAACCTGAATAGGTTCAGTCCGACAGTGTCACAACAGTGGCTTCCATCTAGGCAACACTGGTAGTTGGGTGGCAATGTTAGGAATGTCACCCATTCTGACATAGTCCAAGGGTCTTCTCCTGGCCAACTCTGCGGTGTTTATTCCCGGAGCTCTCCATTGGGAAGCGGGCTTCCTCAGCCGTCACGGCGTGCATCCCGGGGACTAGTCTCTTCTCCAAGAGAGGTTTCAACTCCTGGTGAGCAGAGGGGGCCTCCCTGAGGGGATTGATCCCCATGGCCTTCTGACTCGATCACACATTACCGGTGTTACAGTCCAGCTCTAGGAGTACTGAAGCTACCTTCAGTGACTCTTTGTCAGTGAAGTGGTCCTTCCACTTTGTGTACCTGTGTCCTCCGGTCTCCCTTCTTCCTCGAGGTCTTCGGAAGTTTAATTCGAGACGGAGGGGCTTTCCTTCTGGGGGCTCCAGGTCGTCCCAGACATCACTGGTACTAAGATTTTCGGAGTCTCCTCCTCGATGCTCCGTTCCTACTGCTTCACTATCTGGACCTGTTGTCTCAGGGTCCTTGTTTTTCCCTGGATCTGGATCGCTTGTCTTTAACTGCGCCCCTACTGTGGTCCTCGGGCTTCCCTGGCTCTGTCTTCATTGAGATGTTTAGAGCAGATAGGCCAGACTTTGCTGGGATCTGCCACGGACTGTGGCATACATAATTCTTATGGTATCGTACCTGTCGATACGATCCTCCGGTGTCCAGGATTTCCAGATATTCTGGCATTCCTTCCAGCTGGCTTGGGTTTCACCCTTGGCCTGGCCTTCCTGACAGTGCGGATCTCTACACTGTCGGTATGGTTAAGATATGGAATTGCTCCGCTCTGGTATCCAGTTCATCCTTTGGAGTGTTTTCTGGATTATGTCTCCACTTATCCTCCCTAGGGACTCCTGGGGAGTTAGTAGTGGTTCTTTGTTCCCTCCGGGGACAGTCCATGGAACCGCTGGTTGTGATAGCCATTACATGGTCTATTGTTTAAGCTCTCTCTCTCTCTCTCTCTCTCTCTCTCAGGGTGTTTAAATCAACCAGGAGAGTGTCTGAATGGGGAGCGTTCTCATGTGGCTCCCTCTTCTGGAGGGCATCATGTCAGGGTGTGAGTTGCTCTCGCCCTGTGTTTCTTCTTAAAGTGGTTTTTAGGTTCCATATTATTCTGGAACTTATGGTATGGCCATTCAGTTCCCAGTCCTCTCGGCTGTTGTGGCCTCATGGACTGTGGTCCGGCCTCTTTGGCTTTATGTGATCCGTTCAAGTTCCTTATGGTAAGCGGACTCCTTATTGGTGGTCTGCGGTTTCTGGTTTTAACAGGAAACGATGGCCGGCCTATAATGAAATGTTGACTGGATGGCCTCGTATGTCTTCCTCAGGGGCCTACCCATGGGTGGGCATTTCTGTCGTTGAGGCTTGTTTTTTTCTCGGGCCGTGTAACCCTCGTGGGCGGCTCGTCGTGGCGCCTCGGCTGTTTTGCCTTACTAGGTGTCCACGTGGTCTTCTGTCCATACCTTTTTAAGGTTCTAGGCATTGGTTTCCTTTGCCTCTCAGGATGCTTCCTTTTTGGCGACGGATTCTCCTCTCAGCACAGGAGCGTCCCCACCCTTGGTTGAACTGCTTTGGGACATCCCCAAGGTCAACCCTGTGGACCCCCTATGGACCCTGAAGTAGAAAACAAGAGATATGGTAAGAACTTACCTTTGTTATCTCTGTTTCTACGAAGTCCATAGGGTCCACAGGGCGCCCGCCCTGACGCACCTGGCTTCATATGGGCTGTGTTACTGGTCACCGGCTTCCCGTCTCCTTTTCTGTGAGTATGGTTCTAGAGTGTTCCAGTTTTCTCTCTCTTTTTCTCTCCTCCTCCGGCCTTTGGCTACTTACAATCTGAGGTGCCTCTGGCTGGGGGGCGGGGTTATAGGGAGAGTGGACCCAAGTGCATCCTGGGAGCTAAAAGCTTTAACTGCGTGGTGCCCGGATTTGGTTCCCAACCTATACCCCAAGGTCAACCCTGTGGACCCTATGGACTTCGTAGAAACAGAGATAACAAAGGTAAGTTCTTACCATATCTCTTGTTTTCTCTTAAAATTCATAGAACTGCTGAGAAACATCCGTATTTAAACTAATCTCTTCCAGGTTTTCTTTCCCCATACTGACTTTGCCATTGATATTTTGTGAGATCTTTTTTATAGTGTCTGCTTGTGACAGTCACACAACTCTCTTTCCAGATACCAGTATATCAACTTGGTGGATCTATAATCCCTCGTAAGAATCGTCCCAGACGTTCATCTGATTGTATGCAGGATGATCCATTTACTTTATATGTGGCACTGGACCTGCAGGTTAGAATTTGCCATGTTTCACTGTATTTGACCTACATGTCCTGCACTGTCCAGGCTCCCCCAGTCTGGGGCTTGTTTTACTATTGGAATTTTCCCTTATTTGTAGGGTGAAGCACAAGGTGATCTGTACTTAGACGATGGCCACACCTTCAACTACCAGCAAAATGAATTCTTGTATCGAAAATTCAGCTACAGCCAAGGACGGCTCAACTCGAGGTGAGGGTGGGGCAAGATGGGGGAAACTATACATGCCCAGTGGCTCATGTAACCTATCAATACTAGATCTATCCCAGGGAAGGATAAGGAGAAAAGAATGAAATGACTGAAGTATTGGTACCTTGGTATTAGTAGAAAACAACAACTAATCTAAATGCATTATCAGTTCCCTAGATTCTCTTGGAAACTTTGAGACACACAGCTGGTTAGAAAGAATAGTGATAATTGGAGCTGCTAAACCGAACAGCATAACCCTTCACCAGCCAGGTAAGCTCCAGACGGCAAGAAACACTTTCTATGGGAGGGGGAGATGTGCGTTACCTCACTGACCCTTTGTGGACCACTTTTCAGGGAAGACATTGGGTACTTATTTCTCCTTCATCCACTAGGGGACACTGGAGTTCAAGACAGTGGGGTATAGACGGTGGTAGAGCAGAGCCTGGCACTTTAAATAATTTAGAAGTGTGACTGGCTCCTCCCCCATCAGCCCCAGTTTTTAGAATGTGCCCGAGAGAGCCGGTCGCACATCAGGCTGTCTCCAGCCTTTGTCATATTTTTTTTATTTATTTACAAGCATGAGGACAGGCAGGCTGCTTACTGTGGCAGTCTGCCTGCTACGTGGGAGCCGCCGGGAAGGGCACCACCACGGCTACTGCAGCCTGTGTCCGGTGACCCCGAGGAGGGGTCACACAGCAATGGAGTCATCGGACCCCGAGAAGACCCGCCACTGCTGACATCGGCATGTGCCCGGGTTCCTCTCCGCCCCCTCAGCCCAGTATCCCGGCCGCAGCAGCTGTGAGTATGACCACTGCTCCTGATTAGCAGGAGCAGTGGATGTATAACTGGGCTCAGTGACACTGTCACTGTAGGAGGGCCCTACTTCCCCTCCCCCCGCACACCCTCACCTTGACTTTGGGTCACCAGGTGCTGTACAGAATCCCCGGTCATCACTGGGGCGGAAATGGCGCGTCATGCATACTAGCGGCGCCTTTTATAGTCGGCTCTCCCTGACTGCCGTGCTGTGTGCATCACGCGGCTGTCAGCGCTGCTGGAAAAGAAGCGCCGATGGCGCTTGCCCTCCTGGAGTTTGTAAGGCGGGCAGCCGTGACTCATAAGTTCCGCTATCTTCGTCCGCGCACGGACCCGGCTTTGAGACACGCCCTAAACAGTTATGGCGCGTCCTGCACAGCGACGCCATATGTATCGGATCGGACCCTCCCCCTCATGAGGGGTATGCTCTGCAGCAACACATTGAAATCCTGCCGGAGCATAGCCGGCAGTCATTTCAGGATCTGCTTATGCTCTCCTCTCCTGCTTAGCAGGAGAGGTGTTCTTTTAAGATTGTGAGGAGCCGAGTTTTCACTCGTGAGCGTTCCCCGTGTCCCGACGCCTACACACATTGATGTATGCAGCGCGGACCAGCGCCTGCAAGAGAGCCCCGCTTCCCTCGTTAGGGTAGTAAAATCAACTCCCTCTTCTATTAAGTGGGGTCCGTCGCGCAGCACAGCGCTGACACACTCCCGCTCGGGAGAGATAATAAAGTAGCCGGCTGAGTCCGGGTCTCCTACCCCTCCTCCCACAATGGGGAGATGGGTGTTGTAGCTCCGTTCACTGTTGTATCACAGGTAGGTGACAGTCGGCTGACTGCGCTGTCACTTACTGAAAGTGCTGGATCTGTCACAGTAGGTACAGCGCCAGTAGCACTAAGGCAGCCTGCCAGTGGCGTAAATTCATCCCAGGTGCCCAGAGGCAAATTATAATTTAGTGCCCCCACCCCGTCACAGTCACTGACACTGTAATGTAGCATTTTGCATGCAGACAGGCTATAGATAGACGAAGGCAGCAGCTGATGGTCTGACACTAAGCTCTATGGTGGCTTCTCAGATGCTGGGAGGGGGTGCCATGTATTGGGCGGCCGTGACGGTACACTCCAGGTACATAGCTACAGCCCTAAGTGGGGTGAATATGTTGTGGACAATGGAGGAGGTCCCCTTCAGAGCTGGAGCCCAGCGGCAGGCGCCTCCATTGTCTCCTATAGTTCTGCCCCTGCAGCCTGCATATAGTTAGCCACTTAGCGTAGCTGTTAGTCTGCTGAGGCGGTGCCTTAATGTATACGCTCCGGCGTTAGCTACTTCGGGGCACTCGTGTTTAAGCGCTTCGGCGCCCTCCATAGCAGTATAGCTCATTGCCCCAACACCTGCTGCACTGATGGTTATTGCTGCCCCTCCCCTAACCTCACGCTTGCGGGTGCACTAAGACTCCGCTTTATGCGGTTCTGTTGAGGGGACAGCTTATGGTATCCAGGATTCCAGGCTAGCATGGACATTTTGCGCACACAGCGCGGTATAATCTTCTACCCTAGCGCAGTGTAAGAGGCTTTCCCTTCACTTCTGCAACACATGTATATGTACGTGTTGTGTGTGTATGTAGATGTTTATGTAATCTCATATAGGGTGTATAGGCAGTCAGCAAGAGGAGACAATAGGCCGTGAGTCAGTATAAATGACGTTTAAGCGCCTACTGTCCCGCTGCCAGTGGTCTTGGAGGCACAGTGACGTGTGCCCTTAATTCCCTGTCTGGGGGCCGTATACCCAGGTTCGAGACCAGGCCCGACCCCCAGAGCATAGTGTCCACCGCATGTGTGTGTGATATGTGTGTATATGTGTGTATATGTAATATGTATACCTTTTTTCTACTATCTCTGCTAATCGGGTAGTCTATGGACAAGCCTTATTCCAGAGAGGTTAATTAGCACACTGCGCAAGGATGACAAGCGTTCCAGTGCACGCTTCGGCAGCACATATACAAAAATATTGGAACGATATCTGTGGGTGTGGAGTACTCCCCATTGGGTTGGTTCTCAACCCAGTGTTGACTGAGGGGGCAGGCCTTGTGTCAGGTCCTCCCGAATCATTCATATCAGGAACTGGAATCCCATACTGGGCTTACCATCCCTGTGGCCCAGCATTAGAGGCTGGGACGCCCACTTCTCTAAGCGACAGGCCTTATCCCCTGTTTAGATGGGGGGAGTGCACTGTGGATTTCCTCAAGGGGCAGGTCTCCCTTTTAATATGTTGGGAGGACTCTGTTAGTACACAGCTCACTTTTCAGGGGCAGTAATCCCTTTAGTAGGTAGATTGTTACTCTTCTGCACACAAATATAGCTCAACTAATAAGATGAGCACACGAGTAACAGAAGATATATTTATCCTAAGCCTTGCTATAGAACATATACATGCTGGAGTTAGTCCTGTGGGCTCAGGGCCTGATTCAGAGCCGGACGCTATTTGCGCTAGCTCGTTCAGAATATTTTAATAGAGCGCTCGCTCTTTGCGGTCTGTTGACGCCTGAGCAAGCGAACTAAATATGCGCTCGCTATTTTGTAAAAACGCCCCCTGGTCGTTCGCATCATACATCATCTCCGCTATTTATTAGCTTAATCGAGTACATCGAAAGGCGTCTGAACTGCTCGCAGTGCTTGTGGTTGGATTTTCCTACCGCAATCATGCGAACAGTTCAGGCTAAGAGACAACCAAGTGACGTGGCCGATGACGCTGCTTTGTTAATTATGCACACCCATTAAACACCCGTTTTGACCGTTTGGCACGCCTGCGTTCGGATCTCCACTCCCTGTTTTCAAGCACCTTCCCCTGTTACCACCCACAAACTCCTCATCCTGTCACTCAAATTAGCAGGCACTCGCTATTTTCCGAACACACGATTTCCGACCGCACTGACTGGTTGGCGCATGCGCATTACGACCCATGCGCAGATGTGCGAACATCGCTCGGAGCGAATGAGCAGCCGCTTATGAGCGGCTCTGAATCAGGCCCTCAGTTCCTTCCTTCCATGGCTCTAACTATTGCTCATGTTCTAATTTTACATATTATCGTTACCTACCAATCTTGTATGTAGGTACGCATATGTATATGTGGAGATATATATCTATTTTTCGCTTCTTATGCTTACCATAAAGGCAGAGGTAGGATCTGTTATCAGTTTTATGTCTGGTACCTAGCATATTTGAAAGAAAGATTCTGCAATCGGAGACTGGTCTCTCCTGATGCGGTAGTTGGTACGATAACTCCGCTTGCACTTCTCTCCCTAAGGTTTTGCATATGGGTGTGTGTGTGTATATACCTATAATCCCTAGGATGGGAAGCCGCCCGGGATTACCTAAAGCTGTCGGCTTATCCATATATATATATATATATGTGAGTATATATATATGTGTGTGTGTGTGTGTATGTATGTGTATATATATATATATAATATAATTAAACGGTGGCTCTATAGACTAGAGTAATGTTCTGCAGCTTACATAGTGATAGACACAATTCCCTAAGGCATTGCTTCTATTATGAACCCTATACGTTACTGGGGCCTTCTTGTGTATGTATGTGTATATATATATATGTATGTGTCTGTATATATGTATGTATATATATATAGATATAGATATATATATATATATATATATATATAGATATATAGATAATAAAATCGGGAGAAATGGAGCGCACTCAGTTAATTAGCAGGTCAGCAGGTGCAAGGTTAGAAGAAATCCAAATATACATATAGTGACAAAATGGAACCAGGACCAGCACACCGCAGTGTTCAAAACATGTTGATTTAATAAACCATCACAAAAAATGTCCACGTAGAGCCATAACGGGTATAAGTACTGACTGAATTGAATACATGATAGATGATACTTAGCAGTTCTAGCAGTTCAGATGCACATGTGAAAAAAAACCGGGGAGCCATGCTCTGAACCCGGATCAGCCCCGACAACCGTTTCGTCTACCTTCATCAAGGGTCCCTGTTGTATTCCCTTCTTGTCTCCACTAACATTGTTTTCTACTGCAACATCTCCAGACTGAAGTCCGTGCTGTGGAGCATTGGGTCTTGGCCCACTGAAGCTACTCCACAGGTAAGCGGGCTTTCCCCACTAATGCCCAACCTGACATTGCATAACCGTTATTCTCCCTTATACACCCTCCCCTCCCTTATACACCCTAGCTGCGATCCTAGCAGCCATCCGCTCTTTTAATCAGTTGGCTCTACACTTTAGAGCTTCCCTGGTGCATAGTTTCAACATTAAGATTAGTGACATTCTACTGGAACTAGTGCACATCTTTACATTAAAATGTGACAGTTTCTATGTCCTACGCAGGGGGCCTGGTGGATTTTCTATTCAGTATTGTTGATGTTTTCATCACATTGAGGGGTACCTGATTGGTACCTTCAGGGTTGTCCCAGTACTCTAGCCTTGCAGTATGGAATGCTTTCCTATATTGGTAGCTCTCCCTGGGTGGCTGTTGCAGCTGTGCTCTTTACTAGGGTATCCTGGTTGTTTCATAATATGTTCAGGCCAGCAGTTGGTAATGACTACGCTCTTCCATCATGGTGGGAGTTGTCTGTTGTTTTGGAGTTTGTGGCTGTGATTTTCTTTTCAGCCGCAGGTGTTCAGTCGTGGTTTTCTACTCTTGTTTTTGGAATGGGTCGTTCTGCTGTCTGACCCTCTGAAAGGTATTGTAATCTCAATCCTCTCGAAGCTGCCTCGACCTCACTCCCAGTGTGATCTCCACTCGGAGACTTCTATGGTCTCTTCCGCTGGTTTACAACTTGTAGTAGTCGGACCTCCAGATTGGTTCATGGTGACTGTTCGGCCTTGATTTTTGCCTCCCTGCATACTCCTTGTTAGGAGTCTGTGGACAGGATCAGCTTTGTTTCTGTAGATTGGTATAGTTATACTTGTATCTTTATGATTATGTCCAACAGTGCTGGTATTCTGCTATCTACGACTGTTGCAGCTTCCTGTTTCTGAATCTGGTACAGTTTATTCGAGTTTGTTCTCGGGTTACTGCCCTTCTCATATGGATTCGGGTTGGAGTTCTCTGCTCCCAACAGTCTGGCTTGGTCTGTTTTTAGCTGAGTTTACAGTGTTCTGATGCTTCTCACCTGAAGGTGTTTTCTCGCTAGCCGCTTATTCCATTCTATTTACGCTGTAAGTTGTGGAAAATCTGTGTCTGTTCCGCAGGGAGTTCTGATTGTCTCCTGGCTCACACCACTTGATCCTCAGCTCTTGTCTTCCATTGAACCTCTGGTTTTTGGCGGTCCCTGTTTCAGTTGGCCTAAAGGTCAGCATGTTCTCTGCGCTTCCCACCCGGGAGGTTGGCATTGGGACGTCCCCACTGTCTTGAACTCGTGTCCCCTAGTGGATGAAGGAGAAAACAGGATTTTGGTACTTACCGATAAATCCCTTTCTCCGATTCCACAGGGGGACACTGGACGCCCGCCCAGCGCTGCGTACCTGCCAGTTGTTTGGTTCCTTCTATGGTTGTGTGACTGCATGATCCCCTGCAGTGGTTTCCTCTGTTCTCCTTCGTTCGGTCTTGTTCCGTTCTGTGGTCTTCTCGTTTTCCTGTTGTCCTCCGTCTCCTCTCAGGCTCAGTTCTTAAATTGGGGCTGATGGGGCATAGAGGGGGAGAAGCCAGTCACACTTCTAAATTAAGTGCCAGGCTCTGCTCTACAACCGTCTATACCCCAGTGTCTTGAACTCCAGTGTCCCCTGTGGAATCGGAGAAAGGGATTTATCGGTAAGTACCAAAATCCTGTTTTCTGCATGTCAAGCTGAATTGCAAGTCCATTCATTTCAAAATAGTAGCTCTACTGTGTATTTAGTGATTGGACAATAATAAGTGGGATAAGAGTTGATACACAACACATGGTGATAGAATAAGGTTGGCTATGCTGAATGTGTACACAATTGTATATCTATCCATAGGTTATTTTGCTTCTGTTTTTAAAGGCTTCTCTAAGAATGTGGTAATTATCTAATATGTAGTGTTCCCGCTAGCATGTTTTAGCTGGGCGCAGCGCCCGGCCTCATTTTAAAAGGGCAAAATGCGCCCTGCCCTTGTAGCAGAGCCCTGCTAAATCCGCATACCCTGAGTCTTCCCCACGTGCGGGCCGCACTGTCCCACGGATGGGAAGAGTTGTGGTGACCGATAACACCGGGTGAATAGATGCCGTGTGCATGGCTTTTCCAGTTTGTCTATCGCCTTCCCCCTATTCTGCTAAATCCTAACCTCTCGCAGAAGGTCAGACTCTGAGGTTTGCACCTTGCCAGTACACATGCTGCCGCTGGGAGGGGGCAGACCTGCCACCCGGCCAGCGGGACCCTCGGCTGCCTGTAAGATGATGGTTGTTCAATGTATATGAATGACCATCATCTACAGATATAACTGCTAGGTGTGTACCCACCTATAAGTGAAAAAAAAATACCCTTCTTGTTTTTATCCTTAGCAGGTTTATTTTATCAATTTGCAAAATCTATTTTATCATTTAGGGGACTCCATAATTTAGATTGATTAATATAGCTATGGTGAATGCTCAGTGACAAACTACTTCTCTTCTTGGTGAATATTCGTTGTTCCACAAAAATGGCAGCCTGTACTGTCCCAGGGGCAGTACAATATACTTGCTGACACTTGTATATATTATCTTTGTATAAATGTCACCTTTCTCTCCGTAGGTGGCTCACAAACGCAGTTGGAGTTTGATTACGATGCACAAATGTCAGTGATTACCGTACGAAAGCCAGGAGTGAACATTGCTTCAGATTTCACAATGTCCCTGCGATAACATCATTGATGCACTAAGTCTTGTTGGGAAGGGAGTGGTGGAAAGGGCAGTGGATCCCAAGATTTGAGATACTGTACAGTGAACTCAGTTCATGGACCAAATCTAAGAATAAAGTGATCAGGGGAAGTGTAGAAAGCGATGACTGTATGTCTGTTTGAGTATGTGTATATATGTGTGACTGTCTATGGGTACTGCCCTCCTGCACTTACTGTCGTCTGTGTGTATATAGATGAATCATGTACGGTCGTCTGTCCCAAAAATGCTGAGAATCTGCACCTACTCCTCTGACTAGGTCAGTGTTTGCAATCTGCCCACTAGGTCCAACCCTTACCTGCCTTTCCACCATGTCTCCCTAACATTTACCTAAATCCATATCTCTAACATGTGAGCTGAAGGGGTGACTAGGTTTACATATGAGCTGCAGCCATCTTAAAGAATGTGAGTCTCTTCTAATCAGAAACTAAATTTAATAAAAAGATAAATTTGACAAGCAACACCCCATCACCTCTGCCCGTGTTTACTCTGCCTGTATCTGCCTAGGTGCAGGGACAGCCCACTAATGTGACAGCCCTGTGTAGCTACGATTGGGGAGACTTCAGTCTACAACCCTACCCCCCTGATAGTGTAAGTTTTGGAAGGGAGTTAAACGTTGAGTAAAAATTTTCTATTATGTCTCTTTTTGGGGAAGTGGATCCATAATTCTTATGATTTGGAAAAGTTTTGATAAGATGAGAAATAAAAATATAAAATAACTAAAGTCTATTTTATTTATCATATTGCTTATCTTCTGAGTGTTATTCATAGTAAATGCATTCTAACAGTTAAGTTATTTTTATCACTTTAAACATTGGGAATACAGACCAACTCCACACAGATAACTGCTTTGAGAATTGAACCTAATAACTCAGTGCTGTGAGGTAGCAAACTAACCATTGTAACTGTGCTGCCAACATGTTCTATTGTAACTTCTGGGCTTTCACTTACATTTTCTTATGGAATAAAAATGTAGATTTTAGTCTGGTGTAGGGCAAGGCTTTTATGCCTGGCAATGGCCTAGGACAGTGGTTCCCAAACTTTTTTGAATCACGGCGCCCTAGTGCCTCAGCATTGTTTTCACGGCACCCCTAAGCCAAACGTTTGTTATTGAGAAATTCCGAAAAAAAGTAGTAAAGTATTAAAGTGAAGTAAATTGTGCTACCTGTAATCCTTAGGGTCAGTTATGTGATGGTGGACAGGTTTGTGCTTCTGTTTGTCCACATATTTACATTACATTGACCATAAAGAATTTGATTTGGTGCTGGACCACCAACCTGAGGCATCCTGCAACTGTCCCGAGGCACCCCAGGGTGCCGTGGCACACAGTTTGGGAACCACTGGCCTAGGGTGAATGACACACAGCTCAGGTGACATCGGCTGATGTCAGTTAAGGAATTCAGCTTGCCGGCAGTGGATCAATCTGCACTTTACTAGAATTCACATGAAACATGAACTCAGAGAAAAAACATTAATCCTCTGCTAGTGTTGGGCGTCTTTTTTTTTTTTTTTGCCTGAAAATGTGTCTAAGTTGCAATGTGATGTGACTAGGATGCACCAGCAGACTCTACTGATTAATTAGCACTAGGAGATTTGAAGCGTTGTTTACCCTGTGGAGGTTGTAAATTATGAAAGTTTGTTGACAAGGGAGCTAAAATGTTTGCTGGTAATAGCCAAGCAAAATCCAATCCTATACCTGCAACTCCACCTTTGTAGTGTTATATGGTCACATGTCCTTGTGGACTTGATTATATTGAAAAAAAGCTGTTTAATTCACCACTCTGTTTCGACGGGCTAAAGGATTTCTTCTTGCACCACCCTGGGAATAGGAGGAGAAATCCAACAAGTGCCGGGTGCACAGCTGTTTGCAGGCTTAGCGCGGTGCTAACAGCGCGGCCAGCACTTAAGTCAGAGATTGTCGGTTCTGGTGACTAAACACCCAGGGTGAGTCGCGAGAACTGCCATTCTCCGACTTAACAGCTCGCAGAAATGAATAGCTCCGGGAGCTCCCTTCCGTGGCTAATCAGTATCGCGCTGAATTGAATTCCGCTTTAAAAATGGAATTCTAAATCACAGCATTCCATGACTCTTTCAATAGTGTCACAATAAGAGCCTTGAGGTCCTATGAATTCAAAGGTATTGAACAACAAGAGATATGGTAAGAATTTACCTTTGTTGTTTCTGTTTCTACGAAGTCCATAGGGTCCACAGGGTTGACCTTGGGGTATAGGTTGGGAACCAAATCCGGGCACCACGCAGTTAAAGCTTTTAGATCCCGGGATGTGCACTGGTCCACTCTCCCTTATAACCACACCTCCAAGCCAGAGGCACCTCAGTTTGTAAGTAGCCAAAGGAGGAAAGAGAGAGAGAAGACTGAAACACTCAATAACTGTACTCGCAGAGGAGGAGACTGGAAACCGGTGACCAGTAACAGCCCATATGAAGCCAGGTGCGTCAGGGCGGCCACCTGTGGACCCTATGGACTTCGTAGAAACAGAGATAACAAAGGTAAATTCTTACCATATCTCTTGTTTTCTACTTCAAGGTCCATAGGGGGTCCACAGGGTTGACCTTGGGGATGTCCCAAAGCAGTCCTTATAAGGGTGGGGACGCTCCTGTGCTGAGAGGAGAAATCCGTCGCCCAAAGGAAGCATCCTGAGAGGGAAAGGAAACCAATGCATAGAACCTTAAAAAGGTGTGGACAGAAGACCGCGTGGCCACTTTGCAAGGCAGAACAGCTGAGGCGCCACAGCGAGTCACCCACGAGGGCCCCACAGCCCAAGTAGAATAAGTATCAACCAAAACAGGCCTATCCTATGTGTAGGCCCCTGAGATAGTCATACGAAGTCATCTAGCTAATGTCAAATTATCGGCCGGCCATCCTTCCCTGTGAAGTCCAAAGACCACAAATAAGGAGGCTGAGATCCTGAAGGAACCTGAATGGATCACATAAATCTGGAGAGGCCGGACCACAGTCAATGAGGCCACACCAGGCGAGAGGACTGTTGACTAAAATGTCAGTACCATAAGTTCCAGAATAATATGGAACTTAAAAACCACTTTAGGAAAAGACCCAGGTCGAGTGCAACTCACACCCCTGACGTGGTGAACCATCAAGTAGTGGGAGCCACCTGAGAATACTCCCAATTCCGACACTCTCCTGGCGGATGCAAACGCCATAAGAGAGAGAGAGAGAGCCTAAGCTATAGACCATGTAATGGCTATCAAGGCTAGTGGTTCAAATGAAAGTCCCAGGAAGGCACGAAGAACCACTACTAAATCCCAAGGAGCCCCTAAGGGAGATCAAGTGAGGCATAATCCAGAAAAAACACCCTGAAGGATGAACCGGATACCAGAGAGTGGAGTTAATTCCACATCCAAACCAAACTGACAGTGCAGAGATCCGCACTGACAGGAAGGCCAGGCAGAGGTTGAGACTCAAGCCAGCTGTAAGGAATGCCAGAGCTTCTGGAAATCCTAATCACCGGAGGATCGTAGCGATAGGTACGATACCATAAGAATTATGTATGCCACAGTCTGTGGTAGATCCCTGCAAAGTCTGGCCTACGTGCTCTAAACATCTCAATGATGACAGAGCCAGGGAAACCCTAGGACCACAGTAAGGACGCAGTCAAAGACAAACTGTCCAGGTCCAGGGAAAAACAAGGACCCTGAGACAACAGGTCCAGACAGTGAAGCAGTAGGAATGGAGCATCGATGAGGAGACTCCGAAAATCTAAGTACCAGTGACGTCTAGGACGAACTGGAGCCACCAGAAGGAAATCCCCTCCGTCTCGAATTAAACTTCCGAAGACCTCGAGGAATAAGGGAAACCGGAGGACACAGGTACACAAAGTGGAAGGACCACTTCACTGACGAAGAGTCACTGAAGGTTGCTTCAGTACCCCTAGTGCTGGACTGTAACACCGGTAGTGTGTGATAGTCAGAAGGCCATGAGGATCACCTCAGGGAGGCCCTCTCTGCTCACCAGGAGTTGAAACCTCTCTTGGAGAAGAGACTAATCCACGGGATGCACGCTTCCCAATGGAGATCTACCGGAATGAACACTACAGAGATGGCCAGGATGAGACCCCTGACTGTCAGAATGTGTGACATTCCTGATTGCCACCCAACTTCCAGTGTTGCCTAGATGGAAACCACTGTTGTGACACTGTCGGACTGAACCTTTTCAGGTTTACCGTGAAATGTTAGGCCAGAATGAAGACCCAAGACAGCCTAATGTTCCAACAAGTAAATTGGCAGGGCGGAAGCTACAGAATTCCAACTGCCCCGAAATGAATGCGGACCAGACACTGTCCGTAGCAAAGAATACCCTGGACGAGATGGCCATAGCCACCCGGACAGAGACCGACTCGCCTCCGGAGAGAGCATCATCGTTGGATCGAGTTTTTTTCATCGGATCACTGTTCAATCTGGAGAGGAGCCAATTATGGCAAGGCCTGGAATGGAACTGCGCACATTCCACCCTTCCAAAGGTAGACACTCTGGATATTTGACCGCGCATCACAGAGAGTAATGACATATGTCAACTGCGTAGACATCCGCACCATCCTAGTTGAAGAGTGGAGAACTTGTCTTACGCCAGAAGAATTCTCAGATTCTGAGAATCCAGCAGGGCTCCCAGATGAAGAATACCCTGTGAAGGATGCAGGGAAGACTTTTTCCCCGTCGATTAAACAACTGTGCCGTGAAGAAGCCACGGTTATCCTGACCTGGGTGTAAAGTACCTCGGTGAACCTGCTAAGAGCAGGAAGCTGTCCAGATACTGGAGCAGTCGGATACACAGAACAGGCGAACTGTCAGAAAATCCATAAAGCTGGTAAACCCTGATGGGGCTGAGGACAGTCCCAAAAGGCAGAGCCCGAAAATTGCAAGTGTTGCCGTGGCACAGCAAACCTGATCCCATGCTGATGAGAGGGCTGTATATGTACCCGTAGGTATGGTATCTCTGAATATTCAGGACACGTAAAGTCCCCAGGTTCCAAAGATCGGATGATGGAGCATGGTGTAGACTCCTCCTGAGTCAAAGCACCCTAAGAATCCGATTCAGGGATTTGAGACAGAGGATAGGCAAATGAGGACCTGTCGGCCACTGCCCCAGAAAGAAAGTAGAACAACCAGTCCCTTGCTGAGATAGTGAGGCTGGTCTAAATAGCTCTGCTTACCGCAAAGAATGTATAGCTTTCTGGGTTTGTAAGGCCCTGATCGGGTCTGAAGAAGGGCCTGTGTAACAACGCCTGTGAGGAGGCCACCTGAGCAATGAGAAGCCGTACCCGTGAGAGATTACGACTCCTACCCAAGCATCCGTGGTGACTTGACACCAGCACTGGGTGAACTGAGAAAGTCTGTATCTCACTCTGGAATCCCCCAGATGTAGACCGGTCCCGTCAGGCTGAAGGTTTATCCTTAGGCTTAGAAGCAGGGTCGTCTGGAAGTCAAGGTCTGCTCGGCACTGGATATGGTGGCACCTGTGGATGCCGACAGCCTAGGAAAAAACAGGCCTTTAGGCTGACCCTTAGGACCAAAAGACTTAACAGATTTAGTCCGATTGTAGTGGGAGTAGCTAAAGACGGTATCTTCCCATTAGTGATATCGCCAATGATGCAACAATCTTGTAAAGGTCAGGACCAAACAAAATCTTCCCCATAGATGGTGTCTGCACCTCTGCTTTCCCAGAGCGCAGCCATAGGGTATTGCGGCGGATACAGTCGCAGCCGAAACCCAGAAGGTTAGAAGACTGGCATCCAATGTAGGTATTCCCACATATGACAACTGCATATTTCATGTGAGTTGCAAAAAACATTTGAACCCCAGACGTGTTGGAGGGGAAAAAAAACGTTACAAATGCATCAGCCCAGTATGCAATAGTATTAACCAACCATGCGATGGCCTGGCAATAGCCCCTGAAAGAGAGTATATTGATTTCCTGCAAATTTACCACCAACGGATCTGTAAAATCCATCCAGGCTGGAATGGGAGGCGTATTAACGCCGGTAACAGATGATTAACATACAAATCCACCCCAGGAGGTGATCTCTATTACTTGTGGTGACCCTCAGGGAATGGGAAACAGGAGGCCTTTGTGACTCCTCGTAGCTGGCGACAGCCAGACTCCCGTCCTGAGATCCACCTGATGGACAGAAATGGGGAATGTATGATACAGGTGCAGGATCGACATTCTCTATAACCAGAATTAACCTGGCTACCAGCCCCAAAGCAGGGATAATAATAATACTTAAAATCGGCTCCCCTCATGTGAGAGGGAAACAGCCCAATACATCATCCAGTTCATGGCAGAGCCAACTGGGAAGTAACCACAGGAAGTATGTCACGCCATTTTGTATTTCGGCGAAAACGACATCCACACGGGATGGCCGTTATGGTAACCCCTGCAAGGGGAATGACAGACCATTGTGGTACCGGAGGTAATTCATGTACTGTGAGAAAAACCCCGGCAGGGAGCGATAGTCTGTGACACATTGGTAAAGTGCAAGAAACTGCGAGATACCCTGAGTTGAGAAGGGCAGTATGGTGAAGTAACCCCAAGTGAGTTACGACAATGGGGCCCACCCGGCGATCCGCAATGGAGAGGATCCCGAGAAACAAACCGCCCAAGGGGGTCATGTAACGGGTCCGGCACCAGATGGCGCTGCATACATAGCCCTTTCTGAGTCAAATCCTCCGCACTAATACCTGCAGACCATCTTGGCGGAAATATTAAGCAGCGCCATAATGGGTCCCTGCAGCTAAGATTAGCTGCAGGGACCCATTATCAGCGTATGCAACACACAGTTCCACCTAAAATATGGCAACGTGCAGCACGCAACAGTATGTGACCAACCTCACAAATATTAACAAGTATATACATGCGAGGTCTCAGAACCACCCTAGGTACACCTGTATTAGGGCAGATTGTAAAGAAAAGGGATAGATATACACTGACAGGTGAGAGAAAAAGCAGACAGTCAGCACTAGCATAAGTCACATACAATGCAGAAAAATATATACATACATTAGCATGACATATAATATACTGCACAATGTTGCTACATTCAACTGCCCAGATTCAGTGTCTGGGAAGGCTATAGCGCTGTGTACACTCACCCAAATGGCCAGGTACGCAGAGGGACTGGGATCACTGTCATCCTAGGAGCTCTGCAGCACCACACAGAGAAAATTGCCTCTGGAGACCTCAGAAGAAGCGTGGCCCGCAGAGGAAGCAGCTCAGCGACGCCAGACTGTAGTATTGAAAGGCGCGCTGAGCTGAGGAGCCGCTAGACAGGGAAGGCTTCCTCCACTGGCTAGCAATTAACCCCCCAGGAGGCCGGCTCCCGCTGCCGCTATAATTCCTGGTGGTCTAGTGGACACGTGGGGTATGCCTCCATGGAGGGGAAGCCCGCCGCCACCGCCTCCGGTCTATCCCCAGAGACCGCAGGCATAAGGCTGCATGCAGACGCGGGTCACCGCAAGCGGTGACCACGCGACTTACCTGTCCCCGTCGAGCCGGCAGCAGCCCAGGGATTCCGGTCCGATTAGTACAGCCTCTGGGGTCCCGCTGCGATCCCCAGATCTGTACTGGCGTCACAGCGCCGGCGGGGTGTAGGAGCTGCAGCTTAGACGTCCATTGGACAGTCTGATGCTGCCGCTCTGAATAGTAAAAAAGAATAAAATAAAACTCTTAAAATAAATTTTAAGCTTAGGGGCTGCTAAGCAGCCCCCCTGCGCCAAGGGTGCCTCTGGCTTGGGGGTGGGGTTATAGGGAGAGTGGACCCAGTGCATCCTGGGAGTTAAAAGCTTTAACTGCGTGGTGGCCGGATTTGGTTCCCACCCTATACCCCAAGGTCGACCCTGAAGTAGAAATATAGAATTTGACAATGGTGTGTGTGTGCGGTGGGGTGGCGGCTAGAATGAAAATCCTCACCAAGCAAGAAATTTGCTTAATCCTAACCTTTGACACCATGGT
The DNA here is from genome assembly GCA_031769625.1 of Taudactylus pleione. Classification (NCBI taxonomy): domain Eukaryota; kingdom Metazoa; phylum Chordata; class Amphibia; order Anura; family Myobatrachidae; genus Taudactylus; species Taudactylus pleione. The sequence goes on along the minus strand of JAUIMM010000084.1, from coordinate 15,442,226 downwards.
TCAAAGGGATTAAAATTACCCCGTTTATGGTTATCCAACCCGGCACTCTGCAAACACCGCTGATTGGATGTTGCTGGGTCTCACTTGACGTCAGCACCAGGCACAGGCAGCACACTGCAGACAACAGCAGAGGCAGCTTTCTGGCAGTCTGAAAAGGGTTAATACCACTACTGTCATTACAGTGATCGCTAATTTGAGTGATGAAGTGAACTGTACACTATGCTGTCAGTAGCTGCATCATGCTCTCACTGGCTGAATGAAACAGCAGTAAAGCACAAATCCTAATGAACTGAGGGCTACACAGTGGTAATCCATCAGCCATGATTCCTGCAATACTGTGAGAAGCCCCCACCCCTCCATTTTGTTCCCTTTTGTGATCTGATCTTTGTGAGCCTAAAGTGAATTTTTAATACATCCATTAAAAATGTACAGTGCTGACCTGGGTTCAGTGTGAACAGGGCCAACCCCGGGAATAACCCTGGTTGAAGGTGCAGTGTAAAAGGGGTCTGACCCGTGTTGCGGCCGACTTGGACCCGTGTTTAAAATCCCGGGTCAGAGCCGGGTTTGCGATGTGAAAGGGGTATAAGTTTACTCTGTCATTAAAGCAGTGGGAGGCATTGATATATAAAAAGGTTCTTTGGTGTACAGGGCCGCCATCAGGGGGGTACAGCCAATACTAATGTACCGGGCCCGGGCTCAGTGGGGGGCCCGCAGAGTGCAGATAATCCCGCCTGTGAAGTGAACTGCTTCTTAGTCACAGACAGCCAGTGAGTACAAAGCAGTGTGCTGACAGGATCAACTGTGCTCTGGGGGCTCCCTGTTAGTGTCAGACACTGTATAACTACCGGTGGATACGGACCCCCTTCGCACAGTAGTGCAGAGCAGAGGCTTCAGCAGCACTGCAGCTCTACTGTCAGTGTCTCTGCCCGACCCGGACTTCATCTTCGCTCTGCAGCAGTGCAGGCAATGTGTGTGTGAAGCACCTGTCCTTGCCCCCTTCCCGAGTTCCAGCCCCTCCTCCCATGCATGCAAAGTTTGAGGTGCCATCTCCCTGCCGATTTCCAGAGGCCCCACCCTCTCCACAAGTCTCCGCCCCCTCCTGCTTTTCCCGGCATGTTCTCCTATCCTGCAGGCTGCAGCTTCTGTGTGAGGGGACCCAGAGCCTCCTGTAATGCTGCATTTCTGCAAACAAAGGTATGTATCTGAGAGGGCTCTGTACTTATTCCTGTTTGGGTGGGGTGGGGGTATATACTTATATTACCTGTGGGGTGAGGTGGCTTGAGGGATGTCATTTATCGTGATCAGTGTAAACATATTATCTGGGGGAGAGGGAGGTCAAGTGATGTGGGTTGGGTGGGGTATAGTAATGTATCAAAGAGTGAGAGGTGTAATGTGGGGGGTGTATACTTATATTATCTGGTAGGGAAGGTAGGTTGGGGTTGTATACTAATATTATTGGTGGTGTTGCGGGTTGAGGGGTGTAGTATTGTATTCTGGGAGCTGTGTAGTAATATCTTGTAGTGTTTAGCAGTATTTTGTGCGGTGGGGTATATTAATATTATGGGTTGTATACTATAATCTTATGTGACATATTGAAGACATATGGTAATGGTGTGTATGTGTGTATATATATATATATATTAGGGGTGAGCGGGTTCGGATTTCTGAAATCCGAGCCCCCCCGATCCGAGGCAGATCCGAGTCAGGCTCGACTTTTCCCGCCTGACTCGGATCTGAAATCGAGGCAAAACGTCATCATCCCGCCTTCCGAGTCTCGCGGGTTTTGGAACCTATATAAGGTACCCGCGTCGGCGCCATTTTCTCACTCGGCTGTGGACAGTGAAGCGGTAGGGTGGGAGTTAGGGCTGGCTGGGCTGTGTAGTGTAGTGTAGTGCAGAGTAGTGTTGTGCTGTGCTGCCCTGTGCTGCTGTTGTCCACTACTTCAAAGTCCATAGGGGCTGGCTGTGTTGTGCTGTGCTGCTGTTGTTAATAGGGGCTGTGTCCACTACTTCAAAGTCCATAGGGGCTGGCTGGACTGTGTTGTGCAGTCAGTTCTCCATAGGGGCTATGTCCACTCCAAAGTCCTGTGCAGTGTCCCAGTCCTAAAAGGGGTGCTGTAGTGTTGTCCAGGGGGTGCTCTGTCCATCAGGGGTGCTCCCCCCAAGTGCTAAAAAATTATATTTTTTGTGTGTTTGTGAATTGTGTGCGCAGTAGCCGCACGTGCATCAACAAAGGAGCAGCGCCAAGCGTGCGCCTGTGTCCCATAAGTAAAGAGCCGGCTGGCTCATTTCTTAAAGGCTGGTGTAACCCACAAAGTGCACTACTCTCCAGCAAAAATAAAAAAATATTTTCTGTGTTTAGCCGCACGTATATATCAAATCGATATAACATAAATGGAGGACCAAACTTTCTCAGATAAAAATAAAATAGAGAAAGATCAAGAACCACTTCCTCCTAGTGCTGAAGCTGCTGCCACTAGTCATGACATAGACGATAACATGCCATCAACGTCGTCTGCCAAGGCCGATGCCCAATGTCATAGTAGAGGGCACATACAATCCCAAATGACAAAGTTCAGGAAAATGACCTTGAAAAAAACATTTAAATCAGCTGAAGAGAAACGTAAACTTGCCAATATGCCATTTACGACACGGAGTGGCAAGGAACGGCTAAGGTCGATCCCTAGTATGTTCATGACTAGTGGTTCAGCTTCACATGACGATGGAAGCCCTCCTCCCACTAAAAAAATCAAAAGAGTTAAGCTGGCAAAAGCACAGCAAAGAACTGTGCTTTCTAAGAAGATATCACAAATCCCCAAGGAGAGTCCAAGTGTGGTGGTGGTTGCGATGCCTGACCTTCCCAGCACTGGACGGGAAGAGGTGGCTCTTTCCACCATTTGCACGCCCTCTGCAAGTGCTGAAAGGAGCACCCACAGTCCACTTGCTGATATGCAAATTGAAGATGTCACAGTTGAAGTACAACAGGATGAGGATACTGGTGTAGCTGGCGCTGAGGAGGAAGTTGGCGAGGAGGATTCTGATGGTGATGTGGTTTGTTTAAATCAGGCTCCGGGGGAGACAGTTGTTGTCCGTGGGATGAAAAAGCCCATCACGGTCATGCCTGGGCAGAAGACCAAACATTCCACCTCTTTGGTCTGGCAATATTTCTATCCAAATCTGGACAACAACTGTCTTGCCATATGTACCTTATGTAAAGGTGGAATAAGTAGGGGTAGGGACGTTAACCACCTAGGAACATCCTCCCTTATACGTTCATAATAAGTTACTGTCAAGTTCATAAACTTTGGCTAAGACCGTAAGCAGTCCAGGGACACCTAAATCCCGTTGTCCTGTTGTATCCAAGCGCCTGCAAACCACACCGTCAACTCCCTCCTCGTCAATTTCCTCCTTAGTCAGGATCGGAAGTAGTCCTGCAGGCCATGTCACTGGCATGACTGACTCTCCTATCCGGGATTCCTCCGGAGGATCCTGCATTGCTACGCCTGCTGCTGCTGTTGCTGCTGCTGCTGCTGGGAGTCGTTCATCATCCCAGAGAGGAAGTAGGAACACCACTACTTTTACTAAACAATTGACCCTCCAACAGTCCTTAGCGAGGAGGATGAAGTACGACAGCAGTCATCCTGAAGCAAAACGTATAACTGAGGCCTTGACTGCTATGTTGGTGTTAGACGTGCGTCCGGTATCCGCCATTAGTGCAGTGGGATTTAGTCAATTGATGGAGGTAGTGTGTCCCCGGTTCCAAATCCCATCTAGATTCCACTTCACTAGGCAGGCGATACTGAGACTGTACAGAAACGTCAGAAAAAGTGTCCTCAGTGTCCTGAAAAATGCCGTTGTACACAATGTCCACTTAACCACGGACATGTGGGCAAGTGGAACAGGGCAGACTAAGGACTATATGACTGTGACAGCCCACTGGGTAGATGTATCACCTTACGCAGCAACAGCAGCAGTGTCACCAGTCGCAGCATCTCAGAAACGCCAGCTCGTTCTAAGGCAGGCTACGCTGTGTATCACCGGTTTCAGTAAGAGGCACACCGCCGACAACCTCTTAGAGAAACTGAGGGAAATCATCGCCCAGTGGCTTACCCCACTTAGACTCTCCTAGGGATTTGTGATATCTGACAACGCCACCAATATTGTGCGGGCATTACATCTGGGCAAATTCCAGCACGTCCCATGTTTTGCTCACACAATAAACTTGGTGGTGCAGAATTTTCTGAAAAGCGACAGGGGCGTGCAGGAGACGCTTTGGGTGACCCGAAAAATTTCAGGCCACTTTCGCCATTCAGTGACTGCGTGCCGAAGACTGGAGCGCCAGCAAACACTCTTGAACCTGCCCCGCCATCACCTGAAGCAAGAGGTTGTGACGCGGTGGAACTCAACCCTCTATATGCTTCAGAGGATGGAGGAGCAGCAAAAGGCCATACAAGCCTATACATCCACCTATGACATTGGCAAAGGAGGGGGTATGCACCTGACTCAAGCGCAGTGGAGAATGATTTCCGTGTTATGCAAGGTTCTCCAGCCCTTCGAACTTGCCACACGTGAAGTCTGTTCAGACACTGCCAACTTGAGTCAGGTCATTCCCCTCATCAGGCTTTTGCAGAAGCAGCTGGAGAAAGTGAAGGAGGAGCTAAGACGGAGCGATTCCGCTCGGCATGTGGGACTTGTGGATGAAGCCCTTCATTCGCTTTGCCAGGATTCCAGGGTGGTCAATCTGTTGAAATCAGACCACTACATTTTGGCCACCGTGCTCGATCCTAGGTTTAAAGCCTATGTGGTGTCTCTCTTTCCGGCCGACACAAGCCTGCAGAGGTGCAAAGACCTGCTGGTGAACACACTGTCAGCTGAAGCGGAACGTGACACGTCAACAGCTCCTTCTTCATTTTCTCCCGCAACTGGGGCTGCCAGGAAAAAACTTAGGTATCCTAAGCAACCCGCTGGCGGTGATGCAGGGCAGGCAGGACCAAGTTTGGACATTTGGTCCGGACTGAAGGACCTGGCAACAATTTCTGACATGTCTACTGTCACTGCATATGATACTGTCACCATTGACAGAATGGTGGAGGATTACATCGGTGACAGCATCCAAGTAGGCATGTCAGACAGTCCATACCTGTACTGGCAGGAAAAAGAGGCAATTTGGAGGCCCCTGTACAAACTGGCTCTATTTTACCTGAGTTGCCCCCCCTCCAGTGTGTACTCCGAAAGAGTGTTTAGTGCAGCCGGGAACCTTGTCAGCGAAAGGCGTAGGAGGTTGCTTCCACAAAATGTGGAGAAGATGATGTTCATCAAAATGAATTATCAGCTCTTCCAGGGAGACCAGCCTCCAGAACGTACAGAGGGACCTGTGGTGGTGGATTCCAGTGGGGACGAGTTAATACTCTGTGAGGATGAGGATGTACACACTGAAGAGGGTGAGGAATCGGTGGATGAGGAGGATGAGGATGACATCTTGCCTCCGTAGAGCCAGTTTGTGCAGGGACACATTAATTGCCAGCTTGGTTTGTGGGGGCCAAACATTTCAGCCACAGTTGTGTGGCAGACCCTGGCGCTGAAATGATTGGTTTGTTAAAGTGTGCATGTCCTGTTTATACAACATAAGGGTGGGAAGGCCCAAGGACAATTCCATCTTGCACCTCTTTTTTTTCTTTGCATTATGTACAGTTTGGGGCCTAGTTTTTCAAACTGCCATCCTGTCTGCCACTGCAGTATCACGCCTAGATGGGTCACGTGTTTGTGCCGCCCACTCGTGTCGCTTAGCATAGTCATCCAGCTACCTCGGTGCAACCTTTTGGACATAAAAACACTATTGAGAGGTGTTCAGAATAGACTGGAAATGAGTGGAAATTAAGGTTATTGAGGTTAATAATAGCATAGGAGCAGAAAAACCTACAAATTCTGTGATTTTAGCTGTTTTTATGCTTTTTTTCAAAAAAATACAGATCCAAAACACAAAACCCAGAACCCAAAACACGGAAGGGTGGTTTTGGCAAAACCAATCCAGATCCAAAACACGAAGAAAGATCCAGATCCAAAACCAAAACACAAAACACCCCTAATATATATATATATATATATATATATATATATATTTTATTGGAGGACCAGCATCACTCACGTGTTTTCATGCAAGAATTCAAACGACAAACAGTGGGCCTGATTCAGAGCCGGACGCTATTTGTGCTCGCTCGTTCAGAAAAAGGGTCTGGCTATTTAAATTGAGCGCTCGCTCTTTGCGGTCTGTTGACGCCTTTATGCCTGAGCGAGCGAACGAAACATGTGCTCGCTATTTTGTAAAGACGCCCCCTGGCCGCTCGCATTCTACGTCATCTCCGCTATTTATTTGATCAAGTACATCGAAAGGCATCTGAACTGCTCGCAGTGCTTGTGGTAGGATTTTTCTACCGCAATCATGCGAACAATTCTGGCTAAGAAACAACCAAGTGACGTGGTCTATGACGCTGCTTTGTTAATTATGCACACCCTTAAAACGCCCGTTTTGACCTTTTGGCACGCCTGCGTTCGGATCACCACTCTCCGTTTTCAAGCACCTTCCCCTGTTACCACCCACAAACTCCTCATCCTGTCACTCAAATTAGCAGGCACTCGCTATTTTGCGAACGCTCGATTTCCGACCGCAATGACTGGTTGGCGCATGCGCATTACGACCCATACGCATGCGCAGATGTGCGAACATCGCTCGGAGCGAACGAGTGGCCGCTTACGAGCGGCTCTGAATCAGGCCCAGGGTTTGTGCCCAAAGTTTCAGTCCATCTTGACTTTTAGCAAAAATGTTCCTAATAAAAATGTTTAAATAGCGCTGGGAAGGAGCTCCCAGAGCTATTCAATTCTGCTCATGCTCAACCTATTTTTTCCCTCCAGCACACTGCAAAGAAAAATGACAAAAAGACTTGAATGTTACATGATCATAGAAATTCAGAGATCTTTGTTGCCTATATTTGCTTGTCTTCCAGGTTTGTTTTGTTCATAATGAGATTGTGCTGCTCTGTGCACCTTGGGGTGATCTTGCTGGCACCTGGCCAGCGCTGCTCTGAACCCTTCGGAGTTATTTTGCTGGTAATTGGCTGGTGCACTGTAGGAATAATCTGTGCATATTTCCTTGCTGCATCCTGAGGTTGCTTTCTCCTTTTAGTGTGGGTGTATCTAGCAAGACGTTTGGCAGGAGCCTTCTTAGGGACAGGAAGAGGTGATGCCTGTGAGATGTGTGAAGCGAAGTCAGGCTGGAGGACAGGTGGTGTGGGGCACGCTTTTTGAGGTTCATGTGGCATGTAAGCATTGCAATGGCCCCATGAGAGGTCCTGTAAAAAGCATAGCCTCCTCACAGGGTTCCGCACCAAAACTCACTGTTGCAGGAATCCTCGAAGACCAGCTCAAACAGTTGCCCAGCCACCGCCAGTTTGCATGAAACACCATAAGTAAAGGGTTTGGACATGTCAAGGAGGTTCTCAATAGAGCTGGTGTAGTTGAACCCCTTGCTGTTGAATACTGGACTGTGCTGCAGCCCCACTTCTGAAGCTACCACACAACCCAGACAATGAGCTTACAGTCCCACAGCACTTGGGACATGTTGCTTTGTCACCCAATCACTTTGATTGAGAGGAAACATTTTACTACTTTTCACCCCCTTTAGGGGTCCATTTCAAAAAAGTTATTTTTAGTGGGTGTTCACATCATGGAAGAAACATACTCCCCGAATTTCATATTTCTAGGTCAAGGGCTTTGGGCAGGGTGTTGATGGGTCAGTCAGGACATACAGTATATATAATATAAAAAATACTGCAGTGCCAAAAGTCATGGGATAGCAGTATGGAAAGGTAGGTGCCACTGTACTGTGACATCTTGGAAATGCCCAGACCTGAATCAATTGTGATCTAACATCTCTTGAATCAGTTTGAACACTGGCTAGGCAACGTGAATTATCAGAGTTCAAACGGGGCATGATAGTGGGTGCCCGAGGACTGGGACATCCAACATTCCTTGATCTATGGTGTCGTGTGTATTTGGAATACCTCATGGAAGGCATTACCACCCACCATGTACAAGGCAATGGCCGACCAGAATTGTCCGAGGAACAGACAAGTGACACTGCCTCTAATCACATCCACATTTAATGCAGGAGGTACCAGATGCAAATCCAGTAGGGCAATGCAGCATTCTTTAGCTTCCGTGGAATATGAGAGCAGAAGACCCACCCTCCCCTTTAGAATGTAAGCTCTCCTTCCAAAATATTTTTTTTTGAAACACTGCACATATTCACATTCAAATATTTCAAACATATCAGTACAATGACTATAATAGCATCAGTTATGTAATACAATTACATAGTATTGTCGTTGTATTCATAAAACATTGAGATCATATAGACCATATAACCGCACTATTTTGTCAAATGCTACACAGTAAAATTTCGTTATAGTATATTATATTTTTCAATTGCAACACAATGCAATTCTTCAAATAATATTAGAAATTTTCAACATCCACACAAATACAATCAATATCAAGTATTAGCTAAAAAGAAAATAGAGAAAAATAAATAAATAGAAAGAATCTCTCTCCCGCCCCCCCCCAATCCAGAAGAGACTAGGCTCCTCCCATATTCAATATATTTAATTACCAACAGAAGTGGTATCTATTGGAGGGTTGTTTTCAATGGTTTGAAGTGTGTACCATGAAGTATCTTTCACACTGTTATAAATTTGCCATTGCATTTCTAGGGATAAAGTAGATATAAATGACTCCCATGTAGTAAAAATTTTTTCTACTTTGATTTCTTTTTCTAATATTACCTCTACCTAATCCATTCGAAAGACATTAAATAATTTTATCTTAAATAGCGCAAAGGATGGGGCAGTAGTCGAGATCCATTCTTGTAGTATTGTCTTGCGTGCTGCCGCACTGATTGGTAAAAGTATTCTCCTAATCCCCTTACTAGCCCTCATGTCTGTAGGAATAATGCCAAAGATTGCCCACTCTGCCATGAAAGGGACGTAATTAAGTATTGATGATTCCGCATATCTTTTTACTTGTAGCCAGAATCCTCTAACTAATGGGCACGACCAAAAACAGTGGTATAAATCGGCGTTGTTTTCTCTACACCTATAGCAGGAATGAGAAGTTGTACGTCCCATTAAATAGCTTCTGTGCGGTGACAAATAAGCTCTGTGGAAAATGTTTAAGAACATCTCCACATAAATTGTTGATGTTAGAGTTCTACAGGAATAGTTAAGGGCAGCCAGTAAATCTTCTGTTGTGTATGTAGGAAATTTCTGAACCCACTGTGAAAGTTCCATAGTGTTGGATGTATGATCCATAGTTGTTTTAAAGTATTGATAATATTTAGAAATGGCTTTCCTCAAAATTGGCGGTTTGGAAAGAAGACTATTATTCCAATCTCTCTCTGCAAACACTGGTATTACAGAATTAACGTAATGTTTCGCTTGTAGGAAGGCCACGGTATCCTGATAACATATTATATTTTTCCAAGGCTTCACAATTGTCAGAGTCCTATGTGCCTCTCTATCAACCAAACATCCTATTCTGTGTATACCTCCCACTTGCCATAGTGTAAATTGGTATGTTGCCTGTCCATCTTGAAAGTCGGGGTTTCTTACAAACGGAAGGAATAATGGTTTATGTGAACTTAGGCCTGCCTCATGTCTCAGTTGATGCCATAGTCGTTTTGTATTCCACAATAGTGGATTATCCCTTATAGAGGTAGAGAGCTCTTGATCGTGAAGATGTAAAAATTTTATCATATTCCTTTGTTCAAGAAACTCCCGTTCAAGTGACGTGTTGGCATAGTTTTCTGTTCCGTTTATCCAATAGGACAGATAACGAAACATAACTGCTTTATTATATAATTTGACATCTGGAAAGCTTATTCCTCCATTTAATTTAGATTGTTGTAGTTTCAAGAGGCTTATCTTAGGTCATTTACCATTCAAAATAAAAGATTTAAAAATCTTATTCAAGAGTTGTAAATCTTTTGTTGTAACGAACAAAGGCAAAACCTGAAGCAAGTACATCAGTCTCGGGAATGAGATAATTTTAATTAGGCATGTACGTCCCATGTATGATAGGCAGAGGTCCCTCCATCCCTCTAGCTCATCCGAGATTTTTTTTTATAATAGGTGTATAGTTGAAAGAATATAAATTTGCTAAATTATTAGGAAGTATATTGCCCAAATACGTGATCCTGTCACTAGCCCACTTAAGTGATATATTTTCCGGTAAATGTGGTGTTGAATTGCGTGAACTTAGATAGAGCGCTGCCGATTTACCTATATTAACTGCAAATCCTGAAATTTCTTCAAAACTTTTTAATATATCAAATATGTGGATCATACTTTCATGAGGATTAGCGATATAGAGCATTATATCATCAGCGAATGCTGTTAGTTTTATTGTTCTGGAGCCTACTTGGATCCCCTTAAAAATGCTGTCTTTTTCTAATATTCTTATTAACGGGTCTATGGTCAAATCAAATAAAAGGGGTGAAAGGGGGCACCCCTGTCTTGAACATCTCTATTGGAGTGCTATTATAACTATTTATTAAAAGTGTCGTCATGGGGGATAAATATAAATATTTAATTAAGTCAATAAATGTTGAGCCAAATCCACGCATTTGTAATATTTTAAATAGGTGGGGCCATAGTACTGTGTCAAATGCCCTTGACGTATCTAAACTCAACAGAGTGTTAGTGGAACTTGAGGATACCCCTGACGATACCGCCACTGCTGCTATTGCCGCTCTAACCCCATGAACCGAATGTCGCCTCTCACAAATCCCAGTTGATGGGGAGTTAATATATCAGGTAAAATAGTTTGCAAACGATTCGCCATAATTTTGGCTAATAATTTGGCATCCGTATTTAACAGACTAATCGGTCTGTATGATTCTAGTTTTTGTGTATCTCTTTGTGGTTTGGGAATCAACACTGTAGTGGTATTTGTGAAGTATTGAAATGGGGATTTGTTGTCTATAATATCATTAAACAATTCCTTCAGGATCGTAGCCACCTGATGCTGCAATAGTTTGTAGTACTCATTTGTGAATCCGTCTCGTCCAGACGACTTCCTTAGTTTTAATTCTGATATGACAGACAACACTTCAGTTAGCGTCACTTCTCCCGAGAGTGCCTCTTGCTGTTCTATAGTCAATAAAGGCAACAAATCTTCGGTGAGTAGAGTATCATGTTGGGGCTGGTTAAAGGGAAGATCGCTATATAATTCCCATAGTATTCCTCAAATTTCTGTACAATATCATCATTGGCAGTGAGTAAAATATTAGTGTGTGGATCTCTAATGGCTGTGATATAATTCCTTTTCCGCCAGGGTTTGTACATGTTCGCAAGAAGCTTTCCAGCTTTGTTCCACCATCTGTAAAACTTATGTTTAGCATATAGTACATCATTTTGAGCTTGGGACCGAAGGTGTGTTTCTAATATTTGCTTCGCCTGAACATATGTTTCTTTAGAAAGCTCAGTGGGATCTGCTATGTAATTCTGTAAATAATGTCTGTCGATAATCTGTCCTCGCATTACAGCCTTAGATGCGCCCCAAAAGATTGTTGGTGTGTCCCACGCCTCTGAGCTGTCGTCCTGATAGTTCATCCACTGTTGATTTGTATAAATAGGACGGAAATCGCCAATGTCTTGGGCCTCCCATTGACTGTGCTATAGTTAATGTTATGGTAATGGGCGCGTGATCAGATATATTAAAATTGAATGTATCCCAGAATCTTGTATTTTATACACTATGCTGTCCGATACAAGAAATAGGTCAATTCTTGACCAAGATCTATGTACAGCAGAATAAAAGGTGTATGATCTATCTGTGGGGTTTAATAACCTCCAAACATCTGTAATGTGATGGTTGGTTTGCTTTAAGAGATTGGAATTGTCTCCATATTGCCGAATTAGATGATTGCGGGGTCGGTTGTCTATCTATTGATGGATTTTCTACCGAATTGAAATCTCCTGCTACTATTAAGGAGTAATTAGTACGCTGTGCCAAAATACCCATCATCTGTCCAATAAAATCTTGAGGTGAAACATTCGGTGCATATAGGTTAACTAGAGTATAACGGGAGCCCCAAATTTCCACATCCATAATTAAAAACCTACCATTGGGGTCAGCTATGGTGTTTATGATAGTATACTGCAAATTTCTTTGAAATACTATTGCAACCCCTCTAACTCTTCTACAGCAACCAGCTTTGATGCACTCCCCTATCCAGGATGCCTTTAAAGCAGAGATGTCGCCTTCTGCCCAATGCGTTCCTTGCAAAAATATAATATATGCTTTAAATTTTTTAGGTGAGTAATTACTCTTTTTCGCTTAATTGTGGAATTTAAACAATTAAATTCCAGGATAAAAATTTCAACTTACCATCATGTATCCCAGATTTCCCAGTGCTCATGTCTAGGGATATATATTATCCAATACCCTGTTGTGGGATAAAAAATTTAGTAAACATTATCAAATCAAAGTACGGAACTCTGCCCCAGCAAACAGAGACCGCCATTTTTGATGTAAGGAAACCCTTTGTTCCCAGTGTCTCCCAGGATGGGAGGGAGAGAGCGAGAGAGAACCCAACAAAAATAAAATAATAAAGAATATGAAAAAGAATAAACCAGCTAAAAATAAACACGTTATGCAATTTTGTGCAGTTTCCACCTTTTTCTTTTATTTTCCCAACTATATTTCCATGTGGTGTTCATCACCTGTAACCTGTGATGTGCACGTTGAAAATGTTCTACTCATTGAAATGAGGAATGCCTCTTCATGTAAATAAAATACAACATTGAATGTAACCTCTTACGAGCAGGGCCTTCTACCCTCTTGTGCTTCTCCTTACTTTACTTTCATCTACTTCTTACTCCCCACTAGGGCACCTAACACTTGGATGCTTTGCTCTGTTGCTTATGTGGGTGTTATGGTCGCTAATGTAGCAATGTATATTATCCTTGTCCTCATTCTGTATTGTATTATAAGTCACTGGTCAACCTATTTGTTTATGTACTTTGCAAGGTGCTGAGGAACACTTGTGGTGCCATATAAATAAATTATGATAATAATAGTGCCCCTGTTAAAATTATGACACTGGACACAATACCTCATTTGGGTTCAAAACATCGCTAATTGGACCCTGGATGACTGGCAACATGTGAGGTGGTCCGAAGAGTAATGGTTCCAGTTGTTTCAGGCTGATGATAGGGTTCGAGTGTGATGCTGACCCCATGAGGCCATGGATGCCAGTTATCAATAGGGCATAGTGCAGACTGACTTTCATAATGGTGTGGGGTGTGTTCACGTGGCATGGGTTGGGTCTGCTGGCATGCCTGAACACGTCATTTTCCGATAACCGCTATGTTGCATTGCTTGATGACCATTTGCAACCCTCCATGGAGTTCTTGTACCCACACAACTATGGAATATTGCAGCAGGATAATGCTGACCTGCCTGAACACGTCATTGACCGATAACCGCTATGTTGCATTGCTTGATGACCATTTGCATCCCTCCATGGAGTTCCTTTACCCACAGTATGGAATATTCCAGCAGGATAATGTCATCGTTCCCAAGTGGTCCAGAATTTGTTCGAGGAGTATTCTGGACAGTTCCGACAAATGGCGTGGCCACCACATTCGCCCAACGTGAACCCAATCAAGCATTTATAGGACATGGTGGATAGGTCCATTTACACCCAAGATCAAAACTTTATTGTAGCACTTCTGCTATGCAAAACTAGTCCCTTACTCTCCATATATGAGAGCCTAGCAATATAGGACTGAAGGTAGTGTCAGTACTTTAGATATAAATAGTCATATACCCTCTTACCCAAAAATGAAATATAGGCTGCAAATGGCAAATAAGGGATGACCCAACAAAAAAAATTGACAAATAAGAATCAAATGATTTATGAATTAGATTAATGGCACTATAATACAACACACACTGTCTCTGTCCCTCTCTAGGCAATAGTGAAGCATGGTGGAGGTTCCTTGCAAGTTTGGAGCTGCATTTCAGCAAATGGAGTTGGGGATTTGGTCAGGATTGTCCTCAATGCTGAAAAATACATCATGCAATACCATCAGGGGGTGTCTGATTGGCTCCAATTTTTTCTGCAGCAGGACAATGACCCCAAACATACAGCCAATGTCATTAAGAACTATATTCAGCGTAAAGAAGAACAAGGAGTCCTGGAAGTGATGATATGGCCCCCACAGAGCCCTGAACTCAACATCATCGAGTCTGTCTGGGATTACGTGAAGAGACAGAAGGATTTCAGAAAGCCTACATCCACAGAAGATCTGTGGTTAGTTCTCCAAGATATTTGGAACGGGATGTAGTTAATAGACCGGCAGACTAAATGCCGCCGATCTATATCCCGACACCAGAAACCAGACTGGGGACTGAAGATAGGTGTCAAAATACTGATGCCTATCTTCATCCCGATGCCGGAATGCTGAAGGACGCCGGACTGATTGAGGTTAGTCTGGTTGTCACTCGCACTTAGCCGCAGGGGGGTGAGGGGTTACGTTTAGGCAACCCTGGGGGAATTAGTCTTAGGCACCCCCCAGGGAGTGTTAGGCTAGACTAAGGGGGTTTAGGATTCGATACCCCCCCCCGGGAGGGTTAGGTATAGGGGGAGGGGGGAAGGTTAAGGTTAGACCCCCCCGGGAGGGTTAGGTTTAGGGTGTGGGGGAGGGGGGTTAGGCTTAGGCATCCCCAGGGTTTAGGCATCCCCCAGGGAAGACTTAGGGTTAGGCACCCCTACGGGAGGGTTGGGGGGGAGGGGTTAGGACACTTACCTGCCGGTGTCAGGAACTTCATCCTGTCGGGCTGCTGCTGTCGGGATTTGAACAGCCGCCGGCATTTCAATCCTATTCCATTTGGAACAACCTCCCTGCCGAGTTCCTTCAAAAACTGTGTGCAAGTGTACCTGGAAGAATTGATGCTGTTTTAAAGGCAAAGGGTGATCACGCCAAATTTTGATTTGATTTAGATTAGTTTTCTGTTCAATAAATTTGCATTGAGTCCCAATTGCACTGGCCGATTTGCGCATGCGCACTGCGATACATGCACAGTACACAACAATGGGACGATTGCGTGCATAAACGCAGTTGCGATTGATAATGAATCAGGCCCTTTTAGGAAACCAAACCCATCAAATCCTCTGCATAGCAGTCTACATAGCAGTCTACATAGCACACCTCATGGCACTCTGCATAGCAGTCTACATAGCACACATCATGGCACTCTGCATAGCAGTCCACATAAATTAGCACTCCACATGGCACTCTGCATAGTAGTCCACATGGCACACCTTATGGCACTCTGCATAGCAGTCCACATAAATTAGCACTCCACATGGCACTATGCATAGCAGTCCACATAGCACACCTCATGGCACTCTGCATAGCAGTCCACATAGCTCACCTCATGACAATCTGCATAGCTGTCCACATAAATTAGCACTCCGCATGGCACTCTGCACAGCAGTTTACATAGAACTCTGCATGGCACTCAACATAGCAGTCCGCATGGCAATCTGTATAGCAGTGCACAAAACCAGGATTACACTGTCTATAGACAGTTGTAGGCAATGTTTTTATTTTATATACGTTTAAGCCTCTATATATTCTTTGATACTGTTTGCCTAGTTTAGTGGGCATGTCCATATGTGGTTGGTTGCAATACATTTAAATCCAAATTTGTGTATACACGTTTGTTTTTTTATGTATGTCTACAGAGAGCTGTAGACTTTGTTTTTGTAAATTCCTACAAATGTAAGCCTTTAAATTTAGGCTAATATAACAGGGTTGTATATTTTCTTACAAAATGTTTGCCTATTGTTTAGGCACTCCTATATACGGTTTTTATACTTTGTTAAAAGTTTGTGAACACACATCTGTTTTTTATGTATGTTTACAGATTATTCTAGACAAGTTTTTATATTTAGAAGGTTTACTATGTAGTAGTGATGGTACAAGTATGTTCAACTGGTTGTCTGAAATAAGTCATATTTATGTGTGCTCAGGTATGATATAAGAGATCATTCTACAGCGCACACATATTCTGCAGCACTGTACAGAGAATAGTTTTGGACATTCACATCAGTCAATACACCAATGGAGCTCAAAATCTATGGCCCTCATTCAGAGCCGCTCGTAAGCAGCAGTACGCTCGTTCCGAGCGATATTTGCACATCTGCGCATGCGTACGGCTTTTAGTACGCATGCGCGAACCAGTCAGTGTGGCCGAAAATCGTTTGTTCACTATATAGCGATTGCCTGCTAATTTGAGTGACAGAATGAGGCGTATGTGGGTGGTAACAGGGGAAGGTGCTTGAAAACGGGGAGTGGAGATCAGAACGCAGGCGTGCTTAAAGGTCAAAGCGGGCGTTTTATGGGTGTGCATAATTAATACAGCAGCGTCATTCACCACGTCACTGGGTTATTTTATAGTCAGAACTGCTCGCAATATTGTGGTTGAAAAAACCAACCACAAGAATAGCGAGCAGTTCATACGCTGTTCGATGTACTCGATTAATCTAATAAATAGCGGACATGACGTATGATGCGAGCGGCCAGGGGGCGTTTTGATCAAATAAACGAGCGTATGTTTTGCTCGCTAGTTCGGACATGGAGGCGGCAACAGACCGCAAAGAGCGAACGGTTCATTTGAATAGCCACCCCCTTTTTATGAACGAGCGAGCGCTAATTGCGAGCGGCTCTGAATGAGGGCCCATATCCCCTATTGCATGGACAAATACAACATGCACATTAATGGGGCCTTTGTATCTAGCTTGTTTTTACCATAAAATTATTTAGAAAATGCAGTTACTGCATAATTTTATGTATTGTTGCTATGTACTGTACTAATAGCACAATGCAGGAGATTTCATATAAATCTCCAGCAAAGTGCTAATTAGGCTGCAGATCGCAGTCCCCATTATCATCACTAGGGACTATGATCTGACTCCTATGTACCAAACTCCATATATATATATATATATATATATATATATATATAAAAGAAAAAATAGGGGTGCACTCACCAGTCTTCACAAAGATTTTCTTTATTCCATAATTTTTTTTTTTTAATCCAATAATTTTTATTGTATTTTGATTTTGGTACATAAAAAGTTACACCAATAAAGCAATTGTAAATATTACAATACTACTTTTAAACACAGAAAAAAGAAAATTGCCCTCCAGCACACTGCAGATAAATCAAAAATACTTGAATCCTACATGATAATACAAATTCAGAGGTATTGGTTTACATACATTTGCAAATATATGAATAAGCGCTGGGCCAACGTCAAGGCTCCTCTATACCAGCGTCCCTAACATTAAGGGGTTCACGCCCGAGAAGCAAGGCACCCCAAAAAATTCCAGCCAAGGACCATCCCCAGGGCATCACATGAAAAGGGGAAAAAAGGTGATAGTGAAGTGTAAAAGGATAGGATGTGTAAAGATAAATCAATGTGTTAATGAAATGTAAAAGAATTAAAATGACAAATAATATACAAACGAATAGAGAAGTGAAAAAATATTCTATGTGAATTAAGTGGTGATGCCATGAGAAAAGTCCAGCCAGAACAACCCCGGGGGCCCCACTCCCAAACGCTCACCCCAAAATAATTATTGCTACATAATAGTAGCACCCACTCTGGATCATATAATTACAAATTGATGTACTGCATGATAACAGTACACGTATGAACTGAGAGCTAACTTACCTTGGAGGTACCCCAAAAAACCTCCACATGGCACTATAAGGATCAGCACCTCCTCCTAATGCTGACTCCCTTCATGCCTCCAAACTGCAAGCAAAAAATATGGTAGTTGCTCAATCAGCTTAATGATATGCTACAGGTGCTTGTAAAGGGCAGGGTTTACACTGAACACAGAATATTTTTTCACTTCTCTATTCGTTTGTATAATATTTATGTCATTTTAATTCTTTTACATTTCATTAACACTTATTGATTTATCTTTACACATCCTATCCTTTTACACTTCACTATCACCTTTTTTCCCCTTTTCATGTGATGCCCTGGGGATGGTCCTTGGCTGGAATTTTTTGGGGTGCCTTGCTTCTTGGACGTGAACCTCTTAATGTTAGGGACGCTGGTATAGAGGAGCCTTGACGTTGGCCCAGCGCTTATTCATATATTTGCAAATGTATGTAAACCAATACCTCTGAATTTCTATTATCATGTAGGATTCAAGTATTTTTGATTTATCTGCAGTGTGCTGGAGGGCAATTTTCTTTTTTCTGTGTTCAGTGTAAACCCCGCCCTTTACAAGCACCTGTAGCATATCATTAAGCTGATTGAGCAACTACCATATTTTTTGCTTGCAATACTACTTTTAAACACTGAAACATCAATGCAAATAAAGAAATTACAATTAAATACATGTGTGGTTTCTCTTCTGTCTATACAAATATCACTGTGCATCTCATCTCCTCCGCATATGGAACTTTTAGTAAATAAATTTTACTGTCACAAATGCACAAAGTAATGACAACAAATACAGCACTACAATTAAATTACTATACATCTATTCTTATAGTTTGGAACTATCCAATATATGGGCAAGGAGTTACCACCCCCGACTGGTTATATGGAGAATCCAACCATCTATCCCATACTCTATAGTATTTCAGTATTATATCCCTAGCGGTATAGACACATTTTTTTAATGTGAGGCAACAGCTCCAACCAGAGATATCCAGGTATCAAGGTTTGGCCCAGAAGATGCCATCCAGTCTCTTGCTATACATACTTTAGCAAGCGTATAAAGGTTATTTGTGTAGTGCACAACAGGCTTGTCAATTATGTCTGCATCTATTACATCCAGAACACATGCCGCAGGGGTAAGAATATCTTGAGGTACACCTGTAGAGACAATAACCCTGATCACGCTCTGCCAAAATGAATTCACTATAGGACATAACCATAACAAATGCCAGAAATTACCATCTGAGGAGTTACAGTTGGGACATTTTGAGTCCGTTCTACCCCCTATTCTCAATAACCGGACGGGTGTCATATATACCCTATGTAATATAAAATATTGTATTTGCTGATAGCTTACAGACATAGTGGCAAGGCGAGGACTGGCAAGGGCTACACTCCAATCATCCTCTGATAATACCCCAATGTCATTTTCCCATTGTTGTTTTATGGATACCAAGTCAAACTTATGATGCTTGTTCAGTAAGTTGTTATAAATCACAGATATCAAGCGACTAGAATTGGCAGACTGTAATAGAGTTTTAATAGGAGATTCCTGTATAGACAGAGGAACTTCAGAGAATTGGGCATTAATAGCATGCCTGAGCTGTAGATAACGAAAGAAAAAATGGTTAGGGACACCAAACTCTAGCTGCAATTGATGAAAGGATTTTAAGACACCCGCCTGAAATATCTGTCCCAGAGACATTACTTTCCACTGACCCCAAGCTTCTCCGACCTGGATGGCAGAAAGTTCCTTGAGGCTCTTGGCATGAGCTAGCGGAGTATCTGGATCTATGCCTTCTGCCTGCATTATACGCGAAACAATTCTCCAAATAGTGATGGCCTGCCTAATTAAAGGGATATTAACTATATGTATATTATCACTCAATAGTAGACGTAATGGCGTTAATCCTGCTTTGGACAGAGCCAATACAAGGGCAGGTAGGGATTCAGTAGTTTTATCATTTATCCATTCCCATAAATGTGATAATTGTGCAGCATAATAATATAATTTAAAAAGGGGTAACGCCAGACCACCACAATCACGAGGTCTGGTCAGAGTGTCTAATTTTATCCTAACTCTCTTATTGACCCAGAGTAGAGAGGACAATAGACCATCAACCTGTTTGAAAAATTTCTGAGGAATATATACTGGAGAGTGATTCAGAATGTATAGGATTTTAGGTTGGAGGACCATTTTGACTAAATTTACTCTGCCTGTTAAAGTTAATGGCAATTTACCCCATATCGGGACACGGGACTTGAGGTGTTCAATCTGTGGTTGCACGTTCAATGATAAATACTTTTGCGGTGTATTAGAAATCCAGATTCCCAAGTATTTAAACGAGTCCACCCACTTCAGGGGAAGATTTATGATAGGGTCTTTGGGGCAGGTTCCCCTGAAAGGAAGGAATACAGGATTTGTCCCAGTTAATTAGTAATCCTGAGTATTTCCCAAATAAATCAATAATTTCAAGGACCTTGGGCATAGAGACATCATAACGCGAAATAAAGAGTAGTATGTCGTCCGCGTAAAGTGCAACTTTATCTACCCTTGGACCTAGCTGAAACCCGTAAATGTTTGATTGACCTCTAATCATACAAGCCAAAGGCTCAATAGCCATAGCAAACAAAATGGGTGACAGAGGGCAACCCTGCCTTGTTCCCCTATAAAGTGAAAATGCCGCAGAAACAAAACTGTTTACCGACACTCTCGCTACAGGATCCATATATAAAAGTTTTACCCACTTAATATAACCCGGGCCAATACCAAAGCGTTCCATAGTTTCCCAAAGAAACAACCACTCGACCGAATCGAACGCCTTGGCGGCATCCAATGAGACAATAACAGAGGTTTGTGCATCTGCCCGTTTTATTTGTAAGTGTGTGAATAAACGGCGTAGATTGACTGCCGTAGACTTACCAGGCATAAAGCCTGTCTGATCAGGATGAATCAGTTGACTTATGACTTCATTAATCCTGGAGGCCAATACTTTTGCTAGGATTTTTACATCTGTTGGAAGGAGTGATATAGGTCTATATGAATCGGGTTTGTCTGGTTTAGGTAAGACAATTATTAATGCCTCGGACATTGATTTAGGTAATGTATTATTTATATACATTTGGTTAAAGAGCTCAATAAAGAGCTCAAATAATTGGGGTACAAGTATTTTATTATGTTTTTTGTATAACTCGAGGGGGATCCCATCTATTCCTGGGGCTTTACCATTGGGAATTGAGTTTAATGCCACCTCGATTTCCTCTAGCGTCAAGGGAGAGTCTAAAAAATCCCTCGCCTCAGGAAAGAGTGTCAGCAATGGAATAGCAGACAACAATTCACGCACTTCTGGTTGAGTATATACTATCCTAGATTTGTATAATTATTGATAATACCTTACAAACTCCTCCACTATTTCTGGGGTGCGCACATATGTAACGGTATCTGAACCAACTAGTTCAACCACAGCATTAAATGACTTCTGTTCTATTCGAGACAGGCTAGCCAAATACGATCCAGGCCTATCACCTGTTGCATAATGTACATGCGAATTAAATAGAATCTTATATTGGGCCTTGTCCATTAAGCAATCCTTCCATAGTTTTTGGGCATCGCACCATGCTCTTTTATTTGTTTCTGATTCAACAGATATATAGGCTAATTCTAAAGATTTGCAGGAAGCTTCCAGATCCAATTCTGTTTTTTTATAAAAAGACTTTAAATTAGCAACTCTCTGAATTAAAGAACCCCTTAAAAATGACTTAAATGTATCCCAGAGAACAGCAATGGAGGCAGTGCCACTATTTAACGTATATACTCGAGTATAAGTCCACCCGAATATAAGCCGAGGTACCTCATTTTACACAAAAAACTGGGAAAACTTATTGACTCGAGTATAAGCCTAGGGTGGGAAATGCAGCAGCTACTGGTAGTAATCCCCCCTCTGGTACTGTCCCCAGTAGTATTCCCCCCCCTGGTAGTGCCCCCAGTAGTAATCCCCCCCTGGTAGTGCCCCCAGTAGTAATATCCCCCCCTGGTAGTGCCCCCAGTATTAATATCCCCCCCTGGTAGTGCCCCCAGTAGTAATACCCCCCTGGTAGTGCCCCCAGTAGCAATATTCCCCCCTGGTAGTGCCCCCAGTATTAATCCCCCCCCTGGTAGTGCCCCCAGTAGCAACATCCCCCCGGGTAGTGCCCCCAGTATTCCCCCCCTCCCTGGTAGTGCCCCCAGTAGCAACATCCCCCCCCTGGTAGTTCCCCCATTATTAATCCCCCCCCTCTGGTAGTGCCCCCAGTAGCGATATCCCCCCCTGGTAGTACCCCTCAGTAGTAGCCCCCCCAGTAGAAAGAAATGTAAAAAAAAAAAAAACACTTACCTGTAACCCCGCTCCTGGTCCCGACGCTGCTACAGGCTCCTCCGCCGCTTTGCATAATGGGAGAGACGTCGTCATGACGACGTCTCTCCCATTACCCACTGCGGGAGCCGGAAGATGGCTCCCGAAGTGGGAGCAGCAGTAGCCGCTGAGAGTTTGACAGACTCTCAGCGGCTGCTGATTACACCAAACACATAGCTGCCGGCTCCGGCGGCTGTGTGTTTAGCAGTGTGTAGTGCTGACCGAACTCCGTCCGGTCAGCGCTACACACGCAGTGCAGGCTGTGTCACAGTGACACAGTCTGCACCGCGGCCCGCATGGTATGCTACTCAGCAGCGTACCATGCGGGCATGACTTGAGTATAAGCCGAGGGGGTGCTTTTTCAGCACAAAAAATGTGCTGAAAACCCGGCTTATACTCGAGTATATACGGTAATACAAAAAATTATTTCCAAGCGGCCTCCAACTCTGCTCCAGTGCCCATGCGTGACAACCAGAACTGGTTAAATTTCCAGAATTGTTGACCCCGTAGACCCTCCATATCCAAACTGACTGTCAATGGGGAATGATCAGATATAACCCTACTTTCGTATACAAACTTATGAACCCTTGGCAGTAAACCTGTTGTAACTAATGCCATATATATCCTGGAAAACGATTAATGTGTATAAGAGAAGCACAAACACTGTTTCACTTTAGGATATCTCGTCCTCCAGGCATCTACCAAGCCCATTCCCCGGACCATACTTGAAAACCCGGCTCCCCTCCCCCGTGTACCTGGAGCAGACATGCTATGCCTATCTAACAATGGGTCTAGTACAGTCAGGTGCATAAATACTGGGACATTGACCGAATTTTCATATTTTGGCCTCTATTCACACCACAATGGCTTTGAAATGAAACAAACAAGATGTGCTTTAACGGCAGACTTTCAGATTTAATTTGAGGGTAATTACATCCAAATCAGGTAATTACATCCAAATCAGGAATTACAATGGTTTCTATATGTGCCTCCCACTTTTTAAGGGGCCAAAAGTAATGGGACTAT
Source organism: Taudactylus pleione (assembly GCA_031769625.1). Taxonomy (NCBI): domain Eukaryota; kingdom Metazoa; phylum Chordata; class Amphibia; order Anura; family Myobatrachidae; genus Taudactylus; species Taudactylus pleione. Next base: position 15,419,001 of record JAUIMM010000084.1, on the reverse strand, counting down.
CAACTCAAAAGCTATTTCATGGACAGGTGTGGGCTATTCCCTCGTTAGTTCATTATCAATTAAGCAGGTAAAAGGTCTGGAGTTGATTCTAGGTGTGACATTTGCATTTGGAATCAGTTGCTGTCGAATCTCTGCTGTCACTATCAGTGAAGCAAGCCATCATTAGGCTGAGAAATCAAAACAAACCCATCAGAGAGATAGCAAAAACATTAGGTGTGGCCAAATCAACTGTTTGGAACATTCTTAAAAAGAAAGAACGCACCGGAGAGCTCAGCAACACCAAAAGACCCGGAAGACCACGGAAAACAACTGTGGTGGATGACAGAAGAATTATTTCCCTGGTGAAGAAAAACCCCTTCACAACAGTTGGCCAAATCAAGAACACTCTCCAGGAGTGGACTGGAGGACGCCTCCGCATCAGGGCCTACGCGATCTTCAGCAGCCGCGGACCCTAACGCGCATCATTCTGGTTACATCGCGGCTGCGGCCGGACACTGTTGGAGCCCTTACGATCCGGGACTTTCTGCGACCCTGCTGAGAGCACTGGAGGTAGCCACGGATACCTGGGAGATGCCTGAGAAGAGGTGTTTAGAGCCGCGAATCGTGGGAAGCGCCATATTGGACCTTCCTCCATATAGACTAGCTACTGCTGCCACTCTGTTAACTGAGAAGAGGCATTAAACAGGTGGTTGGAGCAGGGGTGCCGAGAGGGGGGGGCGGGTACAGTTTACCTGGGCTTCCAGAGGGGCCCGGCGGGGGCCCGTGTCTGGCGCCGCCTCCCTCACTTTCTCCCTCCCTCTGCAGCAGCCCAGCACACAGCGTGTGCTGGGCTGCAGCGGGAGATTGCTTGCGGCTGCTAAGTAGCAGCCACAGCAATCTCCTATGCCTGAAGGGGGGAGCGATCACACTGATCGCGCCCCCCACTGGCTTTGCGCCGGGCTGAGGGGCTCACAGCGCGGCGCTGCAAAACACTTTTTTTTTTCAAGGGGACGTGGACACGCCTTCAGAAATTAGGCCACGCCCCCTCTTTACCGGGGGCCCTGCGTGGCTCTCTACGCCCCTGGGTTGGAGCTCTGTCACACCTTACAGAGCTCATTTTTAACATCACTGCCTATCTCCCTAGGTCACCCTATTTAACCCTGCAGGAATATAGGTGCATGACCAATTTAACCAGATATATTGTCAGCCTCGAGAAGATGTGGTATTATTAATAATAATTACCTTAACCTCCGTCGCTCTCCTCTGATATTGAGCTGCGATACAGGCATTCACATTAGCTACATAACCACGTGTCCCTAGTTCACATCATAATGGCATCTAAATGTCCGAATCTTTATCGACCGTTCCACCGGTTTCTTTCTTTAAATCATCTCCGTCCACTCAAAACGATAAAAACAAGTCTGTCGCATAATAAAGGCAGTAAACATCTATCAGATGTAAGTACCTCACCGGACGGTCAACCTCCATCCACGTCCCGTCATCTTGAAGTGGTAGATGACGCCCCACTAACAATGGGCTCTATGAAAATGCTACTGGCATCGTTTAAGGATGATATTACATCAGAACTTAAAGCAGCATTGCAGTCATGTCAGCAATCGGTGGAAGATCTGGGGACACGCACAGATCACTTAGAGAACAAGTTGGAGGAAGTTGTAAAGTCGCATAATGAACTGATCACTCTCCACGAGGAGCTACAGTCAGAAGTTTCCTCCCTTAGGAATAAAACCGCGGCCAGGCGAAACAACCTCAAGTTCCATGGGATACCTGCAACGATCCAGAATTCAGTGTTGTCAAATTACTTCTCTGAAATATTTATGAAGCTCCTTCCGACTACACAGATCTCGGAATTTCTGCTGGACCGTATTCATAGGTTACCTAAGGCTCGTAACGCTCCTACTGATGCTCCCAGGGATGTTCTGATGCGATTACACTATTTTCATATCAAATAAGCGATCCTTCGTGCAGCACGGTCAGCAGATGCGGTCATTCTAGGGAAAATTAAAATTTTTGGTGATCTCTCAGCAGCAACGCTGGCTCAAAGAAAATAATTTCTTCCAGTTACAAGGGCACTACAAAAAGCATCCATCAACTATAGATGGGGTTTTCCTACTAAATTGATAATAAACAGAAGTGGCTCTACCACGATCATATCGGATCCAGCTGCGGGCATCCAACTCCTAGTGAAGTGGAATTTGGAAGCCATTTCGCAGACAATTCCAAGCACTCTTCATATAAACCAGAACTGGTCATAATTGCTTTCAGATATATAGTATCCTCTCTCAGAATAATTTCTATATATGGTGTTATGTTCAATCTTAAGAAGTTTCTTATATGCAAATCATTAATTTCAGTCTGAATATCGTTTACAGAGGTAGTTAATTATTGGTCTACTCAATAGATCGGCTATTTCTATTTGATTTGCATTTCTGAATTTCCTGTTCGTGTGCTGCTTGTTTGGCAGCCCAGTTAATGGGTGTGTAGTGTACGCATATCGATATATTTGGGAAAGTTAACATAAGTATAATTAATGCCTAACAGTTGATATATTTTTTTTTTTTTGTTCTCTGTTCTCTATAATGCATGCTAATGTGTTAAGATAAGAATTGTATTGAGGCCTTGGGCGACGGAGGTTAAACCCTTCATTTGCCACCTACCCCAATGTACCGCCTAAGATGGTGGTCCCTGATAGTCCCTTGTAGGAACTATTTTTTTCTGCATTATTCCCTTTTCTTTTCCCTATTTTTTTTATTATTTCACTAAACTAACAAACTTCAAGGTACTAAACTCAAATGTTAAACAGATATTGCTCCACATACATTCAGGTAAATTAATACCAAGCATTGTTTTATTATATCCAAATGGTTAAGATAATTTCTATTAATGTTAAGGGACTCAACTCCCCCAACAAAAGAAATCTGGCATTGAGACATTTTGCAAAATGCAGAGCTCATATAATTGCTATACAAGAAACACATTTCCAGAATTCCTCCCCACCTCAACTCTCTAATTTGAAATACCCTCTTTGTTACACATCCAACGGCCGATGTAAAAATGCAGGAGTAGTGATTTTATTTTTTAATACATGTAATTTTGTCTTGGAAAAACAAATAAAGGATCAAGAAGGCCGCTATATAATACTGGTGGGTAAAATAGACAATATTCCAGTGACGATTGCAACAATTTACGCCCCAAGTGCCTTTTATCAGGAAATTTTGCTCAGTCCTCCAGGCATGTAAAAAAGGCATTTTACTACTATTAGGGGATTTCAATATAGTGCCTGACTCGTTTTGGGATAAGTCCACATCCAGATCTAAGGTGGGTCCACGTTCCTCTTCAGATCGTTCTCAGGGCTTTAGAAGAATTCTTAGTGAATATGAGTTCTATGATGTTTTGAAGGCGGGACACCCTGGGGAGAGGGACTACACATTTTATTCTCAGGTACACAAAACATATACTCGTATCGATTTTACCTATAACAGACAAATGGTCCCTACCATATATTAAACAATCATTGATCCTACCAGTAGTTTGGTTGGATCATGCGGCTCTTTCAATAGATTGGGATATCACCAGATTAAGAACACCCCCGGGACCTTGGCGTTTAAGAGAATATCTCTTAGAAAATTCAGAAGCTAAACAAATTATTTCTAATGCTCTCACCATGTATATAGAAACCAACAAACCAGAAGATACCTCCTCATTCACATTCTGGTGTTCTCTAAAAGCTGTTATAAGAGGATCAGCGATCCAGGCAGCGGTTCGCTTACATAAGGCAGCCATTCTCCACCAAGTAGATATCGAATGTCGATTGGCAGACCTGGACGCTAAGCATAAAATTAAACCAAATGATGATACAATATATAGAGCATTACTCGAAGTTAGAACAGAATGGAATACTCTGGCTCTCAAAAAGGTGCACCAGACAATGTTCAAGCTGCGTCAAAAGTACTATAATCAAGGAGACAGGGCGGGTCGCTTACTAGCACGGAAGTTGAGGGGGAAAAAAGCAAAGGAGAGCATTAGAACAATATCTAATATTAAAGGTATCAAAATTACAGACCCTTATGATATAGCGGAATCCTTTTGCGCAGTTTTATTCATCCCTGTATAATTTAAAGGATGACCCATCGGCGCCCCAACCTACACCAGTGCAGATTGAGAGTTTTCTCAGTGCCGTCGATTTGCCATCATTGGATGATGATACTCTGGGTTCTCTGGCTAATCCGTGGTCCAAGGAGGAAATTATATTAGTAATAGGCTCCCTCCCTTTAGACAAGGCGCCCGGACCGGTTGGATATATAAATACATTTTTTAAAAGCTTCCAAGACATACTGTCTCCTATCTTAACGCAAATGTTTAATGATGTTTCCACAGGGGGCACGTTTCCAGGAGAAATGCTAGAGGCGAGAATAGTAGCCTTTCCCAAACCGGGAAAGAACTTGACATCCATGACTAATTATAGGCCGATAGCCCTCCTAAATACGGATATAAAAATATTCGCCAAGCTCTTATCAAATAGACTTAATATATATCTCCCCGCGCTAATACACCAAGACCAGGTTGAATTTGTGATGGGAAGGCAAGGTCCTGATGATACGAGAAAAGTGATTAATATTATTGAAGCTTTTTCTAGTCCTGATCAACTCCTTCTCCTTCTATCATTAGACGCGGAAAAGACTCCCAGACTTACATTGGTACCAAATAACGTCTTTGTTAGCACAATTAACTTCTTGGTTCTCAAAAGACATATTAAAGCCTTGGGTCCAGCTTGAATGTGATATGGTCTCACCCTTCCCGCTCACTGACTGTTTATGGCTACCAACTCTGGTTAAAATCCCGTGGGTTGAAAGATCCATGGCGGCTTCCACAACCAGAAAAGCCTGGTTGGAAATGGTTGAAGTGATATCTGATATAAATTTACCCTCAGTCGGCTTTACTATGGAAAGATTGGCTACCCTTATACCTAATTTAAGTCTTGAGACTTGGAGAACACAGAGTATAGTCTCCCTTAAAGAAATTACAACTTCTGGCAATATATTGCCATTTACTCAAATTAATGCACAATTTTTTTTCCATAATAGTTTTTATTGAAAATTTAGTATAGAAAAATAAATGAGGATACAGAATGAAAAAAAGGGGAAAAGGGGGAAGCCAGACATATCGCATAGCACAAAACAAAACAAAATATCATTGGTCAGCTTACAAACATTTGATTCATAGACAAAAAAGAGAACTTTTAATACACATAAAAGTAATTAGAAACAGGATACTAAAGGAATGATGAGTAGAACTACCCCGAGTCTGAATGAGGTGAGCAGAGAACACCTAAATCAACAGGAACCCTATAAATAGTGGAATGACCTTGTTTTTCCCTATATTCTCCCCACTGAAACCATTTCATATGGATGGAGTTAGCAGAGGAGGAATATTTGCTATCCAATGTTTCAAAAACAAAGTGCTTATGAACCTTGTTTTCTATCATTGTGATGTTGGGCAAGTTAGCAGACTTCCACCCCTGAGCAATTGCAGCCTTCGTAGCTATTAAAATATGTCCCATGATGTATCTCTCACCACAGGATAATGTACCAGGATAAAAATGAAATAAAGCAGTTAGGGGCTCCGCAGGAATGGTTGTTCCAACTATATTACTTATCATGGAAAACACCGCATTCCATAGGGGTCGAAGCAGGGGACATGACCAGAAAACATGGAGAATGTCTCCAACCAAGCCACAGTTTCGCCAACAATATTGGGAGGCAGAGGGCCAGATTTTATGTTGCCTCTCAGGTGTAAAATATGCTCTCTGAAGTAGCTTGTAATACATTTCTGAATGATTAATACATTTGGATACTGTAAAACCAGAACAAAAAATAATATTCCAATCATCTTCAGAAAGATCTACAGCTAAATCTCTCTCCCATTTGATCTGGCATGGTAATTTCCCCTTTTTATTTATTCTTATCTGACACTGATACCACCAAGAGATACCTCCTTTATGATTAGGAGATTGGAAACGAAGCAACAGCAACGCTGGGAAGGCAGGTTTCTTAATTGGAGAAGGGAGGTGGCTTTGCAACCAATGTCTCAACTGTAAATATTTATAAAAATCCTGCTTCATTAGTCCAAATTGAGTTTGAAGAAACACAAATGGGGCAAGACCATTTTCTGTAAATACGTCACTCAGGGAAGAAAGGCCCGCCCCAACCCATGAACCTAAATACAAATCTGGAATCAAATTAGCTATCGTTTGGAGAGACAGATTAGGAGAAGGCAAGGAAATTTCTTCATCTAAGGAAACAGATGCATGCCAGCACATTATTGTAGTCCGAACTGCTTTACAAAATCCCGGTCTGAAGGAAATTTCAGAGGGGGGCAACCAGAATAAATCAGAAAGAGGGAAGGGACGCATAAATTCCCTTTCAATAAGTACCCACGGTTTGGGGCAGTCAATTATGAACCAATCTCTGGCCTGACTAAGAATACAAGCTGAATGATAGCGTTCCAAGTCTGGGAAGGCTACTCCTCCAGCCGCTTTGGAGAGGGTGAGAGTGCTTCTTGCTATTTTGGGTCTATTACCTTTCCAGATATATTTAGTAATTATTTGATAAAATTTATTACATATAGATTTAGATAGGGGTCTAGGGATAGTACGAAATAAGTACATAAGTTTCGGGAGGAGCACCATTTTTGCAGCCGCAATCCGTCCCAGCCATGATACCTCATGTAGCATCCATTCCTTAGTTAACGTTTCATAGGCTTTCAATAATGGCCCAAAATTACATTCAATGAGATCATGATCTCTAGCTAAATGCACTCCCAGGTATTTAAGTGACTTAGATTTCCATATATATCTGTAGGTCTCCTTCAACTTTTCCAAAAGTGCATTCGAAATGTTAAAGGGAAGGGCCTCTGTCTTAGTGGTATTTAGTTTGTAATATGACACTGCTGTATATTGATCTAAAACAGCATGTAGTGCTGGAAGAGATTCTTCTGGATGAAGTAAACATAATAAAATATCGTCTGCAAATAAACTTATCTTATGGGAGGAGCCCCCAAGAAAAGGGCCGTGTATGCTATTTAGGGATCTAATCGTCTCAGCCAGAGCCTCAATGGCAAGCGCAAAGATGAGTGGCGAAAGGGGACATCCCTGACGTGTGCCGTTTGATATGTCAAATCTGTCAGATAGGCAGCCATTGACAAACACTTTCGCGGAAGGGCAGGTATATAGAGCCGAGATGGAGTCTAAAATTCTCCCCTGGAAACCGAAACGGTGTAAAACCTCCATCAAATATCCCCAATGTAGGCGGTCAAACGCCTTCTCGGCATCAAGCAACAAAATCAACAAGAGCTCTAAAAGGAAATCATAATGCTCTATTATATTAATAACTCTACGTGTATTGTCTGGGGCCTGTCTGTCCATCACAAATCCAACCTGATCCGGGTTAATGAGAGTTGGCAATAAACGAGATAAACGATTAGCAACCAATTTAGCAAACAGCTTGACATCGGTGTTCAATAATGCAATAGGGCGGTAGTTGGCTACAACATAAGGGTCTTTACCGGGTTTCGGTATGGCAACTATTCGTGCCTCCAACATTTCTTTAGGGAATTGCTTAGATTCAGTTGCTTCACTAAACACCGACAACAAAATTGGAGCCAGATCAGTTTTAAAAGATTTGTAGAAATTTGCAGGATAGCCATCTGGGCCCGGAGCCTTATCCAATTGCATATTGCCAATTGCTACATCTATTTCATCCAGAGTCCAAGGAGAGCTAAGGGACAGACAGGCCTCAGAGGACAACACCGGGAGGGAGAGCCTACTCAAAAACTGCTCAATAAGAGCAGCAGTTGGTTGGGTAATATTGGGGTCGTCTTTAAGATTATATAGTTGTGCGTAATAGGTAGCAAAAGTGTTAGCTATCTCGACAGGGTCGGATACCTTTGCCCCATGATGAGTATAAATTCTCTGTATCTGTTCCCGAGCCCTTCGTCCGCGCAATTTGCAAGCCAACAACCTACTAGCTCGATTACCAAACACATAAAATTTTTGATTTAAACGGGCAATATTACGCTGTACCTCTCTAAGGGAGAAGACATTAACCTTCTCGCGGGCATTAAAAAGTTGTTTATATAGCATTCTATTAGATGGATCTGCTTTATGGGCCTCCTCCAAGTGTGCCGCCTCAGCTTCGGCTTTCTCATATTGCTGTTTATATTCTCTTTTAAGCCGAGCAGCAACCTGGATCGCTGAACCTCTGATAACTGCCTTTAAAGAGCACCAAAAATGAAATATAGAAGTCTCTTCCGGTTTATTGGTACTAAGAAAAAGGGAAAGGGCCTCCTGTATTGCTCTATGAGCCTCCGGCTGAGACAACAGGTGGTTACCCAATCTCCAAGGGCCCGGGACGACTCTTCTACTCCCTATGTCCCATTTCAAAAAAAGGGGGGAGTGATCCGACCATGTCATGGGAAGAATATTAATACTTATAATAGAAGACAAAGTCCATTTATCAGAGAGAGCCAAATCTATCCGAGAGTACGATCTATGGACATGTGAATAAAAGGAATAGTCCCTTACTGTAGGGTGTTTGGCTCTCCAGACATCGAACAGTCCGTACTCTGCTAAAAGCTGCTGAAAACCCTTGGAAAACTCCTGTGGTCTACTTGAACAAGAGGTCGTTGGACGGGATCTATCCATAGTTGGGTCGAGAACCATGTTAAAGTCTCCGAGGAGTAGCAGTGCTCCTTTAGAGTACTTCTGCAGTGTCAAACAAAATTTTCTACAAAAGGATAGTTGCCTAGTGTTGGGGACATAACATGAAACTAAGGTGACTTCCACGGCGTCTAATAGTCCTACCAAAATTAAATATCTTCCCTGTGGGTCTGCGTGCTGCGAAATCAATGAGAAAGAGCAATGTTGGGAAATAAGGAGGGCTACTCCTGCCTTCTTATGAGGCCCATTAGCTGTGTAGCAGTGAGGGAATCTAGCGTTACCAAAGCTCGGAGGGGCAGACTGCTGAAAATGGGTCTCCTGGATTGCCACAATATGCGCTTTAAGCCTATGGAAATATTTCAGTGCTAATCGTCTCTTTTGGGGAGAGTTCAATCCTTTTGCATTGATTGACAACAAATTAACCATAACTATAAAGACGAGATATAAAGTACTTTACATAGACCAACATTATATAGTATAATCTTGTATCTGCAAATCTGGCTGAATAAAAAAAAAAAAAACAAACACATAAGGGGGTAACGTAAAGATAAAGAGAGAGAGAAGAAAACAAAGAGAAAAAAAAAAACAGCAGACATAGGAAAAAAATTTAAGAAAACAAAAATGACCCCACTTGGAGCCAACAAGAGTCGTATAAAAACTGTGACTCTTAAAAGTTTGAAAAGGGGGGGTAGTAGCCTGTCCCCAATCCCCCTTATAAGTGATTAATAAACATTATAAACAAACCAGGTGCATTTCCGTAGCTCCACCTACATTTAGGGTCACCCAGATGAAGCAAAAAAACAAAAATAACGTATATTTTCAACCCCCTCCCCCATATTCACGGGGAAAAGGCGGAAAACATTACTAAGTGACCAACCCAAGAACATAATTTGTCATAACACTCTAAGGGAGCAAGGTTAAACATCACCTGTTATTAAATATATATATAGAGAGAGATATGTACATATACGTATATAGAAGGCCTAACATTACATGGAACTTATGCTGGAAATAGAATAGTGCAATATAAACATATTATTGCTACTCAGAACGAACCGAAACACTCAAATAATTTTCTCAAAATATATAGAGTAGCATAAATACAGAAAAAAATTATCAGAAATACTTATGCTTGGGATCCCGCTATGGACCAGTCTTTCTGTAAGTTTTGAGCAGACGACGGATCAGGAGAATTTCCAGCAATGTTCCACCTAGAGAGGGTTTTCCACCCCTCCTCCAGGTTGTTAGTGTCACATGATGGCTCCACTGTCACGATTATGAGCTTGGTAGGAAATCCCCATCGATATAGCACATTAGCCTTCCTGAGGGCAGTGGTAATCGGATAAAAGGAGCGTCGCTTAGCCAGTGTTGCTTGGGATAAATCGCCAAAAAGTTGAAGTCCATTCAAGGCCTCTGTTGACTCTTCCGATGGTCTAGCTGCTTTCAATAGGGCCTCCTTTACATGAAAAAAATGCATCCGCATCAATACATCTCTGGATGCACCGTCTGGGGCGTTTCTAGCTTTCGGGAGTCGATGGATACGATCTATAAGTAAGTCGTCCGAACGTGCGTCAGGAAGGAGCTTTCGAAAAATGCCCAGGGTATATTCTTGGAGATTACTATGGGTAACTGTCTCGGGTACTCCTCGGAGTTTAATGTTATTGCGTCTAGATCTGTCTTCCAAATTTCCGACTTTCTCACGAAGAGCCGTAACTTCAGATTGGAGAGACTCATGTAAACCTATGAGATCGTTGTGCGAGCCAATTACTTCCTCCATTTTATTCTCGAGATGATCAGTTCTACCACCGAGGTCATCAATTGACTGTTGACAAGCTTGAAGAGTGGCACGGAATTCTGCCGCAACTTCTACTTTAAATTGCGAAAGGAGTTGTTTCATGGTGCCAACTGTGAGAGAGTCACAGTCCCTAGGGGAACTCAATGCAGAATCGGTATGTGTTGGAGAGGAACATGCTGTAGATGGAGTAGCCAATACAGTTTTCTGGGAGGGTAACGTCAGCGACGTTGCTTTAGTAGGTTGAGGAGAGGGTTTGAAAAAAGCTACTTTAGAGACAGGTTTGGATACCTTAACCTTCTTCGGGCCCATAGTAAAATCAGCTCAATCTTTCTGGGTGTGCAAAAAAAAAAAAAATATCAAGTATCACATGAACATATGCTCCACTATTTCACGTAGAAGTTAGGCCTTTGAGATATCAGGGTGAAAGAGGACATTGAATTAAATGGTCCAATATAGCAACCTACATCTCTATAGTAGATTTAGTAAAGAAGCAGCAATGGGCTTAAGAGAGCTCACTGAACAGATTAGTATTCAGAGCTCATGAGAGAGACATGTAATAAACGAAAACCACCACTAGATGGAGCTCACACTCTTTGGCAGTATTTTGCTTATGAGAGACACTGGCAAGATGGCGTCCTCCCGGAGCTCCGTGGATCAGTTTCTCTCACACCAGGGGTCCAGGGAGGGGATCTTCATATTATATAGGTAAGTCCCCAGGGTACCTCAATTAATAGTGTGCGGTGCTGTGAAATCCGGAAATCGCGGCAGGCACTCGCAGCCGCGCAGTGCTGAATGACAGGGAAGCTAGAAAATTTAGGTCCCGGCTTCAGGGCAGATGACAGGCCCTAGTCTGCAAATGAGCAGAGCAGGACACCTCCGTTCCACAATCGCCACTGCCGGACACCTCAAGGGCAAGGGACACAGTGGGGGCAATTTAGGCAGTTTTGATTAGCCACTGGATGGGTCAGTATGCTGTTCCCAGCAGGAAATATCAGGAGCTCTCCAGCTACACGTCTCACTGCAATGGATGCCAGGCCACGCCCCATTAATGCACAATTTAAAACATCTTTTCGGGAGTTTTATAAATATCTACAAATCAGACATTGGCTACACAGTATAACCCCATCCCCTCATACTGTTCATGATCTTCCTAAACTCTTGGTCAATCAATTAAATAAAACAAATAGCAAAGGCGGTATCACATGGTGGTACTCCTACCTAACTACACCTACAGAATTTATTAAACCTACAACAATACAGAAATGGGAAGTAGATTTATCCTGCGTTTTCTCAGAAGACGATTGCCGTCTAATGTTTAAAACAAGTTTTAAACTATCCAAATGTATTTCCCATATGGAACAGTATTACCGGTTACTCCATAGACAATACTTCACTCCTAAATTAATGCACTCCATCTCACCATCTCAATCTAATCTATGCTGGAGGAATTGCGGCCATGTGGGCTCCTTACTCCACATATTTTGGTCTTGTCCCTGTATCACGATTTTATGGAGAACGGTGTGTACTCTGATATCTAAAATCCTAAAGATTTATATATTCCCACAGCCTGCTATAGCTCTTTTTCACGTATATAAGGAATCCATGACTATAAATGAACGATATATAATGGGTCACATCCTTATTGCAACTAAAATTAGGATTGCTCAATTGTGGCGTTCTCCTATGATCCCTACTCTGGAAGAGATAGAGAATAATGTCCAACATCATTGTGAGTTTGAAACAGACGGAATATACTATTCCTCATCGACATTAAACCCGTTGATTCAGTGGTTACACTGGTCAGACTACTGGGCATCAAAACTTAAGCTATGAAATCCCAATTATAATCACGGACAAATAACCGAGTATAAAAAGCTCAATGGATAGTTGACTTAGAATAGTTATAGGTAATTAATGTTAACTAGAACTATCTTTTATTGTTCTATATTGGATGATAAGAACGGTTATATTTGTATAGTTCTATGCAAATAATGTACCTGTGATTTTTGTACTCTACTTTCTTTTTTCTTTCCCCTTTTTAATTTCTGTACCCCAACTCTTTTCTATATAATTTTGAAACAATAAAAATTTAATGTTTAAAAAAAAAAGAACACTCTCCAGGAGGTAGGTGTATATGTGTCAAAGTCAACAATCAAGAGAAGACTTCACAAGAGTGAATATAGAGGGTTCACCACAAGATGTAAACCATTGGTGAGCCTCAAAAACAGGAAGATCAGATTAGAGTTTGCCAAACAACATCTAAAAAAGTCATTACAGTTCTGGAACAACATCCTATGGACAGATGAGACAAAGATCAACTTGTACCAGAGTGATGGGAAGAGAAGATTATGGAGAAGGAAAGGAACTGCTTATGATCCAATACATACCACCTCATCAGTGAAGCATGGTGGTGGTAGTGTCATGGTGTGGGCATGTATGGCTGCCAATGGAACTGGTTCCCTTGTATTTATTGATGATGTGACTGCTGACAAAAACAGTTAAAGCACATCTTGTTTGTTTCATTTCAAAGCCATTGTGGTGGTGAATAGAGGCCAAAAATATGAAAATTCTGTCAATGTCCCAATATTTATGCACCTGACTGTATATTATTAAAATCCCCCAGGCACAGAGCAGGTGTGTCCGGGAATATGGCCATAGATTAAGCCACTTTTTTAAGAACCTCATGCGAGTATGGTGGAGGAATGTATATCGCCAACAATAATAAAGATATAGGGCCAAATGTAATAGAGTGAGAGTTTAGAAAAGTGAGAGTTTCTGACGCTTTTTAAACTTTGCCAATGTAATAGAGTCCAAAAACAAAGTAACAGAGCGAACTCGCATGTTTTTTTAGACTTTAAAAACTCTCACGATCTAAAATCTCATTCAGATGTTTTCCCATTTTGAAGATAAAACTCAACCAATGAGAGTTTACTGCTAATCTCTCGCATTTTCTAAACTCTCACCCTATTACATTTGGCCCTTAGAGTTAATTTAGCATTTTAGGAACACATATCTACCCCAGGCATCACATTGCACCTGTTCCATTGAAAACTGGACAGTTTTACGCACTAATATAGACACGCCCCTGGATGCAGAAGTATGTGTAGAATTATATGTCCAGCCCATCCACGGTTTTTTAAAAGACAACAATTTCCCCCCAACTAAGTGAGTTTCCAACAGACAAATTATATCTGAAGCATACTGTTTCACCTGTCGAAACACCAATGATCTCTTGACTTTGTCATTTAAACCCCTCACGTTCCAAGTGAGAATATTAACCTTTTGCAATTCCGTCATTCGTCGTGCTCTTTAAAATATTCAAACAGCCTTGGCGGCATACGGAGAAAATTTATATAGAAGACATAGCAGAAGGAAACCATTACACACAAAAACATAGTAGAATCTCCCATACCAACTAATATAGGCCTAACCCCTAAAACACCCCCCACCCTGTACACCAGACCCAACTTACCTTGTACCTGAATGCCCTACCCCTCACAATTAAACTAAACTTGGCAATACAATTAAAATATATCACCTTAATATTAACAAAGTGTAATAAACAAGAAGCAAAATATATAATGGCAATAGAACAAAGCACATGGAGGCCTCCATGCATGGAGTTGTGCCCCGGGAATAAACACACATCTTTAAAAATTGCAGTATAAAATTATTCGATGCCTATCTAGCTGAGTAACATAGATTACTCCACCAATAAGAGATTGTAAATCCCAGCGCATAAACGGTCAGGATAATTATATTACCCGGACATTATAAAATACCGGATGGTTGAAATATGACCGTAAATATATGGTGCCATCAACAGTAGGCCCCTATCTATATACATATTTCATCTATACATATAAAACGGAGCATTGAACCACGAACCGTTTATACTATATCATAAATAGAATAGACATTGGCCAAGTAATGATAAGGGACTAATGTATTATTATTATTATTATTACCAGTTATTTATATAGCGCACACATATTCCGCAGCGCTTTACAGAGAGAATATTTTGGTACTCACATTCACATCAGTCCCTGCCCCAGTGGAGCTTACAATCTATATTCCCTAACACACGCTCACACACACTATGGTTAATTTTTGCTGGGAGCCAATTAGCCTACCAGTATATTTTTGGAGTGTTGGAGGAAACCGGAGCACCCGCAGGAAACCCACGCAAGCACAGGGAGAATATACAAACTCCGCACAGTTAGGGCCGTGGTGGGAATTGAACCCACGACCTCAGTGCTGTGAGGCAGTAATGCTAACCATTACACCGTCTGTGCTAACCATTACACCGTATCACAAGCTATCATGAAATCAGTCATTAGCCAACGCTTCCCTGGCGGGTCTGCAGCGGTCCAGCCACAGCGCCGCCTCCCTCGGCGTCATGAAGAATTTGGTTTCACCATCTGCCACTACACGGAGTTTAGATGGGTATATCATGGCGTATGAAATATTGAGGTCACGTAAACGTCTTTTAATTGGGAGAAATTGGGCCCTGTCCTTTTGTATTTCCATAGCGAAATCCGGGAACACTGAGACACAAGTCCCATTCCATTGTAAAGGACCACTAGTGCGGGCCAATCTAAGGACAGAGTCACGGTCACGATAGTGCAGGAACTTTGCAATTAGAGTACACGGCGGTGCCCCAGGCGGCATGGGTCTAGAAGGTACCCTGTGAGCTCTCTCAGCTGTGAAATTTGATGAGAAGCAGAGCCAAATGTGTCAGACAGCCATTTTTCCAGGAATTTTTCCCAGTTGGGACCCTCCTCCTTCTCTGGTAACCCCACGAAACGGATATTATTTCGCCTTAGGTGTCCCTCCATGTCAGACATTTTCCTCTGTATAGAAAGAAGCTGTGAGTCCATAGAATTAACTCGGACACTTAAAGGTGTTATCTTATCTTCCAGGGTAGAAGTGTGAGTTTCCACCTCGCCAACTCTCTCACGCACGCACTGCAGGTCATGGTGTATAATTGAGAGGTCCGACTGCACTTTTCCAATTTTTTCTGACAGCCTAGTCTCGCAGGCCATCACTGCCTCGAGAACGCGTTGAAGCGCAGCGTCTGATGGCTCAACCAAGGCCGTCGACTCTGCTGGGGATGTAGGTGGGGAGTTATCACCCCATGCAGTAGAAGTGGACTGAGCAGGGGGTACCCTGGAGAAATTCTTCAACTTCACCGCAGCCGCAGTATTCTTCCCCATCATGAGAGTATATTCACAGGAGAGGGTCTGGACGTATATTACTGTATAATGCAGAAAAATTATGATGTATAGGAGAATATATAGACGGCCACTCCTTTTAAGTATATGACACAGACGAAAGATATATTGATAACAGCAGTTGACAGGGGAAGAGTAGGCTATTTCCGCCTTTATAATGCTGTGAGAGTGTGAACAGCACTGCTCTATGTCAAAAGCACCAGACAAACTTTGAAGGACAAGGGGGAGCCACACACCCCAACAGCCACTGCGGGGATACCTCTGAATATAGTACTGCTCCGCCGGCAGCCTCCATTAATAAGCGCCTCCGAGAAGACACAGGCAGCCGCCGGGACAATGCACTCGCGGGGAAAGATGGCGCCGGTGGGACACATGACCAGGCCCCGCCACACTCGAACTCCGATTGCCGCATAACACAGCCCCTGCAGCCGCAAACAGGCTGCTCTCCACAGCCACTATACCTTCAGCCAGCCAAGTATCGAAAAGGAATCCCGGGGGAGCCGACAGGATGTTCAATCCGGATAGATGGAACCGGAGAGCGCACCAAGATGTGTGCTCTTACATGCTCCCCGTGGCCACGCCCCCCATAAAAAATTATTATAACAGCATTTAGCAGGATCAACGTTTCGGTCCTCCACTAGGACCTTTGTCAAGATACCAGTACAGACGATACATGTCCTCCTTAAATACCCACAAGATCAATTAGTTGACCCCGCCCTTAGTGCTTTAGTTTCCACCCCCAGTGAGAATCAACACCATTGTATATATAATATATGATCATACCAATATGCCTGCAGATATCTCTACATAGCGATCTATACAGACACACTAATGCGTTTATCAAGAAACACACACACCCCTGATCAAATGAATTAGCACTGTAGATAAATGTTCCTACAGCGCTGGGGGTACTCTGATGTCTGCCGCTGGCGTGCGCTCCACTGCCTCTCCTCTTTCAAGACTCAGTGCCCCATATGTGTGTGGGTCAGTATGGGAGAGATAGGGACAATGTGCCCTTCCTCCATCTTGGAAAACTATTTTTTTCTGGAGCGCTGGGTGATATTGTCTGGTGATTACAGGTGTTCACCAAACAATAATGGCTAAAGGGGCCACATAATTTTGAGTGACCTTACATTTACAGGTGTAATTATGGGCATGATAGGGCACATAGTGCCCTCTCCCCATATGTGGAAAACATGTTTTCTATAGCATAGGGCAGCGGATTAAGACTCTGGGGGGCCCTAAAGAACAATATTTGTGATGGGGCGATCGGATCCTACAACCAGACTTAAAGGACCACTGATGCTAAAAACTACGTTACATAAGGGAACAACAGTAACATTTATAGGGCCAGATGTACTAAGCTCTGTGAAGTGATACAGTGGAGAGTGATAAACGACCAACCAATCAGGTCCCAACTGTCATTTTTCAAACACAGCCTGTAACATGACAGTTGGGAGCTGAGTGGCTGGTCGTTTATCACTCTCCACTTTATCAATTTCCAGAGCTTAGTACATCTCCACCCAGTTACAAATATAATCATAAACATAAAAAATGACCTTACAAATCCGCGCTAATGAGATGTTCTGGATAATGAACCTTTTTCACAGATTCCAAACGTATCTCAATGAGTCAATATGTAAAAACATAGAAAAAGAAAGAAAAATGTTCTTTTGTCATACAGTAAATGTTATAAATGTTGTACACATGATATTGAAAATATGAAATCCAAGAGTTTGAAATATAGAAATAATTTGAATCAAAAAGAAAAAGAAGCACTCAAATCGTTGCAAGATAATAAAACTATAATTATTAAATCCGCGGACAAGGGGGGAGGAATTGTCGTAATGGATAAAGACTTATACATTAAAGAAGGCTTACGACAACTAAATGATGGAGTTACATACTCCAAATCGAAAAGTGATCCCTCCTCATATATTTTCAAAAATTATCAGTCTATGATTCTTTCATATAAAGAGTTAGGTACCATCAATAAGGAAACATCTGATTATTTGATTAATGAGAATTTTTCTATCCCTGTGTTATATTTGCCACCCAAGATACATAAGAGCATCCAAGATCCGCTGGGTAGACCCATAGTAGCAGGGACCAATTCCATTACTTCGAACCTTTCGGCATATATTGATCATTATCTTCAACCCTTTGTTATAAAAGGAAGATATCATTTGAAGGACACAAAAGATGTTCTAAATAAACTTAATGCGTCAGAGTGGAAGGATAATTACACTCTTGTTACGGCGGACGTATCATCGTTATACACTATTATTTCTCATTCACAAGGAATAGAAGCCATTCATACAGTGTTAGAAGAAGAAAATCTTGATGAAATAACTAACAGATTTATTCTTGATGGTATTAATTTCATATTAAATAATAATTATTTTAATTTCAACGGTAATTTCTACAAGCAACTCGTTGGCATGGCAATGGGCACCAGGTTTGCGCCCAGCTATGCCAACCTGTTCATGTCCAAATTGGAGGAGTCCCATGTATGGTCTGGGCATAGCTGGGGCGCAAACCTGGTGCAGTGGTGGCGTTATATTGACGACAACCTATTTGTCTGGGATGGTGATGAAGAAGTGCTTAAAGAGTTTTGTACATATCTCAATAATAATTCTCATAATATAGTCCTTACTTTTTCTAATAGCAAGGATACAGTGAATTTTTTGGATTTGCAAATTCGTGTGATAAATGATCAAATAGAGACTAGCAATTTTAGAAAACCAACAGAATGCAACACATATATTGATAGAAAGAGTAACCATCTTCCCCTTTGGTTGGAAAATGTACCAAAGGGACAATTGTCGAGACTCAGACGGAATTGTTCCAATAGTGCAACATACAAAACTCAAGCTAACAAAATGATTAGTAATTTTTAGGGGTGAGCGGGTTCAGATTTCTGAAATCCGAACCCCCCCTAGCCCCCCCGATCCGAGGCCGATCCGAGTCAGGCTCGACTTTTCCCGCCTGACTCGGATCTGAAATCGAGGCAAAACGTCATCATCCCGCCTTCCGGGTCTCGCGGGTTTTGGATCCTATATAAGGTACCCGCGTCGGCGCCATTTTCTCACTCGGCTGTGGACAGTGAAGAGGGAGGGTGGGAGTTAGGGCTGGCTGGGCTGTGTAGTGTAGTGCAGAGTAGTGTTGTGCTGTGCTGCGCTGTGCTGCTGTTGTCCATAGGGGCTGTGTCCACTACTTCAAAGTCCATAGGGGCTGGCTGGACTGTGTTGTGCAGTCAGTTGTCCATAGGGGCTGTGTCCACTCCAAAGTCCTGTGCAGTGTCCCAGTCCTAAAGGGGTGCTGTAGTGTTGTCCAGGGGGTGCTCTGTCCATCAGGGGTGCTCCCCCCAAGTGCTAAAAAAAAATAATATTTTTTCTGTGTTTGTGAATTGTGTGCACTGTGGCTGCACGTGCATCAACAAAAGAGCAGCGCCAAGCGTGCGCCTGTGTCCCATTAGTAAAGGGCCGGCTGGCTTGTCCGTTAAAGGGTTCTGTAACCCCCAAAGTACACTCCAAACAAAATAAAAAAATATTTTCTGTGTTTGTGAATTGTGTGCTCAGTAGCCGCACGTGCATCAACAAAGTAGTGCCAAGCGTGCGCCTGTGTCATAAGTAAAGGGCGGCTGGCTTGACCGTTAAAGGGTGCTGTAACCCCCAAAGTACACTCCAAACCAAATAAAAAAATATTTTCTGTGTTTGTGAATTGTGGCCCTGATTCAGAGCCGGACGCTCTGACCAGAGCGCTCGCTCTGAATCAGGGCCCACCTCCATAATTATGGAGCGTCCTCCTGGACGCTCGTATAGCTTTGGGTCACCACCCACAGCATATACGAGCGTGCAGGATGATGGTCGCGATGGTCTTGACCATCGCGACCATTGCCACTGCGAGCCGAAGCCTGCGGTCGAGTTAAGAATTACATACGTTTATTACTTCCAAACTTATCAACCTTGATTAGCTTACTTAACCTTAACTACAAATAAAGACACAGACACCATAGCTTGGCTAAAAAAGGTCACAGCTTTTATTTATAATTGAATCAATTAACCTAACCAGGGTGGCAAAGAGACGCTGCAGACTCAGTTCTAGCTTTTTAACTTACTCCAAAATACTCAGGGAACGACTAACCCGTCCCCCCCTTTCAGACGCACTTAAACCGTGAGGGTCTCACTTCTCTCCTGGGCCAATCCGAGGCGTTTCGTGCAAAAACGCCCGGGTCCCCCCGTGCGGAGCAGGACAAATCCGCCTTGTACATCGAGAGCAAGTGCTCCCACAGTTATCTTGCGTCCCATAAAGCCACTGAGCTGCAGCGTACTCCCGCCAAAGCCAGGCCCTAATAGAGACTGGCCCGCCACCCAAAAGAACTAACCAAGAAACGAAAACAAATCCTGAACAAAAAGATTCACACCCTGGCCGTTCAAATGCACACCATAATGACGAAAGAAACGTACAAGATCACCCTCGAAAAAGCCATGACGCACAACCAAGCCACCTATCGACACGACATGCTTAGACACTGCCATGTTCACCTTCCTCTGTGTTCTTTCCAAAGCCCCAAACTTTCTCACTCCTCTCCACGTCAAGCGGGGTGTCATCTCCGACCACACAATCTGAATGGATGGCCATTTTGTACAAATCGAATCCACAATCTCACGCAGACTCACAATTAAACCCACACCAGTAAGCTGACCGACATCATTGCCACCAACGTGAAGCACCAGCCATTCGGGCATTCCCCATTTTGCCATCGCAGAAACAATCAGTGCCAACCCACCGTCCACACGCAAACCTCTCACTCCAATCCAACGCACTTTCCGACTACCAATTGGCAAGCCACTAGTCCGACCCGAGACATGCTTTTCCGCCCAAAAAATGTAGGAGTGGCCAACCAACCACACCTGCCCATCTTCTTTTGTCAACACTGTAAAAGAAGAAACCCTAACATGAGAAACCACACCCAACCTGGACCAAAACGACACAACTTAAGAACAAAACAGAGCAACTAACTAGCAGGGATGCCAAAAACGGGGGAAACAGGAACCCGAGTGAAGAAGAAAAAACCAAAAACCTACCCGTGAACCAAATTGGGCCAGATCATGGCTAACGGGAGGAAAATTAAAAAATCCCCTCACACGCCCAATTGTTGAACGCTAAACGTTCAACGATTGGCAGGTAAATAACATTTTTGGGTTATCGCAAGGTGCGCACCTACAACTTGTCGCAGCGAACATACTTCTTATAACTCCCTGACTTCCAACGCCCCACCTTTTGAATATCCGAAGGAGATGCCCCTGCAAGCGCTGCACAAGTGGCTGCCCCTATTCGAAAGGAATGGGTGCCGTAAGCTGTATGATTTAAACCCAATTCTGTTAAACTTCGCTTAAATAACGCAATGAACTGAAACTTTGTGAGAGGCTTAGCATCCACATGAACCAACCACTGAATCCCCCCAACTGGGCGCACCAACATGTACTGAGATGCTAAATGAACCGGGCAAATATTGCAATCCTGCTGCTGCGCAAGCGTGACCCATGTACCCCTACCTGTCTGATCCGTTTTAGAGAGGCGGAGCTTACAAAGCACCGCTGCATCTCTAAAAACAATGTCCTTGTACAACAACCCGGAGGACTCAGATAAACTATTAACTGCCACTAATTCGCTAACCCTGAAAGCTCCAAAAAACGCAGAAGAAAAAGCTAAACGAAAAAGAGCAGCCTCAAACGCATCAGAAGCTACCTTCTCCATAACCCTAAGCAATGCTGCCAAAAGCTGGGTGTCCACCGGCCGGCGGGAATCGGCGCGAACAGGAGCTTGCCTAGCCCAACCTTTTAGAGCCTTAGCAAGAAGAAAAGACCTGGTTGGGTCGTGCAAACTTTTAAGTTTGCAAAAAAAAGAGACTCCCGCAAGCGCCGACCCCACGTAGGCCCTGGACCTCCCCTGCTCCCCCTTCGGAGACTTACTCTCCGAATCTTGGCACGCGCAGTGACTGCTCCAATCCCGCCATGCGGCCGAGTACTTGCGGAGAGTTGATGGAGTGAGCGATTGCATCGCCAAAGCCTCTAAGCCGGCCTGATGATCTGCCACACAAACGGGGGGCATATCAAACCAACAGCAGAAGCAGATGGTGCAAGCGCCCGAAAACGTTCAAATTGAAAACGAGACAATGCATCCGCAATCTCGTTAACAACACCCGGTACATGACGAGCTCTAAAACGTATGTTGGCCTCTAAACAGCGCAAAATTAAATGACGAAGCAAACGCAAAACTAACGGAGAGGACGATCGCTGGTTGTTAATGGCATGCACCACTCCCAAATTGTCGCACCAAAAAATTACATGTCGGTTACTCAGACGTGCTGAGCAGAGCTCCACAGCATCGACAATTGGGAACAGTTCCAAGAGCAACAAATTACTAGTTAAGCCTTCGTCGCGCCAAACTAAAGGCCAAGCAGTAGCGCACCATTCCCCATTGAAAAAAGCCCCAAAACCAGATGATCCGGCCGCATCAGTATACAGTTGCAATGACCCATTTGCTACCGGAGGCGCTGGCCAAATACGTTCGCCATTGAAATGAACCAGAAACTTGGTCCAAACCCGAAGATCTTCCTTAATCTCTGACGACAAACGAATATGATGATGCGGCTGTCTCGACCCAGCACTGGCCCTCTCCAATTTCCTACAGAAAACCCTGCCCATGGGAATTATGCGACAAGCAAAATTAAAGGAACCCAGCATTGACTGAACTCCACGTAATCTTACCGTGTCCACTGCTAAACAACGCGCAATCTGTTCTAACAATCTAGCCACTTTGTCGCTTGGTAACCTACAACAACCCGCAACCGTGTCTATCTCAATTCCCAAGTACGACAGGCAAGAAATGGGACCCTCCGTCTTATCTTGCGCAATGGAAACCCCTAAAACGCGAAACAGAGCTTGAGCGGAAAAGAGGAGGTCTGCACAGACGTCGCTTTCTCCTGGACCTATGAAGAGAAAGTCATCCAAATAGTGTGCCACGCCTGCTTGCCCTGTGCCGGCCTGAACACACCAGTGTAAAAAAGAGCTGAGTTTCTCAAAATAGGCACAGGAAACTGAACAACCCATAGGCAAACATTTGTCGACAAAGTAACTTGACTCTAGTTTGAATCCCATAAACTGCATAGCGTCTGGGTGCAACGGCAATAAACGGAAGGCTGACTCAATGTCTAACTTAGCCAGCAGCGCGCCCTGTCCAAAACTGCGCACTAAACCTAATACTTCGTCAAAACTTTGATATTTCACTCTACAAAAACTATCCGGAATGGCGTCGTTCACCGAACACCCATCAGGATCTGATAGGTGTTGGATCAAACGAAACTTCCCATGGGCCTTCTTGGGCACCACACCTACCGGAGAGATACAAAGATCCTGCAACGGAGGAACAGGGAAAGGACCCTCCATCCTCCCCAGCAGCACCTCGGCCCTAACTTTCGCTTGCAAAACTTCTGGGTAGTCCCTGGCCGAGCGCAAGTTCCGGGGAGACCGGACCCATAAAGGACCCAATATTGGCAAAGAAAAAACGAACGAAAAACCTTCTAACAAAAAAGAAGCGTCCTCCATATGAGGATATAAAACCAACCAGCGAACTAGAGCAGCTAAACAAATAGGCGAATGAGCCTTAACCAGCTCATTTTGATCCTTCACGATCTTGGGTGGCACTAGCAGACCCTCTACGGCAATCCTTGGCCGGATGTTCCCCCCCACAGAGACGACAGGAGTGACGAAAACGACAGGACGACCCCCGTGTACACCGGGAGTCGTTGAAAGCAAAACATTTGCCCTTCATAACTCCCGTCGCCCCCGTCCTACCAGTAGCATAACCCTTGCGAGGATGCATCCCGTCCAAAGGGGGCCGACGCTGCTGCGACACCTCTAACCACACCTCTACGTCCTTTGCTCCGAACGGAATAATCTTGCTGCCATCATGTTTTCTTCTAAATTGCACGTCGTATTCCCGCCATGCCAAGGCCCGCGAATGGACAAACATGTCTAGAACTAAAAAAATATATCTCACTATGTTTACATGTTCATCCGCTCGCGTCTCCAAATAGCACGCCGCAAATACCAGCATGCCCTTCAACCAACTGGTGAAACTACAGAAAGCCTCCTCGCCCATACCCCCCGCCTTCTTAGCCTGACCAAAAGCCTTTTTCATATCCTCGGTAAGCGTAAAGAAGTCGACAAATTTACCTTTGCGAATTCTACCCCTCACACTCTTTCGCAGGCCGTGAAGAACGGCGGTGTTCGCACAATGCACTGAATCAGCCCCTGCCGCCACTGTAGCTAGCTCAGCACTAACGCCCTGTGCAGCTGTACTTACTGACTTCTTGGCTAAACGCCTGGCAACCATTCTGGCTATTTTACGCGGGCGCGCAGGGGAACCAGAAGAATGAGAAGAGGAAGAGTCAGACATAGACGAACAAGAAGAATCATGCTCACCAGCACCAGATGGACCAGGAACAGCTTCCTCGACTTGTTCATTCGTCGTGGCCGAAGACTCGCCTGTCGGTCCCTTCTCCACGCCCACCGGATCAGCTGCTGCAACATTGAACGGTTCGCTTGAAGGAGCCTCGGTCGCCCTTCGATTATCTGCAACCGGGGTAGACTGGTGCACATCAGGACTGGAAGACACTACCGCCTGCGCAGGGGGGGTGGGAATGCCGGGCGTAGGAGGAAGGGGTGCAGGCGTGGCTAACAGACGAGCCGGAGGCACCAGCGCGAAGTCGGGTGTCGCGGGCAAACTGGTGGAGGTTTGACTGTACATGACAGGCGATGCGGAAGGTAGCATCGGCATGGGAGCCGACGATGCGCTCTGCTGTGAAATTGGCAAATAAGGGAAATAAAGCTGCGGATGAAAACCTGAGAAAGGGTAAGATCCAAAAGTGACCCCAGAGTAGTTGGGATAAAAAGGCGGAGAGGACATAACTGAGGTGGAGGGATAAACGGGGGGAGCCGCCCCGGAGCTCCATGAAGCCTGACCCCAGGAGGAGCCGGCTGACAAGGGGGGCGCATTATAAATGGGAGGTGGGGCACTGATGGCGGGGAACCATGGATTCTGATAGGTGGAAGGGACAGCTTGACTTGGCCAAAATTGGGCAGGGTGAGACTGGCTAATCATGGGGCTATGTAACTGCCTGACTGCCCCAGGGGTGCTACTCAAAATGGCCGCCGGGGTTAAGATGGCCGCCGGGCCTGACGTGCAGACCAGGCCAGCGGGACCACCCATTCCCCGGGGACCGAAGCCTAATGCCCCCACGTGACCCGCGGCGCTAACCGCCGGCGGGCCCAATGAAGAGTACCCAGCGGGAGGCGCGAGCACTCGCGCTCCCACCGGTGCAGCGTAAGCGGCAGCCGCCGCGTGGCTGATGGGCGCTGGCAAGGAGCGTCCATCGGACGCTCCCGTCGGCGGGCCCAATGCAGAGTAACCAGCGGGAGACGCGAGCACTCTCGCCCCCGCTGGTTCAGCGTAAGCGCCAGCCGCCGCGTGACTGGTGGGCGATGGCGAGGAGCGTCCATCGGACGCTCCCACCGGAGCCGCGTAAGGGGTGTGCCGGCCCGGGGAGGCTGCTGAGGGCACAACCTCCGCCGGGGTTGCGGGACCCGCGAGAGACGCTGGTGCAGCCGCACCAGCGTGCACGGGAGGAGGGGGAGCCGACGGGGAAGGCGGCTGAACCAGAGGTGAGGTGGGAGGGGAAGGAGGACGCAGGGAAAGAACAGGTGGGGAAAGGGGGGGCGCGGGCGCGCAGGGGGCAAGCTGAGGGGGCTAGCATAATCAGCCAGCTGATGGGGAGGGGGAGCAGAGCGACGTGGGCGAGGCATGGTGTAACAAGGGGAGAAGCAAACTAAGCTAACTAGACTTTTGCAACGGGGGCACTGATACTTAGCTTGTGTCAAATTTCCTTCAAAGAGGCTGATCCCAAGGACCACAGGCTCCTGTATAGTCCACTATAACCACTCCCCCAAACTATATTACTGGCCCTTGGAAGCAGCTGATCACATCCAAACTAATCCTCAATTTACCCAGCAACAAGGCTGTCATTCAAACACACTGTCAGTAAAAAACTAATAATCTTAACACTCCTCAATCCTATTCATTTTTCGTCATCCATTCACAACCGCAAGGCCCAGAGTGGTTTTGGCTCTATCAGAGCCAAAATCACTCCCACTGACATCACTAGTGATGTCAGTGGGGCCGGCTTCTGACGGTAGGCGTTCCCTTGGGAACGCCCCTGTCTGGGAAGCACGCCCCCGGCACGCCCACCAAAGGGGGCGTGCTGTCAATCAACATCGACAGCACGCTCCCTTTGATCAGACACAACGAGCGAAGGAAAGTCCTTCGCTCGTCGCGTCTCGCGCATGCGCACGATGGAGCTCCCTCCGTCGTGCGCATGCGCAGTGCACACCATCGACCCACTTGCGAGCGGACAGGCGCTCGCGAGTGGGTCTGAATCAGGCCCTATGTGCGCAGTAGCCGCACGTGCATCAACAAAGTAGTGCCAAGCGTGCGCCTGTGTCCCATAAATAAAGGACCGGCTGGATTGACTGCTAAAGGGTGCTGTAACCCCCAAAGGGCACTCCAAACAAAATAATTTTTTTTTTCTGTGTTTGTGAATTGTGTGCACTGTGGCTGCACGTGCATCAACAAAGGAGCAGCGCCAAGCGTGAGCCCGTGTCCCATAAGTAAATGGCCGGCTGGCTCATTTCTTAAAGGGTGGTGTAACCCGCAAAGTGCACTACTCTCCAGCAAAAATAAAAAAATATTTTCTGCGTTTGTGTGCGCCTTAGCCGCACGTATATATCAATATAACATAAATGGAAGACCAAACTTTCTCCGATAAAAATATAATAGGGAAAGATCAAGAACCACTTCCTCCTAGTGCTGTTGCTGCTGCTGGGAGTTGTTCATCATCCCAGAGAGGAAGTAGGAACACCACTACTTTTACTAAACAATTGACCCTCCAACAGTCCCTAGCGAGGAGGATGAAGTACGACAGCAGTCATCCTGAAGCAAAACGTATAACTGAGGCCTTGACTGCTATGTTGGTGTTAGACGTGCGTCCGGTATCCGCCATTAGTGCAGTGGGATTTAGACAATTGATGGAGGTAGTGTGTCCCCGGTTCCAAATCCCGTCTAGATTCCACCTGCATCCTCAAAGCAGCAGCGACAAGCGTGCGTCTGTCTGTCAAAGGGTGGTGTAACCCTCAAAGTGCGCTCCACAAACAATAAAAAAATTCTTCTTTTTTTTTCTGTCTTTGTGAAATGTGTGGGCTGTAGCCACACCAGCATCCTCAAAGCAGCAGCGACAAGCGTGCGTCTGTCTGTTAAAGGGTGGTGTAACCCTCAAAGTGCGCTCCACAAACAATAAAAAAATTCTTCTTTTTTTTTCTGTCTTTGTGAAATGTGTGGGCTGTAGCCGCACCTGCATCCTCAAAGCAGCAGCGACAAGCGTGCGTCTGTCTGTTAAAGGGTGGTGTAACCCTCAAAGTGCGCTCCACAAACAATAAAAAAAAAATTCTTTTTTTTTCTGTCTTTGTGAAATGTGTGGGCTGTAGCCGCACCTGGATCCTTAAAGCAGCAGCGACAAGCGTGCGTTTGTCTGTTAAAGGGTGGTGTTACCCCCAAAGTGCGCTCCAACAAAACAAAATAATCTTTTTTTCTGTGTTTGTGTGTGAAATGTATGCGCAGTAGCCGCACCTGCATCCTCAAAGCAGCAGCGACAAGCGTGCGTCTGTGTTACCCCCAAAGTGCGCTCCAACAAAATAAAAAATTCTTCTTTTTTTTCTGTCTTTGTGAATTGTGTGGGCTGTAGCCGCACCTGCATCCTCAAAGCAGCAGCGACAAGCATGCGTCTGTCTGTTAAAGGATTACATCGGTGACAGCATCCAAGTAGGCATGTCAGACAGTCCGTACCTGTACTGGCAGGAAAAAGAGGCAATTTGGAGGTCCCTGTACAAACTGGCTCTATTTTACCTGAGTTGCCCCCCCTCCAGTGTGTACTCCGAAAGAGTATTTAGTGCAGCCGGGAACCTTGTCAGCGAAAGGCGTAGGAGGTTGCTTCCACAAAATGTGGAGAAGATGATGTTCATAAAGTGAATTATCAACTCTTCCAGGGAGACCAGCCTCCAGAACGTACAGAGGGACCTGTGGTTGTGGATTCCAGCGGGGAAGAATTAATACTCTGTGAGGATGAGGATGTACACAACACTGAAAAGGGTGAGGAATCGGTGGATGAGGAGGATGAGGATGACATCTTGCCTCCGTGTTTGTGCCGCTCACTCGTATCTCTTAGCATAGTCATCCAGCTACCTCGGTGCAACCTTTTGGACATAAAAACACTATTGTGAGGTGTTCAGAATAGACTGGAAATGAGTGGAAATTAAGGTTATTGAGGTTAATAATAGCATTGGAGCAGAAAAACACAAATTCTGTGATTTTAGCTATTTTTATGCTTTTTTAAAAAAATATACAGATCCAAAACACAAAACCCAGAACCCAAAACACGAAGAAAGATCCAGATCCAAAACCAAAACACAAAACACGAAAAGTAGCCGGTGCACCATACTTGCCTACTTTTGAAAAAGCATTTCAGGGAGATTGTGAAAGCAGCACCCATGAGCGCGGCGGTAAAGTGGGCGTGTACTAATGCATCTGAGAGGCGTGTCATAATATTGACTTACATCGAAATGTAAATGAGCCCCAAAGCAGTCAGTAAGATCTATTTTTTAATGACAACACACTGATATATTACAGAAAATGCATGTACAGCCATAGGGATCATTGTGCCTTATAATAGACACAGTATAGTGGCTGTTATTGTATATTCTTTATATTAGTGCATTTTGCCCCTATGCTGTGCCCCCTTCTTGTGTGCATTCCACCTCCCCCCTCCCTGGAAGGGATTAATGATTTTCCCCAGCCAGACTGTTAAATGTTAATGGGGCTTGTGGCAGGAACTCTCCCACCAGACTCAAGATGGGGAGCCCTGCCGGCCCGTTAGTGTGGCCAGACAATTAAAGGAGAGGGACAGTGACATGTGGGTCTGGTGGGAATACAGCCGGCATGCGCCGGAGGCACAGACAGTGGACCAGTTCTGGATTTAGAGACTGACCGTAGCTGCGCTGCCGTCAGCGCTGTGTTTTTGGAGGCAGGCTCAGGCAGCAGCGATGCAGCTGTACAGTGTGAGGGTCCTCTGGTGTTTAAATGACAGGCAGCCGCCGCTGAAGGAGGAGCCGGGACGGACCAGGGGAGACCAGCGCCGCCCATTCCTTCAACACATGCTGGAAGCTGGCAGTCTGGAGGTGTGTGTGGGGGCGGATAAAAGCGGCCCGGGGGAGACAAGCACAAGTCTTCACTGCATACCCCTCGGTGCCAGTGGGAGGTCCGGAGACAGGAGCGGAGGCAGATCTAAGAGGACTTCTCTCAGGAGGTGGGGAAGCTAATATTCAAACCTGATTCCCTACGAGTCAGTGGGGAATCCGGGGTTTTGTTAAACTTTCCGGGGTAGCGGGAGACTCTGCAGTGAAGCGGGAGTCTCCTGCAGGATTCGGGAGGGTAGGCAACTATGCGGTGCACACCCCTAGTAATTTTATCAAAAAGGGATACAATGCCCCAAAATTCAAAGGGGATATGGAGGAAGTATTAAAGGTTGATAGGAATTCTTTGCTGGAAGACAATAAAATTAAAAATCGTAATAACAAATATATGGTGTCCTTTAGCACACAATTTAATAATAAATATAAATATATCGAAGGTATTTTCAGAAAACATTGGGGAATCCTATTAAAAGATGACATTCTGAAAGATATTCTACCAGAGAAACCTATAATTATATATCGAAAAGCCCCAACATTAAAAATAGATTGGAGTCCAGTGCACTGCCTATTAATGAGAGACGCCTATTACCTAGAAATAAAGGTTTTTACAGGTGCGGTGACTGTAAAATGTGTAAGGCATGTAAAATCCCTCAATCTAAGATAACTGAAGTATATATAAATGGACATTGTTTTCCCATTACGGATTTTATTACTTGTCATACCAATTATGTAATATATGCGTTGACATGTACATGTGATCTAACATATATTGGAAAGACTAAACGTCAGTTAAAAATAAGATGGTCTGAACATGTTTACAATATTATTAGAGGTTGTGAAAACCACCCTTTGTCTATGCATTTTAAAGAAAAACATAATAGTTCAATCAAGGGTTTAAAACACTGTTGTGGCATGGTCTGTGTTAAGGAAAATTGGCGAGTTAAAGATAGAGATATTAGACTCGCCAAAACAGAGATGCGCTATATATATGAACTTCAGACACTTAAACCTACAGGATTGAACTCTGATTTTGAAATTAAGTGGTTTTTATAAAGTAGGGGTGTGCACCGGCCACTTTTTGTGTTTTGGATCTGGATCTTTCTTCGTGTTTTGGATCTGGATTGGTTTTGCCAAAACCACCCTTCCGTGTTTTGGGTTCTGGGTTTTGTGTTTTGGATCTGTATTTTTTTGAAAAAAAGCATAAAAACAGCTAAAATCACAGAATTTGTAGGTTTTTCTGCTCCTATGCTATTATTAACCTCAATAACCTTAATTTCCACTCATTTCCAGTCTATTCTGAACACCTCACACCTCACAATAGTGTTTTTATGTCCAAAAGGTTGCACCGAGGTAGCTGGATGACTATGCTAAGCGACACGAGTGGGCGGCACAAACACGTGACCCATCTAGGCGTGAAACTGCAGTGGCAGACAGAATGGCAGTTTGAAAAACTAGGCCCCAAACTGTACATAATGCAAAGAAAAAAAAGAGGTGCAAGATGGAATTGTCCTTGGGCCCTCCCACCCACCCTTATGTTGTATAAACAGGACATGCACACTTTAACAAACCAATCATTTCAGCGCCAGGGTCTGCCACACAACTGTGGCTGAAATGATTGGTTCGTTTGGGCCCCCACAAAACAAGCTGGCAATTAATGTGTCCCTGCACAAACTGGCTCTACGGAGGCAAGATGTCATCCTCATCCTCCTCATCCACCGATTCCTCACCCTCTTCAGTGTGTACATCCTCATCCTCACAGAGTATTAATTCGTCCCCGCTGGAACCACAGGTCCCTCTGTACGTTCTGGAGGCTGGTCTCCCTGGAAGAGTTGATAATTCATTTTATGAACATCATCTTCTCCACATTTTGTGGAAGCAACCTCCTACGCCTTTCGCTGACAAGGTTCCCGGCTGCACTAAACACTCTTTCGGAGTACACACTGGAGGGGGGGCAACTCAGGTAAAATAAAGCCAGTTTGTACAGGGACCTCCAAATTGCTTCTTTTTCCTGCCAGTACAGGTAAGGACTGTCTGACATGCCTACTTGGATGCTGTCACCGATGTAATCCTTTAACAGACAGACGCACGCTTGTCGCTGCTGCTTTGAGGATGCAAGTGCGGCTACAGCCCACACAATTCACAAAGACAGAAAAAAAAAAAAGAATATTTTTATTGTTTGTGGAGCGCACTTTGAGGCTTACACAACCCTTTAACAGACAGACGCACGCTTGTCGCTGCTGCTTTGAGGATGCAGGTGCGGCTACAGCCCACACAATTCACAAAGACAGAAAAAAAGAAGAATATTTTTATTGTTTGTGTAGCACACTTTGAGGGTGTCACCACCCTTTAACAGACAGACGCACGCTTGTCGCTGCTGCTTTAAGGATGCAGGTGCGGCTACAGCCCACACATTTCACAAAGACCGAAAAAAAAAGAACAATATTTTTATTGTTTGTGTAGCACACTTTGAGGGTGTCACCACCCTTTAACAGACAGACGCACGCTTGTCGCTGCTGCTTTAAGGATGCAGGTGCGGCTACAGCCCACACAATTCACAAAGACAGAAAAAAGAAGAAGAATATTTTTATTGTTTGTGTAGCACACTTTTAGGGTGTCACCACCCTTTAACAGACAGACACACGCTTGTCGCTGCTGCTTTGAGGATGCAAGTGCGGCTACATCGCACACAAGTCACAAACACATTAAAAAAATAGTTTTTTATTTTTTGGAGCACTTTGAGAGTTACACCACCCTTTAACAGACAGACGCACGCTTGTCGCTGCTGCTTTGAGGATGCAAGTGCGGCTACAGCCCATACAATTCACAAAGACAGAAAAAAAAAGAACAATATTTTTATTGTTTGTGTAGCACACTTTGAGGATGTCACCACCCTTTAACAGACAGACGCACGCTTGTCGCTGCTGCTTTGAGGACAGTATCATATGCAGTGACAGTAGACTTGTCAGAAATTGTTGGCACGTCCTTCAGTCCGGACCAGATGTCCAAACCAGCCCTTGAATTATGACACAGGCGCACGCTTGGCGCTGCTACTATGTTGATGCATGTGCGGCTACATCGCACACAAGTTACAAACACATAAAAAAAATAGTTTTTTATTTTTTGGAGCACTTTGAGGGTTACACCACCCTTTAACAGACAGACGCACGCTTGTCGCTGCTGCTTTGAGGATGCAAGTGCGGCTACAGCACACACAATTCACAAAGACAGAAAAAAGAAGAATATTTTTATTGTTTGTGTAGCACACTTTGAGGGTGTCACCACCCTTTAACAGACAGACGCATGCTTGTCGCTGCTGCTTTGAGGATGCAGGTGCGGCTACAGCCCACACATTTCACAAAGACAGAAAAAAAAATAACAATATTTTTATTGTTTGTGTAGCACACTTTGAGGGTGTCACCACCCTTTAACAGACAGACGCACGCTTGTCACTGCTGCTTTAAGGATGCAGGTGCGGCTACAGCCCACACATTTCACAAAGACAGAAAAAAAAATAACAATATTTTTATTGTTTGTGTAGCACACTTTGAGGGTGTCACCACCCTTTAACAGACAGACGCACGCTTGTCGCTGCTGCTTTGAGGATGCAGGTGGAATCTAGACGGGATTTGGAACCGGGGAAACACTACCTCCATCAATTGTCTAAATCCCACTGCACTAATGGCGGATACCGGACGCACGTCTAACACCAACATAGCAGTCAAGGCCTCAGTTATACGTTTTGCTTCAGGATGACTGCTGTCGTACTTCATCCTCATCGCTAGGGACTGTTGGAGGGTCAATTGTTTAGTAAAAGTAGTGATGTTCCTACTTCCTCTCTGGGATGATGAACAACTCCCAGCAGCAGCAACAGCACTAGGAGGAAGTGGTTCTTGATCTTTCCCTATTTTATTTTTATCGGAGAAAGTTTGGTCCTCCATTTATGTTATATTGATATATACGTGCGGCTAAAGCGCACACAAACACAGAAAATATTTTTTTATTTTTGCTGGAGAGTAGTGCACTTTGTGGGTTACACCACCCTTTAAGAAATGAGCCAGCCGGCTCTTTACTTATGGGACACAGGCGCACGCTTTGTGCTGCTCCTTTGTTGATGCACGTGCAGCCACAGAGCACACAAGTCACAAACACAGAAAATATATATTTTTTTGGTTTGGACTGGAGTGTACTTTGGGGGTTACAGCACCCTTTAACGGTCAAGCCAGCCGGCCCTTTACTTATGACACAGGCGCACGCTTGGCACTACTTTGTTGATGCACGTGCGGCTACTGCGCACACAATTCACAAACACAGAAAATATATATTTTTTTGGTTTGGAGTGTACTTTCGGGGGTTACAGCACCCTTTAACGGTCAAGCCAGCCGGCCCTTTACTTATGACACAGGCGCACGCTTGGCACTACTTTGTTGATGCACGTGCGGCTACTGCGCACACAATTCACAAACACACAAAATATATATTTTTTTGGTTTGGAGTGTACTTTCGGGGGTTACAGCACCCTTAACGGTCAAGCCAGCCGGCCCTTTACTTATGACACAGGCGCACGCTTGGCACTACTTTGTTGATGCACGTGCGGCTACTGCGCACACAATTCACAAACACAGAAAATAATTTTTTTTTTGGTTTGGACTGGAGTGTACTTTCGGGGGTTACAGCACCCTTAACGGTCAAGCCAGCCGGCCCTTTACTTATGACACAGGCGCACGCTTGGCACTACTTTGTTGATGCACGTGCGGCTACTGCGCACACAATTCACAAACACAGAAAATAATTTTTTTTTTAGTTTGGACTGGAGTGTACTTTGGGGGTTACAGCACCCTTTAACGGTCAAGCCAGCCGGCCCTTTACTTATGACACAGGCGCACGCTTGGCACTACTTTGTTGATGCACGTGCGGCTACTGCGCACCCCAATTCACAAACACAGAAAATAATTTTTTTTTAGTTTGGACTGGAGTGTACTTTGGGGGTTACAGCACCCTTTAACGGTCAAGCCAGCCGGCCCTTTACTTATGACACAGGCGCACGCTTGGCACTACTTTGTTGATGCACGTGCGGCTACTGCGCACACAATCCACAAACACAGAAAATATATATTTTTTGGTTTGGACTGGAGTGTACTTTGGGGGTTACAGCACCCTTTAACGTTCAAGCTAGCCGGCCCTTTACTTATGACACAGGCGCACGCTTGGCACTACTTTGTTGATGCACGTGCGGCTGCTGCGCACACAATTCACAAACACAGAAAATAATTTTTTTTTTGGTTTGGACTGGAGTGTACTTTCGGGGGTTACAGCACCCTTAACAGTCAAGCCAGCCGGCCCTTTACTTATGACACAGGCGCACGCTTGGCACTACTTTGTTGATGCACATGCGGCTACTGCGCACACAATTCACAAACACAGAAAATAATTTTTTTTTTCGTTTGGACTGGAGTGTACTTTGGGGGTTACAGCACCCTTTAACGGTCAAGCCAGCCGGCCCTTTACTTATGATACAGGCGCACGTTTGGCACTACTTTGTTGATGCACGTGCGGCTACTGCGCACACAATTCACAAACACAGAAAATATATTATTTTTTTAGCACTTGGGGGGAGCACCCCTGATGGACAGAGCACCCCCTGGACAACACTACAGCTCCCCTTTAGGACTGGGACACTGCACAGGACTTTGGAGTGGACACAGCCCCTATGGAGAACTGACTGCACAACACAGTCCAGCCAGCCCCTATGGACTTTTGAAGTAGTGGACACAGCCCCTATTAACAACAGCAGCACAGCACAACACAACCAGCCGCTATGGACTTTGAAGTAGTGGACAACAGCAGCACAGCGCAGCACAGCACAGCACAACACTACTCTGCACTACACTACACTACACAGCCCAGCCAGCCCTAACTCCCACCCTCCCTCTTCACTGTCCACAGCCGAGTGAGAAAATGGCGCCGACGCGGGTACCTTATATAGGATCCAAAACCCGCGAGACTCGGAAGGCGGGATGATGACGTTTTGCCTCGATTTCAGATCCGAGTCAGGCGGGAAAAGTCAAGCCTGACTCGGATCGGACTCGGATCGGGGGGGTTCGGATTTCAGAAATCCGAACCCGCTCACCCCTATTATAAAGCATTGTATTTTATGTTATGTACAAGATGGATACCGGCTATAACGTTTAATTTTCTATTTTATGTGGTTTTATTCTTTTTTATGTTGTTACACAACCGTAAGTTTTTTATTTGTGGGTCACGTGACCGATTGTTGATGTGGTTGCCGTGCTGCCGCGGGTCACGTGACTGGTGTTGGCTATTCGACACATGTTAGAGTGATCACGTGATGTTTTTGACTCCAGTCACTGTGAACCTGTGTGTGACATCCAGTGACGATATAGGTTTTAAGCCAATAGGTGGCTCATTTTTAAACTGGATCCTCTATACCCCATGGGATTTGTAGTTTCTTAACAAAGAAACGAGCGTGTGATACCATGCGGCCGGCGTCATAGAAGTATGCGCGGCATGTTGTGATGACCTCACCTATTAGGCCTACAAGCGGTCATGTGACTGTTATGTCCAATGAATTAATTGGACACCATCTGTAAGGTATATATACCAGGAGTGACTTATGGGAAATGTAGTCCTTTAATCAAGATGGCGGCCGCGTGATTACACATGCTTCATTTTTTTTGGTGAGTTATACTACACTTTCCTGTAGATCTTTATCTATATTGCATATCTTTGCATCTTAATTGGAGCTTTTGTTTATACAGACACTAAAGTTGATAAAAACGCCGCAGAGCGTCGAAACGCGTCCCAGTGTCTGTTTTTTACCTTGTGTGTTCCACTATACTTACCCAGCGTTATTCCCGGGATCCATCGTTGCACATAGGGTATGTCTATCATGTGTTTTTAATATATATTTTTTCAATAAACCTATGGAATATTAGTTACTCTTTGTGACTGTCTGGTCCCATTATTATTTTTTTGGGGCCCTGTGGACTCGATCCATGTGAGAAACCTGTGGATTTGTGTTTGTGGAAGAGGACCATAAAAAGAAACTGCTACGTATCCTGCATTACTCATCTAAGCTTACATGTAAGCACCATTTGGTCTTATCACGGTGGGGGTGCATCTGAATGGACTATTTGGATACTTTCTCAAGATCTACTTTTGTCCTGGGTTGGGACTAATATCACCTCTCCATCCGTTTCTGACACCTGTGGTGTACAACATTTATAACATTTACTGTATGACAAAAGAACATTTTTCTTTCTTTTTCTATGTTTTTACATATGGACTCATTGAGATACGTTTGGAATCTGTGAAAAAGGTTCATTATCCAGAACATCTCATTAGCGCGGATTTGTAAGGTCATTTTTTATGTTTATGATTATATTTGTAAGTTGGTGACATATATTGACCTTTTTCTGCTGCTATATGAGGCAGCGCCCAATGTTGTGAAAGTCTCTCCTATTTCCCATATTTCATCTCCACCCAGTGCTCGAAGTGTGCCGGTATGAAACGGTATGTCATACCGGCACTTCACTTCGGCACCCGGCGCTGAGACTGTCACTGTCCCAGCGCCAGTTAACAAGCGGCTGTGCTGCCTGTTTACACTTGGCTCCGGCCACGAGCCAATCATGGCTCGCGGACCGGTGGCCAATCAGCAGCGACCTGCAGCATATTGAATTTGGCCCTGGCCGCAAGCCAATCGGGGGCGGCTACGTGGCCGCCCATAATTGGCTGCCGGTCCGCGGCTGGAGCTAAATTCAATATGCTGCGCCGACGAGGAGTGAGGAGAAGAGGCGGGAGTAGCGCCGGTCAGAACTTGAAGGTTGCAGAGCGGCACTGGTCAGCAGAGTGCAGCGCCAGTAAGCAGACTTCAGAGCGGCACTGGTCAGCAGGGTGCAGCGCCGGTAAGCAGAGTGCTGAGCGGCACTGGTCAGCAGGGTGCAGCTCTGGTAAGCAGAGTGCAGAGCGGCACTGGTCAGCAGGGTGCAGCGCCGGTAAGCAGAGTGCAGAGCGGCACTGGTCAGCAGGGTGCAGCGCCAGTAAGCAGAGTGCAGCGCGGAGTAGTGTGTGCTAGAAGATGACCTAGGAGGGACGGAGGTGAGCTGGTAGCTGTGGTGTGAGGGCAGGTGAGCGGGTAGGTGCAATGGGAGGTATGAGGGTAGGTGAGATGTGAAGGCAGGTGAGCTGGAGCTGTGCTGTGAGGGGGGAGCGCTGGTGAGCTGGGGCTGTGCTGTGAGGTGGGAGGGCTGGTGAGCTGGGGCTGTGCTGTGAGGTGGGAGGGCTGGTGAGCTGGGGCTGTGCTGTGAGGTGGGAGGGCTGGTGAGCTGGGGCTGTGCTGTGAGGTGGGAGGGCTGGTGAGCTGGGGCTGTGCTGTGAGGTGGGAGGCCTGGTGAGCTGGGGCTGTGCTGTGAGGTGGGAGGGCTGGTGAGCTGGGGCTGTGATGTGAGGGGAGAGCTGGGGCTGTGCTGTGAGGTGGGAGGTCTGGTGAGCTGGGGCTGTGCTGTGAGGTGGGAGGGCTGGTGAGCTGGGGCTGTGCTGTGAGGTGGGAGGGCGCGTGAGCTTGGAGCTGTGATGTGAGTTGGGAGGGCAGGTGAGCTGGGAGCTGTGTTGAGGGTGCAGGAGAGCTGTGCTGTGAGGTGGGAGGGCAGGTGAGCTGGGGCTGTGCTGTGAGGTGGGAGGGCATGTGAGCTGGGGCTGTGCTGTGAGGTGTGAGGGCAGGTGAGCTGGGAGCTGTGATGTGAGCTGGGAGGGCGGGTGAGCTGGGAGCTGTGCTGGGAGGTGTGAGGGCAGGTGAGCTGGGAGCTGTGCTGGGAGGTGTGAAGGTGGGTGAGCTGGGAGCTGTGCAGTGAGGTGTGAGGGCAGGTGAGCTGGGAGCTGTGATGTGAGCTGGGAGGGCGGGTGAGCTGGGAGCTGTACTGGGAGGTGTGAGGGCAGGTGAGCTGGGAGCTGTGCTGGGAGGTGTGAAGGTGGGTGAGCTGGAAGCTGTGCAGTGAGGTGTGAGGGCAGGTGAGCTGGGAGCTGAGGAGTGAGGGCAGGTGAACTGTACTGGGAGGTGGGAGGTGAGCTGGGAGGTGTGCTGTGAGGGCAGGTGAGCTGGGAGCTATACTGTGAGCTGGGAGGGCAGGTTTGCTGGGAGCTGTGCTGGGAGATGTGAGGGCAGGTGAGCTGGGAGGTGTGAAGGCAGGCGAGCTGGGAGCTGTGCTGGGAAATGTGAGGGCGGGTGAACTGGGAGCTGTGCTGTGAGCTGGGAGGGCAGGTGAGCTGCGCAGTGAGGTTTGAGGGCAGGTGAGCTGGGAGGGGAGGAAGTGGGGTTATGGAAATATAAGGGGGGCTCAGGATTGGGCCTGCCTAAGTAAAGCCTCCCTGATATTTCCATACCCTCACTTCAAAATTTCCACTTCGACCACTGTCTCCACCATAGTTACATATCTATCAAATATGTCACAAATTAAGATATTTAACATAAATTAGTGATTGAAAATTATAGTCATATGCATACCAGTTATCCTACATTTAGGACTATTGAAAGAACTTAAAGTTCACATCTTTTAGGTCCCTGACACATTGGTGCTTTCCTGCAGTGTTCATAGAGGGTATGAGCAGAGGGTATGACTGCT
Organism: Taudactylus pleione; assembly: GCA_031769625.1. NCBI lineage: Eukaryota > Metazoa > Chordata > Amphibia > Anura > Myobatrachidae > Taudactylus > Taudactylus pleione. Next base: position 15,380,257 of record JAUIMM010000084.1, on the reverse strand, counting down.
ATAAGGCCAATGCTGGGTTGCCATTCCAAGGCACCTTGTTTTGCTGTTGACAGAACTGGGGCACCTTCTAAACATACTGTACATGGGTTCGATGCATGCTCTGTGATATCCAAATTATGGCACCGATCTTGTCCCACAATTTTACCATAGGCCCAATGATGCAATGTTTCACACCTATATATCAGTAGTAGCGTGTCTGGTACTGTCTGCTACAGTACATGAGGGGAGCCTAAGGGGAATTTACTAAGGCCGGATTTACTATTCAGCAGCTTGGAGGGTGATTAAAACCACCATCAATGTGCAGCTTTTAATATTTGCTAAACTGCTGCAAAACTACCAGAAAGTTGTGTGGAGGATTAATAAATGTATTATTAGTGCAATAAACATTGACTAAATAAAAGGTAAAAAAAAAATTATAATTACCTTATAAGGGCATTTAAATCTGATTAATATATGAGTAGCCTAAATACGTGATTTATTATATTAATAAACCAATATTATTTAGTAATTGTATAAGGTTTGTAATATGATTGATTTGGGGCCATTTGTGTTATTTATGATAGATGCAACAATTACTATTTTATGCCACTATAAATGGAGACCACATCACAAAGTATTGTTTTCCCCATCATCAATACATTTATTTGTTTCCTTTACCAATCATTCATATTTCCAGCTTAATATACTTTAAAAAAAAAAATTTAAATATTCAGTTGGAGCCCTAAGACATTTATTCAATAACAATAATGCCCTCATAAGATAACAATGAATCTTCTTTACCTCTTTTACCATAATGATTTCAGGCATAATAAATGTATGAGCCTCCCTTGTAGCTGTTTGGCAGATATTGATGATAGAAAGCTATTTGGGCTATCTCGCCTATCAGAAATACCTTATATGTTTGGTTGGTATTTCTGGCATTTGTTTGGTGGATCACAAATCCGCCACTTGACAAGTACGGTGGCCTCTATTCTATACTGGTGAAAGGCAGGACATCAATTTGTAGTGTTGAGTTTTGAACATTATGGTTTTGCTGCACTTTTGTGGCTTTTTTGGTCTATAGTAAAATTGTTGGTTTCAAAACCACCAACAAAAAGACAAAAAAACTGATTTCTACAAAGCAACCTTTAGTATGTTTCTCTCATGGGGGCCAACTCATTATCCTTAAAGTAGGTGAAAATATACAAGTTTCACCTACTTTTGTGAAAAGTAAGTTTTGTTCCCGTTCATTAAACAGGTAACTGTCATCCCCATAGTGGAACGTGGACCCAGAGCCGTAATGACATTTGACAGGCCCAAACAGCGCCCCTGACCTGTGGTGCCCTCTGCGATGGCCCTGGCCGCACTACCCTAGCTACGGCCCTGCGTGGACCCCATACACTTGTATGGAAACCTCCTTATAGAACTTGTGTAAATGTATCCCTCCCCCCCTAAGTCTCCTTTTTATAAAGCTGAAGGGGCCAGAAAAGGGCAGGTTATTTGGGCTGTGTTATCACACTGACTTGCTACACACTTCACATGTTCAATAAGCACTTTACACATGGAGCAGTGCCGGCTGGGGGAGGGGCAGGTTCACAAGGCAGCTCCCAGCTACTTCTTACTCCTTGTAACAAACATTTTGAGGTGTACTTTCCGGATGGGATCCTCGGGTAATCCCTGAAAGGCCCCATTGACTCATAGCCCCGCCCTCTGCCATGGGAGGGAGGGGCCTTTGGTGCCACTGCATAAGGTAGAATACATGTTAGGTTGGCTGCTGACGACAATGCACAATACACAGTATCAATTCCTCACCTCTCCAGGGACAGACTAGGGGCCAGAATCATGGCATGGCCATGCATCAAAGTGGTATGCTTAGTGCGGGCATGCTGCGAGTCACAGAGGCATGGGGTAGTGCCACACCCCATATCTGTATGCCAGCCAAGCACAGTGCTGGGAGGAGGAGCTTCTTGACCAGGCCTTCAGGGATTCAGACTTGCCCGTCAGGCCATCAGCCCTTCTGGCATTTGACAGAAGGGCCAGGTGGCCAGTCCAGCTTCACCTCTCTCCCTGCAGACTGATCATTGTAGACATTTTGATGGCATGCACATGCCAGATGAGGCAGCCCAGGAAGAGTGACCCTGACTCTGCCCCTGCACAGGACCAAACTATTTGTGTCTAATAAAACCTCACAAGGAAGTAGTTACAGCTCAGCTAATACAGAATTAGATTGTCATCCTCTCCTCATATAACCTCAGCACTTACCTAATTTTAGCTGCATTTCCAGCTTGCCATGATGTTTAATACATCCCTACATACACACCCACAAATGTCCCTTCCTTAAGCAGTTGTGTATGTATAAATAAATTCCAGGGTTTCATGCACCAAATATATTGCTCCTATCTTGAAGTGGTTTTTATTACTATATCAGAGGTTCCCAAACGCAGTCCTCAATGCACCCAACAGTTCAGGTTTTAGAGATATCCATGGCTGAGCACAGGTGCTTAAATCAAATAGACAGAGGTACTAATTAAGTCACCTGTGGTCAAGCATGGATATCCTTAAAACCTGGACTGTTAGCAGGGCCGGCCCCAGGGGGAGCCACGCCCTGTGCAGATATGGAAACCAATGCTCCCTTAAGCTGGCCACACACTAGACCAACTTACATCCAACCAGCCAACTTGTTGATTGGTTGGAATGAAAACCTGTTAACGTATGGGAATAAATGATGATCAGCAATTTTCTCCTAAATGCCAGAAAACAGATGAAAATGGTCGTTAGACAAGTTTGTTGTTTGAACAAATAGTTTAGATCAAACATTTAACAGTTTTGGTCCATTTTCCAGCGTTTGGGAGCAATTTGCTGATTGTATTCCTTACCAGATTTTCATTCCAACCAATCAACTAGTTGGCTGGTTGGACAGATAATCTTTAGATGTGTGGCTAGCTTTACCCTGCGCACGCGTTCGAAAAGGGACGTGGCCTAATTACCATAGGCCACGTCCCCCAAAATTACGCTATTTGAGGGAATGCCCGTATGGCATGCCTTCCATTTAATATCAGGCTAAGGGCGATCCCAGCACTCCTTCAGTAGCTGGACTTCTCCCAGCCCTCTTCCTGCACTGAATGGCGCGCGGCATCCATTCCTCTTCTTCGGGGACGGCACAGCTGCGGAGATGGGGATGCCCAATATCCGATCACTTTGGCCCCGCAGGTGGAACAGCGGGGCAGTGCCCAAAAAACGGGACTGTCCCACTGAAATCGGGATGGTTGGGAGGGGTGCACCCTCTATGGGGTGGCGCCCCTGTTTGACTGCACTGGTCGAATGTGCCTCGAGCCAGCCCTGGCTGTTAGGGTGCCTTGAGGACCGAGTTTAGGAACTTCTGTACAATATACAACAGTACCACACTGCAAATAACATCATCCCTCCTTAAGCTGCTGTCTTTATGCCCCCCCATGTGATTGTCATCTGCAACCCCACATATTGTCCACATACTCATTTCTTTATAATTAGCAGGACACCACCTGCATCCCCCCACCAAACACACACATACATTACACCCCTCAAGTAGCTTGGTGTTCAACATTATAAATAGCTGGTACCCCTATATTATATACTGTTCCCCTTCTCAATTGCTTTGATAGGGGTTTTGCAGAGTTTATTTTAGGCCCTTTAGAGAGTCCCCACTGACCCACTTTTAGGAATTGTGGCCTCCAAGGTAATTACGGCCCTTATCTGTATATCATTAATGCCTTGTAAATGACAGTGGATGATATTCAGAGGATGTGTTATAAAGACCTCAGTATTTAATTAAATTGCCATGCGTTCTTGGAATTGCAGTACTTTAGTTCTTACAATTTATGTTAATAGCTTAGCCATATTGGATTCTAAAGTTACTATCAGAAAATCTAATTCAGACATTAAATTCTGCAGCATTGCAATTGTTATTTCCCTGTCATCGACTTGGACTCCCACAGATGTTGAATGCGGAGATAAAGACAATGGGCGGGATGCATGACGCATCGCATTCAGGATGCAATGCATCCCACCGCTCTTCACGTGCATGCCGGCGTTAGTAATGTCGGTATGCATGAAGGAATGCTCAAAGGGCCACTCTCTCGGTAAGAGCTGTCTTTTGCAAATGAGGGACTTCCGGGTCCAAGACCGAGAAGCCTCTCAGGCGTGCTGCTGCGCATGCGCAGAAGGACACACATGCCACGGGGGGTGCTGGGAGGTCTTCAATAGGGTATCCCCAGCTAAAGGTAGCATTACCCACCGCATGCAAGCCTGGTGCATGTGAGAAATGCGGTCAAATCCACATTTTTGTGGTTTGACCGCATTTCTACCGTTGCTGCATCCCACCCAATATCTTGTCAATATAGTCATTCATACTTTTGTATTAACTCAATTTTGTATTATGAAGCACTCCTCACCTCAAGTTTATTCTCCTCATGATACCTTAATCTTCCTACACTGTCTGCAGGGCTCTCCACATGTCATATGCTGACACCTTCCCATGAATTATGGAATAATCATTTTGCTCCACACTCAAGCCTATTGTTTCCATGTTCCACATCATCAGGTTAGGATTGTCATCTGGATAACTGCTGGTCTTCCACAACTTCTTAATTTAAGTTGCATCTCCATAGCGAACTTCCATGTTCGCTATGGAGATGAACTTCTCAAATTTGATCATGATCATGCTGGATGCTGCTGCTGTGTACATGCTGTGTGCTGATCCAAACACAGGACTCACTGTGTACTTCACAGTCAGGGTACTATGGCGCTAGTGGTACCTGGGCCCATGACCTGTTGATATGTTCTATTGGTTTAAAATCATAGGAGGTTAACAATAGGCACCAGTAGAATGTGAATATGGACTTTAAGCCACAACAGTGATCGCTAACCAGGCTTGCAGGTTTATTGTAGGAATACAGTGATACAGTGGTACAGACAGTAATGGCATCTGCTTATTTAATCATGGTGGGATTAAGGGGAAGATGACAGGGGCGGTCACACTGGGGCCCCCACACACAAAATGGCCCCCACGCAGGGTTGTTGTGACCCTTCAATTATCGAGAACAGGTGCCCAGCAGCACCTGTTCCCGGACGGGGGATGCCGCGGTTGTCCTGCTTGCATGCATAGTGAGTACACTATTCCTAGTCTCCTAGTCATCAGCGTCATGTGACGTTATGCTGGTCGCTGATGAGGGGACTTGGGAGCTGCTTTGCGCTTTGTACACTAACTCTGCATGCAGAAGTTGAACACAGGTCCCAAAGGTGTGTACTCAGGGGCAATGGGCTGGTAGGGGTGTCCCAAAAAGGGTAGCACTGTGGGGCATATTGGGGGGGCAATGGGGCGTAGGGGTGTCCATTTTATTGTAGGGGCCCCCGCAACTTAGTAGCCCCGGTGCCCCCACAAGATTTAATCCAGCCCTTCTTACCACCCACTGCTTCACTAACTGGTGACTTAATATAATCATTAATTCTATTGTACAAACTTTAAGTTAAATTGAAGCATTAAGTAAGTTGTTATTATTTTTGTTGAGTTAGTTTGTATTATGCTGTTACTGTATGTTAAAAATATTTATATTTTTAACTACTTAAAACCTCCTTGTTTCACATGATAAGTAACAAACACAATATACCCCTATTTATAGAGCGCAGTGATACAATTGTATTATATTTAGATCTTTTAATCTTTCTTGGTAAATTTGGTGATTCAGACTAGGCAGGGGCGGAATGGGATGGAAAACCAGCCCGAGAAATCTGCGGTAGCAGCTGTAATGGGGGCGGGTCTGTTGAGGGGGCGGGGTCTGTGAAAGGAGGAAAATAATTCCATCCAGGGGCGGTGCTAGGGTGTTTGGAGCCCTCCTGCAAATTATTACATTTGTGCACGGTACACAAAGAGGTGTGGTCTCACAAAAGGGGGCATGGTCACACAATAGTATCCCTAATTCAAATTAAAACACACAGTAGTACAATCTTATTCACATTACACCGCACATAGGACCTCATTCAGAGTCGGTCGAATCGGCCGCATGGTCGTACGCCACCGATGTTTGCTATACTGCTCATGCGTAAAGTTCGCAATGCGCGTGCGCAAACTAGCCGCTACGATCAGAAATTTCTCTCTCCTTGAACACAGCCAGGTCGGTAGTTTGAGTGACAGATTGAGCCGTTTGTGGGTGGTAACAGGGGAAGGTGCTTGAAAACAGGGGAGTGGAGATCCGAACGCAGGCGTGCCTAATTATGCGAACAGCGTTTTATGGGAGTGCATACGGTTTATGGGAGTGCATAATTAAAAAAGTAGCGTCATGGCACATGTGACATGGGAGGTTTTTACACTGACATGATCGTAGAGCTTAAGAGAGGGTATGGTCAACCTTAAGCTCTACGACCATTTCCGATGGTCTCGATTAATCCTTATATGCCCGGAGATGACGTGCAATGCGTACGAGAAGGGGGCGTATTTTTTTTAATTCCGACCGCTTCCTCCCCTTGGTCGGCCAGCTACCGATCCGAACTTAGGGCCGCAACTTGCGAGGGAATCATTTGCATATCCGGCCCCTTTTCCCGTACGACCGTGCGGCCGCTTCGATCGACTCTGAATGAGGTCCATAGTGCCCATGATTCACATTACACCACATAGTAGTGTCCCCTATTCCCGTTATGACAGTAGTGCCCCTTATACACAATGCCCATAGTAGTGCCCCTTATGCAATGTCCAGATTAGTAGTGCCCCTTTTGCAATGCCCACAGTAGTAGTGGTGCTTTGCAATGCCCACAGTAGTAGTGGTGCCCCTTTTGCAATGCACCCTGTAGTAATAGTGTCCCTTTTGCAATGATCCCTATAGTAATAGTGCCCTATGCAATGCCCGCTGTAGTAGTATCCCTTATGCAGTGACCCCAGTATTTTTGCCCCTTACGCAGTACCCCCAGTAGTAGTGCCCCTTATACAGTGCCCCCAGTAGTAGTGCCCCTTATGCAGTGTCCCCAGTAGTAGTGTCCCTTACACATAAAGTCACAGACACACACACACACACAAAACACAATACTATACTTACCTGAAGCCCCGCTCCTGTGTCCACCACTGTCTAAGTACTGCGTCCTCGGGCTGGGCAATATGGGAGAGATGTCATCACGTCTCTCCCTTCACCCACTGCGGAAGCAGGAAGGCAGAGCTCAGGAGTGAGCTCCAGCCTCCGGCTGCCGCTTCAGGGAAGGAGCTGCTGGTCACCTGCTGGTAACAAAATCCTGGGACATGGAGTAGGTAGCGGCGGCTCCTCTCCAGGCCGCCACTTCCCTGCAGCGCAGGGCTGGATGGTTACGTTGCGCCGGCCATGGCCCTAACCCTCCCAACCCGTAGCCTACACCTAATCCCCTTAGTGCCTAAACCTAATCTATCAACCCCCCCTCACAGCCTAAACTTAACCCTCCCCTTAGTGCCTACCCCTAACTTTCTCCCTAACCTCAGTACTTACCTCCGGTAAAATGAATACACATATACATATTACCTTATTAAAGACATATATTATAAACATTTAAAATAAAATACTTACCTTTTTTTCTGCAACTATTTGCTTCTTCTGTTCTCACCACTCCTTATCAATTTATTTTTTTCAGCTGGATGGCATCGGCACTGGAGACTGCCTTTCTTCAGATAGCCAGGTCAGGTGGGGAGTAGAGCCATGTCAGATGGGGAGGGGAGGAGAGCCAGGTCAGGTGGGGGGGAGAGCCAGGTCAGGTGGGGAAGAGAAAAGAGCCAGGTGGGGAGGGGAAGATAGCCAGGTCAAGTGGGAAGGAGACGTGAAAGGAGGGGACTCGCGGAGGTCCAGGTCACTGGCCCGATTTGCAGATTTTTTAAAAAGGGGGCAGAGCCAAATGTCAGGAGGGGCGGAGCTTAGCTGTGGGCCGTGGCAGGCAGCTCCGGTAAAAGAATGCTTGGCAGGTCCGTGCAGGCTCCTGTGTCCTCCTGTGCTGTCTGCTGTGTGTGTGCAGGGCAAGGCAGATTGCTGCAGAGATGCCAGACTCCGAAGAGTGGTGACTGATGGACTCCACAAAGGCTTATGGGAGGAGCTGCTGTGGCTGGGCATGCGCAGCAACTCCCCCGGTGGCCATTTGGTTTATTTACTTCAGTGAGCTGCCCATCGGAGCCAAGCTCCAATCTCGCCAGCCCAGCCATTAGCAGTTCAGCAGGGGTGAGTGATGGAAGGGCGGTGGCCACTAAAGGGAACACAAGGGCCGGCTCAGCGGGAACCAGCCCAGTGTCCCAGCGGCCCAATCCGCCCCTGAGACAAGGGATGGACAAACGGCGGTCCCGTATCAACTTTTGCATTAATACAGTATCGGCAACACTGTATTTAATAACCGCAAATATGATTCATCTTCTCCAGCATCAATATCAATATTGCACATGTGCAGTTAAGGAGTCGGTAAGGTCTCGCTTGCACAGTTGGAGAATAAGGAAAAGGTTGCGCATACGAAGTTGGAGAATCAGGAGAATGTCACGCATGCACAGTTGGAGAATTAGCGGAAGGTCACACATGCACAGTTGGGGAGTCAGGGTAAGGACACACATGTGCAGTTGGAGAATTAGCTGAAGGTCACACATGGACAGTTGGAGAATAAGGGAAAGGTCATGCATGGACAGTTGGAGAATAAGGAAAAGGTTACACATGGACAGTTGGAGAATAAAGGTCAGGCATGCACAGTTGGAGAATAAGGGAAAGTGCACGCATGCACAGTAGGAGAATCAGGGTAAGGTCACTCATGCAGAGTTGGATAATAAGGGAAAGGACACACAAACACATTTGAAGAATCATGGTAAGGTCACTCATGCACAGTTGGAGAATAACGGAAAGGACACGCATATGAAGTTGGAGAATAAGGGAAAGCTCACGCTTGTACAGTTGGAGAATAAGGAAAAGGACACACATACACATTTGGAGAATCATGGTAAGGTCACTCATGCACAGTTGGAGAATAAGGGAAAGGACACGCATATGAAGTTGGAGAATAAGGAAAATGACACGCTTGCACAGTTGGAGAATCAGGGAAAGGTCACACATGCACAGTTGGAGAATCAGGGAAAGGTCACACATGCACAGTTGGAGAATCAGGAAAGGTCACACATGCACAGTTGGAGAATAAGGGAATGGACATGCTTGCACAGTTGGAGAATAAGTGAAAGGTCACGTTTGCACAGATGGAGAATAAGGGAAAGGTCATGCTTGCACAGTTGGTGAATAAGGGAAAGCACATGCATGCATAGTTGGAGAATCAGGGTAAGGTCACTCATGCACAGTTGGAGAATAAGGGAAATGTCACGCAGGGACAGTTGGAGAATAAGGGAAAGGACACGCATGCACAGTTGGAGAATAAGGGAAAGGACATGCATGGACAGTTGGAGAATAAAGGAAAGGACATGCTTGTACAGTTGGAGAATAAGGGAAAGGACACACATACACATTTGGAGAATCATGGTAAGGTCACTCATGCACAGTTGGAGATTAAGGGAAAGGACACTCATATGAAGTTGGAGAATAAGGGAAAGGATACGCTTGCACAGTTGGAGAATCAGGGAAAGGTCACACATGCACAGTTGGAGAATCAGGGAAAGGTCATGCATGCACAGTTGGAGAATAAGGGAAAGGACACTCATGCACAGTTGGAGAATAAGGGAAAGGTCACGCTTGCAGAGTTGGTGAATAAGGGAAAGCACATGCATGCACAGTTGGAGAATCAGGGTAAGGTCACTCATGCACAGTTGGAGAATCAGGGTAAGGTCACTCATGCACAGTTGGAGAATCAGGGAAAGGTCACACATGCACAGTTGGAGAATCAGGAAAGGTCACACATGCACAGTTGGAGAATAAGGGAAAGGTTGCACATACGCAGTTGAAGAATAAGGGAAAGCGCATGCATGTACAGTTGGAGAATAAGGGAAAGGTCACTCATGCACAGTTGGAGAATAAGGGAAAGGTCACGCTTGCAGAGTTGGTGAATAAGGGAAAGCACATGCATGCACAGTTGGAGAATCAGGGTAAGGTCACTCATGCACAGTTGGAGAATCAGGGTAAGGTCACTCATGCACAGTTGGAGAATCAGGGAAAGGTCAAACATGCACAGTTGGAGAATCAGGAAAGGTCACACATGCACAGTTGGAGAATAAGGGAAAGGTTGCACATACGCAGTTGAAGAATAAGGGAAAGCGCATGCATGTACAGTTGGAGAATAAGAGAAAGGTCACGCTTGCACAGTTGGAGTATAAGGGAAAGGTCACACTTGCACAGTTGGAGAATAAGGGAACGGACATGCTTGCACAGTTGGAGCATAAGGGAAAGGTCACTCATGCATAGTTGGAGAATAAGGGAAAGGACACGCATGTACAGTTGGAGAATAAGTGAAAGGTCATGCTTGCACAGTGGGGAATAAGGGAAAGGTCACGCTTGCACAGTTGGAGAATAAGGGAACGGACATGCTTGCACAGTTGGAGAATAAGGGAAAGGTCACTCATGCATAGTTGGAGAATAAGGGAAAGGACACGCATATGAAGTTGGAGAATAAGGAAAATGACACGCTTGCACAGTTGGAGAATAAGGGAAATGACGCGCATGTCCCGTTGGAGAATAAGGAAAGGTCACGCTTGCACAATTGGAGAATAAGGGAAAGGACATGCATGTACAGTTGGAGAATAAGGGAAAGGACATGCATGTACAGTTGGATAATAAGGGAAAGGTTGCGGTTGCAGTGTTGGAGAATATGGGAAAGGTTGCACATATGCAGTTGGAGAATCAGGGGAAAGTAACACATGCACAGTTCGGGAGTCAGGGAAAGGTCACGCATGTGCAGTTGAAGACAGCGAAAGGTCACACATGTGCAGTTGGAGAATCAGTGCAAGGTCACGCTTGTGCAGTTGGAGAATCTGCAGAAGGTCATAGAAGGTCATGCATGTGCAGTTGGAGAATCGGCGGAAGGTCACGCATGTGCAGATGGAGAATCGGCTGGAAGGTCACGCATGTGCAGTTGGAGAATCAGCGGAAGGTCACGCATGTGCAGTTGGAGAATTAGCGGAAGGTCACGTATGTGCGGTTTGGAGAATTGGCAGAAGGTCACGCATGTGCTGTTGGAGAATCGGCAGAAGGTTACACATGTGTAGTTGGAGAATAAGCGGAAGGCCACGCTTGTGCAGTTGGAAAATCATACACCGTGAAATGTATCACTCGTTTTGGTAATAAAACTCGTTAGTAAATGAGGCCCTATATTTTCAGTAAATATCAATAGTCTATTTACTCATTCTAACACTTAAAACTTTTTTTTTTAACCCATATTGCCAAAAAGTGTTTATTGAAGTTTAAAGAAAAGAAAAGATAAGCAAATGTGATTTTTCTTAAGCACCACAAAGTAATACTTTATGGTTCCTGTTTCACCAATAATTCACCTTTCCAAAATAATAAAATGCAGGATACTATGTATAGAGTTTGACAAAAAATATCTGCACTTGAAATAAAAATGGATTTTTCCTATGTATAGGAAGAATATGGGACCCCAAAAAGGCTACCATTATATATATGCTAGATCAGTGGTTCTCAAATTCTGTCCTCAGGACTCCACACAGGTCACATTTCCCAGGTCACCCAGCAGGTGCACAGGTGTATTCATAACTCACTGACACATTTTAAAAGATCCACAGGTGGAGCTAAATATTTCACTTGTTATTCTGTGGGAAGACCAGGAAAACATGCACTGTTTGGGGTCCTGATGAACCTGTGCACTAGACAACCAACTGCATTAAATATAGGATCATTTTTTTTTATTTAACACAAGATGGGAGAGTTAAGGGATAGAGGGGTCTATTTACTTAGCAGTTTTAGGAGACAGAGTGAAAAGTGATAAGAAAGTGATAAGGTGCTAGCCAATCAGCTTCCAACTGTCATTTTTCAAACACAGCAGAGATGTGAGATGACAGTTGGGAGCTGATCGGCTGGCACCTTATCACTTTCTTATCACTTTCAACTCTGTCTCTTAACACTTTTTAGTAAATAGACCCCTTAGATCTGTAGAAAATTTTATTATTTGTGTCCTGTGTTAGTTATTGTCTGCGTACCCTCCCACATGACCCTTCCATCAGGTAAAAAATGCTCTGCTCTTGGACTTCCCACCTGATTTGTGATTGCAGTCACCTGTGTTAAACTAGTTAATTGATGAGAAGGGTGTTTCTCCACAGGTGTCTGCAGTGCAAGGCATTTTGTACCTAATAGAATGGGTTAAGACTTATGTTGGAGGGTTTGTAAGACAATAATACCTCTTTTCCACCAAAAACCTGGGTCCGACCTGGGTTTTCAGACATGGTTCCAACCCAGGTCAGACACCGTTTACACAGCACCATCAATCTGGGTTATTCTCAGCTCAGCCCTGTTCACAATGAACCCGGGTCTGCCCTACTAAACTTGTGAGGTCATAGAAAGTAGGAGGTAACTGCTCCACAACCACCAATCAGCTAATTTTAGACATGACACTGCACCATTACCCAGGTCCATCCTGGGTCCAACCCTGGTAGCTACCTGGGTTGGATTGCCAGGTCACTTGACCTGGGTTATTTTTCAGGGACCCTTTTACACTGAGCTGTGACCTGGGTAGACCCAGCAAAAACCCAGGTTTTTGCTCCGGTGTAAAAGGGGTATAACTAACTACTAAGGGGCACATTGTTTGAAGACTCAGTGCCCCATGTGTGTGTGGGTCAGTATGGGAGAGATAGGGACAATGTGCCCTTCGTCCATCTTGGAAAACTATTTTTTTCTGGAGCGCTGGGCGATATTGTCTGGTGATTACAGGTGTTCACCAAACAATAACGGCTAAAGGGGCCACATAATTTTGAGTGACCCTACATTTACAGGTGTAATTATGGGCCCTCTCCCTATATGTGGAAAAAATATGTTTTCTATAGCATAGGGCAGCGGATTAAGACTCTGGGGGGCCCTAAAGAACAATATTTGTGGTGGGGCGATCGGGTCCTCATGCACATTCTTTCAGCATGCACACAAAAAGGTGGCATGGCTACGTGTCACACTCCTATTTCTTGTCACGCTGGGAACATGCTCACCGTTTCCCCAGACAAATGCAGTGAGCCAGTATAGGGTCCCCGCAGCAATACTCAGTCACAGGTAGGTGCAGTAAGCTTGGCCTGTGGTTTCTGGATTCAGGATACAGTGGGTCATAAAACAGGGATCAGCAACATGTTTCAGCCACTACTGTGGCCTTTTTCAAGCTGTATAGCTCCCAAATCATTGCTGGCCATATAAATAGTATGCACTTTGTGGTCATTGGATGTCAGTTTCTCTTCAGTTGATTAATTTTCTGCACGGAATTATAAGGCACGCATGTGTAAGTGCAGATCCAAAGGCTTTTGTTGAGAAACAAAATAACACTCTTATTTGTCTTTTATTGTTATTAATAAATATTATTTTAAGGGCTGGAAAACTTGATTTTGTTACCCCAATAGGACACAGCAGCACAGTTTTTTCTTGTTTATTGTATGTAATGTGGAGCGGGCAATTGCCCCTTTACTACTGCTGCAGCTGTGCCCTTATACCTCTGCTATGTCAAGCGCTGGGTATAAATTGTTTAAGTTCATATTAATTTGTATCTGTATCTACATTTAGCTTTATCCTCTATACTGAAAAATACTAATACATTTGTATATTGTAGCTGAGAAAACGTATTTATTATATTGATGTTAAATATTCTTTTCCTCCTCCTTCAGCATTATACGGTGGTAATTCTCAGCAAGCCATAGGGGAAATAAGTTGGTGGCAGTGTTGGTTACATAGTTGTCATTGTTACATAGATGATGACGTTGGTACAAAGATGATGGCGTTGGTACAAAATTGATGGCGTTGGTACAAAGTTGATGACGTTGGTACAAAGTTGATGGTGTTGGTACAAAGATGATGGCGTTGGTACAAAGATTACAGCGTTGGTACAAAGATGACGGCGTTGGTACAAAGTTGATGGTGTTGGTACATAGATGATGGTGTTGGTACAAAGTTGATGGTGTTGGTACAAAGATGATGGTGTTGGTACATAGATGATGGTGTTGGTACAAAGGTGATGGTACAAAGGTGCTGGCGTTGGTGAAGGCGTTGGTACAAAGGTGATGGTGTTGGTACAAAGGTGATGGTGTTGGTAGAAAGGTGATGGCATTAGTTGTTGTGGGTCATCACTAGATGCCGGGGCTAATTTTCTTATTTTTTCCTGGATGCCTTATTTTTCCTTCTTTTTGCCCGGATGGCTGGATGTTGATGCGGGTCTTTCCGTTTCCTTTCCCAGGCATAGTGTGGGTCATTTCTCATAATCTAGTAAACATAAAGAAAACTGTTATCCAGCTATTTAGGGTCACATTCAGCTCACGGTCTGCTAGTTGGACTTCCGCACTCTATAATAAAGGCTCACGTCTTGTGGGACCCTGAATCTGTTTTTATAGCCTGTGACTGTCAGATATGTAACACATTCTTGAAGAGCTGACCTAAAAAATAGCCTATTAAAAAAGTCACATGCAAAATATCATATTTCCACCCATATGTGAAGCTTGACATGCATTCTGGGCAGCAACAGTAACATAGGCACATGGATTACACCAGGCACACATCACAGGCACTTACAGTATGTCCCATTTGCACCCATGCTTAAACCATCTCCTTTATGTCTAATAAATGCATACACTCTTAGGTATAGGTACAGCTGCTAAAACCTCTCAAGAGCAAGTATATGTGTACCTGGACACACCATGCTGCAATGCAAGGGGTGAACAAACATTTATTAGTTGTTTTGCATGAAGGATAAATACTGGTTGCATAAAATGCTGGACGGGGGGGGACTATCAGAGGAAAACACCAGTCAATCACAAACAGTCTGCAAGTCCAGCAGCCATCATCATCATCATCCTTTACTTTACTGTACTTGGACAAAGTTAGAACTCCATTGCCCCCCTAACGCAGGAGAAAGGCATAGGTGGATATAGCATGTGTGCACCACTGTTCTGGGTACTCTCAGAGCAAATTCATGCAAGACTGAACATTTTCCCCATTTTCTTTGTTATATTTAATTACGGCTTTATGCATCATTACTGATATGTAGGAGATATTGCCAGTATCTCCTACATTATCATAACATAGGCAATGTGCAGTGGTCATCTGACTAAGGAGGATAACTCACAGCTATGTTAAAGCAGCTTTGAAAGTCATAGGGACATTGCCGGGACAGCCGTTTACACAACAGCTATTCCAGCTGACCATTCTTATTACATTCTGCTGATAAATAATTTCTTATTGCCTTGATTCGCAATGATAAGAATATAGGGTGATTGGGCTGACGATTGTATAGGTGCATATGACGGTGTAATGGTTAGCGTTACTGCCTCACAGCAATGAGGTCATGGGTTCAATTCCCACCATGGCTCTAACTGTGTGGAGTTTGTATATTCTCCTTGTGCTTGCGTGGGTTTCCTCCGGGTACTCCGGTTTCCTTCCACACTCCAAAAATATACTGGTAGGTTAATTGGCTCCCCACAAAAATTAACCCGTGTGTGTAGGTGTGTGTGCATATGATAGGGAATATAGAGTGTAAGATCCACTGGGGCAGGGACTGATGTGAAGGGCCAAAAATTCTCTCTGTTAAGCGCTGCGGAATATGTGTGCACTATATAAATAACTGGTAATAATAATAATATGCAGTAGCGTTGCAGGAATGTTAACAAATAAATGGCTTATAACGCTCCTGCAATGGTCAGAATCAGGAGGTTGCATCTTATGGGCTGTTTAATATTTGTCAGCCCTGAGCTCCTGATACCATAGAAGTCCGCACACACTGAGCTATGTGTGTACAGGCCTGACAGGGAGCATTTACCCAATCAGCAAAGTAATGGATTAGGTGTGTACTGTACCTAGCTTAAGGCAGAGACTCCATACCCTACATCACTGATCACACATCAGTAATAACTACGTTATATGTTTTTGTGCAACACACAAAGCTCATTACCCTTGCCAAATGCTCTAGAATGGGATTATGGGCCTGATTCAGAGCTGAACGCTCTGACCAGAGCGCTCGCTCTGAATCAGGGCCCTCCTACCTTTTTTCGGAGCGTCCTCTTGACCATCGCGACCTTCGGGCTTGTGACGGAGACCCTGCGGTAGGGTCTCGCTGCCGCAACCCTGGAGTGATTTTGGCTCTATCAGAGCCAAAATCACTCCCACTGACATCACTAGTGGGGCCAGCTTGAGACGGTAGGCGTTCCCATGGGAATGCCTCCATCTGGCAGGCACGCCCCCGGCACGCCCACCAAAGGGGGCGTGCTGTCAATCAACATCGACAGCATGCCCCCTTTGGTGCGAGACCCGGAGCGATGGAGAGCCCGTCGCTCTCCGGGTCTCGCGCATGCGCACGACGGAGCTCCCTCCGTCGTGCGCATGCACAGTGGGGGACATCGACCCGCTTGCGAGCGTACTGCCATTCACGAGCGGGTCTGAATGACCCCCTATGTTGGTTGGAATGACATGTTTATCAGATACATTACACATTACACTGCTTACAGAGAGGTTTTCTTAATGACTCCCATTATGGTCCATGAAATTCTCCTACATTTATTTATTCTAATAAATTACTCACCACTTCCAGTTATTCACGTGCAACAAATGTCCTGTGCTGCATCCTCACCCAAAACCTGTTCTTCAACATATCAAACGTCTCGAGTGGAATAGGAATGTCAGCATCACAGTACATTGTAAAGTAAGAGAAATTCTCCTCTTCCATTTGATTAGCCAGGAACCTGTGGAAACAGAAGACCACGAGAAGTAAGTCTGTGCCATCTAGCCATCAAATATGCAAATCATGTCTTAGTTTCCATCAATAGGACCTACCATTTCTGTCACAGGTCCCATTATGTTAAGTACAAGGCAATAAAGTAGACTGTGGTGTGGTAGGGGGAAGAGGGTGTATGTATCACTGGGTACAGCCCTTTGCTGGTGACAGTGCTGTAGAAGCTGCTGACCTCTTATTACTCTGCACAATGTAATAATGAGTTTTCTTGAAGGCAGGTGCTATAATATATAATATACAGTACCGCATGCAAGGGATGGGGGATTTGAGTACCCAGAAACCCACCCTGGACCATTTTTTTTTCAGATGGAGACAGCCTTGTTTTTGACTGTGCACCAGCCGCAGGCCACTCACCACGATCAGAGCTGCCCGGACACTGCCTGTTTAGTTGTGAGCGCTTCCGCATCAGGTGGCTTTTATATCACCTGACGTGGAAGCGCTGACAGCTGAACCGGCAGGGTCCGGGCAGCGTGCCGCAATTACAGTCCTCACAGGTACCTAGGAGGAGGTCTGCAGCTAGCAGCAGAACCCACACATGTGTGCAGGACTGGATTAAGGCTTGTGGGGGCCCTGAGGCAACTAAATTGTGGGGGCCCCACCAAGCCACACGGAGCCTACTTAACCCCACCCCACCCACCACACGGAGCCTAATCCTACTCCCCCATGTGTGTGTTAAACACACACGCACACACACATATATGATATATATATATAGATATATGTAGAAAATGTAATATATATATATAGATATATATATATCATACTAACACACACATATATAGTATACACACATAAACACATACAAACACACTAACACATATACATACACAGTATACACACACTAACACATATACAAATTAACACATGCATACACATATATACACACATACTGTATATACAATAGCACATACACATATATACACACAAACACAGTACAAACACTTACTTGTATCCAGCAGCTTCAGGTTGCTAATGGGGACGGGCAGCTCACATCATTAGGCTCTGCCCCCTCACGTTGTAATGCAGTGATTCGCGGTTGATTTGGGGGTGGGGCTTGTCATATTGGCTCTGCCCCCATTACGGCCGGTGAAGAGGGGAATTGGTCCATCGGGGGGGGGGGTTTCTAAGCACTCAGAAATCCCCCTGCGTGGTCAAGAGTGGGGGCCCCTCTGTGTGTGGGGGCCACAGGATGACCGACCCTGTCACCCCCCCTTAATCCAGACCTGCATGTGTGTGTAAGCAGCTATGGGAGGCGCTCTGAAGGGGCACCTCCTCCATTGTCCACAACATATTCACCCCACTTAGGGCTGTAACTATGTACCCGGAGTGTAATGTCGCGGCCGCCCAATACATGGCACCCCTTCCCGGCACCTGAGAAGCCACCATACACTAGTGGAGAGCTCAATGTCAGACCATCAGCTGCTGCCTTTGTCTATCTATAGCCTGTCTGCATGCGAATGCTACATTACAGTGTCAGCGGCTGTGACGCGGGGGCACTAAATTATAACTTGCCTCTGGGCATCTGGGATGAACTTACGCCACTGTGTAAGTATGCTATGTGCATGTATGCTCTATGTGTGTGTTTGTAAGTATGCTGTGTGTATATGCTACAGTATGTGTATGTATGCTGTGTGTATGTATGCCATGTGAATGCTATGCAGCAGGCTCCGTACATACTCAGAAAAGAACGGGGGCCAGCAGAGTGTTAAGTAACTATTACAGCTCTGGATATGTATCTCTGTGGCAGCTGGGTATATCCCCTACAGGGAGTATATAGCCCCAATATCTCACTTATAGCCCCTGTGTCATTTGGGCTGTTTAGTAAATGCATATAATCCTTTATTGTTCTTTATTGTTGGACATACAGTAATGGCTGTAGATAAGTAAATAGCCCCCGACTTGCCTAAGAAGTTTTCTAGGACATTTGGGGGCCTATTCATCGAAACATAATTATCACATGTGAGTTCAAACTAGGGGTGAGCGGGTTCGGATTTCTGAAATCCGAACCCCCCCCCGAGCCCCCCCGATCCGAGTCCGATCCGAATCAGGCTCGACTTTTCCCGCCTGACTCGGATCTGAAATCGAGGCAAAACGTCATCATCCCGCCTTCCGAGTCTCGCGGGTTTTGGATCCTATATAAGGTACCCGCGTCGGCGCCATTTTCTCACTCGGCTGTGGACAGTGAAGAGGGAGGGTGGGAGTTAGGGCTGTGTAGTGTAGTGTAGTGCTGCTGTTGTCCACTACTTCAAAGTCCATAGGGGCTGGCTGTGTTGTGCTGTGCTGCTGTTGTTAATAGTGTCATAAGTAAAGGGCCGGCTGGCTTGACCGTTAAGGGTGCTGTAACCCCCGAAAGTACACTCCAGTCCAAACCCCAAAAAAATTTATTTTCTGTGTTTGTGAATTGTGTGCGCAGTAGCCGCACGTGCATCAACAAAGTAGTGCCAAGCGTGCGCCTGTGTCATAAGTAAAGGGCCGGCTGGCTTGACCGTTAAGGGTGCTGTAACCCCCGAAAGTACACTCCAGTCCAAACCAAAAAAAAAATAATTTTCTGTGTTTGTGAATTGTGTGCGCAGTAGCCGCATGTGCATCAACAAAGTAGTGCCAAGCGTGCGCCTGTGTCATAAGTAAAGGGCCGGCTGGCTTGACCGTTAAAGGGTGCTGTAACCCCCAAAGTACACTCCAGTCCAAACCAAAAAAAAAATTATTTTCTGTGTTTGTGAATTGTGTGCGCAGTAGCCGCACGTGCATCAACAAAGTAGTGCCAAGCGTGCGCCTGTGTCATAACTAAAGGGCCGGCTGGCTTGACCGTTAAGGGTGCTGTAACCCCCGAAAGTACACTCCAGTCCAAACAAAAAAAAAAATTATTTTCTGTGTTTGTGAATTGTGTGCGCAGTAGCCGCATGTGCATCAACAAAGTAGTGCCAAGCGTGCGCCTGTGTCATAAGTAAAGGGCCGGCTGGCTTGACCGTTAAAGGGTGCTGTAACCCCCGAAAGTACACTCCAGTCCAAACCAAAAAAAATTTATTTTCTGTGTTTGTGAATTGTGTGCGCAGTAGCCGCACGTGCATCAACAAAGTAGTGCCAAGCGTGCGCCTGTGTCATAAGTAAAGGGCCGGCTGGCTTGACCGTTAAGGGTGCTGTAACCCCCGAAAGTACACTCCAGTCCAAACCAAAAAAAAAAATATTTTCTGTGTTTGTGAATTGTGTGCGCAGTAGCCGCACGTGCATCTACAAAGTAGTGCCAAGCGTGCGCCTGTGTCATAAGTAAAGGGCCGGCTGGCTTGACCGTTAAGGGTGCTGTAACCCCCGAAAGTACACTCCAGTCCAAACCAAAAAAAAAATTATTTTCTGTGTTTGTGAATTGTGTGCGCAGTAGCCGCACGTGCATCAACAAAGTAGTGCCAAGCGTGCGCCTGTGTCATAAGTAAAGGGCCGGCTGGCTTGACCGTTAAGGGTGCTGTAACCCCCGAAAGTACACTCCAGTCCAAACCAAAAAAAAAATTATTTTCTGTGTTTGTGAATTGTGTGCGCAGTAGCCGCATGTGCATCAACAAAGTAGTGCCAAGCGTGCGCCTGTGTCATAAGTAAAGGGCCGGCTGGCTTGACCGTTAAAGGGTGCTGTAACCCCCGAAAGTACACTCCAGTCCAAACCCAAAAAAAATTATTTTCTGTGTTTGTGAATTGTGTGCGCAGTAGCCGCACGTGCATCAACAAAGTAGTGCCAAGCGTGCGCCTGTGTCATAAGTAAAGGGCCGGCTGGCTTGACCGTTAAGGGTGCTGTAACCCCCGAAAGTACACTCCAGTCCAAACCAAAAAAAAAATTATTTTCTGTGTTTGTGAATTGTGTGCGCAGTAGCCGCACGTGCATCAACAAAGTAGTGCCAAGCGTGCGCCTGTGTCATAAGTAAAGGGCCGGCTGGCTTGACCGTTAAGGGTGCTGTAACCCCCGAAAGTACACTCCAGTCCAAACCAAAAAAAAAATTATTTTCTGTGTTTGTGAATTGTGTGCGCAGTAGCCGCACGTGCATCAACAAAGTAGTGCCAAGCGTGCGCCTGTGTCATAAGTAAAGGGCCGGCTGGCTTGACCGTTAAAGGGTGCTGTAACCCCCGAAAGTACACTCCAGTCCAAACCAAAAAAAAATTATTTTCTGTGTTTGTGAATTGTGTGCGCAGTAGCCGCACGTGCATCAACAAAGTAGTGCCAAGCGTGCGCCTGTGTCATAAGTAAAGGGCCGGCTGGCTTGACCGTTAAGGGTGCTGTAACCCCCGAAAGTACACTCCAGTCCAAACCAAAAAAAAAATTATTTTCTGTGTTTGTGAATTGTGTGCGCAGTAGCCGCATGTGCATCAACAAAGTAGTGCCAAGCGTGCGCCTGTGTCATAAGTAAAGGGCCGGCTGGCTTGACCGTTAAAGGGTGCTGTAACCCCCGAAAGTACACTCCAGTCCAAACCAAAAAAAAATTATTTTCTGTGTTTGTGAATTGTGTGCGCAGTAGCCGCACGTGCATCAACAAAGTAGTGCCAAGCGTGCGCCTGTGTCATAAGTAAAGGGCCGGCTGGCTTGACCGTTAAGGGTGCTGTAACCCCCAAAAGTACACTCCAGTCCAAACCAAAAAAAAAATTATTTTCTGTGTTTAGCCGCACGTATATATCAAATCGATATAACATAAATGGAGGACCAAACTTTCTCCGATAAAAATAAAATAGAGAAAGATCAAGAACCACTTCCTCCTAGTGCTGAAGCTGCTGCCACTAGTCATGACATAGACGATAACATGCCATCAACGTCGTCTGCCAAGGCCGATGCCCAATGTCATAGTAGAGGGCACATACAATCCCAAATGGCAAAGTTCAGGAAAATGACCTTGAAAAAGACATTTAAATCAGCTGAAGAGAAACGTAAACTTGCCAATATGCCATTTACGACACGGAGTGGCAAGGAACGGCTAAGGTCGATCCCTAGTATGTTCATGACTAGTGGTTCAGCTTCACATGACGATGGAAGCCCTCCTCCCACTAAAAAAATCAAAAGAGTTAAGCTGGCAAAAGCACAGCGAAGAACTGTGCTTTCTAAGAAGATATCACAAATCCCCAAGGAGAGTCCAAGTGTGGTGGTGGTTGCGATGCCTGACCTTCCCAGCACTGGACGGGAAGAGGTGGCTCTTTCCACCATTTGCACGCCCCCTGCAAGTGCTGAAAGGAGCACCCACAGTCCACTTGCTGATATGCAAATTGAAGATGTCACTGTTGAAGTACAACAGGATGAGGATACTGGTGTAGCTGGCGCTGAGGAGGAAGTTGGCGAGGAGGATTCTGATGGTGATGTGGTTTGTTTAAATCAGGCTCCGGGGGAGACAGTTGTTGTTTTGGGATGAAAAATCCCATCACGGTCATGCCTGGGCAGAAGACCAAACATTCCACCTCTTTGGTCTGGCAATATTTCTATCCAAATCCGGACAACAACTGTCTTGCCATATGTACCATATGTAAAGGTGAAATAAGTAGGGGTAGGGACGTCAACCACCTAGGAACATCCTCCCTTATACGGCACCTGCAGCGCGTTCATAAAAAGTTACTGTCAAGTTCAGAAACTTTGGCTAAGACCGTAAGCAGTCCAGGGACACCTAAATCCCGTTGTCCTGTTGTATCCAAGCGCCTGCAAACCACACCGTCAACTCCCTCCTCGTCAATTTCCTCCTTAGTCAGGATCGGAAGTAGTCCTGCAGGCCATGTCACTGGCATGACAGACTCTCCTATCCGGGATTCCTCTGGAGGATCCTGCATTGCTACGCCTACTGCTGCCGCTGCTGCTGTTGCTGCTGCTGGGAGTCGTTCATCATCCCAGAGAGGAAGTAGGAACACCACTACTTTTACTAAACAATTGACCCTCCAACAGTCCTTAGCGAGGAGGATGAAGTACGACAGCAGTCATCCTGAAGCAAAACGTATAACTGAGGCCTTGACTGCTATGTTGGTGTTAGACGTGCGTCCGGTATCCGCCATTAGTGCAGTGGGATTTAGACAATTGATGGAGGTAGTGTGTCCCCGGTTCCAAATCCCGTCTAGATTCCACTTCACTAGGCAGGCGATACCGAGACTGTACAGAAACGTCAGAAAAAGTGTCCTCAGTGTCCTGAAAAATGCCGTTGTACACAGTGTCCACTTAACCACGGACATGTGGACAAGTGGAACAGGGCAGACTAAGGACTATATGACTGTGACAGCCCACTGGGTAGATGTATCACCTTACGCAGCAACAGCAGCAGCGTCACCAGTAGCAGCATCTCAGAAACGCCAGCTCGTTACAAGGCAGGCTACGCTGTGTATCACCGGTTTCAGTAAGAGGCACACCGCCGACAACCTCTTAGAGAAACTGAGGGAAATCATCGCCCAGTGGCTTACCCCACTTAGACTCTCCTGGGGATTTGTGATATCTGACAACGCCACCAATATTGTGCGGGCATTACATCTGGGCAAATTCCAGCACGTCCCATGTTTTGCTCACACAATAAACTTGGTGGTGCAGAATTTTCTGAAAAGCGACAGGGGCGTGCAGGAGACGCTTTGGGTGGCCCGAAAATTTCTGGCCACTTTCGCCATTCAGCGACTGCGTGCCGAAGACTGGAGCGCCAGCAAACACTCTTGAACCTGCCCCGCCATCACCTGAAGCAAGAGGTTGTGACGCGGTGGAACTCAACCCTCTATATGCTTCAGAGGATGGAGGAGCAGCAAAAGGCCATACAAGCCTATACATCCACCTATGACATAGGCAAAGGAGGGGGTATGCACCTGACTCAAGCGCAGTGGAGAATGATTTCCGTGTTGTGCAAGGTTCTCCAGCCCTTCGAACTTGCCACACGTGAAGTCAGTTCAGACACAGCCAGCTTGAGTCAGATCATTCCCCTCCTCAGGCTTTTGCAGAAGCAGCTGGAGAAAGTGAAGGAGGAGCTAAGACGGAGCTATTCCGCTCGGCATGTGGGACTTGTGGATGAAGCCCTTCATTCGCTTTGCTAGGATTCCAGGGTGGTCAATCTGTTGAAATCAGACCACTACATTTTGGCCACCGTGCTTGATCCTAGGTTTAAAGCCGATGTGGTGTCTCTCTTTCCGGCCGACACAAGCCTGCAGAGGTGCAAAGACCTGCTGGTGAACACACTGTCAGCTGAAGCGGAACGTGACACGTCAACGGCTCCTTCTTCATTTTCTCCCGCAACTGGGGCTGCCAGGAAAAAACTTAGGTATCCTAAGCAACCCGCTGGCGGTGATGCAGGGCAGGCAGGACCAAGTTTGGACATCTGGTCCGGACTGAAGGACCTGGCAACAATTTCTGACATGTCTACTGTCACTGCAAATGATACTGTCACCATTGACAGAATGGTGGAGGATTACATCGGTGACAGCATCCAAGTAGGCATGTCAGACAGTCCATACCTGTACTGGCAGGAAAAAGAGGCAATTTGGAGGCCCCTGTACAAGCTGGCTCTATTTTACCTGAGTTGCCCCCCCTCCAGTGTGTACTCCGAAAGAGTGTTTAGTGCAGCCGGGAACCTTGTCAGCGAAAGGCGTAGGAGGTTGCTTCCACAGAATGTGGAGAAGATGATGTTCATCAAAATGAATTATCAGCTCTTCCAGGGAGACCAGCCTCCAGAAGGTACAGAGGGACCTGTGGTGGTGGATTCAAGTGGGGACGAGTTAATACTTTGTGAGGATGAGGATGTACACACTGAAGAGGGTGAGGAATCGGTGGATGAGGAGGATGAGGATGACATCTTGCCTACGTAGAGCCAGTTTGTGCAGGGACACATTAATTGCCAGCTTGTTTTGTGGGGGCCCAAACGAACCAATCATTTCAGCCACAGTTGTGTGGCAGACCCTGGCGCTGAAATGATTGATTTGTTAAAGTGTGCATGTCCTATTTATACAACATAAGGGTGGGTGGGAGGGCCCAAGGACAATTCCATCTTGCACTTCTTTTTTTTCTTTGCATTATGTACAGTTTGGGGCCTAGTTTTTCTAACTGCCATCCTGTCTGCTACTGCAGTATCACTCCTAGATGGGTCACGTGTTTGTGCCGCCCACTCGTGTCGCTTAGCATAGTCATCCAGCTACCTCGGTGCAACCTTTTGGACATAAAAACACTATTGTGAGGTGTTCAGAATAGACTGGAAATGAGTGGAAATTAAGGTTATTGAGGTTAATAATAGCATAGGAGCAGAGAAACCAACAAATTCTGTGATTTTAGCTGTTTTTATGCTTTTTTAAAAAAAAATACAGATCCAAAACACAAAACCCAGAACCCATAACACGGAAGGGTGGTTTTGGCAAAACCAATCCAGATCCAAAACATGAAGAAAGATCCAGATCCAAAACACAAAACACGAAAAGTGGCCGGTGCACACCCCTAGTTCAAACACAGTTTAGGAGGCTTTCATCATGCCTCCTGCCCTAAACTGTCACTTCCAAAAAACTGCTGTTTCTATGAAGCAGTATTTCGTAAGGGAGAAACTTTTCACTGCCTGTCTTACACAGGCTGCAGAATTCACTGCCCCCCCCGTATGATACGGGAACCCCCCCTCCCCTCCGCGGGTGTACAATCCAGCACCCCCTCCCCTTGCAGGTGTACAATCTGGCCCTCCCTCCCACCCCCCACAGGTGTGAGACCCCCTTCCCTTGCTGGTATCCGCCTGCTTCATGACGCTGCATCTCCGTAACCCGGCTCACCTATATTCTTTCGGTGAGCTGGGCCACATGTCGGCTGTGCAGACACAGCAGGGAGGGATCTGAATAGATCCATGTGCTGTGTGGCTGCCATGTAAATCTTCACAGGCTACCGTGTAAACAGCAGCCTGTGAAGATTATCGAAGGCTGAACGCCATCTCAGAGTGATGTTTAGTAACACCATCAAGTTCCAAAAAAATGCTTTTTCGGAACTTGATGAATGGCCCTGACACTTATTTTTTACAAAAGTATGTGAAAATGTAAATTTTTACATGCTTTTGTGAAAAATAAGTGATGATGAATAGGCCCCTTGGTCTCCAGATATACAGTAACTGAGTAATCAACAAATAAAAATACTTACAGAGCGCAGTAGAAATTGATGGAATTATACTCGCTCAGGGTCAGGTGGGCTCTCTGGAAGTAGGTGAACACCATGGCCAGTAAGTACTAGGATAGAAATACCAGTTACAGCATCAGAATGGAAAAATACATGTGTACATAGCCCAGCAGTCCTATCTTCCACTGTTCAGCTCCCTGTAGCTCAAAAGGCAAACTATTAGGGGCATGGCTGTGGGATTTGGTGACATGGAGGATCTAATGGGCTGTTTCTGAGCCATACCCAAAATGGCTGTAATTGTGGGCAGCTGCGGAAACCTGCAAAACTGTCAGAGCCAGATTAACAACAGGGCCACTAGGGTGGTTGCCCAGGGCCCCCCACACATCGCTACACAGGGCCGGCTCTAGGGGTGTTCGACCAGTGCGTTCAAACAGGGGCACCACCCATAGAGGGCACACCCCTCCCCAACATCCCGATTTCAGCAGGACAGTACTGTCCCACTATTCCACCCATGGGCCAAAGTGGCCCACGGGTGGTCAAATTGAGAGGTTGGGGACCCCCACCATCACAGCTGTGTGGCCATGCCAGACCCTGGTGTCCGAATGGATGCTGCGCGCATGCGCGCGGCATCCATTCAGTAACGGGAGAGGGGCTGGGGGAAGCCCAGCTACTCAGGCTCTCCCCAGCTAGCCCGACGGTATTTGGAGGTGTGCCATGCGGGCACGCCTCCAAATAATGCCACATAGGGGTGTGGCCTATGGTAATTAGACCACACCCCCATTTTTGGCGCTGTTGGAGCACACTGTAAAGAGCCGGCACAAGGTGCTCCAACTCCTGGAGCCGCCTCTGTTGCTACATCACCAGCATTGGGGGCACTGTGGCATATGTGTACTGAGGATCCTGTGTGGCATAATGTAAACTGGGCACACTACTTTGTTGTGCTGGGAATATTTACTCATTATACTTTTTTTAATAACATTGCCAGTATATATTATTGTAAATTTTATTGGCAGGGGCCCCCAGAAGTTAGTTGCCCTAGGGCCCCTATAAACATGAATCCATCCCTATTTACTACTTTATGCTAATGCGAGTATCTATGTAACTAATGAGGGGACAGTGGGTGTGCAAGCAGAAACCAGTGACACCCATTGACCTCACACCGGCAGCCTCAGCCGTCATCATTAGTGTCTGCCCCATGCTAGGTACAAGAGATGTGTGAGTAACAGGCTTCCCTTCCCCGTACACATGCCTTAGTAACTTGGAGCTTTTTATTTACCCCAACAACACTTCCACGATGCTCTACAAGTCAGGGTGGTTCCCAAATGCCCTATTACATGAAAACACCGATCTGGCCAATGTGGGACTGCCTCAGAATAGGACGGCATACACAATATTACGCAAAGTCGCTTCTGACGCAAATTGTCCACACTCAGGAGGGCATCTCATTACATCTCCCGGCAGCTGCAATATTTGCATATATTCGGATAGCAGATGAGTACATATTAGCAGCTGTGACGGCATTAACGTATAACTCTGATCAGCCCCAAGTCCAAAAATATTAAACATGACCTTTCACTGTTTACGTTTGCATTACCCTGGTAATAGGTAATATCAGCCTGGTTACTATATATTACACACTACAAATCTAAGATAGTAATGGTGACGTAACAATAAAATAAATACCTTGTCTGACATTCTCATGGTCTTATCCAATTTAAGGAATGCTTTGATGGTACTTTCTTCTGCAAACAAAAAAATTAAATATTCAAATCCTATATACTATAATGGGGAATATTTCTATACTCATTTCCTACAGGTAACAGAACATAAGTTGGTGCTGCCCATAGAAGCCATTTGGACATTTACTCTCATTTTTAAACCACTAGGAAATGACAGAATCTCATTGGATAAAAGGTATACCTGCCTTCCTACAGTTACCAATAACGTACTCATCATGCTATTAATGTAGTCATGTAACGTATTAGACAAAACTTTGCTAGGAAAATTTGTCATACTAATGTTGGATCAGGACTGCTGGGTAGCTGGCAGAGGGCTGACTCTGGGCACAATACAGGACAGGCGGGGATGGATTATATGTGCTCTTTAATCTGTTATCACAGGAACACAACAGGCACCAGCATATCAAAGGCACTTCCAGGCTCTTAATAGTGATGATAATTATTTGCTCAATGCTTATCCCCTCCCCATTAGAATGTAAGCTCTCACAAGTAGGGACCTCTTCCCTCATGTGCTACTCCTTACACTTTCTTGTACTCCTTACTCCTCATAAGGGCACCTAACACGTCTCTGCCAACTCCCTACTGCTTATTGTGAGTGTTTTAATCACTATTGCAGCAATGTATATAGGCCCTCATTCAGAGCCGTACGCTCTGAGCAGAGCGCACGCTCTGAATGAGGGCCGGGCTCCATTTTCATGGAGCGTCCTCCTGGACGCTCGTATAGCTGTGGGTCACCACCCACAGGCTATACGAGCGTGCTTTGTGATGGCCGCGATGGTCGAGACCATCGCGACCATCGAATTTGCGAGCCGGAGCCTGCGGTTGAGGTTTTCAACCGCAAGCTCCAGAGTGATTTTGGCTCTATCAGAGCCAAAATCACTCCCACTGACATCACTAGTGATGTCAGTGGGCCGGCTTCTGACGGGAGGTGTTCCCGTGGGAACGCCCCCGTCAGGGAGGCACGCCCCCGGCACGCCCACCAAAGGGGGCGTGCTGTCAATCAACATTGACAGCACGCCCCCTTTGATCGGACACAACGAGCGAAGGACTTTCCTTCGCTCGTCGCGTCTGGCGCATGCGCACGACGGAGCTCCCTCCGTCGTGTGCATGCTCAGTGCATAACATCGACCCACTTGCGAGCGGACAGCCGCTCGCGAGTGGGTCTGAATCAGGCCCATAATGTCCTTCACTGTACTGTAAATTACTTGTTTGTTTTTTTTGTTCACTTATTAGTTTTCTGTACTGTGTAGGGCGCTGCGGAACACTTGTGGCGCTATATAAATAAAGGATAATACTAATAATAATAATAATTATAAAGGCTCTTAATAGTGATGATAATTATTTGCTCAATGCTTATAAGGGCTGTTACTTTAATTACCTACAAATACACAAGGCAGTGATGTTAGTCCTCTCTGTACTGCCATTTTTCAGTTATCTGAGATCTATCCAGGGCTTCATGTATTTCTAATAAGAAAATTATCATTGCATCCCTTATAAATAATATACAAAAGGGCGATATTGTGTAATACACTGATCTGTTGTACCCATTCTACTTTACACAAATAACCCCTTACAGGAGCTTGCCCTTCCTCTTACAAGTTCCTGACAATCAGGGATAGATTGTTAAAGTGGCCCTGGAAAAAATGATAAAAGTGACCTCAGGTAGGTGGGACCAGTTCACCTGTGGGCATTGCCAACACAAATGTAGGTGGGGTTAGAATAACATTTTCCTAGCAGTATACAATAAAAATATAAATCACATAATTTCTGCCTAACTGTACCCAAAACTTACAGCATCATACTGACATACAATACATAGATCACCCCAGTAGACCACCATACAATACAGAGTGCATGTGCAATACAGTCAGAAACCTAGTGACCACAATATAATACAAAGCATGTAAAAGGGACAGGCCTCCAGAGAAGAGGTAGGGGTGGTGCACTGTAGCAGACTGCATGGCCAATACCTTTAACACTTTAATCAGATGGCCGAGGATCAGTCCCGATGAGTGAGTCAGGTGCTGGGTAACAATCAGCAAATGATTAAAAAAAAGCCTTCATCCAGCCACACAGCCATCAGCCTATTGAAAAAAGTCCAAATAAGGCCTATGGCCAACACACCCCTGATCACATTTCACATAACAATAATTATTGCTGGCTGTATATTGTGATTTATTTACATCGGGAAGAATATTATTATAGGAATATTATTTGAACAATACATTTTATATGAATAAAATAAGGGTACTATGGCACTAGTGGTACCTGGGCCCATGACCTGTTGATATGTTCTATTGGTTTAAATCATAGGAGGTTAACAATAGGCACCAGCGGAATGTGAATATGGACTTTAAGCCACAACAGTGATCGCTAACCAGGCTTGCAGGTTTATTGTAGGAATACAGTGATACAGTGGTACAGACAGTAATGGCAGCGGTCCCGTATCGACTTTTGCATTAATACAGTATCGGCAACACTGTATTTAATAACCGCAAATATGATTCATCTTCTCCAGGATCAATATCAATATTGCACATGTGCAGTTAAGGAGTCGGTAAGGTCTCGCTTGCACAGTTGGAGAATAAGGGAAAGGTCACGCTTGCACAGTTGGAGAGTAAGGGAAAGGTCACGCATGCACAGTTGGAGAATAAGGAAAAGGTTGCGCATACGAAATTGGAGAATCAGGAGAAGGTCACGCATGCACAGTTGGAGAATTAGCGGAAGGTCACACATGCACAGTTGGGGAGTCAGGGTAAGGACACACATGTGCAGTTGGAGAATTAGCTGAAGGTCATGCCTGTGCAGTTGGAGAATTAGCAGAAGGTCACGCATGCACAGTTGGAGAATAAGGGAAAGGTCATGCTTGCGCAGTTGGAGAATAGGGGAAAGGTCACACATGGACAGTTGGAGAATAAGGGAAAGGTCATGCATGGACAGTTGGAGCATAAGGAAAAGGTTACACATGGACAGTTGGAGAATAAAGGTCAGGCATGCACAGTTGGAGAATAAGGGAAAGTGCATGCATGCACAGTTGGAGAATAAGGGAAAGGTCACGCATGCACAGTTGGAGAATCAGGGTAAGGTCACTCATGCATAGTAGGAGAATCAGGGTAAGATCACTCATGCAGAGTTGGATAATAAGGGAAAGGACACACATACACATTTGGAGAATCATGGTAAGGTCACTCATGCACAGTTGGAGAATAAGGGAAAGGACACGCATATGAAGTTGGAGAATAAGGGAAAGGTCACGCTTGCACAGTTGGAGAATAAGGGAAAGGACATGCTTGTACAGTTGCAGAATAAGGGAAAGGACACACATACACATTTGGAGAATCATGGTAAGGTTACTCATGCACAGTTGGAGAATAAGGGAAAGGACACGCATATGAAGTTGGAGAATAAGGAAAAGGACACGCTTGCACAGTTGGAGAATCAGGGAAAGGTCACACATGCACAGTTGGAGAATCAGGGAAAGGTCACGCATGCACAGTTGGAGAATAAGGGAAAGGACATGCTTGCACAGTTGGAGAATAAGGGAAAGGTCACGTTTGCACAGTTGGAGAATAAGGGAAAGGTCACGCTTGCACAGTTGGTGAATAAGGGAAAGCACATGCATGCACAGTTGGAGACTTAGGGTAAGGTCACTCATGCACAGTTGGAGAATAAGGGAAATGTCACGCAGGGACAGTAGGAGAATAAGGGAAAGGACACGCATGCACAGTTGGAGAATAAGGGAAAGGACATGCATGGACAGTTAGAGAATAAGGGAAAGGTCACGCTTGCACAGTTGGAGAATCAGGGTAAGGTCACAATTGGAGAATAAGGGAAAGGTTGCACATACACAGTTGAAGAATAAGGGAAAGCGCATGCATGTACAGTTGGAGAATAAGAGAAAGGTCACACTTGCACATTTGGAGAATAAGGGAAAGGACACGCTTGCACAGTTGGAGAATAAGGGAAAGGACACGCTTGCACAGTTGGAGAATAAGGGAAAGGTTGCAAATACACAGTTGAAGAATAAGGGAAAGCGCATGCATGTACAGTTGGAGAATAAGAGAAAGGTCACGCTTGCACAGTTGGAGTATAAGGGAAAGGTCACACTTGCACATTTGGAGAATAAGGGAAAGGACACGCTTGCACAGTTGGAGAATAAGGGAACGGACATGCTTGCACAGTTGGAGAATAATGGAAAGGTCACTCATGCATAGTTGGAGAATAAGGGAAAGGAGACGCATGTACAGTTGGAGAATAAGTGATAGGTCGTGCTTGCACAGTGGGGAATAAGGGAAAGGTCACGCTTGCACAGTTGGAGAATAAGGGAACGGACATACTTGCACAGTTGGAGAATAAGGGAAAGGTCACTCATGCATAGTTGGAGAATAAGGGAAAGGACATGCATGTACAGTTGGAGAATAAGTGAAAAGTCATGCTTGCACAGTTGGAGAATAAGGGAAAGGACACGCATGTACCGTTGGAGAATAAGGAAAGGTCACGCTTGCACAGTTGGAGAATAAGGGAAAGGACATGCATGTACAGTTGGAGAATAAGGGAAAGGACATGCATGTACAGTTGGATAATAAGGGAAAGGTCGCGGTTGCACTGTTGGAGAATATGGGAAAGGTTGCGCATATGCAGTTGGAGAATCAGGGGAAAGTCACACATGTGTAGTTGGAGAATAGGCGGAAGGTTACACATGTGCAGTTGAAGAATTAGTGGAAGGTCACGCATATGCAATTGGAGAATCAACAGAAGGTCACACGTGCAGTTGGAGAATGAGTGGAAGGTCACACATGTGCAGTTGGAGAATCAGTGGAAGGTCATGCATGTGCAGTTGGAGAATCGGAAGGTCACGCATGTGCAGATGGAGAATCGGCCGGAAGGTCACACATGTGCAGTTGGAGAATCAGCGGAAGGTCACGCATGTGCAGTTGGAGAATTAGCGGAAGGTCATGTATGTGCGGTTTGGAGAATTGGCAGAAGGTCACGCATGTGCTGTTGGAGAATCGGCAGAAGGTTACACATGTGTAGTTGGAGAATAAGCGGAAGGCCACGCTTGTGCAGTTGGAAAATCATACACCGTGAAATGTATCACTCGTTTTGGTAATAAAACTCATTAGTAAATGAGGCCCTATATTTTCAGTAAATATCAATAGTTTATTTACTCATTCTAACACTTAAAACTTTTTTTTTTTTTTAACCCATATGGCCAAAAAGTGTTTATTGAAGTTTTAAGAAAAGAAAAGATAAGCAAATAAGCACCACAAAGAAATACTTTATGGTTCCTGTTTCACCAATAATTCACCTTTCCAAAATAATAAAATGCAGGATACTATGTGTAGATTTTGACAAAAAATATCTGCACTTGAAATAAAAATGGATTTTTCCTATGTATAGGAAGAATATGGGAGCCCAACAAGGCTACCATTATATATATGCTAGA
Source organism: Taudactylus pleione (assembly GCA_031769625.1). Classification (NCBI taxonomy): domain Eukaryota; kingdom Metazoa; phylum Chordata; class Amphibia; order Anura; family Myobatrachidae; genus Taudactylus; species Taudactylus pleione. The sequence goes on along the minus strand of JAUIMM010000084.1, from coordinate 15,347,166 downwards.
TCAGTGGTTCTCAAATTCTGTCCTCAGGACTCCACACAGGTCACATTTCCCAGGTCACCCAGCAGGTGCACAGGTGTATTCATAACTCACTGACACATTTTAAAAGATCCACAGGTGGAGCTAAATATTTCACTTGTTATTCTGTGGGAAAACCAGGAAAACATGCACTGTTTGGGGTCCTGATGACCAAGTTGAGAACCTGTGCACTAGACAACCAACTGCATTAAATATAGGATCAGTTGGGAGCTGATCGGCTGGCACCTTATCACTTTCTTATCACTTTCAACTCTGTCTCTTAACACTTCTTAGTAAATAGACCCCTTAGATCTGTAGAAAATTTTATTATTTGTGTCCTGTGTTAGTTATTGTCTGCGTACCCTCCCACATGACCCTTCCATCAGGTAAAAAATGCTCTGCTCTTGGACTTCCCACCTGATTTGTGATTGCAGTCACCTGTGTTAAACTAGTTAATTGATGAGAAGGGTGTTTCTCCACAGGTGTCTGCAGTGCAAGGCATTTTGTACCTAATAGAATGGGTTAAGACTTATGTTGGAGGGTTTGTAAGACAATAATACCTCTTTTCCACCAAAAACCCGGGTCCGACCTGGGTTTTCAGACATGGTTCCAACCCAGGTCAGACACCGTTTACACAGCACCATCAATCTGGGTTATTCTCAGCTCAGCCCTGTTCACAATGAACCCGGGTCTGCCCTACTAAACTTGTGAGGTCATAGAAAGTGGGAGGTAACTGCTCCACAACCACCAATCAGCTAATTTTAGACATGACACTGCACCATTACCCAGGTCCATCCTGGGTCCAACCCTGGTAGCTACCTGGGTTGGATTGCCGGGTCACTTGACCTGGGTTATTTTTCAGGGACCCTTTTACACTGAGCTGTGACCCGGGTAAACCCAGGTTTTTGCTCCGGTGTAAAAGGGGTATAACTAACTACTAAGGGGCACATTGTTTGAAGACTCAGTGCCCCATGTGTGTGTGGGTCAGTATGGGAGAGATAGGGACAATGTGCCCTTCCTCCATCTTGGAAAACTATTTTTTTCTGGAGCGCTGGGCGATATTGTCTGGTGATTACAGGTGTTCACCAAACAATAACGGCTAAAGGGGCCACATAATTTTGAGTGACCCTACATTTACAGGTGTAATTATGGGCGTGATAGGGCACATAGTGCCCTCTCCCCATATGTGGAAAAAATATGTTTTCTATAGCATAGGGCAGCGGATTAAGACTCTGGGGGGCCCTAAAGAACAATAGTTGTGATGGGGCGATCGGGTCCTCATGCACATTCTTTCAGCATGCACACAAAAAGGTGGCATGGCTACGTGTCACACTCCTATTTCCTGTCACACTGGGAACATGCTCACCGCTTCCCCAGACAAATGCAGTGAGCCAGTATAGGGTCCCCGCAGCAATACTCAGTCACAGGTAGGTGCAGTAAGCTTGGCCTGTGGTTTCTGGATTCAGGATACAGTGGGGCATAAAACAGGGATCAGCAACATGTTTCAGCCACTACTGTGGCCTATTTCAAGCTGTATAGCTCCCAAATCATTGCTGGCCATATAAATAGTATGCACTTTGTGGTCATTGGATGTCAGTTTCTCTTCAGTTGATTAATTTTCTGCACGGAATTATAAGGCACGCATGTGTAAGTGCAGATCCAAAGGCTTTTGTTGAGAAACAAAATAACACTCTTATTTGTCTTTTATTGTTATAAATATTATTTTAAGGGCTGGAAAACTTGATTTTGTTACCCCAATAGGACACAGCAGCACAGTTTTTTCTTGTTTATTGTATGTAATGTGGAGCGGGCAATTGCCCCTTTACTACTGCTGCAGCTGTGCCCTTATACCTCTGCTATGTCAAGCGCTGGGTATAAATTGTTTAAGTTCATATTAATTTGTATCTGTATCTACATTTAGCTTTATCCTCTATACTGAAAAATACTAATACATTTTATATACTGTAGCTGAGAAAACTTATTTATTATATTGATGTTAAATATTCTTTTCCTCCTCCTTCAGCATTATACGGTGGTAATTCTCAGCAAGCCATAGGGGAAATAAGTTGGTGGCAGTGTTGGTTACATAGTTGTCATTGTTACATAGATGATGACGTTGGTACAAAGATGATGGCGTTGGTTCAAAATTGATGGCGTTGGTACAAAGTTGATGACGTTGGTACAAAGTTGATGCTGTTGGTACAAAGATGATGGTGTTGATACATGGATGATGGTGTTGATACATGGATGATGGTGTTGGTACAAAGATGACGGCGTTGGTACAAAGATGAGGGCGTTGGTACAAAGTTGATGGTGTTGGTACAAAGATGATGGTGTTGGTACATAGATGATGATGTTGGTACAAAGGTGATGGTACAAAGGTGCTGGCATTGGTGATGGCGTTGGTACAAAGGTGATGGTGTTGGTACAGAGGTGATGGTGTTGGTAGAAAGGTGATGGCATTAGTTGTTGTGGGTCATCACTAGATGCTGGGGCTAATTTTCTTATTTTTTCCTGGATGCCTTATTTTTTTCTTCTTTTTGCCCGGATGGCTGGATGTTGATGCGGGTCTTTCCGTTTCCTTTCCCAGGCATAGTGTGGGTCATTTCTCATAATCTAGTAAACATAAAGAAAACTGTTATCCAGCTATTGAGGGTCACATTCAGCTCACGGTCTGCTAGTTGGACTTCCGCACTCTATAATAAAGGCTCACGTCTTGTTGGACCCTGAATCTGTTTTTATAGCCTGTGACTGTCAGATATGTAACACATTCTTGAAGAGCTGACCTAAAAAATAGCCTATTAAAAAAGTCACATGCAAAATATCATATTTCCACCCATATGTGAAGCTTGACATGCATTCTGGGCAGCAACAGTAACATACGCACCTGGATTATGCCAGGCACACATCACAGGCACTTACAGTATGTCCCATTTGCACCCATGCTTAAACCATCTCCTTTATGTCTAATAAATGCATACACTCTTAGGTATAGGTACAGCTGCTAAAACCTCTCAAGAGCAAGTATCTGTGTACCTGGACACACCATGCTGCAATGCAAGGGGTGAACAAACATTTATTAGTTGTTTTGCATGAAGGATAAATATTGGTTGCATAAAATGCTGGACGGGGGGGGGGGACTATCAGAGGAAAACACCAGTCAATCACAAAAAGTCTGCAAGTCCAGCAGCCATCATCATCATCATCCCTTACTTTACTGTACTTGGACAAAGTTAGAACTCCATTGCCCCCCTAATGCAGGAGAAAGGCATAGGTGGATATAGCATGTGTGCACCACTGTTCTACCCAATCAGCAGAGTAATGGATTAGGTGTGTACTGTACCTAGCTTAAGGCAGAGACTCCATACCCTACATCACTGATCACACATCAGTAATAACTACGTTATATGGTTTTGTGCGACACACAAAGCTCATTACCCTTGCCAAATGCTCTAGAATGGGATTATGGGCCTGATTCAGAGCTGAACGCTCTGACCAGAGCGCTCGCTCTGAATCAGGGCCCTCCTCCTACGTTCTCTTGACCATCGCGACCATCGGGCTTGCGACGGAGACCCTGCGGTAGGGTCTCGCTGCCGCAAGCCCTGGAGTGATTTTGGCTCTATCAGAGCCAAAATCACTCCCACTGACATCACTAGTGGGGCCGGCTTGAGATGGTAGACGTTCCCATGGGAACGCCTCTGTCTGGCAGGCACGCCCCCAGCACGCCCACCAAAGGGGGCGTGCTGTCAATCAACATCGACAGCACGCCCCCTTTGGTGCGAGACCCGGAGCGATGGAGAGCCCGTCGCTCTCCGGGTCTCGCGCATGCGCACGACGGAGCTCCCTCTGTCGTGCGCATGCACAGTGGGGGACATCGACCCGCTTGCGAGCGTACTGCCACTCACGAGCGGCTCTGAATGACCCCCTATGTTGGTTTAAATGACATGTTTATCAGATACATTACACATTACACTGCTTACAGAGAGGTTTTCTTAATGACTCCCATTATGGTCCATGAAATTCTCCTACATTTATTCTAATAAATTACTCACCACTTCCAGTTCTTCACGTGCAACAAATGTCCTGTGCTGCATCCTCACCCAAAACCTGTTCTTCAACATGTCAAACGTCTCGAGTGGAATAGGAATGTCAGCATCACAGTACATTGTAAAGTAAGAGAAATTCTCCTCTTCCATTTGATTAGCCAGGAACCTGTGGAAACAGAAGACCACGAGAAGCAAGTCTGTGCCATCTAGCCATCAAATGTGCAAATCATGTCTTAGTTTCCATCAATAGGACCTACCATTTCTGTCACAGGTCCCATTATGTTAAGTACAAGGCAATAAAGTAGACTGTGGTGTGGTAGGGGGAAGAGGGTGTATGTATCACTGGGTACAGCCCTTTGCTGGTGACAGTGCTGTAGATGCTGCTGACCTCTTATTACTCTGCACAATGTAATAATGAGTTTTCTTGAAGGCAGGTGATATAATATATAATATATAGTACCGCATGCAAGGGATGGGGGATTTGAGTACCCAGAAACCCACCCTGGACCATTTTTTTTTCAGATGGTACAGCCTTGTTTTTGACTGTGCACCAGCCGCAGGCCACCCACCACGATCAGAGCTGCCCGGACACTGCCTGTTTAGTTGTGAGCGCTTCCGCGTCAGGTGGCTTTTATATCACCTGACGTGGAAGCGCTGACAGCTGAACCGGCAGGGTCCGGGCAGCGTGCCGCAATTACAGTCCTCACAGGCACCTAGGAGGAGGTCTGCAGCTAGCAGCAGAACCCACACATGTGTGCAGGACTGGATTAAGGCTTGTGGGGGCCCTGGGGCAACTAAATTGTGGGGGCCCCCACCAAGCCACACGGAGCTTACTTAACCCCACCCCACCCACCACACGGAGCCTAATCCTACTCCCCCATGTGTGTGTTAAACACGCACGCACACACACACATATATATGATATATATATATAGATATATGTAGAAAATGTAATATATATATAGATATACATATATCATACTAACACACACATATATAGTATACACACATAAACACATACAAACACACTAACACATATACATACACAGTATACACACACTAACACATATACATATTAACACATGCATACACATATATACACACATACTGTATATACAATAGCACATACACATATATACACACAAACACAGTACAAACACTTACTTGTATCCAGCAGCTTCAGGTTGCTAATGGGGACGGGCAGCTCACATCATTAGGCTCTGCCCCCTCACGCTGTAATGCAGTGATTCGCGGTTGATTTCGGGGTGGGGCTTGTCATATTGGCTCTGCCCCCATTACGGCCGGTGAAGAGGGGAATTGGTCCATCGGGGGGGTGGTTTCTAAGCACTCAGAAATCCCCCAGCGTGGTCAAGAGTGGGGGCCCCTCTGTGTGTGGGGGCCACAGGATGACCGCCCCTGTCACCCCCCCTTAATCCAGACCTGCGTGTGTGTGTAAGCAGCTATGGGAGGCGTTCTGAAGGGGCACCTCCTCCATTGTCCACAACATATTCACCCCACTTACGGCTGTAACTGTGTACCCGGAGTGTAATGTCACGGCCGCCCAATACATGGCACCCCTTCCCGGCACCTGAGAAGCCACCATACACTAGTGGAGAGCTCTATGTCAGACCATCAGCTGCTGCCTTTGTCTATCTATAGCCTGTCTGCATGCGAATGCTACATTACGGTGTCAGCGGCTGTGACGCGGGGGCACTAAATTATAACTTGCCTCTGGGCATCTGGGATGAACTTAATGCCACTGTGTAAGTATGCTATGTGCATGTATGCTCTATGTGTGTGTTTGTAAGTATGCTGTGTGTATATGCTACAGTATGTGTATGTATGCTGTGTGTATGTATGCCATGTGAATGCTATGCAGCAGGCTCTGTACATACTCAGAAAAGAACGGGGGCCAGCAGAGTGATAAGTAACTATTACAGCTCTGGATATGTATCTCTGTGGCAGCTGGGTATATCCCCTACAGGGAGTATATAGCCCCAATATCTCACTTATAGCCCCTGTGTCATTTGGGCTGTTTAGTAAATGCATATAATCCTTTATTGTTCTTTATTGTTGGACATACAGTAATGGCTGTAGATAAGTAAACAGCCCCCGACTTGCCTAAGAAGTTTTCTAGGACATTTGGGGGCCTATTCATCGAAACATAATTATCACATGTGAGTTCAAACACAGTTTAGGAGGCTTTCATCATGCCTCCTGCCCTAAACTATCACTTCCAAAAAACTGCTGTTTCTATGAAGCAGTATTTCGTAAGGGAGAAACTTTTCACTGCCTGTCTTACACAGGCTGCTGAATTCACTGCCCCTCCGTATGATACGGGAACCCCCCTTCCCCTCCGCGGGTGTACAATCCAGCACCCCCTCCCCTTGCAGGTGTACAATCTGGCCCTCCCTCCCACCCCCCACAGGTGTGAGACCCCCTTCCCTTGCTGGTATCCGCCTGCTTCATGACGCTGCATCTCTGTAACCCGGCTCACCTATATTCTTTCGGTGAGCTGGGCCACATGTCGGCTGTGCAGACACAGCAGGGAGGGATCTGAATAGATCCATGTGCTGTGTGGCTGCCATGTAAATCTTCACAGGCTACCGTGTAAACAGCAGCCTGTGAAGATTATCGGAGGCTGAACGCCATCTCAGAGTGATGTTCAGTAACACCATCAAGTTCCAAAAAAATGCTTTTTCGGAACTTGATGAATGGCCCTGACACTTATTTTTTACAAAAGTATGTGAAAATGTAAATTTTTACATGCTTTTGTGAAAAATAAGTGATGATGAATAGGCCCCTTGGTCTCCAGATATACAGTAACTGAGTAATCAACAAATAAAAATACTTACAGAGCGCAGTAGAAATTGATGGAATTATACTCGCTCAGGGTCAGGTGGGCTCTCTGGAAGTAGGTGAACACCATGGCCAGTAAGTACTAGGATAGAAATACCAGTTACAGCGTCAGAATGGAAAAATACATGTGTACATAGCCCAGCAGTCCTATCTTCCACTGTTCAGCTCCCTGTAGCTCAAAAGGCAAACTATTGGGGGCATGGCTGTGGGATTTGGTGACATGGAGGATCTAATGGGCTGTTTCTGAGTCATACCCAAAATGGCTGTAATTGTGGGCAGCTGCGGAAACCTGCAAAACTGTCAGAGCCAGATTGACAACAGGGCCACTAGGATGGTTGCCCAGGGCCCCCCACACATCGCTACACAGGGCCGGCTCTAGGGGTGTGCGACCAGTGCGTTCAAACAGGGGCACCACCCATAGAGGGCCCACCCATCCCCAACATCCCGATTTCAGCAGGACAGTACTGTCCCACTATTCCACCCATGGGCCAAAGTGGCCCACGGGTGGTCAAATTGGGAGGTTGGGGACCCCCACCATCACAGCTGTGTGGCCGTGCCAGACCCTGGTGTCCGAATGGATGCTGCGCGCATGCGCGCGGCATCCATTCAGTAACGGGAGAGGGGCTGGGGGAAGCCCAGCTACTCAGGCTCTCCCCAGCTAGCCCGACGGTATTTGGAGACGTGCCATGCGGGCACGCCTCCAAATAATGCCACATAGGGGCGTGGCCTATGGTAATTAGACCACACCCCCATATTTGGCGCTGTTGGAGTGCACTGTAAAGAGCCGGCACAAGATGCTCCAACTCCTGGAGCCGCCTCTGTTGCTACATCACCAGCATTGGGGGCACTGTGGCATATGTGTACTGAGGATCCTGTGTGGCATAATGTAAACTGGGCACACTACATTGTTGTGCTGGGAATATTTACTCATTATACTTTTTTTAATAACATTGCCAGTATATATTATTGTCAATTTTATTGGCAGGGGCCCCCAGAAGTTAGTTGCCCTAGGGCCCCTATAAACATGAATCCATCCCTATTTACTACTTTATGCTAATGCGAGTATCTATGTAATTAATGAGGGGACAGTGGGTGTGCAAGCGGAAACCAGTGACGCCCATTGACCTCACACCGGCAGCCTCAGCCGTCATCATTAGTGTCTGCCCCATGCTAGGTACAAGAGATGTGTGAGTAACAGGCTTCCCTTCCCCGTACACATGCCTTAGTAACTTGGAGCTTTTTATTCACCTCAACAACACTTCCACGATGCTCTACAAGTCAGGGTGGTTCCCAAATGCCCTATTACATGAAAACACCGATCTGGCCAATGTGGGACTGCCTCAGAATAGGACGGCATACACAATACTACGGAAAGTCGCTTCTGACGCAAATTGTCCACACTCAGGAGGACATCTCATTACATCTCCCGGCAGCTGCAATATTTGCATATATTCGGATAGCAGATGAGTACACATTAGCAGCTGTGACGGCATTAACGTATAACTCTGATCAGCCCCAAGTCCAAAAATATTAAACATGACCTTTCACTGTTTTCGTTTGCATTACCCTGGTAATAGGTAATATCAGCCTGGTTACTATATACTACACACTACAAATCTAAGATAGTAATGGTGACATAACAGTAAAATAAATACCTTGTCTGACATTCTCATGGTCTTATCCAATTTAAGGAATGCTTTGATGGTACTTTCTTCTGCAAACAAAAAAATAAAATATTGAAATCCTATATACTATAATGGGGAATATTTCTATACTAATTTCCTACAGGTAACAGAACATAAGTTGGTGTTGCCCATAGAAGCCATTTGGACATTTACTCTCATTTTTAAACCACTAAGAAATGACAGAATCTCATTGGATGAAAGGTATACCTGCCTTCCTACAGTTACCCATAACGTACTCATCATGCTATTAATGTAGTCATGTAACATATTAGACAAAACTTTGCTAGGGAAATTTGTCATACTAATGTTGGATCAGGACTGCTGGGTAGCTGGCAGAGGGCTGACTCTGGGCACAATACAGGACAGGCGGGGATGGATTATATGTGCTCTTTAACACAACAGGGACCAGCATATCAAAGGCACTTCCAGGCTCTTAATAGTGATGATAATTATTTGCTCAATGCTTATCAATGCTTATCCCCTCCCCATTAGAATGTAAGCTCTCACAAGCAGGGACCTCTTCCCTAATGTGCTACTCCTTACACTTTCTTGTACTCCTTACTCCTCATAAGGGCACCTAACACATCTCTGCCAACTCCCTACTGCTTATTGTGAGTGTTTTAATCACTATTGCAGAAATGTATATAATGTCCTTCACTGTACTGTAAGTTACTTGTTTGTTTTTTATGTTCACTTATTAGTTTTCTGTACTATGTAGGGCGCTGCAGAACACTTGTGGCGCTATATAAACGTAGGATAATACTAATAATAATTATAAAGGCTCTTAATAGTGATGATAATTATTTGCTCAATGCTTATAAGGTCTGTTACTTTAATTACCTACAAATAAACAAGGCAGTGATGTTAGTCCTCTCTGTACTGCCATTTTTCAGTTATCTGAGATCTATCCGGGGCTTCATGTATTTCTAATAAGAAAATTTTCATTGCATCCCTTATAAATATACAAAAGGGCGATATTGTGTAATACACTGATCTGTTGTACCCATTCTACTTTACACAAATAACCCCTTACAGGAGCTTGCCCTTCCTCTTACAAGTTCCTGACAATCAGGGATAGATTGTTAAAGTGGCCCTGCAAAAAATTATAAAAGTGACCTCAGTTAGATGGGACCAGTTCACCTGTGGGCATTGCCAACACAAATGTAGGTGGGGTTAGAATAACATTTTCCTAGCAGTGTACAATAAAAATATAAATCACATAATTTCTGCCTAACTGTACCCAAAACTTACAGCATCATACTGACATACAATACATAGATCACCCCAGTAGACCACCGTACAATACAGAGTGCATGTGCAATACAGTCAGAAACCTAGTGACCACAATATAATACAAAGCATGTAAAAGGGACAGGCCTCCAGAGAAGAGGTAGGGGTGGTGCACTGTAGCAGACTGCATGGCCAATACCTTTAACACTTTATTCAGATGGCCGAGGATCAGTCCTGATGAGTGAGTCAGGTGCTGGGTAACAATCAGCAAATGATTAAAAAAAAAGCCTTCATCCAGCCACACAGCCATCAGCCTATTGAAAAAAGTCCAAGTAAGGCCTATGGCCAACACACCCCTGATCACATTTCACATAACAATAATTATTGCTGGCTGTATATTGTGATTTATTTACATCGGGAAGAATATTATTATAGGAATATTATTTGAACAATACATTTTATATGAATAATTCAAACCCAGAACCATTTTCAAGGTTTTGCTAGGAATAAGTTTTTATTCTACATAAAATGAAATGGTATATGTGCAGTATAGTCTCTTATTAATGTTGTTTGTGGTCCTAATAAATGTTAGTAAATGATAAGACAGCCTTACCCAGCAATCTGTAGAAGGCTTCCTTCTCATATCCTAGGTGAGGAGACGGGGAATGGCGGCTCAGATCTTCATAGAGGTTTAGTTTTCTCTTCTTTGCTGTGGGTGTCTGGGCTGTTGTCCTGTGCGATAAATGAATCTCTATTATATATGGTAATAATAATACATATTTTCATATGAAAGATAAGGGAAGTAATTCAGCACCCAGAAACGGCCCCACTTCCATTAATGTAGAAAAGCCCCTGTCTGTTCCCCAGCACATGAGGGACATAGATAAATGCAGGTGTGTTGGGACCATTTAAACACTGTTTTCTGCGCATCCATAAATTAGCCTTTGCGTTCTTACTCGCAGTAGGAGAGCTCTCTGTGTGTCTGGAGAATCGCTATGTCTGCGACAGTGTAATCTTACTGAGAAAGCAAATGGCCACTTTATCTGCATTTGATGTTCGTGATTTTGTGCACGAGTAGCGGATGTGAGATGCTGTCAGTGGGCGTCTCTAAGCACTGGATGGCAAGTGGGTCATTAGCATATTTTCGCAATTGCAATCCGTGAGAGATTGCAGGTGCGATGGCATTTGCCTCCACATCTGAATCAGGCTCAGTACCCAAGATAATTATTTTAACTTCTTCATAATATTTGACATAAGGATTAACTACTCACAGTCAGCATCACAATGTTTATCCCCTTACAGTATCCTATAAGCTACTATATATAGTGACTGGCTCATTGTACTTACCCAGTGTCCATTTCTCTGCCACTCGCTCACATGCACCAAGTATTGTATCAAAATAAAAGAAACTTAAAAATGTGGTTTATCTTAAAATCCACAATTAATTGAAATAAAGATGTAAAAAAACATAAATTTAAAAAGTTTAAATCGTAAAATATCTAATTTATTTTTATATATAAAATAATAATAAAAAAATTAAACTCTTATACTATTAAAATAACTTATATATTTTATCTAAAAATGTTATAATAAAAATTATAAAATATAAATATTATGTATAATAAAATAAGTGTAAATGAATAAATATAATTCAATTCTTCTGGTCAGGCAGATGTGACAACTGTCAGGAACCTGAGCTCACAGACAGTCTAAACAACTGGCGTTGCCCTGGCAACCTGTTGTGCAGTGATGGTGCTAGTGCTGTTGCCATGGCTACAACCAGACTTAAAGGACCACTGATGCTAAAAACTACGTTACATAAGGGAACAACAGTAACATTTATAAGGCCAGATGTACTAAGCTCTGTGAAGTGATACAGTGGAGAATGATAAACGACCAACCAATAAGGTCCCAACTGTCATTTTTCATACACAGCCTTTAACATGACAGTTGGGAGCTGAGTGGCTGATCGTTTATCACGTTCCACTTTATCACTTTCCAGAGCTTAGTACATCTCCACCATAGTTACATATCTATCAAATATGTCACAAGTTCAGATATTTAACATAAATTAGTGATTGAAAATTATAGTCATATGCATACCAGTTATCCTGCATTTAGGACTATTGAAAGAACTTAAAGTTCACATCTTTTAGGTCCCTGACACATTGGTGTATTCCTGCAGTGTTCATAGAGGGTATGAGCAGAGGGTATGACAGCTATAAGGCCAATGCTGGGTTACCATTCCAAGGCACCTTGTTTTGCTGTTGACAGAACTGGGGCACCTTCTAAACATACTGTACATGGGTTCGATGCATGCTCTGTGATATCCAAATTATGGCACCGATCTTGTCCCTCAATTTTACCATGGGTCCAATGATGCAATGTTTCACACCTATATATCAGTAGTAGCGTGTCTGGTACTGTCTGCTACAGTATATGAGGGAAGCCTAAGGGGAATTTACAAAGGCCGTATTTACTATTCAGCAGCTTGGAGGGTGACTAAAACCACCATCAATGTGCAGCTTTTAATATTTGCTAAACTGCTGCAAAACTACCAGTAAGTTATGTGGAGGATTAATAAATGTATTATTAGTGCAATAATCATTGACTGAATAAAAGGGAAAAAAATATATAATTACCTTATAAGGGCATTTAAATCTGATTAATATATGAGTAGCCTAAATAAGTGATTTATTATATTAATAAACCAATATTATTTAGTAATTGTATAAGGTTTGTAATATGATTAATATTGGGGCCATTTGTGTTATTATGATAGATGCAACAATTACTATTTTATGCCACTATAAATGGAGACCACATCACAAAGTATTGTTTTCCCCATCAGCAATACATTTATTTGTTTCCTTTACCAATCATTCATATTTCCAGCTTAATATACTTAATACATGGTAAAAATTCAGTTGGAGCCCTAAGACATTTATTCAATAACAATAATGCCCTCATAAGATAACAATGAATCTTCTTTACCTCTTATACCATAATGATTTCAGGCATAATAAATGTATGAGCCTCCCTGGTAGCTGTTTGGCAGATAGTGATGATAGAAAGCTGTTTGGGCTATCTCGCCTATCAGAAATACCTTATATGTTTAGTTGGTATTTCTGGCATTTGTTTGGTGGATCACAAATCCGCCACTTGACAAGCACGGTGGCCTCTATTCTATACTGGTGAAAGGCAGGGCATCAATTGTAGTGTTGAGTTTTGAAAATTATGGTTTTGCTGCACTTTTGTGGCTTTTTTGGTCTATAGTAAAATTGTTGGTTTCAAAACCACCAACAAAAAGACAAAAAAACTGATTTCTACAAACCAACCTTTAGTATGTTTCTCTCATAGGGGCCAACTCATTATCCTTAAAATAGGTGAAAATAAACAAGTTTCACCTACTTTTGTGAAAAGTAAGTTTTGTTAACGTTCATTAAACAGGTAACTGTCATCCCCATAGTGGAACGTGGACCCCATACACTTGTATGGAAACCTCCTTATAGAACTTGTGTAAATTTATCCCTCCCCCCCTAAGTCTCCTTTTTATAAAGCTGAAGGGGCCAGAAAAGGGCAGGTTATTTGGGCTGTGTTGTCACACTGACTTGCTACACACTTCACATGTTCAATAAGCACTTTACACATGGAGCAGTGCCGGCTGGGGGAGGGACAGGTTCACAAGGCAGCTCCCAGCTACTTCTTACTCCTTGTAACAAACATTTTGAGGTGTACTTTACGGATGGGATCCTCGGGTAATTCCCGAAAGGCCCCATTGACGCATAGCCCAGCCCTCTACCATGGGAGGGAGGGGCCTTTGGTGCCACTGCATAAGGTAGAATACATGTTAGGTGGGCTGCTGACGACAATGCACAATACACAGTATCAATTCCTCACCTCTCCAGGGACAGACTAGGGGCCAGAATCATGGCATGGCCATGCATCAGAGGGGTATGCTTAGTGTGGGCATGCTGCGAGTCACAGAGGCATGGGGTAGTGCCACACCCCATATCTGTATGCCAGCCAAGCACAGTGATGGGAGGAGGAGCTTCTTGACCAGGCCTTCAGGGATTCAGACTTGCCCGTCAGGCCATCAGCCCTTCTGGCATTTGACAGAAGGGCCAGGTGGCCAGTCCAGCTGCACCTCTCTCCCTGCAGACTGATCATTGTAGACATTTTGATGGCATGCACATGCAAGGTGAGGCAGCCCAGGAAGAGTGACCCTGACTCTGCCCCTGCACAGGACCAAACTATTTGTGTCTAATAAAACCTCACAAGGAAGTAGTTAAAGCTCAGCTAATACAGAATTAGATTGTCATCCTCTCCTCATATAACCTCAGCACTTACCTAATTTAGCTGCATTTCCAGCTTGCCATGATGTTTAATACATCCCTACATACACACCCACAAATGTCCCTTCCTTAAGCAGTTGTGTATGTATAAATAAATTCCAGGGTTTCATGCACCATAGATATTGCTCCTATCTTAAAGTGGTTTTTATTACTATATCAGAGGTTCCCAAATGCAGTCCTCAATGCACCCAACAGTTCAGGTTTTAGAGATATCCATGGCTGAGCACAGGTGCTTAAATCAAATAGACAGAGGTACTAATTAAGTCACCTGTGGTCAAGCATGGATATCCTTAAAACCTGGACTGATAGCAGGGCCGACTCCAGGAGGAGCCACGCCCTGTGCAGATATGGAATCCAATGGTCCCTTACCCTGTGCACGCGTTCGAAAAGGGATGTGGCCTAATTACCATAGGCCACATCCCCCCAAATTATGCTATTTGATGGCTTACCCATATGGCATGCCTCCCATTTAATATCAGTAGCTGGACTTCCCCCAGCCCTCTTCCTGCACTGAATGGTGCACGGCATCCATTTCTCTTCTTCGGGGCTGGCACAGCTGCGGCAATGGGGGTGTCCAATCTCCCGACCACAGGCAGGACACTTTGGCCCTCAGGTGGAACAGCGGGGCAGTGCCCAAAAACGGGACTGTCCCGCTGAAATCGGGATGGTTTGGAGGGGTGTGCCCTCTATGGGGTGGCGCCCCGGTTTGACCGCACTGGTCGCACGTGCCTCGAGCCGGCCCTGACTGTTAGGGTGCCTTGAGGACCGAGTTTGGGAACTTTTATACAATATACAATAGTACCACACTGCAAATAACATCATCCCTCCTTAAGCTGCTGTCTTTA
This sequence comes from Taudactylus pleione, assembly GCA_031769625.1. NCBI lineage: Eukaryota > Metazoa > Chordata > Amphibia > Anura > Myobatrachidae > Taudactylus > Taudactylus pleione. The sequence continues at coordinate 15,332,131 of JAUIMM010000084.1, read as the reverse complement.
TGCCCCCCCATGTGATTGTCATTATCTGCAACCCCACATATTGTCCACATCCTCCTTTCTTTATAATTAGCAGGACACCACCTGCATCCCCCCACCAAACACACACATATATTGCACCCCTCAAGTAGCTTGGTGTTCAACATTATAAAGAGCTGGTACCCCTATATTATATGGTTCCCCTTCTCAATTGCTTTGATAGGGGTTCTGCAGAGTTTATTATTGGCCCTTTAGAGAGTCCTCACTGACCCACTCTTAGGAATTGTGGCCCCCAAGGTAATTACGGCCCTTATCTGTATATCATTAATGCCTTGTAAATGACACTGGGTGATATTCAGAGGATGTGTTATAAAGACCTCAGTATTTAATTCAATTGCCATGCGTTCTTGGAATTGCAGTACTTTAGTTCTTACAATTTATGTTAATAGCTTAGCCATATTGGATTCTAAAGTTACTATCAGAAAATCTAATTCAGACGTTAAATTCTGCAGCATTGCAATTGTTATTTCCCTGTCTTCGACTTGGACTCCCACAGATGTTGAATGCGGAGATAAAGACAATGGGTGGGATGCATGACGCATCGCATTCAGGATGCGATGCATTCGTGCCGCTCTTCGCATGCATGCCGGCGTTAGTAATGTCAGTATGCATGAAGGAATGCACAAAAGGCCACTCTCTCGGTAAGAGCTGTCCTTTGCAAATGAGGGACTTCTGGGTCCAAGACCCAGAAGCCTCTCAGGCGTGCTGCTGCGCATGCGCAGAAGGACACACATGCCGCGGGGGGGTGCTGCGAGGGCTTCAATAGGGTAACCCCAGCTAAAGGTGGCATTACCCACCGCATGCAAGCCTGGTACATGTGAGAAATGCGATCAAACCCTCATTTTTGTGGTTTGACCGCATTTCTACCGTTGCTGCATCCCACCCAATATCTTGCCAATATAGTCATTCATACTTTTGTAGTAACTCAATTTAGTGTTATAAAGCACTCCTCGCCTCAAGTTTATTCTCCTCATGATACCTTTACCTTCCTACAATGTCTGCAGGGCTCTCCACATGTCATATGCTGACACCTTCCCATGAATTATGGAATAATCATTTTGCTCCACACTCAAGCCTATTGTTTCCATGTTCCACATCATCAGGTTAGGATTGTCATCTGGATAACTGGTGGTCTTCCACAACCTCTTAATTTAAGTTGCATCTCCATAGCGAACTTCCATGTTCGCTATGGAGATGAACCTCTCAAATTTGATCATAATCATGCTGGATACTGCTGCTGTGTACATGCTGTTTGCTGAATCAAACACAGGACTCACTGTGTACTTCACAATCAGGGTACTATGGCGCTAGTGGTACCTGGGCCCATGACCTGTTGATATGTTCTATTGGTTTAAAATCATAGGAGGTTAACAATAGGCACCAGCGGAATGTGAATATGGACTTTAAGCCACAACAGTGATCGCTAACCAGGCTTGCAGGTTTATTGTAGGAATACAGTGATACAGACAGTAATGGCATCTGCTCATGTAATCATGGTGGGATTAAGGGGAAGATGACAGGGGCGGTCGCACTGGGGCCTCCACATACAAAAGGGCCCCCATACAGGGTTGTTGTGAACCTTCAATTATCGAGAACAGGTGCCCAGCAGCACCTGTTCCTGGAAGGGGGATGCCGCGGTTGTCCTGCATGCATGCATAGTGAGTACACACAGCTCTAAGCGGCTCCCTAGTCCCCTCATCAGCGTCATGTGACACATCATGTCCGTGATGCTGGTTGCTGATGAGGGGACTTGGGAGCTGCTTTGCGCTGTGTGCACTAACTCTGCATGCAGAAGTTGAACACAGGTACGGAAGGTGAGTACTCAGGGGCATTGGGCTGGTCACTGTACACAAAAAGGGTAGCACTGTGGGGCATATTAGGGGGGCAATGGGGCGTAGGGGTGTCCATTTTATTGTAGGGGGCCCCCACAACTTAGTAGCCCCGGTGCCCCGACAAGATTTAATCCAGCCCTGCATGTAATCTAACTTCTTACCACCCACTGCTTCACTGACTGGTGACTTAATATAATCATTTATTCTATTGCAGAAACTTTAAATTAAATTGAAGCATTAAGTAAGTTCTAATTATTTTAGTTGAGTCAGTTTGTATTATGCTGTTACTGTATGTTAAAAATATTTATATTTTTAACTACTTAAAACCTTCTTGTTTCACATGATAAGTAACAAACACAATATACCCCTATTTGTAGAGCGCAGTGATACCATTGTATTATATTTAGATCTTTTAATCTTTCTCGGTAAGTTTGGTGATTCAGACTAGGCAGGGGTGGATTGGGATGGAAAACCAGCCCGGGAAATCTGTGGTAGCAGCCCTAATGGGGGCGGGTCTGTTGAGGGGGCGGGGTCTGTGAAAGGGGGAGAATAATTCCATCCAGGAGCGGTGCTAGGGTGTTTGGTGCCCTCCTGCAAATTATTACATTTGCGCACGGTACACAAAGAGACATGGTCTCACAAAAGGGGGCATGGTCACACAATAGTATCCCTAAATCAAATTAAACCACACAGTAGTACAATGTTATTCACATTACACCGCACATAGTGCCCATGATTCACATTACACCACATAGTGTTGTCCCCTATTCCCGTTATGATAGTAGTGCCCCTTATACACAATGTCCATAGTAGTGCCCCATATACATTGTCCAGATTAGTAGTGCCCCTTTTGCAATGCCCACAGTAGTAGCGGTGCTTTGCAATGCCCACAGTAGAAGTGGTGCCCCTTTTGCAATGCACCCTGTAGTAATAGTGTCCCTTTTGAAATGATCCCTATAGTAATAGTGCCCCCTATGCAATGCCCGCTGTAGTAGTGCCCCTTATGCAGTGACCCCAGTATTAGTGCCCCCTATGCAGTACCCCAGTAGTAGTGCCCCTTACGCAGTGCACCCAGTAGTAGTGTCCCTTACACAGTGCCCCCAATAGTAGTGCCCCTTACACAGTGCCCCCAGTAGTAGTGCTCCTTACACAATTCCCCCAGTAGTAGTGCCCCTTACGCAGTGCCCCCAGTAGTAGTGTCCCTTACACATAAAGTCACAGACACACACACACACACACACACACACACAAAACAAAATACTATACTTATCTGAAGCCCCGCTCCTGTGTCCACCGCTGTCTAAGTACTGCGTCCTCGGGTTGGGCAATATGGGAGAGATGTCATCACGTCTCTCCCTTCACCCACTGCGGAAGCAGGAAGGCGGAGCTCAGGAGTGAGCTCCAGCCTCCGGCTGCCGCTTCAGGGAAGGAGCTGCTGGTCACCCGCTGGTAACAAAATCCCGGGACATGGAGTAGGCAGTGGCTGCTCCTCTCCAGGCCGCCACTTCCCTGCAGCGCAGGGCTGGATGGTTACGTTGCGCTGGCCATGGCCCTAACCCTCCCAACCCGTAGCCTACACCTAACCCCCTTAGTGCCTAAACCTAATCTATCAACCCCCCCTCGCAGCCTAAACTTAACCCTCCCCTTAGTGCCTACCCCTAACTTTCTCCCTAACTTCAGTACTTACTTCAGGTATTCTGATAAGTGTCGGGATTCCAGCGATGGCTTTCTGACCGCCGGAATCTCCACAGTCAAAAATATAACCACATTAATAATAATAATAAACTCTAAATTTAATATTTTGAATTAAATATACACTTTATATATTTAATTTAAAATATGAAATATATTGTTTATTCAATGAATACACATATACATATTACCTTATTAAAGACATATATTATAAACATTTAAAATAAAATAATTACCTTTTTTTCTGCAACTATTTGCTTCTTCTGTTCTCTCCACTCCTTATCAATTTCTTCTCTTCAGCTGGATGGCATCGGCACTGGAGACTGCCTTTCTTCAGATAGCCAGGTCAGGTGGGGAGTAGAGCCAGGTCAGATGGGGAGGGGAGGAGAGCCAGGGTCAGGTGGGGAGGAGAGCCAGGTCAGATGGGGAGGGAAGGAGAGCCAGGTCAGATGGGGGGGAGAGCCAGGTCAGGTGGGGAAGAGAAAAGAGCCAGGTGGGGAGGGGAAGATAGCCAGGTCAAGTGGGAAGGAGACGAGAAAGGAGGGGACTCGCGGAGGTCCAGGTCACTGGCCTGATTTGCAGATTTTTTAAAAAGGGAGTTAGAGCCAAATGTCAGGAGGGGCGGAGCTTAGCTGTGGGCCGTGGCAGGCAGCTCCGGTAAAAGAATGCTTGGCACGTCCGTGCAGGCTCCTGTGTCCTCCTGTGCTGTCTGCTGTGTGTGTGTAGGACAAGGCAGATTGCTGCAGAGATGCCAGACTCCGAAGAGTGGTGACTGATGGATTCCACAAAGGCTTATGGGAGGAGCTGCTGTGGCTGGGCATGCGCAGCAACTCCCCCGGTGGCCATTTTGTTTGTTTACTGCAGTGAGCTGCCCATCGGAGCCAAGCTCCGATCGCGCCAGCCCGGCCATTAGCAGTTCAGCAGGGGTGAGTGAAGGAAGGGCGGTGGCCACTAAAGGGAACACAAGGGCCGGCTCACCGGGAACCAGCCCGGTGTCCCAGCGGCCCAATCCGCCCCTGAGACAAGGGATGGACAAACGGCGGTCCCGTATCGACTTTTGCATTAATACAGTATCGGCAACACTGTATTTAATAACCACAAATATGATTCATCTTCTCCAGGATCAATATCAGTATTGCACATGTGCAGTTAAGGAGTCGGTAAGGTCTCGCTTGCACAGTTGGAGAATAAGGGAAAGGTCACGCTTGCACAGTTGGAGAGTAAGGGAAAGGTCACGCATGCACAGTTGGAGAATAAGGAAAAGGTTGCGCATACGAAGTTGGAGAATCAGGAGAAGGTCACGCATGCACAGTTGGAGAATTAGCGGAAGGTCACACATGCACAGTTGGGGAGTCAGGGTAAGGACACACATGTGCAGTTGGAGAATTAGCTGAAGGTCACGCATGCACAGTTGGAGAATAAGGGAAAGGTCATGCTTGCACAGTTGGAGAATAGGGGAAAGGTCACACATGGACAGTTGGAGAATAAGGGAAACGTCATGCATGGACAGTTGGAGAATAAGGAAAAGGTTACACATGGACCGTTGGAGAATAAAGGTCAGGCATGCACAGTTGGAGAATAAGGGAAAGTGCATGCATGCACAGTTGGAGAATAAGGGAAAGGTCACGCATATGAAGTTTGAGAATAAGGGAAAGGTCTCGCTTGCACAGTTGGAGAATAAGGGAAAGGACATGCTTGTACAGTTGGAGAATAAGGGAAAGGACACACATACACATTTGGAGAATCATGGTAAGGTCACTCATGCACAGTTGAAGAATAAGGGAAAGGACACGCATATGAAGTTGGAGAATAAGGAAAAGGACACGCTTGCACAGTTGGAGAATCAGGGAAAGGTCACACATGCACAGTTGGAGAATCAGGGAAAGGACATACTTGCACAGTTGGAGAATAAGGGAAAGGTCACGTTTGCACAGTTGGAGAATAAGGGAAAGGTCACGCTTGCACAGTTGGTGAATAAGGGAAAGCACATGCATGCACAGTTGGAGAATCAGGGTAAGGTTACTCATGCACAGCTGGAGAATAAGGGAAATGTCACGCAGGGACAGTTGGAGAATAAGGGAAAGGACACACATGCACAGTTGGAGAATAAGGGAAAGGACATGCATGGACAGTTGGAGAATAAGGGAAAGGTCACGCTTGCACAGTTAGAGAATCAGGGTAAGGTCACTCATCTACAGTTGGAGAATAAGGGAAAGGACACGCATGTACAGTTGGAGAATAAGAGAAAGGTCACGCTTGCACAGTTGGAGTATAAGGGAAAGGTCACGCTTGCACAGTTGGAGAATAAGGGAAAGGACATGCTTGCACAGTTGGAGAATAAGGGAAAGGTCACTCATGCATAGTTGGAGAATAAGGGAAAGGACACGCATGTACAGTTGGAGAATAAGTGAAAGGTCATGCTTGCACAGTGGGGAATAAGGGAAAGGTCACGCTTGCACAGTTGGAGAATAAGGGAACGGACATGCTTGCACAGTTGGAGAATAAGGGAAAGGTCACTCATGCATAGTTGGAGCATAAGAGAAAGGACATGCATGTACAGTTGGAGAATAACTGAAAGGTCATGCTTGCACAGTTGGAGAATAAGGGAAAGGACACGCATGTACCGTTGGAGAATAAGGAAAGGTCACGCTTGCACAGTTGGAGAATAAGGGAAAGGACATGCATGTACAGTTGGAGAATAAGGGAAAGGTCGCGGTTGCACTGTTGGAGAATCAGGGGAAAGTCACACATGCACAGTTCGGGAGTCAGGGAAAGGTCACGCATGTGCAGTTGGAGACTCAGCGAAAGGTCACACATATGCAGTTGGAGAATCACCGGAAGGTCATGCATGTGCAGTTGGAGAATCAGCAGAAGGTCACGCATGTGCAGTTGGAGAATTAGCGGAAGGTCACGCATGTGTAGTTGGAGAATAGGCGAAAGGTTACACATGTGCAGTTGAAGAATTAGTGGAAGGTCACGCATATGCAATTGGAGAATCAGCAGAAGGTCACACATGTGCAGTTGGAGAATGAGTGGAAGGTCACACATGTGCAGTTGGAGAATCAGTGGAAGGTCACGCATGTGCAGTTGGAGAATCTGCGGAAGGTCATGCATGGGCAGTTGGAGTATCGGCGGAAGGTCACGCATGTGCAGATGGAGAATCGGCCAGAAGGTCACACATGTGCAGTTGGAGAATCAGCGGAAGGTCAGGCATGTGCAGTTCTAGAATTAGCGTAAGGTCACGTATGTGCGGTTTGGAGAATTGGCAGAAGTTCACGCATGTGCTGTTGGAGAATCGGCAGAAGGTTACACATGTGTAGTTGGAGAGTAAGCGGAAGGCCACGCTTGTGCAGTTGGAAAATCATACACCGTGAAATGTATCACTCGTTTTGGTAATAAAACTCGTTAGTAAATGAGGCCCTATATTTGCAGTAAATATCAATAGTCTATTTACTCATTCTAACACTTAAAACTTTTTTTTTTTAACCCATATGGCCAAAAAGTGTTTATTGAACTTTTAAGAAAAGAAAAGATAAGCAAATGTGATTTTTCATAAGCACCACAAAGTAATACTTTATGGATCCTGTTTCACCAATAATTCACCTTTTCAAAATAATAAAATGCAGGATACTATGTGTAGATTTTGACAAAAAATATCTGCACTTGAAATAAAAATGGATTTTTCCTATGTATAGGAAGAATATGGGAGCCCAACAAGGCTACCATTAGATATATGCTAGATCAGTGGTTCTCAAATTCTGTCCTCAGGACTCCACACAGGTCACATTTCCCAGGTCACCCAGCAGGTGCACAGGTGTAATCATAACTCACTGACACATTTTAAAAGATCCACAGGTGGAGCTAAATATTTCACTTGTTATTCTGTGGGAAAACCAGGAAAACATGCACTGTTTGGGGTCCTGATGACCAAGTTGAGAACCTGTGCACTAGACAACCAACTGCATTAAATATAGGATCATTTTTTTTTATTTAACACAAGATGGGAGAGTTAAGGGATAGAGGGGTCTATTTACTTAGCAGTTTTAGGAGACAGAGTGAAAAGTGATAAGAAAGTGATAAGGTGCTAGCCAATCAGCTTCCAACTGTCATTTTTCAAACACAGCCTGTGAGATGACAGTTGGGAGCTGATCGGCTGGCACCTTATCACTTTCTTATCACTTTCAACTCTGTCTCTTAACACTTCTTAGTAAATAGACCCCTTAGATCTGTAGAAAATTTTAATATTTGTGTCCTGTGTTAGTTATTGTCTGCCTACCCTCCCACATGACCCCTTCCATCAGGTACAAAATGCTCTGCTCTTGGACTTCCCACCTAATTTGTGATTGCGTATAAAACAAGAAAAAAAGAGATACCCAATTGGGTATAAACAGGCGCTGAAATGTGTTGCTTTTCTAGCAGCTACTATGAAAAAGTAGGGGAGTCACTCCCTATAAGTACAAAATCACATGCAATAGAGCAAGTAGCGCTAGTGGTATAGTAATTTACATAACATATAGACTGTGGTATTAAGTATATAAAACAATTTATTATAAAAAACGTTGCTGATTCCACAATAGGATATTGCCTGTCAGCACATAACATTAAAATCACAAGTTCTCACCCATAATCTCAAGTCTGTATTAAACTTTGATATAAGATCCTAGTGGTGTACCATCGATGTTGCCTCAATTGGGGACTGTTCTTTAGATGTTGTCACTGGCTGCCGCTAGAGGAATATCCCTTAGGTATTATAATCCAATTAGTGGGTCCTCAAGTGATGCGGTCTCCTATATGTTATAATTGCTGCTTGGTAAAGTGCCTGGTTCCGCTAGAGGAATGTCCCTTGTATAAGATAGTTCCAGTAATGGGTCCTCAATTCATGCGGTAGCTGGATAGCAAAATTCTGGATGCAGCATAAATGGTGTTGAGCATATCACTGAGTCCTCAGCTCCAAAGGCTAGTGTGGTGATTGAGCAGCAAAGTCTGCTTGTATATGAAGATAGTCACCCAATTTCCAGGTCCTTAGCTCCAAGAGCTGCTGGAGTGAGAGATGATGGTACAAGCGATGTTCCAATATGGATCTATAAAGTAGGGTGATGTCTGAGAAAGATCCTGACGCGTTTCCCTGCGTCTAGGCGCAGCTTTATCAAAGGTAAGGAATGTATATCAAGCATGGTGCTTTTATACCCTTAAGTAGGGTTATTAAGAGGCACCTGATTTCAATTAAGAAAATACCACAGATACAGTTGTTACTAGTTTTCACCAAATTTGCATTTTAACCATACATAAGTAAGCACAAACATATAAACATATAAACATTTAGAGTGCAGACCCATTTTTCAAAAAAACTTTTGTTACCATACTATATAGAAAGCATTATTAGAGTTTCCAGTTTCTCAATACCTCATCACGTGATGTAAACAAGGGAGTACTGTTTGTATTTAATCCCTTATTCCTGCCAATCGCGGCTGTCTAACTAAATTCTCTCTTATAAGAGAGTTTATACAGGGTCACTGAATCGTGATTACCTTCATTTTTAAGCTGTAAGTCTCCGTAGCCGCGTTCGATAGCTCATAGTCCGGTCACATGTCCCTGTCATGTACCGGAGTCACTCCCCCTGTGTGACATAAAGTCACATGGTGCGTAGTTAAGCTCATCATTAGCAATTGGATGTAGATTTTATTTTAGTCACGTGTGAGTATCTCGTGATCCGCCCTAATCTACATCCCGCGGTCACATGATTAATATACTTCTGTCAACATAGACAGTTCAGCTAAGGCTTCTGGGACATGTAGTTAGAAGATTAATAGTATATATACATAGTTCTTTCAGTATATCTCAAATTGTTTAGCAAGAAAACATAATGTTAAACAAATAATGACCCAAATACTCTGATCTCCTTATATATTAAACATATACAAAAAAAAAACACAGAGAGAGAATTATTGATGGTTCCAAAGTACCATATATATCTAATATATTGGAAGTGGTGGTAGTGGATATCCTATATTAATTGATGATGGAATTGAGTTCTACTGCTTCATTCAAACCTTTCGGATGTATACAATTCATTCTAAACATCCAGAATACTTCTTGTTTGCAGAGCTTCTTGAAACGATCTCCACCCCGTATCGTTATTGGAATATGTTCTAAACCCACCAGTTTAAGACACCTAGGATCTCCATTGTGATGCTCCAAAAAATGTTTGGATACACTTTGGGTTGTAATCCTATTTATTATATTTCTACGGTGTTCTAAAAATCTACACTTTAATTTCCTTGTGGTTCTCCCAATATATTTTAAATCTCATTCACAACTCAACATGTAAATGACATAAGTGCTATTACAATTAATAAAATGTTTTATTTCATATATATCCTCTGCTTTTGTTTTTACTGATAATGTCCTGTTACTGGCATAATTACACGTGATGCATCTCGTGCCTCCACACTTAAAGAATCCTTTCAGTTTAGTCTGAGACCACAGATTTTTTGGGGGTTTAGTTAGTTGATGATCCATTGATGTTTGTAAGAAACTAGGAGCCAATAAGGTTTTCAGGGACCTATTTTTGCGAAAAACAAATGTAGGTGTAGAGGGAATGAGATCACATAAGAGACGGTCTTGTTTCAAAATACTGTAGTTCTTTTGTACTATAGTTTTAATTTTATGATATTGATTATTGAATGTAGATATAAAGCTTATTTCTCTACTCAAATCTTTTTCTTCTTTTTCCCTTTTCTTAGCTTGATTTTGTATCAAGAGGTCTTCTCTATTTATGTTTCTAACTTCATTCAATGCTTTATTTACAACTACTACTGGATATCCTCGTGTTTGTAAAGAAGTAGCCATCCTTTTGGCCTGGTTTTCAAAGGATTCAATAGTGGAACAATTGCGTTTTAAACGAAGGAATTGACCTTTTGGAATATTCCTTTTCCAAGGAGGATAATGAGCACTAGTATAGTGCAAATAAGCATCTCTACCTACTTCTTTTGAAAAATTAGAGGTGCAGATTGTATTATCCTGAATCTCTAGAGTCAGATCCAGGAAGGAAATCCGGCTTGAGTTGAAACAATAAGTGAACTGAAGATTATAGAAATGAGTGTTTAAAAAGGAAGTAAACACTAATTTCTATAATCCCTCTACACCTACATTTGTTTTTCGCAAAAATAGGTCCCTGAAAACCCTATTGGCTCCTAATTTCTTACAAACATCAATGGATCATCAACTAACTAAACCCCCCAAAAATCTGTGGTCTCAGACTAAACTGAAAGGATTCTTTAAGTGTGGAGGCACGAGATGCATCACGTGTAATTATGCCAGTAACAGGACATTATCAGTAAAAACAAAAGCAGAGGATATATATGAAATAAAACATGTTATTAATTGTAATAGCACTTATGTCATTTACATGTTGAGTTGTGAATGTGATTTAAAATATATTGGGAGAACCACAAGGAAATTAAAGTGTAGATTTTTAGAACACCGTAGAAATATAATAAATAGGATTACAACCCATAGTGTATCCAAACATTTTTTGGAGCATCACAATGGAGATCCTAGGTGTCTTAAACTGGTGGGTTTAGAACATATTCCAGTAACGATACGGGGTGGAGATCGTTTCAAGAAGCTCTGCAAACAAGAAGTATTCTGGATGTTTAGAATGAATTGTATACATCCGGAGGGTTTGAATGAAGCAGTAGAACTCAATTCCATCATCAATTAATATAGGATATCCACTACCACCACTTCCAATATATTAGATATATATGGTACTTTGGAACCATTAATAATTCTCTCTCTGTGTTTTTTTTTTTTTTTTTTTTTGTATATGTTTAATATATAAGGAGATCAGAGTATTTGGGTCATTATTTGTTTAACATTATGTTTTCTTGCTAAACAATTTGAGATATACTGAAAGAACTATGTATATATACTATTAATCTTCTAACTACATGTCCCAGAAGCCTTAGCTGAACTGTCTATGTTGACAGAAGTATATTAATCACGTGACCGCGGGATGTAGATTAGGGTAGATCACGAGATACTCACACATGACTAAAATAACATCTACATCCAATTGCTAATGATGAGCTTAACTACGCACCATGTGACTTTATGTCACACAGGGGGAGTGACTCCGGTACATGACAGGGACATGTGACCGGACTATGAGCTATCGAACGCGGCTACGGAGACTTACAGCTTAAAAATGAAGGTAATCACGATTCAGTGACCCTGTATAAACTCTCTTATAAGAGAGAATTTAGTTAGACAGCCGCGACCGGCAGGAATAAGGGATTAAATACAAACAGTACTCCCTTGTTTACATCACGTGATGAGGTATTGAGAAACTGGAAACTCTAATAATGCTTTCTATATAGTATGGTAACAAAAGTTTTTTTGAAAAATGGGTCTGCACTCTAAATGTTTATATGTTTATATGTTTGTGCTTACTTATGTATGGTTAAAATGCAAATTTGGTGAAAACTAGTAACAACTGTATCTGTGGTATTTTCTTAATTGAAATCAGGTGCCTCTTAATAACCCTACTTAAGGGTATAAAAGCACCATGCTTGATATACATTCCTTACCTTTGATAAAGCTGCGCCTAGACGCAGGGAAACGCGTCAGGATCTTTCTCAGACATCACCCTACTTTATAGATCCATATTGGAACATCGCTTGTACCATCATCTCTCACTCCAGCAGCTCTTGGAGCTAAGGACCTGGAAATTGGGCGACTATCTTCATATACAAGCAGACTTTGCTGCTCAATCACCACACTAGCCTTTGGAGCTGAGGACTCAGTGATATGCTCAACACCATTTATGCTGCATCCAGAATTTTGCTATCCAGCTACCGCATGAATTGAGGACCCATTACTGGAACTATCTTATACAAGGGACATTCCTCTAGCGGAACCAGGCACTTTACCAAGCAGCAATTATAACATATAGGAGACCGCATCACTTGAGGACCCACTAATTGGATTATAATACCTAAGGGATATTCCTCTAGCGGCAGCCAGTGACAACATCTAAAGAACAGTCCCCAATTGAGGCAACATCGATGGTACCCCACTAGGATCTTATATCAAAGTTTAATACAGACTTGAGATTATGGGTGAGAACTTGTGATTTTAATGTTATGTGCTGACAGGCAATATCCTATTGTGGAATCAGCAACGTTTTTTATAATAAATTGTTTTATATACTTAATACCACAGTCTATATGTTATGTAAATTACTATACCACTAGCGCTACTTGCTCTATTGCATATAATTTGTGATTGCAGTCACCTGTGTAAAACTAGTTAATTGATGAGAAGGGTGTTTCTCCACAGGTGTCTGCAGTGCAAGGCATTTTGTACCTAATAGAATGGGTTAAGACTTATGTTGGAGGGTTTGTAAGACAATAATACCTCTTTTCCACCAAAAACCCGGGTCCGACCTGGGTTTTCAGACATGGTTCCAACCCAGGTCAGACACCGTTTACACAGCACCATCAATCTGGGTTATTCTCAGCTCAGCCCTGTTCACAATGAACCCAGGTCTGCCCTACTAAACTTGTGAGGTCATAGAAAGTGGGAGGTAACTGCTCCACAACCACCAATCAGCTAATTTTAGACATGACACTGCACCATTACCCAGGGCCATCCTGGGTCCAACCCTGATAGCTACCTGGGTTGGATTGCCAGGTCACTTGACCTGGGTTATTTTTCAGGGACCCTTTTACACTGAGCTGTGACCCGGGTAGACCCAGCAAAAACCCAGGTTTTTGCTCCGTTGTAAAAGGGGTATAACTAACTACTAAGGGGACACATTGTTTGAAGACTCAGTGCCCCATGTGTGTGTGGGTCAGTATGGGAGAGATAGGGACAATGTGCCCTTCCTCCATCTTGGAAAACTATTTTTTTCTGGAGCGCTGGGTGATATTGTCTGGTGATTACAGGTGTTCATCAAACAATAACGGCTAAAGGGGCCACATAATTTTGAGTGACCATACATTTACAGGTGTAATTATGGGCATGATAGGGCACATAGTTCCCTCTCCCCATATGTGGAAAAAATATGTTTTCTATAGCATAGGGCAGCGGATTAAGACCCTGGGGGGCCCTAAAGAACAATATTTGTGGTGGGGCGATCGGGTCCTCGTGCACATTCTTTCAGCATGCACACAAAAAGGTGGCATGGCTACGTGTCACACTCCTATTTCCTATCATGCTGGGAACATGCTCACCGTTTCCCCAGACAAATGCAGTGAGCCAGTGTAGGGTCCCCGCAGCAATACTCAGTCACAGCCAGGTGCAGTAAGCTTGGCCTGTGGTTTCTGGATTCAGGATACAGTGGGTCATAAAACAGGGATCAGCAAAATGTTTCAGCCACTACTGTGGCCTTTTTCAAGCTGTATAGCTCCCAAATCATTGCTGGCCATATAAATAGTATGCACTTTGTGGTCATTGGATGTCAGTTTCTCTTCAGTTGATTAATTTTCTGCACGGAATTATAAGGCACGCATGTGTAAGTGCAGATCCAAAGGCTTTTGTTGAGAAACAAAATAACACTTTTATTTGTCTTTTGTTGTTATAAATAAATATTATTTTAAGGGCTAGAAAACTTGATTTTGTTACCCCAATAGGACACAGCAGCACAGTTTTTTCTTGTTTATTGTATGTAATGTGGAGCGGGCAATTGCCCCTTTACTACTGCTGCAGCTGTGCCCTTATACCTCTGCTATGTCAAGCGCTGGGTATAAATTGTTTAAGTGCATATTAATTTGTATCTGTATCTACATTTAGCTTTATCCTCTATACTGAAAAATACTAATACATTTGTATACTGTAGCTGAGAAAACGTATTTATTATATTGATGTTAAATATTCTTTTCCTCCTCCTTCAGCATTATACGGTGGTAATTCTCATCAAGCCATAGGGGAAATAAGTTGGTGGCAGTGTTGGTTACATAGTTGTCATTGTTACATAGATGATGACGTTGGTATAAAGATGATGGCGTTGGTACAAAATTGATGGCGTTGGTACAAAATTGATGGCGTTTGTACAAAGTTGATGACGTTGGTACAAAGTTGATGGTGTTGGTACAAAGATGATGGCGTTGGTACAAAGATGACGGCGTTGGTACAAAGATGATGGCGTTGGTACAAAGTTGATGGTGTTGGTACAAAGATGATGGTGTTGATACATGGATGATGGTGTTGGTACAAAGATGATGGCGTTGGTACAAAGATGACGGCGTTGGTACAAAGATGACGGCGTTGGTACAAAGTTGATGGTGTTGGTACAAAGATGATGGTGTTGGTACATAGATGATGGTGTTGGTTCAAAGGTGATGGTACAAAGGTACTGGCGTTGGTGATGGCGTTGGTACAAAGGTGATGATGTTGGTACAAAGGTGATGGTGTTGGTAGAAAGGTGATGGCATTAGTTGTTGTGGGTCATCACTAGATGCTGGGGCTAAGTTTCTTATTTTTTCCTGGATGCCTTATTTTTCCTTCTTTTTGCCCGGATGGCTGGATGTTGATGCGGGTCTTTCCGTTTCCTTTCCCAGGCATAGTGTGGGTCATTTCTCATAATCTAGTAAACATAAAGAAAACTGTTATCCAGCTATTTAGGGTCACATTCAGCTCACGGTCTGCTAGTTGGACTTCCGCACTCTATAATAAAGGCTCACGTCTTGTTGGACCCTGAATCTGTTTTTATAGCCTGTGACTGTCAGATATGTAACACATTCTTGAAGAGCTGACCTAAAAAATAGCCTATTAAAAAAGTCACATGCAAAATATCATATTTCCACCCATATGTGAAGCTTGACATGCATTCTGGGCAGCAACAGTAACATAGGCACATGGATTACACCAGGCACACATCACAGGCACTTACAGTATGTCCCATTTGCACCCATGCTTAAACCATCTCCTTTATGTCTAATAAATGCATACACTCTTAGGTATAGGTACAGCTGCTAAAACCTCTCAAGAGCAAGTATATGTGTACCTGGACACACCATGCTGCAATGCAAGGGGTGAACAAACATTTATTAGTTGTTTTGCATGAAGGATAAATACTGGTTGCATAAAATGCTGGACGGGGGGGGGGGACTATCAGAGGAAAACACCAGTCAATCACAAACAGTCTGCAAGTCCAGCAGCCATCATCATCATCATCCTTTACTTTACTGTACTTGGACAAAGTTAGAACTCCATTGCCCCCCTAATGCAGGAGAAAGGCATAGGTGGATATAGCATGTGTGTACCACTGTTCTGGGTACTCTCAGAGCAAATTCATGCAAGACTCAACATTTTCCCCATTTTCTTTGTTATATTTAATTACGGCTTTATGCATCATTACTGATATGTAGGAGATATTGCCAGTATCTCCTACATTATCATAACATAGGCAATGTGCAGTGGTCATCTGACTAAGGAGGATAACTCACAGCTATGTTAAAGCAGCTTTGAAAGTCATAGGGACATTGCCGGGACAGCCGTTTACACAACAGCTATTCCAGCTGACCATTCTTATTACATTCTGCTGAAAAATAATTTCTTATTGTCTTGATTCGCAATGATAAGAATATAGGGTGATTGGGCTGACAATTGTATAGGTGCATATGACGGTGTAATGGTTAGCGTTACTGCCTCACAGAAATGAGGTCATGGGTTCAATTCCCACCATGGCTCTAACTGTGTGGAGTTTGTATATTCTCCTTGTGCTTGCGTGGGTTTCCTCCGGGTACTCCAAAAATATACTGGTAGGTTAATTGGCTCCCCACAAAAATTAACCCGTGTGTGTAGGTGTGTGTGCATATGATAGGGAAAATAGAGTGTAAGATCCACTGGGGCAGGGACTGATGTGAAGGGCCAAATATTCTCTCTGTTAAGCGCTGCGGAATATGTGTGCGCTATATAAATAACTGGTAATAATAATAATATGCAGTAGCGTTGCAGGAATGTTAACGAATAAATGGCTTATAACGCTCCTGCAATGGTCAGAATCAGGAGGTTGCATCTTATGGGCTGTTTAATATTTGTCAGCCCTGACCTCCTGATCCCATAGAAGTCCGCACACACTGAGCTATGTGTGTACAGGCCTGACAGTGAGCATTTACCCAATCAGCAGAGTAATGGATTAGGTGTGTCAGGCCTGCGTACCCTCCCGATTTGGTCGGGAGCCTCCTGAATATCGGGTGCCGCTCCCGACCCCCCGGAAAGGCACGCAAGCCTCCCGGCTGTCGGCTGACCCCCCGACTACAAGTAGAAACCCCCCACAGCGGGGGTCCCGATGACGCGATTAGCGCTAAATTGCGTCATTGCGGCTCCGCCCCCTGCTTCAGAATGCCTTTATTTTCAGCATTGTGAAGAGGGGGCGGGGCCACGATGACGCAATCATGTAGACACGCCCCTGGCCCCGCCCCCATTAGGCATCAGTGCCCGGTCATGCCCCCCGCTGTGTGCAGGCATTCAGCTCCCTCCCGGAAGGAGGGAGCTGAATGTCGGCAACTATGAGGTGTGTACTGTACCTAGCTTAAGGCAGAGACTCCATACCCTACATCACTGATCACACATCAGTAATAACTACGTTATATGGTTTTGTGCAACACACAAAGCTCATTACCCTTGCCAAATGCTCTAGAATGGGATTATGGGCCTGATTCAGAGCTGAACGCTCTGACCAGAGCGCTCGCTCTGTATCAGGGCCCTCCTACCTTTTTTTAGAGCGTCCTCTTGACCATCGTGACCATCGGGCTTGCGACGTAGACCCTGTGGTAGGGTCTCGCTCCTGCAAGCCCTGGAGTGATTTTGGCTCTATCAGAGCCAAAATCACTCCCACTGACATCACTAGTGGGGCTGGCTTGAGACGGTAGGCGTTCCCATGGGAACGCCTCCGTCTGGCAGGCACGCCCCCGGCACGCCCACCAAAGGGGGCGTGCTGTCAATCAACATCGACAGCACGCCCCCTTTGGTGCGAGACCCGGAGTGATGGAGAGCCCGTCGCTCTCCGGGTCTCGCGCATGCGCACGACGGAGCTCCCTCCGTCGTGCGCATGCACAGTGGGGGACATCGACCCGCTTGCGAGCGTACTGCCACTCACGAGCGGGTCTGAATGACCCCCTATGTTGGTTGGAATTACATGTTTATCAGATACATTACACATTACACTGCTTACAGAGAGGTTTTCTTAATGACTCCCATTATGGTCCATGAAATTCTCCTACATTTATTTATTCTAATAAATTACTCACCACTTCCAGTTCTTCACGTGCAACAAATGTCCTGTGCTGCATCCTCACCCAAAACCTGTTCTTCAACATGTCAAACGTCTCAAGTGGAATAGGAATGTCAGCATCACAGTACATTGTAAAGTAAGAGAAATTCTCCTCTTCCATTTGATTAGCCAGGAACCTGTGGAAACAGAAGACCACGAGAAGTAAGTCTGTGCCATCTAGCCATCAAATGTGCAAATCATGTCTTAGTTTCTATCAATAGGACCTACCATGTCTGTCACAGGTCCCATTATGTTAAGTACAAGGCAATAAAGTAGACTGTGGTGTGGTAGGGGGAAGAGGGTGTATGTATCACAGGGTACAGCCCTTCGCTTGTGACAGTGCTGTAGATGCTGCTGACCTCTTATTACTCTGCACAATGTAATAATGAGTTTTCTTGAAGGCAGGTGATATAATATATAATATATAGTACCGCATGCAAGGGATGGGGGATTTGAGTACCCAGAAACCCACCCTGGACCATTTTTTTTTCAGATGGTATAGCCTTGTTTTTGACTGTGCACCAGCCGCAGGCCACCCACCCACGATCAGTGCTGCCCGGACACTGGCTTTTATATCACCTGACATGGAAGCGCTGACAGCTGAACCGGCAGGATCCGGGCAGCGTGCCGCAATTACAGTCCTCACAGGCACCTAGGAGGAGGTCTGCAGCTAGCAGCAGAACCCACACAAGTGTGCAAGACTGGATTAAGGCTTGTGGGGGCCCTGGGGCAACTAAATTGTGGGGGCCCCCACCAAGCCACACGGAGCTTACTTACCCCCACCCCACCCACCACACGGAGCCTAATCCTACTCCCCCATGTGTGTGTTAAACACGCACGCACACACACACATATATATGATATATATATATAGATATTTGTAGCAAATGATATATATATATATATATATATATAGATATATATATCATACTAACACACACATATATAGTATACACACATAAACACATACAAACACACTAACACATATACATACACAGTATACACACACTAACACATATACATATTAACACATGCATACACATATATACACACATACTGTATATACAATAGCTCATACACATATATACACACAAACACAGTACAAACACTTACTTGTATCCAGCAGCTTCAGGTTGCTAATGGGGACGGGCAGCTCACATCATTAGGCTCTGCCCCCTCACGCTGTAATGCAGTGATTCACGGTTGATTTCGAGGTGGGGCTTGTCATATTGGCTCTGCCCCCATTACGGCCGGTGAAGAGGGGAATTGGTCCATCGGGGGGGTGTTTTCTAAGCACTCAGAAATCCCCCTGCGTGGTCAAGAGTGGGGGCCCCTCTGTGTGTGGGGGCCACAGGATGACCGCCCCTGTCACCCCCCCTTAATCCAGACCTGCGTGTGTGTGTAAGCAGCTATGGGAGGCGCTCTGAAGGGGCACTTCCTCCATTGTCCACAACATATTCACCCCACTTAGGGCTGTAACTGTGTACCCGGAGTGTAATGTCGCGGCCGCCCAATACATGGCACCCCTTCCTGGCACCTGAGAAGCCACCATACACTAGTGGAGAGCTCTATGTCAGACCATCAGCTGCTGCCTTTGTCTATCTATAGCCTGTCTGCATGCGAATGCTACATTACAGTGTCAGCGGCTGTGACGCGGGGGCACTAAATTATAACTTGCCTCTGGGCATCTGGGATGAACTTACGCCACTGTGTAAGTATGCTATGTGCATGTATGCTCTATGTGTGTGTTTGTAAGTATGCTGTGTGTATATGCTACAGTATGTGTATGTATGCTGTGTGTATGTATGCCGTGTGAATGCTATGCAGCAGGCTCTGTACATACTCAGAAAAGAACGGGGGCTAGCAGAGTGATAAGTAACTATTACAGCTCTGGATATGTATCTCTGTGGCAGCTGGGTATATCCCCTACAGGGAGTATATAGCCCCAATATCTCACTTATAGCCCCTGTGTCATTTGGGCTGTTTAGTAAATGCATATAATCCTTTATTGTTCTTTATTGTTGGACATACAGTAATGGCTATAGATAAGTAAACAGCCCCCAACTTGCCTAAGAAGTTTTCTAGGACATTTGGGGGCCTATTCATCGAAACATAATTATCACATGTGAGTTCAAACACAGTTTAGGAGGCTTTCATCATGCCTCCTGCCCTTATCTATCACTTCCAAAAAACTGCTGTTTCTATGAAGCAGTATTTCGTAAGGGAGAAACTTTTCACTGCCTGTCTTACACAGGCTGCTGAATTCACTGCCCCCCCCCCGTATGATACGGGAACCCCCCTCCCCTCTGCGGGTGTACAATCCAGCACCCCCTCCCCTTGCAGGTGTACAATCTGGCCCTCCCTCCCACCCCCCACAGGTGTGAGACCCCCTTCCCTTGCTGGTATCCGACCCGCCTGCTTCATGACGCTGCATCTCCGTAACCCGGCTCACCTATATTCTTTCGGTGAGCTGGGCCACATGTCGGCTGTGCAGACACAGCAGGGAGGGATCTGAATAGATCCATGTGCTGTGTGGCTGCCATGTAAATCTTCACAGGCTACCATGTAAACAGCAGCCTGTGAAGATTATCGGAGGCTGAACGCCATCTCAGAGTGATGTTCAGTAACACCATCAAGTTCCAAAAAAATGCTTTTTCGGAACTTGATGAATGGCCCTGACACCTATTTTTTACAAAAGTATGTGAAAATGTTAATTTTTACATGCTTTTGTGAAAAATAAGTGATGATGAATAGGCCCCTTGGTCTCCAGATATACAGTAACTGAGTAATCAACAAATAAAAATACTTACAGAGCGCAGTAGAAATTGATGGAATTATACTCGCTCAGGGTCAGGTGGGCTCTCTGGAAGTAGGTGAACACCATGGCCAGTAAGTACTAGGATAGAAATACCAGTTACAGCGTCAGAATGGAAAAATACATGTGTACATAGCCCAGCAGTCCTATCTTCCACTGTTCAGCTCCCTGTAGCTCAAAAGGCAAACTATTGGGGGCATGGCTGTTGGATTTGGTGACATGGAGGATCTAATGGGCTGTTTCTGAGTCATACCCAAAATGGCTGTAATTGTGGGCAGCTGTGGAAACCTGCAAAACTGTCAGAGCCAGATTAACAACAGGGCCACTAGGGTGGTTGCCCAGGGCCCCCCACACATCGCTACACAGGGCCGGCTCTAGGGGTGTTCGACCAGTGCGTTCAAACAGGGGCACCACCCATAGAGGGCCCACCCCTCCCCAACATCCCGATTTCAGCAGGACAGTACTGTCCCACTATTCCACCCATGGGCCAAAGTGGCCCACGGGTGGTCAAATTGGGAGGTTGGGGACCCCCACCATCACAGCTGTGTGGCCGTGCCAGACCCTGGTGTCTGAATGGATGCTGCGCGCATGCGCGCGGCATCCATTCAGTAACGGGAGAGGGGCTGGGGGAAGCCCAGCTACTCAGGCTCTCCCCAGCTAGCCCGACGGTATTTGGAGGCGTGCCATGTGGGCACGCCTCCAAATAATGCCACATAGGGGCGTGGCCTATGGTAATTAGACCACACCCCCATTTTTGGCGCTGTTGGAGCGCACTGTAAAGAGCCGGCACAAGATGCTCCAACTCCTGGAGCCGCCTCTGTTGCTACATCACCAGCATTGGGGGCACTGTGGCATATGTGTATTGAGGATCCTGTGTGGTATAATGTAAACTGGGCACACTACATTGTTGTGCTGGGAATATTTACTCATTATACTTTTTTTAATAACATTGCCAGTATATATTATTGTCAATTTTATTGGCAGGGGCCCCCAGAAGTTAGTTGCCCTAGGGCCCCTATAAACATGAATCCATCCCTATTTACTACTTTATGCTAATGCGAGTATCTATGTAACTAATGAGGGGACAGTGGGTGTGCAAGCGGAAACCAGTGACGCCCATTGACCTCACACCGGCAGCCTCAGCCGTCATCATTAGTGTCTGCCCCATGCTAGGTACAAGAGATGTGTGAGTAACAGGCTTCCCTTCCCGTACACATGCCTTAGTAACTTGGAGCTTTTTATTCACCCCAACAACACTTCCACGATGCTCTACAAGTCAGGGTGGTTCCCAAATGCCCTATTACATGAAAACACCGATCTGGCCAATGTGGGACTGCCTCAGAATAGGACGGCATACACAATACTACGCAAAGTCGCTTCTGACGCAAATTGTCCACACTCAGGAGGGCATCTCATTACATCTCCCGGCAGCTGCAATATTTGCATATATTCGGATAACAGATGAGTACACATTAGCAGCTGTGACGGCATTAACGTATAACTCTGATCAGCCCCAAGTCCAAAAATATTAAATATGACCTTTCACTGTTTTCGTTTGCATTACCCTGGTAATAGGTAATATCAGCCTGGTTACTATATATTACACACTACAAATCTAAGAGAGTAATGGTGATGTAACAGTAAAATAAATACCTTGTCTGACATTCTCATGGTCTTATCCAATTTAAGGAATGCTTTGATGGTACTTTCTTCTGCAAACAAAAAAATAAAATATTGAAATCCTATATACTATAATGGGGAATATTTCTATACTCATTTCCTACAGGTAACAGAACATAAGTTGGTGTTGCCCATAGAAGCCATTTGGACATTTACTCTCATTTTTAAACCACTAGGAAATGACAGAATCTCATTGGATAAAAGGTATACCTGCCTTCCTACAGTTACCCATAACATACTCATCATGCTATTAATGTAGTCATGTAATGTATTAGACAAAACTTTGCTAGGGAAATTTGTCATACTAATGTTGGATCAGGACTGCTGGGTAGCTGGCAGAGGGCTGACTCTGGGCACAATACAGGACAGGCGGGGATGGATTATATGTGCTCTTTAATCTGTTATCACAGGAACACAACAGGGACCAGCATATCAAAGGCACTTCCAGGCTCTTAATAGTGATGATAATTATTTGCTCAATGCTTATCCCCTCCCCATTAGAATGTAAGCTCTCACAAGCAGGGACCTCTTCCCTCATGTGCTACTCCTTACACTTTCTTGTACTCCTTACTCCTCATAAGGGCACCTAACACGTCTCTGCCAACTCCCTACTGCTTATTGTGAGTGTTTTAATCACTATTGCAGAAATGTATATAATGTCCTTCACTGTACTGTAAATTACTTGTTTGTTTTTTTTGTTCACTTATTAGTTTTCTGTACTATGTAGGGCGCTGCGGAACACTTGTGGCGCTATATAAATAAAGGATAATACTAATAATAATAATAATTATAAAGGCTCTTAATAGTGATGATAATTATTTGCTCAATGCTTATAAGGGCTGTTACTTTAATTACCTACAAATACACAAGGCAGTGATGTTAGTCCTCTCTGTACTGCCATTTTTCAGTTATCTGAGATCTATCCGGGGCTTCATGTATTTCTAATAAGAAAATTATCATTGCATCCCTTATAAATATACAAGAGGGCGATATTGTGTAATACACTGATCTGTTGTACCCATTCTACTTTACACAAATAACCCCTTACAGGAGCTTGCCCTTCCTCTTACAAGTTCCTGACAATCAGGGATAGATTGTTAAAGTGGCCCTGAAAAAAATTATAAAAGTGACCTCAGTTAGGTGGGACCTGTTCACCTGTGGGCATTGCCAACACAAATGTAGGTGGAGTTAGAATAACATTTTCCTAGCAGTGTACAGTAAAAATATAAATCACATCATTTCTGCCTAACTGTACCCAAAACTTACAGCATCATATTGACATACAATACATAGATCGCCCCAGTAGACCACCATACAATACAGAGTGCATGTGCAATAGAGTCAGAAACCTAGTGACCACAATATAATACAAAGCATGTAAAAGGGACAGGCCTCCAGAGAAGAGGTAGGGGTGGTGCACTGTAGCAGACTGCATGGCCAATACCTTTAACACTTTATTCAGATGGCCGAGGATCAGTCCTGATGAGTGAGTCAGGTGCTGGGTAACAATCAGCAAATGATTAAAAAAAAAGCCTTCATCCAGCCACACAGCCATCAGCCTATTGAAAAAAGTCCAAGTAAGGCCTATGGCCAACACACCCCTGATCACATTTCACATAACAATAATTATTGCTGGCTGTATATTGTGATTTATTTACATCGGGAAGAATATTATTATAGGAATATTATTTGAACAATACATTTTATATGAATAATTCAAACCCAGAACCATTTTCAAGGTTTTGCTAGGAATAAGTTTTTATTTTACATAAAATGAAATGGTATATGTGCAGTATAGTCTCTTATTAATGTTGTTTGTGGTCCTAATAAATGTTAGTAAATGATAAGACAGCCTTACCCAGCAATCTGTAGAAGGCTTCCTTCTCATATCCTAGGTGAGGAGACGGGGAATGGCGGCTCAGATCTTCATAGAGGTTTAGTTTTCTCTTCTTTGCTCTGGGTGTCTGGGCTGTTGTCCTGTGTGATAAATGAATCTCTATTATATATGGTAATAATAATACATATTTTCATATGAAAGATAAGGGAAGTAATTCAGCACCCAGAAACGGCCCCACTTCCATTAATGTAGAAAAGCCCCTGTCTGTTCCCCAGCACATGAGGGACATAGATAAATGCAGGTGTGTTGGGACCATTTAAACACTGTTTTCTGGGCATCCATAAATTAGCCTTTGCGTTCTTACTCGCAGTAGGAGAGCTCTCTGTGTGTCTGGAGAATCGCTATGTATGTAAAAAAACATAAATTTAAAAAGTTTAAATCGTAAAATATCTAATTTATTTTTATATATAAAATAATAATAAAAAAATTAAACTCTTATACTATTAAAATAACTTATATATTTTATTTAAAAATGTTATAATAAAAATTATAAAATATAAATATTATGTATAATAAAATAAGTATAAATGAATAAATATAATTCAATTCTTCTGGTCAGGCAGATGTGACAACTGTCAGGAACTTGAGCTCACAGACAGTTAAACAACTGGCGTTGCCCTGGCAACCTGTTGTGCAGTGATGGTGCTAGTGCTGTTGCCATGGCTACAACCAGACTTAAAGGACCACTGATGCTAAAAACTACGTTACATAAGGGAACAACAGTAACATTTATAAGGCCAGATGTACTAAGCTCTGTGAAGTGATACAGTGGAGAATGATAAACGACCAACCAATAAGGTCCCAACTGTCATTTTTCATACACAGCCTTTAACATGACAGTTGGGAGCTGAGTGGCTGATCGTTTATCACGCTCCACTTTATCACTTTCCAGAGCTTAGTACATCTCCACCATAGTTACATATCTATCAAATATGTCACAAGTTCAGATATTTAACATAAATTAGTGATTGAAAATTATAGTCATATGCATACCAGTTATCCTGCATTTAGGACTATTGAAAGAACTTAAAGTTCACATCTTTTAGGTCCCTGACACATTGGTGTATTCTTGCAGTGTTCATAGAGGGTATGAGCAGAGGGTATGACAGCTATAAGGCCAATGCTGGGTTACCATTCCAAGGCACCTTGTTTTGCTGTTGACAGAACTGGGGCACCTTCTAAACATACTGTACATGGGTTTGATACATGCTCTGTGATATCCAAATGATGGCACCGATCTTGTCCCACAATTTTACCATAGGCCCAATGATGCAATGTTTCACACCTATATATCAGTAGTAGCGTGTCTGGTACTGTCTGCTACAGTATATGAGGGAAGCCTAAGGGGAATTTACAAAGGCCGGATTTACTATTCAGCAGCTTGGAGGGTGACTAAAACACCATCAATGTGCAGCTTTTAATATTTGCTAAACTGCTGCAAAACCACCAGAAAGTTGTGTGGAGGATTAATAAATGTATTATTAGTGCAATAATCATTGACTGAATAAAAGGGAAAAAAATATATAATTACCTTATAAGGGCATTTAAATCTGATTAATATATGAGTAGCCTAAATAAGTGATTTATTATATTAATAAACCAATATTATTTAGTATTTGTATAAGGTTTGTAATATGATTGATATTGGGGCCATTTGTGTTATTATGATAGATGCAACAATTACTATTTTATGCCACTATAAATGGAGACCACATCACAAAGTATTGTTTTCCCCATCAGCAATACATTTATTTGTTTCCTTTACCAATCATTCATATTTCCAGCTTAATATACTTAATACATGGTAAATATTCAGTTGGAGCCCTAAGACATTTATTCAATAACAATAATGCCCTCATAAGATAACAATGAATCTTCTTTACCTCTTATACCATAATGATTTCAGGCATAATAAATGTATGAGCCTCCCTGGTAGCTGTTTGGCAGATAGTGATGATAGAAAGCTTTTTGGGCTATCTCGCCTATCAGAAATACCTTATATGTTTAGTTGGTATTTCTGGCATTTGTTTGGTGGATCACAAATCCGCCACTTGACAAGCACGGTGGCCTCTATTCTATACTGGTGAAAGGCAGGGCATCAATTGTAGTGTTGAGTTTTGAAAATTATGGTTTTGCTGCACTTTTGTGGCTTTTTTGGTCTATAGTAAATTTGTTGGTTTCAAAACCACCAACAAAAAGACAAAAAAACTGATTTCTACAAACCAACCTTTAGTATGTTTCTCTCATGGGGGCCAACTCATTATCCTTAAAATAGGTGAAAATAAACAAGTTTCACCTACTTTTGTGAAAAGTAAGTTTTGTTAACGCTCATTAAACAGGTAACAGGCTGCTGACGACAATGCACAATACACAGTATCAATTCCTCACCTCTCCAGGGACAGACTAGGGGCCAGAATCATGGCATGGCCATGCATCAAAGTGGTATGCTTAGTGCGGGCATGCTGCGAGTCACAGAGGCATGGGGTAGTGCCACACCCCATATCTGTATGCCAGCCAAGCACAGTGCTGGGAGGAGGAGCTTCTTGACCAGGCCTTCAGGGATTCAGACTTGCCCGTCAGGCCATCAGCCCTTCTGGCATTTGACAGAAGGGCCAGGTGGCCAGTCCAGCTTCACCCCTCTCCCTGCAGACTGATCATTGTAGACATTTTGATGGCATGCACATGCAAGGTGAGGCAGCCCAGGAAGAGTGACCCTGACTCTGCCCCTGCACAGGACCAAACTATTTGTGTCTAATAAAACCTCACAAGGAAGTAGTTACAGCTCAGCTAATACAGAATTAGATTGTCATCCTCTCCTCATATAACCTCAGCACTTACCTAATTTAGCTGCATTTCCAGCTTGCCATGATGTTTAATACATCCCTACATACACACCCACAAATGTCCCTTCCTTAAGCAGTTGTGTATGTATAAATAAATTCCAGGGTTTCATGCACCTTAGATATTGCTCCTATCTTAAAGTGGTTTTTATTACTATATCAGAGGTTCCCAAATGCAGTCCTCAATGCACCCAACAGTTCAGGTTTTAGAGATATCCATGGCTGAGCACAGGTGCTTAAATCAAATAGACAGAGGTACTAATTAAGTCACCTGTGGTCAAGTATGGATATCCTTAAAACCTGGATTGTTAGCAGGGCCGACTCCAGGAGGAGCCACGCCCTGTGCAGATATGGAATCCAATGCTCCCTTACCCTGCGCACGCATTCGAAAAGGGACGTGGCCTAATTACCATAGGCCACATCCCCCAAAATTATGCTATTTGAGGGCATACCCATATGGCATGCCTCCCATTTAATATCAGTAGCTGGACTTCCCCCAGCCCTCTTCCTGCACTGAATGGTGCACGGAATGCATGGTTTTCAAGGGGTGCGCCCTCTATGGGGTGGCGCCCCTGTTTGACTGCACTGGTCGCACGTGCCTCGAGCTGGCCCTGACTGTTAGGGTGCCTTGAGGACCGAGTTTGGGAACTTTTATACAATATACAATAGTACCACACTGCAAATAACATCATCCCTCCTTAAGCTGCTGTCTTTATGCCCCCCCATGTGATTGTCATTATCTGCAACCCCACATATTGTCCACATCCTCCTTTCTTTATAATTAGCAGGACACCACCTGCATCCCCCCACCAAACACACACATATATTGCACCCCTCAAGTAGCTTGGTGTTCAACATTATAAAGAGCTGGTACCCCTATATTATATGGTTCCCCTTTTCAATTGCTTTGATAGGGGTTCTGCAGAGTTTATTATTGGCCCTTTAGAGAGTCCCCACTGACCCACTCTTAGGAATTGTGGCCCCCAAGGTAATTACGGCCCTTATCTGTATATCATTAATGCCTTGTAAATGACACTGGGTGATATTCAGAGGATGTGTTATAAAGACCTCAGTATTTAATTCAATTGCCATGCGTTCTTGGAATTACAGTACTTTAGTTCTTACAATTTATGTTAATAGCTTAGCCATATTGGATTCTAAAGTTACTATCAGAAAATCTAATTCAGACGTTAAATTCTGCAGCATTGCAATTGTTATTTCCCTGTCATCGACTTGGACTCCTACAGATGTTGAATGCGGAGATAAAGACAAGGGGCGGGATGCATGATGCATCGCATTCAGGATGCGATGCATTCCTGCCACTCTTCGCATGCATGCTGGCGTTAGTAATGTCAGTATGCATGAAGGAATGCACAAAAGGCCACTCTCCCGGTAAGAGCTGTCCTTTGCAAATGAGGGACTTCTGGGTCCAAGACCCTGAAGCCTCTCAGGCGTGCTGCTGCGCATGCGCAGAAGGACACACATGCTGCGGGGGGGGTGCTGGGAGGGCTTCAATAGGGTAACCCCAGCTAAAGGTGGCATTACCCACCGCATGCAAGCCTGGTGCATGTGAGAAATGCGATCAGACCCGCATTTTTGTGGTTTGACCGCATTTCTACCGTTGCTGCATCCCACCCAATATCTTGTCAATATAGTCATTCATACTTTTGTATTAACTCAATTTAGTGTTATAAAGCACTCCTCACCTCAGGTTTATTCTCCTCATGATACCTTTATCTTCCTACACTGTCTGCAGGGCTCTCCACATGTCATATGCTGACACCTTCCCATGAATTATGGAATAATCATTTTGCTCCACACTCAAGCCTATTGTTTCCATGTTCCACATCATCAGGTTAGGATTGTCATCTGGATAACTGGTGGTCTTCCACAACCTCTTAATTTAAGTTGCATCTCCATAGCGAACTTCCATGTTCGCTATGGAGATGAACCTCTCAAATTTGATCATAATCATGCTGGATGCTGCTGCTGTGTACATGCTGTTTGTTGAACCAAACACAGGACTCACTGTGTACTTCACAATCAGGGTACTATGGCGCTAGTGGTACCTGGGCCCATGACCTGTTGATATGTTCTATTGGTTTAAAATCATAGGATGTTAACAATAGGCACCAGCAGAATGTGAATATGGACTTTAAGCCACAACAGTGATCGCTAACCAGGCTTGCAGGTTTATTGTAGGAATACAGTGATACAGTGGTACAGACAGTAATGGCATCTGCTCATGTAATCATGGTGGGATTAAGGGGAAGATGACAGGGGCGGTCGCACTGGGGCCTCCACACACAAAAGGGCCCCCACACAGGGTTGTTGTGAACCTTCAATTATCGAGAACAGGTGCCCAGCAGCACCTGTTCCTGGAAGGGGGATGCCGCGGTTGTCCTGCATGCATGCATAGTGAGTACACACAGCTCTAAGCGGCTCCCTAGTCCCCTCATCAGCGTCATGTGACATATCATGTCCGTGATGCTGGTTGCTGATGAGGGGACTTGGGAGCTGCTTTGCGCTGTGTGCACTAACTCTGCATGCAGAAGTTGAACACAGGTCCGGAAGGTGAGTACTCAGGGGCATTGGGCTGGTCACTGTACACAAAAAGGGTAGCACTGTGGGGCATATTAGGGGAGCAATGGGGCATAGGGGTGTCCATTTTATTGTAGGGTGCCCCCACAATTTAGTAGCCCCGTTGGCCCCACAAGATTTAATCCAGCCCTGCATGTAATCTAACTTCTTACCACCCACTGCTTCACTGACTGGTGATTTAATATAATCATTTATTCTATTGCAGGAACTTTAAATTAAATTGAAGCATTAAGTAAGTTCTAATTATTTTAGTTGAGTCAGTTTGTATTATGCTGTTACTGTATGTTAAAAATATTAATATTTTTAACTACTTAAAACCTTCTTGTTTCACATGATAAGTAACAAACACAATATACCCCTATTTGTAGAGTGCAGTGATACCATTGTATTATATTTAGATCTTTTAATCTTTCTTGGTAAGTTTGGTGATTCAGACTAGGCAGGGGTGGATTGGGATGGAAAACCAGCCCGGGAAATCTGTGGTAGCAGCCCTAATGGGGGCGGGTCTGTTGAGGGGGCGGGGTCTGTGAAAGGGGGAGAATAATTCCATCCAGGAGCGGTGCTAGG
The DNA here is from genome assembly GCA_031769625.1 of Taudactylus pleione. Lineage (NCBI taxonomy): Eukaryota > Metazoa > Chordata > Amphibia > Anura > Myobatrachidae > Taudactylus > Taudactylus pleione. The sequence continues at coordinate 15,301,890 of JAUIMM010000084.1, read as the reverse complement.
GTGTTTGGTGCCCTCCTGCAAATTATTACATTTGCGCACGGTACACAAAGAGGCGTGGTCTCACAAAAGGGGGCATGGTCACACAATAGTATCCCTAATTCATATTAAACCACACAGTAGTACAATCTTATTCACATTACACCGCACATAGCGCCCATGATTCACATTACACCACATAGTATTGTCCCCTATTCCCGTTATGATAGTAGTGCCCCTTATACACAATGTACATAGTAGTGCCCCTTATGCATTGTCCAGATTAGTAGTGCCCCTTTTGCAATGCCCACAGTAGTAGTGGTGCCCCTTTTTGCAATGCACCCTGTAGTAATAGTGTCCCTTTTGCAATGATCCCTATAGTAACAGTGCCCCCTATGCAATGCCCGCTGTAGTAGTGCCCCTTATGCAGTGACCCCAGTATTAGTGCCCCTTACGCAGTACCCCCAGTAGTAGTGCCCCTTACGCAGTGCCCCCAGTAGTAGTGCCCTTTATACAGTGCCCCCAGTAGTAGTGCCCCTTACACAGTGCCCCCAGTAGTAGTGCTCCTTACACAATTCCCCCAGTAGTAGTGCCCCTTACGCAGTGCCCCCAGTAGTAGTGTCCCTTACACATAAAGTCACAGACACACACACACACAAAACAAAATACTATACTTACCTGAAGCCCCGCTCCTGTGTCCACCGCTGTCTAAGTACTGCGTCCTCGGGTTGGGCAATATGGGAGAGATGTCATCACGTCTCTCCCTTCACCCACTGCGGAAGCAGGAAGGCGAAGCTTAGGAGTGAGCTCCAGCCTCCGGCTGCCGCTTCAGGGAAGGAGCTGCTGGTCACCCACTGGTAACAAAATCCTGGGACATGGAGTAGGCAGCGGCTGCTCCTCTCCAGGCCGCCACTTCCCTGCAGCGCAGGGCTGGATGGTTACGTTGCGCTGGCCATGGCCACAGACACACACACACACAAAACAAAATACTATACTTACCTGAAGCCCCGCTCCTGTGTCCACCGCTGTCTAAGTACTGCGTCCTCGGGTTGGGCAATATGGGAGAGATGTCATCACGTCTCTCCCTTCACCCACTGCGGAAGCAGGAAGGCGGAGCTTAGGAGTGAGCTCCAGCCTCCGGCTGCCGCTTCAGGGAAGGAGCTGCTGGTCACCCACTGGTAACAAAATCCCGGGACATGGAGTAGGCAGCGGCTGCTCCTCTCCAGGCCGCCACTTCCCTGCAGCGCAGGGCTGGATGGTTACGTTGCGCTGGCCATGGCCCTAACCCTCCCAACCCGTAGCCTACACCTAACCCCCTTAGTGCCTAAACCTAATCTATCAACCCCCCCTCGTAGCCTAAACTTAACCCTCCCCTTAGTGCCTACCCCTAACTTTCTCCCTAACTTCAGTACTTACCTCAGGTATTCTGATAAGTGTCGGGATTCCAGCGATGGCTTTCTGACCGCCGGAATCTCCACAGTCAAAAATATAACCACATCAATAATAATAATAAATTCTATATTTAATATTTTGAATTAAATATACACTGTATATATTTAATTTAAAATATGATATACATATTACCTTATTAAAGACATATATTATAAATATTTAAAATAAAATACTTACCTTTTTTTCTGCAACTATTTGCTTCTTCTGTTCTCTCCAGTTTCTTCTCTTCAGCTGGATGGCATTGGCACTGGAGACTGCCTTTCTTCAGATAGCCAGGTCAGGTGGGGAGTAGAGCCAGGTCAGATGGGGAGGGGAGGAGAGCCAGGGTCAGGTGGGGAGGAGAGCCAGGTCAGATGGGGAGGGGAGGAGAGCCAGGTCAGGTGGGGAAGAGAAAAGAGCCAGGTGGGGAGGGGAAGATAGCCAGGTCAAGTGGGAAGGAGACGAGAAAGGAGGGGACTCGGAGAGGTCCAGGTCACTGGCCCGATTTGCAGATTTTTTAAAAAGGAGGCAGAGCCAAATGTCAGGAGGGGCGGAGCTTAGCTGTGGGCCATGACAGGCAGCTCCGGTAAAAGAATGCTTGGCAGGTCCGTGCAGGCTCCTATGTCCTCCTGTGCTGTCTGCTGTGTGTGTGCAGGGCAAGGCAGATTGCTGCAGAGATGCCAGACTCCGAAGAGTGGTGACTGATGGACTCCACAAAGGCTTATGGGAGGAGCTGCTGTGGCTGGGCATGTGCAGCAACTCCCCCGGTGGCCATTTTATTTGTTTACGATCGCGCCAGCCCGGCCATTAGCAGTTCAGCAGGGGTGAGTGAAGGAAGGGTGGTGGCCACTAAAGGGAACACAAGGGCTGGCTCAGCGGGAACCAGCCCGGTGTCCCAGCGGCCCAATCCGCCCCTGAGACAAGGGATGGACAAACGGCGGTCCCGTATCAACTTTTACATTAATACAGTATCGGCAACACTGTATTTAATAACCGCAAATATGATTCATCTTCTCCAGGATCAATATCAATATTGCACATGTGCAGTTAAGGAGTCGGTAAGGTCTCGCTTGCACAGTTGGAGAATAAGGGAAAGGTCACGCTTGCACAGTTGGAGAGTAAGGGAAAGGTCATGCATGCACAGTTGGAGAATAAGGAAAAGGTTGCGCATACGAAGTTGGAGAATCATGAGAAGGTCACGCATGCACAGTTGGAGAATTAGCGGAAGGTCACACATGCACAGTTGGGGAGTCAGGGTAAGGACACACATGTGCAGTTGGAGAATTAGCTTAAGATCATGCCTATGCAGTTGGAGAATTAGCAGAAGGTCACGCATGCACAGTTGGAGAATAAGGGAAAGGTCATGCTTGCGCAGTTGGAGAATAGGGGAAAGGTCACACATGTGCAGTTGGAGAATAAGGGAAAGGTCATGCATGGACAGTTGGAGAATAAGGAAAAGGTTACACATGGAGAGTTGGAGAATAAAGGTCAGGCATGCACAGTTGGAGAATAAGGGAAAGTGCACGCATGCACAGTTGGAGAATAAGGGAAAGGTCACGCATGCACAGTTGGAGAATCAGGGTAAGGTCACTCATGCACAGTAGGAGAATCAGGGTAAGGTCACTCATGCAGAGTTAAATAATAAGGGAAAGGACACACATACACATTTGGAGAATCATGGTAAGGTCACTCATGCACAGTTGGAGAATAAGGGAAAGGTCACGCATATGAAGTTGGAGAATAAGGGAAAGGTCACGCTTGCACAGTTGGAGAATAAGGGAAAGGACATGCTTGTAGAGTTGGAGAATAAGGGAAAGGACACACATACACATTTGGAGAATCATGGTAAGGTCACTCATGCACAGTTGGAGAATAAGGGAAAGGACACGCATATGAAATTGGAGAATAAGGGAAAGGACACGCTTGCACAGTTGGAGAATCAGGGAAAGGTCACACATGCACAGTTGGAGAATCAGGGAAAGGTCACGCATGCACAGTTGGAGAATAAGGGAAAGGAGATGCTTGCACAGTTGGAGAATAAGGGAAAGGTCACGTTTGCACAGCTGGAGAATAAGGGAAAGGTCACACATGCACAGTTGGAGAATCAGGGAAAGGTCACGCATGCACAGTTGGAGAATAAGGGAAAGGACATGCTTGCACAGTTGGAGAATAAGGGAAAGGTCACGTTTGCACAGTTGGAGAATAAGGGAAAGGTCACGTTTGCACAGTTGCTGAATAAGGGAAAGGACACGCAGGGACAGTTGGAGAATAAGGGAAAGGACACGCATGCACAGTTGGAGAATAAGGTAAAGGACATGCATGGACAGTTGGAGAATAAGGGAAAGGTCACGCTTGCACAGTTGGAGAATCAGGGTAAGGTCTCTCATCCACAGTTGGAGAATAAGGGAAAGGTTGCACATAGACAGTTGAAGAATAAGGGAAAGCGCATGCATGTACAGTTGGAGAATAAGAGAAAGGTCACACTTGCACATTTGGAGAATAAGGGAAAGGACACCCTTGCACAGTTGGAGAATAAGGGAACGGACATGCTTGCACAGTTGGAGAATAAGGGAAAGGTCACGCATGTACCGTTGAAGAATAAGGAAAGGTCACGCTTGCACAGTTGGAGAATAAGGGAAAGGACATGCTTGTACAGTTGGAGAATAAGGGAAAGGTCATGCATGTACAGTTGGAGAATAAGGGAAAGGACATGCATGTACAGTTGGATAATAAGGGAAAGGTCGCGGTTGCACTGTTGGAGAATATGGGAAAGGTTGCGTATATGCAGTTGGAGAATCAGGGGAAAGTCACACATGCACAGTTCGGGAGTCAGGGAAAGGTCACGCATGTGCAGTTGAAGACTCAGCGAAAGGTCACACATTTGCAGTTGGAGAATCACTGGAAGGTCATGCATGTGCAGTTGGAGAATCAGCAGAAGGTCACGCATGTGCAGTTGGAGAATCAGCGGAAGGTCACGCATGTGTAGTTCAAGAATAGGTGGAAGGTTACACATGTGCATTTGAAGAATTAGTGGAAGGTCACGCATATGCAATTGGAGGATCAGCAGAAGGTCACACATGTGCAGTTGGAGAATGAGTGGAAGGTCACACATGTGCAGTTGAAGAATTAGTGGAAGGTCACGCATGTGCAGTTGGAGAATCTGCGGAAGGTCATGCATGTGCAGTTGGAGAATCAGCCGGAAGGTCACACATGTGCAGTTGGAGAATCAGCGAAAGGTCACGCATGTGCAGTTGGAGATTTAGCGGAAGGTCATGTATGTGCGGTTTGGAGAATTGGCAGAAGTTCACGCATGTGCTGTTGGAGAATCGGCAGAAGGTTACACATGTGTAGTTGGAGAATAAGCGGAAAGCCACGCCTGTGCAGTTGGAAAATCATACACCGTGAAATGTATCACTCATTTTGGTAATAAAACTCGTTAGTAAATGAGGCCCTATATATACTTTCTTATCACTTTCAACTCTGTCTCTTAACACTTCTTAGTAAATAGACCCCTTAGATCTGTAGAAAATTTTATTATTTGTGTCCTGTGTTAGTTATTGTCTGCCTACCCTCCCACATGGCCCCTTCCATCAGGTACAAAATGCTCTGCTCTTGGACTTCCCACCTAATTTGTGATTGCAGTCACCTGCGTTAAACTAGTTAATTGATGAGAAGGGTGTTTCTTCACAGGTGTCTGCAGTGCAAGGCATTTTGTACCTAATAGAATGGGTTAAGACTTATGTTGGAGGGTTTGTAAGACAATAATACCTCTTTTCCACCAAAAACCCGGGTCCGACCTGGGTTTTCAGACATGGTTCCAACCCAGGTCAGACACCGTTTACACAGCACCATCAATCTGGGTTATTCTCAGCTCAGCCCTGTTCACAATGAAACCGGGTCTGCCCTACTAAACTTGTGAGGTCATAGAAAGTGGGAGGTAACTGCTCCACAACCACCAATCAGCTAATTTTAGACATGACACTGCACCATTACCCAGGTCCATCCTGGGTCCAACCCTGGTAGCTACCTGGGTTGGATTGCCGGGTTACTTGACCTGGGTTATTTTTCAGGGACCCTTTTACACTGAGCTGTGACCTGGGTAGACCCAGCAAAAACCCAGGTTTTTGCTTCGGTGTAAAAGGGGTATAACTAACTACTAAGGGGACACATTGTTTGAAGACTCAGTGCCCCATGTGTGTGTGGGTCAGTATGGGAGAGATAGGGACAATGTGCCCTTCGTCCATCTTGGAAAACTATTTTTTTCTGGAGCGCTGGGTGATATTGTCTGGTGATTACAGGTGTTCACCAAACAATAACGGCTAAAGGGGCCACATAATTTTGAGCGACCCTACATTTACAGGTGTAATTATGGGCATGATAGGGCACATAGTTCCCTCTCCCCATATGTGGAAAAAATATGTTTTCTATAGCATAGGGCAGCGGATTATGACTCTGGGGGGCCCTAAAGAACAATGGCCCTCATTCAGAGCCGTACGCTCTGAGCAGAGCGCACGCTCTGAATGAGGGCCGGGCTCCATTTTCATGGAGCGTCCTCCTGGACGCTCGTATAGCTGTGGGTCACCACCCACAGGCTATACGAGCGTGCATTGTGATGGTCGCGATGGTCGAGACCATCGCGACCATCGAATTTGCGAGCCGGAGCCTGCGGTTGAGGTTTTCAACCGCAAGCTCCGGAGTGATTTTGGCTCTATCAGAGCCAAAATCACTCCCACTGACATCACTAGTGATGTCAGTGGGCCGGCTTCTGACGGGAGGCGTTCCCTTAGGAACGCCCCCGTCAGGGAGGCACGCCCACCAAAGGGGGCGTGCTGTCAATCAACATTGACAGCACGCCCCCTTTGATCGGACACAACGAGCGAAGGACTTTCCCTCGCTCGTCGCGTCTGGCGCATGCGCACGACGGAGCTCCCTCCGTCGTGCGCATGCTCAGTCCATAACATCGACCCACTTGCGAGCGGACAGCCGCTCGCGAGTGGGTCTGAATCAGGCCCAATATTTGTGATGGGGCGATCGGGTCCTCATGCACATTCTTTCAGCATGCACACAAAAAGGTGGCATGGCTACGTGTCACACTCCTATTTCCGGTCATGCTGGGAACATGCTCACCGCTTCCCCAGACAAATGCAGTGAGCCAGTATAGGGTCCCCGCAGCAATACTCAGTCACAGGTAGGTGCAGTAAGCTTGGCCTGTGATTTCTGGATTCAGGATACAGTGGGTCATAAAACAGGGATCAGCAACATGTTTCAGCCACTACTGTGGCCTATTTCAAGCTGTATAGCTCCCAAATCATTGCTGGCCATATAAATAGTATGCACTTTGTGGTCATTGGATGTCAGTTTCTCTTCAGTTGATTAATTTTCTGCACGGAATTATAAGGCACGCATGTGTAAGTGCAGATCCAAAGGTTTTTGTTGAGAAACAAAATAACACTCTTATTTGTCTTTTATTGTTATAAATAAATATTATTTTAAGGGCTGGAAAACTTGATTTTGTTACCCCAATAGGACACAGCAGCACAGTTTTTTCTTGTTTATTGTATGTAATGTGGAGCGGGCAATTGCCCCTTTACTACTGCTGCAGCTGTGCCCTTATACCTCTGCTATGTCAAGCGCTGGGTATAAATTGTTTAAGTTCATATTAATTTGTATCTGTATCTACATTTATCTTTATCCTCTATACTGAAAAATACTAATACATTTTGTATACTGTAGCTGAGAAAACGTATTTATTATATTGAAGTTAAATATTCTTTTCCTCCTCCTTCAGCATTATACGGTGGTAATTCTCATCAAGCCATAGGGGAAATAAGTTGGTGGCAGTGTTGGTTACATAGTTGTCATTGTTACATAGATGATGACATTGGTACAAAGATGATGGCGTTGGTACAAAATTGATGGCGTTGGTACAAAGTTGATGACGTTGGTACAAAGTTGATGGTGTTGTACAAAGATGATGGTGTTGGTACAAAGTTGATGGTGTTGGTACAAAGATGATGGTGTTGATACATGGATGATGGTGTTGGTACAAAGATGATGGCGTTGGTACAAAGATGACGGCGTTGGTACAAAGATGACGGCATTGGTACAAAGGTGATGGTACAAAGGTGCTGGCGTTGGTGATGGCGTTGGTACAAAGGTGATGGTGTTGGTACAGAGGTGATGGTGTTGGTAGAAAGGTGATGGCATTAGTTGTTGTGGGTCATCACTAGATGCCGGGGCTAATTTATTTATTTTTTCCTGGATGCCTTATTTTTCCTTCTTTTTGCCCGGATGGCTGGATGTTGATGCGGGTCTTTCCGTTTCCTTTCCCAGGCATAGTGTGGGTCATTTCTCATAATCTAGTAAACATAAAGAAAACTGTTATCCAGCTATTTAGGGTCACATTCAGCTCACGGTCTGCTAGTTGGACTTCCGCACTCTATAATAAAGGCTCACGTCTTGTGGGACCCTGAATCTGTTTTTATAGCCTGTGACTGTCAGATATGTAACACATTCTTGAAGAGCTGACCTAAAAAATAGCCTATTAAAAAAGTCACATGCAAAATATCATATTTCCACCCATATGTGAAGCTTGACATGCATTCTGGGCAGCAACAGTAACATAGGCACATGGATTACACCAGGCACACATCACAGGCACTTACAGTATGTCCCATTTGCACCCATGCTTAAACCATCTCCTTTATGTCTAATAAATGCATACACTCTTAGGTATAGGTACAGCTGCTAAAACCTCTCAAGAGCAAGTATATGTGTACCTGGACACACCATGCTGCAATGCAAGGGGTGAACAAACATATATTAGTTGTTTTGCATGAAGGATAAATACTGGTTGCATAAAATGCTGGACGGGGGGACTATCAGAGGAAAACACCAGTCAATCACAAACAGTCTGCAAGTCCAGCAGCCATCATCATCATCATCCTTTACTTTACTGTACTTGGACAAAGTTAGAACTCCATTGCCCCCCTAATGCAGGAGAAAGGCATAGGTGGATATAGCATGTGTGCACCACTGTTCTGGGTACTCTCAGAGCAAATTCATGCAAGACTCAACATTTTCCCCATTTTCTTTGTTATATTTAATTACGGCTTTATGCATCATTACTGATATGTAGGAGATATTGCCAGTATCTCCTACATTATCATAACATAGGCAATGTGCAGTGGTCATCTGACTAAGGAGGATAACTCACAGCTATGTTAAAGCAGCTTTGAAAGTCATAGGGACATTGCCGGGACAGCCGTTTACACAACAGCTATTCCAGCTGACCATTCTTATTACATTCTGCTGATAAATAATTTCTTATTGTCTTGATTCGCAATGATAAGAATATAGGGTGATTGGGCTGACGATTGTATAGGTGCATATGACGGTGTAATGGTTAGCGTTACTGCCTCACAGCAATGAGGTCATGGGTTCAATTCCCACCATGGCTCTTACTGTGTGGAGTTTGTATATTCTCCTTGTGCTTGCGTGGGTTTCCTCCGGGTACTCCGGTTTCCTCCCACACTCCAAAAATATACTGGTAGGTTAATTGGCTCCCCACAAAAATTAACCCGTGTGTGTAGGTGTGTGTGCATATGATAGGGAATATAGAGTGTAAGATCCACTGGGGCAGGGACTGATGTGAAGGGCCAAATATTCTCTCTGTTAAGCGCTGCGGAATATGTGTGCGCTATATAAATAACTGTAGCGTTGCAGGAATGTTAACGAATAAATGGCTTATAACGCTCCTGCAATGGTCAGAATCAGGAGGTTGCATCTTATGGGCTGTTTAATATTTGTCAGCCCTGACCTCCTGATCCCATAGAAGTCTGCACACACTGAGCTATGTGTGTACAGGCCTGACAGGGAGCATTTACCCAATCAGCAGAGTAATGGATTAGGTATGTTCTGTACCTAGCTTAAGGCAGAGACTCCATACCCTACATCACTGATCACACATCAGTAATAACTACGTTATATGGTTTTGTGCAACACACAAAGCTCATTACCCTTGCCAAATGCTCTAGAATGGGATTATGGGCCTGATTCAGAGCTGAACGCTCTGACCAGAGCGCTCGCTCTGAATCAGGGCCCTCCTACCTTTTTTTGGAGCGTCCTCTTGACCATCGCGACCATCGGGCTTGCGACGGAGACCCTACAGTAGGGTCTCGCTGCCGCAAGCCCTAGAGTGATTTTGGCTCTATCAGAGCCAAAATCACTCCCACTGACATCACTAGTGGGGCCGGCTTGAGACGGTAGGCGTTCCCATGGGAACGCCTCCGTCTGGCAGGCACGCCCCCGGCACGCCCACCAAAGGGGGCGTGCTGTCAATCAACATCGACAGCACGCCCCCTTTGGTGCGAGACCTGGAGTGATGGAGAGCCCGTCGCTCTCCGGGTCTCGCGCATGCGCACGACGGAGCTCCCTCCATCGTGCGCATGCACAGTGGGGGACATCGACCCGCTTGCGAGCGTACTGCCGCTCTCGAGCGGGTCTGAATGACCCCCTATGTTGGTTGGAATGACATGTTTATCAGATACATTACACATTACACTGCTTACAGAGAGGTTTTCTTAATGACTCCCATTATGGTCCATGAAATTCTCCTACATTTATTTATTCTAATAAATTACTCACCACTTCCAGTTCTTCACGTGCAACAAATGTCCTGTGCTGCATCCTCACCCAAAACCTGTTCTTCAACATATCAAACGTCTCGAGTGGAATAGGAATGTCAGCATCACAGTACATTGTAAAGTAAGAGAAATTCTCCTCTTCCATTTGATTAGCCAGGAACCTGTGGAAACAGAAGACCACGAGAAGTAAGTCTGTGCCATCTAGCCATCAAATGTGCAAATCATGTCTTAGTTTCCATCAATAGGACCTACCATGTCTGTCACAGGTCCCATTATGTTAAGTACAAGGCAATAAAGTAGACTGTGGTGTGGTAGGGGGAAGAGGGTGTATGTATCACTGGGTACAGCCCTTTGCTGGTGACAGTGCTGTAGATGCTGCTGACCTCTTATTACTCTGCACAATGTAATAATGAGTTTTCTTGAAGGCAGGTGATATAATATATAATATATAGTACCGCATGCAAGGGATGGGGGATTTGAGTACCCAGAAACCCACCCTGGACCATTTTTTTTTCAGTTGGAGACAGCCTTGTTTTTGACTGTGCACCAGCCGCAGGCCACCCACCACGATCAGAGCTGCCCGGACACTGCCTGTTTAGTTGTGAGCGCTTCCGCGTCAGGTGGCTTTTATATCACCTGAAGTGGAAGCGCTGACAGCTGAACCGGCAGGGTCCGGGCAGCGTGCTGCAATTACAGTCCTCACAGGCACCTAGGAGGAGGTCTGCAGCTAGCAGCAGAACCCACACATGTGTGCAGGACTGGATTAAGGCTTGTGGGGGCCCTGGGGCAACTAAATTGTGGGGGCCCCCACCAAGCCACACGGAGCTTACTTAACCCCACCCCACCCAGCACACGGAGCCTAATCCTACTCCCCCATGTGTGTGTTAAACACGCACGCACACACACACACACACACATATATATGATATATATATAGATATATGTAGCAAATGTAATATATATATAGATATAGATATATATATCATACTAACACACACATATATAGTATACACACATAAACACATACAAACACACTAACACATATACATACACAGTATACACACACTAACACATATACATATTAACACATGCATACACAGGTTGCTAATGGGGACGGGCAGCTCACATCATCAGGCTCTGCCCCCTCACATTGTAATGCAGTGATTCGCGGTTGATTTCGGGGTGGGGCTTGTCATATTGGCTCTGCCACCATTACGGCCGGTGAAGAGGGGAATTGGTCCATCGGGGGGGGGGGTTTCTAAGCACTCAGAAATCCCCCTGCGTGGTCAAGAGTGGGGGCCTCTCTGTGTGTGGGGGCCACAGGATAACCGCCCCTGTCACCCACCCTTAATCCAGACCTGCGTGTGTGTGTAAGAAGCTATGGGAGGCGCTCTGAAGGGGCACCTCCTCCATTGTCCACGACATATTCACCCCACTTAGGGCTGTAACTATGTACCCAGAGTGTACTGTCACGGCTGCCCAATACATGGCACCCCTTCCGGCACCTGAGAAGCCACCATACACTAGTGGAGAGCTCTATGTCAGACCATCAGCTGCTGCCTTTGTCTATCTATAGCCTGTCTGCATGCGAATGCTACATTACAGTGTCAGCGGCTGTGACGCGGGGGCACTAAATTATAACTTGCCTCTGGGCATCTGGGATGAACTTACGCCACTGTGTAAGTATGCTATGTGCATATATGCTCTATGTGTGTGTTTGTAAGTATGCTGTGTGTATATGCTACAGTATGTGTATGTATGCTGTGTGTATGTATGCCGTGTGAATGCTATGCAGCAGGCTCTGTACATACTCAGAAAAGAACGGGGGCCAGCAGAGTGTTAAGTAACTATTACAGCTCTGGATATGTATCTCTGTGGCAGCTGGGTATATCCCCTACAGGGAGTATATAGCCCCAATATCTCACTTATAGCCCCTGTGTCATTTGGGCTGTTTAGTAAATGCATATAATCCTTTATTGTTCTTTAATGTTGGACATACAGTAATGGCTGTAGATAAGTAAACAGCCCCCGACTTGCCTAAGAAGTTTTCTAGGACATTTGGGGGCCTATTCATCGAAACATAATTATCACATGTGAGTTCAAACACAGTTTAGGAGGCTTTCATCATGCCTCCTGCCCTAAACTATCACTTCCAAAAAACTGCTGTTTCTATGAAGCAGTATTTTGTAAGGGAGAAACTTTTCACTGCCTGTCTTACACAGGCTGCTGAATTCACTGCCCCCCCATATGATACGGGAACCCCCCCTCCCCTCCGCAGGTGTACAATCCAGCACCCCCTCCCCTTGCAGGTGTACAATCTGGCCCTCCCTCCCACCCCCCACAGGTGTGAGACCCCCTTCCCTTGCTGGTATCCGACCCGCCTGCTTCATGACGCTGCATCTCCGTAACCCGGCTCACCTATATTCTTTCGGTGAGCTGGGCCACATGTCGGCTGTGCAGACACAGCAGGGAGGGATCTGAATAGATCCATGTGCTGTGTGGCTGCCATGTAAATCTTCACAAGCTACCGTGTAAACAGCAGCCTGTGAAGATTATCGGAGGCTGAACGCCATCTCAGAGTGATGTTCAGTAACACCATCAAGTTCCAAAAAAATGCTTTTTCGGAACTTGATGAATGGCCCTGACACTTATTTTTTACAAAAGTATGTGAAAATGTAAATTTTTACATGCTTTTGTGAAAAATAAATGATGATGAATAGGCCCCTTGGTCTCCATATGTACAGTAACTGAGTAATCAACAAATAAAAATACTTACAGAGCGCAGTAGAAATTGATGGAATTATACTCGCTCAGGGTCAGGTGGGCTCTCTGGAAGTAGGTGAACACCATGGCCAGTAAGTACTAGGATAGAAATACCAGTTACAGCATCAGAATGGAAAAATACATGTGTACATAGCCCAGCAGTCCTATCTTACACTGTTCAGCTCCCTGTAGCTCAAAAGGCAAACTATTGGGGGCATGGCTGTGGGATTTGGTGACATGGAGGATCTAATGGGCTGTTTCTGAGTCATACCCAAAATGGCTGTAATTGTGGGCAGCTGCGGAAACCTGCAAAACTGTCAGAGCCAGATTAACAACAGGGCCACTAGGGTGGTTGCCCAGGGCCCCCCACACATCGTTACACAGGGCCGGCTCTAGGGGTGTTCGACCAGTGCGTTCAAACAGGGGCACCACCCATAGAGGGCGCACCCCTCCCCAACATCCCGATTTCAGCAGGACAGTACTGTCCCACTATTCCACCCATGGGCCAAAGTGGCCCACGGGTGGTCAAATTGGGAGGTTGGGGACCCCCACCATCACAGCTGTGTGGCCGTGCCAGACCCTGGTGTCTGAATGGATGCTGCGCGCATATGCGCGGCATCCATTCAGTAACGGGAGAGGAACTGGGGGAAGCCCAGCTACTCAGGCTCTCCCCAGCTAGCCTGACGGTATTTGGAGGCGTGCCATGCGGGCACGCCTCCAAATAATGCCACATAGGGGTGTGGCCTATGGTAATTAGACCACACCCCCATTTTTGGCACTGTTGGAGCGCACTGTAAAGAGCCGGCACAAGGTGCTCCAACTCCTGGAGCCGCCTCTGTTGCTACATCACCAGCATTGGGGGCACTGTGGCATATGTGTACTGAGGATCCTGTGTGGCATAATGTAAACTGGGCACACTACATTGTTGTGCTGGGAATATTTACTCATTATACTTTTTTTTAATAACATTGCCAGTATATATTATTGTCAATTTTATTGGCAGGGGCCCCCAGAAGTTAGTTGCCCTAGGGCCCCTATAAACATGAATCCATCCCTATTTACTACTTTATGCTAATGCGAGTATCTATGTAACTAATGAGGGGACAGTGGGTGTGCAAGCGGAAACCAGTGATGCCCATTGACCTCACACCGGCAGCCTCAGCCGTCATCATTAGTGTCTGCCCCATGCTAGGTACAAGAGATGTGTGAGTAACAGGCTTCCCTTCCCCATACACATGCCTTAGTAACTTGGAGCTTTTTATTCACCCCAACAACACTTCCACGATGTTCTACAAGTCAGGGTGGTTCCCAAATGCCCTATTACATGAAAAGACCGATCTGGCCAATGTGGGACGGCCTCAGAATAGGACGGCATACACAATACTACGCAAAGTCGCTTCTGACGCAAATTGTCCACACTCAGGAGGACATCTCATTACATCTTCCGGCAGCTGCAATATTTGCATAATTTCGGATGGCAGATGAGTACGCATTAGCAGCTGTGACGGCATTAACGTATAACTCTGATCAGCCCCAAGTCCAAAAATATTAAACATGACCTTTCACTGTTTTCGTTTGCATTACCCTGGTAATAGGTAATATCAGCCTGGTTACACTTACTATATATTACACACTACAAATCTAAGATAGTAATGGTGACGTAACAGTAAAATAAATACCTTGTCTGACATTCTCATGGTCTTATCCAATTTAAGGAATGCTTTGATGGTACTTTCTTCTGCAAACAAAAAAATAAAATATTGAAATCCTATATACTATAATGGGGAATATTTCTATACTCATTTCCTACAGGTAACAGAACATAAGTTGGTGTTGCCCATAGAAGCCATTTGGACATTTGCTCTCATTTTTAAACCACTAGGAAATGACAGAATCTCATTGGATAAAAGGTATACCTGCCTTCCTACAGTTACCAATAACGTACTCATCATGCTATTAATGTAGTCATGTAATGTATTAGACAAAACTTTGCTAGGGAAATTTGTCATACTAATGTTGGATCAGGACTGCTGGGTAGCTGGCAGAGGGCTGACTCTGGGCACAATACAGGACAGGCGGGGATGGATTATATGTGCTCTTTAATCTGTTATCACAGGAACACAACAGGCACCAGCATATCAAAGGCACTTCCAGGCTCTTAATAGTGATGATAATTATTTGCTCAATGCTTATCCCCTCCCCATTAGAATGTAAGCTCTCACAAGCAGGGACCTCTTCCCTCATGTGCTACTCCTTACACTTTCTTGTACTCCTTACTCCTCATAAGGGCACCTAACACGTCTCTGGCAACTCCCTACTGCTTATTGTGAGTGTTTTAATCACTATTGCAGAAATGTATATAATGTCCTTCACTGTACTGTAAATTACTTGTTTGTTTTTTTTGTTCACTTATTAGTTTTCTGTACTATGTAGGGCGCTGCGGAACACTTGTGGCGCTATATAAATAAAGGATAATACTAATAATAATAATAATTATAAAGGCTCTTAATAGTGATGATAATTATTTGCTCAATGCTTATAAGGGCTGTTACTTTAATTACCTACAAATACACAAGGCAGTGATGTTAGTCCTCTCTGTACTGCCATTTTTCAGTTATCTGAGATCTATCCGGGGCTTCATGTATTTCTAATAAGAAAATTATCATTGCATCCCTTATAAATATACAAGGGGGCGATATTGTGTAATACACTTATCTGTTGTACCCATTCTACTTTACACAAATAACCCCTTACAGGAGCTTGCCCTTCCTCTTACAAGTTCCTGACAATCAGGGATAGATTGTTAAAGTGACCCTGGAAAAAATTATAAAAGTGACCTCAGTTAGGTGGGACCAGTTCACCTGTGGGCATTGCCAACACAAATGTAGGTGGGGTTAGAATAACATTTTCCTAGCAGTGTACAATAAAAATATAAATCACATCATTTCTGCCTAACTGTACCCAAAACTTACAGCATCATACTGACATACAATACATAGATCACCCCAGTAGACCACCATACAATACAGAGTGCATGTGCAATAGAGTCAGAAACCTAGTGACCACAATATAATACAAAGCATGTAAAAGGGACAGGCCTCCAGAGAAGAGGTAGGGGTGGTGCACTGTAGCAGACTGCATGGCCAATACCTTTAACACTTTATTCAGATGGCCGAGGATCAGTCCTGATGAGTGAGTCAGGTGCTGAGTAACAATCAGCAAATGATCAAAAAAAAGCCTTCATCCAGCCACACAGCCATCAGCCTATTGAAAAAAGTCCAAGTAAGGCCTATGGCCAACACACCCCTGATCACATTTCACATAACAATAATTATTGTTGGCTGTATATTGTGATTTATTTACATCGGGAAGAATATTATTATAGGAATATTATTTGAACAATACATTTTATATGAATAATTCAAACCCAGAACCATTTTCAAGGTTTTGCTAGGAATAATTTTTTACTCTACATAAAATGAAATGGTATATGTGCAGTATAGTCTCTTATTAATGTTGTTTGTGGTCCTAATAAATGTTAGTAAATGATAAGACAGCCTTACCCAGCAATCTGTAGAAGGCTTCCTTCTCATATCCTAGGTGAGGAGACGGGGAATGGCGGCTCAGATCTTCATAGAGGTTTAGTTTTCTCTTCTTTGCTCTGGGTGTCTGGGCTGTTGTCCTGTGTGATAAATGAATCTCTATTATATATGGTAATAATAATACATATTTTCATATGAAAGATAAGGGAAGTAATTCAGCACCCAGAAACGGCCCCACTTCCATTAATGTAGAAAAGCCCCTGTCTGTTCCCCAGCACATGAGGGACATAGATAAATGCAGGTGTGTTGGGACCATTTAAACACTGTTTTCTTGGCATCCATAAATTAGCCTTTGCATTCTTACTCGCAGTAGGAGAGCTCTCTGTGTGTCTGGAGACTCGCTATGTCTGCGACAGTGTAATCTTACTGAGAAAGCAAATGGCCACTTTATCTGCATTTGATGTTCGTGATTTTGTGCATGAGTAGCGGATGTGAGATGCTGTCAGTGGGTGTCTCTAAGCACTGGATGGCAAGTGGGTCATTAGCATATGATCCATGAGAGATTGCAGCTGCGATGGCATTTGCCTCCACATCTGAATCAGGCTCAGTACCCAAGATAAATATTTGAACTTCTTCATAATATTTGACATAAGGATTAACTGCTCACAGTCAGCATCACAATGTTTATCCCCTTACAGTATCCTATAAGCTACTATATATAGTGACTGGCTCATTGTACTTACCCAGTGTCCATTTCTCTGCCACTCGCTCACATGCACCAAGTATTGTATCAAAATAAAAGAAACTTAAAAATGTGGTTTATCTTAAAATCCACAATTAATTGAAATAATGATGTGAAAAAAAATAAATTTAAAAAGTTTAGATCGTAAAATATCTAATTTATTTTTATATATAAAATAATAATAAAAAAATTAAACTCTTATACTGTTAAAATAACTTATATATTTTATCTAAAAATGTTATAATAAAAATTATAAAATATAAATATTATGTATAATAAAATAAGTATAAATGAATAAATATAATTCAATTCTTCTGGTCAGGCAGATGTGACAACTGTCAGGAACCTGAGCTCACAGACAGTCTAAACAACTGGCGTTGCCCTGGCAACCTGTTGTGCAGTGATGGTGCTAGTGCTGTTGCCATGGCTACAACCAGACTTAAAGGACCACTGATGCTAAAAACTACGTTACATAAGGGAACAACAGTAACATTTATAAGGCCAGATGTACTAAGCTCTGTGAAGTGATACAGTGGAAAATGATAAACGACCAACCAATAAGGTCCCAACTGTCATTTTTCATACACAGCCTTTAACATGACAGTTGGGAGCTGAGTGGCTGATCGTTTATCACGCTCCACTTTATCAATTTCCAGAGCTTAGTACATCTCCACCATAGTTACATATCTATCAAATATGTCACAAGTTCAGATATTTTTTTTTTTTTTGTAAAATATTTTATTGTTAGGAAAAACAAACAACAATATAATATAACATAAATATAACAATGAGTTTTCTCAGCAAAATGAACACATTGCAAAGAAGCATCTGACAAAATAGTTGAAATATTTGCAGTATATAGGTTTAGATATAAAATATAGCTACGCACACAAAAAACATCCATATAAAATGTTACTTATACCTTTCAGTTACATTTATTATTGTCAATACCATTAACATGTCCGTTATACTTATGGTATAAATCAAAATTATATTCAAAATCTATATCAGAATCAGGATCAAAAGGGAGGGCCATTATCAAGTCCTTCCAAGTTATACCAAGACGTTAATTGGAAACATCTCCGTAAAGAATCTTTAAGTGAGGAGGTTAAATTATAAATATAGGGTAACCATGTGCCAAAAAACATTTCGGTAAGATTTTCTTTATTGGTGGACATCTCTGTCCAGTCCATGGTAAACAGAAATGTAATTCTCGGATATAGCAATGTAAGAGTAGGTGGATTAGGTTCAATCCATTGTGAGAGAATGGTCTTTTTTGCAGCTGCAGTCAATTTGGTCAGAAGTAATTTATTTCCTTTTGTCAAACCCTGTGAACGTGTGTTTGTGGATATATTCCAAAAAACCCATTCTTTGGAGAGCGTGAAATCAATTCTGAGAACCTCTTTAATATAACTATCGAGTTTACCCCAGAAAACCTGTACAAGCGGACAATCCCACAGGCAGTGTACTATGTTGGCATCAGGAGCAGAACATTTATAACAATTGGCATTAGGTGCATCGCCTATAATATATTTCAATTTGGGGGTGTAATAAGCTCTGTGCAAAATTTTAAGGTGCATTTCATTATAAGAGACTGATCCCAATTGTTTGTTCATTTTAAGACATGATAGAGCAATGGTCTCTATGGGGATTTGCGGGAAGATCTCCTTCCATTTTGCAAGACCTGTGGTACTTAACTCTAAATTAATAAGAGGTCGGGCACTAGAATATATAAAGGAAGTAGAAAAAGGACCCTGTGGTTTGCGACGTAACGCATTATCTAAACCCCAATCTAGATCAGTTGCTAAAAATCTACGCAACATGGTCTGAATATAACTCAGTGCCTGCAGATAAGGAAATAGAGGGATAATAATGGAGGGAAATTTCTCCTGCATTTGAGAGCGAGTGAGAGGTTGGAGTGTTTGGTTGTGCAAAAATTGATAAATATATCGAAGACCGCTGGCATGCCAATGTTGAAATTGGGTTGAAGTGCCAGGTGAAAAAGATGGGTTACCCCATAATGGCAAAAATAATGAGGACAGTTTGGATAAGTGGGACTGTGATCTAATAACTCGCCATGCTGTGCATGTCATATTTATTAACATATTCTCCCTAGCTGCAGGAGGTAAACTAAGAGGATGAGTGTGTAAAAGCGATATCAAGTTATGGTGTGGAGTAAATGCCTGTTCCATAGAGTATGTGGTGTAAGTGTTATGTCCTCCAATCCAATCCATTGCTATTCGATAATTAGCGGCTAGAGCATATTGTCTGAGACATGGTAGGTTTACCCCTCCTAAATGTGTCTGTTGTTGCAACTTAAACAGTGAAATTCTGGGGCGTTTCCCTGCCCATATGAATTTTTGTAAAGCCTGATTAAAAAATTTAAGGTCTCTCTTATCTGGGATGATTGGTAACATTTGGAGAATGTAAAGAAATTTGGGGAAGCTAATCATTTTATAGAGATGGCATCTGCCTATATAGGACAATGGAAGATGTGCCCATTTATTGAAGTCTGTGTATGTTTTTAACAATAATGGGGTATAATTAACAGCATATAATTGAGAGGGGTGTGAAGAGACATTGATACCTAAGTAAGTGATGTATTTATCTGCCCATTTAAAGGGAAAGGAGTTTCCCCAACCCGTCTTGGCCTCCCTAAAAAAGGCCAATGCCTCAGTTTTAGCATAATTAATTTTAAAACCCGCTATTTCCTCAAACACATGTAAGATTTGCAGAAGGAGCGGTATAGCCTCCTTGGGATTAGCGAAATATAATGAGAGGTCATCAGCAAAGACCGAAAATTTTATCTCGTGCTTTGCCAAGAAAATACCTTGCCAGTCTCTTTCCCTTTCAAAATGGCGTAGTAGGGGATCTAGGGCCAGATTAAAAAGCAGTGGTGAAAGTGGACAACCTTGTCTCGTTCCTCGAGATAGACAGAATGGTCGGGTGTTTAATGAATTTATTGTCAAAAAGGCTTTTGGATCCTGATATAGTGTTTTGAATATGTGAATGAAGTCAGGGCCAAATCCTTGATAATTAAATATTCTTATTAAATGGGACCAAGATACTCTATCGAATGCTTTGTCAGCGTCACAACTCACCACAATATTTCTTTTCCTTTTTTCCACATGTGACTGATACATTGTCGCTAGCACAGTGCGAATGTTATGAGTAGAGTGACATCCTTTAACAAAGCCTGTTTGGGCCGGATACAAGTTCAGATATTTAACATAAATTAGTGATTGAAAATTATAGTCATATGCATACCAGTTATCCTGCATTTAGGACTATTGAAAGAACTTAAAGTTCACATCTTTTAGGTCCCTGACACATTGGTGTATTCCTGCAGTGTTCATAGAGGGTATGAGCAGAGGGTATGACAGCTATAAGGCCAATGCTGGGTTACCATTCCAAGGCACCTTGTTTTGCTGTTGACAGAACTGGGGCACCTTCTAAACATACTGTACATGGGTTCGATGCATGCTCTGTGATATCCAAATGATGGCACCGATCTTGTCCCACAATTTTACCATAGGCCCAATGATGCAATGTTTCACACCTATATATCAGTAGTAGCGTGTCTGGTACTGTCTGCTACAGTATATGAGGGGAGCCTAAGTGGAATTTACTAAGGCCGGATTTACTATTCAGCAGCTTGGAGGGTGACTAAAACCACCATCAATGTGCAGCTTTTAATATTTGCTAAACTGCTGCAAAACCACCAGAAAGATATGTGGAGGATTAATAAATGTATTATTAGTGCAATAATCATTGACTGAATAAAAGGGAAAAAAAATATAATTACCTTATAAGGGCATTTAAATCTGATTAATATATGAGTAGCCTAAATAAATGATTTATTATATTAATAAACCAATATTATTTAGTAATTGTATAAGGTTTGTAATATGATTGATATTGGGGCCATTTGTGTTATTATGATAGATGCAACAATTACTATTTTATGCCACTATAAATGGAGACCACATCACAAAGTATTGTTTTCCCCATCAGCAATACATTTATTTGTTTCCTTTACCAATCATTCATATTTCCAGCTTAATATACTTAATACATGGTAAAAATTCAGTTGGAGCCCTAAGACATTTATTCAATAACAATAATGCCCTCATAAGATAACAATGAATCTTCTTTACCTCTTATACCATAATGATTTCAGGCATAATAAATGTATGAGCCTCCCTGGTAGCTGTTTGGCAGATAGTGATGATAGAAAGCTGTTTGGGCTATCTCGCCTATCAGAAATACCTTATATGTTTAGTTGGTATTTCTGGCATTTGTTTGGTGGATCACAAATCCGCCACTTGACAAGCACGGTGGCCTCTATTCTATACTGGTGAAAAGGCAGGGCATCAATTGTAGTGTTGAGTTTTGAAAATTATGGTTTTGCTGCACTTTTGTGGCTTTTTTGGTCTATAGTAAATTTGTTGGTTTCAAAACCACCAACAAAAAGACAAAAAAACTGATTTCTACAAACCAACCTTTAGTATGTTTCTCTCATGGGGGCCAACTCATTATCCTTAAAATAGGTGAAAATAAACAAGTTTCACCTACTTTTGTGAAAAGTAAGTTTTGTTAACGTTCATTAAACAGGTAACTGTCATCCCCATAGTGGAACGTGGACCCCATACACTTGTATGGAAACCTCCTTATAGAACTTGTGTAAATTTATCCCTCCCCCCCTAAGTCTCCTTTTTATAAAGCTGAAGGGGCCAGAAAAGGGCAGGTTATTTGGGCTGTGTTGTCACACTGACTTGCTACACACTTCACATGTTCAATAAGCACTTTACACATGGAGCAGTGCCGGCTGGGGGAGGGACAGGTTCACAAGGCAGCTCCCAGCTACTTCTTACTCCTTGTAACAAACATTTTGAGGTGTACTTTACGGATGGGATCATCGGGTAATCCCCGAAAGGCCCCATTGACTCATAGCCCCGCCCTCTACCATGGGAGGGAGGGGCCTTTGGTGCCACTGCATAAGGTAGAATACATGTTAGGTGGGCTGCTGACGACAATGCACAATACACAGTATCAATTCCTCACCTCTCCAGGGACAGACTAGGGGCCAGAATCATGGCATGGCCATGCATCAGAGGGGTATGCTTAGTGTGGGCATGCTGCGAGTCACAGAGGCATGGGGTAGTGCCACACCCCATATCTGTATGCCAGCCAAGCACAGTGATGGGAGGAGGAGCTTCTTGACCAGGCCTTCAGGGATTCAGACTTGCCCGTCAGGCCATCAGCCCTTCTGGCATTTGACAGAAGGGCCAGGTGGCCAGTCCAGCTGCACCTCTCTCCCTGCAGACTGATCATTGTAGACATTTTGATGGCATGCACATGCAAGGTGAGGCAGCCCAGGAAGAGTGACCCTGACTCTGCCCCTGCACAGGACCAAACTATTTGTGTCTAATAAAACCTCACAAGGAAGTAGTTAAAGCTCAGCTAATACAGAATTAGATTGTCATCCTCTCCTCATATAACCTCAGCACTTACCTAATTTAGCTGCATTTCCAGCTTGCCATGATGTTTAATACATCCCTACATACACACCCACAAATGTCCCTTCCTTAAGCAGTTGTGTATGTATAAATAAATTCCAGGGTTTCATGCACCATAGATATTGCTCCTATCTTAAAGTGGTTTTTATTACTATATCAGAGGTTCCCAAATGCAGTCCTCAATGCACCCAACAGTTCAGGTTTTAGAGATATCCATGGCTGAGCACAGGTGCTTAAATCAAATAGACAGAGGTACTAATTAAGTCACCTGTGGTCAAGCATGGATATCCTTAAAACCTGGACTGTTAGCAGGGCCGACTCCAGGAGGAGCCACGCCCTGTGCAGATATGGAATCCAATTCTCCCTTACCCTGCGCACGTGTTCGAAAAGGGATGTGGCCTAATTACCATAGGCCACAGCCCCCAAAATGATGCTATTTGAGGGCATACCCATATGGCATGCCTCCCATTTAATATCAGTAGCTGGACTTCCCCCAGCCCTCTTCCTGCACTGAATGGTGTGCGGCATCCATTTCTCTTCTTCGGGGCTGGCACAGCTGCGGCAATGGGGGTGTCCAATCTCCCGACCACAGGCAGGACACTTTGGCCCTCAGGTGGAACAGCGGGGCAGTGCCCAAAAAACGGGGCTGTCCCGCTGAAATCGGGATGGTTTGGAGGGGTGCGCCCTCTATGGGGTGGCGCCCCTGTTTGACCGCATTGGTCGCACGTGCCTCGAGCCGGCCCTGACTGTTAGGGTGCCTTGAGGACCGAGTTTGGGATCTTTTATACAATATACAATAGTACCACACTGCAAATAACATCATCCCTCCTTAAGCTGCTGTCTTTATGCCCCCCCATGTGATTGTCATTATCTGCAACCCCACATATTGTCCACATCCTCCTTTCTTTATAATTAGCAGGACACCACCTGCATCCCCCCACCAAACACACACATATATTGCACCCCTCAAGTAGCTTGGTGTTCAACATTCTAAAGAGCTGGTACCCCTATATTATATGGTTCCCCTTCTCAATTGCTTTGATAGGGGTTCTGCAGAGTTTATTATTGGCCCTTTAGAGAGTCCCCACTGACCCACTCTTAGGAATTGTGGCCCCCAAGGTAATTACGGCCCTTATCTGTATATCATTAATGCCTTGTAAATGACACTGGGTGATATTCAGAGGATGTGTTATAAAGACCTCAGTATTTAATTCAATTGCCATGCGTTCTTGGAATTACAGTACTTTAGTTCTTACAATTTATGTTAATAGCTTAGCCATATTGGATTCTAAAGTTAATATCAGAAAATCTAATTCAGACATTAAATTCTGCAGCATTGCAATTGTTATTTCCCTGTCATCGACTTGGACTCCCACAGATGTTGAATGCGGAGATAAAGACAATGGGCGGGATGCATGACGCATCGCATTCAGGATGCGATGCATTCCTGCCGCTCTTCGCATGCATGCCGGCGTTAGTAATGTCAGTATGCATGAAGGAATGCAAAAAAGGCCACTCTCTCGGTAAGAGCTGTCCTTTGCAAATGAGGGACTTCTGGGTCCAAGACCCAGAAGCCTCTCAGGCGTGCTGCTGCGCATGCGCAGAAGGACACACATGCTGCGGGAGGGTGCTGGGAGGGCTTCAATAGGGTAACCCCAGCTAAAGGTGGCATTACCCACCGCATGCAAGCCTGGTGCATGTGAGAAATGCGATCAAACCCTCATTTTTGTGGTTTGACCGCATTTCTACCGTTGCTGCATCCCACCCAATATCTTGTCAATATAGTCTTTCATACTTTTGTATTAACTCAATTTAGTGTTATAAAGCACTCCTCACCTCAAGTTTATTCTCCTCATGATACCTTTATCTTCCTACACTGTCTGCAGGGCTCTCCACATGTCATATGCTGACACCTTCCCATGAATTATGGAATAATCATTTTGCTCCACACTCAAGCCTATTGTTTCCATGTTCCACATCATCAGGTTAGGATTGTCATCTGGATAACTGGTGGTCTTCCACAACTTCTTAATTTAAGTTGCATCTCCATAGCGAACATGTTCGCTATGGAGATGAACCTCTCAAATTTGATCATAAGACAACCGAGGTTCAGATAGAACAGAGGGCACATAAAACCCTAGGCAGGGATGCGTGGGGTTAATAAAGTTAGGTAGGGGAGTGTTAGTTTTTTATGGTCAGACTGACATGAGGTTAGGATTGGTGGAGTGTTGTGTTAGGGGTGTGGTTAATAGGAGTCTGGTTAGGTCAGCAATGTTACACTGCCTCTTGGGAATCTGATCTGCAAACTGTACAGACATGAGGTTGTAGAGTTCTGTTCTTTTGAAAGCTTTTCATCTTAT
The DNA here is from genome assembly GCA_031769625.1 of Taudactylus pleione. NCBI lineage: Eukaryota > Metazoa > Chordata > Amphibia > Anura > Myobatrachidae > Taudactylus > Taudactylus pleione. Next base: position 15,276,912 of record JAUIMM010000084.1, on the reverse strand, counting down.
ATTTCATCTATTTTTTCCTCTCTATTCTACCATCTTAACCTTCATTTTGTTTTTCCTATCTATTCTGTCTTTTCTGCCTTTTCTCTGTGGTCTGCTCCAGCTATGTCTCGCCCCCAGCGTGCTCGTTCTGTTCCTGCCCAGGTGGCTGATGCTGCCGGACTGGGGCTCATCCCACTAGTTAGCAGCTTGCTCCCCTGATCCCCATTAGTCAGCCCTGCCGGTCCTCCCGTCGATCCGGGGCGCTGGCGGGCAAGGCACCGGCTAGGCCGCACAGACCCGCGTGCGCCGCTCTCGCGGCCGCGCACAGTTTTTTTTGTTCTCTAAATGCCTCACCATTGGTCACCATTCTCACCCCGCCCAGCTCGCTGATGCTGCCGGGTTGGGGTTATAGCCTCCCCGTTGCCCACATCGCTCCCGCTCCCTGGATACTCGGGGGAGGTGGGCGCGATGGATGCTATAGCAGCCGTGCGTCCCCGCACCCCCCTCCCCTGCTCTTGCGGTCGCGTGCGTCGTGCCCTTAACACGACTCCTGTTAACGTCCCCCGGCTGGGTCCCGTACTGGAAAGCTGCACGGCCGGGGGACTAGAAAGCGCAGAAATACGCGAGTGAGCCGCGAGCCTGTAATGGCGCCGGCTCGATCCATATCGTGTGGGGCGGAGCCACCGGCCATCTTATGGATGGGGAGGAGGGGCCTGCAGCCATCTTCTCTGTCCTCTAAGAGGGTTTCAATTGCGGCAGCAGCCCTGTACCCCTCACAGCGCAGCAGGGTATGCTTGCTGCCATGGGGCCCCCTAATGCGGCCACTGTGCCCCTTCACTGTTATGCCTCCCTGCATGCTGACTGTTGCCGTTCTGCTGGTGGCAGTGGGGGTGCTTTCACACCCCTAAGGTCTCTGCAGTCTGGGGGTGTGGAGTAGCCTTGAGCATTCCCAGCCGCGCCTGCGGTATACGTCCCAAGAGCTTGGCAGTTAGAGAGATGTGGCAGCCTCTCCCTCAGCTTTTTTCTTTCTGCAGAGCAAACAGTTATTAGTAGTACATGCACATTCAAGTATAACAGGCTGCATGATACGCATAGTGGTAGGGCACTATTAATTTGGTCCTTTCTGGTATTAATTAGGTATATATGATTACGCCCGTGGTAAGTTATGTGTCGGTAAGACAGCAGTATAAGATATGTATATATTATAGCATAATTATGTATCGGCAAGCCAGCAGTATAATGTATTAAAAATAACTTTAGGAAGGCAGTTATATTCATGTCTGTTGGCAGTCTAATAGCAGTTCTCCAGTGCTCATGCCAGCCGCAGCTCCCGGGCTGGGCTGTGGGAATATGTAATATACAGTGCTGGGAGGGTTTTTTCCTCGCTTCTCTGCGGCAGGGGACGGCATCCTGCGCCCGCTTGTCAGTTTGGGCATTGTGTGGGCTCATTTCATACGTAATTCAAGACGACAAGGGCGTGGAGTATATCGTTTCTCGGCCACGTGCCTTTTGTCATCAGTTGCTAAATAGCCCACCTACAGTATGCACATCCTTTATTGGTCTATTCACAGCCGGTTGGTCATTGTCACCACACCAGTTTTATTATTCAATACTATTGGCAGAGCATTTATTTCATAAATTATGCAATGACTTTTTATACACGTAAAAGGCGTTGTAACACGCTATCATAGGCCAGCATGTCGGAAACCACGGGCCTTTGGCACTGCGGTTCTTCTGCACGGTCCTTTATTAGATATATCGCGTTATAGATTTTGTCACGTGACATTCATTTATTACAGCAAACATTCATGTTATAGTTGGGCACATTGTTGACATTCGGAAATTATAAGTCAGTACACGCAATAGGTATATTGTTTTTAATATTAATACAGTCAATTGTTCAATCTGAATAAGACAGTATCGTACATCAAACTCATTTATTACAGCAGAAACATTCATGTTACTGGTGCACATAGCTGAGAAAATAAGTACGACAGAACTGTGGATAAGGAAAATATGTATCGTGGTATATTCACGGGTAATCTATCACAAATGTGTCCTCGCGGCATATTTCTAATATCACGCTAACATATACTTTCTATTTCATACATGTACAAAATTAGGTTCACATGGGTATCCCTAAGTTGATTAGAGTTTGGAAATGCATTATGACCCCACGAACACGTAGGGACTTGTAGCGAGTTGGAGTCAGTTTGTGAATGGTATCACGAGCTCATAGTCCAAAATTCCCAGTATACCTGGAATTATTTGCACGTGGTTGAGCTCTATAATGTCCTTGATACCATTGGGGGCCAGGGTATTTTTTATCTAATTATAAGATTGGAACCTATCACCTCCTCTTTTGGACCACCTTTTGGTCATAAACGTACATACATAGGAGCACTACGTGGTTGTGGATTAATTTTCTCTTGTCCATATGATTTCCCCTGATACTTTCCGTAGCGGAATTGTATGGTTCCCCATACAGTAATTTATGCTCTTTACCTGTAGACGGTGCTCCTGCATGCATACTAACACTTCGTGAGGGTCATTTTCATTTGTCCGTATGAATTTTCCCTGATACTTCTGGTAGTTGTACTGCATTATTACCGCACGGTATTCTGACCCCTTTTTTCCCTATAGACGGTGCCCGCGGTTTGTTTGTTTTTTCTTACCCATGAGAGGGTGTCTTTCCATACTGGTTTTATTAGCGAGCCTTGTCTAATTCATTGTGAGGTCATACATAGGTATGTTGATGCTGTGACTGCAGGGATGATTTTAAATATCCCCTCAGGAGTCCGGTTACTCCTAAGCGCAGGATCTGGCCTTTGGGAGTATTGTTTTATATTTTACATTTTGGTGTGGACATTTTTATATTACAAATTTTGTGCATGGGAATTAGGCGAGCTACACAATTTTTACTTGTAGTCTCATCCCTATTCCAATGGAGACCTAATCATATATATTTATCTTACATACAGGTACAGGTTAGGCTGGGGTTCACCCCCGTATACAACGCTCTTCAAAATACAACATACCTCATATACACCCCCTTTTATTTTACAAATATATGTTCATTGAATTTAGGGAGCTACACAACTTAAATTGCATTCTCATCCCCGTCCATATATGCATAATCATATATATATATATATATATATATATATATCTTACATAGAGAAACAGGTTTGACCCGAGTCCACCACCACCACATACAACGCTCTTCAAATTACCATATTTTATACACAGCCCTCAGTAATATTGGGACACGCCTCTGGCTTGGGTTCCCGGGGCAGTGGGTTGTGGTCTCCTAATAACTTGGTGTAGCTCGGTCAGTGTTTACGCGGGTTTGCCAATACCGGGGAATACTACTTTCCTCGATTCAGGAGCCATTGTTGCACTGCTTGTGTCAATGGGGGTGCTTTGAGGCCCCTGCTGTCACAACAGTTGGGGGGGCTCTGTTTACAAGGGTTGGCATTGTTAGCTCCCACAGCATCCGCCATGTCGGCCCTCTGGGTCCACTCGTTCAGTAGTTAGGTTGGCTTTGCAGCTGTTGCTCCCTGTGTCTCGTTTGCGCCTGCGCTTACTGTTCATGGACTGAATGCAAGGGACCCTGGAGTTCGATACTGCCCCTGTTTTTTCTTTTGTTTCAGACATTGATGTGGCCGAATACCCTCCTTCCACTGCTCAAGGGATCGATTTTGTTGCTTCTGTTGTCAGGAATGGAGTCGCCAGCACAGATGATACCCCGTGCAATTCTCAAGACGTCATGGAGAGTTTTTGCATGTCGCTCCTTGGTTCCTCAGTCCTTTGATTGCCTATCAGACTTTGTGGCAACAGTGAGAGACTTTCTTGCAGTCACAGCTCGGCAGGGGATACAGGCTCTGTGATGATGGAAGTCCTACGCCTCTATTCATGTGGACTACTGATGTGTAATTTTGTTTGTGGACTTGAGTGCTCCGGCCAACTTGCTACCTTTCCGGTGGGGGTCTCGAGGGATTTTGCCCTATTTTTTGCCCTGCTTAGGACAACGTTTGGCTAAGAAAACAACAGAATATAGAATAACATTACTAACGAAAATAAAAGATCCAGCAGGTTTTTTGTAGGTTTTTACCTCGGGTCAAGTCCTCCTTCCCCCCCCATCACCTCCCTCTGCAATATGTCATAGTCACCATACTCATGTGTATTTCATGTATTGCAGGTGGTTTACAGGATTATAGCTCATTTGTTTATCGGACACTTGTTTATATTTTTGGGGCAGGTCATCCCGCTTTGCTAGTATGGGTTGGGAGGCATTAGTGCCCTGTATTCGGATGTCAGTTGAGGACTTTGGTTCTTTTTTGGTCTTAGCAATTCACCTGGGAGAGAATGAGTTGTGCCAGCAGCTGTCGCTTTACTTGCGGCACACTATTTGTTCATGATTTCGGTGGGTTGCTTGGCTTTGGCCAGATGTCGTGATATTTTGTCCGATATTGTGCTAGCCTTTCCTGTTGATGTAGGTGCATGGTTGGGGGGGTAGATTTGTGGAGCATCACCCTTTAATGGGGTAAAAGATGCCTAGCAGGGACAAATTTCATTTATAGAGTGTTTTTTGTTCGGTGTGGGGAGGTTTTTAGAGAGTAGGTTGTATGGTGGTGGGCACGTTCCATCATTGGGAACATGCGTGGCGGGAAAGAACGGCAGTATCTATAAAGCGTCCACCTTGCTGCAGTATGAGCGGTGCGTCCCCTTCTATGCATTGGTTAGGCTGATTTTACCCTACTGGGGTCAGCGGCACCTCTCATCGGAGAGGGCTAAAATAGTGCATTGGGATGGGGCTGGATACCGTCTCACTTGCCAGAGAGGGATATCGGCCCTTGCAAGTTTTATATCACTATTACACTTGAATTGGGATATTGGCCCGTTCAGTGAGTGTTTTTACATCCTTGCATAAGTCAAGTGTGGGGCGTCAGGTTACTGCCCGTTCTTTCTTATGCCACCATACTCTGATTGTAAAATAAATTAAGCTGACCATATATTTTTGATCGCATATATACGTGGTCTGTCTCTTTATTATATTTAAGTTGGTTACATAACTTTAAGGTTGCACGCATTATCTGCCGATGGGGATTTTAAGCATGCTGGATGCTGCTGCTGTGTACATGCTGTTTGCTGAACCAAACACAGGACTCACTGTGTACTTCACAGTCAGGGTACTATGGCGCTAGTGGTACCTGGGCCCATGACCTGTTGATATGTTCTATTGGTTTAAAATCATAGGAGGTTAACAATAGGCACCATCGGAATGTGAATATGGACTTTAAGCCACAACAGTGATTGCTAACCAGGCTTGCAGGTTTATTGTAGGAATACAGTGATACAGTGGTACAGACAGTAATGGCATCTGCTCATGTAATCATGGTGGGATTAAGGGGAAGATGACAGGGGCGGTCGCACTGGGGCCTCCACACACAAAAGGGCCCCCACACAGGGTTGTTGTGAACCTTCAATTATCGAGAACAGGTGCCCAGCAGCACCTGTTCCTGGAAGGGGGATGCCGCAGTTGTCCTGCATGCATGCATAGTGAGTACACACAGCTCTAAGCGGCTCCCTAGTCCCCTCATCAGCGTCATGTGACACATCATGTCCGTGATGCTGGTTGCTGATGAGGGGACTTGGGAGCTGCTTTGCGCTGTGTGCACTAACTCTGCATGCAGAAGTTGAACACAGGTCCGGAAGGTGAGTACTCAGGGGCATTGGGCTGGTCACTGTACACAAAAAGGGTAGCACTGTGGGGCATATTACGGGGCAATGGGGCGTAGGGGTGTCCATTTTATTGTAGGGGGCCCCCACAACTTAGTAGCCCCGGTGCCCCCACAAGATTTAATCCAGCCCTGCATGTAATCTAACTTCTTACCACCCACTGCTTCACTGACTGGTGACTTAATATAATTTATTCTATTGCAGAAACTTTAAATTAAATTGAAGCATTAAGTAAGTTCTAATTATTTTAGTTGAGTCAGTTTGTATTATGCTGTTACTGTATGTTAAAAATATTTATATTTTTAACTAATTAAAACCTTCTTGTTTCACATGATAAGTAACAAACACAATATACCCCTATTTGTAGAGCGCAGTGATACCATTGTATTATATTTAGATCTTTTAATCTTTCTTGGTAAGTTTGGTGATTCAGACTAGGCAGGGGTGGATTGGGATGGAAAACCAGCCCGGGAAATCTGCGGTAGAAGCCCTAATGGGGGCGGGTCTGTTGAGGGGGTGGGGTCTGTGAAAGGGGGAGAATAATTCCATCCAGGAGCGGTGCTAGGGTGTTTCGTGCCCTCCTGCAAATTATTACATTTGCGCACGGTACACAAAGAGGCGTGGTCTCACAAAAGGGGGCATGGTCACACAATAGTATCCCTAATTCAAATTAAACCACACAGTAGTACAATCTTATTCACATTACACCGCACATAGCGCCCATGATTCACATTACACCACATAGTATTGTCCCCTATTCCCGTTATGATAGTAGTGCCCCTTATACACAATGTCCATAGTAGTGCCCCTTATGCATTGTCCAGATTAGTAGTTCCCCTTTTGCAATGCCCACAGTAGTGGTGCTTTGCAATGCCCACAGTAGTAGTGGTGCCCCTTTTGCAATGCACCCTGTAGTAATAGTGTCCCTTTTGCAATGATCCCTATAGTAATAGTGCCCCCTATGCAATGCCGGTGTAGTAGTGCCCCTTATGCAGTGACCCCAGTATTAGTGCCCCTTACGCAGTACCCCCAGTAGTAGTGCCCCTTATGCAGTGCCCCCAGTAGTAGTGCCCCTTATACAGTGCCCCCAGTAGTAGTGCCCTTTACACAGTGTCCTCAGTAGTAGTGCTCCTTACACAATTCCCCCAGTAGTAGTGCCCCTTACGCAGTGCCCCCAGTAGTAGTGTCCCTTACACATAAAGTCACAGACACACACACACACAAAACAAAATACTATACTTACCTGAAGCCCTGCTCCTGTGTCCACCGCTGTCTAAGTACTGCGTCCTCAGGTTGGGCAATATGGGAGAGATGTCATCACGTCTCTCCCTTCACCCACTGTGGAAGCAGGAAGGTGGAGCTCAGGAGTGAGCTCCAGCCTCCGGCTGCCGCTACAGGGAAGGAGCTGCTGGTCACCCGCTGGTAACAAAATCCCAGGACATGGAGTAGGCAGCGGCTGCTCCTCTCCAGGCCGCCACTTCCCTGCAGCGCAGGGCTGGATGGTTACGTTGCGCTGGCCATGGCCCTAACCCTCCCAACCCGTAGCCTACACCTAACGCCCTTAGTGCCTAAACCTAATCTATCAACCCCCCTCGCAGCCTAAACTTAACCCTCCCCTTAGTGCCTACCCCTAACTTTCTCCCTAACTTCAGTACTTACCTCAGGTATTCTGATAAGTGTCGGGATTCCAGCGATGGCTTTCTGACGCCGGAATCTCCACAGTCAAAAATATAACCACATCAATAATAATAATAAATTCTATATTTAATATTTTGAATTAAATATACACTTATATATTTAATTTCAAATATGAAATATATTATTTATTAAATGAATACACATATACATATTACCTTATTAAAGACCTATATTATAAACATTTAAAATAAAATACTTACCTTTTTTTCTGCAACTATTTGCTTCTTCTGTTCTCTCCACTCCTTATCAATTTCTTCTCTTCAGCTGGATGGCGTCGGCACTGGAGACTGCCTTTCTTCAGATAACCAGGTCAGGTGGGGAGTAGAGCCAGGTCAGGTGGGGAGTAGTGTTAGGTCAGGTGTAGGGGGGGAGAGCCAGGTCAGGTGAGGAGGAGAGGAAAGCCAGGGTCAGGTGGGGAGGAGAGCCAGGTCAGATGGGGAGGGGAGGAGAACCAGGTCAGGTGTGGAAGAGAGCCAGGTCAGGTGGGGAAGAGAAAAGAGCCAGATGGGGAGGGGAAGATAGCCAGGTGAAGTGGGAAGGAGTCGAGAAAGTAGGGGACTCGGGGAGGTCCAGGTCACTGGCCCCATTTGCAGATTTTTTAAAAAGGGGGCAGAGCCAAATGTCAGGAGGGGTGGAGCTTAGCTGTGGGCCGTGGCAGGCAGCTCCGGTAAAAGAATGCTTGGCAGGTCCGTGCAGGCTCCTGTGTCCTCCTGTGCTGTCTGCTGTGTGTGTGCAGGGCAAAGAAGATTGCTGCAGAGATGCCAGACTCCGAAGAGTGGTGACTGATGGACTCCACAAAGGCTTATGGGAAGAGCTTCTGTGGCTGGGCATGCGCAGCAACTCCCCCGGCGGCCATTTTGTTTGTTTACTTCAGTGAGCTGCCCATCGGAGCCAAGCTCTGATCGCGCCAGCCCGGCCATTAGCAGTTCAGCAGGGGTGAGAGAAGGAAGGGCAGTGGCCACTAAAGGGAACACAAAGGGCCGGCCCAGCGGGAACCGGCCCGGTGTCCCGGTGGCCCAATCCACCCCTGAGACAAGGGATGGACAAATATTGACTTTTGCATTAATACAGTATCGGCAACACTGTATTTAATAACCGCAAATATGATTCATCTTCTCCAGGATCAATATCAATATTGCACATGTGTAGTTAAGGAGTCGGTAAGCTCAAGCTTGCACAGTTGGAGAATAAGGGAAAGGTCATGCTTGCACAGTTGGAGAGTAAGGGAAAGGACATGCTTGCACAGTTGGAGAATAAAGGAAAGAACACGCATGCACAGTTGGAGAATCAGGGTAAGTTCACACATGCACAGTTGGAGAATAAGGGAAAGGTCATGCTGGCACAGTTGGAGAATAAGGGAAAGGACTCGCATGTACAGTTGGAGAATAAGGGAAAGGAGACACTTACACAGTTGGAGAATAAGGGAAAGGACACGCATGCACAGTTGGAGAATAAGGGAAAGGAGACACTTGCTCAATTGGAGAATAAGGGAAAGGTCACGCATGCACAGTTGGAGAATAAGGGAAAGCACACGCATGCACAGTTGGAGAATCAAGGTAAGGTCATCCATGCACAGTTGGAGAATAAGGGAAAGGTCACGCTTGCACAGTTGGAGAATAAGGGAATGGAGACACTTGCACAGTTGGAGAATAAGGGAAAAGACACACATGCACAGTTGGAGAATAAGGAAAGGTTGCACATACACAATTGGAGAACAAGGGACAGGTCACGTTTGCACAGTTGGAGAATAAAGGAAAACACACGCATGCACAGTTGGAGCATCAAGGTAAGGTCACTCATTCACAGTTGGAGAATCAGGGTAAGGTCACTCATGTACAGTTGGAGAATAAGGGAAAGGACATGCATGTGCAGTTGGAGAATAAGGGAAAAGACATGCATGCACAGTTGGAGAATCAGGGTAAGGCACTCATGCACAGTTGGAGAATCAGGGTAAGGTCACTCATTCACAGTTGGAGAATAAGGGAAAGGACATGCCTGCACAGTTGTAGAATAAGGGATTGGTCACGCCTGCACAGTTGGAGAGTAAGGGAAAGCACACGCATGCACAGTTGGAGAATAAGGGAAAGGTCACGCATGCACAGTAGGAGAATAAGGGAAAGGACACGCTTGCACAGTTGGAGAATCAGGGAAAGGTCACGCTTGCACAGTTGTAGGATCAGGGTAAGGTCACTTATGCACAGTTGGAGAATCAGGGTAAGGTCACTCATGCACAGTTGTAGAATAAGGGAAAGGTCACGCAGGGACAGTTGCAGAATAAGTGAGAGGACACGCTTGCACAGTAGGGAAAGGTCACACATGGACAGTTGGAGAATAAGGGAAAGGACACGCTTGCACAGGTGGAGATAAGGGAAAGGACACACTTGCATAGTTGGAGAATAAGGGAAAGGTTGCACATCCACAGTTGGAGAATAAGGAAAAGCATATGCTTGTACTGTTGGAGAATAAGGAAAAAGACACATGCACGTTGGAGAATTAGGGTAAGGTCACACATGCACAATTAGAGAAAAAGGGAAAGGTCACGCAGGGACAGTTGGAGAATAAGGGAAAGGACACACTTGCACAGTTGGAGAATAAGGGAAGGGTCACACATGGAGAGTTGGAGAATACGGGAAAGGACCCGCTTGCAAAGTTTGAGATTAAGGGAAAGGTTGTGCATACACAGTTGGACAATAAGGGAAAGGTCATGCTTGCACAGTTGGAGAATAAGGGAAAGGTCACGCTTCCACAGTTGGAGAATCAGTGTAAGGTCACTCATGCACAGTTGTAGAATCAGGGTAAGGTCACTAATGCACAGTTGGAGAATAAGGGAAAAGTCACGCAGGGACAGTTGCAGAATAAGGGAAAGTACACGCTTGCACAGTAGGGAAAGGTCACACATGGAGAGTTAAAGAATAAGGGAAAGGACAAGCTTGCACAGTTGGAGATAAGGGAAAGGACATGCTTGCACAGTTGGAGAATAAGGGAAAGGTTGCACTTCCACAGTTGGAGAATAACGGAAAGCATATGCATGTACAGTTGGAGAATAACGAAAAAGACACGCATGCACAGTTGTAGAATCAGGGTAAGGTCACTCAAGCACATTTGGATAATAAGGGAAAGGTCACACATGCACAGTTGGAGAAGAAGGGAAAGGAGACGCATATGAAGTTGGAGAATAAGGGAAAGGACAAGCATGCGCAGGTGGAGAATAAGGGAAAGGACAAGCATGTGCAGGTGGAGAATAAGGGAAAGGTCATGCATGCACAGTTGGAGAATAATGGAAAGAACACACTTGCACAGTTGGAGAATAAGGGAATGTACACGCTGGCACAGTTGGAGAATAAGGGAAAGGTCACTTTTCCAATATGGAGAGAAAAGAAAAGGGGACACTTGCACATTTGGAGAGTAAGGGAAAGGATACGCATGCACAGTTGGAGAATAAAGGACACGCATGCACAGTTGGAGAAAAAGGGAAAGGAGACACTTGCACAGTTGGAGAAGAACGGAAAGGTTGCACATACACAGTTGGAGAATATGGGAAAGATTTAGCTTACACAGTTGGAAAATAAGGGAATATTGCGCATACACAGTTGGAGAATAAGGGAAAGCGCACGCATGCACAGTTGGAGAATCAATGTAAGGTCACTCATGCACAGTTGGAGATTCAGGGTAAAGTCACTCATGCACAGTTGGAGAATAAGGGAAAGGTGACGCAGGATTAGTTAGAGAATAAGGAAAAGGATACATTTGCACAGTTAGAGAATAAGAGAAAGCTCACGCGTGCACAGTTGGAGAATCAGGGAAAGCACACGCATGCACAGTGGAGAATATCGGAAAGGACACGCATGCACAGTTGGAGAATAAGGGAAAGGTCACTCTTGCATAGTTGGAGAATAAGGGAAAGCACATGCATGCACATTTGGAGAATCCGGGTAAGTTCACACATGCACAGTTGGAGAATCAGGGTAAGGTGACTCATGCACAGTTGGAGAATAAGGGATAGGTCACTCATGCATGGTTGGAGAATAAGGAAAAACGTACGCATGCACAGTTGGAGAATCAGGGTAAGGTCACTCATGCACAGTTGGAGAATAAGGGAAAGGTCACCCTTGCACAGTTGGAGAATAAGGGTAAGGTCACTCATGCACAGTTGGAGAAACAGGGTAAGGTCACTCATGCACAGTTGGAGAACAACGGAAAGGTCATGCTGGCACAGTTGGAGAATAAGGGAAATGACACGCATGTACTGTTGGAGAATAAGGGAAAGGAGATAGTTGCACAGCTGGAGAATAAGGGAAAGGACACACATGTACAGTTGTAGATTGAGAAAAGGAGACACTTGCACAATTGGAGAATAACGGAAAGGTAACGCATGCACAGCTGGAGAATAAGGGAAATGACACGCATGCACAGTTGGAGAATAAGGGAAAGCACATGCATGCACAGTTGGAGAATCATGGTAAGGTGACTCATGCACAGTTGGAGAATAAGGGAAAGGTCACACTTGCACAGTTGGAGAATAAGGGAATGGAGACACTTGCACACTTGGAGAATAAGGAAAGGTTGCACATACACAGTTGGAGAACAAGGGAAAGGTCACGTTTGCACAGTTGGAGAATAAGGTAAAGCACACGCATGCACAGTTGGAGAATCAAGGTAAGGTCACTCATGTACAGTTGGAGAATAAGGGAAAGCACATGCATGTACAGTTGGAGAATCAGGGAAAAGACATGCATACACAGTTGGAGAATCAGGGTAAGGTCACTCATGCACAGTTGGAGAATCAGGGTAAGTCCACTCATACACAGTTGGAGAATAAGGGAAAGGACACGCATGCACAGTTGGATAATAAGTGAAAGGAGAAACTTGCACAGTTGGAGAATAAGGGAAAGGACACGCATGCACAGTTGGAGAATAAGGGAAAGCACACGCATGCACAGTTGGAGAATCGAGGTAAGGTCACTCATACACAGTTGGAGAATAAGGGAAAGGTCTCGCTTGGACAGTTGGAGAATAAGGTAAAGGTTGCACATACACATTTGGAGAATAAGGGAAAGGTCACGCTTGCACAGTCTGAGAATAAGGTAAAGGAGACACTTGCACAGTTGGAGAATAAGGGAAAGAACACACATGCACAGTTGGAGAATAACGGAAATGCTGCACATACAGAGTTGGAGAATAAGGGAAAGGTCACGCTTGCACAGTTGGAGAATCAGGGAAAGGAGACACTTGCACAGTTGGCGAAAAAGGAAAAGAACATGAATGCACAGTTGGAGAATAACGGAAATGCTGCACATACAGAGTTGGAGAATAATGGAAAGGTCACTCATGTACAGTTGGAGAATAAGGGAAAAAAGATGCTTATGAAGTTGGATAATAAGGGAAAGGACATGTATGTGCAGTTGGAGAATCAGGGAAATGTCACTCACGCACAGTTGGATAATGAGAGATAGGTCATGCATGCACAGTTGGAGAAAAAGGGAAAGGTCATGCTTGCACATTTGGAGAAAAAAAGGAAAGGAGACATTTGCACAGTTGGAGAATAAGGGAAAGGACATGCATGCAATGTTGGAGAATAAGGGAAAGGTCATGCTTGCACAGTTGGAGAAAAAGGGAAAGGAGACACTTGCACAGTTGGAGAATAACGGAAAGGTTGCACATACACAGTTGGAGAATAAGCGAAAGGTCACTCATGCACAGTTGGAGAATAAGGGAAAGGTCATGCTGGCACAGTTGGAGAATAAGGGAAAGGACTCGCATGTACAGTTGGAGAAGAAGGGAAAGGAGACACTTGCACAGTTGGAGAATAAGGGAAAGGACACGCATGCACAGTTGGAGAATAAGGGAAAGGAGACACTTGCTCAGTTGGAGAATAAGGGAAAGGTCACGCATGCACAGTTGGAGAATAAGGGGAAGCACACGCATGCACAGTTGGAGAATCAAGGTAAGGTCATCCATGCACAGTTGGAGAATAAGGGAAAGGTCACGCTTGCACAGTTGGAGAATAAGGGAATGGAGACACTTGCACAGTTGGAGAATAAGTCAAAGGACACGCATGCACAGTTGGAGAATAAGGAAAAGGTTGCACATACACAGTTGGAGAACTAGGGAAAGGTCACGTTTGCACAGTTGGAGAATAAGGGAAAACACATGCATGCACAGTTGGAGATCCAAGGTAAGGTCACTCATGCACAGTTGGAGTATCAGGGTAATGTCACTCATGTACAGTTGGAGAATAAGGGAAAGGACATGCATGTACAGTTGGAGAATAAGGGAAAAGACATGCATGCACAGTTGGAGAATCAGGGTAAGGCACTCATGCACAGTTGGAGAATCAGGGAAAGGTCACTCATGCACTGTTGGAGAATCAGGGTAACGTCACTCATTCACAGTTGGAGAATAAGGGAAAGGACATGCATGTACAGTTGGAGAATAAGGGAAAGGACATGCATGCACAGTTGTAGAATAAGGGATTGGTCACGCCTGCACAGTTGGAGAGTAAGGGAAAGCACACGCATGCACAGTTGGAGAATAAGGGAAAGGTCATGCTTGCACAGTTGGAGAATAAGGGAAAGGTCACGCTTGCACAGTTGTAGGATCAGGGTAAGGTCAGTTATGGACAGTTGGAGAATCGGTAAGGTCACTCATGCACAGTTGGAGAATAACGCAGGGACAGTTGCAGAATAAGGGAAAGAACACGCTTGCACAGTAGGGAAAGGTCACACATGGAGAGTTGGAGAATAAGGGAAAGGTCACGCTTGCACAGTTGGTGAATAAGGGAAAGGACACATGCATAGTCGGAGAATAAGGGAAAGGAGACACTTGCACAGATGGAGATTAAGGGAAAGGACACGCATGCACAGTTGGAGAATAAGGGAAAAGACATGCATACACAGTTGGAGAATCAAGGTAAGGTCACTCATGCACAGTTGGAGAATTAGGGAAAGGTCACACTTGCACAGTTGGAGAATAGGGGAATGGAGACACTTGCACAGTTGGAGAATAAGGGAAAGGTTGCACATACACAGTTGGAGAACAATGGAAAGGTCACGTTTGCACAGTTGGAGAATAAGGTAAAGCACACGCATGCACTGTTGGAGAATCAAGGTAAGGTCACACATGCACAGTTGGAGAATCAGGGTAAGGTCTCTCATGTACAGTTGGAGAATAAGGGAAAGCACATGCATGTACAGTTGGAGAATAAGGGAAAAGACATGCATACACAGTTGGAGAATCAGGGTAAGGTTATTCATGCACAGTTGGAGAATCAGGGTAAGGTCACTCATACACAGTTGGAGAATAAGGGAAAGGACACGCATGCACAGTTGGATAATAAGTGAAAGGAGAAACTTGCACAGTTGGAGAATAAGTGAAAGGACACGCATGCACAGTTGGAGAATAAGGGAAAGCACACGCATGCACAGTTGGAGAATCAAGGTAAGGTCACACATACAAAGTTGGAGAATAAGGGAAAGGTCTCGCTTGCACAGTTGGAGATTAAGGTAAAGGTTGCACATACACAGTCTGAGAATAAGGGAAAGGAGACACTTGCACAGTTGGAGAATAAGGGAAAGAACACGCATGCACAGTTGGAGAATAACGGAAATGCTGCACATACAGAGTTGGAGAATAAGAGAAAGGTCACGCATGCACAGTTGGAGAATCGGAAAGGAGACACTTGCACAGTTGGCGAAAAAGGAAAAGAACACGAATGCACAGTTGGAGAATAACGGAAATGCTGCACATACAGAGTGGGAGAATAACGGAAAGGTCACTCATGTACAGTTGGAGAATAAGGGAAAAAAGATGCTTATGAAGGTGGAGAATAAGGGAAAGGACATGTATGTGCAGTTGGAGAATCAGGGAAATGTCACTCACGCACAGTTGGATAATGAGAGATAGGTCATGCATGCACAGTTGGAGAATAAGGGAAAGGATACGCTTGCAAAGTTGGAGAATAAGGGAAAGGACATGCTTGCACAGTTGGAGAATAAGGGAAAGGTCATGCTTGCACATTTGGAGATAAAAGGATAGGAGACACTTGCACAGTTGGAGAATAAGGGAAAAGACATGCATGCAATATTGGAGAATAAGGGAAAGGTCATGCTTGCACAGTTGGAGAAAAAGGGAAAGGAGACACTTGCACAGTTGGAGAATAACGGAAAGGTTGCACATACACAGTTGGAGAATAAGGGAAAGGTCACTCATGCACAGTTGGAGATTAAGGGAAAGGTCATGCTGGCACAGTTGGAGAATAAGGGAAAGGACTCGCATGTACAGTTGGAGAATAAGGGAAAGGAGACACTTGCACAGTTGGAGAATAAGGGAAAGGACACGCATGCACAGTTGGAGATTAAGGGAAAGGAGACACTTGCTCAGTTGGAGAATAAGGGAAAGGTCTCGCTTGCACAGTTGGAGAATAAGGTAAAGGTTGCACATACACAGTTGGAGAATAAGGGAAATGTCACGCTTGCACAGTCTGAGAATAAGGGAAAGGAGACACTTGCACAGTTGGAGAATAAGGGAAAGAACACACATGCACAGTTGGAGAATAACAGAAATGCTGCACATACAGAGTTGGAGAATAAGAGAAAGGTCACGCTTGCACAGTTGGAGAATCAGGGAAAGGAGACACTTGCACAGTTGGCGAAAAAGGAAAAGAACACGAATGCACAGTTGGAGAATAACGGAAATGCTGCACATACAGAGTGGGAGAATAACGGAAAGGTCACACATGGAGAGATGGAGAATAAGGGAAAAAAGATGCATATGAAGTTGGAGAATAAGGGAAAGGACATGTATGTGCAGTTGGAGAATCAGGGAAATGTCACTCACGCACAGTTGGATAATGAGAGATAGGTCATGCATGCACAGTTGGAGAATAAGGGAAGGGTCACACATGGAGAGTTGGAGAATACGGGAAAGGACCCGCTTGGAAAGTTTGAGATTAAGGGATAGGTTGTGCATACACAGTTGGACAATAAGGGAAAGGTCATGCTTGCACAGTTGGAGAATAAGGGAAAGGTCACGCTTCCACAGTTGGAGAATCAGTGTAAGGTCACTCATGCACAGTTGTAGAATCAGGGTAAGGTCACTAATGCACAGTTGGAGAATAAGGGAAAAGTCACGCAGGGACAGTTGCAGAATAAGGGAAAGTACACGCTTGCACAGTAGGGAAAGGTCACACATGGAGAGTTAAAGAATAAGGGAAAGGACAAGCTTGCACAGTTGGAGATAAGGGAAAGGACATGCTTGCACAGTTGGAGAATAAGGGAAAGGTTGCACTTCTACAGTTGGAGAATAACGGAAAGCATATGCATGTACAGTTGGAGAATAACGAAAAAGACACGCATGCACAGTTGTAGAATCAGGGTAAGGTCACTCAAGCACAGTTGGATAATAAGGGAAAGGTCACACATGCACAGTTGGAGAAGAAGGGAAAGGAGATGCATATGAAGTTGGAGAATAAGGGAAAGGACAAGCATGCGCAGGTGGAGAATAAGGGAAAGGACAAGCATGTGCAGGTGGAGAATAAGGGAAAGGTCACGCATGCACAGTTGGATAATCAAGGAAAGGTCATGCATGCACAGTTGGAGAATAATGGAAAGAACACAGTTGCACAGTTGGAGAATAAGGGAATGTACACGCTGGCACAGTTGGAGAATAAGGGAAAGGTCACTTTTCCAATATGGAGAGAAAAGAAAAGGGGACACTTGCACATTTGGAGAGTAAGGGAAAGGATACGCATGCACAGTTGGAGAATAAAGGACACGCATGCACAGTTGGAGAAAAAGGGAAAGGAGACACTTGCACAGTTGGAGAAGAACGGAAAGGTTGCACATACACAGTTGGAGAATATGGGAAAGATTTAGCTTACACAGTTGGAAAATAAGGGAATATTGCGCATACACAGTTGGAGAATAAGGGAAAGCGCACGCATGCACAGTTGGAGAATCAATGTAAGGTCACTCATGCACAGTTGGAGAATCAGGGTAAAGTCACTCATGCACAGTTGGAGAATAAGGGAAAGGTGACGCAGGATTAGTTGGAGAATAAGGAAAAGGATACATTTGCACAGTTGGAGAATAAGAGAAAGCTCACGCGTGCACAGTTGGAGAATCAGGGAAAGCACACGCATGCACAGTGGAGAATATCAGAAAGGACACGCATGCACAGTTGGAGA
Organism: Taudactylus pleione; assembly: GCA_031769625.1. NCBI lineage: Eukaryota > Metazoa > Chordata > Amphibia > Anura > Myobatrachidae > Taudactylus > Taudactylus pleione. The sequence continues at coordinate 15,259,310 of JAUIMM010000084.1, read as the reverse complement.
ATAAGGGAAAGGTCACTCTTGCATAGTTGGAGAATAAGGGAAAGCACATGCATGCACATTTGGAGAATCCGGGTAAGTTCACACATGCACAGTTGGAGAATCAGGGTAAGGTCACTCATGCACAGTTGGAGAATAAGGGATAGGTCACTCATGCATGGTTGGAGAATAAGGAAAAACGTACGCATGCATAGTAGGAGAATCAGGGTAAGGTCAGTCATGCACAGTTGGAGAATAAGGGAAAGGTCACCCTTGCACAGTTGGAGAATAAGGGTAAGGTCACTCATGCACAGTTGGAGAAACAGGGTAAGGTCACTCATGCACACTTGGAAAATAAGGGAAAGGTCACTCATGCACAGTTGGAGAACAAGGGAAAGGTCATGCTGGCACAGATGGAGAATAAGGGAAATGACACGCATGTACTGTTGGAGAATAAGGGAAAGGAGATAGTTGCACAGTTGGAGAATAAGGGAAAGGACACTCATGCACAGTTGTAGATTGAGGAAAGGAGACACTTGCACAATTGGAGAATAACGGAAAGGTAACGCATGCACAGCTGGAGAATAAGGGAAAGGACACGCATGTACAGTTGAAGAATAAGGGAAAGCACATGCATGCACAGTTGGAGAATCATGGTAAGGTGACTCATGCACAGTTGGAGAATAAGGGAAAGGTCACACTTGCACAGTTGGAGAATAAGGGAATGGAGACACAATTTCACACTTAGAGATTAAGGAAAGGTTGCTCATACACAGTTGGAGAACAAGGGAAAGGTCACGTTTGCACAGTTGGAGAATAAGGTAAAGCACACGCATGCACAGTTGGAGAATCAAGGTAAGGTCACACATGCACAGTTGGAGAATCAGGGTAAGGTCACTCATGTACAGTTGGAGAATAAGGGAAAGCACATGCATGTACAGTTGGAGAATCAGGGAAAAGACATGCATACACAGTTGGAGAATCAGGGTAAGGTCACTCATGCACAGTTGGAGAATCAGGGTAAGTCCACTCATACACAGTTGGAGAATAAGGGAAAGGACACGCATGCACAGTTGGATAATAAGTGAAAGGAGAAACTTGCACAGTTGGAGAATAAGGGAAAGGACACGCATGCACAGATGGAGAATAAGGGAAAGCACACGCATGCACAGTTGGAGAATCGAGGTAAGGTCACTCATACACAGTTGGAGAATAAGGGAAAGGTCTCGCTTGGACAGTTGGAGAATAAGGTAAAGGTTGCACATACACAGTTGGAGAATAATGGAAAGGTCACGCTTGCACAGTCTGAGAATAAGGGAAAGGAGACACTTGCACAGTTGGAGAATAAGGGAAAGAACACACATGCACAGTTGGAGAATAACGGAAATGCTGCACATACAGAGTTGGAGAATAAAGGAAAGGTCACGCTTGCACAGTTGGAGAATCAGGGAAAGGAGACACTTGCACAGTTGGCGAAAAAGGAAAAGAACATGAATGCACAGTTGGAGAATAACGGAAATGCTGCACATACAGAGTTGGAGAATAATGGAAAGGTCACTCATGTACAGTTGGAGAATAAGGGAAAAAAGATGCTTATGAAGTTGGATAATAAGGGAAAGGACATGTATGTGCAGTTGGAGAATCAGGGAAATGTCACTCACGCACAGTTGGATAATGAGAGATAGGTCATGCATGCACAGTTGGAGAAAAAGGGAAAGGTCATGCTTGCACATTTGGAGAAAAAAAGGAAAGGAGACACTTGCACAGTTGGAGAATAAGGGAAAGGACATGCATGCAATGTTGGAGAATAAGGGAAAGGTCATGCTTGCACAGTTGGAGAAAAAGGGAAAGGACTCGCATGTACAGTTGGAGAAGAAGGGAAAGGAGACACTTGCACAGTTGGAGAATAAGGGAAAGGACACGCATGCACAGTTGGAGAATAAGGGAAAGGAGACACTTGCTCAGTTGGAGAATAAGGGAAAGGTCACGCATGCACAGTTGGAGAATAAGGGGAAGCACACGCATGCACAGTTGGAGAATCAAGGTAAGGTCATCCATGCACTGTTGGAGAATAAGGGAAAGGTCACGCTTGCACAGTTGGAGAATAAGGGAATGGAGACACTTGCACAGTTGGAGAATAAGTCAAAGGACACGCATGCACAGTTGGAGAATAAGGAAAAGGTTGCACATACACAGTTGGAGAACTAGGGAAAGGTCACGTTTGCACAGTTGGAGAATAAGGGAAAACACATGCATGCACAGTTGGAGATCCAAGGTAAGGTCACTCATGCACAGTTGGAGTATCAGGGTAAGGTCACTCATGTACAGTTGGAGAATAAGGGAAAGGACATGCATGTACAGTTGGAGAATAAGGGAAAAGACATGCATGCACAGTTGGAGAATCAGGGTAAGGCACTCATGCACAGTTGGAGAATCAGGGTAAGGTCACTCATGCACTGTTGGAGAATCAGGGTAACGTCACTCATTCACAGTTGGAGAATAAGGGAAAGGACATGCATGCACAGTTGTAGAATAAGGGATTGGTCACGCCTGCACAGTTGGAGAGTAAGGGAAAGCACACGCATGCACAGTTGGAGAATAAGGGAAAGGTCATGCTTGCACAGTTGGAGAATAAGGGAAAGGTCACGCTTGCACAGTTGTAGGATCAGGGTAAGGTCAGTTATGGACAGTTGGAGAATCAGGGTAAGGTCACTCATGCACAGTTGGAGAATAAGGGATAGGTCACGCAGGGACAGTTGCAGAATAAGGGAAAGAACACGCTTGCACAGTAGGGAAAGGTCACACATGGAGAGTTGGAGAATAAGGGAAAGGTCACGCTTGCACAGTTGGTGAATAAGGGAAAGGACACACATGCATAGTCGGAGAATAAGGGAAAGGAGACACTTGCACAGATGGAGGTTAAGGGAAAAGACATGCATACACAGTTGGAGAATCAAGGTAAGGTCACTCATGCACAGTTGGAGAATTAGGGAAAAGACATGCATACACAGTTGGAGAATCAAGGTAAGGTCACGCATGCACAGTTGGAGAATAAGGGAAAAGACATGCATACACAGTTGGAGAATCAAGGTAAGGTCACTCATGCACAGTTGGAGAATTAGGGAAAGGTCACACTTTTACAGTTGGAGAATAGGGGAATGGGGACACTTGCACAGTTGGAGAATAAGGGAAAGGTTGCACATACACAGTTGGAGAACAATGGAAAGGTCACGTTTGCACAGTTGGAGAATAAGGTAAAGGACACGCATGCACTGTTGGAGAATCAAGGTAAGGTCACACATGCACAGTTGGAGAATCAGGGTAAGGTCTCTCATGTACAGTTGGAGAATAAGGGAAAGCACATGCATGAACAGTTGGAGAATAAGGGAAAAGACATGCATACACAGTTGGAGAATCAGGGTAAGGTTATTCATGCACAGTTGGAGAATCAGGGTAAGGTCACTCATACACAGTTGGAGAATAAGGGAAAGGACACGCATGCATAGTTGGATAATAAGTGAAAGGAGAAACTTGCACCATTTGAGGAATAAGTGAAAGGACACGCATGCACAGTTGCAGAATAAGGGAAAGCACACGCATGCACAGTTGGAGAATCAAGGTAAGGTCACTCATACAAAGTTGGAGAATAAGGGAAAGGTCTCGCTTGCACAGTTGGAGATTAAGGTAAAGGTTGCACATACACAGTCTGAGAATAAGGGAAAGGAGACACTTGCACAGTTGGAGAATAAGGTAAAGAACACGCATGCACAGTTGGAGAATAACGGAAATGCTGCACATACAGAGTTGGAGAATAAGAGAAAGGTCACGCATGCACAGTTGGAGAATCAGGGAAAGGAGACACTTGCACAGTTGGCGAAAAAGGAAAAGAACACGAATGCACAGTTGGAGAATAACGGAAATGCTGCACATACAGAGTGGGAGAATAACGGAAAGGTCACTCATGTACAGTTGGAGAATAAGGGAAAAAAGATGCTTATGAAGGTGGAGAATAAGGGAAAGGACATGTATGTGCAGTTGGAGAATCAGGGAAATGTCACTCACGCACAGTTGGATAATGAGAGATAGGTCATGCATGCACAGTTGGAGAATAAGGGAAAGGACATGCTTGCACAGTTGGAGAAAAAGGGAAAGGTCATGCTTGCACATTTGGAGATAAAAGGAAAGGAGACACTCGCACAGTTGGAGAATAAGGGAAAAGACATGCATGCAATATTGGAGAATAAGGGAAAGGTCATGCTTGCACAGTTGGAGAAAAAGGGAAAGGAGACACTTGCACAGTTGGAGAATAACGGAAAGGTTGCACATACACAGTTGGAGAATAAGGGAAAGGTCACTCATGCACAGTTGGAGATTAAGGGAAAGGTCATGTTGGCACAGTTGGAGAATAAGGGAAAGGACTCGCATGTACAGTTGGAGAATAAGGGAAAGGAGACACTTGCACAGTTGGAGAATAAGGGAAAGGACACGCATGCACAGTTGGAGATTAAGGGAAAGGAGACACTTGCTCAGTTGGAGAATAAGGGAAAGGTCTCGCTTGCACAGTTGGAGAATAAGGTAAAGGTTGCACATACACAGTTGGAGAATAAGGGAAATGTCACGCTTGCACAGTCTGAGAATAAGGGAAAGGAGACACTTGCACAGTTGGAGAATAAGGGAAAGAACACACATGCACAGTTGGAGAATAACGGAAATGCTGCACATACAGAGTTGGAGAATAAGAGAAAGGTCACGCTTGCACAGTTGGAGAATCAGGGAAAGGAGACACTTGCACAGTTGGCGAAAAAGGAAAAGAACACGAATGCACAGTTGGAGAATAACGGAAATGCTGCACATACAGAGTGGGAGAATAACGGAAAGGTCACTCATGTACAGTTGGAGAATAAGGGAAAAAAGATGCATATGAAGTTGGAGAATAAGGGAAAGGACATGTATGTGCAGTTGGAGAATCAGGGAAATGTCACTCACGCACAGTTGGATAATGAGAGATAGGTCATGCATGCACAGTTGGAGAATAAGGGAAGGGTCACACATGGAGAGTTGGAGAATACGGGAAAGGACCCGCTTGGAAAGTTTGAGATTAAGGGAAAGGTTGTGCATACACAGTTGGACAATAAGGGAAAGGTCATGCTTGCACAGTTGGAGAATAAGGGAAAGGTCACGCTTCCACAGTTGGAGAATCAGTGTAAGGTCACTCATGCACAGTTGTAGAATCAGGGTAAGGTCACTAATGCACAGTTGGAGAATAAGGGAAAAGTCACGCAGGGACAGTTGCAGAATAAGGGAAAGTACACGCTTGCACAGTAGGGAAAGGTCACACATGGAGAGTTAAAGAATAAGGGAAAGGACAAGCTTGCACAGTTGGAGATAAGGGAAAGGACATGCTTGCACAGTTGGAGAATAAGGGAAAGGTTGCACTTCTACAGTTGGAGAATAACGGAAAGCATATGCATGTACAGTTGGAGAATAACGAAAAAGACACGCATGCACAGTTGTAGAATCAGGGTAAGGTCACTCAAGCACAGTTGGATAATAAGGGAAAGGTCACACATGCACAGTTGGAGAAGAAGGGAAAGGAGATGCATATGAAGTTGGAGAATAAGGGAAAGGACAAGCATGCGCAGGTGGAGAATAAGGGAAAGGACAAGCATGTGCAGGTGGAGAATAAGGGAAAGGTCACGCATGCACAGTTGGATAATCAAGGAAAGGTCATGCATGCACAGTTGGAGAATAATGGAAAGAACACAGTTGCACAGTTGGAGAATAAGGGAATGTACACGCTGGCACAGTTGGAGAATAAGGGAAAGGTCACTTTTCCAATATGGAGAGAAAAGAAAAGGGGACACTTGCACATTTGGAGAGTAAGGGAAAGGATACGCATGCACAGTTGGAGAATAAAGGACACGCATGCACAGTTGGAGAAAAAGGGAAAGGAGACACTTGCACAGTTGGAGAAGAACGGAAAGGTTGCACATACACAGTTGGAGAATATGGGAAAGATTTAGCTTACACAGTTGGAAAATAAGGGAATATTGCGCATACACAGTTGGAGAATAAGGGAAAGCGCACGCATGCACAGTTGGAGAATCAATGTAAGGTCACTCATGCACAGTTGGAGAATCAGGGTAAAGTCACTCATGCACAGTTGGAGAATAAGGGAAAGGTGACGCAGGATTAGTTGGAGAATAAGGAAAAGGATACATTTGCACAGTTGGAGAATAAGAGAAAGCTCACGCGTGCACAGTTGGAGAATCAGGGAAAGCACACGCATGCACAGTGGAGAATATCAGAAAGGACACGCATGCACAGTTGGAGAATAAGGGAAAGGTCACTCTTGCATAGTTGGAGAATAAGGGAAAGCACATGCATGCACATTTGGAGAATCCGGGTAAGTTCACACATGCACAGTTGGAGAATCAGGGTAAGGTCACTCATGCACAGTTGGAGAATAAGGGATAGGTCACTCATGCATGGTTGGAGAATAAGGAAAAACGTACGCATGCATAGTAGGAGAATCAGGGTAAGGTCAGTCATGCACAGTTGGAGAATAAGGGAAAGGTCACCCTTGCACAGTTGGAGAATAAGGGTAAGGTCACTCATGCACAGTTGGAGAAACAGGGTAAGGTCACTCATGCACACTTGGAAAATAAGGGAAAGGTCACTCATGCACAGTTGGAGAACAAGGGAAAGGTCATGCTGGCACAGATGGAGAATAAGGGAAATGACACGCATGTACTGTTGGAGAATAAGGGAAAGGAGATAGTTGCACAGTTGGAGAATAAGGGAAAGGACACTCATGCACAGTTGTAGATTGAGGAAAGGAGACACTTGCACAATTGGAGAATAACGGAAAGGTAACGCATGCACAGCTGGAGAATAAGGGAAAGGACACGCATGTACAGTTGAAGAATAAGGGAAAGCACATGCATGCACAGTTGGAGAATCATGGTAAGGTGACTCATGCACAGTTGGAGAATAAGGGAAAGGTCACACTTGCACAGTTGGAGAATAAGGGAATGGAGACACAATTTCACACTTAGAGATTAAGGAAAGGTTGCTCATACACAGTTGGAGAACAAGGGAAAGGTCACGTTTGCACAGTTGGAGAATAAGGTAAAGCACACGCATGCACAGTTGGAGAATCAAGGTAAGGTCACACATGCACAGTTGGAGAATCAGGGTAAGGTCACTCATGTACAGTTGGAGAATAAGGGAAAGCACATGCATGTACAGTTGGAGAATCAGGGAAAAGACATGCATACACAGTTGGAGAATCAGGGTAAGGTCACTCATGCACAGTTGGAGAATCAGGGTAAGTCCACTCATACACAGTTGGAGAATAAGGGAAAGGACACGCATGCACAGTTGGATAATAAGTGAAAGGAGAAACTTGCACAGTTGGAGAATAAGGGAAAGGACACGCATGCACAGATGGAGAATAAGGGAAAGCACACGCATGCACAGTTGGAGAATCGAGGTAAGGTCACTCATACACAGTTGGAGAATAAGGGAAAGGTCTCGCTTGGACAGTTGGAGAATAAGGTAAAGGTTGCACATACACAGTTGGAGAATAATGGAAAGGTCACGCTTGCACAGTCTGAGAATAAGGGAAAGGAGACACTTGCACAGTTGGAGAATAAGGGAAAGAACACACATGCACAGTTGGAGAATAACGGAAATGCTGCACATACAGAGTTGGAGAATAAAGGAAAGGTCACGCTTGCACAGTTGGAGAATCAGGGAAAGGAGACACTTGCACAGTTGGCGAAAAAGGAAAAGAACATGAATGCACAGTTGGAGAATAACGGAAATGCTGCACATACAGAGTTGGAGAATAATGGAAAGGTCACTCATGTACAGTTGGAGAATAAGGGAAAAAAGATGCTTATGAAGTTGGATAATAAGGGAAAGGACATGTATGTGCAGTTGGAGAATCAGGGAAATGTCACTCACGCACAGTTGGATAATGAGAGATAGGTCATGCATGCACAGTTGGAGAAAAAGGGAAAGGTCATGCTTGCACATTTGGAGAAAAAAAGGAAAGGAGACACTTGCACAGTTGGAGAATAAGGGAAAGGACATGCATGCAATGTTGGAGAATAAGGGAAAGGTCATGCTTGCACAGTTGGAGAAAAAGGGAAAGGACTCGCATGTACAGTTGGAGAAGAAGGGAAAGGAGACACTTGCACAGTTGGAGAATAAGGGAAAGGACACGCATGCACAGTTGGAGAATAAGGGAAAGGAGACACTTGCTCAGTTGGAGAATAAGGGAAAGGTCACGCATGCACAGTTGGAGAATAAGGGGAAGCACACGCATGCACAGTTGGAGAATCAAGGTAAGGTCATCCATGCACTGTTGGAGAATAAGGGAAAGGTCACGCTTGCACAGTTGGAGAATAAGGGAATGGAGACACTTGCACAGTTGGAGAATAAGTCAAAGGACACGCATGCACAGTTGGAGAATAAGGAAAAGGTTGCACATACACAGTTGGAGAACTAGGGAAAGGTCACGTTTGCACAGTTGGAGAATAAGGGAAAACACATGCATGCACAGTTGGAGATCCAAGGTAAGGTCACTCATGCACAGTTGGAGTATCAGGGTAAGGTCACTCATGTACAGTTGGAGAATAAGGGAAAGGACATGCATGTACAGTTGGAGAATAAGGGAAAAGACATGCATGCACAGTTGGAGAATCAGGGTAAGGCACTCATGCACAGTTGGAGAATCAGGGTAAGGTCACTCATGCACTGTTGGAGAATCAGGGTAACGTCACTCATTCACAGTTGGAGAATAAGGGAAAGGACATGCATGCACAGTTGTAGAATAAGGGATTGGTCACGCCTGCACAGTTGGAGAGTAAGGGAAAGCACACGCATGCACAGTTGGAGAATAAGGGAAAGGTCATGCTTGCACAGTTGGAGAATAAGGGAAAGGTCACGCTTGCACAGTTGTAGGATCAGGGTAAGGTCAGTTATGGACAGTTGGAGAATCAGGGTAAGGTCACTCATGCACAGTTGGAGAATAAGGGATAGGTCACGCAGGGACAGTTGCAGAATAAGGGAAAGAACACGCTTGCACAGTAGGGAAAGGTCACACATGGAGAGTTGGAGAATAAGGGAAAGGTCACGCTTGCACAGTTGGTGAATAAGGGAAAGGACACACATGCATAGTCGGAGAATAAGGGAAAGGAGACACTTGCACAGATGGAGGTTAAGGGAAAAGACATGCATACACAGTTGGAGAATCAAGGTAAGGTCACTCATGCACAGTTGGAGAATTAGGGAAAAGACATGCATACACAGTTGGAGAATCAAGGTAAGGTCACGCATGCACAGTTGGAGAATAAGGGAAAAGACATGCATACACAGTTGGAGAATCAAGGTAAGGTCACTCATGCACAGTTGGAGAATTAGGGAAAGGTCACACTTTTACAGTTGGAGAATAGGGGAATGGGGACACTTGCACAGTTGGAGAATAAGGGAAAGGTTGCACATACACAGTTGGAGAACAATGGAAAGGTCACGTTTGCACAGTTGGAGAATAAGGTAAAGGACACGCATGCACTGTTGGAGAATCAAGGTAAGGTCACACATGCACAGTTGGAGAATCAGGGTAAGGTCTCTCATGTACAGTTGGAGAATAAGGGAAAGCACATGCATGAACAGTTGGAGAATAAGGGAAAAGACATGCATACACAGTTGGAGAATCAGGGTAAGGTTATTCATGCACAGTTGGAGAATCAGGGTAAGGTCACTCATACACAGTTGGAGAATAAGGGAAAGGACACGCATGCATAGTTGGATAATAAGTGAAAGGAGAAACTTGCACCATTTGAGGAATAAGTGAAAGGACACGCATGCACAGTTGCAGAATAAGGGAAAGCACACGCATGCACAGTTGGAGAATCAAGGTAAGGTCACTCATACAAAGTTGGAGAATAAGGGAAAGGTCTCGCTTGCACAGTTGGAGATTAAGGTAAAGGTTGCACATACACAGTCTGAGAATAAGGGAAAGGAGACACTTGCACAGTTGGAGAATAAGGTAAAGAACACGCATGCACAGTTGGAGAATAACGGAAATGCTGCACATACAGAGTTGGAGAATAAGAGAAAGGTCACGCATGCACAGTTGGAGAATCAGGGAAAGGAGACACTTGCACAGTTGGCGAAAAAGGAAAAGAACACGAATGCACAGTTGGAGAATAACGGAAATGCTGCACATACAGAGTGGGAGAATAACGGAAAGGTCACTCATGTACAGTTGGAGAATAAGGGAAAAAAGATGCTTATGAAGGTGGAGAATAAGGGAAAGGACATGTATGTGCAGTTGGAGAATCAGGGAAATGTCACTCACGCACAGTTGGATAATGAGAGATAGGTCATGCATGCACAGTTGGAGAATAAGGGAAAGGACATGCTTGCACAGTTGGAGAAAAAGGGAAAGGTCATGCTTGCACATTTGGAGATAAAAGGAAAGGAGACACTCGCACAGTTGGAGAATAAGGGAAAAGACATGCATGCAATATTGGAGAATAAGGGAAAGGTCATGCTTGCACAGTTGGAGAAAAAGGGAAAGGAGACACTTGCACAGTTGGAGAATAACGGAAAGGTTGCACATACACAGTTGGAGAATAAGGGAAAGGTCACTCATGCACAGTTGGAGATTAAGGGAAAGGTCATGTTGGCACAGTTGGAGAATAAGGGAAAGGACTCGCATGTACAGTTGGAGAATAAGGGAAAGGAGACACTTGCACAGTTGGAGAATAAGGGAAAGGACACGCATGCACAGTTGGAGATTAAGGGAAAGGAGACACTTGCTCAGTTGGAGAATAAGGGAAAGGTCTCGCTTGCACAGTTGGAGAATAAGGTAAAGGTTGCACATACACAGTTGGAGAATAAGGGAAATGTCACGCTTGCACAGTCTGAGAATAAGGGAAAGGAGACACTTGCACAGTTGGAGAATAAGGGAAAGAACACACATGCACAGTTGGAGAATAACGGAAATGCTGCACATACAGAGTTGGAGAATAAGAGAAAGGTCACGCTTGCACAGTTGGAGAATCAGGGAAAGGAGACACTTGCACAGTTGGCGAAAAAGGAAAAGAACACGAATGCACAGTTGGAGAATAACGGAAATGCTGCACATACAGAGTGGGAGAATAACGGAAAGGTCACTCATGTACAGTTGGAGAATAAGGGAAAAAAGATGCATATGAAGTTGGAGAATAAGGGAAAGGACATGTATGTGCAGTTGGAGAATCAGGGAAATGTCACTCACGCACAGTTGGATAATGAGAGATAGGTCATGCATGCACAGTTGGAGAATAAGGGAAGGGTCACACATGGAGAGTTGGAGAATACGGGAAAGGACCCGCTTGGAAAGTTTGAGATTAAGGGAAAGGTTGTGCATACACAGTTGGACAATAAGGGAAAGGTCATGCTTGCACAGTTGGAGAATAAGGGAAAGGTCACGCTTCCACAGTTGGAGAATCAGTGTAAGGTCACTCATGCACAGTTGTAGAATCAGGGTAAGGTCACTAATGCACAGTTGGAGAATAAGGGAAAAGTCACGCAGGGACAGTTGCAGAATAAGGGAAAGTACACGCTTGCACAGTAGGGAAAGGTCACACATGGAGAGTTAAAGAATAAGGGAAAGGACAAGCTTGCACAGTTGGAGATAAGGGAAAGGACATGCTTGCACAGTTGGAGAATAAGGGAAAGGTTGCACTTCTACAGTTGGAGAATAACGGAAAGCATATGCATGTACAGTTGGAGAATAACGAAAAAGACACGCATGCACAGTTGTAGAATCAGGGTAAGGTCACTCAAGCACAGTTGGATAATAAGGGAAAGGTCACACATGCACAGTTGGAGAAGAAGGGAAAGGAGACGCATATGAAGTTGGAGAATAAGGGAAAGGACAAGCATGTGCAGGTGGAGAATAAGGGAAAGGACAAGCATGTGCAGGTGGAGAATAAGGGAAAGGTCACGCATGCACAGTTGGATAATCAAGGAAAGGTCATGCATGCACAGTTGGAGAATAATGGAAAGAACACACTTGCACAGTTGGAGAATAAGGGAATGTACACGCTGGCACAGTTGGAGAATAAGGGAAAGGTCACTTTTCCAATATGGAGAGAAAAGAAAAGGGGACACTTGCACATTTGGAGAGTAAGGGAAAGGATACGCATGCACAGTTGGAGAATAAAGGAGACGCATGCACAGTTGGAGAAAAAGGGAAAGGAGACACTTGCACAGTTGGAGAAGAACGGAAAGGTTGCACATACACAGTTGGAGAATAAGGGAAAGATTTAGCTTACACAGTTGGAAAATAAGGGAATATTGCGCATACACAGTTGGAGAATAAGGGAAAGCGCACGCATGCACAGTTGGAGAATCAATGTAAGGTCACTCATGCACAGTTGGAGAATCAGGGTAAAGTCACTCATGCACAGTTGGAGAATAAGGGAAAGGTGACGCAGGATTAGTTGGAGAATAAGGAAAAGGATACATTTGCACAGTTAGAGAATAAGAGAAAGCTCACGCGTGCACAGTTGGAGAATCAGGGAAAGCACACGCATGCACAGTGGAGAATATCGGAAAGGACACGCATGCACAGTTGGAGAATAAGGGAAAGGTCACTCTTGCATAGTTGGAGAATAAGGGAAAGCACATGCATGCACATTTGGAGAATCCGGGTAAGTTCACACATGCACAGTTGGAGAATCAGGGTAAGGTCACTCATGCACAGTTGGAGAATAAGGGATAGGTCACTCATGCATGGTTGGAGAATAAGGAAAAACGTACGCATGCATAGTAGGAGAATCAGGGTAAGGTCACTCATGCACAGTTGGAGAATAAGGGAAAGGTCACCCTTGCACAGTTGGAGAATAAGGGTAAGGTCACTCATGCACAGTTGGAGAAACAGGGTAAGGTCACTCATGCACACTTGGAAAATAAGGGAAAGGTCACTCATGCACAGTTGGAGAACAAGGGAAAGGTCATGCTGGCACAGATGTAGATTGAGGAAAGGAGACACTTGCACAATTGGAGAATAACGGAAAGGTAACGCATGCACAGCTGGAGAATAAGGGAAAGGACACGCATGTACAGTTGGAGAATAAGGGAAAGCACATGCATGCACAGTTGGAGAATCATTGTAAGGTGACTCATGCACAGTTGGAGAATAAGGGAAAGGTCACACTTGCACAGTTGGAGAATAAGGGAATGGAGACACTTGCACACTTGGAGAATAAGGAAAGGTTGCACATACACAGTTGGAGAACAAGGGAAAGGTCACGTTTGCACAGTTGGAGAATAAGGTAAAGCACACGCATGCACAGTTGGAGAATCAAGGTAAGGTCACACATGCACAGTTGGAGAATCAGGGTAAGGTCACTCATGTACAGTTGGAGAATAAGGGAAAGCACATGCATGTACAGTTGGAGAATCAGGGAAAAGACATGCATACACAGTTGGAGAATCAGGGTAAGGTCACTCATGCACAGTTGGAGAATCAGGGTAAATCCACTCATACACAGTTGGAGAATAAGGGAAAGGACACGCATGCACAGTTGGATATTAAGTGAAAGGAGAAACTTGCACAGTTGGAGAATAAGGGAAAGGACACGCATGCACAGTTGGAGAATAAGGGAAAGCACACGCATGCACAGTTGGAGAATCGAGGTAAGGTCACTCATACACAGTTGGAGAATAAGGGAAAGGTCTCGCTTGGACAGTTGGAGAATAAGGTAAAGGTTGCACATACACAGTTGGAGAATAAGGGAAAGGTCACGCTTGCACAGTCTGAGAATAAGGGAAAGGAGACACTTGCACAGTTGGAGAATAAGGGAAAGAACACACATGCACAGTTGGAGAATAACGGAAATGCTGCACTTACAGAGTTGGAGAATAAGGGAAAGGTCACGCTTGCACAGTTGGAGAATCAGGGAAAGGAGACACTTGCACAGTTGGCGAAAAAGGAAAAGAACATGAATGTACAGTTGGAGAATAACGGAAATGCTGCACATACAGAGTTGGAGAATAATGGAAAGGTCACTCATGTACAGTTGGAGAATAAGGGAAAAAAGATGCTTATGAAGTTGGATAATAAGGGAAAGGACATGTATGTGCAGTTGGAGAATCAGGGAAATGTCACTCATGCACAGTTGGATAATGAGAGATAGGTCATGCATGCAATGTTGGAGAATAAGGGAAAGGTCATGCTTGCACAGTTGGAGAAAAAGGTAAAGGAGACACTTGCACAGTTGGAGAATAACGGAAAGGTTGCACATACACAGTTGGAGAATAAGGGAAAGGTCACTCATGCACAGTTGGAGAATAAGGGAAAGGTCATGCTGGCACAGTTGGAGAATAAGGGAAAGGACTCGCATGTACAGTTGGAGAAGAAGGGAAAGGAGACACTTGCACAGTTGGAGAATAAGGGAAAGGACACGCATGCACAGTTGGAGAATAAGGGAAAGGAGACACTTGCTCAGTTGGAGAATAAGGGAAAGGTTGCACATACACAGTTGGAGAACTAGGGAAAGGTCACGTTTGCACAGTTGGAGAATAAGGGAAAACACATGCATGCACAGTTGGAGATCCAAGGTAAGGTCTCTCATGCACAGTTGGAGTATCAGGGTAAGGTCACTCATGTACAGTTGGAGAATAAGGGAAAGGACATGCATGTACAGTTGGAGAATAAGGGAAAAGACATGCATGCACAGTTGGAGAATCAGGGTAAGGCACTCATGCACTGTTGGAGAATCAGGGTAAGGTCACTCATGCACTGTTGGAGAATCAGGGTAACGTCACTCATTCACAGTTGGAGAATAAGGGAAAGGACATGCATGCACAGTTGTAGAATAAGGGATTGGTCACGCCTGCACAGTTGGAGAGTAAGGGAAAGCACACGCATGCACAGTTGGAGAATAAGGGAAAGGTCATGCTTACACAGTTGGAGAATAAGGGAAAGGTCACGCTTGCACAGTTGTAGGATCAGGGTAAGGTCAGTTATGGACAGTTGGAGAATCAGGGTAAGGTCACTCATGCACAGTTGGAGAATAAGGGATAGGTCACGCAGGGATAGTTGCAGAATAAGGGAAAGAACACGCTTGCACAGTAGGGAAAGGTCACACATGGAGAGTTGGAGAATAAGGGAAAGGTCACGCTTGCACAGTTGGTGAATAAGGGAAAGGACACACATGCATAGTCGGAGAATAAGGGAAAGGAGACACTTGCACAGATGGAGGTTAAGGGAAAGGACACGCATGCACAGTTGGAGAATAAGGGAAAAGACATGCATACACAGTTGGAGAATCAAGGTAAGGTCACTCATGCACAGTTGGAGAATTAGGCAAAGGTCACACTTGCACAGTTGGAGAATAGGGGAATGGAGACACTTGCACAGTTGGAGAATAAGGGAAAGGTTGCACATACACAGTTGGAGAACAATGGAAAGGTCACGTTTGCACAGTTGGAGAATAAGGTAAAGCACACGCATGCACTGTTGGAGAATCAAGGTAAGGTCACACATGCACAGTTGGAGAATCAGGGTAAGGTCTCTCATGTACAGTTGGAGAATAAGGGAAAGCACATGCATGTACAGTTGGAGAATAAGGGAAAAGACATACATACACAGTTGGAGAATCAGGGTAAGGTTATTCATGCACAGTTGGAGAATCAGGGTAAGGTCACTCATACACAGTTGGAGAATAAGGGAAAGGACACGCATGCACAGTGGGATAATAAGTGAAAGGAGAAACTTGCACAGTTGGAGAATAAGTGAAAGGACACGCATGCACAGTTGGAGAATCAAGGTAAGGTCACTCATACAAAGTTGGAGAATAAGGGAAAGGTCTCGCTTGCACAGTTGGAGAATAAGGGAAAGGTCATGCTTGCACAGTTGGAGAATAAGGGAAAGGTCACGCTTGCACAGTTGTAGGATCAGGGTAAGGTCAGTTATGGACAGTTGGAGAATCAGGGTAAGGTCACTCATGCACAGTTGGAGAATAAGGGATAGGTCATGCAGGGACAGTTGCAGAATAAGGGAAAGAACACGCTTGCACAGTAGGGAAAGGTCACACATGGAGAGTTGGAGAATAAGGGAAAGGTCACGCTTGCACAGTTGGTGAATAAGGGAAAGGACACACATGCATAGTCGGAGAATAAGGGAAAGGAGACACTTGCACAGATGGAGGTTAAGGGAAAGGACACGCATGCACAGTTGGAGAATAAGGGAAAAGACATGCATACACAGTTGGAGAATCAAGGTAAGGTCACTCATGCACAGTTGGAGAATTAGGGAAAGGTCACACTTGCACAGTTGGAGAATAGGGGAATGGAGACACTTGCACAGTTGGAGAATAAGGGAAAGGTTGCACATACACAGTTGGAGAACAATGGAAAGGTCACGTTTGCACAGTTGGAGAATAAGGTAAAGCACACGCATGCACTGTTGGAGAATCAAGGTAAGGTCACACATGCACAGTTGGAGAATCAGGGTAAGGTCTCTCATGTACAGTTGGAGAATAAGGGAAAGCACATGCATGTACAGTTGGAGAATAAGGGAAAAGACATGCATACACAGTTGGAGAATCAGGGTAAGGTTATTCATGCACAGTTGGAGAATCAGGGTAAGGTCACTCATACACAGTTGGAGAATAAGGGAAAGGACACGCATGCACAGTTGGATAATATGTGAAAGGAGAAACTTGCACAGTTGGAGAATAAGTGAAAGGACACGCATGCACAGTTGGAGAATAAGGGAAAGCACACGCATGCACAGTTGGAGAATCAAGGTAAGGTCACTCATACAAAGTTGGAGAATAAGGGAAAGGTCTCGCTTGCACAGTTGGAGATTAAGGTAAAGGTTGCACATACACAGTCTGAGAATAAGGGAAAGGAGACACTTGCACAGTTGGAGAATAAGGGAAAGAACACGCATGCACAGTTGGAGAATAACGGAAATGCTGCACATACAGAGTTGGAGAATAAGAGAAAGGTCACGCATGCACAGTTGGAGAATCAGGGAAAGGAGACACTTGCACAGTTGGCGAAAAAGGAAAAAAACACGAATGCACAGTTGGAGAATAACGGAAATGCTGCACATACAGAGTGGGAGAATAACGGAAAGGTCACTCATGTACAGTTGGAGAGTAAGGGAAAAAAGATGCTTATGAAGGTGTACGAATAAGGGAAAGGACATGTATGTGCAGTTGGAGAATCAGGGAAATGTCACTCACGCACAGTTGGATAATGAGAGATAGGTCATGCATGCACAGTTGGAGAATAAGGGAAAGGATACGCTTGCAAAGTTGGAGAATAAGGGAAAGGACATGCTTGCACAGTTGGAGAAAAAGGGAAAGGTCATTCTTGCACATTTGGAGATAAAAGAAAAGGAGACACTTGCACAGTTGGAGAATAAGGGAAAAGACATGCATGCAATATTGGAGAATAAGGGAAAGGTCATGCTTGCACAGTTGGAGAAAAAGGGAAAGGAGACACTTGCACAGTTGGAGAATAACGGAAAGGTTGCACATACACAGTTGGAGAATAAGGGAAAGGTCACTCATGCACAGTTGGAGATTAAGGGAAAGGTCATGCTGGCACAGTTGGAGAATAAGGGAAAGGACTCGCATGTACAGTTGGAGAATAAGGGAAAGGAGACACTTGCACAGTTGGAGAATAAGGGAAAGGACACGCATGTACAGTTGGAGAATAAGGGAAAGGAGACACTTGCTCAGTTGGAGAATAAGGGAAAGGTCTCGCTTGCACAGTTGGAGAATAAGGTAAAGGTTGCACATACACAGTTGGAGAATAAGGGAAAAGTCACGCTTGCACAGTCTGAGAATAAGGGAAAGGAGACACTTGCACAGTTGGAGAATAAGGGAAAGAACACACATGCACAGTTGGAGAATAACGGAAATGCTGCACATACAGTTGGAGAATAAGAGAAAGGTCACGCTTGCACAGTTGTAGAATCAGGGAAAGGAGACACTTGCACAGTTGGCGAAAAAGGAAAAGAACACGAATGCACAGTTGGAGAATAACGGAAATGCTGCACATACAGAGTGGGAGAATAACAGAAAGGTCACTCATGTACAGTTGGAGAATAAGAGAAAAAAGATGCATATGAAGTTGGAGAATAAGGGAAAGGACATGTATGTGCAGTTGGAGAATCAGGGAAATGTCACTCACGCACAGTTGGATAATGAGAGATAGGTCATGCATGCACAGTTGGAGAATACGGGAAAGGATACGCTTGCAAAGTTGGAGAATAAGTGAAAGTACATGCTGGCACAGTTGGAGAAAAAGGGAAAGGTCATGCTTGCACATTTGGAGATAAAAGGAAAGGAGACACTTGCACAGTTGAAGAATAAGGGAAAAGACATGCATGCAATGTTGGAGAATCAGGGAAAGGTCATGCTTGCACAGTTGGAGAAAAAGGGAAAGGAGACACTTGCACAGTTGGAGAATAACGGAAAGGTCACTCATACACAGTTGGAGAATAAGGGAAAGGACACGCATGCACAGTTGGATAATAAGTGAAAGGAGAAACTTGCACAGTTGGAGAATAAGGGAAAGGATACGCTTGCAAAGTTGGAGAATAAGGGAAAGGACATGCTGGCACAGTTGGAGAAAAAGGGAAAGGTCATGCTTGCACATTTGGAGATAAAAGGAAAGGAGACACTTGCACAGTTGGAGAATAAGGGAAAAGACATGCATGCAATATTGGAGAATAAGGGAAAGGTCATGCTTGCACAGTTGGAGAAAAAGGGAAAGGAGACACTTGCACAGTTGGAGAATAACGGAAAGGTTGCACATACACAGTTGGAGAATAAGGGAAAGGTCATGCTGGCACAGTTGGAGAATAAGGGAAAGGACTCGCATGTACAGTTGGAGAATAAGGGAAAGGAGACACTTGCACAGTTGGAGAATAAGGGAAAGGACACGCATGCACAGTTGGAGAATAAGGGAAAGGAGACACTTGCTCAGTTGAAGAATAAGGGAAAGGTCTCGCTTGCACAGTTGGAGAATAAGGTAAAGGTTGCACATACACAGTTGCAGAATATGGGAAAGGTCACGCTTGCACAGTCTGAGAATAAGGGAAAGGAGACACTTGCACAGTTGGCGAAAAAGGAAAAGAACACGAATGCACAGTTGGAGAATAACGGAAATGCTGCACATACAGAGTGGGAGAATAACGGAAAGGTCACTCATGTACAGTTGGAGAATAAGGGAAAAAAGATGCATATGAAGTTGGAGAATAAGGGAAAGGACATGTATGTGCAGTTGGAGAATCAGGGAAATGTCACTCACGCACAGTTGGATAATGAGAGATAGGTCATGCATGCACAGTTGGAGAATAAGGGAAAGGATACGCTTGCAAAGTTGGAGAATAAGTGAAAGGACATGCTGGCACAGTTGGAGAAAAAGGGAAAGGTCATGCTTGCACATTTGGAGATAAAAGGAAAGGAGACACTTGCACAGTTGGAGAATAAGGGAAAGGTCATGCTGGCACAGTTGGAGAATAAGGGAAAGGACTCGCATGTACAGTTGGAGAATAAGGGAAAGGAGACACTTGCACAGTTGGAGAATAAGGGAAAGGACACGCATGCACAGTTGGAGATTAAGGGAAAGGAGACACTTGCTCAGTTGGAGAATAAGGGAAAGGTCTCGCTTGCACAGTTGGAGAATAAGGTAAAGGTTGCACATACACAGTTGGAGAATAAGGGAAATGTCACGCTTGCACAGTCTGAGAATAAGGGAAAGGAGACACTTGCACAGTTGGAGAATAAGGGAAAGAACACACATGCACAGTTGGAGAATAACAGAAATGCTGCACATACAGAGTTGGAGAATAAGAGAAAGGTCACGCTTGCACAGTTGGAGAATCAGGGAAAGGAGACACTTGCACAGTTGGCGAAAAAGGAAAAGAACACGAATGCACAGTTGGAGAATAACGGAAATGCTGCACATACAGAGTGGGAGAATAACGGAAAGGTCACACATGGAGAGATGGAGAATAAGGGAAAAAAGATGCATATGAAGTTGGAGAATAAGGGAAAGGACATGTATGTGCAGTTGGAGAATCAGGGAAATGTCACTCACGCACAGTTGGATAATGAGAGATAGGTCATGCATGCACAGTTGGAGAATAAGGGAAGGGTCACACATGGAGAGTTGGAGAATACGGGAAAGGACCCGCTTGGAAAGTTTGAGATTAAGGGATAGGTTGTGCATACACAGTTGGACAATAAGGGAAAGGTCATGCTTGCACAGTTGGAGAATAAGGGAAAGGTCACGCTTCCACAGTTGGAGAATCAGTGTAAGGTCACTCATGCACAGTTGTAGAATCAGGGTAAGGTCACTAATGCACAGTTGGAGAATAAGGGAAAAGTCACGCAGGGACAGTTGCAGAATAAGGGAAAGTACACGCTTGCACAGTAGGGAAAGGTCACACATGGAGAGTTAAAGAATAAGGGAAAGGACAAGCTTGCACAGTTGGAGATAAGGGAAAGGACATGCTTGCACAGTTGGAGAATAAGGGAAAGGTTGCACTTCTACAGTTGGAGAATAACGGAAAGCATATGCATGTACAGTTGGAGAATAACGAAAAAGACACGCATGCACAGTTGTAGAATCAGGGTAAGGTCACTCAAGCACAGTTGGATAATAAGGGAAAGGTCACACATGCACAGTTGGAGAAGAAGGGAAAGGAGATGCATATGAAGTTGGAGAATAAGGGAAAGGACAAGCATGCGCAGGTGGAGAATAAGGGAAAGGACAAGCATGTGCAGGTGGAGAATAAGGGAAAGGTCACGCATGCACAGTTGGATAATCAAGGAAAGGTCATGCATGCACAGTTGGAGAATAATGGAAAGAACACAGTTGCACAGTTGGAGAATAAGGGAATGTACACGCTGGCACAGTTGGAGAATAAGGGAAAGGTCACTTTTCCAATATGGAGAGAAAAGAAAAGGGGACACTTGCACATTTGGAGAGTAAGGGAAAGGATACGCATGCACAGTTGGAGAATAAAGGACACGCATGCACAGTTGGAGAAAAAGGGAAAGGAGACACTTGCACAGTTGGAGAAGAACGGAAAGGTTGCACATACACAGTTGGAGAATATGGGAAAGATTTAGCTTACACAGTTGGAAAATAAGGGAATATTGCGCATACACAGTTGGAGAATAAGGGAAAGCGCACGCATGCACAGTTGGAGAATCAATGTAAGGTCACTCATGCACAGTTGGAGAATCAGGGTAAAGTCACTCATGCACAGTTGGAGAATAAGGGAAAGGTGACGCAGGATTAGTTGGAGAATAAGGAAAAGGATACATTTGCACAGTTGGAGAATAAGAGAAAGCTCACGCGTGCACAGTTGGAGAATCAGGGAAAGCACACGCATGCACAGTGGAGAATATCAGAAAGGACACGCATGCACAGTTGGAGAATAAGGGAAAGGTCACTCTTGCATAGTTGGAGAATAAGGGAAAGCACATGCATGCACATTTGGAGAATCCGGGTAAGTTCACACATGCACAGTTGGAGAATCAGGGTAAGGTCACTCATGCACAGTTGGAGAATAAGGGATAGGTCACTCATGCATGGTTGGAGAATAAGGAAAAACGTACGCATGCATAGTAGGAGAATCAGGGTAAGGTCAGTCATGCACAGTTGGAGAATAAGGGAAAGGTCACCCTTGCACAGTTGGAGAATAAGGGTAAGGTCACTCATGCACAGTTGGAGAAACAGGGTAAGGTCACTCATGCACACTTGGAAAATAAGGGAAAGGTCACTCATGCACAGTTGGAGAACAAGGGAAAGGTCATGCTGGCACAGATGGAGAATAAGGGAAATGACACGCATGTACTGTTGGAGAATAAGGGAAAGGAGATAGTTGCACAGTTGGAGAATAAGGGAAAGGACACTCATGCACAGTTGTAGATTGAGGAAAGGAGACACTTGCACAATTGGAGAATAACGGAAAGGTAACGCATGCACAGCTGGAGAATAAGGGAAAGGACACGCATGTACAGTTGAAGAATAAGGGAAAGCACATGCATGCACAGTTGGAGAATCATGGTAAGGTGACTCATGCACAGTTGGAGAATAAGGGAAAGGTCACACTTGCACAGTTGGAGAATAAGGGAATGGAGACACAATTTCACACTTAGAGATTAAGGAAAGGTTGCTCATACACAGTTGGAGAACAAGGGAAAGGTCACGTTTGCACAGTTGGAGAATAAGGTAAAGCACACGCATGCACAGTTGGAGAATCAAGGTAAGGTCACACATGCACAGTTGGAGAATCAGGGTAAGGTCACTCATGTACAGTTGGAGAATAAGGGAAAGCACATGCATGTACAGTTGGAGAATCAGGGAAAAGACATGCATACACAGTTGGAGAATCAGGGTAAGGTCACTCATGCACAGTTGGAGAATCAGGGTAAGTCCACTCATACACAGTTGGAGAATAAGGGAAAGGACACGCATGCACAGTTGGATAATAAGTGAAAGGAGAAACTTGCACAGTTGGAGAATAAGGGAAAGGACACGCATGCACAGATGGAGAATAAGGGAAAGCACACGCATGCACAGTTGGAGAATCGAGGTAAGGTCACTCATACACAGTTGGAGAATAAGGGAAAGGTCTCGCTTGGACAGTTGGAGAATAAGGTAAAGGTTGCACATACACAGTTGGAGAATAATGGAAAGGTCACGCTTGCACAGTCTGAGAATAAGGGAAAGGAGACACTTGCACAGTTGGAGAATAAGGGAAAGAACACACATGCACAGTTGGAGAATAACGGAAATGCTGCACATACAGAGTTGGAGAATAAAGGAAAGGTCACGCTTGCACAGTTGGAGAATCAGGGAAAGGAGACACTTGCACAGTTGGCGAAAAAGGAAAAGAACATGAATGCACAGTTGGAGAATAACGGAAATGCTGCACATACAGAGTTGGAGAATAATGGAAAGGTCACTCATGTACAGTTGGAGAATAAGGGAAAAAAGATGCTTATGAAGTTGGATAATAAGGGAAAGGACATGTATGTGCAGTTGGAGAATCAGGGAAATGTCACTCACGCACAGTTGGATAATGAGAGATAGGTCATGCATGCACAGTTGGAGAAAAAGGGAAAGGTCATGCTTGCACATTTGGAGAAAAAAAGGAAAGGAGACACTTGCACAGTTGGAGAATAAGGGAAAGGACATGCATGCAATGTTGGAGAAAAAGGGAAAGGTCATGCTTGCACAGTTGGAGAAAAAGGGAAAGGAGACACTTGCACAGTTGGAGAATAACGGAAAGGTTGCACATACACAGTTGGAGAATAAGGGAAAGGTCACTCATGCACAGTTGGAGAATAAGGGAAAGGTCATGCTGGCACAGTTGGAGAATAAGGGAAAGGACTCGCATGTACAGTTGGAGAAGAAGGGAAAGGAGACACTTGCACAGTTGGAGAATAAGGGAAAGGACACGCATGCACAGTTGGAGAATAAGGGAAAGGAGACACTTGCTCAGTTGGAGAATAAGGGAAAGGTCACGCATGCACAGTTGGAGAATAAGGGGAAGCACACGCATGCACAGTTGGAGAATCAAGGTAAGGTCATCCATGCACTGTTGGAGAATAAGGGAAAGGTCACGCTTGCACAGTTGGAGAATAAGGGAATGGAGACACTTGCACAGTTGGAGAATAAGTCAAAGGACACGCATGCACAGTTGGAGAATAAGGAAAAGGTTGCACATACACAGTTGGAGAACTAGGGAAAGGTCACGTTTGCACAGTTGGAGAATAAGGGAAAACACATGCATGCACAGTTGGAGATCCAAGGTAAGGTCACTCATGCACAGTTGGAGTATCAGGGTAAGGTCACTCATGTACAGTTGGAGAATAAGGGAAAGGACATGCATGTACAGTTGGAGAATAAGGGAAAAGACATGCATGCACAGTTGGAGAATCAGGGTAAGGCACTCATGCACAGTTGGAGAATCAGGGTAAGGTCACTCATGCACTGTTGGAGAATCAGGGTAACGTCACTCATTCACAGTTGGAGAATAAGGGAAAGGACATGCATGCACAGTTGTAGAATAAGGGATTGGTCACGCCTGCACAGTTGGAGAGTAAGGGAAATCACACGCATGCACAGTTGGAGAATAAGGGAAAGGTCATGCTTGCACAGTTGGAGAATAAGGGAAAGTTCACGCTTGCACAGTTGTAGGATCAGGGTAAGGTCAGTTATGGACAGTTGGAGAATCAGGGTAAGGTCACTCATGCACAGTTGGAGAATAAGGGATAGGTCACGCAGGGACAGTTGCAGAATAAGGGAAAGAACACGCTTGCACAGTAGGGAAAGGTCACACATGGAGAGTTGGAGAATAAGGGAAAGGTCACGCTTGCACAGTTGGTGAATAAGGGAAAGGACACACATGCATAGTCGGAGAATAAGGGAAAGGAGACACTTGCACAGATGGAGGTTAAGGGAAAAGACATGCATACACAGTTGGAGAATCAAGGTAAGGTCACTCATGCACAGTTGGAGAATTAGGGAAAAGACATGCATACACAGTTGGAGAATCAAGGTAAGGTCACGCATGCACAGTTGGAGAATAAGGGAAAAGACATGCATACACAGTTGGAGAATCAAGGTAAGGTCACTCATGCACAGTTGGAGAATTAGGGAAAGGTCACACTTTTACAGTTGGAGAATAGGGGAATGGAGACACTTGCACAGTTGGAGAATAAGGGAAAGGTTGCACATACACAGTTGGAGAACAATGGAAAGGTCACGTTTGCACAGTTGGAGAATAAGGTAAAGGACACGCATGCACTGTTGGAGAATCAAGGTAAGGTCACACATGCACAGTTGGAGAATCAGGGTAAGGTCTCTCATGTACAGTTGGAGAATAAGGGAAAGCACATGCATGAACAGTTGGAGAATAAGGGAAAAGACATGCATACACAGTTGGAGAATCAGGGTAAGGTTATTCATGCACAGTTGGAGAATCAGGGTAAGGTCACTCATACACAGTTGGAGAATAAGGGAAAGGACACGCATGCATAGTTGGATAATAAGTGAAAGGAGAAACTTGCACCATTTGAGGAATAAGTGAAAGGACACGCATGCACAGTTGCAGAATAAGGGAAAGCACACGCATGCACAGTTGGAGAATCAAGGTAAGGTCACTCATACAAAGTTGGAGAATAAGGGAAAGGTCTCGCTTGCACAGTTGGAGATTAAGGTAAAGGTTGCACATACACAGTCTGAGAATAAGGGAAAGGAGACACTTGCACAGTTGGAGAATAAGGTAAAGAACACGCATGCACAGTTGGAGAATAACGGAAATGCTGCACATACAGAGTTGGAGAATAAGAGAAAGGTCACGCATGCACAGTTGGAGAATCAGGGAAAGGAGACACTTGCACAGTTGGCGAAAAGGAAAAGAACACAAATGCACAGTTGGAGAATAACGGAAATGCTGCACATACAGAGTGGGAGAATAACGGAAAGGTCACTCATGTACAGTTGGAGAATAAGGGAAAAAAGATGCTTATGAAGGTGGAGAATAAGGGAAAGGACATGTATGTGCAGTTGGAGAATCAGGGAAATGTCACTCACGCACAGTTGGATAATGAGAGATAGGTCATGCATGCACAGTTGGAGAATAAGGGAAAGGACATGCTTGCACAGTTGGAGAAAAAGGGAAAGGTCATGCTTGCACATTTGGAGATAAAAGGAAAGGAGACACTCGCACAGTTGGAGAATAAGGGAAAAGACATGCATGCAATATTGGAGAATAAGGGAAAGGTCATGCTTGCACAGTTGGAGAAAAAGGGAAAGGAGACACTTGCACAGTTGGAGAATAACGGAAAGGTTGCACATACACAGTTGGAGAATAAGGGAAAGGTCACTCATGCACAGTTGGAGATTAAGGGAAAGGTCATGCTGGCACAGTTGGAGAATAAGGGAAAGGACTCGCATGTACAGTTGGAGAATAAGGGAAAGGAGACACTTGCACAGTTGGAGAATAAGGGAAAGGACACGCATGCACAGTTGGAGATTAAGGGAAAGGAGACACTTGCTCAGTTGGAGAATAAGGGAAAGGTCTCGCTTGCACAGTTGGAGAATAAGGTAAAGGTTGCACATACACAGTTGGAGAATAAGGGAAATGTCACGCTTGCACAGTCTGAGAATAAGGGAAAGGAGACACTTGCACAGTTGGCGAAAAAGGAAAAGAACACGAATGCACAGTTGGAGAGTAACGGAAATGCTGCACATACAGAGTGGGAGAATAACGGAAAGGTCACTCATGTACAGTTGGAGAATAAGGGAAAAAAGATGCATATGAAGTTGGAGAATAAGGGAAAGGACATGTATGTGCAGTTGGAGAATCAGGGAAATGTCACTCACGCACAGTTGGATAATGAGAGATAGGTCATGCATGCACAGTTGGAGAATAAGGGAAGGGTCACACATGGAGAGTTGGAGAATACGGGAAAGGACCCGCTTGGAAAGTTTGAGATTAAGGGAAAGGTTGTGCATACACAGTTGGACAATAAGGGAAAGGTCATGCTTGCACAGTTGGAGAATAAGGGAAAGGTCACGCTTCCACAGTTGGAGAATCAGTGTAAGGTCACTCATGCACAGTTGTAGAATCAGGGTAAGGTCACTAATGCACAGTTGGAGAATAAGGGAAAAGTCACGCAGGGACAGTTGCAGAATAAGGGAAAGTACACGCTTGCACAGTAGGGAAAGGTCACACATGGAGAGTTAAAGAATAAGGGAAAGGACAAGCTTGCACAGTTGGAGATAAGGGAAAGGACATGCTTGCACAGTTGGAGAATAAGGGAAAGGTTGCACTTCTACAGTTGGAGAATAACGGAAAGCATATGCATGTACAGTTGGAGAATAACGAAAAAGACACGCATGCACAGTTGTAGAATCAGGGTAAGGTCACTCAAGCACAGTTGGATAATAAGGGAAAGGTCACACATGCACAGTTGGAGAAGAAGGGAAAGGAGACGCATATGAAGTTGGAGAATAAGGGAAAGGACAAGCATGTGCAGGTGGAGAATAAGGGAAAGGACAAGCATGTGCAGGTGGAGAATAAGGGAAAGGTCACGCATGCACAGTTGGATAATCAAGGAAAGGTCATGCATGCACAGTTGGAGAATAATGGAAAGAACACACTTGCACAGTTGGAGAATAAGGGAATGTACACGCTGGCACAGTTGGAGAATAAGGGAAAGGTCACTTTTCCAATATGGAGAGAAAAGAAAAGGGGACACTTGCACATTTGGAGAGTAAGGGAAAGGATACGCATGCACAGTTGGAGAATAAAGGAGACGCATGCACAGTTGGAGAAAAAGGGAAAGGAGACACTTGCACAGTTGGAGAAGAACGGAAAGGTTGCACATACACAGTTGGAGAATAAGGGAAAGATTTAGCTTACACAGTTGGAAAATAAGGGAATATTGCGCATACACAGTTGGAGAATAAGGGAAAGCGCACGCATGCACAGTTGGAGAATCAATGTAAGGTCACTCATGCACAGTTGGAGAATCAGGGTAAAGTCACTCATGCACAGTTGGAGAATAAGGGAAAGGTGATGCAGGATTAGTTGGAGAATAAGGAAAAGGATACATTTGCACAGTTAGAGAATAAGAGAAAGCTCACGCGTGCACAGTTGGAGAATCAGGGAAAGCACACGCATGCACAGTGGAGAATATCGGAAAGGACACGCATGCACAGTTGGAGAATAAGGGAAAGGTCACTCTTGCATAGTTGGAGAATAAGGGAAAGCACATGCATGCACATTTGGAGAATCCGGGTAAGTTCACACATGCACAGTTGGAGAATCAGGGTAAGGTCACTCATGCACAGTTGGAGAATAAGGGATAGGTCACTCATGCATGGTTGGAGAATAAGGAAAAACGTACGCATGCATAGTAGGAGAATCAGGGTAAGGTCACTCATGCACAGTTGGAGAATAAGGGAAAGGTCACCCTTGCACAGTTGGAGAATAAGGGTAAGGTCACTCATGCACAGTTGGAGAAACAGGGTAAGGTCACTCATGCACACTTGGAAAATAAGGGAAAGGTCACTCATGCACAGTTGGAGAACAAGGGAAAGGTCATGCTGGCACAGATGTAGATTGAGGAAAGGAGACACTTGCACAATTGGAGAATAACGGAAAGGTAACGCATGCACAGCTGGAGAATAAGGGAAAGGACACGCATGTACAGTTGGAGAATAAGGGAAAGCACATGCATGCACAGTTGGAGAATCATTGTAAGGTGACTCATGCACAGTTGGAGAATAAGGGAAAGGTCACACTTGCACAGTTGGAGAATAAGGGAATGGAGACACTTGCACACTTGGAGAATAAGGAAAGGTTGCACATACACAGTTGGAGAACAAGGGAAAGGTCACGTTTGCACAGTTGGAGAATAAGGTAAAGCACACGCATGCACAGTTGGAGAATCAAGGTAAGGTCACACATGCACAGTTGGAGAATCAGGGTAAGGTCACTCATGTACAGTTGGAGAATAAGGGAAAGCACATGCATGTACAGTTGGAGAATCAGGGAAAAGACATGCATACACAGTTGGAGAATCAGGGTAAGGTCACTCATGCACAGTTGGAGAATCAGGGTAAATCCACTCATACACAGTTGGAGAATAAGGGAAAGGACACGCATGCACAGTTGGATAATAAGTGAAAGGAGAAACTTGCACAGTTGGAGAATAAGGGAAAGGACACGCATGCACAGTTGGAGAATAAGGGAAAGCACACGCATGCACAGTTGGAGAATCGAGGTAAGGTCACTCATACACAGTTGGAGAATAAGGGAAAGGTCTCGCTTGGACAGTTGGAGAATAAGGTAAAGGTTGCACATACACAGTTGGAGAATAAGGGAAAGGTCACGCTTGCACAGTCTGAGAATAAGGGAAAGGAGACACTTGCACAGTTGGAGAATAAGGGAAAGAACACACATGCACAGTTGGAGAATAACGGAAATGCTGCACTTACAGAGTTGGAGAATAAGGGAAAGGTCACGCTTGCACAGTTGGAGAATCAGGGAAAGGAGACACTTGCACAGTTGGCGAAAAAGGAAAAGAACATGAATGTACAGTTGGAGAATAACGGAAATGCTGCACATACAGAGTTGGAGAATAATGGAAAGGTCACTCATGTACAGTTGGAGAAAAAGGGAAAAAAGATGCTTATGAAGTTGGATAATAAGGGAAAGGACATGTATGTGCAGTTGGAGAATCAGGGAAATGTCACTCATGCACAGTTGGATAATGAGAGATAGGTCATGCATGCAATGTTGGAGAATAAGGGAAAGGTCATGCTTGCACAGTTGTAAAAAAAGGGAATGGAGACACTTGCACAGTTGGAGAATAACGGAAAGGTTGCACATACACAGTTGGAGAATAAGGGAAAGGACACGCTTGCACAGTTGGAGATAAGGGAAAGGTCATGCTTGCACAGTTGGAGAAAAAGGTAAAGGAGACACTTGCACAGTTGGAGAATAACGGAAAGGTTGCACATACACAGTTGGAGAATAAGGGAAAGGTCACTCATGCACAGTTGGAGAATAAGGGAAAGGTCATGCTGGCACAGTTGGAGAATAAGGGAAAGGACTCGCATGTACAGTTGGAGAAGAAGGGAAAGGAGACACTTGCACAGTTGGAGAATAAGGGAAAGGACACGCATGCACAGTTGGAGAATAAGGGAAAGGAGACACTTGCTCAGTTGGAGAATAAGGGAAAGGTTGCACATACACAGTTGGAGAACTAGGGAAAGGTCACGTTTGCACAGTTGGAGAATAAGGGAAAACACATGCATGCACAGTTGGAGATCCAAGGTAAGGTCTCTCATGCACAGTTGGAGTATCAGGGTAAGGTCACTCATGTACAGTTGGAGAATAAGGGAAAGGACATGCATGTACAGTTGGAGAATAAGGGAAAAGACATGCATGCACAGTTGGAGAATCAGGGTAAGGCACTCATGCACTGTTGGAGAATCAGGGTAAGGTCACTCATGCACTGTTGGAGAATCAGGGTAACGTCACTCATTCACAGTTGGAGAATAAGGGAAAGGACATGCATGCACAGTTGTAGAATAAGGGATTGGTCACGCCTGCACAGTTGGAGAGTAAGGGAAAGCACACGCATGCACAGTTGGAGAATAAGGGAAAGGTCATGCTTACACAGTTGGAGAATAAGGGAAAGGTCACGCTTGCACAGTTGTAGGATCAGGGTAAGGTCAGTTATGGACAGTTGGAGAATCAGGGTAAGGTCACTCATGCACAGTTGGAGAATAAGGGATAGGTCACGCAGGGACAGTTGCAGAATAAGGGAAAGAACACGCTTGCACAGTAGGGAAAGGTCACACATGGAGAGTTGGAGAATAAGGGAAAGGTCACGCTTGCACAGTTGGTGAATAAGGGAAAGGACACACATGCATAGTCGGAGAATAAGGGAAAGGAGACACTTGCACAGATGGAGGTTAAGGGAAAGGACACGCATGCACAGTTGGAGAATAAGGGAAAAGACATGCATACACAGTTGGAGAATCAAGGTAAGGTCACTCATGCACAGTTGGAGAATTAGGCAAAGGTCACACTTGCACAGTTGGAGAATAGGGGAATGGAGACACTTGCACAGTTGGAGAATAAGGGAAAGGTTGCACATACACAGTTGGAGAACAATGGAAAGGTCACGTTTGCACAGTTGGAGAATAAGGTAAAGCACACGCATGCACTGTTGGAGAATCAAGGTAAGGTCACACATGCACAGTTGGAGAATCAGGGTAAGGTCTCTCATGTACAGTTGGAGAATAAGGGAAAGCACATGCATGTACAGTTGGAGAATAAGGGAAAAGACATACATACACAGTTGGAGAATCAGGGTAAGGTTATTCATGCACAGTTGGAGAATCAGGGTAAGGTCACTCATACACAGTTGGAGAATAAGGGAAAGGACACGCATGCACAGTTGGATAATAAGTGAAAGGAGAAACTTGCACAGTTGGAGAATAAGTGAAAGGACACGCATGCACAGTTGGAGAATCAAGGTAAGGTCACTCATACAAAGTTGGAGAATAAGGGAAAGGTCTCGCTTGCACAGTTGGAGAATAAGGGAAAGGTCATGCTTGCACAGTTGGAGAATAAGGGAAAGGTCACGCTTGCACAGTTGTAGGATCAGGGTAAGGTCAGTTATGGACAGTTGGAGAATCAGGGTAAGGTCACTCATGCACAGTTGGAGAATAAGGGATAGGTCACGCAGGGACAGTTGCAGAATAAGGGAAAGAACACGCTTGCACAGTAGGGAAAGGTCACACATGGAGAGTTGGAGAATAAGGGAAAGGTCACGCTTGCACAGTTGGTGAATAAGGGAAAGGACACACATGCATAGTCGGAGAATAAGGGAAAGGAGACACTTGCACAGATGGAGGTTAAGGGAAAGGACACGCATGCACAGTTGGAGAATAAGGGAAAAGACATGCATACACAGTTGGAGAATCAAGGTAAGGTCACTCATGCACAGTTGGAGAATTAGGGAAAGGTCACACTTGCACAGTTGGAGAATAGGGGAATGGAGACACTTGCACAGTTGGAGAATAAGGGAAAGGTTGCACATACACAGTTGGAGAACAATGGAAAGGTCACGTTTGCACAGTTGGAGAATAAGGTAAAGCACACGCATGCACTGTTGGAGAATCAAGGTAAGGTCACACATGCACAGTTGGAGAATCAGGGTAAGGTCTCTCATGTACAGTTGGAGAATAAGGGAAAGCACATGCATGTACAGTTGGAGAATAAGGGAAAAGACATGCATACACAGTTGGAGAATCAGGGTAAGGTTATTCATGCACAGTTGGAGAATCAGGGTAAGGTCACTCATACACAGTTGGAGAATAAGGGAAAGGACACGCATGCACAGTTGGATAATAAGTGAAAGGAGAAACTTGCACAGTTGGAGAATAAGTGAAAGGACACGCATGCACAGTTGGAGAATAAGGGAAAGCACACGCATGCACAGTTGGAGAATCAAGGTAAGGTCACTCATACAAAGTTGGAGAATAAGGGAAAGGTCTCGCTTGCACAGTTGGAGATTAAGGTAAAGGTTGCACATACACAGTCTGAGAATAAGGGAAAGGAGACACTTGCACAGTTGGAGAATAAGGGAAAGAACACGCATGCACAGTTGGAGAATAACGGAAATGCTGCACATACAGAGTTGGAGAATAAGAGAAAGGTCACGCATGCACAGTTGGAGAATCAGGGAAAGGAGACACTTGCACAGTTGGCGAAAAAGGAAAAAAACACGAATGCACAGTTGGAGAATAACGGAAATGCTGCACATACAGAGTGGGAGAATAACGGAAAGGTCACTCATGTACAGTTGGAGAGTAAGGGAAAAAAGATGCTTATGAAGGTGTACGAATAAGGGAAAGGACATGTATGTGCAGTTGGAGAATCAGGGAAATGTCACTCACGCACAGTTGGATAATGAGAGATAGGTCATGCATGCACAGTTGGAGAATAAGGGAAAGGATACGCTTGCAAAGTTGGAGAATAAGGGAAAGGACATGCTTGCACAGTTGGAGAAAAAGGGAAAGGTCATTCTTGCACATTTGGAGATAAAAGAAAAGGAGACACTTGCACAGTTGGAGAATAAGGGAAAAGACATGCATGCAATATTGGAGAATAAGGGAAAGGTCATGCTTGCACAGTTGGAGAAAAAGGGAAAGGAGACACTTGCACAGTTGGAGAATAACGGAAAGGTTGCACATACACAGTTGGAGAATAAGGGAAAGGTCACTCATGCACAGTTGGAGATTAAGGGAAAGGTCATGCTGGCACAGTTGGAGAATAAGGGAAAGGACTCGCATGTACAGTTGGAGAATAAGGGAAAGGAGACACTTGCACAGTTGGAGAATAAGGGAAAGGACACGCATGTACAGTTGGAGAATAAGGGAAAGGAGACACTTGCTCAGTTGGAGAATAAGGGAAAGGTCTCGCTTGCACAGTTGGAGAATAAGGTAAAGGTTGCACATACACAGTTGGAGAATAAGGGAAAAGTCACGCTTGCACAGTCTGAGAATAAGGGAAAGGAGACACTTGCACAGTTGGAGAATAAGGGAAAGAACACACATGCACAGTTGGAGAATAACGGAAATGCTGCACATACAGTTGGAGAATAAGAGAAAGGTCACGCTTGCACAGTTGTAGAATCAGGGAAAGGAGACACTTGCACAGTTGGCGAAAAAGGAAAAGAACACGAATGCACAGTTGGAGAATAACGGAAATGCTGCACATACAGAGTGGGAGAATAACAGAAAGGTCACTCATGTACAGTTGGAGAATAAGAGAAAAAAGATGCATATGAAGTTGGAGAATAAGGGAAAGGACATGTATGTGCAGTTGGAGAATCAGGGAAATGTCACTCACGCACAGTTGGATAATGAGAGATAGGTCATGCATGCACAGTTGGAGAATACGGGAAAGGATACGCTTGCAAAGTTGGAGAATAAGTGAAAGGACATGCTGGCACAGTTGGAGAAAAAGGGAAAGGTCATGCTTGCACATTTGGAGATAAAAGGAAAGGAGACACTTGCACAGTTGAAGAATAAGGGAAAAGACATGCATGCAATGTTGGAGAATCAGGGAAAGGTCATGCTTGCACAGTTGGAGAAAAAGGGAAAGGAGACACTTGCACAGTTGGAGAATAACGGAAAGGTCACTCATACACAGTTGGAGAATAAGGGAAAGGACACGCATGCACAGTTGGATAATAAGTGAAAGGAGAAACTTGCACAGTTGGAGAATAAGGGAAAGGATACGCTTGCAAAGTTGGAGAATAAGGGAAAGGACATGCTGGCACAGTTGGAGAAAAAGGGAAAGGTCATGCTTGCACATTTGGAGATAAAAGGAAAGGAGACACTTGCACAGTTGGAGAATAAGGGAAAAGACATGCATGCAATATTGGAGAATAAGGGAAAGGTCATGCTTGCACAGTTGGAGAAAAAGGGAAAGGAGACACTTGCACAGTTGGAGAATAACGGAAAGGTTGCACATACACAGTTGGAGAATAAGGGAAAGGTCATGCTGGCACAGTTGGAGAATAAGGGAAAGGACTCGCATGTACAGTTGGAGAATAAGGGAAAGGAGACACTTGCACAGTTGGAGAATAAGGGAAAGGACACGCATGCACAGTTGGAGAATAAGGGAAAGGAGACACTTGCTCAGTTGAAGAATAAGGGAAAGGTCTCGCTTGCACAGTTGGAGAATAAGGTAAAGGTTGCACATACACAGTTGCAGAATATGGGAAAGGTCACGCTTGCACAGTCTGAGAATAAGGGAAAGGAGACACTTGCACAGTTGGCGAAAAAGGAAAAGAACACGAATGCACAGTTGGAGAATAACGGAAATGCTGCACATACAGAGTGGGAGAATAACGGAAAGGTCACTCATGTACAGTTGGAGAATAAGGGAAAAAAGATGCATATGAAGTTGGAGAATAAGGGAAAGGACATGTATGTGCAGTTGGAGAATCAGGGAAATGTCACTCACGCACAGTTGGATAATGAGAGATAG
The DNA here is from genome assembly GCA_031769625.1 of Taudactylus pleione. NCBI lineage: Eukaryota > Metazoa > Chordata > Amphibia > Anura > Myobatrachidae > Taudactylus > Taudactylus pleione. The sequence goes on along the minus strand of JAUIMM010000084.1, from coordinate 15,224,692 downwards.
GTCATGCATGCACAGTTGGAGAATAAGGGAAAGGATACGCTTGCAAAGTTGGAGAATAAGTGAAAGGACATGCTGGCACAGTTGGAGAAAAAGGGAAAGGTCATGCTTGCACATTTGGAGATAATAGGAAAGGAGACACTTGCACAGTTGGAGAATAAGGGAAAAGACAAGCATGCAATGTTGGAGAATAAGGGAAAGGTCATGCTTGCACAGTTGGAGAAAAAGGGAAAGGAGACACTTGCACAGTTGGAGAATAACGGAAAGGTTGCACATACACAGTTGGAGAATAAAGGAAAGGTCACTCATGCACAGTTGGAGAATAAGGGAAAGGTCATGCTGGCACAGTTGGAGAATAAGGGAAAGGACTCGCTTGTACAGTTGGAGATTAAGGGAAAGGAGACACTTGCATAGTTGGAGAATAAGGGAAAGGACACGCATGCACAGTTGGAGAATAAGGGAAAGGAGACGCTTGCTCAGTTGGAGAATAAGGGAAAGGTCACGCATGCACAGTTGGAGAATAAGGGAAAGCACACGCATGCACAGTTGGAGAATCAAGGTAAGGTCATCCGTGCACAGTTGGAGAATAAGGGAAAGGTCACGCTTGCTCAGTTGGAGAATAAGGGAATGGAGACACTTGCACAGTTGGAGTATAAGGGAAAAAACACGCATGCACAGTTGGAGAATAAGGAAAAGGTTGCACATACACAGTTGGAGAACAAGAGAAAGGTCACGTTTGCACAGTTGGAGAATAAGGGAAAACACACGCATGCACAGTTGGAGCATCAAGGTAAGGGCACTCATGCACAGTTGGAGAATCAGGGTAAGGTCACTCATGTACAGTTGGAGAATCAGGGTATGGTCACTCATGTACAGTTGGAGAATAAGGGAAAGGACATGCATGTATAGTTGGAGAATAAGGGAAAAGACATGCATGCACAGTTGGAGAATAAGGGATTGGTCACGCCTGCACAGTTGGAGAGTAAGGGAAAGCACACGCATGCACAGTTGGAGAATAAGGGAAAGGTCACGCATGCACAGTAGGAGAATAAGGGAAAGGACACGCTTGCACAGTTGGAGAATAAGGGAAAGGTCATGCTTGCACAGTTGGAGAACCAGGGAAAGGTCATGCTTGCACAGTTGTAGGATCAGGGTAAGGTCACTTATGCACAGTTGGAGAATCAGGGTAAGGTCACTCATGCACAGTTGGAGAATAAGGGAAAGGTCACGCAGGGACAGTTGCAGAATAAGGGAGAGGACACGCTTGCACAGTAGGGAAAGTTCACACATGGAGAGTTGGAGAATAAGGGAAAGGACACGCTTGCACAGTTGGAGATAAGGGAAAGGATACACTTGCATAGTTGGAGAATGAGGGAAAGGTTGCACATCCACAGTTGGAGAATAAGGAAAAGCATACGCTTGTACAGTTGGAGAATAAGGAAAAAGACACACATGCACGTTGGAGAATTAGGATAATGTCACTCATGCACAATTAGAGAAAAAGGGAAAGGTCACGCAGGGACAGTTGGAGATTAAGGGAAAGGTCATTCTTGCACAGTTGGAGAATAAGGGAAAGGTCACGCTTGCACAGTTGGAGAATCAGGGAAAGGAGACACTTGCACAGTTGGCTAAAAAGGAAATGAACATGAATGCACAGTTGGAGAATAACGGAAATGCTGCACATACAGAGTTGGAGAATAATGGAAAGGTCACTCATGTACAGTTGGAGAATATGGGAAAAAAGATGTTTATGAAGTTGGATAATAAGGGAAAGGACATGTATGTGCAGTTGGAGAATCAGGGAAATGTCACTCACGCACAGTTGGATAATGAGAGATAGGTCATGCATGCACAGTTGGAGAAAAAGGGAAAGCTCATGCTTGCACATTTGGAGATAAAAGGAAAGGAGACACTTGCACAGTTGGAGAATAAGGGAAAGGACATGCATGCAATGTTGGAGAATAAGGGAAAGGACACGCTTGCACAGTTGGAGATAAGGGAAAGGATACAATTGCATAGTTGGAGAATAAGGGAAAGGTTGCACATCCACAGGTGGAGAATAAGGAAAAGCATACGCTTGTACAGTTGGAGAATAAGGAAAAAGACACACATGCACGTTGGAGAATTAGGGTAATGTCACTCATGCACAATTAGAGAAAAAGGGAAAGGTCACGCAGGGACAGTTGGAGAATAAGGGAAAGGACATGCATGCACAGTTGGAGAATAAGGGTTTGGTCACACATGGAGAGTTGGAGAATACGGGAAAGGACACGCTTGCAAAGTTTGAGATTAACGGAAGGTCATGCTTGCACAGTTGGAGAATCAGGGAAAGGTCACGCTTCCACAGTTGGAGAATCAGTGTAAGGTCACTCATGCACAGTTGTAGAATCAGGGTAAGGTCACTAATGCACAGTTGGAGTATAAGGGAAAGGTCACGCATGCACAGTTGGAGAATCAATGTAAGGTCACTCATGCACAGTTGGAGAATCAGGGTAAAGTCACTCATGCACAGTTGGAGAATAAGGGAAAGGTGACGCAGGATTAGTTGGAGAATAAGGAAAAGGATACATTTGCACAGTTAGAGAATAAGAGAAAGCTCACGCGTGCACAGTTGGAGAATCAGTTAAAGCACACGCATGCACAGTGGAGAATATCGGAAAGGACACGCATGCACAGTTGGAGAATAAGGGAAAGGTCACTCTTGCATAGTTGGAGAATAAGGGAAAGCACATGCATGCACATTTGGAGAATCATGGTAAGTTCACACATGCACATTTGGAGAATCAGGGTAAGTTCACACATGCACAGTTGGAGAATAGGGGTAAGGTCACTCATGCACAGTTGGAGAATAAGGAAAGGTTGCACATACACAGTTGGAGAACAAGGGAAAGGTCACGTTTGCACAGTTGGAGAATAAGGTAAAGCACATGCTTGCACAGTTGGAGAATCAAGGTAAGGTCACACATGCACAGTTGGAGAATCAGGGTAAGGTCACTCATGTACATTTGGAGAATAAGGGAAAGCACATGCATGTACAGTTGGAGAATCAGGGAAAAGACATGCATACACAGTTGGAGAATCAGGGAAAGGTCACTCATGCACAGTTGGAGAATCAGGGTAAGGTCACTCATACACAGTTGGAGAATAAGGGAAAGGACACGCATGCACATTTGGATAATAAGTGAAAGGAGAAACTTGCACAGTTGGAGAATAAGGGAAAGGACACGCATGCACAGTTGGAGAATAAGGGAAAGGTCACGTAGGGACAGTTGCAGAATAATGGAGAGGACACGCTTGCACAGTAGGGAAAGGTCACACATGGAGAGTTGGAGAATAAGGGAAAGGACACGCTTGCACAGTTGGAGATAAGGGAAAGGATACACTTGCATAGTTGGAGAATAAGGGAAAGGTTGCACATCCACAGGTGGAGAATAAGGAAAAGCATACGCTTGTACAGTTGGAGAATAAGGAAAAAGACACACATGCACGTTGGAGAATTAGGGTAATGTCACTCATGCACAATTAGAGAAAAAGGGAAAGGTCACGCAGGGACAGTTGGAGAATAAGGGAAAGGACATGCATGCACAGTTGGAGAATAAGGGTTTGGTCACACATGGAGAGTTGGAGAATACGGGAAAGGACACGCTTGCAAAGTTTGAGATTAACGGAAGGTCATGCTTGCACAGTTGGAGAATCAGGGAAAGGTCACTCATGCACAGTTGTAGAATCAGGGTAAGGTCACTAATGCACAGTTGGAGAATAAGGGAAAGGTCACGCAGGGACAGTTGCAGAATAAGGGAAAGTACACGCTTGCACAGTAGGGAAAGGTCACACATGGAGAGTTGAAGAATAAGGGAAAGGACACGCTTGCACAGTTGGAGATAAGGGAAAGGACATGCTTGCACAGTTGGAGAATAAGGTAAAGGTTGCACTTCCACATTTGGAGAATAAGGGAAAGCATATGCATGTACAGTTGGAGAATAACGAAAAAGACACGCATGCACAGTTGTAGAATCAGGGTAAGGTCACTCAAGCACAGTTGGATAATAAGGGAAAGGTCACACATGCACAGTTGGAGAAGAAGGGAAAGGAGACGCATATGAAGTTGGAGAATAAGGGAAAGGACAAGCATGCGCAGGTGGAGAATAAGGGAAAGGTCACGCATGCACAGTTGGATAATCAAGGAAAGGTCATGCATGCACAGTTGGAGAATAATGGAAAGAACACACTTGCACAGTTGGAGAATAAGGGAATGTACACGCTGGCACAGTTGGAGAATAAGGGAAAGGTCACTTTTCCAAAGTTGGAGAGAAAAGAAAAGGGGAGACTTGCACATTTGGAGAGTAAGGGAAAGGATACACATGCACAGTTGAAGAATAAAGGACACGCATGCACAGTTGGAGAAAAAGGGAAAGGAGACACTTGCACAGTTGGAGAAGAACGGAAAGGTTGCACATACACAGTTGGAGAATAAGGGAAAGATTTAGCTTACACAGTTGGAGAATAAGGGAAAGATTGCGCATACACAGTTGGAGAATAAGGGAAAGCGCACGCATGCACAGTTGGAGAATCAATGTAAGGTCACTCATGCACAGTTGGAGAATCAGGGTAAAGTCACTCATGCACAGTTGGAGAATAAGGGAAAGGTGACGCAGGATTAGTTGGAGAATAAGGAAAAGGATACATTTGCACAGTTAGAGAATAAGAGAAAGCTCACGCGTGCACAGTTGGAGAATCAGTTAAAGCACACGCATGCACAGTGGAGAATATCGGAAAGGACACGCATGCACAGTTGGAGAATAAGGGAAAGGTCACTCTTGCATAGTTGGAGAATAAGGGAAAGCACATGCATGCACATTTGGAGAATCATGGTAAGTTCACACATGCACATTTGGAGAATCAGGGTAAGTTCACACATGCACAGTTGGAGAATAGGGGTAAGGTCACTCATGCACAGTTGGAGAATAAGGAAAGGTTGCACATACACAGTTGGAGAACAAGGGAAAGGTTACGTTTGCACAGTTGTAGAATAAGGTAAAGCACATGCATGCACGGTTGGAAAATCAAGGTAAGGTCACACATGCACAGTTGGAGAATCAGGGTAAGGTCACTCATGTACAGTTGGAGAATAAGGAAAGCATATGCATGTACAGTTGGAGAATAAGGGAAAAGGAATGCATACACAGTTGGAGAATCAGGGTAAGGTCACTCATGCACAGTTGGAGAATCAGGGTAAGGTCACTCATACACAGTTGGAGAATAAGGGAAAGGACACGCATGCACAGTTGGATAATAAGTGAAAGGAGAAACTTGCACAGTTGGAGAATAAGGGAAAGGACACGCATGCACAGTTGGAGAATAAGGGAAAGCACACGCATGCACAGTTGGAGAATCGAGGTAAGGTCACTCATACACAGTTGGAGAATAAGGGAAAGGTCACGCTTGCAGTCTGAGAATAAGGGAAAGGAGACACTTGCACAGTTGGAGAATAAGGGAAAGAACACGCATGCACAGTTGGAGAATAACGGAAATGCTGCACATACAGAGTTGGAGAATAAGGGAAAGGTCACGCTTGCACAGTTGGAGAATCAGGGAAAGGAGACACTTGCACAGATGGCTAAAAAGGAAAAGAACATGAATGCACAGTTGGAGAATAACGGAAATGCTGCACATACAGAGTTGGAGAATAATGGAAAGGTCTCTCATGTACAGTTGGAGAATAAGGGAAAAAAGATGCTTATGAAGTTGGATAATAAGGGAAAGGACATGTATGTGCAGTTGGAGAATCAGGGAAATGTCACTCATGCACAGTTGGATAATGAGAGATAGATCATGCATGCACAGTTGGAGAAAAAGGGAAAGGTCATGCTTGCACATTTGGAGATAAAAGGAAAGGAGACACTTGCACAGTTGGAGAATAAGGGAAAGGACATGCATGCAATGTTGGAGATAAGGGAAAGGACATGCTTGCACAGTTGGAGAATAAGGGAAAGGTTGCACTTCCACATTTGGAGAATAAGGGAAAGCATATGCATGTACAGTTGGAGAATAACGAAAAAGACACGCATGCACAGTTGTAGAATCAGGGTAAGGTCACTCAAGCACAGTTGGATAATAAGGGAAAGGTCACACATGCACAGTTGGAGAAGATGGGAAAGGAGACGCATATGAAGTTGGAGAATAAGGGAAAGGACAAGCATGCGCAGGTGGAGAATAAGGGAAAGGTCACGCATGCACAGTTGGATAATCAAGGAAAGGTCATGCATGCACAGTTGGAGAATAATGGAAAGAACACACTTGCACAGTTGGAGAATAAGGGAATGTACACGCTGGCACAGTTGGAGAATAAGGGAAAGGTCACTTTTCCAAAGTTGGAGAGAAAAGAAAAGGGGAGACTTGCACATTTGGAGAGTAAGGGAAAGGATACACATGCACAGTTGAAGAATAAAGGACACGCATGCACAGTTGTAGAAAAAGGGAATGGAGACACTTGCACAGTTGGAGAAGAACGGAAAGGTTGCACATACACAGTTGGAGAATAAGGGAAAGATTTAGCTTACACAGTTGGAGAATAAGGGAAAGATTGCGCATACACAGTTGGAGAATAAGGGAAAGCGCACGCATGCACAGTTGGAGAATCAATGTAAGGTCACTCATGCACAGTTGGAGAATCAGGGTAAAGTCACTCATGCACAGTTGGAGAATAAGGGAAAGGTGACGCAGGATTAGTTGGAGAATAAGGAAAAGGATACATTTGCACAGTTAGAGAATAAGAGAAAGCTCACGCGTGCACAGTTGGAGAATCAGTTAAAGCACACGCATGCACAGTGGAGAATATCGGAAAGGACACGCATGCCCAGTTGGAGAATAAGGGAAAGGTCACTCTTGCATAGTTGGAGAATAAGGGAAAGCACATGCATGCACATTTGGAGAATCAGGCTATGTTCACACATGCACATTTGGAGAATCAGGGTAAGTTCACACATGCACAGTTGGAGAATAGGGGTAAGGTCACTCATGCACAGTTGGAGAATAAGGGAAAGGTCACCCTTGCACAGTTGGAGAATAAGGGTAAGGTCACTCATGCACAGTTGGAGAATAAGGGAAAGATTTAGCTTACACAGTTGGAGAATAAGGGAAAGATTTAGCTTACACAGTTGGAGAATAAGGGAAAGATTGCGCATACACAGTTGGAGAATAAGGGAAAGCGCACGCATGCACAGTTGGAGAATCAATGTAAGGTCACTCATGCACAGTTGGAGAATCAGGGTAAAGTCACTCATGCACAGTTGGAGAATAAGGGAAAGGTGACGCAGGATTAGTTGGAGAATAAGGAAAAGGATACATTTGCACAGTTAGAGAATAAGAGAAAGCTCACGCGTGCACAGTTGGAGAATCAGTTAAAGCACACGCATGCACAGTGGAGAATATCGGAAAGGACACGCATGCACAGTTGGAGAATAAGGGAAAGGTCACTCTTGCATAGTTGGAGAATAAGAGAAAGCACATGCATGCACATTTGGAGAATCATGGTAAGTTCACACATGCACATTTGGAGAATCAGGGTAAGTTCACACATGCACAGTTGGAGAATAGGGGTAAGGTCACTCATGCACAGTTGGAGAATAAGGAAAGGTTGCACATACACAGTTGGAGAACAAGGGAAAGGTTACGTTTGCACAGTTGTAGAATAAGGTAAAGCACATGCATGCACGGTTGGAAAATCAAGGTAAGGTCACACATGCACAGTTGGAGAATCAGGGTAAGGTCACTCATGTACAGTTGGAGAATAAGGAAAGCATATGCATGTACAGTTGGAGAATAAGGGAAAAGGCATGCATACACAGTTGGAGAATCAGGGTAAGGTCACTCATGCACAGTTGGAGAATCAGGGTAAGGTCACTCATACACAGTTGGAGAATAAGGGAAAGGACACGCATGCACAGTTGGATAATAAGTGAAAGGAGAAACTTGCACAGTTGGAGAATAAGGGAAAGGACACTCATGCACAGTTGGAGAATAAGGGAAAGCACACGCATGCACAGTTGGAGAATCGAGGTAAGGTCACTCATACACAGTTGGAGAATAAGGGAAAGGTCTCGCTTGCACAGTTGGAGATTAAGGTAAAGGTTGCACATACACAGTTGGAGAATAAGGGAAAGGTCACGCTTGCAGTCTGAGAATAAGGGAAAGGAGACACTTGCACAGTTGGAGAATAAGGGAAAGAACACGCATGCACAGTTGGAGAATAACGGAAATGCTGCACATACAGAGTTAGAGAATAAGGGAAAGGTCACGCTTGCACAGTTGGAGAATCAGGGAAAGGAGACACTTGCACAGATGGCTAAAAAGGAAAAGAACATGAATGCACAGTTGGAGAATAACGGAAATGCTGCACATACAGAGTTGGAGAATAATGGAAAGGTCTCTCATGTACAGTTGGAGAATAAGGGAAAAAAGATGCTTATGAAGTTGGATAATAAGGGAAAGGACATGTATGTGCAGTTGAAGAATCAGGGAAATGTCACTCATGCACAGTTGGATAATGAGAGATAGGTCATGCATGCACAGTTGGAGAAAAAGGGAAAGGTCATGCTTGCACATTTGGAGATAAAAGGAAAGGAGACACTTGCACAGTTGGAGAATAAGGGAAAGGACATGCATGCAATGTTGGAGATAAGGGAAAGGACATGCTTGCACAGTTGGAGAATAAGGGAAAGGTTGCACTTCCACATTTGGAGAATAAGGGAAAGCATATGCATGTACAGTTGGAGAATAACGAAAAAGACACGCATGCACAGTTGTAGAATCAGGGTAAGGTCACTCAAGCACAGTTGGATAATAAGGGAAAGGTCACACATGCACAGTTGGAGAAGATGGGAAAGGAGACGCATATGAAGTTGGAGAATAAGGGAAAGGACAAGCATGCGCAGGTGGAGAATAAGGGAAAGGTCACGCATGCACAGTTGGATAATCAAGGAAAGGTCATGCATGCACAGTTGGAGAATAATGGAAAGAACACACTTGCACAGTTGGAGAATAAGGGAATGTACACGCTGGCACAGTTGGAGAATAAGGGAAAGGTCACTTTTCCAAAGTTGGAGAGAAAAGAAAAGGGGAGACTTGCACATTTGGAGAGTAAGGGAAAGGATACACATGCACAGTTGAAGAATAAAGGACACGCATGCACAGTTGTAGAAAAAGGGAAAGGAGACACTTGCACAGTTGGAGAAGAACGGAAAGGTTGCACATACACAGTTGGAGAATAAGGGAAAGATTTAGCTTACACAGTTGGAGAATAAGGGAAAGATTGCGCATACACAGTTGGAGAATAAGGGAAAGCGCACGCATGCACAGTTGGAGAATCAATGTAAGGCACTCATGCACAGTTGGAGAATCAGGGTAAAGTCACTCATGCACAGTTGGAGAATAAGGGAAAGGTGACGCAGGATTAGTTGGAGAATAAGGAAAAGGATACATTTGCACAGTTAGAGAATAAGAGAAAGCTCACGCGTGCACAGTTGGAGAATCAGTTAAAGCACACGCATGCACAGTGGAGAATAACGGAAAGGACACGCATGCCCAGTTGGAGAATAAGGGAAAGGTCACTCTTGCATAGTTGGAGAATAAGGGAAAGCACATGCATGCACATTTGGAGAATCAGGGTATGTTCACACATGCACATTTGGAGAATCAGGGTAAGTTCACACATGCACAGTTGGAGAATAGGGGTAAGGTCACTCATGCACAGTTGGAGAATAAGGGAAAGGTCACCCTTGCACAGTTGGAGAATAAGGGTAAGGTCACTCATGCACAGTTGGAGAATAAGGGAATGGTCTCTCATGTACAGTTGGAGAACAAGGGAAAGGTCATGCTGGCACAGTTGGAGAATAAGGGAAATGACACGCATGTACTGTTGGAGAATAAGGGAAAGGAGACAGTTGCACAGCTGGAGAATAAGGGAAAGGACATGCATGCACAGTTGTTTACTGAGGAAAGGAGACACTTGCACTATTGGAGAATAAGGGAAAGGTAACGCATGCACAGTTGGAGAAAAAGGGAAAGCACACGCATGCACAGTTGGAGAATCATGATAAGGTCACTCATGCACAGTTAGAGAATAAGGGAAAGGTCACACTTGCACAGTTGGAGAATAAGGGAATGGTGGAGACACTTGCACAGTTGGAGAATAAGGGAAAGGTTTGCACATTCACAGTTGGAGAACAAGGGAAAGGTCACGTTTGCACGGTTGGAGAATAAGGTAAAGCAGACGCATGCACAGTTGGAGAATCAAGGTAAGGTCACACATGCACAGTTGGAGAATCAGGGTAAGGTCACTCATGTACAGTTGGTGTATAAGGGAAAGGTCAGGCTTGCACAGTTGGTGAATAAGGGAAAGGACACATGCACAGTTGGAGAATAAGGGAAAGGAGACACTTGCACAGATGGAGAATAAGGGAAAAGACATGCATACACAGTTGGAGAATCAGGGTAAGGTCACTCATACACAGTTGGAGAATAAGGGAAAGGACACGCATGCACAGTTGGATAATAAGTGAAAGGAGAAACTTGCACAGTTGGAGAATAAGGGAAAGGACACGCATGCACAGTTGGAGAATAAGGGAAAGCACACGCATGCACAGTTGGAGAATCGAGGTAAGGTCACTCATACACAGTTGGAGAATAAGGGAAAGGTCTCGCTTGCACAGTTGGAGATTAAGGTAAAGGTTGCACATACACAGTTGGAGAATAAGGGAAAGGTCACTCTTGCTGTCTGAGAATAAGGGAAAGGAGACACTTGCACAGTTGGAGAATAAGGGAAAGAACACGCATGCACAGTTGGAGAATAACGGAAATGCTGCACATACAGAGTTGGAGAATAAGGGAAAGGTCACGCTTGCACAGTTGGAGAATCAGGGAAAGGAGACACTTGCACAGTTGGCTAAAAAGGAAAAGAACATGAATGCACAGTTGGAGAATAACGGAAATGCTGCACATACAGAGTTGGAGAATAATGGAAAGGTCACTCATGTACAGTTGGAGAATAAGGGAAAAAAGATGATTATGAAGTTGGATAATAAGGGAAAGGACATGTATGTGCAGTTGGAGAATCAGGGAAATGTCACTCATGCACAGTTGGATAATGAGAGATAGGTCATGCATGCACAGTTGGAGAAAAAGGGAAAGGTCATGCTTGCACATTTGGAGATAAAAGGAAAGGAGACACTTGCACAGTTGGAGAATAAGGGAAAGGACATGCATGCAATGTTGGAGAATAAGGGAAAGCTCATGCTTGCACAGTTGGAGAAAAAGGGAAAGGAGACACTTGCACAGTTGGAGAATAACGGAAAGGTTGCACATACACAGTTGGAGAATAAGGGAAAGGTCACTCATGCACAGTTGGAAAATAAGGGAAAGGTCATGCTGGCACAGTTGGAGAATAAGGGAAAGAACTCGCATGTACAGTTGGAGAAGAAGGGAAAGGAGACACTTGCACAGTTGGAGAATAAGGGAAAGGACACGCATGCACAGTTGGAGAATAAGGGAAAGGAGACACTTGCTCAGTTGGAGAATAAGGGAAAGGTCACGCATGCACAGTTGGAGAATAAGGGGAAGCACACGCATGCACAGTAGGAGAATCAAGGTAAGGTCATCCATGCACAGTTGGAGAATAAGGGAAAGGTCACGCTTGCACAGTTGGAGAATAAGGGAATGGAGAACTTGCACAGTTGGAGAATAAGTCAAAGGACACGCATGCACAGTTGGAGAATAAGGAAAAGGTTGCACATACACAGTTGGAGAATAAGGGAAAGCTAACGCTTGCACAGTTGGAGAATAAGGGAATAAACATGCATACACAGTTGGAGAATCAAGGTAAGGTCACTCATGAACACTTGGAGAATCAGGGTAAAGTCACTCATGCACAGTTGGAGAATAAGGGAAAGGTGACGCAGGATTAGTTGGAGAATAAGGAAAAGGATACATTTGCACAGTTAGAGAATAAGAGAAAGCTCACGCGTGCACAGTTGGAGAATCAGTTAAAGCACACGCATGCACAGTGGAGAATATCGGAAAGGACACGCATGCCCAGTTGGAGAATAAGGGAAAGGTCACTCTTGCATAGTTGGAGAATAAGGGAAAGCACATGCATGCACATTTGGAGAATCAGGCTATGTTCACACATGCACATTTGGAGAATCAGGGTAAGTTCACACATGCACAGTTGGAGAATAGGGGTAAGGTCACTCATGCACAGTTGGAGAATAAGGGAAAGGTCACCCTTGCACAGTTGGAGAATAAGGGTAAGGTCACTCATGCACAGTTGGAGAATAAGGGAAAGATTTAGCTTACACAGTTGGAGAATAAGGGAAAGATTTAGCTTACACAGTTGGAGAATAAGGGAAAGATTGCGCATACACAGTTGGAGAATAAGGGAAAGCGCACGCATGCACAGTTGGAGAATCAATGTAAGGTCACTCATGCACAGTTGGAGAATCAGGGTAAAGTCACTCATGCACAGTTGGAGAATAAGGGAAAGGTGACGCAGGATTAGTTGGAGAATAAGGAAAAGGATACATTTGCACAGTTAGAGAATAAGAGAAAGCTCACGCGTGCACAGTTGGAGAATCAGTTAAAGCACACGCATGCACAGTGGAGAATATCGGAAAGGACACGCATGCACAGTTGGAGAATAAGGGAAAGGTCACTCTTGCATAGTTGGAGAATAAGAGAAAGCACATGCATGCACATTTGGAGAATCATGGTAAGTTCACACATGCACATTTGGAGAATCAGGGTAAGTTCACACATGCACAGTTGGAGAATAGGGGTAAGGTCACTCATGCACAGTTGGAGAATAAGGAAAGGTTGCACATACACAGTTGGAGAACAAGGGAAAGGTTACGTTTGCACAGTTGTAGAATAAGGTAAAGCACATGCATGCACGGTTGGAAAATCAAGGTAAGGTCACACATGCACAGTTGGAGAATCAGGGTAAGGTCACTCATGTACAGTTGGAGAATAAGGAAAGCATATGCATGTACAGTTGGAGAATAAGGGAAAAGGCATGCATACACAGTTGGAGAATCAGGGTAAGGTCACTCATGCACAGTTGGAGAATCAGGGTAAGGTCACTCATACACAGTTGGAGAATAAGGGAAAGGACACGCATGCACAGTTGGATAATAAGTGAAAGGAGAAACTTGCACAGTTGGAGAATAAGGGAAAGGACACTCATGCACAGTTGGAGAATAAGGGAAAGCACACGCATGCACAGTTGGAGAATCGAGGTAAGGTCACTCATACACAGTTGGAGAATAAGGGAAAGGTCTCGCTTGCACAGTTGGAGATTAAGGTAAAGGTTGCACATACACAGTTGGAGAATAAGGGAAAGGTCACGCTTGCAGTCTGAGAATAAGGGAAAGGAGACACTTGCACAGTTGGAGAATAAGGGAAAGAACACGCATGCACAGTTGGAGAATAACGGAAATGCTGCACATACAGAGTTAGAGAATAAGGGAAAGGTCACGCTTGCACAGTTGGAGAATCAGGGAAAGGAGACACTTGCACAGATGGCTAAAAAGGAAAAGAACATGAATGCACAGTTGGAGAATAACGGAAATGCTGCACATACAGAGTTGGAGAATAATGGAAAGGTCTCTCATGTACAGTTGGAGAATAAGGGAAAAAAGATGCTTATGAAGTTGGATAATAAGGGAAAGGACATGTATGTGCAGTTGAAGAATCAGGGAAATGTCACTCATGCACAGTTGGATAATGAGAGATAGGTCATGCATGCACAGTTGGAGAAAAAGGGAAAGGTCATGCTTGCACATTTGGAGATAAAAGGAAAGGAGACACTTGCACAGTTGGAGAATAAGGGAAAGGACATGCATGCAATGTTGGAGATAAGGGAAAGGACATGCTTGCACAGTTGGAGAATAAGGGAAAGGTTGCACTTCCACATTTGGAGAATAAGGGAAAGCATATGCATGTACAGTTGGAGAATAACGAAAAAGACACGCATGCACAGTTGTAGAATCAGGGTAAGGTCACTCAAGCACAGTTGGATAATAAGGGAAAGGTCACACATGCACAGTTGGAGAAGATGGGAAAGGAGACGCATATGAAGTTGGAGAATAAGGGAAAGGACAAGCATGCGCAGGTGGAGAATAAGGGAAAGGTCACGCATGCACAGTTGGATAATCAAGGAAAGGTCATGCATGCACAGTTGGAGAATAATGGAAAGAACACACTTGCACAGTTGGAGAATAAGGGAATGTACACGCTGGCACAGTTGGAGAATAAGGGAAAGGTCACTTTTCCAAAGTTGGAGAGAAAAGAAAAGGGGAGACTTGCACATTTGGAGAGTAAGGGAAAGGATACACATGCACAGTTGAAGAATAAAGGACACGCATGCACAGTTGTAGAAAAAGGGAAAGGAGACACTTGCACAGTTGGAGAAGAACGGAAAGGTTGCACATACACAGTTGGAGAATAAGGGAAAGATTTAGCTTACACAGTTGGAGAATAAGGGAAAGATTGCGCATACACAGTTGGAGAATAAGGGAAAGCGCACGCATGCACAGTTGGAGAATCAATGTAAGGTCACTCATGCACAGTTGGAGAATCAGGGTAAAGTCACTCATGCACAGTTGGAGAATAAGGGAAAGGTGACGCAGGATTAGTTGGAGAATAAGGAAAAGGATACATTTGCACAGTTAGAGAATAAGAGAAAGCTCACGCGTGCACAGTTGGAGAATCAGTTAAAGCACACGCATGCACAGTGGAGAATAACGGAAAGGACACGCATGCCCAGTTGGAGAATAAGGGAAAGGTCACTCTTGCATAGTTGGAGAATAAGGGAAAGCACATGCATGCACATTTGGAGAATCAGGGTATGTTCACACATGCACATTTGGAGAATCAGGGTAAGTTCACACATGCACAGTTGGAGAATAGGGGTAAGGTCACTCATGCACAGTTGGAGAATAAGGGAAAGGTCACCCTTGCACAGTTGGAGAATAAGGGTAAGGTCACTCATGCACAGTTGGAGAATAAGGGAATGGTCTCTCATGTACAGTTGGAGAACAAGGGAAAGGTCATGCTGGCACAGTTGGAGAATAAGGGAAATGACACGCATGTACTGTTGGAGAATAAGGGAAAGGAGACAGTTGCACAGCTGGAGAATAAGGGAAAGGACATGCATGCACAGTTGTTTACTGAGGAAAGGAGACACTTGCACTATTGGAGAATAAGGGAAAGGTAACGCATGCACAGTTGGAGAAAAAGGGAAAGCACACGCATGCACAGTTGGAGAATCATGATAAGGTCACTCATGCACAGTTAGAGAATAAGGGAAAGGTCACACTTGCACAGTTGGAGAATAAGGGAATGGTGGAGACACTTGCACAGTTGGAGAATAAGGGAAAGGTTTGCACATTCACAGTTGGAGAACAAGGGAAAGGTCACGTTTGCACGGTTGGAGAATAAGGTAAAGCAGACGCATGCACAGTTGGAGAATCAAGGTAAGGTCACACATGCACAGTTGGAGAATCAGGGTAAGGTCACTCATGTACAGTTGGTGTATAAGGGAAAGGTCAGGCTTGCACAGTTGGTGAATAAGGGAAAGGACACATGCACAGTTGGAGAATAAGGGAAAGGAGACACTTGCACAGATGGAGAATAAGGGAAAAGACATGCATACACAGTTGGAGAATCAGGGTAAGGTCACTCATACACAGTTGGAGAATAAGGGAAAGGACACGCATGCACAGTTGGATAATAAGTGAAAGGAGAAACTTGCACAGTTGGAGAATAAGGGAAAGGACACGCATGCACAGTTGGAGAATAAGGGAAAGCACACGCATGCACAGTTGGAGAATCGAGGTAAGGTCACTCATACACAGTTGGAGAATAAGGGAAAGGTCTCGCTTGCACAGTTGGAGATTAAGGTAAAGGTTGCACATACACAGTTGGAGAATAAGGGAAAGGTCACTCTTGCTGTCTGAGAATAAGGGAAAGGAGACACTTGCACAGTTGGAGAATAAGGGAAAGAACACGCATGCACAGTTGGAGAATAACGGAAATGCTGCACATACAGAGTTGGAGAATAAGGGAAAGGTCACGCTTGCACAGTTGGAGAATCAGGGAAAGGAGACACTTGCACAGTTGGCTAAAAAGGAAAAGAACATGAATGCACAGTTGGAGAATAACGGAAATGCTGCACATACAGAGTTGGAGAATAATGGAAAGGTCACTCATGTACAGTTGGAGAATAAGGGAAAAAAGATGATTATGAAGTTGGATAATAAGGGAAAGGACATGTATGTGCAGTTGGAGAATCAGGGAAATGTCACTCATGCACAGTTGGATAATGAGAGATAGGTCATGCATGCACAGTTGGAGAAAAAGGGAAAGGTCATGCTTGCACATTTGGAGATAAAAGGAAAGGAGACACTTGCACAGTTGGAGAATAAGGGAAAGGACATGCATGCAATGTTGGAGAATAAGGGAAAGCTCATGCTTGCACAGTTGGAGAAAAAGGGAAAGGAGACACTTGCACAGTTGGAGAATAACGGAAAGGTTGCACATACACAGTTGGAGAATAAGGGAAAGGTCACTCATGCACAGTTGGAGAATAAGGGAAAGGTCATGCTGGCACAGTTGGAGAATAAGGGAAAGAACTCGCATGTACAGTTGGAGAAGAAGGGAAAGGAGACACTTGCACAGTTGGAGAATAAGGGAAAGGACACGCATGCACAGTTGGAGAATAAGGGAAAGGAGACACTTGCTCAGTTGGAGAATAAGGGAAAGGTCACGCATGCACAGTTGGAGAATAAGGGGAAGCACACGCATGCACAGTAGGAGAATCAAGGTAAGGTCATCCATGCACAGTTGGAGAATAAGGGAAAGGTCACGCTTGCACAGTTGGAGAATAAGGGAATGGAGAACTTGCACAGTTGGAGAATAAGTCAAAGGACACGCATGCACAGTTGGAGAATAAGGAAAAGGTTGCACATACACAGTTGGAGAATAAGGGAAAGCTAACGCTTGCACAGTTGGAGAATAAGGGAATAAACATGCATACACAGTTGGAGAATCAAGGTAAGGTCACTCATGAACACTTGGAGAATAAGGAAAGGTTGCACATACACAGCTGGAGAACAAGGGAAAGGTCACGTTTGCACAGTTGGAGAATAAGGTAAAGCACATGCTTGCACAGTTGGAGAATCAAGGTAAGGTCACACATGCACAGTTGGAGAATCAGGGTAAGGTCACTGATGTACAGTTGGAGAATAAGGGAAAGCACATGCATGTACAGTTGGAGAATCAGGGAAAAGACATGCATACACAGTTGGAGAATCAGGGTAAGGTCACTCATGCACAGTTGGAGAATCAGGGTAAGGTCACTCATACACAGTTGGAGAATAAGGGAAAGGACACGCATGCACAGTTGGATAATAAGTGAAAGGAGAAACTTGCACAGTTGTAGAATAAGGGAAAGGACACGCATACACAGTTGGAGAATAAGGGAAAGGTCACGCAGGGACAGTTGCAGAATAATGGAGAGGACACGCTTGCACAGTAGGGAAAGGTCACACATGGAGAGTTGGAGAATAAGGGAAAAGACACGCTTGCACAGTTGGAGATAAGGGAAAGGATACACTTGCATTGTTGGAGAATAAGGGAAAGGTTGCACATCCACAGTTGGAGAATAAGGAAAAGCATACGCTTGTACAGTTGGAGAATAAGGAAAAAGACACACATGCACGTTGGAGAATTAGGGTAATGTCACTCATGCACAATTAGAGAAAAAGGGAAAGGTCACGCAGGGACAGTTGGAGAATAAGGGAAAGGACACGCATGCACAGTTGGAGAATAAGGGAATGGTCACACATGGAGAGTTGGAGAATACGGGAAAGGACACGCTTGCAAAGTTTGAGATTAAGGGAAAGGTCATGCTTGCACAGTTGGAGAATAAGGGAAAGGTGACGCTTCCACAGTTGGAGAGTCAGTGTAAGGTCACTCATGCACAGTTGTAGAATCAGGGTAAGGTCACTAATGCACAGTTGGAGAATAAGGGAAAGGTCACGCAGGGACAGTTGCAGAATAAGGGAAAGTACACGCTTGCACAGTAGGGAAAGGTCACACATGGAGAGTTGAAGAATAAGGGAAAGGACATGCTTGCACAGTTGGAGATAAGGGAAAGGACATGCTTGCACAGTTGGAGAATAAGGGAAAGGTTGCACTTCCACATTTGGAGAATAATGGAAAGCATATGCATGTACAGTTGGAGAATAACGAAAAAGACATGCATGCACAGTTGTAGAATCAGGGTAAGGTCACTCAAGCACAGTTGGATAATAAGGGAAAGGTCACACATGCACAGTTGGAGAAGAAGGGAAAGGAGATGCATATGAAGTTGGAGAATAAGGGAAAGGACAAGCATGCGCAGGTGGAGAATAAGGGAAAGGTCACGCATGCACAGTTGGATAATCAAGGAAAGGTCATGCATGCACAGTTGGAGAATAATTGAAAGAACACACTTGCACAGTTGGAGAATATGGGAATGTACACGCTGGCACAGTTGGAGAATAAGGGAAAGGTCACTTTTCCAAAGTTGGAGAGAAAAGAAAAGGGGACACTTGCACATTTGGAGAGTAAGGGAAAGGATACACATGCACAGTTGAAGAATAAAGGACTCGCATGCACAGTTGGAGAAAAAGGGAAAGGAGACACTTGCACAGTTGGAGAAGAACGGAAAGGTTGCACATACACAGTTGGAGAATAAGGGAAAGATTTAGCTTACACAGTTGGAGAATAAGGGAAAGATTGCGCATACACAGTTGGAGAATAAGGGAAAGCGCACGCATGCACAGTTGGAGAATCAATGTAAGGTCACTCATGCACAGTTGGAGAATCAGGGTAAAGTCACTCATGCACAGTTGGAGAATAAGGGAAAGGTGACGCAGGATTAGTTGGAGAATAAGGAAAAGGATACATTTGCACAGTTAGAGAATAAGAGAAAGCTCACGCGTGCACAGTTGGAGAAACTGTTAAAGCACACGCATGCACAGTGGAGAATATCGGAAAGGACACGCATGCACAGTTGGAGAATAAGGGAAAGGTCACTCTTGCATAGTTGGAGAATAAGGTAAAACACATGCATGCACATTTGGAGAATCAGGGTAAGTTCACACATGCACAGTTGGAGAATCAGGGTAAGGTCACTCATGCACATTTGGAGAATAAGGGAAAGGTCACCCTTGCACAGTTGGAGAATCAGGGTAAGGTCACTCATGCACAGTTGGAGAATCAGGGTAAGGTCACTCATGCACAGTTGGAGAATAAGGGAAATGTCACTCATGCACAGTTGGAGAACAAGGGAAAGGTCATGCTGGCACAGTTGGAGAATAAGGGAAATGACACACATGTACTGTTGGAGAATAAGGGAAAGGAGACAGTTGCACAGTTGGAGAATAAGGGAAAGGACATGCATGCACAGTTGTATATTGAGGAAAGGAGACACTTGCACAACTGGAGAATAAGGGAAAGGTAACGCATGCACAGTTGGAGAATAAGGGAAAGCACACGCATGCACAATTGGAGAATCATGATAAGGTCACTCATGCACAGTTAGAGAATAAGGGAAAGGTCACACTTGCACAGTTGGAAAATAAGGGAATGGAGACACTTGCACAGTTGGAGATTAAGGGAAAGGTTTGCACATACACAGTTGGAGAACAAGGGAAAGGTCACGTTTGCACAGTTGGAGAATAAGGTAAAGCACACGCATGCACAGTTGGAGAATCAAGGTAAGGTCACACATGCACAGTTGGAGAATCAGGGTAAGGTCACTCATGTACAGTTGGGGAATAAGGGAAAGCACATGCATGTACAGTTGGAGAATAAGGGAAAAGACATGCATACACAGTTGGAGAATCAGGGTAAGGTCACTTGTGCACAGTTGGAGAATCAGGGTAAGGTCACTCATACACAGTTGGAGAATAAGGGAAAGGACACGCATGCACAGTTGGATAATAAGTGAAAGGAGAAACTTGCACAGTTGGAGAATAAGGGAAAGGACACGCATGCACAGTTGGAGAATAAGGGAAAGCACACGCATGCACAGTTGGAGAATCAAGGTAAGGTCACTCATACACAGTTGGAGAATAAGGGAAAGGTCTCGCTTGCACAGTTGGAGATTAAGGTAAAGGTTGCACATACTTGGTTGTAGAATAAGGGAAAGGTCACGCTTGCACAGTCTGAGAATAAGGGAAAGGAGACACTTGCACAGTTGGAGAATAAGGGAAAGAACATGAATGCACAGTTGGAGAATAACGGAAATGCTGCACATACAGAGTTGGAGAATAACGGAAAGGTCACTCGTGTACAGTTGGAGAATTAGGGAAAAAAGATTCTTATGAAGTTGGAGAATAAGGGAAAGGACATGTATGTGCAGTTGGAGAAACAGGGAAATGTCACTCACGCACAGTTTGATAATGAGACATAGGTCATGCATGCACAGTTGGAGAAATAGGGAAAGGTCATGCTTGCACATTTGGAGATAAAAGGAAAGGAGACACTTGCACAGTTGGAGAATAAGGGAAAGGACATGCATGCAATGTTGGAGAATAAGGGAAAGGTCATGCTTGCACAGTTGGAGAAAAAGGGAAAGGAGACACTTGCACAGTTGGAGAATAACGGAAAGGTTGCACATACACAGTTGGAGAATAAGGGAATGGTCACTCATGCACAGTTGGAGAATAAGGGAAAGGTGATGCTGGCACAGTTGGAGAATAAGGGAAAGCGCATGCACAGTTGGACAATAAGGGAAAGGTCACGCATGGACAGTCGGAGAATAAGGGAAAGGACACGCTTGCACATTTGGAGAATAAGGGAAAGGTCATGCTTGCACAGTTGGAGAATAAGGGAAAGGTCACGCTTGCAGAATTGTAGGATCAGGGTAAGGTCACTTATGCACAGTTGGAGAATCAGGGTAAGGTCACTCAAGCACAGTTGGAGAATAAGGGAAAGATCACGCAGGCACAGTTGCAGAATAAGGGAAAGGACACGCTTGCACAGTAGGGAAAGGTCACACATGGAGAGTTGGAGAATAAGGGAAAGGACACGCTTGCACAGTTGGAGATAAGGTAAAGGACACACTTGCATAGTTGGAGAATGAGGGAAAGGTTGCACATCCACAGTTGGAGAATAAGGAAAAGCATACGCTTGTACAGTTGGAGAATAAGGAAAAAGACACACATGCACGTTGGAGAATTAGGGTAAGGTCACTCATGCACAGTTAGAGAAAAAGGGAAAGGTCATGCAGGGACAGTTGGAGAATAAGGGAATGTACACACTTGCACAGTTGGAGGATAAGGGAAGGGTCACACATGGAGAGTTGAAGAATAAGGGAAAGGACAAGCTTGCACAGTTGGAGATAAGGGAAAGGACATGCTTGCACAGGTGGAGAATAAGGGAAAGGTTGCACTTCCACAGTTGGAGAATAAGGGAAAGCATATGCATGTACAGTTGGAGAATAACGAAAAAGACACGCATGCACAGTTGTAGAATCAGGGTAAGGTCACTCAAGCACAGTTGGATAATAAGGGAAATGTCACACATGCACAGTTGGAGAAGAAGGGAAAGGAGATGCATATGAATTTGGAGAATAAGGGAAAGGACAAGGATGCGCAGGTGGAGAATAAGGGAAAGTTCACGCATGCACAGTTGGATAATCAAGCAAAGGTCATGAATGCACAGTTGGAGAATAATGGAAAGGACACACTTGCACAGATGGAGAATAAGGGAATGTACACGCTGGCACAGTTGGAGAATAAGGGAAATGTCACTTTTCCAAAGTTGGAGAGAAAAGAAAAGGGGACACTTGCACATTTGGAGAGTAAGGGAAAGGATACGCATGCACAGTTGGAGAATAAAGGACACGCATGCACAGTTGGAGAAAAAGGGAAAGGAGACACTTGCACAGTAGGAGAAGAACGGAAAGGTTGCACATACACAGTTGGAGAATAAGGGAAAGATTTAGCTTACACAGTTGGAGAATAAGGGAAAGATTGCGCATGCACAGTTGGAGAATCAGGGTAAAGTCACTCATGTACAGTTGGAGAATAAGGGAAAGGTGACGCAGGATTAGTTGGAGAATAAGGAAAAGGATACATTTGCACAGTTGGAGAATAAGAGAAAGCTCACGCGTGCCCAGTTGGAGAATAAGGGAAAGCACACGCATGCACAGTGGAGAATATCGGAAAGGACACGCATACACAGTTGGAGAATAAGGGAAAGGTCACTCTTGCATAGTTGGAGAATAAGGGAAAGCACATTCATGCACATTTGGAGATTCAGGGTAAGTTCACACATGCACAGTTGGAGAATCAGGATAAGGTCACTCATGCACAGTTGGAGAATAAGGGATAGGTCACTCATGCACGGTTGTAGAATAAGGAAAAATTTACGCATGCACAGTAGGAGAATCAGGGTAAGGTCACTCATACACAGTTGGAGAACAAGGGAAAGGTCACGTTTGCATATTTGGAGAGTAAGGGAAAACACACGCATGCACAGTTGGACAATCACGGTAAGGTCACTCATGCACAGTTGGAGAATAAGGGAAAGGTCATGCTGGCACAGTTGGAGTATAAGGGAAATGACACGCATGTACTGTTGGAGAATAAGGGAAAGGAGACAGTTGCACAGTTGGAGAATAAGGGAAAGGACACACATGCACAGTTGTAGATTAAGGAATGGAGACACTTGCACAGTTGGAGAATAAGGGAAAGGTAACGCATGCACAGTTGGAGAATAAGGGACAGCACACGCATGCACAGTTGGAGAATCAAAGTCAGGTCACTCATGCACAGTTGGAGAATAAGAGAAAGGTTACACACTTGCACAGTTGGAGAATAAGGTAATGGAGACACTTGCACAGTTGGAGAATAAGGGAAAGGTTTGCACATACACAGTTGGAGAACAAGGGAAAGGTCATGTTTGCACAGTTGGAGAATAAGGTAAAGCACACGCATGCTCAGTTGGAGAATCAAGGTAAGGTCACACATGCACAGTTGGAGAATCAGGGTAAGGTCACTCATGTACAGTTGGAGTATAAGGGAAAGGTCACGCTTGCACAGTTGGTGAATAATGGAAAGGAGACACTTGCACAGATGGAGAATAAGGGAAAGGACACGCATGCACAGTTGGAGAATAAGGGAAAAGACATGCATACACAGTTGGAGAATCAGGGTAAGGTCACTCATGCACGGTTGGAGAATAAGGGAAAGGACACGCATACACAGTTGGATAATAAGTGAAAGGAGAAACTTCCACAGTTGGAGAATAATGGAAAGGACACGCATGCACAGTTAGAGAATAAGGGAAAGCACACGCATGCACTGTTGGAGAATCAAGGTAAGGTCACTCATACACAGTTGGAGAATAAGGGAAAGGTCTCGCATGCACAGTTGGAGAATAAGGTAAAAGACACACATGCACATTGGAGAATTAGGGTAATGTCACTCATGCACAATTAGAGAAAAAGGGAAAGGTCACGCAGGGACAGTTGGAGAATAAGGGAAAGGACACACTTGCACAGTTGGAGAATAAGGGAATGGTCACACACGGAGAGTTGGAGAATACAGGAAAGGACACGCTTGCAAAGTTTGAGATTAAGGGAAAGGTCATGCTTGCACAGTTGGAGAATATGGGAAAGGTCACGCTTCCACAGTTGGAGAATCAGTGTAAGGTCACTCATGCACAGTTGTAGAATCATGGTAAGGTCACTAATGCACAGTTGGAGAATAAGGGAAAGGTCACGCAGGGACAGTTGCAGAATAAGGGAAAGTACACGCTTGCACAGTAGGGAAAGGTCACACATGGAGAGTTGAAGAATAAGGGAAAGGACACACTTGCACAGTTGGAGAATAAGGGAAAGCATATGCATGTACAGTTGGAGAATAACAAAAAAGACACGCATGCACAGTTGTAGAATCAGGGTAAGGTCACTCAAGCACAGTTGGATAATAAGGGAAAGGTCACACATGCACAGTTGGAGAAGAAGGGAAAGGAGACGCATATGAAGTTGGAGAATAAGGGAAAGGACAAGCATGCGCAGGTGGAGAATAATGGAAAGGTCACGCATGCACAGTTGGATAATCAAGGAAAGGTCGTGCATGCACAGTTGGAGTATAATGGAAAGGACACACTTGCACAGTTGGAGAATAATGGAATGTACACGCTGGCACAGTTGGAGAATAAGGGAAAGGTCACTTTTCCAAAGTTGGAGAGAAAAGAAAAGGGCACACTTGCACATTTGGAGAGTAAGGGAAAGGATACGCATGCACAGTTGAAGAATAAAGGACACGCATGCACAGTTGGAGAAAAAGGGAAAGGAGACACTTGCACAGTTGGAGAAGAACGGAAAGGTTGCACATACACAGTTGGAGAATCAATGTAAGGTCACTCATGAACAGCTGGAGAATAAGGGAAAGGTGACGCAGGATTAGTTGGAGAATAAGGAAAAGGATACATTTGCACAGTTAGAGAATAAGAGAAAGCTCACGCGTGCACAATTGGAGAATCAGTTAAAGCACACGCATGCACAGTGGAGAATATCGGAAAGGACACGCATGCACAGTTGGAGAATAAGGGAAAGGTCACTCTTGCATAGTTGGAGAATAAGGGAAAGCACATGCATGCACATTTGGAGAATCAGGGTAAGTTCACACATGCACAGTTGGAGAATCAGGGTAAGGTCAGTCATGCACAGTTGGAGAATAAGGGAAAGGTGACCCTTGCACAGTTGGAGAATAAGGGTAATGTCACTCATGCACAGTTGGAGAATCAGGGTAAGGTCACTCATGCACAGTTGGAGAATAAGGGAATGGTCACTCATGCACAGTTGGAGAACAAGGGAAAGGTCATGCTGGCACAGTTGGAGAATAAGGGAAATGACACACATGTACTGTTGGAGAATAAGGGAAAGGAGACAGTTGCACAGTTGGAGAATAAGAGAAAGGACATGCATGCACAGTTGAATATTGAGGAAAGGAGACACTTGCACAACTGGAGAATAAGGGAAAGGTAACGCATGCACAGTTGGAGAATAAGGGAAAGCACACGCATGCACAGTTGGAGAATCATGATAAGGTCACTCATGCACAGTTAGAGAATAAGGGAAAGGTCACACTTGCACAGTTGGAGAATAAGGGAATGGTGACACTTGCACAGTTGGAGAATGAGGGAAAGGTTTGCACATACACAGTTGGAGAACAAGGGAAAGGTCACGTTTGCACAGTTGGAGAATAAGGTAAAGCACACGCATGCACAGTTGGAGAATCAAGGTAAGGTCACACATGCACAGTTGGAGAATCAGGGTAAGGTCACTCATGTACAGTTGGGGAATAAGGGAAAGCACATGCATGTACAGTTGGAGAATAAGGGAAAAGACATGCATACACAGTTGGAGAATCAGGGTAAGGTCACTTGTGCACAGTTGGAGAATCAGGGTAAGGTCACTCATACACAGTTGGAGAATAAGGGAAAGGACACGCATGCACAGTTGGATAATAAGTGAAAGGAGAAACTTGCACAGTTGGAGAATAAGGGAAAAGACACGCATGCACAGTTGGAGAATAAGGGAAAGCACACGCATTCACAGCTGGAGAATCAAGGTAAGGTCACTCATACACAGTTGGAGAATAAGGGAAAGGTCTCGCTTGCACAGTTGGAGATTAAGGTAAAGGTTGCACATACATAGTTGGAGAATAAGGGAAAGGTCACGCTTGCACAGTCTGAGAATAAGGGAAAGGAGACACTTGCACAGTTGGAGAATAAGGGAAAGAACATGAATGCACAGTTGGAGAATAACGGAAATGCTGCACATACAGAGTTGGAGAATAACGGAAAGGTCACTCATGTACAGTTGGAGAATAAGGGAAAAAAGATGCTTATGAAGTTGGAGAATAAGGGAAAGGACATGTATGTGCAGTTGGAGAAACAGGGAAATGTCACTCACGCACAGTTTGATAATGAGACATAGGTCATGCATGCACAGTTGGAGAAATAGGGAAAGGTCATGCTTGCACATTTGGAGATAAAAGGAAAGGAGACACTTGCACAGTTGGAGAATAAGGGAAAGGACATGCATGCAATTTTGGAGAATAAGGGAAAGGTCATGCTTGCACAGTTGGAGAAAAAGGGAAAGGAGACACTTGCACAGTTGGAGAATAAGGGAATGGTCACTCATGCACAGTTGGAGAATAAGGGAAAGGTGATGCTGGCACAGTTGGAGAATAAGGGAAACCGCATGCACAGTTGGACAATAAGGGAAAGGTCACGCATGGACAGTCGGAGAATAAGGGAAAGGACACGCTTGCACATTTGGAGAATAAGGGAAAGGTCATGCTTGCACAGTTGGAGAATAAGGGAAAGGTCACGCTTGCAGAGTTGTAGGATCAGGGTAAGGTCACTTATGCACAGTTGGAGAATCAGGGTAAGGTCACTCATGCACAGTTGGAGAATAAGGGAAAGATCACGCAGGCACAGTTGCAGAATAAGGGAAAGGACACGCTTGCACAGTAGGGAAAGGTCACACATGGAGAGTTGGAGAATAAGGGAAAGGACACGCTTGCACAGTTGGAGATAAGGGAAAGGACACACTTGCATAGTTGGAGAATGAGGGAAAGGTTGCACATCCACAGTTGGAGAATAAGGAAAAGCATACGCTTGTACAGTTGGAGAATAAGGAAAAAGACACACATGCACGTTGGAGAATTAGGGTAAGGTCACTCATGCACAGTTAGAGAAAAAGGGAAAGGTCACGCAGGGACAGTTGGAGAATAAGGGAAAGTACACACTTGCACAGTTGGAGGATAAGGGAAGGGTCACACATGGAGAGTTGAAGAATAAGGGAAAGGACAAGCTTGCACAGTTGGAGATAAGGGAAAGGACATGCTTGCACAGGTGGAGAATAAGGGAAAGGTTGCACTTCCACAGTTGGAGAATAAGGGAATGCATATGCATGTACAGTTGGAGAATAACGAAAAAGACACGCATGCACCGTTGTAGAATCAGGGTAAGGTCACTCAAGCACAGTTGGATAATAAGGGAAATGTCACACATGCACAGTTGGAGAAGAAGGGAAAGGAGACGCATATGAATGTGGAGAATAAGGGAAAGGACAAGGATGCGCAGGTGGAGAATAAGGGAAAGGTCACGCATGCACAGTTGGATAATCAAGCAAAGGTCATGAATGCACAGTTGGAGAATAATGGAAAGGACACACTTGCACAGTTGGAGAATAAGGGAATGTACACGCTGGCACAGTTGGAGAATAAGGGAAAGGTCACTTTTCCAAAGTTGGAGAGAAAAGAAAAAGGGGACACTTGCACATTTGGAGAGTAAGGGAAAGGATACGCATGCACAGTTGGAGAATAAAGGACACGCATGCACAGTTGGAGAAAAAGGGAAAGGAGACACTTGCACAGTTGGAGAAGAACGGAAAGGTTGCACATACACAGTTGGAGAATAAGGGAAAGATTTAGCTTACACAGTTGGAGAATAAGGGAAAGATTGCGCATGCACAGTTGGAGAATCAGTGTAAGGTCACTCATGCACAGTTGGAGAATCAGGGTGAAGTCACTCATGTACAGTTGGAGAATAAGGGAAAGGTGACGCAGGATTAGTTGGAGAATAAGGAAAAGAATACATTTGCACAGTTGGAGAATAAGAGAAAGTTCACGCGTGCCCAGTTGGAGAATAAGGGAAAGCACACGCATGCACAGTGGAGAATATCGGAAAGGACACGCATGCACAGTTGGAGAATAAGGGAAAGGTCACTCTTGCATAGTTGGAGAATAAGGGAAAGCACACGCATGCACATTTGGAGATTCAGGGTAAGTTCACACATGCACAGTTGGAGAATCAGGATAAGGTCACTCATGCACAGTTGGAGAATAAGGGATAGGTCACTCATGCACGGTTGTAGAATAAGGAAAAATTTACGCATGCACAGTAGGAGAATCAGGGTATGGTCACTCATGCACAGTTGGAGAACAAGGGAAAGGTCACCCTTGCACAGTTGGAGAATAAGGGAAAGGTCATGCTTGTTCAGTTGAAGAATAAGGGAAAGGCAACGCTTGCACAGTTGGAGAATTAGGGTAAGGTCACTCATGCACAGTTGGAGAATCAGAGTAAGGTCACTCATGCACAGTTGGAGAATAAGGGAAAGGTCACTCATGCACAGTTGGAGAGCAAGGGAAAGGTCATGCTGGCACAGTTGGAGATTAAGTGAAATTACACGCATGTACTGTTGGTGTATAAGGGAAAGGAGACAGTTGCACAGTTGGAGAATAAGGGAAAGGACATGCATGCACAGTTGTAGATTAAAGAAAGGAGACACTTGCACAGTTGGAGAATAAGGGAAAGGTAACGCATGCACAGTTGGAGAAAAAGGGAAAGCACATGCATGCACAGTTGGAGAATCAAGGTAAGGTCAGTCCTGCACAGTTGGAGAATAAGGGAAAGGTCACACTTGCACAGTTGGAGAACAAGGGAATGGAGACACTTGCACAGTTGGAGAATAAGGGGAAGGTTTGCACATACACAGTTGGAGAACAAGGGAAAGGTCACGTTTGCACAGTTGGAGAATATGGTAAAGCACACGCATGCACAGTTGGAGAATCAAGGTAAGGTCACACATGCACAGTTGGAGAATCAGGGTAAGGTCACTCATGTACATTTTTTAGTATAAGGGAAAGGTCACGCTTCCACAGTTGGTGAATAAGGGAAAGGACACACATGCACAGTTGGAGAATAAGGGAAAGGAGACACTTGCACAGATGGAGAATAGGGGAAAGGACACGCATGCTCAGTTGGAGAATAAGGGAAAAGACATGCATACACAGTTGGAGAATCAGGGTAAGGTCACTCATGCACAGTTGAAGAATAAGGGAAAGGACACGCATACACAGTTGGATAATAAGTGAAAGGAGAAACTTGCACTGTTGGAGAATAAGGGAAAGGACACGCATGCACAGTTGGAGAATAAGGGAAAGCACACACATGCACAGTTGGAGAATCAAGGTAAGGTCACTCATACATAGTTGGAGAATAAGGGAAAGGTCTAGCTTGCACAGTTGGAGAATAAGGGAAAGGTCACGCTTGCACAGTCTGAGAATAAGGGAAAGGAGACACTTGCACAGTTAGTGAATAAGGGAAAGAACATGAATGCACAGTTGGAGAACAATGGAAATGCTACACATACAGAGTTGGAGAATAAGGTAAAGGTCACGCTTGCACAGTTGGAGAATGAGGGAAAAAAGATGCGTATGAAGTTGGAGAATAAGGGAAAGAACATGTATGTACAGTTGGAGAATCAGGGAAATGTCACTCACGCACAGTTGGATTATCAGAGATAGGTCATGCTTGCACATTTGGAGATAAAAGGAAAGGAGACACTTGCACAGTTGGAGAATAAGGGAAAGGACATGCATGCAATGTTGGAGAATAAGGGGAAGGTCATGCTTGCACAGTTGGAGAAAAAGGGAAAAGACATGCATGCAATGTTGGAGAATAAGGGAAAGGTCATGCTTGCACAGTTGTAAAAAAAGGGAATGGAGACACTTGCACAGTTGGAGAATAACGGAAAGGTTGCACATACACAGTTGGAGAATAAGGGAAAGGTCACTCATGCACAGTTGGAGAATAAGGGAAAGGTCATGCTGGCACAGTTGGAGAATAAGAGAAATGACACGCATGTACAGTTGGAGAATAAGGGAAAGGAGACACTTGCACAGTTGGAGATTAAGGGAAAGGACACGCATGCACAGTTGGAGAATAAGGGAAAGGAGACACTTGCACAGTTGGAGAATAAGGGAAAGGTCACTCGTGCACAGTTGGAGAATAAGGGAAAGCACACGCATGCACAGTTGGAGAATCAAGGTTAGGTCATCCATGCACAGTTGGAGAATAAGGGAAAGGTCACGCTTGCACAATTGGATAATAAGGGAATGGAGACACTTGCACAGTTGGAGAATAAAGGAAAGGACACCCATGCACAGTTGGAGAATAAGGGAAAACACATGCATGCACGGTTGGAGAATCAAGGTAAGGTCACTCAAGCACAGTTGGAGAATCAGGGTATGGTCACTCATGTACAGTTGGAGAATAAGGGAAAGGACATGCATGTACAGTTGAAGAATAAGGGAGAAGACATGCATGCACAGTTGAAGAATCAAAGTAAGGCACTCATACACAGTTGGAGAATCAGGGTAAGGTCACTCATGAACAGTTGGAGAATCAGGGTAACGTCACTCATTCACAGTTGGAGAATAAGGGAAAGGACATGCATGCACAGTGGTAGAATAAGGGATTGGTCACGCCTGCACATTTGGAGAGTAAGGGAAAGCACACGCATGCATAGTTGGAGAATAAGGGAAAGGTCACGCATACACAGTAGGAGAATAAGGGAAAGGACACGGTTGCACAGTTGGAGAATAAGGGAAAGGTCATGCTTGCACAGTTGGAGAATAAGGGAAAGGTCATGCTTGCACAGTTGGAGAATAAGGGAAAGGTCACGCTTGTACAGTTGGAGAATAAGGGAATGGAGACACTTGCACAGTTGGAGAATAAGGGAAAGGACACGCATGCACAGTTGGAGAATAAGGAAAAGGTTTTCCCTTGTTGTTGGAGAACAAGGGAAAGGTCACGTTTGCACATTTGGAGAATAAGGGAAAACACACGCATGCACAGTTGGAGAATCACGGTAAGGTCACTCAAGCACAGTTGGAGAATAAGGGAAAGGTCACTCATGCACATTTGGAGAAAAAGGGAAAGGTCATGCTGGCACAGTTGGAGTATAAGGGAAATGACATGCATGTACTGTTGGAGAATAAGGGAAAGGAGACAGTTGCACAGTTGGAGAATAAGGGAAAGGACACACATGCACAGTTGTAGATTAAGGAAAGGAGACACTTGCACAGTTGGAGAATAAGGGAAAGGTAACGCATGCACAGTTGGAGAATAAGGGACAGCACACGCATGCACAGTTGGAGAATCAAAGTCAGGTCACTCATGCACAGTTGGAGAATAAGGGAAAGGTTACACACTTGCACAGTTGGAGAATAAGGTAATGGAGACACTTGCACAGTTGGAGAATAAGGGAAAGGTTTGCACATACACAGTTGGAGAACAAGGGAAAGGTCACGTTTGCACAGTTGGAGAATAAGGTAAAGCACACGCATGCACAGCTGGAGAATCAAGGTAAGGTCACACATGCACAGTTGGAGAATCAGGGTAAGGTCACTCATGTACAGTTGGAGTATAAGGGAAAGGTCACGCTTGCACAGTTGGTGAATAATGGAAAGGACACACATGCTCAGTTGGAGAATAAGGGAAAAGACATGCATACACAGTTGGAGAATCAGGGAAAGGAGACACTTGCACAGATGGAGAATAAGGGAAAGGACACGCATGCACAGTTGGAGAATAAGGGAAAAGACATGCATACACAGTTGGAGAATCAGGGTAAGGTCACTCATGCACGGTTGGAGAATAAGGGAAAGGACACGCATACACAGTTGGATAATAAGTGAAAGGAGAAACTTCCACAGTTGGAGAATAATGGAAAGGACACGCATGCACAGTTGGAGAATAAGGGAAAGCAGACGCATGCACTGTTGGAGAATCAAGGTAAGGTCACTCATACACAGTTGGAGAATAAGGGAAAAGTCTCGCATGCACAGTTGGAGAATAAGGTAAAGGTTGCACATACACATTCTGAGAATAAGGGAAAGGAGACACTTGCACAGTTAGAGAATAAGGGAAAGAACATGCATGCACAGTTGGAGAATAACAGAAATGCTACACATGCAGAGTTGGAGAATAAGGTAAAGGTCACGCTTGCACAGTTGCAGAATAAGGGAAAGGAGACACTTGCACAGTTGGCGAATAAGGTAAAGAACACGCATGCACAGTTGGAGAATAATGGAAATGCTGCACATACAGAGTTGGAGAATAACGGAAAGGTAACTCATGTACAGTTGAAGAATGAGGGAAAAAAGACGCGTATGAAGTTGGAGAATACGGGAAAGGACATGTATGTGCAGTTGGAGAATCAAGGAAATGTCACTCACACACAGTTGGATAATCAGAGATAGGTCATGCATGCACAGTTGGAGAATAAGGGAAAGGATACGTTTGCAAAGTTTGAGAATAAGGGAAATGACATGCTGGCACAGTTGGAGAAAAAGGGAAAGGTCATGCTTGCACATTTGGAGATAAAAGGAAAGGAGAAACTTGCACAGTTGGAGAATAAGGGAAAGGACATGCATGCAATATTGGAGAATGAGGGAAAGGTTATGCTTGCACAGTTGGAGAAAAAGGGAAAGGAGACACTTGCACAGTTGGAGAATAACAGAAAAGTTGCACATACACAGTTGGAGAATAAGGGAAAGGTCACTCATGCACAGTTGGAGAATAAGGGAAAGGTCATGCTGGCACAGTTGGAGAATAAGGGAAATGACACACATGTACAGTTGGAGAATAAGGGAATCGAGACACTTGCACAGTTGGAGAATAAGGTATAGGACACGCATGCACAGTTGGACAATAAGGGAAAGGAGACACTTGCACAGTTGGAGAATAAGGGAAAGGTCACGCATGCACAGTTGGAGAATCAAGGTAAGGTCATCCATGCACAGTTAGAGAAAAAGGGAAAGGTCACGTTTGCACAGTTGGAGAATAAGGGAATGGAGACACTTGCACAGTTGGAGAATAAAGGAAAGGACACGCATGCACAGTTGGAGAAAAAGGAAAAGGTTGCACATACACAGTTGGAAAACAAGGGAAAGGTCACTTTTGCACAGTTGGAGAATAAGGGAAAACACATGCATGCACAGTTGGAGAATGAAGGTAAGGTCACTCATGCACAGTTGGAGAATCAGGTTAACGTCACTCATGTACAGTTGGAGAATAAGGGAAAGGATATGCATGTACAGTTGAAGAATAAGGGAAAAGACATGCATGCACAGTTGGAGAATCAGGGTAAGGCACTCATGCACAGTTGGAGAATCAGGGTAAGGACACTCATGCACAGTTGGAGAATCAGGGTAACGTCACTCATTCACAGTTGGAGAATAAGGGAAAGGACATGCATGCACAGTGGTAAAATAAGGGATTGGTCATGCCTGCACAGTTGGAGAATAAGGGAAAGGTCACGCATGCACAGTAGGACAATAAGGGAAAGAACATGCTTGCACAGTTGGAGAATAAGGGAAAGGTCATGCTTGCACTGTTGGAGAATAAGGGAAAGGTCATGCTTGCACAGTTGGAGAATAAGGGAAAGGTCACGCTTGCATAGTTGTAGAAGAAGGGAATGGAGACACTTGCACAGTTAGAGAATAAGGGAACGGACATGCATGCACAGTTGGTGAATCAGGGTAAGGTCACTCATGCACAGTTGGAGAATCAGGGTAACGTCACTCATTCACAGTTGGAGAATAAGGGACAGGACATGCATGCACAGTTGTAGAATAAGGGATTGGTCACGCCTGCACAGTTGGAGAGTAAGGGAAAGCACACGCATGCACAGTTGGAGAATAAGGGCAAGGTCACGCATGCACAGTAGGAGAATAAGGGAAAGGACACGCTTGCACAGTTGGAGAATAAGGGAAAGGTCATGCTTGCACAGTTGGAGAATAAGGGTAAGGTCATGCTTGCACAGTTGGAGAATAAGGGAAAGGTCACGCTTGCACAGTTGGAGAATAAGGGAAAGGACACGCATGCACAGTTGGAGAATAAGGAAAAGGTTGCACATACACAGTTGGAGAACAAGGGAAAGGTCACGTTTGCACAGTTGGAGAATAAGGGAAAACACACGCATGCACAATTGGACAATCAAGGTAAGGTCACTCCTGCACAGTTGGAGAATAAGGGAAAGGTCACTCATGCACAGTTGGAGAACAAGGGAAAGGTCATGCTGGCACAGTTGGAGTATAAGGGAAATGACACGCATGTACTGTTGGAGAATAATGGAAAGGAGAGAGTTGCACAGTTGAAGAATAAGGGAAAGGACACGCATGCACAGTTGTAGATTAAGGAAAGGAGACACTTGCCCAGTTGGAGAATAAGGGAAAGGTAACGCATGCACAGTTGGAGAATAAGGGAAAGCACACGCATGCACAGTTGGAGAATCAAGATCAGGTCACTCATGCACAGTTGGAGAATAAGGGTAAGGTCACTCATGTACAGTTGGAGAATCAGTGTAAGGTCACTCATGTACAGTTGGAGAATAAGGGAAAGGACATGCATGTACAGTTGAAGAATAAGGGAGAAGACATGCATGCACAGTTGAAGAATCAGGGTAAGGCACTCATGCACAGTTAGAGAATCAGGGTAAGGTCACTCATGCACAGTTGGAGAATCAGGGTAACGTCACTCATTCACAGTTGGAGAATTAGGGAAAGGACATGCATGCACAGTGGTAGAATAAGGGATTGGTCACGCCTGTACAGTTGGAGAGTAAGGGAAAGCACACGCATGCACAGTTGGAGAATAAGGGAAAGGTCACGCATGCACAGTAGGAGAATAAGGGAAAGGACACGCTTGCACAGTTGGAGAATAAGGGAAAGGTCATGCTTGCACAGTTGGAGAATAAGGGAAAGGTCACGCTTGCACAGTTGGAGAATAAGGGAAAGGTCACGCTTGCACAGTTGGAGAATAAGGGAAAGGACACGCATGCACAGTTGGAGAATAAGGAAAAGGTTGCACATACACAATTGGAGAACATGGAAAAGGTCACGTTTGCACAGTTGGAGAATAAGGGAAAACACACGCATGCACAGTTGGACAATCAAGGTAAGGTCACTCATGCACAGTTGGAGAATAAGGTAAAGTCACTCATGCACAGTTGGAGAACAAGGGAAAGGTCATGCTGGCACAGTTGGAGTATAAGGGAAATTACACGCATGTACTGTTGGAGAATTAGGGTAAGGCACTCATGCACAGTTGGAGAATCAGGGTAACGTCACTCATTCACAGTTGGAGAATAAGGGAAAGGACATGCATCCACAGTGGTAGAATAAGGGATTGGTCACGCCTGCGCAGTTGGAGAGTAAGGGAAAGCACACACATGCACAGTTGGAGAATAAGGGAAAGGTCACGCATGCACAGTAGGAGAATAAGGGAAAGGACATGCTTGCGCAGTTGGAGAATAAGGGAAAGCTCCTGCTTGCACAGTTGGAGAATAAGGGAAAGGTCATGCTTGCACAGTTGGAGAATAAGGGAAAGGTCACGCTTGCATAGTTGGAGAATAAGGGAATGGAGACACTTGCACAGTTGGAGAATAAGGGAAAGGACACGCATGCACAGTTGGAGAATAAGGAAAAGGTTGCACATACACAGTTGGAGAACAAGGGAAAGGTCACGTTTGCACAGTTGGAGAATAAGGGAAAACACACGCATGCACAGTTGGAGAATCAAGGTAAGGTCACTCATGCACAGTTGGAGAATAAGGGTAAGGTCACTCATGTACAGTTGGAGAATAAGGGAAAGGACATGCATGTACAGTTGGAGATTAAGGGAAAAGACATGCATGCACAGTTGGAGAATCAGGGTAAGGCACTCATGCACAGTTGGAGAATCAGGGTAACGTCACTCATTCACAGTTGGAGAATAAGGGAAAGGACATGCATGCACAGTTGTAGGATCAGGGTAAGGTCACTTATGCACAGTTGGAGAATCAGGGAAAGGTCACTCATGCACTGTTGGAGAATAAGGGAAAGGTCATGCAGGGACAGTTGCAGAATAAGGGAAAGGACATGCTTGCACAGTAGGGAAAGGTCACACATGGAGAGTTGAAGAATAAGGGAAAGGATATGCAAGCAATGTTGGAGAATAAGGGAAAGTCATGCTTGCACAGTTGGAGAAAAAGGGAAAGGAGACACTTGCACAGTTGGAGAATAATGGAAAGGTTGCACATACAAAGTTGGGGAATAAGGGAAAGGTCACTCATGCACAGTTGGAGAATAAGGGAAAGGACACGCATGTACAGTTGGAGAACGAAGGAAAGGAGACACTTGCACAGTTGGAGAATAATGGAAAGGACACGCATGCACAGTTGGAGAATAAGGGAAAGGAGACACTTGCACAGTTGGAGAATAAGGGAAAGGTCACGCATGCACAGTTGGAGAATAAGGGAAAGCACACGCATGCACAGTTGGAGAATAAGGGAAAAGTCATGCTTGCACAGTTGGAGAATAAGGGAATGGAGACACTTGCACAGTTGGAGAATAAGGGAAAGGACATGCATGCACAGTTGGAGAATAAGGAAAAGGTTGCAAATACACAGTTGGGGAACAAGGGAAAGGTCACGTTTGCACAGTTGGAGAATAAGGGAAAACACATGCATGCACAGTTGGAGAATCAAGGTAAGGTCACTCATGCACAGTTGGAGAATCATTGTAAGGTCACTCATGTACAGTTGGAGAATAAGGGAAAAGACATGCATGTACAGTTGGAGAATAAGGGAAAAGACATGCATGCACAGTTGGAGGATCAGGGTAAGGCACTCATGCACAGTTGGAGAATCAGGGTAAGGTCACTCATGCACAGTTGGAGAATCAGGGTAATGTCACTCATTCACAGTTGGAGAATAAGGGAAAGGACATGCATGCACAGTGGTAGAATAAGGGATTGGTCACGCCTGCACAGTTGGAGAGTAAGGGAAAGCACATGCATGCACAGTTGGAGAATAAGGGAAAGGTCACGCATGCACAGTAGGAGAATAATGGAAAGGACACGCTTGCACAGTTGGAGAATAAGGGAAAGGTCATGCTTGCACATTTGGAGAATAAGGGAAAGGTCATGCTTGCACAGTTGGAGAATAAGGGAAAGGTCACGCTTGCATAGTTGTAAGATCAGGGTAAGGTCACTTATGCACAGTTGGAGAATAAGGGAAAGGTCATGCAGGGACAGTGGCAGAATAAGGGAAAGACATGCTTGCACAGTAGGGAAAGGTCAAACAAGGAGATTTGGAGAATAAGGGAAAGGACACGCTTGCACAGTTGGAGATAAGGGAAAGGACACACTTGCATAGTTGGAGAATAAGGGAAAGGTTGCACATCCACAGTTGGAGAATAAGGGAAAGAATACGCTTGTAAAGTTGGAGAATAAGGAAAAAGACACACATGCACGGTTGGAGAATTAGGGTAAGGTGTCTCATGCACAGTTGGAGAAAAAGGGAAAGGTCACAAAGGGACAGTTGGAGAATAAGGGAAAGGAGACACTTGCACAGTTGGAGTATAAGGGAAAGGACACACATGCACAGTTGGAGATTAAGGGAAAGGAGACACTTGCACAGTTGGAGAATAAGGGAAAGGTCACGCATGCACAGTTGGAGAATAAGGGAAAGCACAGACATGCACAATTGGAGAATCAAGTTAAGGTCATCCATGCACAGTTGGAGAATAAGGGAAAGGTCACGCATGCACAGTAGGAGAATAATGGAAAGGACACGCTTGCGCAGTTGGAGAATAAGGGAAAGGTCATGCTTGCACAGTTGGAGAATAAGGGAAAGGTCATGCTTGCACAGTTGGAGAACAAGGGAAAGGTCACGTTTGCACATTTGGAGAATAAGGGAAAACACACGCATGCACAGTTGGAGAATCAAGATAAGGTCACTCATGCACAGTTGGAGAATCAGGGTAAGGTCACTCATGTACAGTTGGTGAATAAGGGAAAGGACATGCATGTACAGTTGGAGAATAAGGGAAAAGACATGCATGCACAGTTGGAGAATCAGGGTAAGGCACTCATGCACAGTTGGAGAATCAGGGTAAGGTCACTCATGCACAGTTGGAGAATCAGGGTAATGTCACTCATTCACAGTTGGAGAATAAGGGAAAGGACATGCATGCACAGTTGTAGGATCAGGGTAAGGTCACTTATGCACAGTTGGAGAATCAGGGTAAGGTCACTCATGCACTGTTGGAGAATAAGGGAAAGGTCACGCAGGGACAGTTTTAGAATAAGGGAAAGGACATGCTTGCACAGTAGGGAAAGGGCACACATGGAAAGTTGGAGAATAAGGGAAAGGACATGCATGCAATGTTGGAGAATAAGGGAAAGGTCATGCTTGCACAGTTGGAGAAAAAGGGAAAGGAGACACTTGCACAGTTGGAGAATAACGGAAAGGTTGCACATACACAGTTGGGGAATAAGGGAAAGGTCACTCATGCACAGTTGGAGAATAAGGGAAAGGTCATGCTGGCACAGTTGGAGAATAAGGGAAAGGACACGCATGTACAGTTGGAAAATAAGGGAAAGGAGACACTTGCACAGTTGGAGAATAAGCGAAAGGACACGCATGCACAGTTGGAGAATAAGGGAAAGGAGACACTTGCACAGTTGGAGAATAAGGGAAAGGTCACGCATGCACAGTTGGAGAATAAGGGAAAGCACACGCATGCACAGTTGGAGAATCAAGGTAAGGTCATCCATGCACAGTTGGAGAATAAGGGAAAAGTCATGCTTGCACAGTTGGAGAATAAGGGAATGGAGACACTTGCACAGTTGGAGAATAAGGGAAAGGACACGCATGCACAGTTGGAGAATAAGGAAAAGGTTGCACATACACAGTTGGAGAACAAGGGAAAGGTTACCTTTGCACAGTTGGAGAATAAGGGAAAACACACGCATGCACATTTGGAGAATCAAGGTAAGGTCACTCATGCACAGTTGGAGAATCATTGTAAGGTCACTCATGTACAGTTGGAGAATAAGGGAAAAGACATGCATGTACAGTTGGAGAATAAGGGAAAAGACATGCATGCACAGTTGGAGAATCAGGGTAAGGCACTCATACACAGTTGAAGAATCAGGGTAAGGTCACTCATGCACAGTTGGAGAATCAGGGTAATGTCACTCATTCACAGTTGGAGAATAAGGGAAAGGACATGCATGCACAGTTGTAGAATAAGGGATTGGTCACACCTGCACAGTTGGAGAGTAAGGGAAAGCACGCGCATGCACAGTTGGAGAATAAGGGAAAGGTCACACATGCACAGTAGGAGAATAAGGGAAAGGACACGCTTGCACAGTTGGAGAATAAGGGAAAGGTCATGCTTGTACAGTTGGAGAATAAGGGAAAGGTCATGCTTGCACAGTTGGAGAATAAGGGAAAGGTCACGCTTGCATAGTTGTAGGATCAGGGTAAGGTCACTTATGCACAGTTGGAGAATCAGGGTAAGGTCACTCATGCACAGTTGGAGAATAAGGGAAAGGTCATGCAGGGACAGTTGCAGAATAAGGGAAAGGACATGCTTGCACAGTAGGGAAAGGTCAAACATGGAGAGTTGGAGAATTAGGGAAAGGACATGCTTGCACAGTTGGAGATAAGGGAATGGACACACTTGCATAGTTGGAGAATAAGGGAAAGGTTGCACATCCACAGTTGGAGAATAAGGGAAAGAATACGCTTGTACAGTTGGAGAATAAGGAAAAAGACACACATGCACGGTTGGAGAATTAGGGTAAGGTCTCTCATGCACAGTTGGAGAAAAAGGGAAAGGTCACGCAGGAAGAGTTGGAGAATAAGGGAAAGGACACACTTGCACAGTTGGAGAATAAGGGAAAGGTCACACATGGAGAGTTGGAGAATACGGGAAAGGACACGCTTGCAAAGTTTGAGATTAAGGGAAAGGTTGTGCATACACCTTTGGACAATAAGGGAAAGGTCATGCTTGCACAGTTGCAGAATAAGGGAACGGTCACGCTTCCACAGTTGGAGAATCAGTGTAAGGTCACTCATGCACAGTTGTAGAATCAGGGTAAGGTCACTAATGCACAGTTGGAGAATAAGGGAAAGGTCACGCAGGGACAGTTGCAGAATAAGTGAAAGGTCACGCTTGCACAGTTGAATAAGGAAAAGGACACGCATGTAATATTGGAGAATAAGGGAAAGGTCACCCTTGCAAAGTTAAAGAATAAGGGAAAGGATATGCA
The DNA here is from genome assembly GCA_031769625.1 of Taudactylus pleione. Classification (NCBI taxonomy): domain Eukaryota; kingdom Metazoa; phylum Chordata; class Amphibia; order Anura; family Myobatrachidae; genus Taudactylus; species Taudactylus pleione. Next base: position 15,184,678 of record JAUIMM010000084.1, on the reverse strand, counting down.
TGTACAGTTGGAGAATAACGGAAAGGTCACGCTTGCACAGTTGGAGAATATGGGAAAGGACACGCATGCACAGTTGGAGAATCATGGGAAGGTCACGAATGCACAGTTAGGGAGTCAGGGAAAGGTCAGAAATGCACAGTTGGGGAGTCAGGGAAAGGTCACGCATGTGCCATTGGAGAATCAATGGAAGGTCACACATATGCAGTTGGAGAATCAGCGGAAGGTCACGCATGTGCATTTGGATAATCAGCGGAAGGTTACACATGTGCATTTGGAGAATCAGCGGAAGGTCCTGCATGTGCAGTTGGAGAATCAGTTGAAGATCACGCTTGTGCAGTTGGAGAATCAGCGGAACATCACGCATATCCAGATGGAGAATCGGCGGAAGGTCATGCATGTGTAGTTGGAGAATCTGCAAAAGGTTACACATGAGTAGTTGGAGATTTAGTGGAAGGCCACGCATGTGCAGTTGGAGAATCAACGGAAGGTCACACATGGATTTTTCCTATGTATAGGAAGAATATGGGAGCCCAACAAGGCCACCATTATATACACTAGATCAGTGGTTCTCAAACTCTGTCCTCAGGACCTCACACAGGTCACATTTGCCAGGTCACCCGGCAGGTGCACAGGTGTATTCATAACTCACTGTTACACATTTTAAAAGATCCACAGGTGGAGCTAAATATTTTGCTTGTGATTCTGTGAGGAGACCTGGAAAACATGCACTGTTTGGGGTCCTGATGACCAAGTTGAGAACCTGTGCACTAGACAACCAACTGCATTAAATATAGGATCTTTTTTTTTTCTTAACACAAGATGGGAGAGATAAGGGATTTTGAACCTCATGAAGAGTCGGTCGAAGCGGCCGCTCGGTCGTATGGGAAAAGGGGCCAGATATGCAAATGATTCCCTCGCAAGTTGCGTCCCTAAGTTCGGATCGGTAGCTAGCCAACCAAGGGGAGGAAGCGGCCGGAAGACAAAAAAATACGCCCCCTTCTCGTACGCATTACACGTCATCTCTGGGCATATAAGGATTAATCGAGACCATCGGGAGCCATCGGAACTTGTCGTAGAGCTTAAGGTTGACCATACCCTCTCTTAAGCTCTACGATCATGTCAGTGTAAAAACCTCCCATGTCACATGTGCCATGACGCTACTTTGTTAATTATACACTCCCATAAACCGTATGCACTCCCATAAAACGCCGTTCGCATAATTAGGCACGCCTGTGTTCGGATCTCCACTCCCCTGTTTTCAAGCACCTTCCCCTGTTACCACCCACAAACGCCTCAATATGTCACTCAAACAACCGACCTTGCTGTGTTCAAGGAGAGAGAAATTTCTGATCGTAGCAGCTAGTTTGCGCACGTGCATTGTGAACTTTACGCATGCGCAGTATAGCAAACAACGGTGGCGTACGACCGTGCAGCCACTTCGACCGACTCTGAATGAGGTCCTTAGATCTGTAAAAATTGTTATTTTTTGTGTCCTGCTCTAGTTATGCCCCTTTTACACTGGAGCTAAAACCCGGGTTATTGCAGGGTTAACTCGAGCAGCTCACTGGTGTAAAAGGGGTGACGGTTGGATCGCTGGGTCGAGTGACCCGGCAATCCAATCCAGGTAAATCGCAGGGTTTAACATGGGCGTAGCCCTTGAAACCCTGCTGTGTGTACGGCGCACTCCGGGTCTTGATGACCTGCATTGGTCCGGCTTCAGTGGTGCTTGGAGATGACGTCATCTCCAAGCATCCACTTTCACACCAGAAAAGCCGGGTCTATGCAGACCCGACTGCGGTGTGAGCGGCGCCAACTCGGGAATATCCCAAGTCGGCCCCGGCTAAATTCCGTCTCTGATCCGGATAGGAACCCTGTTCCAACTCCGGGTCAGACCCGGAATTTTGGTGGAAAAGGGGTATAAGTGTCTGCCCACCGTCCCCCATGACCCTTTCCATCAGGTACAAAATGCTTTGCTCCTGGACTTCCCACCTAATTTGTGATTGCAGTCACCTGTGTTGAACTAGTTAATTGATGAGAAGGGTGTTTCACCACAGGTGTCTGCAGTGCAGTCATAAATTAAAAGGGAAGTCCAGGTGTAAAGCATTTTGTACCTAAAAGAATGGGTCATGTTGGAGGGTCTGTAAGACAATAACTAACTACTAAGGGGACACATTGTTTGAAAGAGGAGACTCTTCTCTTTCAACACTCAGTGCCCCATGTGTGTGTGGGCCAGTATCGGGGAGATAGGGCACAATGTGCCCTTCCTCCATCTTTGAAAACTATTTTTTCTGGAGCGCTGGGCGATATTGTCTGGTGATTACAGGTGTTCACCAAACAATAACGACTAAAGGGGCCACATAATTTTGAGCGACCCTACATTTACAGGTGTAATTATGGGCATGATAGGGCACATAGTGCCCTCTCCCCATATGTGAAAAATATGTTTTCTATAGCATAGGGCAGCGGATTAAGACTCTGGGGGGCCCTAAAGAACAATATATGAGATTCGGCGATTGGGTCCTCATGCACATTCTTTCAGCATGCACACAAAAAGGTGGCATGGCTACGTGTCACACTCCTATTTCCTGTCACGCTGGGAACATGCTCACCGCTTCCCCAGACAAATGCAGTGAGCCAGTATAGGGTCCCCGCAGCAATACTCAGTCACAGGCAGGTGCAGTAAGCTTGGCCTGTGGTTTCTGGATTCAGGATACAGTGGGTCATAAAACAGGGATCAGCAAAATGTTTCAGCCACTACTGTGACCTATTTCAAGCTGTATAGCTCCCAAATCATTGCTGGCCATATAAATAGTATGCACTTTGTGGTCATTGGATGTCAATTTCTCTTCAATTGATTCATTTTCTGCACTTAATTATAAGGCACGCATGTGTAAGTGCAGATCCAAAGGCTTTTGTTGAGAAAAAAAATAACACTCTTATTTGTATGAATAAATATTATTTTAAGAGCTGGAAAACTTGATTTTGTTACCCCAATAGGACACAGCAGCACAGTTTTTTCTTGTTTATTGTATGTAATGTGGAGCGGGCAATTGCCCCTTTACTACTGCTGCAGCTGTGCCCTTATACCTCTGCTATGTCAGGCGCTGGGTATAAATTGTTTAAGTTCATATTAATTTGTATCTGTATCTACATTTATCTTTATCCTCTATACTGAAAAATACTAATACATTTGTATATTGTAGCTGAGAAAACATATTTATTATATTGATGTTAAATATTCTTTTCCTCCTCCTTCAGCATTATACGTGGTAATTCTCAGCAAGCCATAGGGGAAATAAATTGGTGGCAGTGTTGGTTACATAGTTGTCATTGTTACATAGATGATGACGTTGGTACAAAGTTGATGACGTTGGTAGAAAGTTGATGGTGTTGGTGCAAAGGTGATGGCATTGGTACAAAGTTGATGGTGTTGGTACAAAGTTGATGGTGTTGGTACAAAGTTGATGGTGTTGGTACAAAGATGATGGCATTGGTACAAAGTTGATGGTGTTGGTACAAAGATGATGGCATTGGTACAAAGTTGATGGTGTTGGTACAAAGATGATGGCATTGGTACAAAGTTGATGGTGTTGGTACAAAGATGATGGCATTGGTACAAAGTTGATGGTGTTGGTACAAAGATGATGGCATTGATACAAAGTTGATGGTGTTGGTACAAAGTTGATGGTGTTGGTACAAAGATGATGGCGTTGGTACAAAGATGACGGTGTTGGTACAAAGGAGATGGCATTGGTACAAAGGTGATGGTGTTGGTACAAAGATGATGGTGTTGGTACAAAGTTGATGGTGTTGGTACAAAGATGATGGCGTTGGTACAAAGTTGATGGTTTTGGTACAAAGTTGATGGTGTTGGTACAAAGGTGATGGCATTGGTACAAAGTTGATGGTGTTGGTACAAAGATGATGGCATTGGTACAAAGTTGATGGTGTTGGTACAAAGATGATGGCATTGGTACAAAGTTGATGGTGTTGGTACAAAGTTGATGGTGTTGGTACAAAGATGATGGCGTTGGTACAAAGATGACGGTGTTGGTACAAAGGAGATGGCATTGGTACAAAGGTGATGGTGTTGGTACAAAGATGATGGTGTTGGTACAAAGTTGATGGTGTTGGTACAAAGATGATGGCGTTGGTACAAAGTTGATGGTGTTGGTACAAAGTTGATGGTGTTGGTACAAAGATGATGGCGTTGGTACAAAGTTGATGGTGTTGGTACAAAGATGATGGCATTGGTACAAAGTTGATGGTGTTGGTACAAAGTTGATGGTGTTGGTACAAAGATGATGGCGTTGGTACAAAGATGACGGTGTTGGTACAAAGGAGATGGCATTGGTACAAAGGTGATGGTGTTGGTACAAAGTTGATGGTGTTGGTACAAAGGTGATGGTGTTGGTACAAAGGTGATGGTGTTGGTAGAGAGGTGATGGCATTAGTTGGTGTGGATCGTCACTAGATGGCAGGGCTAATTTTCTTATTTTTTCCTGGATGCCTTATTTTTCCTTCTTTTTGCCCGGATGGCTGGATGTTGATGCGGGTCTTTCCGTTTCCTTTCCCAGGCATAGTGTGGGTCATTTCTCATAATCTAGTAAACATAAAGAAAACTGTTATCCAGCTATTGAGGGTCACATTCAGCTCACGGTCTGCTAGTTGAACTTCCGCACTCTATAATAAAGGCTCACGTCTTGTTGGACCCTGAATCTGTTTTTATAGCCTGTGACTGTCAGATATGTAACACATTCTTGAGCTGATGAAGAGTTGACCTAAAAATTAGCCTAATTCACTATTAAAAAAGTCACATGTAAAATATCATATTTCCACCCATATGTGAAGCTTGACATGCATTCTGCGCAGCAACAGTAACATAGGCACCTGGATTACACCAGGCACACATCACAGGCACTTACAGTATGTCCCATTTGCACCCATTCTTAAAGTAAACCATCTCCTTTATGTCTAATAAATGCATACACTCTTAGGTATAGGTACAGCTGCTAAAACCTCTCAAGAGGAAGTATCTGTGTACCTGGACACACCATGCTGCACTGCAAGGGGTGAACAAACATTTATTGGTTTTGCATGCAGGATAAATACTGGTTGCATAAAATGCTGAACAACGGGGGGGGGGGGGGACTATCGGAGGAAAACACCAGTCAATCACAAACAGTCTGCAAGTCCAGCTTCCATCATCATCAGCATCATACTTTACTGTACTTGGACAAAGTTATAACTCCATTGCCCCCTAATGCAGGAGGAAGGCATAGGTGGATATAGCATGTGTGCACCACTGTTCTGGGTACTCTCAGAGAAAATACATGCAAGACTCACTGTGGAAACTGGCGTAGTACTCGCTCAGCATCAGCCACTGGACTAGGAACCACCTTTGTAGGGTTGTAGAACAATGTGACATCAGCTAAGAATAGGCTGGCCACCAGTGCTCTGCAAAACACTGACTATAGCAGATTTGCCGACATTTAGCTCCCGGGCTTACACAGCAAGGGGGCGTGGTGCGGTCAAAGGGGGCACGACCTGGCAATGACTCATCATTGGGGGCGGAGCATGGGGGCATGACAGCGCAATCGCATCATCATGGCTTTGCCCCCTCTTTACAATGCCGATATTAATGGTACTGTGGAGCAGGGGGCAGAGCCACGATGACGCGATTTTTGGGAGGCTCCTGGCCGAATCAGGAGAGTAGGCAAGTATGTACTATAGTTCTTACTGACAATAGGGAAATGTACGAGGACAGCATCTATTTTATATTTAACCTCAGAGTAAACCTTTTGCCCTATGCCCTAGTGACAATATGCACAGCCCTTATAGCCAATGCTTTACCCTATAGACATTTAGAGCATGATGCTGGTAAACACAAAGGGGCCCATGTATCAACAGTTTTTTCACAATAAATGCAGTAAAAACATTTTCCCCATTTTCTTTGTGATATTTAATTACGGCTTTATGCATCATTACTGATATGTAGGAGATATTGCCAGTATCTCCTACATTATCATAACATAGGGAATGTATTGCATAATATCACTGGAAGCATAGAATACTATTGTTCTTGTGATATTATTGAAATGTATGTAGCTCAGGAAAAATATAATTTTGTAGTTTGCATGCGATTGATTACAGTATCTTGAGCTGCCATAATCTGTCTTTTATAACAGAGTCCAGAATGAGGGAGATCTGTCCTCCCTTGTCCTATTCCCCTGCTGTCTCCAGTTGTCTGCATTATAGCAGACTCTCCAGTTGTAAAATAAAAAAGTAAAAAATAAATAACAATCTTATTAAAATTATTATTTACCTATTTTCTTTTAAGACTTACCTCTCCACCCTTTCCACCGCTGTTCTTGGAGCTCCAGCTCTTCTGTGACATACACTGCGCATACCGGAACTGTGATCAGCGCATGCGCAGTGGTCATCTGACTAACGAGGATAACTCACAGCTGTGGTAAAGCAGCTTTGAAAGTCATAGGGACATTGCCGGGACAGCCTTTTATGCAACAGCTGTTTCAGCTGACCATTCTTATTACATTCTGCTGAAAAATAATTTCTGATTGTCTTGATTCGCAATGATAAGAATATAGGGTGATTGGGCTGACGATTGTATAGGTGCATATGCAGTAGCGTTGCAGGAATGTTCACCAAATAATGGCTTATAATGCTCCTGCAATGGTCATAATCGGGAGGTTGCATCTTATGGGCTGTTTAATATTTGTCAGCTCAATCTCCTTATCCCATAGAAGCCTGCACACACTGAGCTATATCTGCACAGTGTGTAAAGGCCTTGAAGGCAGCTGACAGGGAGCATTTACCCAATCAGCAGAGTGATGGATTAGGTGTGTACTCTACCTAGCTTAAGGCAGAGACTCCATACCCTACATCACTGATCACACATCAGTAATAACTAAGTTATATATGTTTTTGTGCAACACACAAAGCTCATTACCCTTCCCAAATGCTCTAGAATGGGATTATGTTGGTTGGAATGACATGTCTAACAGATACATTACACATTACACTGCTTACAGAGGGGTTTTCTTGATGACTCCCATTATGGTCCATGAAATTCTCCTACATTTACTTATTCTAATAAATTACTCACCACTTCCAGTTCTTCACGTGCAACAAATGTCCTGTGCTGCATCCTCACCCAAAACCTGTTCTTCAACATGTCAAACGTCTCGAGTGGAATAGGAATGTCAGCATCACAGTACATTGTAAAGTAAGAGAAATTCTCCTCTTCCATTTGATTAGCCAGGAACCTGTGGAAACAGAAGACCATGAGAAGTAAGTCTTTGCCATCTAGCCATCAAATGTGCAAATTATGTCTTAGTTTCCATTAATAGGACCTACCATGTCTGTCACAGGTCCCATTATGTTAAGTACAATGCAATAAAGTAGACTGTGGTGTGGAAGGGGGAAGAGGGTGTGTGTATCACTGGGTACAGCCCTTTGCTGGTGATAAAGTGAGGAATCATGTTTTAAAGCATGATTCCATTTTGTGTTCAAATGCTAAGAAGAAATGATATTCTGTGTGAGACATTGTGCCTGAGTAGGGCCTCAACCCTTATCTATCTAGTCTAGCTCTTAGGAATGTATTCATATAGAAATAACTTATGTTAGACAATTTAGACTATAGTAGAGTGTATTCATCCTTTGTATTCAAGTCTGAGTTATATGACAGCAAAGATAAGAGATTATATGGTCCTATTGAGAACAATGGTATATGTTGTCAAGAGACTGCCGTATACCAACGATGTATTGTTTCTAAGATTAGACATAGCTAATAAATCCCTTGAGAGAGGTCATAGATTTATAGATATAGATAGTAGTACCAATATTTATTTACTGATAACTTAGGCAATACCGCCATCTACTGATGATGTATGTAATGCATGGAGTATGCTAAATATATTCATATATATTTTAATTAGGTAGATAAGAAAATTTGTAGCACATGTGCAGAATAGATTTCTTTTTCTCTATGTTAATTTGAGTGCTATAAAATAATCTGCCCAAAATAAAGGCAGAGTGGTTTTGGAAACACACAGGTCTTGTTGTTTCCCATCATTCTCTGGCCATAAAATGCATTGTGTTAACTGCTGGCTGACCACTGTATGTGAGCTGTGGAGGATAAAGGGTCTATTAAGATCAGCGTTATCAATTGGAGGTCCCACCGAGATCTCCAGATTGTACCTTTGACGGACATCTAGATACGAGGACACGGGAACACAGACTCTAAAACTGCGCAGTGAGTAACTTTTGCTCTGACTCTGCTCTTCTGTGTCTTCCTATCTGCTCTGTCATCAGGTATGTATCTCGGGGTACTTATTATAAGCTTCAGTCATCAGTTTGCTTTGTATGTGCTCTTGTGTATTTAAGGCGAATGATTGTGCGAATGAAATTTTGACTGAATAAGCTAAATTGTTTTAAAAGTAATTTAATGGATGGTATAGAGACAGATCCAATGCTGCTGTTGTGACTAATGCTGGGCAGCAAAATTAGGAAGCATGTCTATATATATATTGTACTTATTTAGCTGCTAGTATTCAGTCATATTCGACTTATGATATAGATCTGTTATAAGTGTATGAGAATAGTTACTGTGGTCAGGCCAGGAGGTATTAGAGGATATTTTCTTAATTCTGTAATGTGAAATAATCTGTGATTATACCAACCTAACTAACAGTGCTGCAGCTAGGCAGAAGTATGAAGTATAACCTAAATGTATGTATTGTCATCAGTGTGTGTGTTCAGCTGTATTAGCTAGCAGACAATGAGGTCCTTGTGTTGTCAAAGATATATATTGCAGATAAGGAACAGATAGTATATTTCTCAGTAGCAAAGGCAGTGTTATTGTCATTGTAGGTTGCTATTTTCCATGCGGTAGACTCTGGTTAGAAGTGGTATCAGATCTAGTAAATTAACTTCACAGGGTCAGATTTCTTCCTGGTTAAAAACATACTTAGAGGTACTTAAGTATGGGGAACACAAAGTCATCCCTTGGGTGTGGAGATTCTCAGGACAGCCATGGACATAATGATGTATATCCATGGTGAGGAATCTTTGATGGGAATGCGGATATCATTTCAGTGAGCGGGTATCTTTAATAAGAGCACCCTTGACTCGGTAAACTGAATGATATAAATTATTTCAGTGAGTGGGTGTCTCTAAAGAGGGCACCCTTGATTCGGTTAAGCTGAATAATTTATAATTAAAGCATCATCGGTATGTGATGTGCAAAGGACTGACCCAGAGGCTTGATTTGTAGATTGATACAAGGATTTGGTAGAGTGTGAGAAAGTTAGGAAAAAAATGGAAGAACAAAGATCAAGGATAGGATTTTAATGTCACTAACAATACTGAGACTACCTTCAAAAGGAAAAGTAGGAACTCCTAATACCAATACTGGACTTGAAAAAGAAATTGCAGTCTCTGTAATTCACCAGATGATACTTTCTGTACAGTGTGCAAAACCCCTCGGTCAGTAGAATACCTGTAGCTCACAGAGACTTATAAAGGCTATTAATGATTGAAGATGTCTAAATTGTGGATTTTGAAATGTGTCAGGAGATACCATATGTCAGAGTTGTGGTTTACCCTGATATGAGGTTTGTCCCTTCTGTAAAAGCAATGACTGTTCTAAGATAATTATAAAAATATATTTAGGCAGACTTAAGGGGTTCTAACCAATATACCTGGAGATGCAGATGTAACAGCAAATATGTGCACTGGTAAATTTGTGTTTTTTATGAAAATGTATTACCATATTTCTTTTAATAGGGGAATGTCAGGTTTCATATAAAGAAGTGTTTTCTTTTCAAAATGTATTTTCAGAAGTATTGGCACTACTAAACCATTTGCATAAATCTATTTACAGTTTCAGATTTTTTATAGTAGTATTGCATTCATTTGTTTTGGTTTTTGGAATGCATCTCGTACTTTTTTGTTTTTGTTTTTAGAGTGGTTAAATGTATTATGGATGGCTACACTATTTTTGTTTTGTTTTATTTTATTCTAGTGAAAATATTGAATTTCTACTAAGCGAATTTGTGTTTGCTGATAATAATGGTATGTCTGAAATGCCTAGTGTTACAAAGGTAACTAGTTGTAAGAATATGCATTTGTAGTGGAGAAAAAAAAAAGATGTACTGTGTAATGGAATTGTTGTACGTATGTGAGAATGCTTATAATTGTGAAGAGTATGTTATGAAATCTCAGCTTAATCCGACATATTTGGGAACATCTATACAAAGTTGTAATCTGATAGTTTTAAAGGCAATTGTTTTTGATTCAGATTAGGAAATTTTGCTATTGTGTGTTTATGAGAATTATGATAGTCTCACTTTAAGAGATTCTGAAGGGAGGGGTACTGAGCTTTCACAAGTAAAAAGTTGAAATATAGGGAGGTGTGTGAAGTTACACAGATAGAATTTGACACTGAGATTAAGCAATGTAATCACACTACAGAATATATGAGTGATTGTGTGATGAAAATGTCTGATGATTTGAAGAAAAAAAGGAAAATGTTGAAACCCATGAATGCAGAGAATATATTCAGAAATTAAAGTAAAAATTGAATGCAAGTGGGATTTCTGACAAAATGCCATTGGTTTTTGTTACTCCAGAGATGAATGATGGTATGTCTGAATTATAATTACCAAGGATTGTCCAGCTTGCAATATGTGGTTGACTGAATGAAAATCATAAAGTATTTGGTACCCATTAAAAGGGGTGGAGTCAAGAGAAGGGGTGGATTTGTTGCCTGTCTCATTGCTCAATGAGACATGGGAGTTGCCAAAGCCAGGGGGTGGTGGTGGGTAGGCAGTATTGCAGTCATAGACCATGCCCCTGAGACAAGCAACGATGCCTGTGAGAAAATTACATTTACATGGTGTGGGACACAAGCTGCAATTGTAGATTTAATGTAACACAAGGTAAAAAAAATGTGGAAGTGGTGATTTTCAGTTATCCAAATGAGGCGTCAGTGAGAGAAACACACTGACACTGATGAAAAACAATGGGTCATCACATATAGGGCCTGATTCAGACCCACTCGCGAGCGGCTGTCCGCTCGCAAGTGGGTCGATGTTATGGACTGAGCATGTGCACGACGGAGGGAGCTCCGTCGTGCGCATGCGCCAGACGCGACGAGCGAAGGAAAGTCCTTCGCTCGTTGTGTCCGATCAAAGGGGGCATGCTGTCAATGTTGATTGACAGCACGCCCCCTTTGGTGGGCGTGCCGGGGGCGTGCCTCCCTGACGGGGGCATTCCCATGGGAACGCCTCCCGTCAGAAGCCGGCCCACTGACATCACTAGTGATGTCAGTGGGAGTGATTTTGGCTCTGATAGAGCCAAAATCACTCCGGAGCTTGCGGTTGAAAACCTCAACCGCAGGCTCCGGCTCGCAATTTCGATGGTCGCGATGGTCTCGACCATCGCGGCCATCACAAAGCACGCTCGTATAGCCTGTGGGTGGTGACCCACAGCTATACGAGCGTCCAGGAGGACGCTCCATGAAAATGGAGCCCGGCCCTCATTCAGAGCGTGCGCTCTGCTCAGAGCGTACGGCTCTGAATGAGGGCCATAGTGCTGTACAATTTTACAAACTGACTAGTAATTAGCTAACATAGGTGTTGTGAAATAGGAATGAAATTCAGATTCCAATGTACTTCCTGACAATACCTTATCAGTTAATGTTTTTTTGAAGCAGCTGAAAGTTGTACACTGAGATGTTACTTGCTGCAGCGATATCAGCAGAATAAAATGTTTCTGCACATGTAGAACATAGGCAGGAGAAGGGTTAATCAGTACAGGTCTACTATGACTTAATACTCTGCTGACATAGGCCCTGATTCAGACCCACTCGCAAGTGGGCGTACGCACGTTCGGCGTACGTAAAAAAATATTTAAATTCAAGCACTCGCTCGTATTTTCCTACGCAGCTAAAAATCCGCCCCAAACTCAGCCGACCCCTCCTCTGACTAACGAGCGTGCCAAATAGCGAGCGTACATCCCCGAAATGGCTTGAAGGGAACGCACGCACAAGTACAAACCGGAAGTGGGACTGTCAGATTCCGATTACCTGCTCGTTTTTTCGGCCTACCTCCCTCAATCGTATCATGCCAATCAATGTATTAATTAGCTTAATTGTTTTTTTTTTTTCAACACAATGCAATAAACTTTAATCTTGTCCGTGTTTGTATTTGCTCGCAGAATACGTACGGCTGAAACCTTCGCTTTTATTGTTCAAAAGACATGTTAGCCCCAATTAAACAATTGTTCTATTTGTTTGTCTCCCCACAATTTTTCTGTGGTTCATTTCTTTATTTAAATTTGCTTACCCATGTCACTGCATCAAGCCTATCATAACTCTCAAGAGATTTCTGGCCCTGTCGAACACATGACTCATACACTAACCAATAGAATTTGTCCTGTTAATTTCCCAAATACATTAGCCAATCAAATTTTTTTGGGGTGCTTTATTAAAAATATTTTGTCAAAAAAACACCATTGCCATCATGAGATCCGCCGCATTCACCAGGCGCGAACTGCTGGTGCTGACGGAGGTGATGGACAGGAGGATCACCAGTCAGCCTCCACCCATCTCCAATAGGCGCAAGCGTTCCGCATATGCGGAGGTACGTCGACGCCTGCGCTCCTTCGGCTCACGCCGACATATTGGCCAGCTGGAGCGCAGGTGGTCGGACCTGCACCGGCGGACGCCCCGCTTGCTGGCATGCTTTCGCATGCAGATTGCGGAAAGTAAGTGTTCTGGACTGTGGTTTTCAAGTTTATCTTGTGGGCCCTAACTGCGTGTGCATGTTTTCATGTCTGTCCTATTGAGTCATTGTAGTCATATCTGCATGTGCATGTTTTCATGTCTGTCCTATTGAGTCATTGTAGTCATATCTGCATGTGCATGTTTTCATGTCTGTCCTATTGTGTTTTTTTTTTTTTTTTTGGTTTCCTGTTGAAACTAACCACAATTTTTTTGTCATTTTTTAGGGGCACAGCAAACACTACGGCGGCATCGCCACACAAGACGCCGGTCCCGGCCCCTCTCTCCAACCCCCAATTCCTCTATTACCCCCTCCTCCCCAGACCCTGTGGCCGAAATTTCAGGCCTACTTCCCCTCCAGCCCAATTCCCCCTCTCCTCCATCCGTCCCTCCTCCAAATACCCCCTCCCAGGATCCCGAAAACACCTTGCCCCTCGGGTTGGGGAATGTAGCCACCTCCGAGGTGGTCCAGGGTGTGGCTTCTGGCTCTGTCGTTTTGGAGAACGGTATGTTTTTAAAGTTTATTTTGGACACCACAAACTGTTTGTATGTAATCATGTGTCGTCCCCATTTTTTTTGACTTTTTGTCGCCTTAGGGTATTTTTGGGGGTTGTCTTTACCTGTTCCTGCTGATGTCACCATACACATATCACACCTGTGTGCCTTTTTTTAGGGCCCTTGTATTTTTGCCCTTAGACATTTTGGGGTGCTGGGTTTTATCCGTGTAATGTTTTTTTGGCCCACAAGCTTGTAAGTTTTGGTTTGCTTGTTTTGTGTTTTTTTACAATGTTGCTTCATTATCGATTTATTAATCCCCAAACTTTTGTCACCCACAGAGGAACAGAGGCGTCGGGAAGAGATCGTGAATTGTGTGGGCCGTATGCGGGAGCAGGTCACCGGGCTTATGCAGGGCCTTGACCATCTGTTGGTCCTCCTTAGGAATTAGTTTTTTTTTTATTTTTTTACAAATTGTTTCTTAATAAATCTGTTTTAAATCAAGCTCTGTCTCATGCGTTTGGAGTAAATCCAAGATTCTTTACACTGACATAAGTAGACTCTTCAAGCAAGGTTTGCCACAGAATCTCACTACAGATTGTGTGTTGTATTTTGAATGCAAACAGGCACAAGAAACACCTCCCAGTACCAATGTCATTTTCCTTTTTTGTGGTGGTCAATATGATAGTTTACACCATTTTTCAGGTTCCTATTTGGTGGCCAAACTGCTTAGGACAATCTTACGAAGGCAACTGATTGTACACGATTCCTTGTTGTGTTGGTTAGTACCCCGAAAACATATTACATTTTAGCTCCACTTGCTTCATTACTGGGTTACCCCTTAGGTAAAATTAACGTTTGGGATTTTGTTTACACTTGCTTCTAACGTGCCCAAAAAGGAAACAAATTACACTCTCCAAATATTTATTCACAACAGAAATCAAAATACAAAGTGGTCACTCACAAACAAAACACACAGTGCAAAAGTGTTTAAGCGCTTGTGGTGATCTGAGCGGACAAACAAAACAAACATACAAATAACACATATATGTTTATGCTCTTTTGTTACTAATGAGAGTGGCAGCTTGCTGGTATCTTATCAGCGTTGCTGTGGGTGGGAGTCCGTATGCCCGTTCCTCTCCTAACTGTCCCTTACTATACCTCAGAGTGTCCGGTGATAGCGGCGGTCTTCTCCCTTGCACGGGGTGCCTTCTCACTCCGGAACACGACTCTGCTTGCAGTGCTGTAAATGCGGCCGCGGCAGCCGGGTATCTGCAGGCTCTAGCGGTGAGGACTGTTCCACGTGACTCCAAACTCTCCTGCTCCAACGCGTTTCGGACCTCGCTGGGTCCTTTGTCAAGTGATAATCAGAAAAACACCACATACCAAAAACACTAAACAAACACACAACAAATCAAGAACTGGTTGACGAAGGTCCATGCCCACATGATTTCAAAAATATGGCGTTGCAATATTGGTGTCAGAATATATTCCCGAAGTTTCAACAGAAAGGTTTTTGAAGGGTAGCAGGAAGTAGTCATCGTGGGAGTGCCAAAGATTATGCAAACAAACAGAAGATGGTGCAAGAATTAATATAAAAAAAGATGAACGTTAAAAAACCGTAACACATTGGGTATACACACTGTTATTTGATCAATAATTACCTAAAATATCGGGCCACCACATCATCGCGTATGGCCCCCCCACATACTGACCTCCGACCAACCTCGGGGGGGCCATCCTCAGGTAAGGCATCCTCTGGCTGCATTGGAACACCACTCCTTATGGCGATGTTGTGAAAGATCCCACACAGGACCACAATTTTCGAAACCATATCCGGCAAATACATGAGCTCGCCACCAGAGCGGTGGAGGCATCTGAATCGGCCTTTTAAAAGGCCGATACAGCGCTCCACCACTTGCCTGGTGGCTGTAAGTGTGGTATTAAACTCACTTTGTGGACCTGGTGTGGGAGCCAAATAAGGAGTGAGCAGCCAGGGCATGCAAGGGTATCCACTGTCTCCTGTGAAAAAGAATAGACAACATCAGGATCACTGTGTATCAAGCTTAACATTGTTATGTACTAAAGGTCTCCACTTACCCAGAAGCCACGCATCACCAGCTTGTAGGTTGGTTAATTTGTGCCATATCCCTGATTGCCGGATGACAAAGGAGTCATGTGCACTTCCTGGTAATTTTGCATTCAGGGACAGGATCTGGAGGGAGGCATCACATACCACCATTACATTCAGGGAGTGATAGTGTTTCCTGTTTCGAAATATGGCCTCCAGCCATGCTGGAGGCTGAAGTGGTATGTGAGTACCATCCACAACCCCTATGATGTGTGGGAAGCCAGCTATTTGGTAAAAATTGGCCTTGGCCACACTAAGGGCACCCATATCCAAAGGCATTTGAATAAAATGATGGAGGTGCTTGAAAAGTGCCTCCATCACTGCCCACAGGATCCGGGAAAAGGAGGATTGTGAGATGCCCGCCACTATTCCCACCGTTGTTTGAAACGATCCTGAGGCACAGAAATGTAACACCGCCATAAATTGCGTAAGTGGTGGTATTGCTGTAGGACTGTCAATTTGCCGCTCAAGATCACTCTCTATTAATGAGAGAGTGTCTATGATGATTTTGGGAGGAAGACGGTAGCGTCTTAAAACCTCATCATCGGGCATTCCAAAAAGGGTGACACGTGTTCGAAATATCTGGG
This sequence comes from Taudactylus pleione, assembly GCA_031769625.1. Classification (NCBI taxonomy): domain Eukaryota; kingdom Metazoa; phylum Chordata; class Amphibia; order Anura; family Myobatrachidae; genus Taudactylus; species Taudactylus pleione. The sequence goes on along the minus strand of JAUIMM010000084.1, from coordinate 15,168,660 downwards.
GCCTTGCACGCCTACGATGACTACGCCTGGGACGAGATTGAGGTTGGTCGGCTTCCGGGAGCATGGCCAGAACAATCCGCCCAAGATCAACCTGAAATGGCAAGATTGGAATGTAAGGCTTTGGACCCACCCCAAAAGAAAATTAAAAACAACTTAGCTTGATGATACCATCCATTGCTGCTTACATGCCGGGGTATTGTCATGATACGTCCAAACTGAAATTAATCACAAAAATAATTTGACAAATTTCACTCTGTGCATTTTTGTTTCTAAATTTTGTGCTAGACAAAACTTAAAATATGCGAAACACACATTTGGCAAAAGAGCAAAACGACATTGCACACAGTACATCAAAATGGATTGAAATGTTTGCCAAAAAAGCGAAAGGGCAACCACAAAAAATTTTACAGGATTAATAAGCATTTAAAAATGCGCTAATTAGTTCGCAAATACAAGTCACAATAGTAAGTAGTAAAAATGCGCTAATTAGTTCGCAAATACAAGTCACAATAGTAAGTAGTAAAAATGCGCTAATTAGTTCGCAAATACAAGTCACAATAGTAAGTAGTAAAAATGCGCTAATTAGTTCGCAAAAACAAGTCACAATAGTAAGTAGTAAAAATGCGCTAATTAGTTCGCAAATACAAGTCACAATAGTAAGTAGTAAAAATGCGCTAATTAGTTCGCAAATACAAGTCACTATACAAACTGAGAAAAATGCGCTAATTAATTCACAAATACAAGATAAAAAATGGACTTACCAAGAGCAAATATATAAGAGTCCAAATCAAAAGGTCTTTGGGTCCGAAATTAATAAAAAGCTAAAATATATGAAATTATGGATCCAAAAATTAAAAACAAGAAGAAACACAATGAGACAACAATTGATCAAAAGTTAGACTTCACAAAACTTACCAAATCAAGAAACGAGGCCAAAAAAACAAAAAACAAAAAAGAGAACGGAAAATAAAAACGCAAATCTACCAAACAAAATAAACTCCAACCGCCAACTCCTTTATCCGCAAACAAGAAACTCCAGCCAAGGTAACCTCCAACAATCCAAAAACGCCACCTCGACTCGAGACACACCAAGCCATAAATAGTGTTTCGTTTCCCGCACAAATTAAGGAGGGATCATAGGAACGCACAATCAATGATGCGGCCGCAAAATAAGGACGCATGTATAAATACGTCACGAAAACACATTAAAATTCTGGTGTATTTCTTGTTTGGACCTCAGACATGGCGACAGACCAGGGAAACAATGCCCAAGAGTCAGGCGGTAAGTCTTTCATGCATTTTGTATCAATGATTAATTTGAAACATAAGATTGGGCAAGTTGTGATTTTGTGAAATATGAATATTTACACAAATAGGTGAGGAGGATGACATGGAAGAGGCTGCTGGGCCCAGTATTCCGGCCAAAGCTGCCAAAAAAAAAGGCAGCCACATTTCACAAGAAAGGAGATGGAGGTTTTGATACAGAAGTGTGTGGACATCCTGCCACAGGCAGACAGGAATATGAGTCTAAGCCAGAAGGGGAGAATGTGGGAAGAGGTAGCCGTTGCTGTCAATAGGGTGGGTGATTATGTCCGTCTAGCCCGGGATGTCAAACGGCGGTAAGTAAACACTTGCCCCCCCTAAAAACAAACACCATTTTAAACAAAAGGATAATGGCTTCCATTTTTTCCCACAGATGGGGCGACTTCAAATATCGCCTAAAGCAAAAACTCGCGGACAGGGCTAGGCATGCAAGGGGGACAGGTGGGGGTCCCACCCCTGTGTCATTGGAGTTGACGGATTTAGAAGAGCTGGCACAGGGGTGTGTGCAGGCTGTGGAGGTGTTTGGCGTGTCCAACATGGATACGGACATGCCAGACTTTGCGGCTCCTCATGTTGTCCCAGGTAAATCTTTTGATGTCACCAACTCTGAAATGTTATTGTGCCAATATGTAGATTCTAATGTGAGTCTTTTCTCTTTTTTCCTAACAGAGACACAGGCGGATGAGTCTGCTCCAGAGGGGAGCCTTGGCCGCCAAATTTCTGCTGGCTCGGCAGGGGAGGAACCAGTACATCCGGCTGAGGACCCTGCAGAAGCCAGTCCAGGGCAATCCCCCTCGCAGGCAGTGTCCCTCCTCACAGAACTCAATTTCAAATCGGATTTCCATACGGAGATTCTGCAGAGGATGGACGCCAGTCTGCTACGGGTGGCTGAGGCCCTGGAGCAAAATGCTGCGGCCAACGTGACCATTGGTCAGGCCCTGGCGGAAAATACCAGGGCCAACATCCGCATCGCCAATGCCCTGGAGCAGCTCGTTCGCCAGCACATGGTGGAGCCGACCTCCCTTCCTGCCGGAACAGCAGGATCCTCCACCTCTGGCACAACATCAGCCAATCCTCCAAATGTGCCTAGCCCTGTGCCTAGTCCAGAGGCCACAACATCTGCCTCTGGACAGGCCAGCCCGATGACATCCCGGACCCGGTCTGGCGCCCTCCCTCCCCCCAAACGGGTGAAAAAACGGTGACAGCAATGGTGACTTTTCCCACAATCCTTCTGTGCTTGGCTCATATTCCTTTCTGGTCAAAACTTCCCTCTCCTTTCTTGTGAAATGTTTTTAATTTTTTGTTGTATGTTTATGTCAACAGTTATGTTGGGCCAATTTGTTTGATTTTGGGACAGATCTGTGCCAAAAAAAGATGTCCCCAAATTTTTTATTAATTTTTTTTTTGTTTGAGCAATAAATTGACACCAAAAATCTGACATTGGATTGTGAAATTATTGTACAAATGGGTTACATTTAATCCTGGACCAAAAGGCAAAAACTGGCAAAAAAAAAAAAATAATAAAAAAAAAAAATGGGCTCTTTAAGGAACGTTTAAAAATTCATATAACGAGGCAAATTCAAGAGGCAAAAATAAAATGGTGAGAAAATTAAAACATGATGACATTATTGTTACAATAGGCCCTAACCACCAAATTGAGGGCAAAATAAACCCCCACAAATGTACGCAAATTGATTGTGTCATCCTGACATTAGCAGCTCTGATTTCCACCTGCGTACGGTTTTGTGCTATCCCAAAAAACTGATTTCAAAACACATACCAAGCCGGTTTTCAATCCAACACTAATTGCTTTTCAGCCCTCCCGCGATTAATCGCAACAACATCGTGGAGTCCCGGGACGGAGGAGAAGGCCATCGCCAATGTGGTCGAGTAATCCAGACCCTAAGCTGTGCGAGCATTTTGAAGGGAAAGAGGATCATCCAGTGACGTATGAGTCGGTCCGAACACATTTTACGCTCGCATCTGCTAATGTATGTACGCCCCAAAAACGCCTCGCCACGCCTGCGTTTTTCCATCTCCACCCCCGTCAACACCCAAAAACGCCCAGTTCTGTCAATCACATTTGACATTTCCCTTCCTGTACGCTATTTGACGAACGAGACCAAAAAAGCTCGCAATCTTCCGTACGCACATGCGCAGTGTTACACCGACGCATGCACGGTTATTCAACATCGGAATGCAACGAGCGTACTGCTGTTTGCGAGTGGCTCTGAATGAGGGCCATAAAGACTAAGTGTTTCAGTTAGTAGAGCCCAAAGAGATAAGAATTTTTAACAGTATTTATTGTTCTAAATGTACTCCTTAGTGTGTCTATGTTGTACACATGGACAACAAAAACAATATAAACACCACTTAGCTGCCAGATTCACCAAGTATGGAGTAACATTAATTTAATATCACTATCAAAGGATGTATAGGTTTGAACACAGCTATTCTATTACAGCTGTGTCCAAAAAGAGGGGAAAAATAATGATGCAGATAATAGTGCAGGAGATAGCTGTGGGATAGGAAAATAAAACAACCTTACTTTTTAATTTTTTCACTCATGACCATGGTTGTTTTGAATCTATACAACTTTTTTTTTTTTTGATAGGACATGTTATTATGTAAAGGGTGTGTTGCACACGGATTATGCAGTTTGTATTGGATTTTTGTTTGCTGCTTTTCAATAGCCTAAAAATTTAGTTTAATTAAGGTCGAAGCACATACCAGAGAAATTATTCCAGAGGTAAAAGGGAATGCCTTAGTACCAAGCCGCCAAGTAGGCTGCAGTAAAACCCCTACCTGATAATTTAAAACTGGTGGTCATAAGACCACAGACATTGGACCTGGACCTTCTTAAAAAGTTGCAAGCTCCGGATCCACGGACAGAAGTAGAAACTTGGAAAAGACTAGGTGCATGACTTCAGGGTGATGGATGGATGGTTGAGCACCATCTCTGTCTGCCATGTGCACTATGTGAGGTTCTGACTTTGTTGTGGACCCGGGGTGGTGATAGGAGCAGACACAGAAGCAGACTTAAATGAAAAAGTGTTTTTAATAAGTGACTTAGAAGACATGGGAATGGCAAATAAAAAGTCCAGGTATAGCACTAAAGTGTACTTGATAACTGTAGTGGGGGTTAATGGGAAATGTCCATATAGTGACAGACAGGAACAGTCCAGTATACAAATATGGTGAGCTGTAACAGAATGCAGATATGATGAGCTGTAACTGAATGCAGGAATGATGAGCTGTAACGAGTGCAGGTATGGTTAGCTGTAACAAATGCAGGCTGAGGTAATGAAGTCCAGCTGGGAGTGAAGGGGGGCAAGGTGCAGGGAACAGCAGGTTCAGGTACTCAGGCAGGTGAAAAGGTATGTGGAGGGTGCAGGGTAAGTCCAGCAGGTTGGAGCAGGCAAGGTTCAGGCTAGAAGCGTATAACAAGCAGGCAGGTAAGGCACAGGTACTCTCTCTCAGCCGCAACTGAGAAACACGTTGCACTGGCAAAGGAAGGAAGGCTCTGGACCTTCCAAAATACTCAGTGCTGTGCTGTGACTGGCTGAAATGAGCACATGACCTACCAGGATTGGACAGCTGGAATCACATGGCCGCAGGCAAGATGGCGGCGCCCATGCCAACGGAACAGAAACACCGGCAGACTTCACCAGGCCTAGTGACAATGTGCCCACCCAGAACCATGCGCAGCCAATGCCCCACGCCAAACACCAGCACCGCTGCCAGAGACCCCCCGCCATAACGACCTCACAGGTAATACCTGGTGACTACCATGCCAAGAAACCTTGGCCGTGACACACTGTTCCCAGTCTTAGCCCAAATACTTAATGGAAACACTCACCAGAGATGCTATGGTGAGAATAGCCAAGATGCGCTGGATAGCCCCAGGCTTCAGTCAGACCACACAGGCCTATGTTGCAGGGTGTGTAAACAGTGGTTTGCACAAACCAGGAAAGGTGGTCAAGGTACCAGTAAGAAGGTACCCCACAGACATGTTATCCCTTCTAGAGATTATAGATTGACTTCATCCAGTTACTTAAGTGTTCTGGACAGAGGCGGCCCTAGCCAATTTGGTGCCCTAGGCAAAATTTTGGGCAGGTGCCCCCTAGCAGATAATCGCACCACCAATTTTAAAGTGGGTACACAGCTGAAAGATATATCTGCAGATTATGGTTCTTCATTCACAGTGAACAACCATCTTCTTCGGTCCCCCTGGCGACCCCCTACCTTCCGGCTTCTACAGCAAGTGTACACACTGCATGATGAGCAGATATATCTGTCACCAGCTGTGCAGCGATATTTCTGTGAATTAAATTCAAGTGAACGGTCGATGTTACGATGTTATATGCTATCATATATATTATATAATATAATAATATACATATTATTATATATATTATCATATATTGTTAAATGTGTACCCAGCATAAGACCAGACACAAGGAAGTGTGTGTGTGTGTGTATATATATATATATATATATATATATATATATGGGAAAAACGGAGGGCACTCCACAGGTCTCAGCAGCAACAGTAAAACAAACCAGACAGAGCCTGTAGTATATGCCAACTATTCTGTGCATATATATATATATATATATATATATACACACATATACATAACTATACAGTATACATATATATATATATCTATACACACACACACATATATATACTGTATACATATATATATATATATATATATATACTGTCGAAGCTGAATAATTGGCTGAGACAAGTTCAGTTTAAAATTTAATCGTGGCGACGCCATCTTGCGAATGGCCGTAAGACTCCATTTTGGAAATGAGATCGCAAGACACCATTTTGTGGCCAGTGTCAATTCAAGTTATAACTCAGGAGCTAAGAACAGATGGCAATGTTTTTGTAAATCTACCAAGGGCAACTGGAAAAACAAGCTTTCTGAGTAAAACTAAATAAGAATAGACAATGGGTATTTTTACATACAAATTGGGAATCCCTGGATGCAGATAAAGTATAGTTGTGGCAATTGTAATATAATCCAGGCATTGATCTACACAATTGGATTTGTCTGAATCCTAGACAGGATGGCCCCAAACTCCACAGTTTGAGGTGGTAATACATTTGCATTTCACACAAGAGTCTGTGAGAACAAAAGAGGTTTTGTTTTCCTTTGAACACACAACAGGTGGGGGCCTGCTGACAGAGGGCATGTAGAACTACAACCCTCAGCCATCCACACTGCTGGATGTTCACTTCGTGTATGAGAGATTATGCACTTAAATCTCACCCATTAATAACTAGCGTCCTTATACCAAACCCTGAATACCCACACACTACATATTCGCACACAAGGTTCCATTAGCATCAAATTGTATGATTCAAGTTGGTTAAGTTAGTTTAAATGCTAAGAAATAGAGGTTTTTGATAACTAAGGTATTATACATGATAAGCAAGGTGTGTTTGGTTTCGTTCTGATGCGTACACTTTTTACAGCATCCCGGTGTTATCGGTGGAGAGATCGCATCATGCAAACTCAAGTTACGGATCGCAGAACTTACAAGCAACAAAATGTTTAGCTGATGGAATGTTACAGGAGGCGTTACTAGAAAGACCCCTGTTGTCGGAGGCAGGGAAAGTCTATTTGAAACAACCGGTAAAATGTGCCGTAACATATGCTTCTCCTCTGGGAACCAGTGAGATCAGCAGTAAGTTTTCCCTTTGTCCTGTTTCAGTCTGGGGGGGAATAAATACATGTGTCCAAATACTGGTTTGCCAGTCCATGCTGAAGGTTGTATGTACTAGGGGTCTCTAGTCTGAGGTCTATCTCTGGGTCCGGAGGCGCAAGCGTATGTATACTGTACTTGGGTCTGTATTATTTCCTTTTTACGCCTAAATTATGTATGTATAGATTGCGTGTAACTGACTGTACTTTTACCTGAATAATACTTGTGCGTTGGAACCACAGATTCCACTCCTGTCTTTATTTGCGGTCATACTGCGTACGCAATTAGTGTGGTGTTTAGAGGTTTATAGGAAGGTTTTCAGAAGGTATAGGCAGGGGTATATAGAGGTTCATTTCTAATATTGTTAGTTGAGGGCTCGTGAAGAAGTCACTTACCTGCTCACACGGTACATACGGTCATCGATATTTCAGCAAAGGGTGGAGTGGCCACATGCAGGGTTTGCCTGCAACCGCTTTGTGCTGAAAGATCGCTATCCGTCTCCGTGTGAATTAAGGAAGCTGACTAGAATCCAGGGACAAGAGAGGAAAAAGTTTGTTTTCCTCTGTTGATAGAATCTTGTGTTTAGAGGGGTGCCGCAGTATTGCGTACACGGCTAAAACGCATTTTTGCGTACGCAGTTAGAAAAGTCATTATACGGTTGTGTGGTAGTCGCATAATTGTGTATGCGGCCGTTCGCACAATAGCGTATACGCACTTCCGGTTCTGCTGCTACGTGTTTGAACAAAGCCATTGAGGTTTACATTTTTTTTTTCTATTACCAATATCTGGGTTAAACGTGTATTTTTCTGCGCAGGAAAAAGTGTGTAACAGTGAGTGTATTGTTGGTAGGGGTAATTTATTCCCTAAAGTTAAGGGCTAGGTGCAAGGGTTAGCCTAGTCGCTCGGTAAGCAGCTTTACCATTCTAAACACAGTAGCAGGTGTACATGTTGTCTTTGTTGTATAGAGGTGCGTGAGAGTGGCCGACATATAAACTCTCATAGGTCTGGAAGTTACCTTACTAAAGCTTATCCGGGTCTGGAAGTTGCCTGTTTCAAAACTTATCTAGGTGTGGAAGTTGCCTTATCAAATCTTATCCAGGTGTGTGGACGCCGCCGACTTAAATCGTTCACAGGTAAGTGAAAGTATCTTGATTGTCTTTCACCAGCTTAAATTTTTATTGAAAAGTGTAGGAGTTGTCTCAGAATGGGAGCCACGCAAACAGTAGAAATGTTAGGCAATGATGTGCTGCTAATATGACGAGGAAGAGTGTTAGACCGTTTCCCAGAATTGGTAGTTTTCACAAAAATGTGTTAGATAATGTCCAGGATCAAATCAGTATGGTGCGATCCCGAGAGAAAAAGATTAAGTATTTTGAATGTTTAAAACTATGGCAGCATGAAGGAGATGCTTGGCTTAAAAATGTGCAAACGACGCAAACTAGCATTGCGAACGCATTGCCAGAAAATACATCCACGACGCTGAGTTGCAATACGGGCGAGCCGCAAATTGGCGCCCACGTGCAGCAAAGTAGCATCGTGGAGAGAATTGCCAGCAGTTCACGCTCACCTCCCCCACCTTATGTGGATGGAGGTGCAAGTACAGTTACCAAAAATACCAATAAAAATGTAACAAGTAATTTGTACCCCCTCTTAAGTAACCATAAAGAAAATGTTTATGATGTAGAAGATGAGCCTATTGTAATGTCTGCCATTTCCCATGCTGTGCAAATGATAGATGCTGCATCACCACAATCACGGGTGGTGCCGCCATCTCCATCGGTAACAGCAAGGGAAGTGTTAATACACTCTGCACCCATTGAGGAAGTTGTTAATACCATACGTAGCAGCAGCAGATTAAACCCCCAGCCAGGTAACCAGGTCAGAGGTAGCAACGCTGCCAGTCTGCATCCCATTCGGACAATAACTGTTCCGAATGGAAATGCGGATGCAAACGGTGTAGTGCCCACTAGGGAAGTAGTAATGCATTGTCCATGGACAAGGGCAGAACTAAATTCCATCATAAATGATTTCCCTGATCCAAAAAAGGAATTAGCCAAATCTCAAAGATTTTTTGAGAAATTTGGGTAGTTCTCATGAGCCCACTAATAAAGATTGACGTGTAGTGTTAAGGGCCTGTCTACCACGCAATACCGACGTGACAAAATTTATCACAGATTGTGGTATTGGATGGCGACGTTCCCTTAACAGACCAAGTAAACCAAGGTAACATTTCCCGCATTGTGACTCAATTGGTTGTATATTTTCCAGTAGTAGTTAACTGGAACAAAATCTTCACAATCAAACAAAAAGAGAGTGAAACTGCAGAAGAATATTGCGACCGGGCTCTGCAGGCTATCACCCAGTACACTGGGATAGAAGAGATTAAAGATAGCATTCACCACAGGGGAATGATAGTCACGATATTAATGGATGGGTTAAAAGAGAATTTAAAAACTCGGGTTCAGACCTCACAGCCTGGCTGGCGGGGACTTACAATAGATAACCTCATAGAGTCTGCCATAGAACATGACAAAAACATCTCAAAAAAGAGGGAGACCCAGAGCGAAAAATTAATGGCTGTCAGTATACAAGCTCTGGAAGGAATGACAATTACATCACCACCAACCGACACACCTGCACCTGAACAATTACACGTCCTCACCAATCCTACACCACAGCAAACACATCCTTACCCCACATATCATACACAACCACAGGCCTCATACTACCCACAAACTTCATACCTCCCACAATACCCTTATCCTTCACATCCTTACCCTCCCTATCCTTACCCATACCCACCATCTGTCCCTCTTGCTCAAATCCCACAACAATCTTTTCATCCACCCCGTTCAAAATTATGTTTTAACTGTCACCAAGTGGGACACATAAGTAAGTACTGCAAAGTGAAGAACACCACACAGGAACACGAGTTTCCCATGGGTTCAGAGGTAACCCCAGTATCTTCTCCCAGGCCTTATATGACTGTTTATAATCTTTTCAACCTATCAATGGATCTGTTCTAATGTAAAATGTGGATGATTTATTGTTGTATTTTGGGTCATGTTTAAATGATATTAAACTGTTTTGCTTTATCTCCCACTCATAGGACACAAGGTTGCTAAGGATAAATGGCAGCCATGCCAGGCTGAGGTCGACTACTCGGAATACTATCCAACCCAGTGGCACAGGCATTATTTAGAGCAGTAGCTATTCATAACAAGATTTAATTGCAGGAACCTGTATGCAGATACTATATCCCTAGAATTATTAAAAATTATAGGGGGACTTATTTTATAGGTGACATTTCCAAGAACATGTGTAAGATGATGGGTAACAACACTGAGATTATCCCAGATTGTCTTTTCCTTTATTTGCCCCCCTTTGAGATACTGTCCAAACAGGCAGCCTCATGTGAAAATATGATAATGAGGTTACTGTGCAGGGTCTCACGAAGATGAATGAGAATAACCGAAATTGAAAGTGTTATTAACTAACATGTCTAATGCAAACTGTCATGATGTCAAATCTGGAAGAATTTGTTATGATCCAAAAATTTTTTTAGCTCAGGTTATTTGACTGATCGGTGGAAAGGTCCGTATCTGACGATACAGCATCCTCAAAGGGTGGCCGGGGAAGATACGTGGGTCCATTCCACTCACTATAAGGAGGTTAACCAACCGGTGGAGATACAAGGCAGAGACAAGGCCGATAACGTGGACCTGTCGATTGCGAGCTTGTGCCGGAAGGATTAAAAAGGTGACGGTGAGATATCTGAGCTAAAGAAATGTGTAGATCAGTGCTTCCAGCAATGGAGTGGTCTGCTGTGGTCATCCTAGTTCTTTTTCTTTCCAGAGTTTTATTTTTTTTTGTCATGATGATCTGTTTGGGGATGCTCGGTGTCTGTGATGGGGGACTGATAAAGGAGATGTGAGCTTATGGCGGAGCTGATGAAGTGGAGTCAGGAGGAGGAGTGCAATGCCAATCAGGGGAGTGTCTGACCAGTCTTAGTACCGTTATTGAGAGAGCTGTCATTCCGGATACTCGGGGAAGGTGTGAAGGGTTATCGTCTGAAGATTCCTGTATTTGTGAGTTTTGTGGGTCCCTAGTTGATGAGAACTGTATTCAACGGTGCCAACCTAAATATAACCCGTACTGGGGAGCGTATCCTTTAGAGGATTATCACAGCATGGTAGGCAAAGTGTTAAATCAAACCGATTGCTGGGTGTGTTCACATGTGCCACAGGGACAGCATAATGTAGGGTTGGTGCCATTTCCGCTGAATATCACGGAAATTTTAGAATTACAAAAATTACATTGGATGGAAAATTCCTCTCATCCAAACCGCCTCATTTCAAACTCTATCAATTTCAAGTAGATAAATCACTTTTGTGTTTAAACATAACCAACCCCAATAAACCCGGAGGTTGGGAAGTGACGGGGAATAATCAGATGATGACCTTCTCACAAAGAGCTGATAATGAGTCCATAAACTATGATCTGCTACGCTCAATTAAATCAAGTGGGAAATATTTTAGGTACCGGTATACATTGAGTTCCACCAAAGAAATGATTGGTAAAGTACCAGATGGTTATTGTGCTAAAATAATATAACCAGAAACTTGCATATACCAGATGGAAGAGCCTGAGATAGGATTGTTTGCAAGAGAAATGTGTTTAATGATAATGATGCATACCATTCCTTATATTCTCCCTGATAATGTATATTTTATATGTGGAAGAAAAGCGTATAAATGGCTCTCCCCAAGTTCCGAAGGTTTGTGTTATCTGGAAAGAGTAGTCCCAGAAGTTATGACCCTCACACATGTTGAAATGTTGGGAATACATAAAAACACACCGTCACCATATCTTCACACACAATATGAACACAGAGGCAAGAGAAATATGATACCTGGTGATATGCATAAAGCCGCTCAGTTAATCAGTGAGATAACTGGCTTCCAAGTTTTAGTCGCCCTGGATCCCACCAGAATTGCTAGGGGTACATTACATTTTAGATATATCCAGGAACTTGCTAAATTAATAGGTAATATCACCGAGATGTATGATGACACATTCAGGTACACGGGGAGAGAATTGCAAGCGTACAAGAAAGAACTAGTGCAACACAGGCTAGTGTTGAATTATTTAACCGCTGTTACTGGAGGGTATTGCGTAACGTTAGCCACCCAATTTGGAGTAAAATGTTGCACTTATGTCACCAATGATACCAGTGACCCTAAGGAGGTGATAGACCAGAAGATGGATGAGATTCTGCAGCTAAAGTGAGAATTTCGTAAGAACCATAACGCATCAGTGGCTGAAGCAGGGGAAAAGATAGAAGGATGGGTGTCATGGCTGAACCCAGTTAAATGGTTCTCGGGTCTAGGGGAATGGGTCCAGGAAGTGATCGCCAGCATAGGCAAATTCTTGATCCTTATACTGATTGTCATCATAATAATTGGCATATGCGTCCGGTGTGTTCCTATTGTGCTGAAGTGTGGAAAATGTAAAAATAGAGTAAAACGAAAGAATGAAATTATGATGGTGGTCAGAAATGATAATATGTATACCGAGGTAGATACAGAACTGCATTACAACCCTGAGCTAGGAAGTACCATCATTTAAATGAATAATATTTAGACATGCATAGAAGATATTATTGAAATGTTATTTATAGAACACCTCAGATAATGTAAAGTCTCAAATTCCCCTTCAAGACTGCTGTTATAAGACTGGTGCATTCCCACATCTGTCACATGATCTCCCAAGATCCGCGGTGTGCGTATAATAGTAGTTTTATGCCCCCGCCTAGAGACACATTATCGATGGATTAAGAACCACCTTGTGCCATCCCATAATAACACCAAATAATATGTAAATGTAAGCCTAAATTTAATTCTAATAGCAGATTGTGATAGCATGTTGTTTGCTATCAAAGGGTGGACTGTCAAAGCTGAATAATTGGCTGAGACAAGTTCAGTTTAAAATGTAATCGCGGTGACGCCATCTTGCGAATGGCCGCAAGACTCCATTTTGGAAATGAGATCGCAAGACACCATTTTGTGGCCAGCGTCAATTCAAGTTATAACTCAGGAGCTAAGAACAGATGGCAATGTTTTTGTAAATCTACCAAGGGCAACTGGAATAACAAGCTTTCTGAGTAAAAGTAAATAAGAATAGACAATGGATATTTTTACAAACAAATTGGGAATCCCTGGATGCAGATAAAGTATAGTTGTGGCAATTGTAATATAATCCAGGCATTGATCTACACAATTGGATTTGTCTGAATCCTAGACAGGATGGCCCCAAACTCCACAGTTTGAGGTGGTAATACATTTGCATTTCACACAAGAGTCTGTGAGAACAAAAGAGGTTTTGTTTTCCTTTGAACACACAACAGGTGGGGGCCTGCTGACAGAGGGCATGTAGAACTACAACCCTCAGCCATCCACACTGCTGGATGTTCACTTCGTGTATGAGAGATTATGCACTTAAATCTCACCCATTAAAAACTAGCGTCCTTATACCAAACCCTGAATATCCACACACTACATATTATCACACAAGGTTCCATTAGCATCAAATTGTATGATTCAAGTTGGTTAAGTTAGTTTAAATGCTAAGAAATAGAGGTTTTTGATAACTAAGGTATTATACATGATAAGCAAGGTGTGTTTGGTTTCGTTCTGATGCGTACACTTTTTACAGCATCCCGGTGTTATCGGTGGAGAGATCGCATCATGCAAACTCAAGTTACGGATCGCAGAACTTACAAGCAACAAAATGTTTAGCTGATGGAATGTTACAGGAGGCGTTACTAGAAAGACCCCTGTTGTCGGAGGCAGGGAAAGTCTATTTGAAACAACCGGTAAAATGTGCCGTAACATATGCTTCTCCTCTGGGAACCAATGAGATCAGCTGGAAGTTTTCCCTTTGTCCTGTTTCAGTCTGGGGGGGAATAAATACATGTGTCCAAATACTGGTTTGCCAGTCCATGCTGAAGGTTGTATGTACTAGGGGTCTCTAGTCTGAGGTCTATCTCTGGGTCCAGAGGCGCAAGCGTATGTATACTGTACTTGGGTCTGTATTATTTCCTTTTTACGCCTAAATTATGTATGTATAGATTGCGTGTAACTGACTGTACTTTTACCTGAATAATACTTGTGCGTTGGAACCACAGATTCCACTCCTGTCTTTATTTGCGGTCATACTGCGTATGCAATTAGCGTGGTGTTTAGAGGTTTATAGGAAGGTTTTCAGAAGGTATAGGCAGGGGTATATAGAGGTTCATTTCTAATATTGTTAATATACACAGACACACACATACATACATATATATATATATATATATATTAGGGGTGAGCGGGTTCGGATTTCTGAAATCCGAACACCCCCGAGCCCCCCCGATCCGAGTCCGATCCGAGTCAGGCTCGACTTTTCCCGCCTGACTCGGATCTGAAATCGAGGCAAAACGTCATCATCCCGCCTTCCGAGTCTCGCGGGTTTTGGATCCTATATAAGGTACCCGCATCGGCGCCATTTTCTCACTCGGCTGTGGACAGTGAAGAGGGAGGGTGGGAGTTAGGGCTGTGTAGTGTAGTGTAGTGTAGTGCTGCTGTTGTCCACTACTTCAAAGTCCATAGGGGCTGGCTGTGTTGTGCTGTGCTGCTGTTGTTAATAGGGGCTGTGTCCACTACTTCAAAGTCCATAGGGGCTGGCTGGACTGTGTTGTGCAGTCAGTTCTCCATAGGGGCTGTGTCCACTCCAAAGTCCTGTGCAGTGTCCCAGTCCTAAAGGGGTGCTGTAGTGTTGTCCAGGGGGTGCTCTGTCCATCAGGGGTGCTCCACCCAAGTGCTAAAAAAATAATATATTTTCTGTGTTTGTGAATTGTGTGCGCAGTAGCCGCACGTGCATCAACAAAGTAGTGCCAAGCGTGCGCCTGTGTCATAAGTAAAGGGCCGGCTGGAATGACCGTTAAAGGGTGCTGTAACCCCCGAAAGTACACTCCAATCCAAACCCCAAAAAAATTATTTTCTGTGTTTGTGAATTGTGTGCGCAGGAGCCGCACGTGCATCAACAAAGTAGTGCCAAGCGTGCGCCTGTGTCATAAGTAAAGGGCCAGCTGGCTTGACCGTTAAGGGTGCTGTAACCCCCGAAAGTACACTCCAGTCCAAACCAAAAAAAAAATTATTTTCTGTGTTTGTGAATTGTGTGCGCAGTAGCCGCACGTGCATCAACAAAGTACTGCCAAGCGTGCACCTGTGTCATAAGTAAAGGGCCGGCTGGCTTGACCGTTAAGGGTGCTGTAACCCCCGAAAGTACACTCCAGTCCAAACCAAAAAAAAAATAATTTTCTGTGTTTGTGAATTGTGTGCGCAGTAGCCGCACGTGCATCAACAAAGTAGTGCCAAGCGTGCACCTGTGTCATAAGTAAAGGGCCGGCTGGCTTGACCGTTAAAGGGTTCTGTAACCCCCGAAAGTACACTCCAGTCCAAACCAAAAAAAAATTATTTTCTGTGTTTGTGAATTGTGTGCGCAGTAGCCGCACGTGCATCAACAAAGTAGTGCCAAGCGTGCGCCTGTGTCATAAGTAAAGGGCCGGCTGGCTTGACCGTTAAGGGTGCTGTAACCCCCAAAAGTACACTCCAGCCCAAACCAAAAAAAAAATTATTTTCTGTGTTTGTGAATTGTGTGCGCAGTAGCCGCACGTGCATCAACAAAGTAGTGCCAAGCGTGCGCCTGTGTCATAAGTAAAGGGCCGGCTGGCTTGACCGTTAAGGGTGCTGTAACCCCCGAAAGTACACTCCAGTCCAAACCAAAAAAAAAAAAATTTTCTGTGTTTGTGAATTGTGTGCGCAGTAGCCGCACGTGCATCAACAAAGTAGTGCCAAGCGTGCGCCTGTGTCATAAGTAAAGGGCCGGCTGGCTTGACCGTTAAAGGGTGCTGTAACCCCCAAAGTACACTCCAGTCCAAACCAAAAAAAAAATTATTTTCTGTGTTTGTGAATTGTGTGCGCAGTAGCCGCACGTGCATCAACAAAGTAGTGCCAAGCGTGCGCCTGTGTCATAAGTAAAGGGCCGGCTGGCTTGACCGTTAAAGGGTGCTGTAACCCCCGAAAGTACACTCCAGTCCAAACCAAAAAAAAATTATTTTCTGTGTTTGTGAATTGTGTGCGCAGTAGCCGCACGTGCATCAACAAAGTAGTGCCAAGCCTGCGCCTGTGTCATAAGTAAAGGGCCGGCTGGCTTGACCGTTAAAGGGTGCTGTAACCCCCGAAAGTACACTCCAGTCCAAACCAAAAAAAAAATTATTTTCTGTGTTTGTGAATTGTGTGCGCAGTAGCCGCACGTGCATCAACAAAGTAGTGCCAAGCGTGCGCCTGTGTCATAAGTATAGGGCCGGCTGGCTTGACCGTTAAGGGTGCTGTAACCCCCGAAAGTACACTCCAGTCCAAACCAAAAAAAAAATTATTTTCTGTGTTTGTGAATTGTGTGCGCAGTAGCCGCACGTGCATCAACAAAGGAGTGGCAAGCGTGCGCCTGTGTCATAAGTAAAGGGCCGGCTGGCTTGACCATTAAAGGGTGCTGTAACCCCCAAAGTACACTCCAGTCCAAACCAAAAAAAAAATTATTTTCTGTGTTTGTGAATTGTGTGCGCAGTAGCCGCACGTGCATCAACAAAGTAGTGCCAAGCGTGCGCCTGTGTCATAAGTAAAGGGCCGGCTGGCTTGACCGTTAAAGGGTGCTGTAACCCCCGAAAGTACACTCCAGTCCAAACCAAAAAAATATTATTTTCTGTGTTTGTGAATTGTGTGCGCAGTAGCCGCACGTGCATCAACAAAGTAGTGCCAAGCGTGCGCCTGCGTCATAAGTAAAGGGCCGGCTGGCTTGACCGTTAAAGGGTGCTGTAACCCCCGAAAGTACACTCCAGTCCAAACCAAAAAAAATTTATTTTCTGTGTTTGTGAATTGTGTGCGCAGTAGCCGCACGTGCATCAACAAAGTAGTGCCAAGCGTGCGCCTGTGTCATAAGTAAAGGGCCGGCTGGCTTGACCGTTAAAGGGTGCTGTAACCCCCAAAGTACACTCCAGTCCAAACCAAAAAAAAAATTATTTTCTGTGTTTGTGAATTGTGTGCGCAGTAGCCGCACGTGCATCAACAAAGTAGTGCCAAGCGTGCGCCTGTGTCATAAGTAAAATGCCAGCTGGCTTGACCGTTAAAGGGTGCTGTAACTCCCGAAAGTACACTCCAGTCCAAACCAAAAAAAAAATTATTTTCTGTGTTTGTGAATTGTGTGCGCAGTAGCCGCACGTGCATCAACAAAGTAGTGCCAAGCGTGCGCCTGTGTCATAAGTAAAGGGCCGGCTGGCTTGACCATTAAAGGGTGCTGTAACTCCCGAAAGTACACTCCAGTCCAAACCAAAAAAAAATTATTTTCTGTGTTTGTGAATTGTGTGCGCAGTAGCCGCACGTGCATCAACAAAGTAGTGCCAAGCGTGCGACTGTGTCATAAGTAAAGGGCCGGCTGGCTTGACCGTTAAAGGGTGCTGTAACCCCCGAAAGTACACTCCAGTCCAAACCAAAAAAAAATGATTTTCTGTGTTTGTGAATTGTGTGCGCAGTAGCCGCACGTGCATCAACAAAGTAGTGCCAAGCGTGCGCCTGTGTCATAAGTAAAGGGCCGGCTGGCTTGACCGTTAAAGGGTGCTGTAACCCCCAAAGTACACTCCAGTCCAAACCAAAAAAAAAATTATTTTCTGTGTTTGTGAATTGTGTGCGCAGTAGCCGCACGTGCATCAACAAAGTAGTGCCAAGCGTGCGCCTGTGTCATAAGTAAAGGGCCGGCTGGCTTGACCGTTAAAGGGTGCTGTAACTCCCGAAAGTACACTCCAGTCCAAACCAAAAAAAAAATAATTTTCTGTGTTTGTGAATTGTGTGCGCAGTAGCCGCACGTGCATCAACAAAGTAGTGCCAAGCGTGCGCCTGTGTCATAAGTAAAGGGCCGGCTGGCTTGACCGTTAAAGGGTGCTGTAACCCCCGAAAGTACACTCCAGTCCAAACCAAAAAAAAATTATTTTCTGTGTTTGTGAATTGTGTGCGCAGTAGCCGCACGTGCATCAACAAAGTAGTGCCAAGCGTGCGCCTGTGTCATAAGTAAAGGGCCGGCTGGCTTGACCGTTAAAGGGTGCTGTAACCCCCGAAAGTACACTCCAGTCCAAACCAAAAAAAAATGATTTTCTGTGTTTGTGAATTGTGTGCGCAGTAGCCGCACGTGCATCAACAAAGTAGTGCCAAGCGTGCGCCTGTGTCATAAGTAAAGGGCCGGCTGGCTTGACCGTTATGGGTGCTGTAACCCCCGAAAGTACACTCCAGTCCAAACCAAAAAAAAAATTATTTTCTATGTTTAGCCGCACGTATATATCAAATCGATATAACATAAATGGAGGACCAAACTTTCTCCGATAAAAATAAAATAGAGAAAGATCAAGAACCACTTCCTCCTAGTGCTGAAGCTGCTGCCACTAGTCATGACATAGACGATAACATGCCATCAACGTCGTCTGCCAAGGCCGATGCCCAATGTCATAGTAGAGGGCACATACAATCCCAAATGGCAAAGTTCAGGAAAATGACCTTGAAAAAGACATTTAAATCAGCTGAAGAGAAACGTAAACTTGCCAATATGCCATTTACGACACGGAGTGGCAAGGAACGGCTAAGGTCGATCCCTAGTATGTTCATGACTAGTGGTTCAGCTTCACATGACGATGGAAGCCCTCCTCCCACTAAAAAAATCCAAAGAGTTAAGCTGGCAAAAGCACAGCGAAGAACTGTGCTTTCTAAGAAGATATCACAAATCCCCAAGGAGAGTCCAAGTGTGGTGGTGGTTGCGATGCCTGACCTTCCCAGCACTGGACGGGAAGAGGTGGCTCTTTCCACCATTTGCACGCCCCCTGCAAGTGCTGAAAGGAGCACCCACAGTCCACTTGCTGATATGCAAATTGAAGATGTCACTGTTGAAGTACAACAGGATGAGGATACTGGTGTAGCTGGCGCTGAGGAGGAAGTTGGCGAGGAGGATTCTGATGGTGATGTGGTTTGTTTAAATCAGGCTCCGGGGGAGACAGTTGTTGTCCGTGGGATGAAAAAGCCCATCACGGTCATGCATGCCTGGGCAGAAGACCAAACATTCCACCTCTTTGGTCTGGCAATATTTCTATCCAAATCCGGACAACAACTGTCTTGCCATATGTACCATATGTAAAGGTGAAATAAGTAGGGGTAGGGACGTCAACCACCTAGGAACATCCTCCCTTATACGGCACCTGCAGCGCATTCATAAAAAGTTACTGTCAAGTTCAGAAACTTTGGCTAAGACCGTAAGCAGTCCAGGGACACCTAAATCCCATTGTCCTGTTGTATCCAAGCGCCTGCAAACCACACCGTCAACTCCCTCCTCGTCAATTTCCTCCTTAGTCAGGATCGGAAGTAGTCCTGCAGGCCATGTCACTGGCATGACTGACTCTCCTATCCGGGATTCCTCTGGAGGATCCTGCATTGCTATGCCTACTGCTGCCGCTGCTGCTGTTGCTGCTGCTGGGAGTCGTTCATCATCCCAGAGAGGAAGTAGGAACACCACTACTTTTACTAAACAATTGACCCTCCAACAGTCCTTAGCGAGGAGGATGAAGTACGACAGCAGTCATCCTGAAGCAAAACGTATAACTGAGGCCTTGACTGCTATGTTGGTGTTAGACGTGCGTCCGGTATCCGCCATTAGTGCAGTGGGATTTAGACAATTGATGGAGGTAGTGTGTCCCCGGTTCCAAATCCCGTCTAGATTCCACTTCACTAGGCAGGCGATACCGAGACAGTACAGAAACGTCAGAAAAAGTGTCCTCAGTGTCCTGAAAAATGCCGTTGTACACAATGTCCACTTAACCACGGACATGTGGACAAGTGGAACAGGGCAGACTAAGGACTATATGACTGTGACAGCCCACTGGGTAGATGTATCACCTTACGCAGCAACAGCAGCAGCGTCACCAGTAGCAGCATCTCAGAAACGCCAGCTCGTTCCAAGGCAGGCTACGCTGTGTATCACCGGTTTCAGTAAGAGGCACACCGCCGACAACCTCTTAGAGAAACTGAGGGAAATCATCGCCCAGTGGCTTACCCCACTTAGACTCTCCTGGGGATTTGTGATATCTGACAACGCCACCAATATTGTGCGGGCATTACATCTGGGCAAATTCCAGCACGTCCCATGTTTTGCTCACACAATAAACTTGGTGGTGCAGAATTTTCTGAAAAGCGACAGGGGCGTGCAGGAGACGCTTTGGGTGGCCCGAAAAATTTCAGGCCACTTTCGCCATTCAGCGACTGCATGCCGAAGACTGGAGCACCAGCAAACACTCTTGAACCTGCCCCGCCATCACCTGAAGCAAGAGGTTGTGACGCGGTGGAACTCAACCCTCTATATGCTTCAGAGGATGGAGGAGCAGCAAAAGGCCATACAAGCCTATACATCCACCTATGACATAGGCAAAGGAGGGGGTATGCACCTGACTCAAGCGCAGTGGAGAATGATTTCCGTGTTGTGCAAGGTTCTCCAGCCCTTCGAACTTGCCACATGTGAAGTCAGTTCAGACACAGCCAGCTTGAGTCAGGTCATTCCCCTCATCAGGCTTTTGCAGAAGCAGCTGGAGAAAGTGAAGGAGGAGCTAAGACGGAGCGATTCCGCTCGGCATGTGGGACTTGTGGATGAAGCCCTTCATTTGCTTTGCCAGGATTCCAGGGTGGTCAATCTGTTGAAATCAGACCACTACATTTTGGCCACCGTGCTTGATCCTAGGTTTAAAGCCTATGTGGTGTCTCTCTTTCCGGCCGACACAAGCCTGCAGAGGTGCAAAGACCTGCTGGTGAACACACTGTCAGCTGAAGCGGAACGTGACACGTCAACGGCTCCTTCTTCATTTTCTCCCGCAACTGGGGCTGCCAGGAAAAAACTTAGGTATCCTAAGCAACCCGCTGGCGGTGATGCAGGGCAGGCAGGACCAAGTTTGGACATCTGGTCCGGACTGAAGGACCTGGCAACAATTTCTGCCATGTCTACTGTCACTGCATATGATACTGTCACCATTGACAGAATGGTGGAGGATTACATCGGTGACAGCATCCAAGTAGGCATGTCAGACAGTCCATACCTGTACTGGCAGGAAAAAGAGGCAATTTGGAGGCCCCTGTACAAGCTGGCTCTAGTTTACCTGAGTTGCCCCCCCTCCAGTGTGTACTCCGAAAGAGTGTTTAGTGCAGCCGGGAACCTTGTCAGCGAAA
The DNA here is from genome assembly GCA_031769625.1 of Taudactylus pleione. NCBI lineage: Eukaryota > Metazoa > Chordata > Amphibia > Anura > Myobatrachidae > Taudactylus > Taudactylus pleione. Next base: position 15,147,271 of record JAUIMM010000084.1, on the reverse strand, counting down.
GGCGTAGGAGGTTGCTTCCACAGAATGTGGAGAAGATGATGTTCATCAAAATGAATTATCAGCTCTTCCAGGGAGACCAGCCTCCAGAAGGTACAGAGGGACCTGTGGTGGTGGATTCAAGTGGGGACGAGTTAATACTTTGTGAGGATGAGGATGTACACACTGAAGAGGGTGAGGAATCGGTGGATGAGGAGGATGAGGATGACATCTTGCCTCCGTAGAGCCAGTTTGTGCAGGGACACATTAATTGCCAGCTTGTTTTGTGGGGGCCCAAACGAACCAATCATTTCAGCCACAGTTGTGTGGCAGACCCTGGTGCTGAAATGATTGATTTGTTAATGTGTGCATGTCCTGTTTATACAACATAAGGGTGGGTGGGAGGGCCCAAGGACAATTCCATCTTGCACTTCTTTTTTTTCTTTGCATTATGTACAGTTTGGGGCCTAGTTTTTCTAACTGCCATCCTGTCTGTCACTGCAGTGTCACTCCTAGATGGGTCACGTGTTTGTGCCGCTCACTCGTATCACTTAGCATAGTCATCCAGCTACCTCGGTGCAACCTTTTGGACATAAAAACACTATTGTGAGGTGTGAGGTGTTCAGAATAGACTGGAAATGAGTGGAAATTAAGGTTATTGAGGTTAATAATAGCATAGGAGCAGAGAAACCAACAAATTCTGTGATTTTAGCTGTTTTTATGCTTTTTTAAAAAAAAATACAGATCTAAAACACAAAACCCAGAACCCAAAACACGGAAGGGTGGTTTTGGCAAAACCAATCCAGATCCAAAACACGAAGAAAGATCCAGATCCAAAACCAAAACACAAAACACGAAAAGTGGCCGGTGCACACCCCTAATATATATATTATATATATATATATATACACTGTCAAAAAAATAAAGGGAAGACTACAATAACACATCCTAGATCTGATTGAATGAAATATTCTTATTAAATACTTTGTTCTTTACATAGTTGAAAGTGCTGATACCAAAATCACACAAAAATTCTGATTGGAAATCAAATTTATTAACCCATGGAGGTCTGATTTTGGAGCCACACTCAAAATTAAAGTGTAAAAACACACTACAGGCTGCTCCAACTTTGATGTAATGTCCTTAAAACAAGTCAAACTGAGGCTCAGTAGTGTGGCCTCCATGTGCCTGTATGACCTCCCTACAACGCCTGGGCATGCTCCTGATGAGGTGGCGGATGGACTCCTGAGGGATCTTCTCCCAGACCTGGACTAAAGCATCTGCCAACTCCTGGACAGTCTGTGGTGCAACGTGGCGTTGGTGGATGGGGAGCGAGACATGACGTCCCAGATGTGCTCAACTGGATTCAGGTCTGGGGAACGGGCGGGCAAGTCCATAGCATCAATGCCTTCATCTTGCAGGAACTGCTCACACACTCGAGCCACATGAGGTCTAGCATTGTCTTGCATTAGGAGGAACCCAGGGCCAACCGCACCAGCATATGGTCTCACAAGGGGCCTGAGGATCTCATCTCGGTACCTAATGGCAGTCAGGCTACCTCTAGCGAGCACATGGAGGGCTGTGCGGCCCCCAAAGAAATTCCACCTCGCACCATTACTGACCCACTGCCAAACCGGTCATGCTGGAGGATGTTGCAGGCAGCAGAACATTCTCCTTGACGTCTCCAGACTCTGTCACGTCTGTCACATGTGCTCAGTGTGAACCTGCTTTCATCTGTGAAGAGCACAGGTCGCCAGTGGCGAATTTGCCAATCTTGGTGTTCTCTGGCAAATGCCAAACATCCTGCACGGTGTTGGGCTGTAAGCACAACCCCCACCTGTGGACGTCGGGCCCTCATACCACCCTCATGGAGTCTGTTTCTGACTGTTTGAGCAGACACATGCACATTTGTGGCCTGCTGGAGGTCATTTTGCAGGGCTCTGGCAATGCTCCTCCTGTTCCTCCTTGCACAAAGGCAGAGGTAGCGGTCCTGCTGCTGGGTTGTTGCCCTCCTAGGGCCTCCCCCACATCTCTTGATGTACTGGCCTGTCTCTTGGTTGTGCCTCCATGCTCTGGACACTACGCTGACAGACACAGCAAACCTTATTGCCACAGCTCCCATTGATGTGCCATCCTGAATGAGTTGCACTACCGGAGCCACTTGTGTGGGTTGTAGACTCCGTCTCATGCTACCACTAGAGTGAAAGCACCGCCAGCATTCAAAAGTGACCAAAACATCAGCCAACAGTAACTGAGAAGTGGTCTGTGGTCACCACCTGCAGAACCACTCCTTTATTGGGGGTGTCTTACTAATTGCCTATAATTTCCACCTGTTGTCTATTCCATTTGCACAACAGCATGTGAAATTGATTGTCAATCAATGTTGCTTCCTAAGTGGACAGTTTGATTTCACAGAAGTGTGAATGACTTGGAGTTACATTGTGTTGTTTAAGTGTTCCCTGTATTTTTTTGAGCAGTGTATATAGATATGCATATGTGAGTGCCCCAGCGTTGCCCCTCTTCCAGCCTGAGCTAACTTACCGAGAGACTCATTCTTGTTGGTTGTCTTTGGTCAGCCAGGCAGGAGTGGGAGTCGACGGGGCTGTCCTGAAGTCCTGGGCTGTGCAGTTACTGCCTGCAGTGCCAGGTGAAGTGGTGCCTGCCTAGTCTATGGGCGCTGGGCAACGGGCCAGGAAAATGGAGGTGGAGCCGTCTCACGGCTCTGCTCCACAAAGGATGATGGGAGGAGTGGCCGCGGCCGGGCATGCACAGCATCCCCGGCCTCCAGCAGCCGCCGCCATCTTCCTTGTCCTTTGTAGCCAGAATGAGCTTCTATGCAGAAGCTCATTCTGACCTGGCTCCCACCTGACCGCTGCGCTGCCAGATCGGAGCTGTGCTCCGATCGCGGTGGTGGCATGGGGGCAGCTGCAGAGCCGTGGAATGCCCTTAGGCATTCCAGATGCCCTAGGCATTTGCTTAGATTGCCTATGCCTAGGGCCGGCTCTGGTTCTGGATATGCATTTGTTCTGGCGTGTACGAACCTGTTTTCAAATTGACCATGGCCTTGTAGGGCAACAAATGCTAAGACAATTATAAAGAAACTGTTGAAAGAAGCTGTATGCAGATTTGGCATACCATAAGTAAATTTAAAATGACAGAGGTATCCATTTCATAGGAGAGATACTAGGATGTATACTGTCAGAACTAGGGATTTTCAGTCAGACAATTCTATTCTAGTTAGAACAGAATATTATTTTCCTCAGTAATTGCAGCATGAAGTTGCAGATTTGACACAGTAGGTCATTCACTTGCAACAAGAACTAACCAAAATATACCACCAGGTATCTGCCTCTATTCCAGATACCAATTTTTTAGGAAAAACCTGTAATCTGGAGCCTGGACAATCATAAGGCAACACTGAGGAAAAGATTGGACCCACGATTCGAAGGTCCTTACCAAGTCATGTTGACTACAGTGACCTCAGTAAAATTGGCTGGCAAGGATATGTGGATTCATGCTTCCCATTTGCAAGAAAGTTACAAAGGAAGTATTATCCAGTAATCATTCATTATTATGTACAGATATAACCTCATAGGAACAAAGTCTGATAAAGGCCTTTGGGGATGCATAATGTGTTTTGCTATGCTAATGGTGGTTATTGTAACTTTTATTTGGTCACTGATAATTGATCCTATGAGATATGATAGATGTCAAAATTGTACACGTGAGATAAATACTGACAGTAGAGCTAAGAGGGAGCTTACTGAACCTTGGGCAAATTCTTTTGTACAGTCACATTACAAAGCAGCCAAAAGTCTAGCACTAAAGAACTGTTGGATTTGCACACAATCACCAATAGCAGCAACATCCATGAATTGGGTAAGAGTCCCTCTTAATATGACTGAATTATTAACCCTTGATTTTGGAAAAGAAGAAGAGTTCAGTAAGGCATTTGCTCAGAAGTCTGTGCCTCTTATGATGATTGCTATGACACTAGATCCAGACTTTTGTTTTGAAACATCCATAACTAAAAAGAGTTCCATAATCACAGGGTGGGGTAATGGTAATATAGATGAAGAGACTGTAAGTTTAAAAGCAACCCACTTACAACTGGGACACGTAAATTGTGCCCATACTAAGGTAAACTTTACTCAGACCTAAGGCTATAAAGTTTTTAGTTGTGATTATGATAATGATGGTAGTAGGAATTTCATCACTAACTGGGATGCGAATACAGATAGCAGAGACAGCCCAGGAATGGTGCAATTGGCTAAATGTAACTCATAAATATGAACAATCCCAAAACCAAACAGGTATAACCCCAGACCCATAACTAGGGAAAAATGCATTGATAAACTTTCAAGTAGCAGTGCATAATATTCCGTACATGTTACCGGGAAGTATAAAGTATCTATATGGACGAAAGGTATATAAGTGGCTTCCATATGGTGGGTATGGTAACTGTACTTTAGGCCAGTTAATACCTACAGTATAACCCTTTATACAGATCACCTAATGATATACAGAAGCTACAACCGAGGAGTAAGAGAGATGTTCCAAGGAACCTAATAGATATATCATGGGTCAACAGGTGTTCCATAAAGGAAAAAAAGTATTTTCACTTATTATAGATTTAGTCAAATTGTTAGATAACATTGCTCAATTGTATGATTGTAAAAGCCGCCTGTTGTAATTATATTAATGATACATATGAAGTGGATGAGACCATTGAAGACCACTTATCCCAAGTTAAAGAGTTAAAGAATCAGTTTGCCAAAGATCATCATGAAGATGAATAGTTCTCTATGTGGTTCTCATGGCTGAAACCAGGAAACTGGTTTAAGGGCATAGGAGGCTGGTTTATGGGAATATTACAGTTAATTGGGAAAGGATCGTTATTGCTACTAGCCATTTAATAAAAGTTTTAATTTGGCTGATTAAGAAAATACTTACACTGAAATGTTGTTCTTTTAAAGATAAAAAGAAGACTCATAAAGAACCTGCAATAACTGGATTGGCTTTGGATATTACTACCCCATTGTACCAGACAAAGACTTACTACTGTGAAAAGTGCCACACAAGACAACCAGAGGGAATTGGTTAATGTCTTGATTACAGTTAATCAGTATTGGACTTTTAACACGAACTTTGAAACATATTTTGCTTCATTATGATTCATGCTTTTTATACTCTATCGTTTATATATGATGTTTTTTATATATACATATTAGTGTTCACTCTAGCTCCGGTGCGAGGCAGGGCGCCAGAGCTAGAGAGGGCATGTTCGTAAAAGGAGGAACAAGGGTGTAGATTTGAACAAAGAGAAGGAATTTGTGGAATCATGTTTTAAAGCATGATTCCATTTTGTGTTCAAATGCTAAGAAGAAATGAGATTCTGTGTGAGACATTGTGCCTGAGAAGGGCCTCATTCCTTATCTATCTATTGTAGCTCTTAGGAATGTATTCATATATAAATAACTTATGTTAGCCAATTTAGACTATAGTAGAGTGTATTCATCCTTTGTATTCATGTCTGAGTTATATGACAGGAAAGATAAGAGATTATATGGTCCTATTGAGAAAAATGGTGTATGTTGTCAAGAGACTGCCTTATACCAACGATGTATTGTCTCTAAGATTAGACATAGCTAATAAATCCATTGAGAGAGGTCATAGATTTACAGATATAGATAGTAGTACCAATATTAATTTATTGATAAGTTAGGCAATACTGCCATCTACTGACGATGTATGTAATGCTTGGAATATGCTAAATATATTTATATATATTTTAATTAGGTACATAAGAAAATTTGTTGCACATGTGCAGAATAGATTTCTTTGCCTCTATGTTACTTTGAGGGCTATAAAATAATCTGTCTGTCCAAAATAAAGGTAGAGTGGTTTTGGAAACACACAGGTCTTGTTGTTTCCCATCATTCTCTGGCCGTAAAATGCATTGTGTTAACAGGTGGCTGACCGCTGTATGTGAGCTGTGGAGGATAAAGGGTCTATTAAAATCAGCGTTATCACTAGTGACAGTGCTGTAGATGCTGCTTTCTTGAAGGCAGGTGATATAATATATAATATACAGTATCGCACGCAAGGGATGGGGGATTTGAGTACCCAGAAACCCACCCTGGCCAATTTTTTTCAGAGATGGAGACAGCCTTGATTTTGTCTCTGCACCAGCCGCAGGCCACCCACCACGATCAGAGCTGCCCGGACACTGCCTGTTTAGTTGTCAGCGCTTCCATGTCAGGTGGCTTTCATATCACCTGATGTGGAAGCGCTAACAGCTGAACCGGCAGGGTCCGGGCAGCGTGCTAAAATTACAGTCCTCACAGAGGCACCTAGGAGGAGGTCTGCAGCTAGCAGCAGAAAACACACGTGTGTGCAGGGCCGGATTAAGGTTTGTGGGGGCCCTGGGACAACTAAATTGTGGGGGCCCCCACCAAGCCACATTGACCTAATCCTACTCCCCCCCATGTTAAATACACACACATACACATATATATGTCAAACTTAGTATATATATATACTGTGTATAACATACTAACACACACACATATATAGTATACACACTGATAATGGGTGTTTTTTTCCTTCTTTCTTTTTGTACAAACTAGGGGAGAGCGGGTTCGGATTTCTGAAATCCGAACCCCCCCCGAGCCCCCCCGATCCGAGGCAGATCCGAGTCAGGCTCGACTTTTCCCGCCTGACTCGGATCTGAAATCGAGGCAAAACGTCATCATCCCGCCTTCCGAGTCTCGCGGGTTTTGGAACCTATATAAGGTACCCGTGTCGGCACCATTTTCTCACTCGGCTGTGGACAGTGAAGAGGGAGGATGGGAGGTAGGGCTGGCTGGGCTGTGTAGTGTAGTGTAGTGCAGAGTAGTGCTGTGCTGCGCTGGGCTGCTGTTGTCCACTACTTCAAAGTCCATAGGGGCTGGCTGGACTGTGTTGTGCAGTCAGTTCTCCATAGGGGCTGTGTCCACTCCAAAGTCCTGTGCAGTGTCCCAGTCCTAAAGGGGTGCTGTAGTGTTGTCCAGGGGGTGCTCTGTCCATCAGGGGTGCTCCCCCCAAGTGCTAAAAAAATAATATTTTTTGTGTGTTTGTGAATTGTGTGCGCAGTAGCCGCACGTGCATCAACAAAGTAGTGCCAAGCGTGCGCCTGTGTCATAAGTAAAGGGCCGGTTGGCTTGACCGTTAAAGGGTGCTGTAACCCCCAAAGTACACTCCAGTTCAAACCAAATAAATAATATTTTTTGTGTGTTTGTGAATTGTGTGCGCAGTAGCCGCACGTGCATCAACAATGTAGTGCCAAGCGTGCGCCTGTGTCATAAGTAAAGGGCAGGCTGGCTTGACCGTTAAAGGGTGCTGTAACCCCCAAAGTACACTCCAGTTCAAACCAAAAAAAAATTTATTTTCTGTGTTTGTGAATTGTGTGCGCAGTAGCCGCACGTGCATCAACAAAGTAGTGCCAAGCGTGCGCCTGTGTCATAAGTAAAGGGCCGGCTGGCTTGACCGTTAAAGGGTGCTGTAACCCCCAAAGTACACTCCAGTTCAAACCAAAAAAATAATATTTTTTGTGTGTTTGTGAATTGTGTGCGCAGTAGCCGCATGTGCATCAACAAAGTAGTGCCAAGCGTGCGCCTGTGTCATAAGTAAAGGGCCGGCTGGCTTGACCGTTAAAGGGTGCTGTAACCCCAAAAGTACACTCCAGTTCAAACCAAAAAAAAAATTATTTTCTGTGTTTGTGAATTGTGTGCGCAGTAGCCGCACGTGCATCAACAAAGTAGTGCCAAGCGTGCGCCTGTGTCATAAGTAAAGGGCCGGCTGGCTTGACCGTTAAAGGGTGCTGTAACCCCCAAAGTACACTCCAGTCCAAACCAAAAAAATATATATTTTCTGTGTTTGTGAATTGTGTGCGCAGTAGCCGCACGTGCATCAACAAAGTAGTGCCAAGCGTGCGCCTGTGTCATAAATAAAGGGCCGGCTGGCTTGACCGTTAAAGGGTGCTGTAACCCCCAAAGTACACTCCAGTCCAAACCAAATAAAAATATATTTTCTGTGTTTGTGAATTGTGTGCGCAGTAGCCGCACGTGCATCAACAAAGGAGCAGCGCCAAGCGTGCGCCTGTGTCCCATAAGTAAAGAGCCGGCTGGCTCATTTCTTAAAGGCTGGTGTAACCCACAAAGTGCACTACTCTCCAGCAAAAATAAAAAAATATTTTCTGTGTTTAGCCGCACGTATATATCAAATCGATATAGCATAAATGGAGGACCAAACTTTCTCCGATAAAAATAAAATAGAGAAAGATCAAGAACCACTTCCTCCTAGTGCTGAAGCTGCTGCCACTAGTCATGACATAGACGATAGCATGCCATCAACGTCGTCTGCCAAGGCCGATGCCCAATGTCATAATAGAGGGCACATACAATCCCAAATGACAAAGTTCAGGAAAATGACCTTGAAAAAAACATTTAAATCATCTGAAGAGAAACGTAAACTTGCCAATATGCCATTTACGACACGGAGTGGCAAGGAACGGCTAAGGTCGATCCCTAGTATGTTCATGACTAGTGGTTCAGCTTCACATGACGATGGAAGCCCTCCTCCCACTAAAAAAATCAAAAGAGTTAAGCTGGTAAAAGCACAGCGAAGAACTGTGCTTTCTAAGAAGATATCACAAATCCCCAAGGAGAGTCCAAGTGTGGTGGTGGTTGCGATCCCTGACCTTCCCAGCACTGGACGGGAAGAGGTGGCTCTTTCCACCATTTGCACGCCCCCTGCAAGTGCTGAAAGAAGCACCCACAGTCCACTTGCTGATATGCAAATTGAAGATGTCACTGTTGAAGTACAACAGGATGAGGATACTGGTGTAGCTGGCGCTGAGGAGGAAGTTGGCGAGGAGGATTCTGATGGTGATGTGGTTTGTTTAAATCAAGCTCCGGGGGAGACAGTTGTTGTCCGTGGGATGAAAAAGCCCATCATGGTCATGCCTGGGCAGAAGACCAAACATTCCACCTCTTTGGTCTGGCAATATTTCTATCCAAATCCGGACAACAACTGTCTTGCCATATGTACCTTATGTAAAGGTGGAATAAGTAGGGGTAGGGACGTTAACCACCTAGGAACATCCTCCCTTATACGGCACCTGCAGCGCGTTCATAATAAGTTACTGTCAAGTTCAGAAACTTTGGCTAAGACCGTAAGCAGTCCAGGGACACCTAAATCCCGTTGTCCTGTTGTATCCAAGCGCCTGCAAACCACACCGTCAACTCCCTCCTCGTCAATTTCCTCCTTAGTCAGGATCGGAAGTAGTCCTGCAGGCCATGTCACTGGCATGACTGACTCTCCTATCCCGGATTCCTCCGGAGGATCCTGCATTGCTACGCCTCCTGCTGCTGCTGCTGTTGCTGCTGCTGGGAGTCGTTCATCATCCCAGAGAGGAAGTAGGAACACCACTACTTTTACTAAACAATTGACCCTCCAACAGTCCTTAGCGAGGAGGATGAAGTACGACAGCAGTCATCCTGAAGCAAAACGTATAACTGAGGCCTTGACTGCTATGTTGGTGTTAGACGTGCGTCCGGTATCCGCCATTAGTGCAGTGGGATTTAGACAATTGCTGGAGGTAGTGTGTCCCCGGTTCCAAATCCCGTCTAGATTCCACTTCACTAGGCAGGCGATACCGAGACTGTACAGAAATGTCAGAAAAAGTGTCCTCAGTGTCCTGAAAAATGCCGTTGTACCCAATTTCCACTTAACCACGGACATGTGGACAAGTGGAACAGGGCAGACTAAGGACTATATGACTGTGACAGCCCACTGGGTAGATGTCTTACGCAGCAACAGCAGCAGCGTCACCAGTCGCAGCATCTCAGAAACGCCAGCTCGTTCCAAGGCAGGCTACGCTGTGTATCACCGGTTTCAGTAAGAGGCACACCACCGACAACCTCTTAGAGAAACTGAGGGAAATCATCGCCCAGTGGCTTACCCCACTTAGACTCTCCTGGGGATTTGTGATATCTGACAACGCCACCAATATTGTGCGGACATTACATCTGGGCAAATTCCAGCACGTCCCATGTTTTGCTCACACAATAAACTTGGTGGTGCAGAATTTTCTGAAAAGCGACAGGGGCGTGCAGGAGACGCTTTGGGTGGCCCGAAAAATTTCAGGCCACTTTCGCCATTCAGCGACTGCGTGCCGAAGACTGGAGCGCCAGCAAACACTCTTGAACCTGCCCCGCCATCACCTGAAGCAAGAGGTTGTGACGCGGTGGAACTCAACCCTCTATATGCTTCAGAGGATGGAGGAGCAGCAAAACGCCATTCAAGCCTATACATCCACCTATGACATAGGCAAAGGAGGGGGTATGCACCTGACTCAAGCGCAGTGGAGAATGATTTCTGTGTTGTGCAAGGTTCTCCAGCCCTTCGAACTTGCCACACGTGAAGTCAGTTCAGACACTGCCAGCTTGAGTCAGGTCATTCCCCTCATCAGGCTTTTGCAGAAGCAGCTGGAGAAAGTGAAGGAGGAGCTAAGATGGAGCAATTCCGCTCCGCATGTGGGACTTGTGGATGAAGCCCTTCATTCGCTTTGCCAGGATTCCAGGGTGGTCAATGTGTTGAAATCAGACCACTACATTTTGGCCACCGTGCTCGATCCTAGGTTTAAAGCCTATGTGGTGTCTCTCTTTCCGGCCGACACAAGCCTGCAGAGGTGCAAAGACCTGCTGGTGAACACACTGTCAGCTGAAGCGGAACGTGACACGTCAACAGCTCCTTCTTCATTTTCTCCCGCAACTGGGGCTGCCAGGAAAAAACTTAGGTATCCTAAGCAACCCGCTGGCGGTGATGCAGGGCAGGCAGGACCAAGTTTGGACATCTGTCATGTCTACTGTCACTGCATATGATACTGTCACCATTGACAGAATGGTGGAGGATTACATCGGTGACAGCATCCAAGTAGGCATGTCAGACAGTCCATACCAGTACTGGCAGGAAAAAGAGGCAATTTGGAGGCCCCTGTACAAACTGGCTCTATTTTACCTGAGTTGCCCCCCCTCCAGTGTGTACTCCGAAAGAGTGTTTAGTGCAGCCGGGAACCTTGTCAGCGAAAGGCGTAGGAGGTTGCTTCCACAGAATGTGGAGAAGATGATGTTCATCAAAATGAATTATCAGCTCTTCCAGGGAGACCAGCCTCCAGAATGTACAGAGGGACCTGTGGTGGTGGATTCAAGTGGGGACGAGTTAATACTTTGTGAGGATGAGGATGTACACACTGAAGAGGGTGAGGAATCGGTGGATGAGGAGGATGAGGATGACATCTTGCCTCCGTAGAGCCAGTTTGTGCAGGGACACATTAATTGCCAGCTTGTTTTGTGGGGGCCCAAACGACCCAATCATTTCAGCCACAGTTGTGTGGCAGACCCTGGCGCTGAAATGATTGGTTTGTTAAAGTGTGCATGTCCTGTTTATACAACATAAGGGTGGGTGGGAGGGCCCAAGGACAATTCCATCTTGCACCTCTTTTTTTTCTTTGCATTATGTACAGTTTGGGGCCTAGTTTTTCAAACTGCCATCCTGTCTGCCACTGCAATATCACGCCTAGATGGGTCACGTGTTTGTGCCGCCCACTCGTGTCGCTTAGCATAGTCATCCAGCTACCTCGGTGCAACCTTTTGGACATAAAAACACTATTGTGAGGTGTGAGGTGTTCAGAATAGACTGGAAATTAGTGGAAATTAAGGTTATTGAGGTTAATAATAGCATAGGAGCAGAAAAACACACAAATTCTGTGATTTTAGCTGTTTTTATGCTTTTTTTCAAAAAAATACAGATCCAAAGCACAAAACCTAGAACCCAAAACATGGAAGGGTGGTTTTGGCAAAACCAATCCAGATCCAAAACATGAAGAAAGATCCAGATCCAAAACCAAAACACAAAACACGAAAAGTGGCCGGTGCACACCCCTAGTACAAACAGGCCATTGCCAGCTCGTGTAATCCCAATATATCTGAAGCAAATTATTCTATTTTTCATATAATAACTATCAGGTTATAAGTAACATAAATATATGAACTTCGCAAACTGTTAACCAGAATTATATACCTTTTAAATCATTTGGATAATTTCCTTTCATAAAGCTAACGATGCACACAAAATGTTATAAGTAAAATGTTTTTATATTCCTCAAATCAATCTTCATAAAATCAATGCTTATTAAAATACAGTATAGACGATACAAAGATGAGAGAGAGAGAAAGAGAAAGAGAGGAAATGGCTGCTGTGTGAGATTATGTGTGGGGGTTGTTGGGACCCTTTGTCCTATTGTTCAAACCGCATGGTCTCTGAACACAAACTCCATTTTGAATGTCAGAAAAACCCTCATTGAAATATCCCATAATGCCATAGTTAATTAAATATGCAAGCTGAATATCATATGCCAACACATGAGGCAAACACTGCACCATTTAATATTCCAACATGTACAACACAAGCTGATTACAATATACAACAATACCATCCTACAGCAGACCTCAGCCAGTACTCACTAGACAATGGGGAGGGGGAAGGGCCAAAATACATGCTCTTCCTTTGTTCACACCACATGGAGGTAGCCATCTTTAACAAACTGCAGATTACCTTTCTCACGGTAATTATTACTTATACCAATCTATTTGAACTATAAAATCCCCAAACTATGATAGTACATAACTTCACAATGCTATCACAATATGGCTAGCAATACGCAACTCCCATGGAACCACAATCACTAGCTGAATTCAACCTGACAATATTTCAGCCAGATTCCATTATATAGTATAAACTACTAAACAGTGTACATTACTTATAAACTTAGTACAATGTAATTGACCACTACCGAGTTACGGGTTTCTTCATCACCAGCTGATATCAAACAATTATATATCTACAGATTGCAATATTTTACCCAATTTCCATCTTACTCTTAACTACACAATGATAGTCAGACCACAAGAATACAACACGCACTAAACCTATCTCTCTCAGACAGTGCTATTGTAAAAGCACATGGTGGACGAACTACAGTCTCCATTAAACACATGTGAATAGACAAAGACTACACCATATCATCCACTGTATGCTAACACAGATTTATGAATTCCCTTACCAAACTACAAACTTTTACATATTGTCTACTACAGATTGAGACAAACTTGCTACAAATCCACTAACCATTCAAGGCATATTCAAAGCATTACAGCTTGATAACCTGGCCGTTTACAAAGATTCCACTATGAACCACAATATTAATCACTACAAACTATCTATATAAGCTATAAACAGATTAATACAAACTAGTTATAGATATCATATAGGCTATCTAATGTACAGTTTACTTAGCCATTATGAGTAGATATCTCCAGGCCTCCCCTGGGGAATGAAGCTGCATTTTGACCTTCTGGGGGGGAGTCTGCTCTGCCTGGGTCTCCCTGGTGTGTCCTTGCCAGAATGTGTGTTTCTCCAAGTGTGTGTGCCTGCATCTGTGAGAGACCCTTCCTGTGTCTCTGTGAGAATCCTATTACCTGATAGGTGTGTTCAAAAAGGGGGTGTTTCAATCCTTTACTTTGAAACTCATGTCCAATCACCTGTGAGGAAGCTTCAAGAGGAAAAAGCCTCTTGTCGGGGGTATGCTGTGGAGTTGAACACCTTAACAAATGCTAATTAGATTGTAGTATCATTTAGCCATCTCTATTGATTGATTGATATGCTGGAATAACCAGTTCTGTGTAAACTTGTTTGGGACCTGACTATCTCTGGAATATGTGAATTAGACATATATATATATATATATATATATATATATATATATATATTTGATTCTAATTGTATAAGGAATTATTATTATTGATTTTAATATACACACTGTAACATATCCCCCTGTTGTGAGTTCAATGACATCTGACAGTTGAACTGACATAATCTTGTGTATTATCACTATTTTAGTGTATGTGTTATGTGTATGTTCGTTGATCGTACAGGTGGTGAGAAGAGAGAGAATTCAGTTTGGAGAGAATCATAACAATGTAATTTTCACAGTTCAAAATAAAAGATAATGAAAGGGCGGAGAAGTAATGGTCCTCTCCTGCTTCGCATATGTAGATGGAAAAAACCTTGTTTGATTGTATGTAAGGATAAAAAATCTTTCATATGTGAACCAAACCCTTTCCAAAGTTTTATTAACATTTGGAATCAAAAGCCTATAGTTGTCATCTTCGCCACATGGGATGAGGGCGCACTTCTGGAGTGTTGTCATCTTGGACATCTGCTTTGGTCCTTCCGATCTGTTCCATCTGATCATCTTAGGGTTCGTATAGTCATCTACCAGGAGTATCATCTGTCTGCAGCTGGGCCTTGTCAGCATCTAAATAAGAATTTGAGAGATATCAGTACTTTTGAATGTCTCCATCTTTCCTACCAAATCTGATGTCTTGTCTTCCATCCGATCTGTCTGCAGTCTTCAGATATCCTGTTGTTGACTTGATTTGCCTACATGGACGAAAAACAGATTCTCCGTGCGTTAGCGGTTCCTCCCCACCCACTGTGATAGTTTAGAATTTTGTCTGCTCCATATTGGAGTTAACAAAAATCACATATCATTAACATTGACGAGTGTTACAGACTCAACTTTACATCGTTTTCTCCACTAGATGGCAATCAAGATCCTACAATGCCTTTGTTTTTCTCATTTTCTATGAAAATCTCCAAAAAAATATCCCTAATCTGGGAAATTCTAAATTTCCAACCTTCAAATACCCATATAACACCCCCCCTTTTCTCCTGACAATAATCTGTGTATTAATTGTTGAGGAGAATCAGGGAAGTCTTGGGCCGTTTGATCTACTTTAACCTGCATTCAAGTGTTGCGAGAAAATAGAAAGAAATGTTAGTTTACATAATACAGACATGCCAATATGTACCTAATTCCTATCTATTCCAAACATGCAAACTGTTAATAGATATACCGAATTACTTATTAAGAACAGAAAATCACCATGTGGAACATGTTTAAATATAAGACCATTTTAAATAACTTTAAATGTAATTTTTATTAATTGAAAACCCTTAGTAATTCCAGGCATTACCACCTCTGCTGGGAAATGGATGTGCATTTCCCCTTCTACTACTCCTCCTCCTAGGACCTGAGAGTGTCCCTACTGGCCACTAGAGGTAAAACATCAAAATTACATCAGTTGTTTTGGGGGAAAAAACTTACATTCTGCTGAGTTATTGTCACTGCAGCAACTTCAAAACAGTATGATCATATGCATATTTTTATGATCTATGGCAATCCCCCTGTTCTGGTGAATGAAACCTCCACCATTGGGTTATCCATAATACCTACACCACAATTTAACTAGATTTTACAGGGATTTATGAACACAACAATATCACGTTTGTGCATGTTACTATCAATCACTTGAGATCTCTAAGAACTATTCCTTATGAACTGTTACCAATTACAACAGTTCCGATGTCATTTACCACATAAGTCACTTCATGAGATATACACAGTATTTTCAGCTATTAATATTTCCAAGATCCTACAAAAAAGACCTTGTCCACCCATCTTCCAATTCCTATGAATTTGGTCAGGGGTTATAATACTTACTTATTAACACAAGGGAATTTTTGAATCCTTTACTCCGACTTACATATTTATACCATTATACTTTACCTGTATACACCTGGGATTTAAAATGAGCAGGATTTTATACCACCTGTCTGTTTTTAACCCATATTATACCATATACAGTCTTAAGAACAATTGCATATACCATAAACATTGCTATAAGCATAAAGGTTAAATCAATTATCACCTGTAATCAGTATCATAAGGATGTCTCCTTATTTACCGCAGTAATGACAAATCTAGATTTCCTTATTTCTGCTTTTCATGTGATATCCCTACTTCTAAGGAACATCCCATGTCCAACGCTCTGAGTATTATGCATATCACATTGTCTCTTAATATCTATACTGTAATGTATATAGCTGTCTAAAAATCATATTTCCTGCAGTCATATACCTAAAGGAAAACAATTATTTAAACATCCTAACATCTGTGGCATCTTAAATGAAATGATCCATTTTTACCTTTATTAAAGACTTCGCCGACCTGCGATTCAGTCTATTTAAACTCCATATTCTGCTTAACAATATATATATAACGATTATTACAGGACTCATTGCAAACCTGCTATATGATCCAATTAATCATACCCTGCTTAGCAATACATCACCAGATTCTAAGCTTCACACCGGTGTCACCTATATATATCTGTCACAGAACTAAATAAATGGGTTAAACACATATACCGCCCTTTGTGAGTTCCTTAATCTATTTATGGAAACCCATATCTATCTGAGTTATGACTAGTATACAGGGTCAGACTGGACCATAGGGGTACAGAAAACCTCCAGTGATCCCCATTGTTCCAGTCTGACACTGCTGGTGTATTACTTTTTCCTGTCCGTATTTATTGGAAATGAAGTCCTCAATCCTTACAAGATTGGAGAATTTATCTTACAGATCTGAGATCACCCAGCGAGAGTAGCTAATTCATGCCATTCACAGGTTCTCAGTGCGCGCTTCTCTGCTCAATATTCTTACCGCGTCGCTAAATGCAGTTTCTGCACAGACAACTATTAAAGACATGCTTCTGTAGGAAGTAACGGTTAGAATTAAAACAACAGAATGCCTTACATCATAAAGAATAATTGCTTTACCATTATTATGGGACACTTCAAAAATATCCATGACATCTCAGATATTCATATCTCTCTGAACCTTGCTAACCTTTCCATACAGTTTTCTTACGTATCCTGTCCTATGCCACCAGACCCCAGACACCGGGTTGTCATCGCTTATGCTCTATGCATGTATAGCGACCAAAGTTTCATGTGAGCTAAACATGCAAGCTTTCACAGGGCCACTAACCGCCCTAATATTCTTTGACAAAACACATCAAGTTCTTGATTATCTTAAACAATGTATTATGCCTATTACGCAAACCTACAAATCATAACTGTAAGATTATATGTGGTTTACATGCGATCTAATACACAGATAATACAGTATAACACACCACATGTCATAACTTACTCAGAAGTGGATTTCTTAACCTGAAATAAATCTATAAACTGCTGTATTGCAAGGATTTTTCAGAAGCACATACAAACTCCACACAGGTGAGTACATACAAACTCTACACAGAAATCATGTGTACAGCACAAATTTCTGTTATGCAGCCATGTGTGTGTTCAGTAATGCCATATTACACAGATCCCTGTTTTCCGAGATTGTGTATAATCCCCCCTTTTGTTCACAAACAGACATTGAGAACAACAGAAGGTCATGGTTCACACTGGTGCTGAATATCAGCTCCTGCATAAATCATGATTATTCTACCAAACATAAAATTTGCCAATTGTAACGTTTGTGACATTCTTAGAACACCTGACTCTCTCTGGAATATGTGAATTACACATATATATATATTTGATACTAATTGTATAAGGAATTATTATTATTGATTTTAATATACAGACTGTAACACACACATAAACACATACAAACACACTAACATATATACATTCACAATATACACACACTAACACATATATACACATTAACACATACATACACATATATACACACATACTGTATATACAATAGCACATACACATATATACACACAAACACAGTACACACACTTATTTGTATCCAGCAGCTTCAGGTTGCTAATGGGGCTGGGCACCTCACATCATTTGGCTCCACCCCCTCACATTGTAATGCCGCTATTCGCGGTTGATATGGGGGTGGGGCTTGTCATATTGGCCCCGCCTCCATTACGGCCGGTGAAGAGGGGAATTGGTCCATCAGGGGTTGGGGTTTCTAAGTACTCAGAAACCCATAGGCAAATGCAGGGGGGGTTTCCGGTTGCCTGGAAACCCCCCTTCCCAGCCCACACTATGAACACAATATAAATAGTAATATAATAGAATATTACTAATGCTACATGTTCTAAGTATCACAAATGAAATAATTAGCACCACCTGTGGATCTTTTAACATGTCAGGCAGTAATAAATACACCTGGGCATCAACTTGGAGATGTAGAAAACATGCACTGTTAGGGGTGCACTGCTATAGACCATCAATAGGGTTAACTAGTAATACCAATACGATTTGCGGTTGATATGGGGGTGGGGCTTGTCATATTGGCTCTGCCCCCATTAAGTCCGGTGAAGAGGGTAATTGGTCCATCAGGGGAGGTTTCTAAGTACTCAGAAATCCCCCCTGCATGTTCAAGTGTGGGGGCACCTCTGTGTGTGGGGGCCACGGGATGACCACCCCTGTTGCCCCCCCTTAATCCGGCCCTGTGTGTGTGTGTAAGTATCCTATGTGCGTGTATGCTTGGTGTGTGTGTTTGTAAGTATGCTGTGTGTGTATGCTCTAGCATATGTTTGTATGCTGTGTGTATGTATGCCGTGTGAATGCTATGCAGCAGGCGCCGCACATGCTCAGACAAGAACGGGGGCCAGCAGAGTGGTAACTAACTATTACAGCTCTGGATATATATCTCTGTGGCAGCTGGGTATATCCCCTACAGGGATTATATAGCCCCAATATCTCACTTATAGCTCCAGTGTCATTTGGGCTGTTTAGTAAATGCATATAATCCTTTATTGTTCTTTATTGTTGAACATACAGTAATGACTGTAGATGAGTAAACAGCCCCTGACTTGCCTAAGAAGTTCTCCAGGACATTTTGGGCCTATTCATCAAAACATAATTATCAGATGTGATAATTATGGTTTGAACTCACTGCAAGTTCAAACTCAGTTTAGGAGGCTTTCATCATGCCTCCTGCCCTAAACTATCACTTCCGAAAAACTGCTGTGTCTACGAAGCAGTATTTCGTAAGGGAGAAACTTTTCCCTGCCTGTCTTACACAGGCTGCTGAATTCACTGCCCCCCCGTATGATCCACCCCCTCCCACGGGTGTATGATCTGGGCACCCCCCTCCCCCCGCGGGTGTACAACCTGGAACCCCCTCCCCCCGCAGGTGTACAATCTGGCCCTCCCTTCCATCCCCCACAGTGCTGGTATCCGACCCACCTCCTTCGTGCCGCTGCATCTCCTTAACCCGGCTCACCTATATTCTTTCGGTGAGCTGGGCCACATGTCGGCTGTGCAGACACAGCAGGGAGGGATCTGAATAGATCCATGTGCTGTGTGGCTGCCATGTAAATCTTCACAGGCTACCGTGTAAACAGCAGCCTGTGAAGATTATCGGAGGCTGAACGCCATCTCAGAGTGATGTTTAGTAACACCATCAAGTTCCAAAAAAATGCTTTTTCGGAATTTGATGAATGGCCCTGACACTTATTTTTTACAAAAGTATGTGAAAATGTTAATTTTTACATGCTTTTGTGAAAAATAAGTGATGATGAATAGGCCCCTTGGTCTCCAGATATACAGTATCTGACTAATCAACAAATAAAAATACTTACAGAGCGCAGAAGAAATTGATGGAATTATACTCGCTCAGGGTCAGGTGGGCTCTCTGGAAGTAGGTGAACACCATGGCCAGTAAGTACTAGGATAGAAATACCAGTTACAGCGTCAGAATGGAGAAATACATATGTACATAGCCCAGCAGTCCTATCTACCACTGTTCAGCTCCCTGTAGCTCAAAAGGGAAACTATTGGGGGCATGGCTGTGGGGTTTGGTGAAATGGAGGATCTAATGGGCTGTTTCTGAGTCATACCCAAAATGGCTGTAATTGTGGGCTGCTGCGAAAACCTGCAAAACTGCCAGAGCCAGATTAACAACAGGGCCACTAGGGTGGTTGCCCAGGGCCCCCCACACATCGCTACACAGGGCGGCCTCTAGGGGTGTTCGACCAATGCGGTCGAACAGGGGCACCACCCATAGAGGGTGCACCCCTCCCCAACATCCCGATTTCAGCAGGACAGTACTGTCCCGCTGTTCCACCCGTGCACGTGGCATCCATTCAGTGACGGGAGAGAGGCTGGGGGAAGACCAGCTAGTGAGGCTCCCCCCAGCCAGCCTGACATTATTTGGAGGCATGCCATGCGGGCATGCCTCCAAATAACATCACATAGGGGGTGTGACTATGGTGATTAGACCACGCCCCCATTTTCAGTGATGTTGGGGTGCACTATAAAATATTTGCATATTTTCAGATAGCAGATGAGTACACATTAGCAGCTGTGACGGCATTAGCATACTACTCTGATCAGGCCCAAGTCCAAAAATATTAAACATGACCTTTCACTGTTTTCGTTTGCATTACCCTGGTGATAGGTAATATCAGACTGGCTACTATATATTACACACTACAAATCTAAGATAGTAATGGTGACGTAACAGTAAAATAAATACCTTGTCTGACATTCTCATGGTCTTACCCAATTTAAGGAATGCTTTGATGGTACTTTCTTCTGCAAACAAAAAAATAAAATATTGAAATCCTATATACTATAATGGGGAATATTTCTATACTCATTTCCTACAGGTAACAGAACATAAGTTGGTGTTGCCCATAGAAGCCATTTGGACATTTACTCTCATTTTTAAACCACTAGGAAATGACAGAATCTTATTGGATGAAAGGTACACCTGCCTTCCTACAGTTACCCATAACGTACTCATCATGCTATTAATGTAGTCATGTAACATATTAGACAAAACTTTGCTAGGGAAATTTGTCATACTAATGTTGGATCAGGACTGCTGGGTAGCTGGCAGAGGGCTGACTCTGGGCACAATATAGGACAGGTGGGGATGGATTATATGTGCTCTTTAATCTGTTATCACAGGAACACAACAGGGACCAGCATATCAAAGGCACTTCCAGGATCTTAATAGTGATGATAATTATTTGCTCAATGCTTATAAGGGCTGTAACTTTAATTACCTACATATACACAAGGCAGTGATGTTAATCCTCTCTGTACTGCCATTTTTCAGTTATCTGAGATCTATCCGGGGCTTCATGTATTTCTAATAAGAAAATTATCATTGCATCCCTTATAAATATACAAGAGGGCGATATTGTGTAATACACTGATCTGTTGTACCCATTCTACTTTACACAAATAACCCCTTACAGGAGCTTGCCCTTCCTCTTACAAGTTCCTGGCAATCAGGGATAGATTGTTAAAGTGGCCCTGGAAAAAATTATAAAAGTGACCTCAGTTAGGTGGGACCAGTTCACCTGTGGGCATTGCCAACACAAATGTAGGTGGGGTTAGAATAACATTTTCCTAACAGTATACAATACAAATATAAATCACATCATTTCTGCCTAACTGTACCCAAAACGTACAGCATCATACTGACATACAATACATAGATCACCCCAGTGGACCACCATAGAATACAGAGTGCATGTGCAATACAGTCAGAAAGCTAGTGACCACAATATAAATGCAGGTGTGTTGGGACCATTTAAACACTGTTTTCTGGGCATCCATAAATTAGCCTTTGCGTTCTTACTCGCAGTAGGAGAGCTCTCTGTGTGTCTGGAGAATCGCTATGTCTGCGACAGTGTAATCTTACTGAGAAAGCAAATGGCCACTTTATCTGCATTTGATGTTCCCGATTTTGTGCACGAGTAGCGGATGTGAGAAGCTGTCAGTGGGCGTCTCTAAGCACTGGATGGCGAGTGGGTCATTAGCATATTTTCGCAATTGTAATCCGTGAGAGATTGCAGCTGCGATGGCATTTGCCTCCACATCTGAATCAGGCTCATAGTCCCCAAGTTAATTATTTTATTTTCTTCATAATATTTGACATAAGCGTTAACTACTCATAGTCATTATCACAATGTTTTTATCCCCTTACAGTATCCTATAAGCTACTATAGATAGTGACTGGCTCATTGTACTTTCCCAGTGTCCATTTCTCTGCCACTCACTCACATGCACCAAGTATTGTATCCAAATAAAAGAAATGTAAAAATGTGGTTTATCTTAAAATCCACAATTAATTGAAATAAAGATGTAAAAAAAATACATTTAAAAAGTTTAAATCGTAAAATATCTAATTTATTTTTATATATAAAATAATAAAAAACTTAGGCCCTGATTCAGAGCCGGTCGCTATTTGCGCTCGCTCGTCCAGAAAATAGGGGTGGCTATTCAAATGAACCGTTCGCTGATTGCGGTCTGTTCACGCCTCTAGGTCTGAACGAGCGAACAAAACTTGCGGTCGTTTTTTGGGAAACTACGCCCCCTGGCCGCTCGCATCCGACATCATGTCCGCTATTTATTAGATTAATCGAGTACATCGACCAGGGTATGAACTGCTCGCTATTCTTGTGGTTGGTTTTTGCTACCACAATTTTGCGAGCAGTTCTGGCTAAAAAAAACCAAGTGACGTGGTCAATGACGCTGCTGTTTCAATTATGCACACCCATAAAGCGCCCGTTTTGACCTTTAAGCATGCCTGCGTTCTGATTTCCACTCCCCGTTTTCAAGCACCTTCCCCTGTTACCACCCACATACGCCTCATCCTGTCACTCAAATTAGCAGGCATTCGCTATTTTGCGAGCAACCAATCAGGTCCCAACTGTCAGTTTTCAAATACAGCCTGTAACATGACAGTTGGGAGCTGAGTGGCTGATCGTTTATCACGCTCCACTTTACCACTTTCCAGAGCTTAGTACATCTCCACCATAGTTACATATCTATCAAATATGTCACAAATTAAGATATTTAACATAAATTAGTGATTGAACATTATAGTCATATGCATACCAGTTATCCTGCATTTAGGACTATTGAAAGAAATTAAAGTTCACATCTTTTAGGTCCCTGACACATTGGTGTATTCCTGCAGTGTTCATAGAGGGTATGAGCAGAGGGTATGACTGCTATAAGGCCAATGCTGGGTTACCATTCCAAGGCACCTTGTTTTACTGTTGACAGAACTGGGGCACCTTCTAAACATACTGTACATGGGTTCGATGCATGCTCTGTGATATCCAAATCATGGCACCGATCTTGTCCCACAATTTTACCATGGACCCAATGATGCAATGTTTCACACCTCTATATCAGTAGTAGCGTGTCTGGTACTGTCTGCTACAGTGTATGAGGGGGGCCTAAGGGGAATTTACTAAGGCCGGATTTACTATTCAGCAGCTTGGAGGGTGACTAAAACCACCATCAATGTGCAGCTTTTAATATTTGCTAAACTGCTGCAAAACTACCAGAAAGTTATGTGGAGGATTAATAAATATATTATTAGTGCAATAATCATTGACTGAATAAAAGGGAAAAAAATATATAATTACCTTATAAGGGCATTTAAATCTGATTAATATATGAGTAGCCTAAATACGTGATTTATTATATTAATAAACCAAAATTATTTAGTAATTGTATAAGGTTTGTAATATGATTGATATTGGGGCCATTTGTTTTATTTTTGACAGATGCAACTATTACTATTTTATGCCACTATAAATGGAGACCACATCATAAAGTATTGTTTTCCCCATCATCAATACATTTGTTTCCTTTACCAATCATTCATGTTTCCAGCTTAATATACTTAATAAATGGTAAAAATTCAGTTGGATCCCTAAGACATTTAGGGGATTATTCATCAACACTTAAAATTGTTAAGTGTTAAATTAGTTTAGAATTCGCAGTTATGTTTTCTAAATTTTAGGTTGTATTCATCATGTTTGACCCCATAGGCAAACGCAGGGGGAGTTTCCGGATGCCTGGAACCCCCCCTCCCCAGCCCATAACCCAGAGGTTCCCAAACTGTGCGCCGTGGCACCCTGGGTTGCCTCCGGACACTTGCAGGGGTGCCTCAGGTTGGTGGTCCAGCACCAAATCAAATGAATTACGGTCAATGTAATGTAATTATGTGAACAAACAGAAGCGCAAACCTGTCCACCACCACATAAGTGAACCTAAGGATGACAGGTCAGCACAATTTACTTCACTTTACTACTTTACTACATTTTTTTCAGAATTTCTCAATAACAAACTTTTTGGCTTAGGGGTGTCGTGAAAACAATGCTGATACTCTAGGGCGCCGTGACTCAAAAAAGTTTGGGAACCACTGCCATAACCACAATAGAAACAGTAATATATCAGAATGTTACTAGTGCTGCACGTTCGTCTCAGTATCGCAAATGAAATAAATAGCACCCCCTGTTTATCTTTTAACATGTGTCAGCCAGTATTAAATACACCTGTGCACCAACTAGGAGATCTTGAAAACATGCACTGATAGGGGTGCAATGCTATAGACCATCAATAGGGTTAATTATTAATACTGTATAATACACTGTTCAGTGCATAAGAAGACCAATATGTACATATATGCCCAGGACAGTTCTAGGTTCTTCTGCTGCTCCCCCAGACTCCTGGACTTGCTCCCATGCTCTGGAATGGTGCCCACATATGAAATAAAAACATTTAGCTCAGACAGGATGGCCCTACTGCCACATTTAATGCTTACTGTGATCACTGGTCCTGGATATGCTGGAGTTATGGCACACAATACACTATGTATGACACATATAATGGCTTACTGTGATCACTGGTCCTGGATATGCTGGAATTATGACGCACATTACATTTTCTATGACACATGTTAAAGCTGGATAAGTGCTAATTATGCCCACTTCATGAACTGGCCACACTCACTCTAAAATCAAGCATTTGGAAACCCCCCTCTAAAAATCCTGCGTTTGCCACTGACCTAGATAAGTATCACATCCGAAAAACTGCCATTTCTGCGTAAACAGTTTTTCGGATAGTGATACTTTCCTACTCTGATATCACTTACTTAACGCTGCCATACAGCTGCAGAGCGCATGCGCAGCCTGTTCACTGTGGCGGGAGCGGTCAGCAGAGCGGGAGCACCAGCCACAGCAAGAAGTGATGGCTTGGTCAATGTAAGCCCCTGCGCCGGGCGCAGTCATCAAGTGTGTTTGGCGGGGACCCTGTAATGCTGCAGCGGTGCATAGCTAATAACAATGCTGCCGTCGGGCCCCGCAGATCAAGAGAGAGGGGAGACATGAGGAGATCCCGATTCAGCACTGGCGGGGGTAAGATTTGCCCAGCTACAGATGGGCAGACAGCAGCCGCTGACAAGAAGAAGGGAGGGGGAGCGCGCTGCTACACAAGCTGCCGTGCAGTCAGAGGCAGTTTCAAAAGGTGAATGCCATCTCCAGATGGCGGTCATTTACTACATCAAATACCGAAAATGTTATATTTTTGGGGTTTGATGAATACAGTAATTTCCACATTGCCATAGTAATGTATGGGGAGTGTGAAAATTAACGGAGACTGACTTAACGAGGACATATTAGTCACATCTCCTGCATTAAGTCTTTTAATGAATACTACCCTTACTTAAATATTAGCTAAAAAATGAAACTTAAGGGTTGATGAATAGGTCCCATATTCAATAACAATAATGCCCTCATAAGATAACAATGAATCTTCTTTACCTCTTATACCATAATGATTTCAGGCATAATAAATGTATGAGCCTCCCTGGTAGCTGTTTGGCAGATAGTGATGATAGAAAGCTGTTTGGGCTATCTCGCCTATCAGAAATACCTTATATGTTTAGTTGGTATTTCTGGCATTTGTTTGGTGGTTCACAAATCCGCCACTTGACAAGTACGGTGGTTTCTATTCTATACTGGTGAAAAGGCAGGATATCAAAAAACTCTATATATACTCCAAAGGATCATATATCAGGTGCACTTTAATAAAATCAATTACAAACAGCTGATTCAGCAACTCTCAAGAAGGAGCGTTTGGGGACACTCCACAAACAGAATTAACAAGCAATATCACAATAAAATAATATGAAAGAGAGCGCTACAGTATAATCTATATTTATTAAAGCATTTATTACTCTAAACAGCAATTAGCAATAATAAAAACAATAAAGTGCATAAAGCCTATAAGGCTCAATCATATAAAAATATCAAGAGATATATGATCTATACCAGCTATACAGAAAAGAAAAAAGAGTCTTTTTAAAGGAAAAAATCATCCATAATCAGTTCAATGAACAATTATATTCCCAGTTAATTGGCACAGTGATGATTTATTTGTAAATCCAGGTATCCAGCGATTTAATTAGGAATCCTGAAAATTAAGTTCTGCTGACTGCCGCCCGCTCGCCGACTAGGCAGAGAAACAGGCTAAATGCAACTCATGATGACAGTGCCTCCAGGGCATGTATTGCAGCAGATTCCGCTTATCAGCACTCACTTGCCGGCGTACTCACAGTCTCTATCCGGTTTTAGTGTATAAGGTCACCCATCTCAAGACCCCTGGTTCAGCTGTGAGATGCAGTGCCACTCGTGCCGCGGTCTCAATATTTGATGTCGATGCAAATGGAGTCAGCCTTAGCTTCATCAACTGATGCACAGGGAAAATAATAGCTAGTATATCCAAGTCCTTAACGCGTTTCTCCGTTGTAATTATAACGGTTTCATCAGAAGGTAGATCTCACTGTGTCAAGGATGGGTATTTAAACCCTAATTCAACCAATCACCAGTTTAGTAGAACACTTAATAGCACTTAATAATCAGCATAATTAAATATAAATCAGCTGTATAATCATTAATCAATACAAATAAACATAAGATATATATAGTTTAACATTAAAAAATACATATATATAGTAATGATGGCATCGCCGATGTATATAGGTGATAACATATGTATCTCCAAACAAACTCAATTCTATCCAAATAATCTTTGTCTGGCTGAGATATAATTAATTTGTTAATCAGCAGTCTCCCAGGACTGAATCAATTATAAATGTTAGAAGCAAGTAAATACCTCTTGATTTAACAACAGACCAAATGGTCTAGTGGTCTAATGCACAAGTCAATCCCCACAGAGACCTAAGTTTGAATCCAACTCCAAAAGCATTAACCATTCTAATACAAAAATACAGTATCATTTAAAATTATTCTTTTTGTATAAATATTTGTATAAACACCCCATTGTTTCTAAATTAGGGTGCCACTTGCTTCCAACAATTAAGGAACCAACACTGAACTATTATCCATATAGTTTATCAAAATATCAGCCCAAGGTTGACATGATGAATAGTGCTTAAAAAAAAAAAAAAAAAACATCAATAAGGATTGGTGGCCTATCCAGATACATAAGATCATAGAAAGAACACCTCAACCATAATGAACCTAAACCAATAACTGTTATATAAGTATAGTGAAGATAACATTAACAAATTACAAATATTATTGAAATATAAAAAATAAAAAAAAAATAAAAACCATGCTGTCTCAAATGAAACAAAATAAATTATATATTTTATCAAATATTAACCAATAATCATTATGGCTAGAATACTTCAGAGACCACAAATGCCAGGTAGGAACCCAAGCCTAATCACCTATATTATTAAGCTCAATATTGTCATTAAGACCATCTGGATATAAGGTGCCCAAGGAAAAGATCCAGAATGCTTCTCTCTTACAAAGATGATTAAGACGATCACCTCCCCTGTCCGTCAATTGAACATGTTCAACACCCTGAATCTTGAGGACTTTGACATCAATTAGAATTGTCAAACCTTTGATGTTCTTTGCAGTATTAATTGTAGGACTTCCTATGTCATTTATGTTATCTCATGTATTTGTGGAGTTCAATATGTGGGAAGAACCACTCGTTTGCTCCACACAAGATTCATGGAACATAGAAGAAATGTCCTAAGAGATATGAAAACTCATAGTTTGTCATCTCATGTTAAGTACAAACATGCAGAAGATATCAAAGTCCTCAAGATTCAGGGTGTTGAACATGTTCAATTGACGGACAGGGGAGGTGATCGTTTTAATCATCTTTGTAAGAGAGAAGCATTCTGGATCTTTTCCTTGAGCACCTTATATCCAGATGGTCTTAATGACAATATTGAGCTTAATAATATAGGTGATTAGGCTTGGGTTCCTACCTGGCATTTGTAGTCTCTGAAGTATTCTAGCCATAATGATTATTGGTTAATATTTGATAAAATATATAATTTATTTTGTTTCATTTGAGACAGCATGGTTTTGATTTTTTTTTTTTTATACAATAATATTTGTAATTTGTTAATATTATTTTCACTATACTTATATAACAGTTAATGGTTTAGGTTCATTATGGTTGAGGTGTTCTTTCTATGATCTTATGTATCTGGATAGGCCACCAATCCTTATTGATGTTTTTTTTTTTTAAGCACTATTCATCATGTCAACCTTGGGCTGATATTTTGATAAACTATATGGATAATAGTTCAGTGTTGGTTCCTTAATTGTTGGAAGCAAGTGGCACCCTAATTTAGAAACAATGGGGTGTTTATACAAATATTTATACAAAAAGAATAATTTTAAACCAAACTGTATTTTTGTATTAGAATGGTTAATGCGTCTGGAGTTGGATTCAAACTTGAGTCTCTGTGGGAACTGACTTGTGCATTAGACCACTAGACCATTTGGTCTGTTGTTAAATCAAGAGGTATTTACTTGCTTCTAACATTTATAATTGATTCAGTCCTGGGAGACTGCTGATTAACCAATTAATTATATCTCAGCCAGACAAAGATTATTTGGATCGAATTGAGTTTGTTTGTAGAAACATATGATATCACCTATATACATCGGCGATGCCATCATTACTATATATATGTATTTTTTTATGTTAAACTATATATATCTTATGTTTATTTGTATTGATTAATGATTATACAGCTGATTTATATTTAATTATGCTGATTATTAAGTGCTATTAAGTGTTCTACTAAACTGGTGACTGGTTGAATTAGGGTTACTTTAAATACCCATCCTTGACACAGTGAGATCTACCTTCTGATGAAACCGTTATAATTACAAGAACGGAGAAACGCGTTAAGAACTTGGATATACTAGCTATTATTTTCCCTGTGCATCAGTTGATGAAGTTTAAGGCTGACTCCATTTGCATCGACATCAAATATTGAGACCGCGGCACGAGTGGCACTGCATCTCACAGCTGAACCTGGGAGCTTGAGATGGGTGACCTTATACACTAAAACCGGACAGAGATTGTGAGTATGCCGGCAAGTGAGTGCTGATAAGCGGAATCTCCTGCAATACATGCCCTGGAGGCACTGTCATCATGAGTTGCATTTAGCCTGTTTCTCTGCCTAGTCGGCGAGCGGGCGGCAGTCAGCAGAACTTAATTTTCAGGATTCCTAATTAAATCGCTGGATACCTGGATATACAAATAAATCATCACTGTGCCATTTAACTGGGAATATAATTGTTCATTGAACTGATTATGGATGATTTTTTCCTTTAAAAAGACTCTTTTTTTCTTTTCTGTATAGCTGGTATAGATCATATATCTCTTGATATTTTTATATGATTGAGCCTTATAGGCTTTATGCACTTTATTATTTTTATTATTGCTAATTGCTGTTTAGAGTAATAAATGCTTTAATAAATATTGATTATACTGTAGCGCTCTCATTCATATTACTTTATTGTGATATTGCTTGTTATTTAGGCAGGATATCAATTTGTAGTTTTGAGTTTTGAAAATTGTGGTTTTGCTGCACTTTTGTGGCTATTTTGGTCTATAGTAATTTTGTTGGTTTCAAAACCACCAACAAAAAGACAAAAAGGACACACATGCCTCGGGGGGTGCTGGGTGGGCTTCAATAGGGTAACCCCAGCTGAAGATGGCATTACCCACCGCATACAAGCCTGGTGCATGTGAGAAATGTGGTCAAACCCGCATTTTTGGGGTTTGACCGCATTTCTACCGTTGCTGCATCCCACCAAATATCTTGTCAATATAGTCATTCATACTTTTGTATTACTTCAATTTAGTGTTATAAAGCACTCCTCACCTCAAGTTTATTCTTCTCATGATACCTTTATCTTCCTACACTGTCTTCAGGGCTATCCACATGTCATATGCTGACACCTTCCCATGAATTATGGAATAATCATTTTGCTCCACACTCAAGCCTATGGTTTCCATGTCTTGATCCACATCATCAGGTTTAGGATTGCCATCTGGATAACTGGTGGTCTTCCACAACCTCTTAATTTAAGTTGCATCTCCATAGCGAACTTCCATGTTCGCTATGGAGATGAACCTCTCAAATTTGATCATGATCATGCTGGGTGCTGCTGCTGTGTACATGCTGTGTGCTGAACCAAACAAAAGACTCACTGTGTACTTCACACTCAGCGTACTGTGACGCTAGTGGTACCTGGGCCCATGACCTGTTGATATGTTCTATTGGTTTAAAATCATAGGAGCTTAACAATAGGCACCAGCGGAATGTGAATATGGACTTTAAGCCACAACAGTGATCGTTAACCAGGCTTGCAAGTTTATTGTAGGAATACAGTGATACAGTGGTACAGACAGTAATGACATCTGCTCATGTAATCATGGTGGGATTAAGGGGAAGATGACAGGGGCGGTCGCACTGGGGTCCCCACACACAAAAGGGCCCCCACACAGGGTTGTTGTGACCCTTTAATTATCGAGAACAGGTGCCCAGCAGCACCTGTTCCCGGACAGGGGATGCCGCGGTTGTCCTGCATGCATGCATAGTGAGTACACACAGCACTGAGCGGCTCCCTAGTCCCCTTATCAGTGTCATGTGACACATCATGTCCGTGATGCTGATCGCTGATGAGGGGACTTGGGAGCTGCTTTGCGCTGTGTGCACTAACTCTGCATGCAGAAGTTGAACACATGTCTGGAAGGTGAGTACTCAGGGGCCTTGGGCTGGTCACTGTACACAAAAAGGGTAGTACTATAGGGCATATTGGGCGGGGGCAATGGGGCGTAGGGTGCCCATTTTATTGTAGGGAGCCCCCACAACTTAGTAGCCCTGGTGCCCCCGCAAGCTTTAATCCAGCCCTGCATGTAATCTAACTTTTTACCACCCACTGCTTCACTAACTGGTGACTTAAAATAATCATTTATTCTATTGCAGAAACTTTAAGTTAAATTGAAGCATTAAGTAAGTTGTAATTTTTTTTTGTTGTGTCAGTTTGTATTATGCTGTTTACTGTATGTTAAAAATATTTATATTTTTAACTACTGAAAACCTCCTTGTTTCACATGACAAGTAACAAGCAATATACCCCTATTTGTAGAGTGCAGCGATACCATTGTATTATATTTGGATCTTTTAATCTTTCTCGGTAAGTTTGGTGATTCAGACTAGGGATGGACAAACGGCAGTCCCGTATCGACTTTTGGATCAATACAGTATCGGCAACACTGTATTTAATAACTGCAAATATGATTGATCTTCTCCAGGATCAATATCAATATCGCACATGTTCAGTTAAGGAGTTGGTAAGGTCACGCTTGCACAGTTGGAGAATAAGGGAAAGGTCACGCTTGCACAGTTGGAGAATAAGGGAAAGGACACGCTTGCGCAGTTGGAGAATCAGGGGAAGTTCACACATGCACAGTCGGAGAATTAGCGGAAGGTCACGCATGCACAGTTGGGGGAGTCAGGGAAAGGTCACGTATGTGCAGTTGGAGAAGTAGCGGAAGGTCACACATGTGCAGTTGGAGAATTAGGGAAAGGTCAAGCATGCACAGTTGGAGAATAAGGGAAAGGTCACTCATGGACAGTTGGAGAATAAAGGTCAGGCATGCGCAGTTGGAGAATAAGGGAAAGGTTGAGCATACACAGTAAGAGAATAAGGGAAAGGTCACTCATGCACAGTTGGAGAATAAGGGAAAGGTCACACTTGCACAGTTGGAGAATAAGGGAAAGGTCACTCATGCACAGTTCTAGAATCAGGGTAAGGTCACACATGCACAGTTGGAGAATCAGGGTAAGGTCACTCATGCACAGTTCTAGAATCAGGGTAAGGTCACACATGCACAGTTCTAGAATCAGGGTAAGGTCACTCATGCACAGTTCTAGAATCAGGGTAAGGTCACACATGCACAGTTGGAGATTCAGGGTAAGTTCACTCATGTGCAGTTGGGGAATAAGGGAAAGGTCACGTAGGGACAGTTGGGGATTAAGGGAAAGGTCACACATGGAGAGTTGGAGAATAAAGGTCAGGCATGCTCAGTTGGAGAATAAGGGAAAGGTTGCGCATACACAGTTAGAGAATAAGGGAAAGGTCATGTATGCACAGTTGGAGAATAAGGGAAAGGTCACGCAGGGACAATTGGGGAATAAGGGAAAGGTCAAACATGGACAGTTGAAGAATAAAGGTCAGGCATGCACAGTTGGAGAGTAAGGGAAAGGTTGCGCATACACAGTTGGAGAATAAGGGAAAGCGCACACATGCACATTTGGAGATTCAGGGTAAGGTCACTCATGCACAGTTGGAGAATAAGGGAAAGGTCATGCTTGCACAGTTGGAGAATAAGGGAAAGGTAACGCTTGCACAGTTGGAGATTCAGGGTAAGGTCACTCATGCACAGTTGGAAATCAGGGTAAGGTTACTCATGCACAGTTGGAGAATAAGGGAAAGGTCATGCATGTACATTTGGAGAATAAGGGTAAGAACATGCATGTACAGTTGGAGAATAAGGGAAAGGTTGCGCATACACAGCTGGAGAATAACGGAAAGCACACAGGTAAGATGATTGGTGCAAGCATCATGATTTTGGAATAGATCCTTGATACATCATGTCTCCTATAATAAAAAAAATTGCTATGTATCGGGCATGAAGATTAATCTTATTGAAATATCGTTCTTTGATGTCCATCCCTAATTTAGGCAACAAAGAATTTATGTTGTCATTTTATTTATGACCACTCTGTAGCTATGAGCTCCACAGCTGACCGCATGTTTGTTATCACCAGTGACCTATACAGGGGAATCAGTTCTTCTCTCTTTCTGCTGCTATTTCTTCTCCCAAGCTCCAGCCTAGAGGAATCCAGCTCTAATGCAACAGGATACTGTACTGTCTCCAACTGGTCCTAGGGGTGAGCCTGCAACCTCTCTCTCTCTCCTTAATAACTATACTGTGCTCCTGTATTACAGAATCCAGCTCTGATGCAACAGGATACTGTACTGTCTCCAACTGGTCCTAGGGGTGAGCCTGCAACCTCTCTCTCTCTCCTTAATAACTATACTGTGCTCCTGTATTACAGAATCCAGCTCTGATGCAACAGGATACTGTACTGTCTCCAACTGGTCCTAGGGGTGAGCCTGCAACCTCACTCTCTCCTTAATAACTATACTGTGCTCCTGTATTACAGAATCCAGCTCTTAGGGGCCAGGCCTCTTGCCTGTCTCCAATTAGTCCCATGTCTTAGCTTTCCTGCCTCTAGCAGGATGTACCACAGTTAAATACTGAGCTACCTACTGGGATTCAAATTAGTATGGTCATCGCATTATTAGCATGTTGGGGTTCGATTTTCGACATTTTTATTGACTACATCAGAACTGTATACTAGTCGCACACCATTTTTTGTGGGGGAGAAATATATAGTGCCATCTACAGTAGCTGATAATTATGACAATGGTACTAGATGTACTAAGATGTACTTAGAAAGCTTGCTGACAGTGGGGGGAATGGGAAAAATATTCACCTTTTCCCATCTTTGTTCAGACATTAACTTGTGCATTAACGTGCAAATGTGTCTGCCAATATTAGGGAGGGATTTATTAACTTACCACTACCTTTCTCTGAAGCCAGTGGGGGCTGCCGATATTACTCTGTGGTTAAGCTAAAAAAACAGGAGATAGAGGGCCTGATTCACTATGGATCGCTATTACGATCGCAGCTGCGATTAGGCACACAAGGGTTACTGTGAAAAATATGCCATTGAATACAAATGCAAAGCCGTCCCACAGCCAGCATAGAGACACCCACTACTGGTATCTCATATCCATAATACCTTGCAGTCCTGCGTATACATCGGGAACATCGAGTAATATCGGCCCTTGTGCACATTTAGAGCAGGTCTGTCCTTACTCAGCAATTTCTAACCTTGTCGCACGCAATACGTATACAAGCTTGCATATGCTGTCACAGTGGCTATTTTATGCACGTCAAGCAGACAGGCACGCGTACATCTCTCCGACCACTCCCTAGTCACCGCCCCCAAACGCTGACCTCCCATCACTCACTCTGCGATAGCTTTGTTTCTGTATGAGTGAGCGATCGCAAGGCTAACTCGCGCAGACGCACTGTGATGCATGCGCAGCACACATCATCCACCAATCTGCGTACACTGTTGCAGTTGCAATCCATGATGAATCAGGCCCAGAATATGATAAGAATAGAACTTCTCTTCCTAAACTGACTTATTAACTCCCACTGCTGGGCAGGATCAGAACATACAGCCCAAAAGAGTCTTTCCAGGTTGGTAGGCTTTGCTTCCCCTTTTGGTTTTGGAGAAAACACTCAATAGAGACAGTGTCAGGAACAGAGCTACTGGCGGCAATGAAGGGGCCCGCAGCCGGCGGCATTGTCAGCACTACTAATAAAGTGTCAAACTGACTCATTACAGTACACCGCGGCTGGCCACAGTCCATAACAAAGAAGGAGATGGTCCAGCTGGGAGAGGAAGGCGCTCCCCCCCCAGTCCACCATGTTCAGCAACCACAAATCAAAATGCTGGGTGCGCACTGTGATGCATAATATGCTAGTGGCGTGCCCGGCCCCAGTGGCTGCACCTTTCATCCTGTACCCAGCAGCAGCTACTCCTCCCACAATGTGTCGGGAGAGACATCATGCCGACCTTATGTCATGACGTCTCATCTGATGATCATCTGCTGCTGCACCAGTGAGGAGCATGAGCTGTCTATGAAATGAGTAGGTTACCATCGATGGCAAAATAGCAAGTAGCTATGCTAACATCGATGGAGGGAATCCATCTGGTTCTCCCCCATCGATGGCAAAAGCATTCGACATCGGCCATAAACCGTTGATGATTATGAATCATCTATTGTCGATGGCCATCCTTAGAAAGGAGCTGACTGAGCAGCACTGTGCAACAGCCGGTAGCACCCGCCCCTAGCCTCTCCCAGCCACAGCAAAAAAGAGGAACAGTTATTGTAAGTTAAAGAAGGGGATAGTGATATAATCTATAAAAGGGGCAGGATGGTGGTAATGTGAATTCAATATATAAGTGTGGGTAAATGGGCATACAGTATGTAAGGGGGTGATGGGAATACAATGCTTAAGGGGTGGTGATGGGCATACGATATACCGTATAAGGGGAGGTAATGGGCATACAATATATTAGGGGGGTGATGAGCATACAATATATAAGGAGGGTTATTGGCATCAGAATATTACTCTCCACATGTCCCATTATAATGCCATCAGACCCATTCACATGTCCTTATGAGCCATAAGTCTCCTTCACATGTCCTTATGAGCCATAAGCCCCTTTCACATGCCCTTTATGTGCCATCAGTTTCCCCCCCCAATGCACCTTATACGCCATCACACTCCTCCTTATGCTCTTTATGTGCCATAAGTTCCTTCCACTTACAGCTTTTCTTGAATAATATTGCCTGGCGTATAATATTATCATAATGCAACAGTCTGAGCATTAGGACTAACTTTTTTTATATATATATATTAAATATAATGTGGGGAAGGAAGGATGGGGGGTCGCTAAAACTCTCTCTTGCCCAGGACACCTAAAGGTCTAGCTTCAGTTCTGTCCATCCCTTTCCTCCTCATAGCAGAGCAGCGGGTGAAAAGATGCCGTTCGCATGCACCTGCTAACAGGAAGACAGCCTATCAGGTTAACATAAGCTACAGTATGCTAGATATAATATAATGACCAATAAGAGGCGACTTAAAAGCCATTAACACCAATATAGATTCTAGGGTCGATCCCCTGTCAAGAGGTCTAAGCTTTATATAGAAATGTAGTGAGAGTGTCATATGTGTATGGTTATACTCGTACAAGGACATTTAGTCAATTCAGATTAAGTTCATCACACATTTTTTATAGGAAATACGTCAAACAGCAGCTGCTATTTTTTATTGTATGGCTTAATTTTACTTAAGCGAAAATACATTGTAGTAATCATTGGGATATATTTATAAGTGGAACTTTCTGAACATTAAATGAAAACAGTTATTGGATAAGTCATCATTATGCAATCAAATACAAAGGATTTATTTCTTTCAGGACTGGTTTGTTTCTTCTGAGGACATGGGTGAGCTTAAGTTATCAAATGCTCCAGACTCTGCAAAGAAGAGAAAATAGAGATTGAATAATGTTAGTATGAAAACAGAAAATGTACTGGTTACAAATAATGACCAAATCACATGGGGACAAAATTAATCCAGGTAAAGCTTTTCTTTTAATATGCTGCGTAAAATGAAATATTGTAGAACTTCACTACGTGATTACAAATCAGTTGTAATTACTGAAATTTGGTACAACCTCTTCCACAATTTCCTTTAGTAAGTGAAATAATGGTTACCTGCCAAAAGGTGTGAGGGTGCGTAACCTGGATGAGAGGAAGGTAATACCTGCATTAAGGACTATAGCTATAGGGGTGCACAGTGTTCTGCAGTTGGTTGCATGTGACCACAAAGCATTTATCAAGGCTTGTATGCACTTCCTCATGGCTGCCTGTGGGGAACTTGCAGATTACCTATGACCGATGACTACCCCTTATTGGACAGATCTGCAGTATCTCGGTCTGATCTGACAGTCAGCAGCTGGTGCATCTCTCTCATATGAAATAGAAGGATAGTCTGCAGCAAGTTTACCTGTCTGTCAGCCAGAAGAGAGTGTTTAGGTCAGCACTTCTATTCTACAGTACCAAGTGGGCAAATGACAGTGGCCACATAAGGCCTATCAAGCTAGGTTTTTAAAATAGTTCTCCTAGATTTCATTTACATTTTATCTATGTAAAACTGCTTTAGTGACACACTGGCCTGAATGTAATTAAGGTCTGTAGCTAGGCTACACAAGCTCACAGGGCCTCATTCAGAGGCGGTCGTAGGATGCAAGCAGTCGCTCACAAACAGGGCGGCCGCTTGCATCCTGAACGGCCGCCTCCATGTCGGTCGTTAGGCTGTGGGTTAACACCCACAGCTCTAACGACCGCTAAGGGAGATGGTCGCGATGGTCAAGACCATCGCGACCATTGGGGCTTACGACGAGACCCTAGGCTAGGGTCTCGTCAGCCTTAAGCCCCAGGGAGCTTCCTGCTCTGTTTGAGCAGAAAGCTCCCCACTGACGATGTCAGTGGGGATGCCCACAAAACGGCAAGCGTTCCGAAAGGAACGCCTCCGTTTGGCCGGGCACGCCCCCTGCCCACCCAGCAAACGGAGCGAGCTGTCAATCAACATCGACAGCTCGCTCCGTCTGCTTCGAGCCCGCTAACGACGGGTGATCCGTCATTAGCGGGGGCTCGCGCATGCGCACGACGGAGCAGTCTCCGTCGTGCGCATGCCCTGTGGACCAACATCGAGTCGGTTGCGAGCGTCTGAATAAGGTCCTCAGTCTCTTACTGTATAACTCACTGAACTATGCACTCCTTCAGTGCCACAACTTAGCCACTGTGCACGGCGCTCGGGCAGCTAAGCTCCTCGATAGTAAACTAACCAGGAGATGGTAGGTCATTTTGGAAGAACACTAACTGATATACTAAACACTTTAAGAATATTCTTTTCCTTTAGTTGATTGATCCCATGAGATTATAGTCACAAAATTGCCCCTGTTGCCCTATTCTAAAGGCAGAATTTCAGAGCTCTGGCATAATGACCCATATTTCACTTAGTTATCCATGTCAAGATCATACAGGATTTAGTAGGATGTTCTTACCTTTCAGATGTAGGTAAGTTAAAAATTCAATCAGTGTGCGCAGTACATTGTCATCGGACAAAGTCCTAAAAAAGTTTCCTAGGAATACAAAATTTTTTTTTTAATATACATGAATGTGTCCTGTGTATGTAGTTTATACATGTGCAAAACAATGTTCCACCTACAGTACAGTAAGCTACAATGTGCAGTTTTTGACAATGAGATAGAGATGGAACAGTGGGCCTAATTCAGACCCGCTCGCGAGCGCTCTACGCTCGCAAGCGGGTCGATGTCGCCCAAGTGCACATGCGCACGACGGAGGCGGCTCCATCGTGCGCATGCGCGAGACCCGAATAACGACGGCCAAGCCGTCGTTATGGGTATCGCACCAAAGGGGGCGTGCTGTCGATGGTGATTGACAGCACGTCCCCTTTGGAGGGCGTGCCGGGGGTGTAGCTGCCCAGACGGAGGCGTTCCCATGAGAACGCCTACCGTCTGGGGCCAGCCTCACTGACATCACTAGTGATGTCAGTGGGAGTGCTTTTGGCTCTGATAGAGCCAAAACCACTCCGGGGCTTGTGGCAGCGAGACCCTACCGCAGGGTCTCGTCGCAAGCCCGATGGTCGCGATGGTCTTGACCATGGCGACCATCATTTTGACCGCTCGCTATAGCTGTGGGTGGTCACCCACAGCTATGCGAGCGGCCAGGAAGCCGCTCCAAAAAGGAGAAGGGACGGCCCTGATTCAGAGCGAGCGCTCTGTCAGAGCGTCCGGCTTCAGGACCTGTATCTACTGCAGTAAATTGCATGCTTGGCTAATGATTCAAAATCCCTCATTTGTCAATGAGTGATAAAACTTGTTTCGTATGATAGATGGTGCTCCAGCCAATCAGCTCCCAACTGTCATGTTTCAAACAGATGACAGTTGAGCTGATTGGCTGGAGCACCATCTATCATACACGAGTTTTATCACTCGTTGTGAATGATAACACTCGTTGATAAAAGAGCCCCTGAAACGGGAATCTATGTTATTGTAAAACAAATGGCTGATTATTTTAGGATAATAAGCTAAGGGCAAACAATTAATCATTCTGTGTCATGGCACGCCATTCACTGCAATAAACGTTGTGTCACATTTCCTGTTCTAGAGAAGTCAGCAGTAGCACCTTGCCCCTCTCTGTCTGACCTTTAGTCTACCTAATGCCACTCTGATCTGGTGTGATGAATGGCCCTGTGGGGTATAAATCTTATTTCTTACCAGTCTTGCCCAATCACACTATTCCCATGTACTATAAGCAGTGCTAACTTTATAGGACGAGGGCAGCCAGTATTTCTTACAGGATGACATGCCGAATACTAATAAAGCAACTGTGTCATATAACAGATCCTATAGTGGTTTTCATAGTTGAAGATAGTGAAGGTCGTGTTTGATAAAACTCAACCAAAATAATTGTTGAAACATAACAGCTACTTAGTACATACACAGAATAAAAACATAAAATGATGAATAATAAAATTACATCTGCCCATTGTATTCTGGTTGTAAGAACAAGTAATCACATTTTTATTCTCTGTAACAAGGGTCATAGTGAGGTTAAATATTGTACATATCTCCAGTTCTATTAAGGTCTTTTAATTATCCCATCATGCTTGAACAGCAACTATTAGAGTCCATTAGCTTGGCTCCACAAATATGAGTTTATTTCCCAGTGATATCTGAGAGTACCAAGCACAGTGGTACAAATATTGTGTCATTCTAATGTTACTGATCCAAGTGTTGAACAAATAAAGGCATCTCTTGCTGTGCAATGTCATATCACCATGGGGAGGAAATACAAGGACTCTGGATATCTGTCAGACTTTTCTATCTGCTGTGACGGCGCCATCTTTAATAAGACTTCGCCATATAGGGGGTGCTGCATGGGTGCTGGTGAATCTCTTTTGAGTGCAGCATGTGTCTGGGTACCCCTAGAACTAAGGGCCCTTGTACACGACCTGCACCCATTATAGTTGCACCACTGCAACTTTTACAATATTCTTTAACTTTGTTTAGCCACTTCTTAGCAAATATCAGGACGGGTTGGCCATTATCTTAACTCAGCACCTAATGTATATGCACATTGGTTTATCACTCTCCAGTTTATCATTTTTCAGAGCTTAGTACATCTGGCTTTATGAGATACTCCTATGAAATTCTTGTGTTTTTAAGGTTTATAGAGGTCTATTTATCAAGCAGTGAAAAGTGTGGCTAAGTGAACCAGTGGAGAAGTTGCCGTAGCAACCAAACAGCTTTGAAGTAGCATTTATTATTATTATTATTATTATTAACAGTTGCATATATAGCGCAGCATATTCCGTTGCGCTTTACAATTGGAAACATTTATAGAACAAAACAGGGTAATAACAGACAGACATAGAGGTAAGAGGGCCCTGCTTGCAAGCTTACAATCTATCAAGTACAGTCTATAAAATAATAGGTAGAAGCTGATTGGTTGCATTTGGCAATTTCTCCACTGGTCCACTTCTCCACACTTTTCACTGCTTGATAAATAGACCCCATAATGTATAAAAGTTTCTGTTGATTAATCCTTGCTTTACATCATTTTTTTATGTTTAAACATTAATTTTGTTGAAAAGTACCAATAAGTCTAAAGGTTTCATTTTATTGACCAGCTACATTTGTAATTCCGTGAATGGGTGGGTAGGGATCCCAGTACATTGCTTTGCCCCGGGCATGGGCGCCGAGAGGGTGGGGGAGCGGGTACATTTTGCCCGGTCTTGCTAGAGGGGCCCAGCGTGGCCCCCCCTCCCTCACAGCAGCTCAGCACACAGCTTGTGCTGGGCTGCTGTGTGAGACTACTCGCAGCTGCTGCAGCAGCAGGAGCAGTCTCCTATGGTTGCGGGGGGGAGCGATCACACTGATCACGCCCCCCACTGCTTAGCGCCGGGCTGGGAGGCTTACAGCACCCCCTCCCTGGCACACAGCGCCAATACGCGGCGCTGCAAAAGTTATATATATATTTTTCAAGGGGGCATGGCCACGCCTCCTGCGATTAGGCCACACCCCCTGCTTTTAAGATTGCCCTGTCTCAGCTAGCTAAATATATTGTGAACAGCCGCATATTTAGGTTAAGCTGTTAGATCCAGTTTCCTATAATATAAAATAAGTTTGGAGAGAAAATGTGTGTACTTTTATCTCATGGAAACTAGCAAACTATAAATACTGGAGACATCATGGAGACAGATGATACCAGTATAGTCACCTGCCCTGGCAGAGAAGGCTCATTTCACATGTTTTCCACTACATTTTGCAGCGTGCCACATAAATGCATATAGGCCATTTGGGTGTTAGTACATAACACTGTGCAAGGAGGAAGCCTGCGAGTTTAACAGATTCTGGGAAATATTTCTACCTCATATTTATATTAACCAAAAGAGAAAGGTAAAACAAATAATCTATTACAAAGGCACAAATACAACCTATTGAGCCCTGCAATCAACAACGCACAGTTCCAATTTAGACCCAGATCTGTTCCAAGGACAAAGTTTCTATTTGTACAACATTAACATATGTGGTATTAGCAATTCAATTATAATTATACACTTTTGGAACAGAGCCTGTTACAGTGATGCCCACCTCTAATATGCTTTCATGGGGAGTTTATCACATTATTAGAAGTAAAGTGCCTGCTTTCCTTATGTCAGACCTATCTGAATCTACTTGAAGCTGCACCCCGACATTTGAACTATGAACAAACATTAGTCTCACAGTTATCTAAACTCTTAGCAATAATAATAATCACCAATCATTTTCTAGATACTTATAAAACTTTTTACTATAAAGAAACAGAATCAAGTGTGTTTGACATCAACAATTATTATAAATCAGATCCTAAATTAGATAGAATTGAGAGTCTGCAAGGATTATTTTAAAACGATATTGATTCACGGGCAAGCACTATAGCCAGTTGAGCACTAGAGGGCGCTGTTTAGCTGATTCTGTTTTTGACTTTATTGAAGTCTGCTAGATGTTTGTATAATTACAGTAAATATTACCTGACTTTATATCCTCTTCTGGCTGTAGCTCACGTTTTCCAGATAATCCATGTTTGTCATTAAAAGATCTATGATTATCTATTGCATCTAGTAAACAAATTAATAGAAAAGGTTATTTATCTGACTCCAGAGTAACTTGTACTATACAAAGTATCATGACATAATAATTTAACATTTCAATAACTCAACATGCATAGTGTGACGGACTTATAAATGTATGCTACTAATGAGTGATAGAATTATACAAGAAGAAAACAACAACCGCATAAAGGTGCATTGCTTATTTGGGAAAGAACAACATATTGGTACAAGTTTTTGAAATGTAAATACAACATATAATATACAGTATGTGCAGGACGGCAGATGGTTATACCATTTATAAAATGTAACTACAGATTAACTCTTTATTTTCCCAATGAGCACAGTGTAGGCAAACCTCTCTAGAATGCACCTGTGGTCATTAGGTGGGAGGAAACACAATTGGTTAATCTGAAGCTCTTGTTTAATGTAGAGTTACCAGGAATCCATAATATTAGGGATGGCACAATAATCCCCTTGAGAAAATATAAATAATTTGATATTGTGTGTTTATCTTTTTATACTTTGTGTATTTATTTTTCTTTTAG
Source organism: Taudactylus pleione (assembly GCA_031769625.1). NCBI lineage: Eukaryota > Metazoa > Chordata > Amphibia > Anura > Myobatrachidae > Taudactylus > Taudactylus pleione. The sequence continues at coordinate 15,104,753 of JAUIMM010000084.1, read as the reverse complement.
ACTTCACTTTGGTTAATAAAGAACATGGAAGTATGACTATTCTGCAATATATTATTTCTCTGCACATAGAATTGTGACTTGCAGTTGAATAATGAGCACCTGAAATGTGCTTTGGGTGACAATGTTAATGTTCTGTGCACAAGGCAGAGTAAGTGAATTGGAATAAAAAGTGAGAAACAAAATACACTTATGCAGATCTGAAACCACAAAGCTATGGTACTATAGTTCCTATAAAGCTAGCTACATACTATACATTATTAGTCCGATTTGCCAATAATCGGGTGATCAGCCATTTATTGTATAATGTGTATAAATGATCGTTTTAGCATTTCACCAATTGTTAGACGCATTCCTTCCATTATCCGATCAGTTGGTCAAGACCGAAAACCTAATTTCCCGATAACTTGCATTCTCGATAATCGGCCCATATTTCCTATGATTTTCTTGATTACCTCATCATCCTTGTGAGCGTACATATGCAATTCACTGTGAAATTTGCCAGTGTGTAGCACAGATTTAGGGACCGTCATTTTGATGAAAAATCGTCCCAATTAATATTTCCCAATCATTGAAAATCATGTATAATAGATTATTTTCGGCAGTAATCCTATACTGCACTAGAGGATATCCTGGTTAAAGTATACCATGACTGCTGACTGTGTGGGGCTCCCCTATAGGCAAACCCAAATGGACGGTCCTAGGGGCAACTGTGTGAGTGTGTGTGTGTGTTTGTTGGGGTGGGGGGGGGGGTTGTGCCGTGAATTGCATTGTCACTGCATTTTGTAGTTAGAGACAGGGCCATGATGACGTGATTCAGAGCAAATCACGTCACCAAGTTCTGCACTGGCAACTTCACTATAAAAATGGGCAGTAGGGTAGTCCATTAAGGCACACATCATTTATAGTTGATGGTTTAAAGCCATTTGTAGGAAGTCTTTGGTTTGCATGTGCAGAACGTTGCCATACATGCAGAACGTTGCCATACATGCGCATACCTCTGGCATTGGACTTTGGCGCCAATGTGTGTCATCATGTCACCTACATCAATGGCAGAAGAAAAACATTCACAGACCATCGATGGCCAAATGCAATCGCTAGTGGACAGGACAGGAGAAGACTGCCTACTTTCCTCAGATCCCAGGAGAGCTCCTCAATATTCAGGAGTTGTCTGGACATTCTGGGAGAGTAGGCAAGTACTAGGTATAACCAATTTAGTAGAGATGTGCGCGGAAGCTCGTGTTTTGGTTTTGGCAAAACCACCATCAAGTGTTTTGGTTCTTTTCTGTTTTGGTTTTGGATTTCTTTAAAATGAATATGTAATTTGGACCTGTTTACATTCAAACCAAATTCCAAGATTTGGTTTTTATTTACATTCGAGTTCTGAAATTACAGCAGACCCGAGCTGGGACTCAGTTCTACTCGGAACCTAAGAATTCAGGAGAACCAAACCGCTAATATATTTAGCAAAATCCCCACTTACAGTATAGGGGCTGATTCAGAGACACACGCAATGCCAATGTTCAGAAGTGATTTTTTGCTACTGTGAAAATCCTTAATAACTCCTATGGCGCATGCACTACACAGTGTGGGCCTGATTCAGCAGTATGCGCTAGTGCACTGCTAAACGCATATTCCCGATGTTGTAAATCTGCGCAGATGCCAGAACCTATGGGTCACCGCAGCCGGCCGATGGTACGCAGATTATCTGATACTGCATTGGACAACGCAGCTCGTATAAGTAATGCACAGGGGGCGTGATGTCTCCTGCTGTATTACCAAATCTGCAAGGATCACAATTGCCTGAGTGCATACATCATATATCTATAGCCTGAGTGCAGTTTTGCAACTATGATCCTTATAGAATCAGGTTCTGTGTACGCACAAAGGCGCTGTTGTGATTGAGACACGGTATCACAAATGTTTTGGAAAAGTGCTGGCCGGTGACTGGGCTGTGACTGGGAGGTGGCTAAACCAGGGCTCCACAAAACCCAGGGGCAGGTCGCCATGGCGACCAGATTTGGTTGTGTGGCGACCAGATTTTCAGCAACCCCCGGGCCCTGTAGTGCAGACCGCAAGCGCGGTCCACACTACAGAGTCACAAACACACAGCCACCAGCGGCGGCTGTATGTTTGTTATTGCAGCCGATGAGAGTCTGTCAGACTCTCATTGGCTGCTGCGTCGACCACTGAGTGAGCCGGCTGGAGCTCAATCATGAGCTCCGCCTACCAGCTCACCCCGCAGCAGGCTGGGAGAGACGTTATGACGTCTCTCCCATAGTGCAGAGCGGCCAGGAGGAGCGGACAGCGGCGGTCATCGGCAGGAGCATGGATCAGGTAAGTTGCGTTTTCTTTTTTTTTAAGGGGCACTGTGTAGGGGGGGTGGCCGCTACTGGGGACACTGTGTGGGCACTGCATAGTTTGGGTGGCCGCTACTGTGGGGGCACTGCATAGGTGGGGGTGGCCGCTACTGGGGACACTGTATTGAGAGTTCACTACTGGGGCACTGTACAGGGTGGGGCCGCTACTACGGGCAATGCATAGTGGGGACCACTTCTGGGGGCACTGATTAAAGGGGCACTACATAGGGGGACCACTACTGGGGGCACTATATATGGGGACCACTACGGGGCACTGCATAGGGAGGGTGGCCACTACTGGGGGCACTGCATAGGGGGGGTGGCCGCTGCTGGGGACACTGTACGGCGAGTGTGGCCGCTACTGGGGCACCGTATAAGGGGGGGTGTTACTAGGGCACTGTATAGGGGGGCGCTACTAAGTGCAGTGCATAGTGGGGACTACTACTGGGGGCACTGCATAGAGGGACTACTACTGGTGGCACTGCAGAGGGGGGACTACTACTGGGGGCACTGCATAGGGGGAACTACTACTGGGGGCACTGCATAGGGGGGGCTACTACTGGGGGCATTGCAGAGGGGTGCCCAAAGCATATTCTTGCAATTGTGCCCACCACTCTCTAGTTCGGCCACTGCCGGCGGTGGCTTTGCTTGCCCAGGATTTTTTGGCTGCGGAAGGGTGGTATTTCTGGGTGTTGGTTGCCTGGAGAGGCGGGTTAGCTGCTCAATAATGTGGCTGTGGGAGGGTGGTTTACCTGGGGTATCCAGTTAGTGGTGTGTCCATGGGGGTTGGTTGCCTGGGGTGTAGGTGCTCAGTAATGCTGCCCCGGGGGAAGGGGGGGTCTGGCTCCTACACTTTCATCCTGGCTCCTAGGTTTTAGAAAAATTTGTCCAGCCCTGGGCTGGACACAGGCACAAAGATGGTCCATCTTATGGGCATATTATGGGAGTGTTGCAGGGATGTCACTGAACTGTTTTCATACACAGACACTCAAACCCCCTTTCACACTACACCTTGGCCCTGGGAAATTCCCAGGTCGAGCCCGTTAACACTGAACCCGTGTCTGCCTTGGCATTCAGTGTGAGTCATTCAAAAGGGATTTTTTTTTAGCTCACAATAATGAGCTCATGAAAAGTGGGTTCTGGGTGATGGGTGGAGACAGCATTTTTGTAATCATTGCCGACGAGTTACTACTGAGTAGCCCAGAACTCCTGGTTTTCAGCGTTTTTTAGCATGAGACTGATGCAGCTGCTGACACTGTGCTACATTGCACAGTGTAATTTCAGAAGGAGAAGGGTGCCTCATCCTCACTCCAGTGAGCCATGGTGTCAGAAGCAGCCTCTGGCGCCTGCAGATGAGGTCATCTGCAAGCGCCCCAAACAGCCAGTCAAGTATTTTCAGCACAACATGGGTCTAAAAATCCTGGTTGCACCATTCACCCTACAGACGACCAGGGTTGATCCCGGGAATAACCCTGGTACCGAGCAGGGTCGTGGACTGGGCCCGGGCCTGGTCTGTTCACACATACAGTAGCTGAGACCTGGTTCGAGACGCAAGACCCAGCAATTTCCCAAGTTGAAAGGCTATGTCTAAAAGAGGTATTAGTGTAAAAAATATGTGAGGTTTTCATTACTGGCCAAATCTGTAAGATTTCAGCTTCTGGACATTCTGGCCCAAATATAATAGCCTGCGATTTGTGGGAACCAGCATGATTTCATTGAGATAGCCGCTAGATTTAAAGCAGCAATTACTTTAAGGTAAAACCAGGTTGGCTTTACCTTAATCAGCGTCGTAGCTAGACGGCAGTGAGCCCTGTGCAGCACTGCCGCCCCTCTCGCCCCCTCCTCCCACCCCCTGAGCTCTTACCCTAACTTCCGGGAGGAGGGAGGGCGGGACCTTCCGTCGATTTTTCAGTGGCGCGCACCACTGCCGGAGGTCTCTATCTGCAGACCTCCGGCACAGAGAAGTGTGTGGCCGGTGCCGCTGGAGGATGGCGCCCGGTGCACATGACCCCTCAGCCCCCCCTAGTTGCGGCCCTGCCTTAATACTAATTGACGCTTAAAATTTAGCGGCTATCTCACCAAAATCCTGTTGGTACCCGCAAATCGCAGGCTATTATATTTAGGCCTCTATATTGGAATAATAAGAATCTGCTTGCTAGAGGTATTTGTTATAGAGAATCAGTGCATCTTCACCTGAAAAGGGTATTGAGTTCTGGACATCTTCACATGAAAGATGTGATACAGTTCATAGAGCATATTTTATATACTGAAGTAAAGAATAAAGGGGGAGATATATAAAAGCTTGAAAATAGATAAAGTGGAGAGAGATAAAGTACTAACCAAACAGTTAGGAGCTGATTGGTTGGTACTTTATCTCTCTCCACTTTATCTCTCTCCAAGTCTTGACAGATCTACCCCAGTGAGAGCTAAGCCTGAATAAGAACAGAAATTAGAGTGGTTCAGGGTGAATAAGTCACCTCCATGTTAGATTTAGGTAATTTAAATCTTGCTCTTACTTTTGAGTAATTAGAAGTACAGATTAATGGTTAATTTCCCAATCTAGTAATGCACCTTTAAAACTGCATACACACACAACGATTTAGTAAATGAACGATTTTAGCAAACTATTTTCTTTCATTTTTTCAAGGGAAAAATTAACAAAAATCGTTTAATAAAATCGTTCATTTACTAAATGTAATGAGCGATTTTTTTGAACTACAAACGATTTTTACATATTCCCTTACTGAAAATCGTTGAGTTGGTCAGTCTGACTGAACTACAAATTACAAACTACAAATGTGAACGCGCATGAATTAAAATCGTTCATTGTTTTAACTCAGAAAGTGAACGATTTTTTTCAACGATTGAACGATAAACGATATTGTTATCGATAATCGTTCAAAAAATCGTTGTGTGTGTATGCACCTTAAAGAATAAGCTAAATATATTTGTTCTATGTTCTATCCATTTTCAATGGAATTACTGACCATTTTAAGGAAAGTGCACATATTTTATTATGATGTCATCAATTCTATTTAGGTATATTAAGCAATATCATTCTAAACTCATTTAACTTTAGTTCTACATTAAAAGTTGAATTGGCCCTCTCCTAACCTACTTACATTCCCCAGGTGACTCTTCTCTCCCCATTGCATTGGGCATTTCCTTAATCAGTAAAAACTGATCAATACGACCTGAAATAAAGGATGACGGCTATTAGCCAGTCTAACCAAGCTGGCATCTGGTAGTAACAGACCCACATTATGCCACTTTGATCTAGTTAATGAAAATGAGTTTACAGATTCACTGCAGGAGATTCAATTCTATTAGAGAAAAGAGTAAACCAGTTACACAATTAACCCTGATACGGGAAATATGGGTAATTGATAGCTTCATAAACACATGGGGTAATGTACCTATACATTACAGAGAAAACATTATGTTTTGAAGTTGTGCCCATGAAAACGGCTGTATTAACTTGTTTAGCATGTATTTTACATTTAGTTTGTGATTATAAATGTTTAGAATGTTTTATTTTTTCTTGAATGACTGTGGTCTGTGCTAAGGACACCTATATACGGGATGCAGTCAGGAAGCTGACGGCCGAAATGCCATCCGCTGGCTTCCCGACTGTCAAATCCCGGCAAGGTACTAATGACAGGCATTGAAATTTGGATGGGAAACTTAGGTTTAGGCTGTGGGGACAGGGGGATTAGGTTTAGGCACTTAGAGGGGGGTTAGGGTTAGGCACTAGGGGGGGGAGGCTAGGGTTATGCACCCCTAAAGGAGGGTTAGGGTTGGGGGGAGAATAGGGTTAGTTATACTTACCTTTTTAGCTGTCGGGATCTTCACCCCTGCTGGGCTTCCGCTGTCGGTATTACATACTACACTCCTAGATACATGTGTGGAGATATCACCTATTTCTCTCCATAGGCTTCATATTGGCTAGCCTTCTCATATCTGTCCAATGTCGCACTCCTGCATAAACATTGGTACCATCGATGCACATCGAGCAGTCATGCAGCATGTGCAGCAAGTCTGACCAGCTCTCCTCGCAAGTAGAGAGCTTTCATGCGACTAATGCAATAGCAATTGCTAATTTATTCACACCCATGGTATTTAAACAGACACGCCTGCATTCACTTAACTACCCCCCCCTGTAACCTCCCCCAAACGCTGACCACATGACATTCACTTTACGAATGATTCCTATGTGCGTATGTAATCGCAAAGCAATGACAACGCGTGCCCAGTGCGACTTATACGCATGCACAATGGCAAATAATTGCCCGATCTGCATAAAACGCATAATTGCGTCTGCTGCTGAATCAGGCCCTTACATCACAAGAAACGGGAAGGGTAACCTGTAAATGTGTGCCTAGCTGTGTTCCTTGTGTATCTGTCCATGTGAGCTGCTGTAAAGCCAACTGTCTGCTACAAAGTGAAACAGATTCTGCTGCCAAAAAATAGCTTTTGTCACTTACGTGGTCCTAGGAGGTATCCTGCACTGTTCACTGTCCAGCCTCGCTTATCTTTCCCCTAATAAAACAAGGCAATGACATTCACAGTCACAAATCAGTTAGCAAACAAAGTGATAGACACATCCATATTATATCATATTATATTGCACCAACTTAATACTTAGCGCTTTACAATTAGAGAATGTTTATACTGTACATCTCATTGTTTAAGTACAATTATCCAAAATCTCAGGGATTTCATTGTAAGAGTTCATCATGGTTACTTGTATATCCTGTTTATCAATCAATGGTTGGAAATATAATTAAATATATAATTACCGCAAGTAAGTTTACTATACCTATATTAACTTCTGAGGGAGGAATGACATTTGTTTAATTTGTTTTTGTTTAGAAATAGATCCGCTTTACTGCAGTGCTTGGAGCAATATTGAAACCTAGGTGTGATTGCATTACTCATGTTTAGCAATGTGCCCCCATGATTGGGTGATAAATGCATGTTGCATGCAGGAATTCTTTAGGCAAATGCAATTAATACTTCTCATCAGTACATACATTTCAATAAGATTTCCAATAATAAAGAATCAGATACCTTTGACCAATGTGCGACTTGTGCCAATTGCTGCTTGATTATCATCTGATTTTTGTGCATCTGCCTTAGAATAAGTACATACACTTTTTTCTCCCAGCAGCAACAATTATATGTCTAGCATACAACACACCACCTAGATTGTAAACTTAGACTGTGTCATCTTCACATTCTGTTTCATGTCATGATTTGGCGACACCCCCCCCCCAGTACCCGGGCCCCATTCAGCTCTCGGCAGCCCTGGGAATAAGCTTTTGTCTTTTTGTATTACTATGAAAGGAATATAATAATTTATGTTATCTGGAATCCTCATAACCAACCCATCTAACATTGTACTATGGGGCTGCTGTCCTGCCATATTTACCAGCCAGGAAATGGCAATTCAAGATGGCGTTACCCTATAGTAGCCTGTGGGCTACTATTTTGTAAATTCTTCCGGAAAGGGATCCTCTGGATCCCTCTCCATCGCCCCCTGGTGATGCATGTGCAGTGTGCGACGAGGACCTGAACCAGGAAGCAGTAGGATAGCGTTACGCTACCACATTGATTCCAGCTGTTTGCCAGGTTGGGATCGTATCTGAGCCAGTCTCCTGGCAAAAGACAAATAATACATTTGCTGAAATTTAAAAAAAAATTCACATTGTGAATTTCTGAAAAAAAATATCACATCCGCATTAAAAAAATGGGAGAACCATAGGAAGATAAACTGTATCCAGATATGTATCAAGATATGTAAATGCTAAATGTCTCTTTTATGTTTATTTTGTTTGCTTGCTGTTTGGTTTCATCAGTAAAACCCAATGATTGTACAGCACTAAAAAAAATTATAAAAAGTGTAGACGAAAGCAATTGTGCTTAATTCAGATTTTCTATGTATGTGCTGTACTTATTCCTGTTATGCCATATATCTTATTTATTATTCTAAATTGTATTTTAGTTGACTAATAAATCATTATATAATAACCAATAATGAATGACTGTGCAGTTTCAAGATCGTATAATCTTATCATCCAAATACAGTATTTCTAACTGGTTGCATTTTTATTGTGATGCGTTGGATGGACAGCAGAGTCTGTAATAAATGTCTCTTATGATATAAATGAATTAAGTGTATTTATTAAAGGAGCTAGGTTGCATCTGCATAAAACACTTCCATTATGCACAGGAACATTGATCAGATCTGCAGAATATAAAGTAGGTAAAGCCACACAACAGTAAGGTCTGCAGAAGGTTAGTGTGTTATGTTGTGCGTATCAGTATTGCTACATTTAGAAATGTAACTTAAGCTACAAAATGTACTTTTATTCTGCAACTTACAAACATTTTTAACTTTTTAAAAAGAGGTTTGTCTCCTTTATGCCTAAAATCTGTATACATATGTGTCAATTATCAGGTTTTAGACCCGATAATTGTAATTTCTTATCCCCGCTCTTTGTGGCAATAGCAAATAAATAATTGCAGAAATGGTCTTGTAGAAATCCACATCCCCCCCCTCCATTAGAGACTGGTTTAGGAGGATAGATTATTATATGGACATGGAGGACATAGTATCTTTTTCTAAAGATAGACCTACCGACTTTACTGCTATGTGGTCCCCTTGGCTGGTGTTCAAGGGCTCTACGCAATATTCCATGTTTAATGGCTTAAACTCTGCACGCGTATCTGTGTCTTTTTGATCCCTATACAATCTATTTGATATGCTATGATAAATCGCCCCCCTTGATCACCCGTTAATCTGCCGCTCAATTTCCTCTTTCCCCTCTGACTTTCCTTTCCCCGAACTCCCCTCTATATTGTTTATTATTTATTTTTTATTGTTTATTTTATTTTATTGTATATTTTTTATGTGATTTATCTATATTATATTATGATTCTGACTGTATACTATTCGAGATGGAAATATCACCTGTCAACATTTGTATTGACATGTTTTTGTTTTTTTTCTTCTGCTGTATTCCATCTAAAATGTCTGATCCTTTTTCAATAAAAACAATTTGCATAAAAAAAACATTAGCAGGAATGTACCTGTATCACAAAACACACACAGGTACAGGGGCTCTGAAAGGAGCACATCCCTGCAATGCAGAGCCATAACTAAGGTTTGGTGCCCAGGGCAAAAGGAAAAACAGCGCCCCATCCCCTCAAAAAAGCAAAAAAAATCTTATAAAAGCATGATAGAAATATTATATAGATATATAAACTCACTCAGGATCAAGAGATGATGCACTGGTAGCACTGCAGGCAAGCAAGGGCACACTGGTGGGCACTGGGCAGAGCACTCCTCCTGAGACACACTCACACACTCCGCGGTGCTACTCACAGTCACAGTCCACAGGTGACGCCAGAGTCTGGCATGTTTGTCATGCCGCCACATACCTGTCTGTCAGCCCAGCTCTGGCGCAGACCACTAGAACAGAGCAGGGTTTCATGCAGGACTTGGAGCTGGCAGTGGCAGGCAGGCAGAACAGCAGCCATCAGTAATCTGGCTGCTGCTATATGACGCTGCCACCGGCCCTCCCTCCGGTTCCCACCCACCCAATAAAGTGTCCTCCCTGCAGCTACTTCAAACAATTGCAGGCCCTGGCTCACCAGCCCCGTCCTTACTCCCATTAGCCAGTCGGTGCCTACCTTCTCGCCTCCTCAATGACCCTTTCACATCACATGGCGGCAGCCAGCGGTCTACTGCCAATGGGAGGTGGGAAGTTATTTTATAATGGGGGCCTATGGACATAGAGTGGTGCGAGAAAACCTCTAGGTATTTTTTTTTTTTAAATAATATTTAAAAAAATATTTTTTAAACTATGTTAAAAAAATTAAACAACAATTTCTGATTGGTTTTTCCAGGAAAAAAAATGTCAGTTAAGTGGCTAAGGATTATCAGATCTCTCGATATTTACCATGTACAAGCCACTGCAATGCAACTGATTGTTTTTAAAACTATTGAGATTCTTTACTCATTATAAAAGTTGCCTGACAATCTTTTTGAAGCTATCACTATATCAACTACCGTTTTATGAACAAATGTAATTTTATTTATTTTTGTATACATACTATGATGTCATAGATTGTTTACTGCTTATAGTTCTTTTCTACTATGTACATTTATTTGACTGCACATAATACATATTTATTAAAGTACGTCAGTATCATCAGAGCAATATATTGAGCTTTGTAATATGCATTTACACTATTTATTATTATTTGGAAAAAGAGTCATGATAATGCTTTATTTTTATTATCCTATATTTTTATTCTTATCTATATATCTTGGATCCCTGCTCCCCTTAAACTCCAATATTACACCAAGGAAAATTCTACTATATCTATTTGAATTATTCTTTATTAATACCATTTGCTTTCTTCTTTTTTAGGTGACAAGTTAAATAAAACAGCCAAATGATTCTGTTCATACCACTTTGGGTAATCCAGGTGCCTGTGGAGATGGAATTCTAGCAAATAATCTTTGTATTTCCTATTATAGATTTACAACACTAAGACAAAGGAATTTTTTTGACAAAATTAGTATTCATGCCACTTGAAATTTTGAGGTCAATCCATTGGTCTTTACTGTAATCAGGTTTCATCAACCCAAATATATCAATATATATCTGCAACGTAACTAAAAAGTGAGTACTCCCTCTAATCAATCTCTGGAATATAACTTTAAACATACATGTACCCTCTGGCTTCAGTTGTTGTATCTAGCTCACAATATTTATATTAAATACAAGTTATTCAATAATTATTTATTCAATTATTCGTAGTTCTACAATTTATTAATGTAATTCAAAACATTTTTGCTTTTAGAGCTAATTAGCTTTTGAATATCTAGTGAACATGATATAACACATATATTAGTCCTTCCTTATATGATATAATTGTGGTAAACTTTGTATTAGAATGTATACTTACTGTTAAAACTAGTCCAAATGACTGTGAGATAGTGGCACACAGTATTACAGATACCAACAGGAGACATGTGCACTTTTCCATCTGCCGCAAAAAAAATAATAGTGAACAAAAAAATAATGTCTGTTGTACATTAAAATACTGTTTAAAAATATTTTTGTATACTTTATAAGATAAGCAGCTTATTCAGTCAGGACACGTTAAATGTAATCAATAGATACCAATATTAAAGCATTCAAATCCATTTTAACCGATTCTGATCAATTTAAAATCAATGAAAATTGATCAATATCGATGTTGTGTTTCTGGGGCTAAATCACACATTTACTAACAGACAATTTTTATTCAGTTTTTTAAGTGTTATTAAATGTGTGATTTAGCCCTATAAACACAACATCAATGTTGATTGATTTTGATTGATTTTCATAGTTTTTCAATTGAATAAAATCGACCTTAAGTTAATAAACCACAAAATTTTGTGTGATCACAGAATGACTAAATACGAAGTAAAAATGAGATTAATTGAGCATGTAGATTCCAATAATGGAAAATGATAACTGGGTTTCTCTTGGTATCAAAGAGTAAATAATACGTATGGCAAACAGTGTAACTGCATGTCTGGAGAATGCTGCCAGATTGTAACTCATCCCAATCCCATACAGAATGTTCTCCATGTTCCTGACACAGAGGCTGTGCAGCATTTCTAGTTCACCACTCATCTCAGCACAATGAGCTTGTATATGGAATGCAGATACAGAGGTAAGCAGAGTTCTTCATCAGCAACCAAACAAGGAGAGTGTACAAAATAAATCATATTTTCATCCAGATCCTGTAATGCCTTACTTGGTGACTCTCCTGGAATATCTGAGACTCCCAAATTGTGGGATACTGTCCTGGATTTCCAGGAGAATAGATAAGTTTCCTAGAGAAGTGGGCAGTCTTCAAGCTTAGTGACGCAATTTGCATTGTATTACATCATCATGGTGACACAATGTTGCACATTTCATTGGTTGCTCTCTATGGGCCTGCTTCAGATGTGGACGCTAATGCAATTGCAGCTGGCATCCCGTACACATATGCTGTGCAAAAATATGCTATTGAGATGCCCACTGGCAGCTTCGCAGATCCAAGCAAGTGCGTACAGTCACGTAGCGGTGGTCACAGATCCTTCACTAAGCTACCATCTGAGTAATGGTGGTGGGAACTGAGACATTGGAACCATATGTTCTGCCAAACGGGATGGCAGATGTAGGTAGATACATGCCCCAAAAGCGGTCACGACATACCCACGTTTTGCCACCACTCCCTGTTACTTCCCACAAAATGGCCTCCGTCTGTCAATCACTAGCGAATTAATCCTCACTACAATGAACATCTGGTAATGTATGGGAGCCAATGACAATTAACCATTTGCTCACAAACACTGGAAAATAGCCAAAAATGGTTCAGACAAATTGGTTAAAACACATAAATGTAACCAATTTGAACAATTGTTTTTTGTCTGTTTTCTAGTGTTTAAGATCATATGATCGATTGTCATTTGCTCCCATACATTACCAGGTTTTCTTTCCAACCAGCCAGATTGGACAGATATCTGACAGATAATTGTATAGTGTATGCCCAGCGTTAGTCGCAATCCGATGTGACAAAGCCGCTTAATGAGACTACACTGATTTGATATGCGACACGTGTACATCTGTGTGCAAATGAGTATGAATCTGTGTACTACGAAGCAAGGACCGCGGCTTTTTTTCACGCCAAGTTCTGCTCTGCTTCATCTGCTATGTTCTACATATTTATAACTGATTCCTGTGCGGTTAAAGTCGCAGGCCAGCATCTCTGTTACAGTGGTGTTACACTGCGTCTGCCTTGTGTATAAGAGGCAAAGCCTGGCTCACTCACGCCGCATGGTATTGAGGCTAGGTGTATGAGGACACATCCGTATTTCCCCTGCATGCACAATATATCTCATTGCAACATGGTTTGTCCAGGTGTATCTGCACCCCTTTAGCTGAATTTGCTCCTAATTCTAAGGGGTATATTTACTAAAGGTCAATTTTAAAATGATTTAAACCGATCTAAATTGATGTTGTGTTTCTGTGGCTAAATCACACATTTTCTAACACTTTAAAATGGACCTTTAGTAAGTATACCCCTAAATGTGGCCCTTAATGCCAGCCTTGCAAAGTATATTATATATTGCTAATTCACAGACGATCTCAATAAATGTAATAAACTTATGTAACAATATCTGTATTAAAGGAGACTTCTTCATAACTTCAATAATCATTATTACCCCTTGTTTATAGCATAAGAACTATCATATATTCTACGGTCATTTATAAGTATATTAGCAATCACTGAAAGCTTCATGGCCTATCTGAAATCACTCTACCTACGGTCTCCTTCCTGGTGACGTAATATCCTTATGTGTACAGTACTAAACACTTTTCCATGAATACTATATACAGTAAGTAACTACTATGATTACCTTCCCTATATGTAACATAGGGCAGGCAATGTGCTGCAATATATTGTGGCATTCTTTCCATCGCTGATAATAAAGGTGATATTTTTCCTACCGATCATGATTCTCCTTCCCTTATAATAAGTTGAAGTGTCTCTCAATCTGAAGTAAAACATTTTATAAATTCTTATGCCATGCAACTTGATTTTTGTCTTTGTACTGTATCCAGACATAATAAACCATTATAACTGTAGCACAGAGGTCTGGAAAATCTCTCTCTATATGTTTTCCCATATGAATTCCATTTTTGCATTTAACAAGTGCTGTAAGTGTCAGTCTCTGTCTGATTACTCCTCTTCTATTCAGTTTCTATACTAGAGCACACAAGTGTCACACAAGTTTAGTATAGAGTATATATTTTAGTATATCTTAATTATGGTATTAGATATGATATAGATATTATGCAAAATGCTATGCATAGTATAGGATTAGCCAGTATGTAGACTTGCCTGTTCTTCAGTGGATCGGCTTTTGCATATAAATTGAAAATCACTATTTTCACTTTAAGTCACTGACACATTTTTGCTATTAATGTATAGGTACAATAAAATGTATTCTCTCTCTCTCTCTCTATAAATATATATAAAATAAAATGTATAAACTTTTATAATGTACACAGCATGTCACACAATGCAGTCCTCCTGTAAAGATACAACCACAGATAATACATTGTCTGTGCTATGCTGAATACAGTAGGTCTGCGCTCTGTAAATAATGATGCTTAGCAAATTCTAGCATAGAGATAATCAGCGAAAAACATTTGCAAATAAAAATACATAATCTCATGCATAAAAAACAAGTGAAAAGGCAAAAGGAGAATGATAAAATCCTGCTAGTGATGCAGGGTGATTGGAGAAATACAGCTGAATGAACTAAAGTGCAACAGGATTAATGAAGTTAAAAAGAAGAAAAACATCCGAACATACATTTTAAAGAAAAGAAACACTCAATCTATAGAAAATGAAGGAAAATAATGGACAGCGAAGGAAAGAAAGTGAAAAGGAAGGAGGGAAGGGAGACCCAAACCTTTATCTGACTTGGGGAGCTGTGCTTGTAGTCTCTCTCTCTTGTCTCTTGCAGAACAGTGCTACAGGTGCTCCCAGCTAGCATATAGTAGTACTATGAAGACTGCTCCAAAAACACAGCAAGAGTCTCACTGCATTGCAGGATATGCAGGTCTCCCCAGTGCGTTATGTTAAGCAGCTGGAAGGAGTCTATATTTATGGTCAGCATCAGGTACATATGGACTTGTCTCCCTCCCGAAGATGCATGTGACGGTCTCAGACGTCACTGGATCATTTCCACTCTACAAGTCACTACATTAAGGCAGGGCAAAAATTACAGCAATTCAATTAAAGGTACTTTGAAGCAATATGAAGGCAAAAGACAGATAACAGCCCTAGTAATTATCTGTGATTATGGCATGGGTGGACAGTTTGTACCAGCCCAAGATGCTCCATCCTACTTGGCTCTTCTTCTTTGGGCACTTTATTCAGAACGTAATGAATGTGAAAATTATAATATTTTTAGATTGCTGCTGGTTATGGAAAGTTAAATATGTTTACGGCAGACGAGTATAAGAAAAATGATAAAGAATTCCATTTATGAATGATGTGAGCAGCTTGCCATGAATATTAAATAGGTTTTAAGAGGTGCTGGGGTTTTTTCAATGCAGCTCAAAAGTTGTATAAATGCTTACACACAGAATGGCATCACACTGGACAATAAAGATTGATGTAGGCGATATTTAATAATAAGTATTAAAATAAAGTAACTAAAATGTCAATAAAGATTTTTTCTTGTAGGTTTTATGATCAAATGTATGTCTGAACATTAAAATAAATTTTATAAATTTAATTTAATAAATGTAATAAATGCACAATATGTATTTAAATATGTCATGATAAATTAAGGGATGCAATCTTCTGGTGATGGAATCAATTATGTCATTATTTTTCTTGGATTTTAGTTACTGTGGTATTCGTGTAATTATTGGTTTTATATTTGTTATTTAACTTAATAACCAAATACGTGCATGAGGGATATTCATTTAACTTCCATCCAATGGAGTTAACTGATGTAATGGTCATCCTGCAAATAACATTTTGCTTATTAAAAGTGGTCAGTGTATTTCCTAGAAACGCAGGATGTGGGTGTAAGCCATTATCATTATGTACTTATACGAAATTACATGTTTCTTAAGTAGGAAACTAAGAAATATAGATATACATGGAAACGGATGGGGGTACAGAGGTCATCAGTCGCAAAAACATATTGATTTACAAATAGTTGGCTGAAATCTGTTTCTAGCAGTACATTGAGGAGCTTACCACCAGAATAGACTGTATCATATTGATACTTGCACAGCTTGTTCTAACATGTGTCTTACCAGTGTAACCTGTCTGACTACTGATGTAATAAAATGACAACGTCCATGTAGCATGACATGAAACTGGACCTGTCACCTACTGTACACTAGGTGGAGGCAGCCATTTTGTGTGCTTACTAATATTCATGAGAAGGTGACCATTATACTGGATCATCTCACAAAACAGGTTGTCTCACTGTGTTCTCTACTGAAATATTTTTGTTATTAACCAAATTCAGAGTAACACAATAGTCAGGTCTCACCATTGCCGGACTCTAACATAACTGCCTACAAGGTGAAGCTGTCAGCCTGAAAGCAGCAGATATTTGTATCAATCTATTTGCTGTCGACACTGAAAGACCCCATCTAGGAAATGTAGTAAGGTAAGACCAACTACACTGTACATGCATTATCGGGCTACCATTACCAATAGAACATATTTATTAATTACTCTTTAAAGAGCATAAACAATACATTTCTAATTGTAATTTCATGACTGTTCTACAATATACCCTACCAGATCCTGATGCACATATATGCAAATTAATTGGGACCAGAGAACTTTAAAAAAAAATATATAATTAGGTTCATAGGCATGGGGGGTGGGGGGGTGGGGGGGTCCGGTTCCCTTGAAACCCCCCTCCCCAGCCCACACCATGACCACGATAGAAATAGTTATATGTCATTTTACTAGTGCTGCATGTTCTTCTCAGTATCACAAATTAAATAATTAGCACCACCTGTGGATCTTTTAACATACACCTGTGCACCAACTAGGAGATCTGGAAAACATGCACTGTTAAGGGTGCACTACCATCAATAGGGTTAATTATTAATACCATATAATAATACACTATCCAGTGCATGACGAGACCAATATGTACATATAAGTCCATGGCAGTGTTAGGTCTTCTGCTGCTCCCCCAGACTTGCTCCAGTGCTCTGGAATGGAGGCCACATCTGAAATAAAAACATTCAGCTCAGACAGGATGTCCCTACTGCCGTATTTAATGGCTTACTGTGATCGCTGGTCCTGTATATGCTGGTATTATGACACACAATACACTATGTATAACACATTAAAGCTGGTTAAGTGCTAATTATGCCCCCCCTCACACACACACACCCATTCATTTGCGAGGTCATTACTGGAAGAGATATGTTTTTGGGATGCCTTTATACTTAATTGTAGCATTTTATGTTTATTGTTATTTTATTGAGATGATTGAAATTGTTTCTTACATTTTTTACATATTGGCCAAATTTCTAAATATATATGAAAAAAATATGGGAATAAGCAGTAAGCACAGAACGGAACTGGAATGTATGTTGGTGAGTTGCACTTCCAGTATGAATGGTGATGACTAAGGGCCTGTACTTCCATTGCAACTGGTGAAACTATACTTCACCATTAGTAATTTCAAGGAAAACGGTTGGTTTCAAGAGCGCAACAACATTTCTTAGAGGAACGCATTATGTGGTGGGTAGGGGCTGTAAATGTTGTACTGACTTACTGGACTGCCTCCAGGAAGGCATCATCGCTGGCCTAAGTTCATCCAAAGTGAAGTAGCAATTGCAACAAAGTATTGATCCAACACACCAGCTTCTGCGTTACACCTTCCCAGAATGCAGTGATTTACCAAGTACACACTGAAGACTACCAAGACTCTGCTTGCTTTAGGTAAGCACTGCATGCAGGATACAAAAAGGTTTTGCATACTTTTTACTCTGATCACTAGTTTCATTCAGTATACTTGTGGGTATATTTATCAAAGTTTGCATTTGGTATTATGTTCGATTTTCATACGATTTTGCATTTAGTAAATCTCCAAATGCAAATAGAATGGAAAATCACACAAAACTCTAAATTGAACTTTGATGAGTATACCCCTTGCTCTGAATATCAAACAGACCTACATTGCACAAAGCACCTTTAGATTACTTTGCCTAAGCCTGCAGACTTGCCATTCTTTTTTTATGTTGTTTTTAGCTGGGGGGTTTTTTCCACAAATTTTCAGGATGTCCTTTCCTGTCATGTATGTTCAGTTTGAACAGATTTATTCATTCATATGTTTTATATTTTATGCTTGTGTACTGAACCACAGCTTGTTAACGTTTTTCTGTTATTACATTGTAATACCATGCATATTTATCTAAAAGGATTGAATACCACCAATTACATACCAATAAAGTTTAAAACAAAAAAAGCGAAAACAAAACACAAAAAACAAAAACAAGGAAAATAATAATAAATAATAAAATTAAATAAAATAAATAAGTAAAATAAATAAAATACAGCTCCGGGTTCAACAAAAGCAAGCAAAGGAGAAGCAACTCCACCCTATTAAATTGAAGGGCCAGTCAAATTATGGACCCCGAGGGTACCGCCTACCAACAAGAGGCTTAGGAAGGGTGTGCTGCAATTATATTATTAAAGGTGTTCAAGTCCTTGAAATCCAGCCAATGAAACCATGTTTTCCTAAAAGCTGTGTAGTTGTCTTCTGTAGAAGACAAAATATCTTCCATTTCCATGTAGAAGTCAATTCTATTGAACCAGTCTCTAACCATTGGAGGAGAGGAGGAGCACCACTTTACCGGGATAACTGACTTAGCTGCATTATTTCAATGGCACAATAGGGACTTCTTATATCTCGAGATGGGGTGGGGGATAGGTGAAACAGCCAAAACAACATCAGATGGAACCGGATCCCCAATTATAATTGCAGAGAGTTTAAGGACTTCTGACCAAACGGACGGAGGTGAGAGCATTACCACCATATGTGGAACAGATTGCCAGGGGCATTTAAGCACCGCCAGCATGTTTTCGGCATGCCTAATCCCATTTTTGAAAGGACATCTGGAGACCTATACCAGCGGGATATCAACTTGTATTGGGTCTCCCGAACACCAACACTAGGAGAGCAAGCATGTGCCAAACAAAATATTTTAACCCAGTTGGCCTCCCCCACCTCAGCGCACAACTCCAAATCCCATGTTTTAGTAAAGTGTGGAAGACGGATACTCGCATCATCCGAGAGAAAGTTATAAATTAGAGAAATAGTATGAGTAGGGGGCAAGGGACCGGCACAAAGGAGTTCAAAAGGTGTTAAGACTGTATGGAGGGTGCCGGAAGGGCCAAGAGAGAGAAGGAAGTGGTGAACTTGGAGGTATCGCCAGAATTCCCCTTGAGGGAAGGTCCAATTACCTTGTATGTTGGCAAAGGATGCCACTTTATCCTCACTCACCAGCTGTCCAATTTGAAAAAGACCTCTGTCTAACCAACTAAAAGCTCTGAGGTCCAATCCAGGAGGAAATGTAACATTTGACAAGAGAGACAAATACGGGGAAGTCCGAGAAGAGATGGAGGGGTTCTTTCGGATAGACTTCCAACAGGACAATGTAGGGTGGGATGAACTGGGGTGTATCGGACAGCACGGAGCTATTAAAATAGGGACAGCAGTGACTGCATTTCAATCTGCACCCATTGCTTTTGTATATCAGTTTTCCACAATTCCAGGATTCTACTGAGGAGACATGAGTGATAATAACCCTGAATATTAGGGAGCCGGAGGCCCCCTCTATGTGTTGTCCTGTACATCAGGTCTAATTTCAGGCGTGGTCTCTTACCTCCCCACACAAAATCTCTAAAGAGGGCCTGAATATCCAAAAACCATCACTGGGGAATCTTGATGGGTAGAGTTTGTAGAAGATACAGAATCTTGGGGAGAGAATTCATTTTCAGTATACCTAACCTCCCAAACCATGAAAAGGGATGAAGCCTCCAAGAGTGTAGATCCGAATGTATTTTAGCTAAAAAGCTTTAAAAATTAGCTTTAAACAAGTGACCTAAGTCTCTGGTAATGACTACTCCAAGGTATTTTAATTGGGAAGCATGGCAAGCAAAAGGAAAAGCAGTTTTGAGTTCTGCTAACATCAGCCGTGGCTCGGATCCCGTCGGATCCCCCTCCTCACTCATCATTTTTTTTAGGAAACACATTTTTTATTAAATTTACCAACAAATCAATCCTTTCTTTCCCTGCCTTCCACACTCTACATCCCTCGGGTCACTGATCTAGTTCTTCATTAATGAAAAGTTGCTGCCACTCTGTTTCCTAGATGTGCCATGTTGGAAGTTGAACTGCCACAGCCACTGAAATCTTCTACATGCGGTTGATGTATGTAAAAAATGTCCAGAGTTTATTATGGCCACAGACAGCATCAACTCATTGCACCTTTTATTTAAAAAAAAATAAATTTTAAACCACCAAAGAGCTCAACTGGGGCAAGGACCAATGTGAATGAGTAAATATTCTTTGTAATTGTCTCCTCTCCTCTCTCATAAATTTGCTTCGGAATAAAAAAATGACCCTTCCTTTCCCTGCCTTCAACTACATACATATTCCATCTCTCTTGGGCCCTGATCTAGTTCTTGATTAATGAAAACATTCTTGGGTTCTTTCTATGGGATTTATTAAACTGCCATCCTGTCTGCCAATGCAGTGCTATTCTGTTTCCTAGGTGTGCCATGTTTGGAAGTTGAACTACAAAAGCCACTGAAATCTTCTATATGCGGTTGATGAATGCCAAAAATGTCCAGAAATTTTTATGGCAACAGACAACATCTCCTGCATGCACCTTTGATTTTTTTTTTAAAAAATTGGGACTACCAAAGAGCTCAACTGGGGCAAGGACTGATGTGAATGAGTAATGTTCTTAATATATAAATAACAAATGTCCTGACTGACTGATTCATCAACACCCAGCCCAAACCACTGGACCTAGAAACATGAAATTCAGGGAATATATGCCTGCCATGACATAGACACCCATTAAGAAGGCATTTTTTGAAATTCAACTCCTAAAGGGTTGAAAAGGGCTAAAATGTTTCCTCCCTCTGTGCAATGTCCTGCCCAAACCTCTTGACCTAGAAACATGAAATTCTAGGAGTATATTCCTTCCATGACATAAGCACCCACTAAGCAGACATTTTTCGAAATTCGACCCCTTAAGGGGTGAAATGTGGTAAAATATTTTCTCTCACCCAAGGTGATTGGGTGACAAAGCAACATGTCCCAAGTGCTGTGGGACTGTAAGCACATTGTCTGGTTCGAGTGGCGGCTTTGGTCCCGTCGTCCAGAAGGGAGGCGCCCAGCATAGACATAATCACTCTACTCCCGTCGCCCGGGCAATCGCTACAGTATAAATTAACAAATGTGTAAAACAAAATACATAATATAGCATAAGAATAAACAAATGATGTTTACCACACAATTTATAAAAAGAGGTAGAGCTTATCAAAAGCCACAGCAACATCCCTGTTCAGATGTGCACTCATAATGTTACAAGCACAATGCATATCATAAAGCAACAACCATGTACTACAGCACATTGTTATCAGTTTATATATCAAAAATACAACATGTAATAAATGTAATGATCGTTATATCAATTTATATAGCAGAATAGAAATAGCCATACCAAAATAGCCTTACCATGGTACCAGAAAAACATTACTAAAACTCTTATCCTAGACAAAGCAATGTAGTCACAAATTTTTATTTAGTCCTTTAAGCACTAGTGTATCTAATCTGTATATCCAATGTGACTCACATTGTAGCAGTTTTAATGCTCTATTTACCACTCCGGATGTTTTGGGGATGTGGTCAATGATGTGGTCAATGATAATATATCTGATAGTAGACAAATTATGTCCAGCTCGTAAAAAGTGTCGGGCTACCGGCTGATCACTAACCCCACTTTTAATTGTATCCCGAATGGCCGAATGATGCATAGCCATACGTTCTCTTAGGGTCCTTTCGGTTTTCCCTACATATGACAGCCCACAAGGGCATGTAATAAGATAAACAATATAGTGGGTAGTGCAGGTAACCCTATGGCAAATATAAACTCTCTTCCCACTCAAAGGATGACATAAACTATTTCCTACTGTTAGGTAGCGACAAGTTAGACAATTTCTACACTTGAAGCATCCATTTTTGATCTTAAAAAATGTGTGGAGGGTGATTCATCCCATCCAGTGATGTCAGTTTTCAGCACCCATTCTCTCACATTACGGCCTCGTATGTAGCATGGCATGATTCTTTTGTTACTTCATTTCAAGTAAGTATCAGATGCAACAATCGGCCAGAATTTCTTAGCAGATTGTCTACAAGTTTTAAAGTGGCTTACCCATGGCATCCTGGTCTCATTACTCTTATGTTATTATTACTTGTACATAGAAGTTGATAGCGTGAAATACAAAGTGCTTTTCTCTTGCCGGTTTAGGATGGAAACTCATACAATGTAAAATTGTGTTTCGATCTTTCGGCTTGTTATATACAGCCATAGTTATTCTACCATTATTCAAGCTCACCTGTACATCCAAAAACTTAGCAATATTGTACATTTATCCCAACAATACGTGAACTTTATGGGACTGTCCGAAGAATTATGTTTCTTCATGAAGGCAACAAATAGGTCACTCAACCCTGTCCAAATAAGGGATATGTCATCTATGTACCTGGCATAAATAAAATGATGCCAGATATACAGAAAAAAATATCTTGTTCAGCCAAAAACATGTATGCATTGGTGTACGATGGGGCCACATTGGACCCCAATGCACAGCCAACGAGTTGCAGGTAAATTTTACCACCAAAAAGGAAGAAATTCTTGGTCAGAATCATCTCCAATAAATCCTGTAATAAACCAACACTAGGTCCTTCATAGACATCACTTTCAGTTATTAATTTATTCACAACTGTAAGGCCTTCAGCATTCAGCATGACCAAGTATAAACTGCTTATGTCTATACTACACAAAATGCTGTCCACTGGAATCTCAACTAAGCCATTTAACATATTTAAGATGTTGTGTCTAACAAAAAATTGGGATATGATATGCTCTACCTTTTTTATATGTTATGTAGTAAACATCATTTGCTTAGTCTTATGCTGTATTATGTATTTGTGTTTTATACATTTGTTTATTTGTTGCCCAGGCGACGGGAGTAGAGTGATGATGTCTATGTTGGGCGCCTCCCTTCCAGACGCCGGGATGCGCTCATACACGTGGTGTTTGGTGGTGGTATAAGTAAGTGTATTTTATTGCATTTTTTGTACCCTGATGGAGCAATAAATGGACTTTGAAACATCGGTAACTTACATTGATTAATGTGAGTTCATTTACTCGAGTGCCGCTGTCCAGGCTGCGTATATATATATATATATATATATACGCTGGAATAATGAAATAGGTGTAAGCGGTGCAATTAACTCATATAAGTATGTGTTTGACTTCTGTAAGAAGTGACAATAGTGATGAATGAAAAAGGTGCAAGAAAGTAACAGACTCCCTCTTAAAGGTGGCGGCTCTGTTCTTCCAAACGATGGTATATTCACAAAACCATCAAAGAATATTCGTACAAGGGTGAAGAAAGTAGCACCTTCAGTACAATGTCTAATTGAAAAAACCTTTCTGTGATACAAACAAATCAAAACTTTTGCGGTTAGTTCTGTGGATTTCCAGACGTCCTCATAGACACATCTGAGGGATCTCCATACGATATCCCACGATATAGCAATATAATGAAAAAACCATAAACATAGTGTGGTACTGATATATGTCTCTGCGTATGTGCTCTCATGCAGAAAAAAGTACAATAAACAACACAAGTGAACCAAAAATAAATTCACCAATAATGTATGAAAAAGGTACAAATGATAAAAGCACTCCACTCGTGCTTAGAATATACTCACAACACCTATTAGGAGACCCAGAGTGCTATTCTCGTACCTGAGATATTCACTCAGGATCAGGTACTTATAAACCTCTGCGACTGGTCACGTCATATGGTGGATGTTCATACATACAGTGGCGGATTTACCACAAGGTAATACAGGCGACCGCCTAGGGCCCGGTGGTCCCAGGGGCCCCGCCTGCCAAACGCCGCTGGCAAGTACAGCTGAAAACACCGGCCGCTGGAACTGCACTGACCGGGCGGGGGAAGGACATACTAGTTATTCCCATAGACAGAAGCAATATATGGCTGCCGGGGGGGGGGGAAGTGGTGGAACAGGAGGGGATCTAGCTGCTTCTCAGTACCCCGTACTGTGCGCATACCGTGCCTCCTGACCTCTCTTCTGTTGGCCGGGTGCTCACTTCCTTCCTGGGCCAGAGGAGAAGATAAGGTACCAATGAAACTGCAGTCTGCTGAGTCTGACCACGCCCCCTGGGATTACTGTGACATGTGAGGATCCTAGCAGCTGCCTTGTTATGTAGTTGCACTACAGTCAGTGCACTTCCTGGACACCTCTGCTTCACCTCCTCCCCGTGCTACTATCAATTAATAGGTAGGTACAGTGTTTGTTTACCCCTTTCCCAGTGTGTATGATCCCATCACCCACTGTCTCTCTCCAACCCTGTTTATAGGTAATATATCTGTGACTTTGTTGGTGTTCCAGTGCTGTCCCCTAACTGTCCCTCTGTTTCCCCATCTGTCTTTGTTTCCACCCCCCCATTATATAATGTGATAGATATATATATATATATATATATATATATATATAATGTATATGTGTGTGTATGTATTATATATATATGTCTGTGTTTATATGTGTGTATATATACATATATATATATGCATCTGTGTGTGTATACATAATATAAATACACACACACATAGATATATATATATATATATATATATATATATATATATATATATATCAAAGAGCTCAGCACTCAAGATCCTGCAGTATAAATAAAGAAGTAAATGAAAATTATATATATATATATATATAAATAAAATGTACTTATATATTTATACTGCAGGATCTTGAGTGCTGAGCTCTTTGAGATATATATATATATATATATATACATACTGTACAGACACCTACATATATATATATATTATGTATACACACACAGATGCATATATCTGTATATATAAGACGACAATCACAGCAGCATATAACTTAGCAACTTTCAGTGCCTAATATGTGTGGCACTTACGTCACGACAAGGCAGAATACAAGTGTCTTACCTTATATAGGCACATAAACACCATATATATCATTTTTATTTGGTAATTTATAATATTTTTACTATTTTTTTAACAATTTTTAACGTCTTATATATTTATTTTTTGTAGAACCTGCTGGATGCTCTAGTCAAGGCTTTTAGTTTAAATTTGTGCAAATGTGATCATCAGAGCCAGGCTACCCATGCGCAGAAGGGACTATACATGGCGGTAAAATCTATAGAGTTAAGGAGCGTACACACTAGACGATATGCTCCCTGAGTAATATCGTCTAGTGTGTCCCTGGCAGGGTGTGCTCAATGTCGTTCATGACAATGAGCACACCCGCTGAACGATATCATTAACAATATCGTTCAGCGCCGGGCTCTCTACCCCATTCCCCAACATGCAGCAACCTGACAACATCGTCAGGTTGGCCTGCATGTTTGCCGGATGAATGTTAATGACGAACGACCCGTGGGAACACGCATCGTTAGTCGTTCGTTGTTATCGTTCATAGTTTTGGTGTGAAAAATGGACGATATTGTGAACGACTGAACAATAATGATATCGTTATCGTTCAGTCATCCACTTTATCGCCCAGTGTGTACGCACCATAAGTCGCTTATTACTAGCCAATAGCGTCAGGGAGCTGAGCATCGCTCAGCTGTCCTGGCTTTATTTATATGTTAAATTGAATTAATAGAATATTTTCTGTCTCTGCAATATGCATCAGCAGAAAATCTTAATACTGTCTCAAACAGTAGATATACCCATAAGGTAGAGTGGAAGCGGATGGAGAAGGTGGGGGGCCCAAACTTGCACTGTGCCTAGGGCCCTTTGGGGCCTAAATCCGGCTCTGCATACATAGGAGAGGATATAAGAAAATACAAAGCCTCCAATCATGTGGTATAATAATAAACACATGCTTTAATAATATACAATAAAGACTCGTACAAAAATAAGAACAATAAACAGCCTATCTGTCCAGTAGCTTAGAGTTGACCGTAGGAGGTACTAACCAACGCATTTCATCCCTCTATACTGTTTGGGGACTTCTTCAGGCCCTTGAGCATTTTCAGCCTATACAATGATCCCAGCACATGGTCAAAAACATATGTGCAGGATTTTTACAGTCAATTTAGTATACACAAATTTATATTTTAAGAGCCATAATGAAATACAATGTAGCCTGTATCTGATAACAACAGATGTGTCCACGTACACCTATTATCAAATTGTGCAAAATAGCACTGTTTAGCAGCCGCAGGCATTGCAACTTAGCCGTCTGAAAACACTAATCCTAAGTACCTAGTTAGTAACTAAATTAACTAAGATGCAAAATTGAGTAAAAAGTAGACAATGGAGGAAACTAGAGATGTGCGCTGACCCCCGTGTTTTGGTTTTGGATCTGGATCTCCCCTGGTTTTGGATCTAGATTGGTTTTGCCAAAACCTCACCTCTGTGTTTTGTTTTTCGGTTTTGGTTTTGGATCTGGATTTTTTCTTAAAAAATCATAAAAACAGCTAAAATCACATAAAATAGGCCTATTTTTGTTCCTACAGTATTATTAACCTCAATAAAATTTATCTCCACTCGTTTCCAGTCAATTTTGACCACCTCACAGCTCACTATATTGTTTTCATCCAGTTTTGGCCCAAAATTTGCACCAAGCTAGCTGACTGACCAAGCTAAGCAGCAGCAGTGGGCGGCACAAGCACATGGCAGTTCAACTTCAAACATGGCACATCAGAAAACACTTTTATTATTCAAGAGAGACCTGAGGCAGTTGGAGTATGTATGTAGTTGAAGGCAGGGCAGGGACAGGAAGGATTGAATGGTAAATTTAATTACATTTTTTGATTCCGAAGAAAATTTATGAGGGAGGAGAGGGGGAAACATTAACAAAAAAATGTGATACATTCACATCAGTCATTGCCACAGAAAAATCCTTGAGCATGGCTGCTGCTGGGAGTTGATTTTCTCATCCCAGAAGGGGACCAGGAAGACTTCTAGTAGTGCTTTCCACATGAAAAAGCATTTCCCAACCTGTACAGGGACATTAAAAAAAACATAGTTAGTGGCTTCAAGCGTAAGATCTATGATTTAAGGCATGGGTAGTCAACCCCGGTCCTCAAGAGCTACCAACAGTGCATGTTTTCCAGGTCTCCTCACAGAATCACAAGTGTAATAATTAATTCCACCTGTGGATCTTTCTAAATGTGTTGGTGAGTAATGAATACACCTGTGCACCAGCTAGGTCTTATGGAAAACGTGAGTTCTTAAGGATTGAGGTTGGCTACCCCTGATTTAAGGCCTTACGTTGTGTCTTTCTTGAGAATCCTGCGCCTGCTTCTGCGGCTAGGAGTGGATTTTCATCCCAGAAGGGGACCAGGAAGAGTGCTTTCCAAAAACAAATAAACAATTGACTTAAATAATCCTTTGCAAACCTTCTGTAAAAGCATTTCCCAACCTGTACAGGGACATTAAAAAAACAGAGTTAGTTAGTGGCCTTCAAACTGCCATTGCTCCGATTGTCCACTTAACCATATCAGATATGTGAACAAGCGGAACAGAGCATTAAATGAAACATTTCAGATTTAAGGTTTAAGTCTTACGTTGTGTCTTTTTTGGGAATTCTTCAGCGCCATGCCTGTTTTCTGGGAATGGATTTTCATCCCAGAAGGGATGAAGACATCGTTTTTGATTCCCAACGGACACAGATCTGAAGAGAAAGAGATACATGTAAATAACTACTGGAAGGAAAAAGAGGCAATTTGGTGGTAATTTTAGCTTTACTAAAGTTTCTAAAAATTTAAAGTGTTCATGTTGCCCATAGCAACCAATCAGATCCTGTCTGTCATTTTCTAGAATGCAATAGAGAAATTAATGATAACTACAATCTGATTGGTTGCTATGGGCAACATGAACACTTTTCATATTTAGAAACTTTAGTAAATAAATAATATACCCGTTGGAGGCCCTTGCTTTACTTGATCTGCCCACCTTCCGGTGTGTACTCAGAAAGAGTTTCCAGCACAGACGGGAACCTTGTCAGTGATCGGCCTGAGACTACTTCCCCAAAATGTGGAAAAGATGATGTCCATTAAAATGAAATACAAATTCTACGAAAAAGACTTTTACCGTCAATTACATGCAAACATTACACAGGCACCTGCAATGGTGGATTCCAGCAGGGACAAATTAATATTGTGTGAAGAAGATGATGTATACATCACCCCAGATTATACCATCACCCAAGCCTATATCGTCATCCCATCCTGTGTTGTGTATATAATAAATTACAGCTGCGCTCCCTGTTAGATTGGGGATTCATTGTCCACTTTAGTGGATAAATCTCAGGTGCACAACTCCAAATTATTAATAATATATAAATGCAATAAAATTTTGCAATCAATAGAGGTTTTTAGCATAATCTTGGCCAAGGTTATGGGCCTACCCACCATATCCAGGTAACCTTAGTAGGGTAGGTCCCTAACATACTACGATTCAAATCCAGAGCGCAGGACACCCCCAAACTAGCCCATAACCTTGGCCAAAATTATGCTAAAAACCTCTATTGATTGCAAAATTTTATTGCATTTATATATTATTAATAATTTGGAGTTGTGCACCTGAGATTTGTCTGTTTTTGTGCCTGCAATTAGTCTCATCAGGTAGCACCTGCAATTATATATATATATAGATATAGATATGTATGTATATATATATATATATTCAGGCTGTGCAGTCCAGAAATCTTTCCCATATACTCCACTTTAGTGGATGTGAGCTCCATTTTAGTCCATATCATCACCACACCCCCTACACATCTTCTGACCTGGGCTACAGGAGAAGCAGCTGCACTCTGGAATACGGTTGCATGGAGTTGCCCCTCTGACTCACTGAAAGTCAGGTAGCGGGGCCATGGTTAGGGAGTAAGGACACTATAATCAGAGAAGGCAGTTTTAGCTCCTTTATTCCATTTTTTAAACCATATCCTCTATTTTCACCTTAGAAAATGTCTATGCAAATCTCAGCAGAGGCGTTTTGTGATGCCATGGTTAACATGCACACACACAGAAAAAAAACACATTGATTGATTTAATTTTTTGGGGCACTTGGTAGAGCACCCGACAGAGGCAGCAGCCTCTTGATAACCAACACGGACAGCACAGCACCCCTGTGCACCTACGCCAATGACAGGTGTGGCTAACACGCACACAAATTTTTTTTTTATTTTGGGGGGGGCAGCAGCCCCTTGACAGACAGCAGCACAGCACCCCTGTGCACCTACGCTGATGACAGGTGTGGCTAACATGCACACAATTTTTTAAGTTTTTTTTGGGGGGGCAGCAGCCCCTTGACAGACAGCAGCACAGCACCCCTGCGCACTGATAAAACAGGAATATGTGGACGTACGTATTCCTACAGCAAGTCACAAATATATGCATGCTTATGTAACTTTATTTTCCTGCACTGCAATTTAAAGTATATAGAAATGATTGAGAATATTTTTATTTGTTGTGCGAGTTGTGGTAGGCCGCATTTGTCAAATGGCCCCAGGCCTAGAGAGGATAAGGCCTTCCCTTTCCTCTCTAAAGTAAGCAAGTATGTGTCTAATGCAGCAGCCATTTTGTTTGATATTTTAGCTAAAAGAATGTTAAATGATGTATTCAAAAGTGTGTAGAGATTAGTGTTTTATTTCTCTGCAGGTGTGATTAACTGTGGAGATATGTATAGGTTAAACTGCTATATACATTGTTCTAGCAATAAGAATTATAGGTTTAAAATGTATAAGTTTTAATATGTGCAGAATAGCTGACAGCAACTCTCAGAAGATAGCATTTAACTGCAATAAGCAGAAATTAAGGCTAAATGGGCGACCATGTCAAATTTCTACATGGGAACAAAAAGATAATACGGAATTATGTCAATATATCTAAAGCACAGATGACCAATGAGGGCCTAGTACATAACAAATATTAATTAGATTAATTGGACTAATTAGATTAATTGGATATATAAACAAAATTAAATTACGTATAAATATGACCAGAGAGGGAGGGAGGGAGCAGTTGGAGAACAGGGGGGAGAGCACAGGAGCAGGTTTGGGGGTGCCGGTGCTGTTATGTATGTATGAAGTATTGGCTGACTGCTATTCTGTACTGGGTGTCACAAATTTATTTTACAAGTATTCCCTACAGCTGTTGGTATAACCTTGATTTTTTTGTTGTAAGTCTGCATTGGCAAAATATACAGTATGTATGATTAAGCTGTCTTTAAGTAAAAGCATTGTCATTTATTTTAGAATCTGCATTTGTGTGAATTATTTCAGTACTCTTTATAACAAGTAGGGTTTGTAAGTAATCCAGAACTATCGCGTTATCAGCACCTACGCCGGTGACAGGTGTGGCTAACACACACAAAAAAAATTGTTTCTTTTTTTGGGCAGCACCCCCTTGACAGACAACAGCACAGCACCCCTGCACACCTATGCCGATGACAGGTGTGGCTAACATGCACACAAAAAAAATTGTTTATTTTTTTATTTGAACACTGGGGGTGAAACCCTGAAAGAGGCAACAGCCCCTTGACAGACAGCAGCACAGCACCCCTGTACACCTATGCCGATGACAGGTGTGGCTAACATGCACACAAAAAAAATTGTTTATTTTTTTATTTGAACACTGGGGGTGAACCCCTGAAAGAGGCAACAGCCCCTTGACAGACAGCACCCCTGCGCACCTACGCTGATGACAAGTGTGGCTAACACGCACACAGAAAAAAAATAATTCACACTGGGGGGTGGGCGTAGAGCACCTCTGAAGGACAGAGCACCCCCTGGACAACACAGCAGAACAGCCAGCCCTTATGGACTACAGCCAGCCAGCCCCTATGGACAGGACAACAGCCAGCCCTTATGGACAGGACAACAGCCAGCCAGCCCCTATGGACAGGACAACAGCCAGCCAGCCCCTATGGACAGGACAACAGCCAGCCAGCCCCTATGGACAGGACAACAGCCATCCAGCCAGCCCCTCTATAGACAACAACCAGCCAGCCCTTATGGACAGGACAACAGCTAGACCTTCTATAGAAAACAGTCAGCCCTTATGGACAGGACAACAGTCAGCCCCTATATGGACAACAGTAGCCAGCCCCTATGCACTGCGTCAGCAACAGCACAGCACAGCTCCCAGCTCTCTCCCTCTTTACTCTCCACAGCCGGAATGAAAAATGGCGGTGATCACAGGATCTTTATAGAATCCAAAACCCGCGAGAATCCAACAGCAGGATGATGACGTTTTGCCTCGTTTTCAGATCTGAGTAAGGCGGGAAAACCTGAGCTGACTCGGATCTGAGTTGGATCCCCTTAGTTCGGGTGGGTTTGGATCTCTGAGATCCGAACCCGCTCATCTCTAGAGGAAACCGTATACAATCTAAGGTAAAAAGGCAAAAGATAGATACAATAGGAGTGACCCACGCTGTGCATCATTATGCTTAGTGGTCAGTCCAATTAGGTGCAAGTTGGGTCCTGCGAGATGTTCTCATGGTGAACTCACACTGCGAATTACAGGCCTGATTCCGATCTGGACGCAAATGCCATCGCAGCTGTGATCTTTCAATGATTGCAATTGCGAAAAATGCTAATGACTCACCCGCTGTCCAGTGCACAGAGATGCTCACTGACAGCATCTCACTTAGGGTTCTATTTACTACAATCCGCATATTGAATGCAGACTGTAGTGTGATATTACATTGCGAATTCAGGCAATATAACAGGGATTTACTACAAATCCCTTACAGGGACAGAGCTTGCGATAAAACTCTGGGCCTGATTCAGAGCCGGACACTCTGACCAGAGCGCTCGCTCTGAGTCAGGGCCCTCCTACAAGAAAATGGAGCGGCCTTATGGACGCTCGCATAGCTGTGGGTTACCACCCACAGCTATAGCGAGCGTCCATGATGTTGGTCGCGATGGTCAAGACCATCGCGACCATCGGGCTTGCGACGGAGACCCTGCGGTAGGGTCTCGCTGCCGCAAGCCCTGGAGTGATTTTGGCTCTATCAGAGCCAAAATCACTCCCACTGACATCACTAGTGATGTCAGTGGGGCCGGCTTCAGACGGTAGGCATTCCCATGGAGGTGGCGTTATTACCAGAGGGCTTCCCCCGGTATTTTTTCACATTTTATTTTTAGTAACTCCGGTCAGATCACATTTCCCATTACAGTTATGGGAAATGCGATCTGCTTTACTAAAAATAAGTGATACTTAGGGGTTGGAGTAGAATTTTACGAATTCTACTCCAATTGCCCTGTAATAACTATAGGTGAAACTAAAATAATGTGAAAAGGGTGTGAAAACACCCTTTTTCACATTATTTTAGTAAAAATAATGTTGATAAATAGAGCCCTTACACTGCTCATGCACAAAACTGGAAAAATCGGAAACATTGACTGCAGATCAGGTGGTCATTAGCCTTCTGAGTAAGTCTAAGACATAGCAGGTTTCCAGACACACAAAGTGCTCTTCTGCTGTGAGCAAGTATGCAGTGGCTAATTTATGGATGTCAGAAAACAGTGATTAAATGGTCCAGACACTCCTACATTTCTCTACACATCCCCTGTTACCTCCCCCAAACGCTGACTAACTGTCATTCACTCCACGAGTGAATCCTCTGTGTGAGCAACATCTCAGTTCAATCGCTGCGCATGAGCAGGGAGGTTTATACGTATGTGCAATGGCTAACAATCACTCAATCTGCGAAAAAATCGGCATTAGTTTATGGTTCGGAATCAGGCTTTACATTTGCAATCCAACTGCAAACTCGCATTTATTTGACAGAGAAAATTAGCATTTTTTTGTGAGCACTCCTCTGAGCAGGTGAAAAGATAGGAAGAATCTTTACTTTAAGGTAAAAATGTTGGGACACAATGCAGAACCTCTAGTACACCCCTCAGAATGAATGATCATGCACTTGGAGGGGTTTAAATAGCATAATTTGGTTAATAAGGACGTCAATTTTAAGGTCAATTTCTATAAATATTTAAATGATGGGTTAAATAATGTGGGACAGGTATGTGGAGGTGTAAATGATATGGGACAGGTGTGTGGAGGTATAAATTATGTGGTACAGGTATTTGGATGTATAAATGATGTGGGACATGTATGGTGAGATGTAAATGATGTGGGACATATATGTGGAGGTGGAAATGATGTGGGACATGTATGTGGAGGTGGAAATGATGTGGGACATGTATGTGGAGGTGTAAATGATGTGGGACAGGTATGTGGAGGTGTAAATGATGTGGGACAGGTAAGTGGAGGTGTAAATGATGTGAGACATGTATGTGGAGGTGTAAATGATGTGGGACATGTATGTGGAGGTGTAAATGATGTGGGACATGTATGTGGAGGTGTAAATGATGTGGGACATGTATGTGGAGGTGTAAATGATATGGGACAGGTGTGTGGAGGTATAAATAATGTGGAACAGGTATTTGGATGTATAAATGATGTGGGACATGTATGGTGAGATGTAAATGATGTGGGACATATATGTGGAGGTGGAAATGATGGTATGGTGAGATGTAAATAATGTGGGACAGGTATGTGGAGGTGTAAATGATGTGAGACATGTATGTGGAGGTGTAAATGATGTGGGACAGGTATGTGGAGGTGTAAATGATGTGGGACAGGTATGTAGAGGTGTAAATGATGTGGGACATATATGTGGAGGTGTTAATGATGGTATGGTGAGATGTAAATAATGTGGGACAGGTATGTGGAGGTGTAAATGATGTGAGACAGGTATGTGGAGGTGTAAATGATGTGGGACAGGTTTGTGAAGGTGTAAATGATGTGGGACAGGTATGTGGAAGTGTAAATGATGTGGGACAGGTATGTAGAGGTGTAAATGATGTGGGACAGGTATGTGGAGATATAAATGATGTGAGACAGGTACAGTGAGATGTAAATAATGTGGGACAGGTATGTGGTGGTGTAAATGATGTGGGACAGATATGTGGAGGTGGAAATGATGGTATGGTGAGATGTAAATAACGTGGGACAGGTATGTGGAGGTGTAAATGATGTGAGACAGGTATGTGGAGGTGTAAATGATGTGGGACAGGTATGTGGGGGTGTAAATGATGTGGGACATATATGTGGAGGTGGAAATTATGGTATGGTGAGATGTAAATAATGTGGGACAGGTATGTGGAGGTGTAAATGATGTGAGACAGGTATGTGGAGGTGTAAATGATGTGGGACAGGTTTGTGAAGGTGTAAATGATGTGGGACAGGTATGTGGAAGTGTAAATGATGTGGGACAGGTATGTAGAGGTGTAAATGATGTGGGACAGGTATGTGGAGATATAAATGATGTGAGACAGGTATAGTGAGATGTAAATGATGTGGGATAGGTATGTGGAGGTGTAAATGATGTGGGACAGGTATGTGGTGGTGTAAATGATGTGGGACAGATATGTGGAGGTGGAAATGATGGTATGGTGAGATGTAAATAACGTGGGACAGGTATGTGGAGGTGTAAATGATGTGGGACAGGTATGTAGAGGTGTAAATGATGTGGGACAGGTATGTGGAGATATAAATGATGTGGGACAGGTACAGTGAGATGTAAATAATGTGGAACAGGTATGGTGATATGTAAATGATGTGGGACACTTATGTAGAGGTGTAAATGATGTGGGACAGGTATGTGGAGGTGTAAATGATGTGTGACAGGTATGTGGCAGTGTAAATGATGTGGGACAGATATGTGGAGGTGGAAATGATGGTATGGTGAGATGTAAATAACGTGTGACAGGTATGTGGAGGTGTAAATTATGTGGGACAGGTATGTGGAGATATAAATGATGTGGGACAGGTATAGTGAGATGTAAATATTGTGGAACAGGTATGGTGAGATGTAAATGATGTGGGACAGGTAAGTGGAGGTGTAAATGATGTGGAGGTGTAAATGATGTGGGACATGTATGTGGAGGTGTAAATGATGTGGGACATGTATGTGGAGGTGTAAATGATGTGGGACAGGTGTGTGGAGGTATAAATAATGTGGAACAGGTATTTGGATGTATAAATGATGTGGGACATGTATGGTGAGATGTAAATGATGTGGGACATATATGTGGAGGTGGAAATGATGGTATGGTGAGATGTAAATAATGTGGGACAGGTATGTGGAGGTGGAAATGATGTGAGACATGTATGTGGAGGTGTAAATGATGTGGGACAGGTATGTGGAGGTGTAAATGATGTGGGACAGGTATGTAGAGGTGTAAATGATGTGGGACAGGTGTGTGGAGGTGTAAATGATGTGGGACAGGTAAGTGGAGGTGTAAATGATGTGGGACAGGTGTGTGGAGATGTAAATTATGTGGTACAGGTATTTGGATGTATAAATGATGTGGAACATGTATGGTGAGATGTAAATGATGTGGGACAGGTATGTGGGGGTGTAAATGATGTGGGACAGGTATGTGGGGGTGTAAATGATGTGGGACATATATGTGGAGGTGTTAATGATGGTATGGTGAGATGTAAATAATGTGGGACAGGTATGTGGAGGTGTAAATGATGTGAGACAGGTATGTGGAGGTGTAAATGATGTGGGACAGGTTTGTGAAGGTGTAAATGATGTGGGACAGGTATGTGGAAGTGTAAATGATGTGGGACAGGTATGTAGAGGTGTAAATGATGTGGGACAGGTATGTGGAGATATAAATGATGTGAGACAGGTACAGTGAGATGTAAATAATGTGGGACAGGTATGTGGTGGTGTAAATGATGTGGGACAGATATGTGGAGGTGGAAATGATGGTATGGTGAGATGTAAATAACGTGGGGCAGGTATGTGGAGGTGTAAATGATGTGAGACAGGTATGTGGAGGTGTAAATGATGTGGGACAGGTATGTGGGGGTGTAAATGATGTGGGACATATATGTGGAGGTGGAAATGATGGTATGGTGAGATGTAAATAATGTGGGACAGGTATGTGGAGGTGTAAATGATGTGAGACAGGTATGTGGAGGTGTAAATGATGTGGGACAGGTTTGTGAAGGTGTAAATGATGTGGGACAGGTATGTGGAAGTGTAAATGATGTGGGACAGGTATGTAGAGGTGTAAATGATGTGGGACAGGTATGTGGAGATATACATGATGTGAGACAGGTATAGTGAGATGTAAATGATGTGGGACAGGTATGTGGAGGTGTAAATGATGTGGGACAGGTATGTGGTGGTGTAAATGATGTGGGACAGGTATGTGGAGATATAAATGATGTGGGACAGGTACAGTGAGATGTAAATAATGTGGAACAGGTATGGTGATATGTAAATGATGTGGGACACTTATGTAGAGGTGTAAATGATGTGGGACAGGTATGTGGAGGTGTAAATGATGTGGGACAGGTATGTGGCAGTGTAAATGATGTGGGACAGATATGTGGAGGTGGAAATGATGGTATGGTGAGATGTAAATAACGTGGGACAGGTATGTGGAGGTGTAAATGATGTGGGACAGGTATGTAGAG
The DNA here is from genome assembly GCA_031769625.1 of Taudactylus pleione. Classification (NCBI taxonomy): domain Eukaryota; kingdom Metazoa; phylum Chordata; class Amphibia; order Anura; family Myobatrachidae; genus Taudactylus; species Taudactylus pleione. The sequence continues at coordinate 15,067,942 of JAUIMM010000084.1, read as the reverse complement.
GTGTAAATGATGTGGGACAGGTATGTGGAGATATAAATGATGTGGGACAGGTACAGTGAGATGTAAATAATGTGGAACAGGTATGGTGATATGTAAATGATGTGGGACACTTATGTAGAGGTGTAAATGATGTGGGACAGGTATGTGGAGGTGTAAATGATGTGGGACAGGTATGTGGCAGTGTAAATGATGTGGGACAGATATGTGTAGGTGGAAATGATGGTATGGTGAGATGTAAATAACGTGTGACAGGTATGTGGAGGTGTAAATTATGTGGGACAGGTATGTGGAGATATAAATGATGTGGGACAGGTATAGTGAGATGTAAATATTGTGGAACAGGTATGGTGAGATGTAAATGATGTGGGACAGGTAAGTGGAGGTGTAAATGATGTTGAGGTGTAAATGATAGCAATTGCGAGCCTTGCTATTACGCAAATGCAGCAGAAGGTGTATGACACCCACTGCTGCATTTGCGATCCAAGCACTGCGACGGAGGTTGCACGCTGGGATCACCAACGTGACCATCGGATGTTGATGGTCGTGATGTTGGATGGCGCCGGGCCTCCGGCCAGCTAGTAGGCCTCAGTTTACTCAGCCAGAGCCAGTGGCGTAACTAGGGTCTTTGGAGCCCAGGGTAAATTTAAAACTGAAGTGCTCCACCAAGTTTAGCGCGCCGTAACCGCGCGTCAAAAATGGGCGTGGTCAAATGACGAAAGGGTCGTGGCTATTGAAAATGGGGCTGGCCAACATGACACGCCACCAATTTCTTGTCAGTCTGGGAACATTCTTTTCTATTCCATACACACCTTACCTATATGGTAGTTTCTCACACTGTGGAACCTCTGAAGAAACACATCCTCCCTGGGATGACAGCGTCTTCAGTCGGTATTCAATATTCATGCAGGTCACATTGTCCGGAAGATGCCTGTTTGTGTAGGAATATTAACAAGGTCATCATCATACGATAGCAGTTCAACCAGACTCCTTCCCCCTGTGTAACTTCCTTCCCTCTGCGTCTCTCAGCCACACCATCATCTCACTGCATCATCTCAGCCAAACCATCATCTCCCTCCGTCGTCATCTTTTCTTAGCCACACCATCGCCTCCCCCCCTGCGTCATCTCTCAGCAGACCATCATCTCCCCCCGCATCAACTCTCAGCACACCATCACATGCCCCCTGCGTTGTCTCTCAACACACAGACACACTCACACACATACACACAGACATATACACACACTGCCATAGATACACACAGATACACACACACTACCATAGATACAAATTAACACAAATACACACACACTGATAATATACATACTGACATATACACACACACTGACACACACACACATATATATATATATATATATACGCACACACATACTGACACACTCTGACATATACACACACTCTGACACATATATATCTATATATATATATATATATATATATATACACATATACATACACACACACACACACATATATATACATACCAGTGATCGCGCTGAGCGTAAACATTTGTGGGTCCCGGGGACCCCTCACTTTAGTAAATTGAGGTCCTACTCCACTGTTTCTGGGTCCCATCATATATTATGGGGGGTGCGGGCAGGCAGCAGTTGCGACATAGCTGGGGGCAGGTAGCAGTTGGGGTAGAGGGGGTTAAGGGCAAGTAGCAGTTGGGATAGAGCTGGGGGGGTAAAGGCAGGGAGAAGATGGGGTAGCGCTGAGGGTAGAGGGAAGTAAGGGCAGGTAATGCTAGGGGTAGGGAGGGCGTAGGTGCAAACAGCAGTTGCGACAGTGCTTGGGGGGCAGGGAGGAGACAAGGGGCAGGCAGGGCTGGGGGTAGGGTTGGGGCAAGGGTAAATATCAGCTGGTGCAGTACTGGGGGACAAGGAGGGGGTTACTGCATTTCACTGCCATTAGACAGAAGGGTCCCACCACACATTGAAAGCACCCTGGAACTGAACAAACATGTTTCAGCAAACACTAGCACTACACAGTAGGATCCCAGCAAACACTGGCAGCACCCTGGCACCAGACAGAAGGGCCCTATCACACACTAGCACCAAATCGAAGGGTCCCAAAACACATTGGCACCACTATGGCACTGCACACACTGGTACTACACAGAAGGGTCCCAAAACACAATGGCACAACCCTGATACTACACAGAAAGGTCCCACCACACACTGGTACTACACTGGCAGCACCCTGTTTCCAAACAGTAGGGTCCCAACACATAGTGGCATCGCAAAGAAGGCTCACAGGGGGAGCATCCTGGCACCACACAGAAAGTTCCCACCACACACACTAGCAGCTCATAAGCACCTGGCAGCCTGTTCTTGGGGCCCATGAACTCGGCAGACAATATTGGACACAGCTGGGGTCTGAGGATCCGCCCAGGAGGAGAAGGGGGGATCCGGAGTCACCTAGCCAGTAGCCACACAAGTGTCACATGCCAGCCAGTGTTGCATGCCAGTGCTACCCGCCTTATGTGCGCAGGGTGTCAGGGAACAGGAGGCAGGATTCGGTGCTGCAGAGATCTTAAGTAGAGAAAGCCTGGCAGCGTCACGTGACCGGGAGGCGGAGACTCAGATGCTGATTGGAGGAGAAGACGCTGCCGCCCATGGTGACTGGTGGGGTAGCTGCTTAGGATGTAATTGGCCCAGCTGCTGCAGTGGCGGGCACACAGCGTGTTCCTACAGGACCCGGTCATTTATAAAATGGAGTCCTTCATCGTCTGTAATGAGTATTTTGCGAACACACAAACACTGACACATATATACACACACACTGACAAATATACACATACACCATGACACATATATACACACAAAGCCTATACAGACACACACACAAAGCCTATACAGAGACACTTACACACACAAAGCTTATACAGAGACACTTACACACACACAAAGCTATTACAGAGACACTTACACACAAAGCTTATACAGAGACACTTACCACACACAAAGCCTATACAGACACACACAAAGCCTATACAGAGACACTTACACACACACACAAAAGCCTATAGAGAGACACTTACACACACAAAGCCTATACAGAGACACTTACACACACACAAAGCCTATACAGACACACACACAAAGCTTATACAGAGACACTTACACACACAAAGCCTATACAGAGACACTTACACACACAAGCATTTACAGAGACACTTACACCCACAAAGCTTATACAGAGACACTTACACACACAAAGCCTATACAGAGACACTTACACACACAAGCATTTACAGAGACACTTACACCCACAAAGCTTATACAGAGACACTTACACACACACAAAGCTTATACAGAGACACTTACCACACACAAAGCCTATACAGACACACACAAAGCCTATACAGAGACACTTACACACACAAGCATTTACAGAGACACTTACACCCACAAAGCTTATACAGAGACACTTACACACACACAAAGCTTATACAGAGACACTTACCACACACAAAGCCTATACAGACACACACAAAGCCTATACAGAGACACTTAGACACACACAAAGCCTATACAGAGACACTTACACACACAGCCTATATAGAGACACTTACACACAAAGCCTGTACAGAGACACTTACACACAAAGCCTATACAGACACACACACAAAGCTTATACAGAGACACTTACACACAAAGCCTATACAGAGACTTACACACACACAAAGCCTATACAGAGACACTTAGACACACACACAAAGCCTATACAGAGACACTTACACACAAAGCCTATACAGACACTTAGACACACACACAAAGCCTATAGAGAGACACTTACACACACAAAGCCTAGACAGAGACACTTACACACACACAAAGCCTATACAGACACACACACAAAGCTTATACAGAGACACTTACACACACAAAGCCTATACAGAGACACTTACACACACAAGCATTTACAGAGACACTTACACCCACAAAGCTTATACAGAGACACTTACATACAAAGCCTATACAGAGACACTTACACACAAAGCCTATACAGACACACTTACACACACAAAGCCTATACAGAGACACTTACACACAAAGCCTATACAGACACTTAGACACACACACAAAGCCTATACAGAGACACACACACACAAAGCCTATACAGAGACACTTACACACAAAGACTATACAGAGACACTTACACACAAAGCCTATACAGACACACACACACAAAGCTTATACAGAGACACTTACACACACACAAAGCCTATACAGAGACACTTACACACACAAAGCCTATACAGAGACACTTACACACACAAAGCCTATACAGGTGCGGGGGAGGGCGTGCGGGTACAATGCCCTGGCCGGCAGCGCCCCCCTCTGCAGGGCTTGCCATGGCACCCAGGGCATGTACCGCGCTTGCCCTGCCCTAGTTACGCCACTGGCCAGAGCAGATCCTGGGCTGGCCACTCGTGTAAAATGGGGCAGACATGCCCCCGTTTCGGGGAATGCCGGCTGCCCCTGCACCGCCCCTAATGCCTCTGCCTGTCAATCAGACAGTGACATTGAAGAGTCTGCTTGCGACTACGCAGGACCCACTCGCAGAATGGGTCCTGTGCACCTGTAGATTCCCGATTCCACTGCTGAATCAGGCCCTATGTACCATTAAATATTGTGGGATATTCCAAAAATCTGACATTTTTGGGGGTACCTGCAAATATTAAAGATCACCTAGATGTACTATGATGGGATTGCAGCAGATATCTCCAATATCTGCCGCGGTCCATTTTCATCCGTAACTGCAGCCCGCAAGAGACACTAGGTGTATGAGGAAACATTTGTAGCAAATGGAGTAAACGGTAATTTAGCTAAACCGCCATTTATTTAAAGTGTGTTAAATCCAAGTAAATTTTTAACGCTTCCTTTTCTCTTGAACTAGGATCTGGGGTGTAGTGAGGGTGGATCCAGTAGAGCATGAGCTCCGGGCGCCAAATGGACAGAGGGTGCCATCCAGGGTTCCGGAATTCATGGGGCACTGCACAGTATGATGGCCGTCTGTCAGTTTTATCTCGATTTGTTTGCTCTATATCCTAAATAAGTTACGGATCTGAGATCTGTTTCTCCATTTCATGTTCCTCAAGCTGCCCAGATTGCCTCTCCTCCGGCCCTCCTCTGTGATCATCTTCTGTCACCTCCCCTTTCCTGTCACATTGATTACATTCACTTCTCACCTTTAATTCTCTCCCCTCTCTACCATGTGATCAGCTTTTTGCCCCTCCCCTCTCCTTTATTATTGGCTTCTGTCACCAGCCCTCTCTGATCTACTCTTTGCCCCTCCCCTCTCCTTTCTTATTGGCTGCTTTCACCAGCCCTCTCTGATCGACTCTTTGCCCCTCCCCTCTCCTTTCTTATTGGCCTCTGTCACCTCCCCTCAATGATCAGCACTTTCCTCTCCCCTCCCCTCTTTTATCCCCTCCCTGTCTACTTAATAGTTATACATCTGAGGTCAAATCCTAAACTTCAATTATAAGGTATGAGTTTAAAAAGAGTCACTGCTTTGCTATTTAAAGTAATGGAGGTGTTCCCACACATGACCATACAGTGTTATTTGAAGGTCTATTTGAAAGGAAAATATTAGGAGACCTGAAATAATAAATAATAATAATAGACCTGAAATAATAATAATGGTGGTAGACAGAACATGATTAGTAGTACTCCCATTAATATATGTGCAATGTAAATTTGTAAAGTAGTAGCATAGTTAAGATAGCTGCTTGGGGCAGTAATTGCAGTAATAAGCTGTGCACCCTGTGGAATCTCACTCTAGCACATGTATTCTGTCAATTTAAATTAAATGATCAGAATCTATAATACAATCTGCTCTATTGACTAATAACAATGCTTCAAAGGAGATAAAAGTTAGATTCTAGGAGCTATAAATAAATAAAGCAATGCTAAAGGAGCTACCCCTTAATGTCAGACTCTATTCCCCCAATGGGACCTCAATGCCCAGCACAATACTGCCACAGTTTGCTGTTTTTCACTTCAGTATTCCCCCACAGGCTGGCCAGACCCCACTGGCACAGTTCAGTACAGGGTGGCGCTATGACATGCACTTTTTCCGGACGCCATGTTTCCACGCTACTCCACTGACTAGGATTTACTGTGAGTATTATTTTTTACAAAAATAAAGATTGATAAATAACGAGTTTATTCTTAAGTAGCAGAAAATCATCTTTGCCGGTACGAGTATGTTTCTAAAGTTGCTTTTTCAGTCAGTATAATGCATTTCAGAGCAGTGTGCTCTAATATAGAAATCTGTATTAAATCTACTTCCATTCACTGAAATACTACAGCTTCCCTGAATTCCCTCTTTCATTTCAGCATTTAAATTAAAATTTGTCCTATATTATTACAATGTCAGTATTTTTATGACCATGTAAAAATATTAAGGAAACTAATATTAACAGAATTTTCTGACTCATTGCGAGGAATGTATTTGAAAAAATGTCTCCAGTTTCTAGAGATGCCACTTTCTGGGTTCATTTGAAATGCTACTATTTTGTTACTACAGCTGTAAAACATATTGTGGATTAAATGGCTTTTTTGATAAATACATATTCATATGCTGAAGTCACTACGCATTTACGTAGCTGTAGCTAGTGTGCCTCTGAGTGCCACCCTACTCCTGAAGCGAAGATGGGTGTTAAACCTCACAATAAGAATCATTTTAACTTTCGGGTTCTCTCCTGGATGCAGTACGACCACCTGAGTCAGATTGTGTACTCTTGCAGGGTCGACTCAGAAACCTTCTACCTGACTTACCAAAGGGGATAAGCCACATTTATTGTTAGAGGACTGGTAAACTAAGGCCTGACACTGGGCAAAACGTGGGTAGCGTCAATTGTTTTCTACATTACAGCAAAGGAAACTGCTGTAGACCGTTAAAACAACAACAAGAAGAACAAGTACAAGTGCACATCTCCAACATTACTAATTATATATAATACATGTTGCCATAAAATTTAGCAATAAATAAATAGAGGTTTTAGCATAATCATGGCAAAAGTTATGGGCCTACCCACCGTGCCCAGGTAACCTCTGAGGGTAGGTCCCTAACATACTGGGGTTGAAATCCAGAGCACAGGACACCCCCAAACCAGTCCAGCTGAGCCACCCCAGGACATCACTCTAATGATAAAAGGTGAACTGTAGAAAAGTGTTAGATATAGTGTTAGGAGCAGCTATTGCTGCATATATTGGAAGCAAGGTGAAAAATAAAGATGTGAAAATAATACATATATAATAAACAAACAATAGAGGTGCTAAAGGTGCAAAAAAGGAAAAATGTGTTATAATGTGATGCCCTGAAGCAGCCCAACCAAAGCAATCCACGCCTCAAAAATCAACCCATGTCTGCACTACTGTATATAAATTTGTAGGACTTACCTAAATTTGCCTTTTATTAAAGTGCAGTCAAAATGCCAGAATCCCTGCTTAAAACCAATGGGGGACAGGTGGGGAGGGGTGCTAGACTAGGCTGAAGGAATCTCATGCCTTCAGGTGTACATAGGAGCACATTAAATAGAGTATGAGGAAAAAGGCCCTAGACTGCACACCCTTAATATATATAATTGGTGGTGCTACCTGTTGAGACTATTGTTGCAGACACAAAAAGAAAAAGTACAAGTGCACAACTCCAACATTACTAATTATATATAATACATTTTGCAGAGAGGCAGAGGTGGGCCCATGTGCAGCTTTCACGAGGGACCCCTCTTCTCTCCGCAGCACAGATGTGAGTGCCAGAGTTCCTGCTGATTTCTGTACTGTGCAAATCTCAGAGAAAATCGGGGCCCCGACATCCTCCCTGTAATTTTCACAGTGCTGACATGGGACTCTGGAGAGGTGCAGGGTGTGCGGTGTGGGACCCCTGAACCCAGGGCCTGTGTGCACTGCACCCCTAGTACCCATTATAGATAAGCCACTGCATAGAGGGATCCCTCAGATTCATCACCTGAAAATTTTTGCAGAAATGTAGCCCTTAAACTAACAGCACCTAAAGAGCAACTAAAGAGCTACCAGGGATAAACTAAGATGGACCTAAAGAGCTAAAGAGCAACTAAAGAGCTACCAGGGATAAACTAAGATGGGAGGAAGAGTCAGAGAGAAGTGGGAGGAAGAGGGAGAGTGAGAAATGGAAGTAAGAGGGAAAGATAGAGATGGGAGGAATTATTTTTTTTAATACATGAACATTTTCTTAAATATATTGAATTGATGGTGTGATTTTTTTTGTACCATTTAAGAATCATTTGCACTACAATATTGTATGTTTTTCATGAATGTAAACCATATCTATATATCAATAGCAAAAGGACAAGTTTTATGAGTGACATATGTTTATGATGCCGTTGTCTGAGCAGGGCACATCATATACAAAATTAAAAGTCTTGGTCTGTAGATTTACAGAAAAATATTGGTGTTGTAATTGTTTGCTTTGTTTCAAAGTTATGTGGCAGAAAGTCCACCTTCCATTTACAATGCATCACCATTGTGCTCTGGAAAATGTGACAGATGGTGAACTCTCCTGGAACCTGGAACATGTGACCTGCTGGGTAATCTGTGACAGCTATTTGCAGCCACATATAACAGCGCATCTTGTGGGGACCTCAATCACCAACTGCTGTGTTACTTCATTATTCACTTAACCACACATGGTTTACACCAAACATACCGGGAGGCGGCCTTGAGGACGTCAATGTGGTGGAACTCTTACAGGTTGCCCAGAGCGCGCAGATCAAATAACAAGATCAACTGATACGCCGCTTGCATTGGACATGAAATATCTCCACAATACTACTCTTTGGGTCATATGTATGTGCAGTGTGTGAACTGTGGTGCCCTACACTTCTTGGTAGTGGAGATTAACGGACATTTTTCAGACTGCTGTCACAATGGAAAGGTTACATTGCCCAATGAAGATATTCCACCATATTTAGCAGAACTCTTGACAAATACCCTTAGATTATGACTGATTATCTCCGTAATATTCTCAGTGCCGAATATCCATAATATCCTCCACAACTAAGTCGGTTACTGCCGGGATTCCCTAGTATCAAAGTTGATAGAAGTGTGGCAAAAGTTTGTTCTCAGTGAATAACACAAAGTCAAACAAACCATGAGCATAAATAAGAAAAAATAAGCATATACAATTGGAGACAAAGAAGAGAAAAACATAAGCAGGTGCAATACAATACAATACAATACAACACAACCAAATATAACAATAATACCCATTTTCTATTTCATCGTGATTATGGAATAAGAATAGTTATAACTGAATGCAAGGTATATAATTTAGGATATTATTAATTCCTAATTTACTAATGACAATGCATAATAGATTATGTTTACTCTGAGTACATGCAATGTGGTTGATTACTCAATGACATAAGCTATCATCTTCTACATACATCATCAAAAGCACATTTGTAAGTGCATTAGTACAAACACACAATGTATTTGACCCAGTTACAAGCTGGCATCCATTTGCTATATGATAAATACTTGAGTGGAGGCTGTACTGAATATTTTTTATATCGACATCAAAACATTATGCACCTTGTTTTTCAATGGATAAATAAATCGGTAATTATACACTTTTATAAGAGCATTATCATATATATTTGTATTGAAAATGTGCTTTGTCAAATTCTAAAGATGTTTCGCAGTAATAATTCTTATTTTCTCATAAGCTGTTTTATATTAATGATTTATTATATTTAAAAAAAATCAATAATAGTAAAATGTAAATTGTCTTTAAGAAAGTAGAAAAAATGTATAGATTGATAAGTAAAAGATAAATTGACTTGTTAAGCTAGTAAAAAATATATTGTGTACCGTATTTATAAGGTTCCTGTATTTATAAAGGTTCATGTTTTAGCCACTAGCCACTGGCACAGTAGCTTCCTCTTAGGAGTTGTACCTGGCAGTATATAAAGAAACAGCATTGAGATATCATTAGACTTTGATTTCCTTAAATTCGGAAAAAAATATTGAATGAAGCATTTAGTTGTATGTTCTCTATTAGAAATTCCTTAAATGATATAAGACTATTATTAAGATGTTCATATCTACTGTAAATAATGGGTCAAGTTCAGACCCCCAAACATTTGAAGATGAAAAATTAAACCCCAAATCCACCACCATCAGGCATTTTATTTATGGTTATTATGCCAAAAAGCATTGGGCCATATTTATTGTTTCTGATCCATTTTAGAAATGGCTGGCTAACCTCTTCTTGTTGTTTACACTTGCACTGGCCAATCCATTGGTCAAACGTACACAGGGGTGTAGGGACGGTAGTTCCGGTGGAGCGCGAGCTCCTGGCACCGGACAGGTTAGAGGGCACTGGCTGGGGCTGGAGTCTGACATCGGCTTCTGAATCTGACTAATCAATGACAGATTGCCGGGTGCAGGCTCCAGTATCCAGACGCTCTGCTTCTGGCAATGTGATGAGCGTAAGATGTCACACGCACAACTAGAGGAGCCCAGTGCCAGCGACTTAATTTGCGGTGCTTCTCCCATGCATTCGCTTTGGAGAAAGCACTGCACAGGGTCGGGCTGGACCAGGGGGAGGGGGATGGCATGTTGTTCCAGGGCTGGCTCTATTTTTTTACACTTTTGGGCCGGTATCCAGCCATCCTGAGTAACTGATCTGACAGCGGGCCGCAGAGATCAGGTACCAGGGACAGAGTCTTGCCACTGACTTTTTTTGCGCTGATCAGAGCAGACCTGTGCTGAATAGGGACGCAGCAGCTTGGCAGTAGAATTCAGTGCTTTAAACTCCGCTGCAGAGTGATACAGGATATAGATAGAGGGGCATCTTTTGATGCATCCTGCGGCTGTTTAATAAAGTTTATTATTGTTTAAAATAAATAAATAAATTGTTAAAGCCTGTGTGCGCGGTAGCGGATAGATCCCCTTCAGTAGATGTACCCTAACATCATCATTTACTGTCAAACGTCATTGGTTACTATCCATGTGGACATACATAGAGTGGGAATAGTAACCTGTGGTGAGCGAAGTGAGTCCACCATGCTTGAAGCGTGGCGAACGAAGCGAGAACGCAAGGGTACAAATTTCTTCTTTTGGTAGCCTTTATTGTCATGGAACCACATTTCCTCTCTCACTTCACGTCACTTTCAGGTACATCTACTGAAAGGGATCTATATACAACCCTGTGTGCACTGCTGGGGCCGTGCAGCCTGTGTTGCAACGCTGTGCACATGGGGCCTGATTCAGACCCGGACGCTCTGACAGAGCGCTCGCTATGAATCAGGGCCGGCCTTCTGTTTTTTTAGAGCAGCCTCCTGACCGCTCACATAGCTATGGGTGACCACCCACAGCTATAGCGAGCGGCCAGGAAGATGGTCGCGATGGTCAAGACCATCGTGACCATCGGGCTTGCAACGAGACCCTTGTGGTAGGGTCTCTTTGCCGCAACCCTAGAGTGCTTTCGGCTCTAACAGAGCCGAAAACACTCCCACTGACATCACTTGTGATGTCAGTGGGGCCGGCCCCAGACGGTAGGCGTTCCCATGGGAACGCCTCCGTCTGGGCAGCCACGCCCCCGTCCCGCCCACCAAAGGCGGCGTGCTGTCACTCAACATTGACAGCACGCCCCCTTTGGTACGAGACCCGGAGCGACGGATTGCCCGTCGCTATCCGGGTCTCGCGCATGCACACGACGGAGACGGCTCCGTCGTGCGCATGCGCACTGGCCCACCATCGACCCGCTTGTGAGCGCATAGCGCTCGTGAGCGTGTCTGAATCAGGCCCATGGTACCTATCTCCACCTTGAGGGCCCCCTTGCTGGGATCAACATTATAATCAACAAGTGGGACAGGCTTGCTGACCTTTTGGCTGCCCCTTCCGGGAGGGAGCAGCCAGATTGGCATGACAGGGCTGCGTGGCCATTGTGAGGAGGCGGGGCCGGACAGACAATGTGCATTTGTGGGCGGAGCGGGGGATTGGTTCTCACAATCGCGTCATTTTGGCCCCGCCCCCGTTACACAATACCGATATTACAGGCATTGTGAAGCAGGGGGCAGAGCCAAAATGACGTGATTCAGCGTGAATCACGTCACCGGCCCCCCCTGCTGCGGGGGGTTGTAAGACCCACTACTTCATTAAAGCCTTCCAGCTCTCATCCTAACTTGCTGCTACATCTTCCTTCCTCCCCGCCCACCCCATTCTGTGTCACTCCTGTTTGTCCTCCCCTCCCTTAAAGAATGTAAGCTCTTTCGAGCAGGGCCCTCTACCCTCTTGTGCTTCTCCCTACTGTAATTTAATTTATCTCTTACTCCCCACTAGGTTAACTAACACTTGGCTGCTTATGCGGGCGTTAAGGTCGCTAATATAGCAATGTTTATCCATGTCCTGTATTGTATTGTATTGTATTGTAAGTCAATGGTTACTTTTTTGTCTATGTACTTTGTAAGGCGCTGTGGAACACTTGTGGCGCCATATAAATAAATGATAATAATAATAATAAGGTAAATGTGTGGGTGGGATAGGAGGGGTGGGTGGCAGCCGGGAGGATTGCCTGCCTTCCCGGAAGGTCAGGAGTGTCACCCGATTTTCGGGAGGCTCCCGACCAAATCGGGAGGGTAGGCAAGTATGAAGTGGGGTGGGGGCTCAGTGCAGTCAGATCAAAGTCCTGCCTGGAGGGTGCAGTGCCTGGACCACGCTGGGCTCAAACGTGACCCAGCCGGGCCATGACCCATCTTTGCTGCCGCGTGACATCATGGATGTCACACAGCCGAGCAGTGCACAAGGGGGGGAAAAGAGAGAAGAGGCAGGTAGCAGTTGTCCCTCGTTTAATGTGGTTAGTTGTCTTGTTTAAATAGTGGAAGGTCTTGTTGGGCTACCATATTCTTCCTACACATATTGGGGGTCATTCAGACCAACTCGCGAGCGGCAGTACGCTCGCAAGTGGGTCGATGGTCCCCACTGCGCATGCACACGACGGAGGGAGCTCCGTCATGCGCATGCGCAAGACCCGGCGAGCGAAGGACTTTCCTTCACTCCGGGTCTCGCACCAAAGGGGGCGTGCTGTCGATGTTGATTGACAGCATGCCCCCTTTGGTGGGCGTGCCTGCCAGACTGAGGCGTTCCCATGGGAACGCCTACCGTCTGAAGCCGGCCCCACTGACATCACTAGTGATGTCAGTGGGAGTGATTTTGGCTCTGATAGAGCCAAAATCACTCCATGGCTTGCGGCTGGGAAACCCGACCGCAGGGTTTCCCTCGCAATTCCGATGGTCGCGATGGTCAAGACCATCGCGACCATCTTTGTGCACGCTCGTATATGCTGTGGGTGGTGACCCACAGCTATACGAGCGTCCAGGAGGACGCTCCATATTAATGGAGGAGGGCCCTGATTCAGAGCGAGCGCTCTGGTCAGAGCGTCCGGCTCTGAATCAGGGCCATTAAGCGTTTAAATAGAGATGGCGAAGATTTACAAAAAAAAAAAATGCATTTTTATTTATAGCACAGAATTATTTTGTGAAAACCTACACATAGAAACCTGCTTTTTGCTGTTTTGGAAAGGTGGATTAATGCTGAAAAAAGAACCGCAAAGTATTTCTTTGTGGTGTTTATAGGATGAAAAGAAATCACATTGGATTTTGGTTGACTTTCTTCAAAGTCAATTAAAAAAATAAATCACTTTTGGCCATTTGGATAAATTGTACCTGTCATGTTATGCTAGGTACACACTTTAGCGGCTGATTTGTAAGCTATACACATTTATCAATCGGTCGCTCGATATGTCTGGCCTGAAGTCATAACTGGGTGAACATTTGCTGGCCCAGTTGAGATGTCAGTGGCGGTGGTCCCTGCAACCAGTGTACGGGCAGTCAGTGTATCGCACGTACACACAGTCGGATGTACCGAGAGAAATCTCATTTTGTTTCAGATTGGATCCACTTTTAAAAAAAATCAAACTTATCACTCTGGATAGTTTTCGCCTTGACCTCTGAGTATTACTGTCAGTGTAATAGAATTACGTTAAACCTGCAACGCTCTAAAAAAGAAGGTCTGTGCCTTTGTTTGTGGTGTATGTGTGTTGGTGGTGTGTGCTGTTGTGCAGGACTAAACATAAGATTCTATATTGTCGAAGCTGGATTATTGGCTGAGACAAGATCCGTTTAAAATTGAATCGCAGCGACGCCATCTTGCGACTGGCCGCAAGATGCCATCTTGGAAATGAGATCGCAAGATGCCATTTTGCGAATGGCCGCCCAAGCACCATTTTAGATAAATTCACATTCAAGTACATATGGCGATAATACTATTAGCACCATGCGATTGCATCTTTCACCACTCCTCATATACACATTAATACGCACAATTGCGCTGTTAACTAGTCGCATATTAGCGAATGCATAAGATCCTATATGAAAATGCTGTTTATTAGCTTTATGCGCACGCATCTGCTCCAAGTTAACTAGCGTTGTTATATCAAACCCCGCATACTCACACATTACATATCCACATACAAGGTTCCATAAGCTTTAAGGTATAAGATTTAAGTTTGTTCATTTAGTATAAATGCTGTGAAATAAAGATTATTTGGTAATTAAGGATCTATACATGATAAGTAAGCCATGTTTGGTATTGTACTGATGCGTACTCTTTCAACAGAATTGCGGTATTATCGGTGTGGAGATCGCATCATGCATTCTCAACTTATGGACCGCAGAGACTTCAAGCAACAAAATGTATATTATATGAACAACTGTTAGGATGTTGCATGAGCTGGGAAACCAGAGACCCCCAGTTGTTGGAGGCTGGGTTGGGTCTATTTGAATCATCCTGTTAAATGCTCTGTAACAGATGCATTCCCCCTTGGGGACCAATGGCATCAGCAGCAAACTTCTCTATTGTGTTGTCTATTTCTGGGGGGTATAAATATGTGTGCTCCAACACTGGGTCTTAGTCTTCGTGCTGAATGCTGATTGACAAGGGGTTTCTTGCTGATGTCTAACATCTGGTCCGGAAGCGCTGCGTATGTATACTGTACTTGGGTCTGTATAATTCCTTTGCGCCTAATTGTGTTTGGATCAATAGCATGTAACTGACTGTACTTTTACTTGAATAATACTTTGTGCTTTGGAACCACAGATTCTAGGTCTGAAGTCTTTATTTACTGTATGACTGCGTACGCAAATTAGCGTCATCCTTAGAAGGTATAGGCAGGATATTAGAAGGTATAGGAAGGAGTGTATAGAGGTTCTAATTCAGTATTGTTAGTTGGGGGCTCGTAGTGAAGTCACTTACCTACTCACACGGCACATACGGTTATCGATATCTCAGCAAAGGGTGGAGTGGCCACATGCAGGGTTTACCTGCAACCGCTTTGTGCTGAGAGATCGCTATACATTTCTGTATGAGCCAAGGAAGCTGACTAGAATCCAGGGACAAGAGAGGAAAAAGTTTGTTTTCCTTTGTTGATAGAACCTAACATTTAAAGGGATTCCGCAGTATTGAGCACGCGGCTGAGTCTGCTTTGTGCACAGTAAAGACGCACTTTTGCGTACGCAGCTAAAAAGTTGTCATACGGTTGTGTGGTAGTCGCAGTATTGTGTATGCGACTGGTCGCACAATAGCCTATGCGTACTTCCGGTTGTGCTGCCACGTGTTTAAATAAAGCCGTTGAGGTTTACATTTTTCAATTGTTATCAATATCTGGGTTAACGTGTATTTTTCTGCGCAGGAAAAAGTATGTAACAGTGAGTATTTGTTGGACAAGGTTAAGGGTATCGTATGATCCTTAAGGGCTAGATGCAAAGGTTAGCCTAGCTGCTCGGTAAGCAGCTTACCGTTCTATACACAGTAGCAGGTGTACATGTTGTCTTTGTTGTAGAGAGGTGCATGGAAGTAGCCTACTTAAACTTTCATAGGTGTGGAAGTTGCCTTACTAAATCTTATCCGTGGAAGTTGCCTTTTTCAAATCTTATCGAGGTGTGTGGGCGCTGCTGTTTAAATCATCCACAGGTAAGTGAAAGTATCTTGATTGTCTTTCACCAGTTTAAACCTTTATTGAAAAGCGTAGGATTTGTCTCAGAATGGGAGCCGCGCAAACAGTAGAGATGTTAGACAATGATGTGCTGCTAATGGAAGCGCTGATTGGATCGGCCCGTTGTATTATGCATACTAAGTACGGTACTTATGCGATAAGGTATTGTGATGTATGGTTTAAAATGACGATGAAGAGTGTTAGACCGTTTCCCAGAATTGGTAGTTTTGATAAAAATGTATTAGATAATGTCCGGGATCACATCAGTCTGATGCGCTCCCGAGATAAAGAGGTAAAATATTATGAATGTTTAAATTTGTGGCAGCATGAAGGGGATGCGTAGCTTAAAAAATGTGCAAGTGACGCAAACTAGCGTCGCGAGCACATTGCCAGAGAATACATCCGGGACGCTAAATTGCAATACGGGCGAGCCGAAAATGGCGCGCACGTGCGGCAAGGTAGCATTGTGGAGAGTATTGCCAGCAGTTCACGCTCACCTCCCCCACCTTATGTGGATGGAGGTGCAAGTACAGTTACCAAAAATACCCATAAAAATGTAACAAGCAATTTGTGCCCTCTCTTAAGCAACCATAAAGAAAATGTTTATGATGTGGATGATGAGCCTATTGTAATGTCTGCCATTTCCCATGCTGTGCAAATGATAGATGCTGCATCACCACAATCACGAGTGATGCCGCCATCTCCATCGGTAACAGCAAGGGAAGTGCTAACACCCTCTGCACCCGTAGAGGAAGTTGTTAATACCATACATAGCAGCAACAGATTAAACCCCCAGCCAGGTAACAAGGTCAAAGGTAGCAGCGCTACCGGTCTGCATCCCATTCGGACGATAACTGTTCCGAATGGAAATGCAGATACAAACGGTGTAGGGCCCACGAGGGAAGTAGTAATGCATTGTCCTTGGACAAGAGCAGAACTAAATTCCATCATAAATGATTTCCCCGATCCCAAAAAGGAACTAGCCAAATGTCAAAGATTTTTGAGGAATTTGGGTAGTTCTCATGAACCAACTAATAAAGATTGGCGTGTGGTGTTAAGGGCCTGTCTACCACGCAATACCGATGTGACAAAATTTATCACGGATTGTGTATTGGATGGTGACGTTCCCTTAACAGACCAAGTAAACCAAGATAACATTTCCCGCATTGTAACTCAATTGGGTATATATTTTCCAGTAGTAGTTAACTGGAACAAAAGTTTCACCATTAAGCAAAAGGAGAGTGAATCTGCAGAAGATTATTGTGACCAGGCTCTGCAGGCTATCACCCAGTACACTGGGTTAGAAGATATTAAAGATAGCACTCACCACAGGGGAATGATAGTCACGGTACTCATGGACGGTCTGAAAGACGACTTAAAGACTCGGGTTCAGACCTCACAACCTGGCTGGAGGGGAGTCACAATAGATACACTCATAGAATCTGCCATAGAACATGATAAAAATATCGCAAAGAAGAGAGAGACCCAGAGCGAAAAATAAATGGCTGTCAGTATCCAAGCTCTGGAAGAAATGACAATAACATCACAGCCAACCGACACACCTGCACCCACATACACATCTGCACCCACATACACATCTGCACCTGAACAGTTACACGTCCTCACCAATCCCACACCACAGCAAACACATCCTTACCCCACATATCATACACAACCACAGGCCTCATACTACCCACAAACTTCATACCTCCCACAATACCCTTATCCTTCATATCCTTACCCATACCCACCATCTTTTCCTCTTGCTCAACTCCCACAACTATCTTTTCATCCACCTCGTTCAAAAATATGTTTTAACTGTCACCAAGTGGGACACATAAGTAAGAACTGCAAAGTAAAGAACACCACACATGAACACGAGTTTCCCATGGGTTCATAGGCAACCCTAGTATCTTCTCCCAGGCCTTATATGACTGTTTACAATCTTTTCAACCTGCCAATGGATCTGTTCTAATGTAAAATGTGGACGATTTATTGTTGTATTTAGGTCATGTTTAAATGATATTAAACTGTTGTGCTTTATCTCTCACACACAGGACACAAGGTTGCTAAGGATAAACAGCAGCCATGCCAGGCTAAGGTTGAATACTATCCAACCCAGTGGCTCAGGCATTATTTAGAGCAGTAACTATTAATAACAAGATTTAATTGCAGGAACCTGTATGCAGATACTAAATCCATAGAATTATTAAAAAAAATATGATAGAGGGACTTATTTAACAGGTGAAGTTTCCAAGAACATGTGTAAGGTGATGGGTAACAACACTAAGATTATCCCAGACTGTCTTTTTCTTTATTTGCCCCCCTTTGAGATACTGTTCAAACAGGCAGCCTCATGTGAAAATATGATAATGAGGTTACTGTGCAGGGTCTCACGAAGATGAATTAGAATAACAGAAATTGAATGTGTTATTAACTAACATGCCTAATGCAAACTGTCATGATGTCAAACCTGGAGAATTTATTATGATCCAAATTTTTTTTTAGCTCAGGTTGTTTGACTGATCAGTGGAAAGGTCCGTATCTGACGATACAACATCCTCAAAGGGTGACCGGGGAAAATACGTGGGTCCATTCCACTCACTATAGGGAGGTCAATCAGCCGGTGGAGAAACAAGTCGGAGACAAGGCTGATAGCGTGGACCTGTCGCTCCTGAGCTGTGACAGGAGGATTGAAAAGGTCGTAGTGAGATACCTGAACTAAGAGAAATTTGCAGGTCTTGTTGTGACAATGGACGGACCTGCTGTGTTCATTTTCATATTCTCTTTTAGAGTGTTCACCATCCTGGTCGGTTCGGGAATATCCAGTTTCTGTGATGCGAGACCGATTGAGGAAATGTGAGCTGATGGCAGTGCTGATGGAGTGGAGTCAGGAGGAGTGCATTGCCAATCAGGGGAGTGTCTGACCAGTCTTAGTATTGTAATTGTTATGTTATTTGGGAAGAATATTTCCAGAAGTTATGACCCTCACACATGTTGAAATGCTTGGTATACATAAAAACACACTGTCACCATATCTTCACACAACACAATATGAACACAGAGGCAAACGAAATATGATACCTGGTGACGTGCACAAAGCCACTCAGTTAATTAGTGAGACAACTGGCTTTCAAGTTTTAGTCGCACTGGATCCCACCAGGATTGCTCGGGGTACATTAAATTTTAGATATATTCAGGAACTTGCTAAATTGATAGATAATATTACCAAGTTGTACGATGACACATTCAGGTACACAGGGAGAGAATTGCAAGCGTACAAGAAAGAACTGGTGCAACACAGGCTAGTGTTGAATTATTTAACTGCTTTTACTGGAGGGTATTGCGTAACGTTAGCCACCCAATTTGGAGTAAAATGTTGCACCTATGTCACCAATGATACCAGCGACCCTAAGGAGGTGATAGACCGGAAGATGGATGAAATTCTGCAGCTAAAATGGGAGTTTCGTAAGAACCATACCGCTTCAGTGGCTGAAGTAGGGGAGAAGATAGAAGGATGGGTTTCATGGCTGAACCCAGTGAAATGGTTCTCAGGTCTAGGGGAATGGGTCCAGGAAATGATCGCTAACATAGGCAAATTCTTGATCCTTATACTGATTGTCATCATAATAATTGGCATATGCGTCCGGTGTGTTCCTATTGTGTTGAAGTGTGGAAAATGTAAAAATAGAGTAAAACGAAAGAACAAAATTATGATGGTGATCAGTATGAATACCGAGGTAAATACAGAACTGCATTACAACCCTGAACTAGGAAATACTATCATTTAACATATTATATTTAGACATGCATAGAATGTATTATTTAATTGTTATTTTTAAAAACACCTCAGATAATGTAAAGTCTCAATTCCCCTTCAAGACTGCCTTTATAGGACTGGTGTATCCCCACACCTTTCACATGATCTTCCAAGATCCGCAGTGTGCGTATAATAGTAGTTTTATGTCCCCACTCAGAGACACATTATTGATGGATTAAGAACCACCTTGTGCCATCCCATAATAACACTAAATAGTATATAAATGTAAGCCTAAATTATATTTTAAAATCAGATTGTGATAGCATGTTGTTCGCTATCAAAGGGTGGACTGTCGAAGCTGGATTATTGGCTGAGACAAGATCAGTTTAAAACTGAATCGCAGCGATGCCATCTTGCGACTGGCCGCAAGACGCCATCTTGGAAATGAGATTGCAAGACGCCATTTTGCGAATGGCTGCCCAGGCGCCATTTTAGATAAATTCACATTTATGTACATATGGCGATATTACTATTAGCACTATGCGATTGCATCTTTCACCATTCCTCATATACACATTAATATGCACAATTGCACTGTTAACTAGTCGCATATTAGTGAATGCATAAGATCCTATATGAAAACGCTGTTTATTAGCTTTATGCGCACGCATCTGCTCCAAGTTAACTGGCGTTGTTATATCAAACCCCGCATACTCACACATTACATATCCACATACAAGGTTCCATAAGCTTTAAGGTATAAGATTTAAGTTTGTTCATTTAGTATAAATGCTGTGAAATAAAGATTATTTGGTAATTAAGGTTTTATACATGATAAGTAAGCCGTGTTTGGTATTGTACTGATGCGTACTCTTTCAACAGAATTGCGGTATTATCGGTGTGGAGATCGCATCATGCATTCTCAACTTATGGACCGCAGAGATTTCAAGCAACAAAATGTATATTATATGAACAACTGTTAGGATGTTGCATGAGGCGGGAAACCAGAGACCACCAGTTGTTGGAGGCTGGGTTGGGTCTATTTGAATCATCCTGTTAAATGCTCTGTAACAGATGCATTCCCCCTTGGGAACCAATGGCATCAGCAACAAACTTCTCTATTGTGTTGTCTATTTCTGGGGGGTATAAATATGTGTGCCCCAACCCTGGGTCTCAGTCTTCATGCTGAATGCTGATTGACAAGGGTTTTCTTGCTGATGCCTTACATTTGGTCCGGAAGCGCTGCATATGTATACTGTACTTGGGTCTGTATAATTCCTTTGCGCCTAATTGTGTTTGGATCAATACCGTGTAACTGACTGTACTTTTATTTGAATAATACTTTGCGCTTTGGAACCACAGATTCTAGGTCTGAAGTCTTTATTTACTGTATGACTGCGTACGCAAATTAGCGTCATCCTTAGAAGGTATAGGCAGGATATTAGAAGGTATAGGAAGGAGTGTATAGAGGTTCTAATTCAGTATCGTTAATATCAATGCAAAAACCAAGATGGGTTAAACATTTTTTGGTTCTCAGCTAGAGAAGCCAATCCCACTTCATTTTTTGAACAAGGGGATTGTGTTGATCAATGAAAATAGTCCCAAGCCCCACAGGAAAAAAGCAAAAAACTTTCATGCACCTCTCCACCCCAAAGGAAAGAAAAAATAATTTTAATGGCACCTCCAGCCAGTGGTGAATCCAGGGAGGGGGGTTTTGGGGGCAGTTGGAGTCGCTTCCCCCTAGCGTCCTCGCCTACCTACTCTGGGAGTCAGTAACACCAAACACTCCCCCACTCTCTGCGTTGCGTCATCATAGTCCATGTACGATCACGAACACTCAGTGACAGTGCTGTTGGCTGATGGGCTTGCCTCCTGCTCCGCTCCTCCCCCTCCTGTGTCTGCACTCCTTTTGACTAGGTCACAGGGATTACAGTAATGTCAGAGGAGCAGCCGTGTGACAGCAGCTCTGGGCAGTAGCAAGGGAAGCAAATGATTTTTACCAGCGGTAATAGCCCCACCCCCTTGCGGCATCGTGCTGCGATTCGTGGGTCTTTGGCGAGGGGGAGAAGCTAAAATGATTAGAATCTATGAGAATTGCATAATTTTGGTATCACCCACTCCCCCAGACCCGCAAATCGTGCGATAATGCAGCGGGGGGGGGGGGGTGGAGACTAATGACGCAAGCTGCCCATCCCCGTCCCCATTAACAACCTGCTGCAGTATCTCAGGATTTGAAAGTAAGTGAAAGTGTGTGCGAATATATATATATATATATATATATATGTGTGTGTGTGTATGTTTCTATGTGATATATGTGCGCTATACAATATACAGTGTATTTGGAAAGTATTCACAGCACTTCACTTTTTCCACATTTTGTTATGTTACAGCCTTATACCAAATAGGAATAAATTAATTTTTGTCCTCAACATTCTATGCACAATACCCCATTATGACAATGTGTAAAAGTTATTTTTGAGATTTTTGCAAATGTAATAAAAAAACAACAACTAAGATATCACATGTACATAAGAATTCACGGCCTTTGCTATGAAGCTCAAAATTGAGCTCATATGCATCCTGTTTCCACTGATCATACTTGAGATGTTCCTACAGCTTAATTGGAGTCTACCTGTGGTAAATTCAGTTATTTGGACATGATTTTGAAAGGCATACACCTGTCTATATAAGGTCCCAAACTTGATAGTGCATGTCAGAGCACAAACCAAGCATGAAGTCCAAGGAATTGCCTGTAGACCTCCGAGACAGGATTGTCTTGAGGCACAAATCTGGGGAAGGGTACAGAAAAATATCTGCTGCTTTGAAGGTCCCATGAGCACAGTGGCCTCCATCATCCATAAATGGAAGAAGTTCGGAACCACCAGGAGTCTTCCTAGAGTTGGCCGGCCATCTAAACTAAGCAATCGTCGGAGAAGGGCCCTAGTCAGGGAGCTGACCAAGAACCCGATGGTCACCCTGTCAGAGCTACAGCATTCCTCTGTAGAGAGAGGAGAACCTTACAGAAGGACAACCATCTCTGCAGCAATCCACCAATCAGGCCTGTATGGTAGATTTGCCAGACAGAAGCCACTCCTTAGTAAAAGGCACATGGCAGCCCACCTGGAGTTTGCCAAAATGCACCTGAAGGACTCTCAGACCATGAGAAACAAAATTCTCTGGTCTGATGAGACAAAGATTGAACTCTTTGGTGTGAATGCCAGGTGTTATGTTTGGAGGAAACCAGGCACCGCTCATCACCAGGCCAATACCATCCCTACAGTGAAGCATGGTGGTGGCAGCATCATACTGTGGGGATGTTTTTCAGAGGCAAGAACTGGGAGACTTGTCAGGATAGAGGGAAAGATGAATGCAGCAATGTTCAGAGACAACCTGGATGAAAACCTGCTCCAGAGAGCTCTTGACCTCAGACTGGGGCGACGGTTCATCTTTCAGCAAGACAACGACCCTAAGCACACAGCCAAGATATCAAAGGAGTGGCTTCAGGACAACTCTGTGAATGTCCTTGAGTGGCCCAGCCAGAGCCCAGACTTGAATCCGATTGAACATCTCTGGAGAGATCTGAAAGTGGCTGTGCACCGACGCTTCCCATCCAACCTGATGGAGCTTGAGAGGTGCTGCAAAGAGGAATGGGCGAAACTACCCAAAGATAGGTGTGCCAAACTTGTGGCATCATATTCAAAAAGACTTGAGGCTGTAATTGCTGCCAAAGGTGCATCAATAAAGTATTGAGCAAAGGCTGTGAATACTTATGTACATGTGATTTCTTAGTTTTTTTTAAATTAAATTTGCAAAAATCTCAAAAAAACTTTTTGCACGTTGTCATTATGGGGTATTCTGTGTAGAATTTTGAGCACAAATAATGAATTTATTCTATTTTGGAATAAGGCTGTAATATAACAAAATGTGGAAAAAGTGAAGCGCTGTGAATACTTTTCCGTATACGTTGTATGTGTATATATATATATATATATATATATAAACTAGCAAGAGGTGCGGCACTGCAGACAAACTTCAATAGAGATGCATAGTGTCGTCAACGTTTCAATGTTTAATCTACATTTTCTTCAGGATGTCCTGAAGAAAATGTAGATTAAATATTGAAACGTTGACGACACTATGCATCTCTATTGAAGTTTGTCTGCAGTGCCGCACCTCTTGCTAGTTTGTATTCCGTTTTGTGAAGGCACGCAGCCCTGTTCGACTATATATATATATATATATTTATATATGTATATATATATATAAGTGTGCATGTGTATGTGCATGTGTGTCTATGTCCTTTGTAATATATGTATGTTCGCGGCCTAGAATGTTTTTTTCTCTGACCCTAAATTGTAGCTCTTTTCTACTTCAGGGTCCATAGGGTATCCACAGGATACCTTGGGGTATAGGTGTGACGTCAGTCGCAGGGCACCAAAGAGTTAAGCTTTCAGCCTCCCAGGATGCACTAGGTCCCCCTCCTATACCCCGCCCCCGGGCCAAGGCACCTCAGTTTAGTTTGGTGCCCGGCCGGAGTCGGGTGCACCTGTTGGAGTGGGGGCTAGAAGAGCCCCTGAAGCTTTTTCTTCATGCAGCTGTGGCTGCACATCTGGATGAACAGCATGGACAGTCAGTCCTGACGTCCATGCTGTCTTCCCTACACCCCGCCGGTACCAGAACGCCGGTACTGATCCGGGGATGCTGGTGGGCGTCTGGGGTCACAGCTAGCGGTGACCCCAGATGCTCCGGACCATGGCCGGATTCAAGGGGGACAGAGGTAAGCAGCGGGGTCCCGCGGTGGGTCCCCGCTGATCACATGGTCCTAAGTCCCCAGGCAGGGGGCTCCCTGGGGACTGGCTGCAGCGTGGAGCCAGGCGACCAACCTGCGCTTCCACTACCCCCTGGGACAGCGGACCGCAGCAGAGCGGTAGCGCTGCGGCGTCCCAGGGGTTAAATGCATGCCAGGGGAGCGCGCCTTCCCTGTCTCACAGCCGGCGCCTCCCCCGCTGCACACAGCCCTCTCTGCACTGTGCTGACTGGTCCTGTGTCAGCGCTCCTCCCCCAGGCCAGCTTCTCTCTGCTCCTCGGCGGCCATCTTCTCTGCAACGCATGGTGAACGCTGCTGGAAGTCTGGAAGGAAGCATCGTGGTCTGGGTCCCCCCGCATACCTCTCCTCCGCTGTGGCTCAGGTCTGTGTATGCAGCGCTGTGTCCTACCAGGCCCTGTGTCTGTGTAGTTGAGTGATCAGCGCTGTTAGTGCAGGAATTGTTATTTCTCTGCATTGTATGTGACTGTGCTAGCGCTGCCTGTAACTTTTCTTCTCTAAACTGTCAGCTTTATTACTGTCCCTGTTCTTTCTGCTAAAGCCCTTGCGGTGCGGTGCTGCAGGGTGGTCTCTCGCCTATTTAATACTTAATTGGTGAGAGAGGTCACATACGTGGTGCCATCATGTCTGAAAGTGATTTTCCCCTCCGGCTACAGTGTACCACGTGCAAAGTACCGTTAGCGGAGGGGGAGGGTAGCGCGGAGTGCCTTTGCCGGCAGTGTTTGTCCATGGCGCGGCCTATTACGGTTACAGCACCGGTACAGGAGCCGCCCTGGGCTTGTTTCGCTCAGGCGTTAACAGCTTTAGTGGGCCAGTTAGCTCCGCAGCCCGCGTTTACTCCGATGGGTTTGTCCCAGCAGTCTGTGGTGTCGTCACCCATGCAGGGGTTCCCACGACAATTGGTGGTACCCCACAGTCTCCCTATTTCCCCGCTCCCGGGTTCTCAGGAGCCAGCGTGGGTTAACTCCCTGACGAGTTCTGTACAGCACTTGTCGGATGTGTTGCAAGGGGAGTCTGTGATGCGGCCTCATAAAAGGCCGGTGGCGTCTCTGTCCGCTCCTTATGAGGATGACGAAGGGACGTCTGATGATGGGGAGATTCTGGATCCTTACGATCAGGAACCTTTCCATACTAAGGACGCTGATGCTAAGTCCAAAGTATATATTCCTGGACTTATTCGGGCGGTCCGCACAGCCTTGGTGATTGAGGACGAAGTTCCCCCAGCGGCTAAATCTAAGTATGCCTTTTTCAAAGATGTGAAGGGCGATGCCACAGTCTTTCCTCTTTCGGGTCAGTTGGTGGACCATTTAGAGGAGGCGTGGAAACAACCTGGCTTATCCGTTCGCGGATAATTCTTTTGCTAAGTGTGAATCCCCTCCACAGGTGGATTCTCACGTGACCCGTCTTGTCCGTAGTGCCACATTGCCGATGCCATCCATGTCCTCCCTTAAGGATGCTACGGACCGCAAGGTAGAAATCTGCCTGAAGTCCGCTTATTCCCTTGCAGGGGGGGCAGCACGGCCGGCTATGGCCATTTGCTGGGTTGCCAGAGCGATGGAGCGCTGGGCGGATTCATTAGAGGCTTCTTTTGAATCCGACTGTCCGGCCGAACAGGCGGAGTTGATTGGCAATCTCCGTGATTCGGCCACCTACATCAACGAGGCGGCTCTAGACATTAGTACTCTGGTGTCTAGAATTTCTTCAGCAGCGGTAGCTGCTCGTCGCACCTTGTGGCTGCGATCCTGGAAGGCGGACGCAGATCCAAGAAAGGTCTGGAAGCGTTGCCGTTTACCGGAGAAGTTCTCTTCGGTCCGGATCTGGATAAGATTGTGGCCACGCTGGCGGCAGCCAAATCTGCTTGTCTCCCGTCGGCCGCTGCTCCTTCTGGTTCTGGACCATCGTCCTTTCGGTCATCTAGGGCCCAGGGCAGGCCCAAACCACAGTCGTTTCCTCGACAGGCTGGCCCTAAGAAGTCGGTCAAGCCCCGGAAACAGGCATGGAGTACCAGACGTCCGGCCCCCAAGCCAGATGACAAGCCTGCGGCCTGACGGTCCGGGTCTCCCCTTGGGGGATCCCAGGGTGGGAGGCCGCCTGCTGCAGTTCTCCCGGTGTTGGTCGTTCACTACGACAGACACTTGGGTTCTGGAGGTGGTCTCTCACGGGTACGCCCTCTCCTTCCGGCACAGACCCCCGGCTCGATTCTTCACCACGGGTCTACCATCAGACCGGAACAAGGCTACGGAGCTGCGGAAGGTATTGCACACTATGCTCCAGGCTAGAGTTATAGTGCCTGTTCCATTCTCCCAGAGGGGCCAGGGTTTCTATTAAAATCTATTTTTGGTACAGAAACCCAATGGGTCATATCGTCCGATTCTCAACCTCAAAGCACTCAACAAGTCTTTGCGGGTCCCGAAGTTTCGGATGGAGACCCTACGGTCCATCATTCTGGCGCTGGAACCTGGGGACTACATGGTGTCATTGGACATACAGGATGCTATGGCGGTCATGGCGGCTTCTCTGCGGCTGCAAGGAGTCCGCATGTTGCCGTACTTGGACGACCTGTTATTGGTGGCAGGATCTCCAGAGCTCCTGTTACACCACTTGGACCTGACCATTGCACTGCTGCAACGGCACGGCTGACTAATCAACTGGCAGAAGTCCACTCTAATCCCGTCTCGGAGGATTCTGCATCTTGGAGCCTTATTGGACTCGGGACAGCAAAGGATCTTCGTGACGGAGGACAAGATCTCTGCTTTACAGTCAAGGGTGCGCAGTTGTCTGCACAGCCGCCGGGTGTCCTTACACTTGGCGATGAGGTTACTGGGCTCCATGGTGTCGGTGTTCGACATGGTGGAATACGCCCAGTTTCACTCCAGACCTCTGCAGCACCTGATCCTGTCCAAGTGGAACGGGCTGCCTCAGTCTCTGAATTCCAGACGATTGTGCTCACCCCGGAGGTTCGCCTGTCCCTTGCGTGGTGGTTAAAGACGACCCACCTCAACAAGGGACGTCCGTTCTGGGTTCCAAATTGGGTCCTGTTGACAACGGACGCCAGTCTTCGGGGCTGGGGAGCAGTTTCGGGTCCACACTTGTTCCAGGGCAGGTGGACACCGACAGAAGCGGAGCTTCCAATAAATATCTTGGAACTCCGTGCGGTCTTCAATGCTCTCCTGCAGGCACAGCGGTTTCTCCAGGGTCACCCGGTGCAGGTCCAGTCGGACAATGCTACCACCGTGGCCTACATAAACAGGCAAGGAGGAACTCGCAGTCGGGCGGCTCTCGTAGAGGTCTCTCGGATCCTGGTTTGGGCGGAGCGCAATCTTCCGGCCATATCAGCGGTCTTCATCCCGGGAGTGCTAAATTGGGAGGCGGACTTTCTAAGTCGCCAGGACGTTCATCCAGGGGAATGGTCCCTGCACCCGGACGTTTCTCAAATACTGGTGGACAGGTGGGGTCTTCCAGAAATCGACCTCATGGCGTCCCGGCACAACAACAAGTTGCTGGTGTACGGGTCTCGCACAAGAGACGAAGGGGCGTCTCTGGTGGATGCTCTGTCCGTCCGGTGGACGTTCAGGTTCGCATACCTGTTCCCTCCGGTCTCCCTTCTTCCACGGGTAATCCGGAAATTCAAACAGGAAGGAGGGACGCTCCTGTTGATAGCTCCCGCGTGACCCAGACGGCACTGGTTCTCAGACCTTCAGGGTCTGTCCGTGGACAGTCCTCTGCGGTTGCCGCTACGACCGGACCTTCTGTCTCAGGGTCCTTGTCTTCACCCGGACCTGACTCGGCTGTCTTTGGCGGCGTGGCTGTTGAGACGGCCATGCTGAGGTCCTGGGGGTTTTCCAGCTCTGTGGTGCGTACCATGTTACGAGCTCGGAAACCGTCTTCCGCGAGGATATACCATCGCGTGTGGCATACGTTCTTCCAGTGGTGTCGACCGAGAGGTTATGCACCGCGGGAGTTTCGTCTGTCTCGGATTCTCGCCTTCCTGCAAGCGGGACTAGATCATGGGCTTCGCCTTGCTTCTTTGAAGGTACAGGTTTCGGCCCTATCTGTCTGGTTTCACCGTAGGATTGCTACAATCCCGGATGTGCGCACCTTTATGCAAGGTGTTCTCCGTATTCAGCCGCCCTTTGTTCCACCTGTGGCGCCTTGGGATTTGGCTGTGGTCCTGAGGGCTCTCCAAGGACCGCCGTTTGAACCACTGGGCTCAGTGGATATTAAATGGCTAACAGCTAAGACTGTTTTCCTTCTGGCCGTTGCTTCAGCCAGACGTGTTTCTGAGTTAGGGGCTCTTTCTTGTAGACCCCCTTTCTTGGTTTTTCATGGGAACAGGGCAGTGCTCCGCACTCGGCCCGAGTTTCTTCCCAAAGTTGTTTCCCAGTTTCATGTTAACGAGGAAATAGTTGTTCCGGCCTTTAACTCACCGGGTCTTTCCGTGGGTGAGGCCTCTTTGGATGTTGTGCGGGCCTTAAGGACTTATGTTGACCGCACTTCTTTGTTTAGGAAGTCGGACGCTTTGTTGTCCTCTATGGCTTCTGTAAAAAGGGTTGGCCTGCTTCAAAGCAAACTTTGGCAGCCTGGATCCGTATGGCTATTTCTGAAGCTTATCTTCATGAAGGCCTACCGGTCCCTCCTTCTCTGAAGGCTCATTCCACTAGGTCTGTGGGTCCTTCGTGGGCAGCTCGACGTGGTGCCTCGGCAGTTCAGATCTGCAAGGCTGCTACGTGGTCTTCTGTCCATACCTTCGTGAGGTATTACAGGTTTGACACCTTCGCCTCTCAGGATGCTTCCTTCGGGCGGCGGATTCTCCTTTCTGCACAGGAGCGTCCCCACCCTTAAAGGATACTGCTTTGGGACATCCCCAAGGTATCCTGTGGATACCCTATGGACCCTGAAGTAGAAAATATGAGATATGGTAAGAACTTACCCTTGTTATCTCTATTTCTACGAAGTCCATAGGGTTCCACAGGACTCCCGCCCTGTCGCACCTGTGCTGCAGATGGGCTTTGCTCTGGTCACCGGTTTTCCGTCTCCCTCTGGTGAGAATGTGATTCTTGTATGTGTCCAGATCTTTGTTCTCTCTCTTCCTTCTCCTCCTCCGGCCTATGGCTTGGTAACTAACTGAGGTGCCTTGGCCCGGGGGCGGGGTATAGGAGGGGGACCTAGTGCATCCTGGGAGGCTGAAAGCTTAACTCTTTGGTGCCCTGCGACTGACGTCACACCTATACCACAAGGTATCCTGTGGAACCCTATGGACTTCGTAGAAATAGAGATAACAAGGGTAAGTTCTTACCATATCTCATATTATTTTGCTGTTTACATGGTATATTGATGATTTATTCATCTTATGGAGTGTTTATCGACCTCATTGAGTCCCATAATGCTAGGTCAGACCCTATCAAGTTTACATATAATACACAGCAAGAAGTGAATAATTTCCTGGAAGTTAATATCTCTATTGATTATGGGTCAAACAATACAACAGCGTATCATAAAGCAACAGACCATAACACCCTGTTGCAAGCTACTAGCTGTTACCCTAAAAGCCTAATTAATGGCCTACCCTACTCACAAATGCTGCGTATCAGGCGGATCAATAATCATCTTGATACAGCAAATAACCAACTTGATGAGTTTATAGATTCATTTACAACTTGAGGTTATTTTCACAAAAACTTAATCCTGACTATGAACAAAATATTAGCTATGGATAGAAAAACATTATTAGACAAAAAAAAGTGACACGAAAAAACATGAGTCACTTCTTCCGTGAGTTGATAGATTTAATGTTAGATCGAAATCTATAAATTCAGCATCTAAGAAATACTGACCTATCATTCAAACAGATTCCAATTTAATGTGACTAGATTGAGGTTCTGCAATCAAATGACTTATCTATTCTGATGGTGTCAAAAAATTTCTGTATGTTGACCAAAAATGTAAGACTTGTATCAGCTCCTGTGTCTTGTGTGTTAACTAATGAAGCTCACACAGGATAGTAAGTGAACACTATATTTATTTAAACTGGAGCCACAATGGCCCTCATTCAGACCCGGACGCAAGTGACCGTTCGTACGTTCGGCGTACGTAAATAAATATTTAAATTCAAGCACACGCTCGTATTTTCGTACGCAGACAAACATCCTCCCCAAACTCAAGCGACCCAGCCTCTAACTTACGAGCGTGCCAAATAGCGAGCGTACATTCCCGAAGTGGCTTGAAGGGAACGCACGCACTAGTACTACCCGGAAGTTGGACTGTCAGATTTCGATTAACTGCTCGTTTATTCTGCCTACCTCCCTCAATCGTATCATGCCAATCAATATATCAATTCGCTAAATTGTTTTTTTTTTTTTTTTTTTAACACAATGCAATAAACTTTATTCGTGTCCGTGTTTGTGTTTACCCGCAGAATACGTACGGCTTAAACATTCGCTTTTAATTGTCAAAATACATGTTAGCCTCAATTAAATAATTGTTCTATTTGTTTTTCAGCCCGCATATTTCCCGGAGTTAATTTCTTTATTTAAATTTGCTTACGTATGTCACTGCATCAAGCCTATCATAAGTCTCAAGAGATTTCTGGCCCTGTCGAACACGACTCATACACTAACCAATAGAATTGGTCCTGTTAATTACCCAAATACATTAGCCAATCATAAAATTTTGGTGCACTTTATCAGAAATGAATTTAAGAAAAACACCATTGCCATCATGAGAGCCTCCGAATTCACCAGGCATGAGCTGCTGGTGCTTACGGAGGTGATGGATAGGCGGATCACCAGCCAGCCTCCACCCATCACCAACCGCGAGAAGCGTTCCGCATATGCGGAGGTATGGGCCCGCCTGCGCTCCTTCGGCTCACGCCGCCAGATCGGGCAGCTGGAGCGCAGGTGGTCGGACCTGCAATGGCGGACGCCCCGCTTGCTGGCATGCTTTCACATGCAGATCGCAGAAAGTACGTTTTATGGATTGTGGTTTTCATGTTTGTCTTTGTGGCCCTAACTGCGTGTGCATGTTTTCCCTGTATTTCATATTTATTCATTATCCTCATATCTGCATGGCCATGTTTTCCCTGTATTTCATATTTATTCATTATCCTCATATCTGCATGGCCATGTTTTCCCTGTATTTCATATTTATTCATTATCCTCATATCTGCATGGCCATGTTTTCCCTGTATTTCATATTTATTCATTGTCCTCATATCTGCATGGCCATGTTTTCCCTGTATTTCATATTTATTCATTATCCTCATATCTGCATGGCCATGTTTTCAATGTATTTCATATTTATTCATTGTCTTCATATCTGCATGTTTCCTTTTTTTGGGGGGGGATTCGAAAATGTTTTTTTGCGCGGATTTGTGTTGAAACTAACCACAATTTGTTTCACATCTTTTAGGGGCCCAGCGAAGACTACGCCGTCATCGTCCGGCCAGACGGCGCTCACGGCCACTCTCCCCAACCCCCAGCCAACACTCCAACACCAGTAATTCCCCTATTCCCCACTCCTCCCCAGCCTTCCTAGACCCTCAGCCTGAAATTTCGGGCCTCCTTCCCCTCCGTCCCAATTCCCCCTCTCCTCCAACCACCCCTCTTAGAATTACCCCCTCCCCGGAGTCGGTCATTACCCCGCCCCGATCTTTGGGGAATGGAGCCACCTCCGAGGAGGACGATGGAGGGCCTTCCGGAGCTGGCGTTGGATCTTCCGGTATGTTTTTCTTTGCGCTTTTTTATCGACACAAACTGTTTGTATGTAATCATGTGTGTTTCCATTTTTTGTGGATTTTGGCTACACTTTTGGGGATTTGGGCGATTTCAACATACACATATCACACCTGTCGGAATTTGTACATAGGCCTTGTATTTTTGGCCTACACCATTTTAGTTTTAATGCTGTATTTATGTTTTTGGTTTTTTTTGGTTGGGGTTTGGTTTTGGCTTGTTTTTTAATGTGGTTTCACTATTGTTGTATTAATCCCCACACTTTTCTCACCCACAGAGGAACAGAGGCGTCGGGCAGAATTATCCGCCTGTGTGGCCTGGATGCGCCACAATATAATCGGGGTGCTGGTGGTCCTTGACCGTATGTCGGTCCTCCTTAGGGATTAGTATTTTTGCTTTTGGGCCCATTATCAAAATAAATTGTTATTTTCTAAGTAACGTTCTGGCTCATTCGTTTTTTCAAAATCACAGATTGTTTAGCTTGACATAAGTAGACTGTTCCTGCAAGGATTTCAATTTTTTGACACTAAGATTGTGTGTTGTATTTTTATGTAAAACAGCCACAAGAAACACCTAACAGTAACAATCTCATTTCCCTTTTTTGGTGTAGTCACAATTAGATATTTCTACATTTTACAGGTTCCTAGTTGGTGTGCAAGCTGCTTAGGCCAATCTTACGAAGCCAAATGATTGTACAGGCTTCCTTTGGGTGTTGGTTTGGACCCTGAAAACAGATTACATTTTAGCTCAACTGGCGTCAGTACTGGATTACCCCTTAGTCAAATGTAACGTGTGTGAACCTGGTTACACTTGCTTGTAACGTTCCAAAAAAGGTACAACATTTCACTCTCAAAACATTTATTCACAACATAACTGAAAAATCAAAGTGGTCACTCACAAACAAAACACACAGTGATAATCTCAAATACAACACATACCAACAAAACCAAATAAAAAAACAACAAATCAAGAACTGGTTGACGAAGGACCATGCCAACATGATTCCACAAATATGGCGTTGCAATATGGGTTCCAGAATATATCCCCAAAATGTCCACATACAGGTTTTGTAAGGGTAGCAGGAAGTAGTCATCGTTGGAGTGCCAAAGATTATGTGAAAAAACAGAAGATGGAGAAAATAAAAAAAAATAATTAGATGTTCTCAAACAAACCCGACCACATTAGGTATAAACACTGTTGTTTTGTCAATAATTACCTAAAAAATCTTTCCACCACATCATCGCGTATGGCCCCCCCACATACTGACCTCCGACCAACCTCGGGGGGGCCATCCTCAGGTAAGGCATCCTCTGGCTGCATTGGGACACCACTCCTTATGGCGATGTTGTGAAATATCCCACACAGGACCACAATTTTCGAAACCATATCCGGCAAATACATGAGCTCGCCACCAGAGTGGTGGAGGCATCTGAATCGACCTTTTAAAAGGCCGATACAGCGCTCCACCACTTGCCTGGTGGCTGTAAGTGCAGAATTATACTCACTTTGTGGCCCTGGTGTGGGAGCCAAATAAGGAGTGAGCAGCCAGGGCATGCAAGGCTAGCCACTGTCTCCTGTGAAAAAGAATAGTCAACATCAGGCTCACTCTGTATGAAGCTTAACACTGTTATGTACTAAAGGTCTCCACTTACCCAGAAGCCATGCATCACCAGCTTGTAGGTTGGTTAATTTGTGCCATATCCCTGATTGCCGGATGACGAAGGAGTCATGTGCACTTCCTGGTAATTTTGCATTCAGGGACAGGATCTGGAGGGAGGCATCACATACCACCATTACATTGAGGGAGTGATAGTGTTCCCGGTTTCTAAATATTGCCTCCAGCCGTGCTGGAGGCTGAAGTGGTATGTGAGTACCATCCACAACCCCTATGATGTGTGGGAAGCCAGCTATTTGGTAAAAATTGGCCTTGGCCACACTAAGGGCACCCATATCCAAAGGCATTTGAATAAAATGATGGAGGTGCTTGAAAAGTGCCTCCATCACTGCCCTCAGGATCCGGGAAAAGGAGGATTGTGAGATGCCCGCCACTATTCCCACCGTTGTTTGGAATGATCCTGAGGCACAGAAATGTAACACCGCCATAAATTGCGTAAGTGGTGGTATTGCTGTAGGACTGTCAATTTGCCGCTCAAGATCACTCTATTAATGAGAGAGTGTCTATGATGATTTTTGGAGGAAGACGGTAGCGTCTTAAAACCTCATCATCGGGCATTCCAAAAAGGGTGACACGTGTTCGAAATATCTGGGGCCTTGCACGCCTACGATGCCTACGCCTGGGACGAGATTGAGGTTGGTCGGCTTCCGGGAGCAGGGCCAGAACAATCCGACCCATATCAACCTGAAATGGCAAGATTGGAATGTCAAGCTTTTTACCCCACCAAAAAATAAACATTTTTACTTAGCTTGAAGATACCATCCATTGATGCTTACATGCCGGGGTATTGTCATGATATGTTGAAACTGGAAATAATCACAACATAAATATACATCATTTTATGCTGGCCATGTCTGTTTCAAAAATTTAAGCAAGACAAAACATAAAAGGGGACACACACACATTTGGGCAAAGAGCAAAACGACGTTGCGCACACTACGTCAAATTGAGGCCAAATGCAAGCATCAAACAATTTTAAGGGATGAATAAACATTTCACAAAGCGCTAATTAGTTCGCAAATACAAGTCACAATAGTAAGTAGTAAAAATGCGCTAATTAGTTCGCAAATACAAGTCACAATAGTAAGTAGTAAAAATGCGCTAATTTGTTCGCAAATACAAGTCACAAAAAAACGCAGCGTAAATAAAAAAAAAACTCAGATTTCGGATTTGGAAAAACAAACGTTACATGTGTAAGGCCAACCAAAGTTGCGTAAAGACAAACAAGAACATTTCCAAAACAGTTTAACAAATGAACTTACCAAGAGATAATATATAAGAATCCGGATCAAAAGGTCTTTCGGGCAGAGCCAAAATAAAACCTAAGAGAGATGAAATGACGGAAAAAAAAAAAAAAAAAAATCTTAACCAGAATGAGAGACAAATTGACCCAAAGTTAGACTTCAACAAACTTACCAAAACTGGAAACGACCAAAAAAATTAAAACGGGAAAAAAACGAACGGAAAACAAAAAACGAATAAATCCAAAAAAACTACTTTCAAAAATGCAAACTCCTACACCAGCCAACAATCAACTCCAACCAACGTAACCTCCAACATTCAAAAAACGCCACCTCGAATCCAGACGCCCCAAGCCATAAATAGTGTTTCGTTTCCCGCACAAATTAAGGAAGGATCATAGGAATGCACAATCAATGATGCGGCCGCAAAATAAGGACGCATGTATAAATACGTCACGAGACAAAAACAAAATTCTGGTGTATTTCTTGTTTGGAGCTCAGACATGGATACAGACCAGGGAAACAATGGACAACAGTCTGGCGGTAAGTATTTCATGCATTTTGACTCAATGATTAATTAGAAACAATATTGTGCAAGTTGTGAAGTTGACAATTCTCCAAATTTACACAAATAGGTGAGGAGGATGACATGGAAGAGGCTGCTGGGCCCAGTATTCCGGGCAAAGCTGCCAAAAAGAAAAGGCAGCCACAATTCACAAGAAAGGAGATGGAGGTTTTGATTCAGAAGTGTGTGGACATCCTGCCACAGGCAGACAGGAATATGAGTTCAAGCCAGAAGTGGAGAATGTGGGAAGAGGTAGCCGTTGAGGTCAATAGGGTGGGTGATTATGTTCGTCTAGCCCGGGATGTCAAACGGCGGTAAGTAAACACTTGACCACCCTAAAACCAAAAACAAAATCAAATAAAAAGTAATGGTTCCTTTTTCACCCACAGATGGCAAGACTTCAAATATCGCCTGAAACAAAAAATGGCGGACAGGGCTAGGCATGCAAGGGGGACAGGTAGAGGTCCCACCCCTGTGTCATTGGAGTTGACTGATTTAGAAGAGCTGGCACAGGGGTGTGTGCAGGCTGTGGAGGTGTTTGGCGTGTCCAACATGGATACGGACATGCCAGACTTTGCGGCTCCTCATGTTGTCCCAGGTAAATGTTGTGATGTCACCAACTCTGAAATGTTATTGTGCCAATATGTAGATTCTAATGTGAGTCTTTTCTAATTTTTCCAACAGAGACACAGGCGGATGAGTCTGCTCCAGAGGGGAGCCTTGGCCGCAGAATTTCTGCTGGCTCTGCAGGGGAGGAACCAGTACATCCGGCTGAGGACCCTGCAGAAGCCAGTCCAGGGCAATCCCCATCGCAGGCAGTGTCCCTCCTCACAGAACTCAATTTTAAATCGGATTTCCATACGGAGATTCTGCTGAGGATGGACGCCAGTCTGGTACGGGTGGCTGAGGCCCTGGAGCAAAATGCTGCGGCCAACGTGACCATTGGTCAGGCCCTGGCGGAAAATACCAGGGCCAACATCCGCATCGCCACTGCCCTGGAGCAGCTCTTTCGCCAGCACATGGAGCCGACCTCCCTTCCTGCCGGAACATCAGGATCCTCCACCTCTGGCACAACATCAGCCAATCCTCCAAATGTGCCTAGTCCAGAGGCCACAACATCTGCCTCTGGACAGGCGCCCTCCCTCCCCCACCCAAACGGCCGAAAAAACGGTGACAGCATTGGCTACTTTTCCCACACTCCTTCTGTGCTTGCCTCATATTCCTTTCTGGCCAAAACTTCCCTCTCCTTTCTTGTGAATTGTTTTTAAATTTTGCATTTACGTTTACCCAAAAATTATTGTTTGCACAATTAATAAATATTGTGGAATGAACACTGCCAAAAATGTTTTCGTTAAATATGTGCATTTATTTTTTGTGGGATACCAATAAATTTTCCAAAAATGTACGACTTTGTATTCTGACATTATTGTAAAAATGGGTTACATTTAATCCGGGCCCACAAGCCAACAACGTTCAACCTAAAAAATTACACATTGGAAAAAAAGGGCTCGTTAAGGAACGTTGAAAACATTACCTAAGGAGGAAAAATCACCTTGCAAACACAAAATGAGGCACCAAACCTAAGCATGATGACATTATTGTTACAATAGTCCAAAAAGAACACATTGCGGCCAAAATACACCCCCACAAATGTACGCTAATTGATTGTGTAATCCAGACATTAGCAGCTATGATTTCCACCTGCGTTCGGTTTTGTGCTAGCCAAAAAAACTGCTTTCCAAACACATACCAAGCCGGTTTTCAATCTAACACTAATTGATTTTCTGACAAGCCGTGATTAATCGATGCAACATCGTGGAGTGCCGGGACGGAGGAGAAGGCCATCGCCACTGTGGTCGAGTTATCCAGACCCTAAGCTGTGCGAGCATTTTGAAGGGAAAGAGGATCATCCAGTGACGTATGAGTTGGTACGAACACATTTGACGTTCGCCCTTTGTTAATGTATGTATGCCCAAAAAACGCCTCGCCACGCCTGCGTTTTTCCATCTCCCCCGTCAACACCCAAAAACGCCCTGTTCTGTCAATCACATTTGACATGTCACTTCCTGTACGCTATTTGACGAACGAGACAAAAAAAACTCGCAATCTGCCGTACGCACATGCGCAGTGTAACACCGACGCATGCGCGGTTACTCAACATCGGAACGCAACGAGCGTACTGCTGTTAACGAACGGCTCTGAATCAGGCCCAATGCTCCTACTAATGATTAAATGAAGGGTATAGTGATATACAGTAAGTGGGTGATCAGTCTGGGTGTGCACCCGGATAGTTCTGATTAATGTTCCGTTCCCCAGTAGATAATAGCACTGTAGTCTAGAAGCATATGCTTCTTGGGTGGATGATAATGCGTAAATGTGAATAGTTAACGTGGAATAGTATCTTCCTATTTCCCCTGGAGTATGAGTAAATGGGTACCGATGTCAGTCACAATACACAAGGTGTGTAAGTAGTGTCTGGCGTGGTGGCGTCCCGTATCCCCCAGGTGCACCAAACTTACCTTCCGCATCCTTTCCGTACACCTCCAGGTGTACTCCGTGTTTCTCCTGCGTCATGATGACCCGCAGCTTGAGCGTCTGGAGACGTACAGCCGCGGTGACATCATCACACTGCAATGTGGAACAGGAGCGCAGTCCCGTTACTGGAAAAGCAGGGAGCACCAGGTGTGACTTATGGATATAAGGTATGTGTGTTCATTTTGTTCTTATTGATCCTGACGAAAGTTTAATACTGAAATGTTGTTCATCGCAGTCACTGGTTTGTAGTGTCTTTTGTTCAGTCTTGAGTGCCGCACCCTGCCATTTGATGTCCATTATCTTTTGTGGAGGTACCGGTCGGTGCCTTCACAAAGTGTATATATGACAAGTTTATAAACCTACATATGTTGTTGTGTTGAAAATAAATAAAACGTGTGGAAAATATGTATTAAAAAGACTAAGTATAAATATACCGTGATATTGTTGAACTAAAAAAAATAAAATTAATATGTAGGAAAGTGTGGTGGGTGCTAGCAAAACGATGTGTTCCATATGGACGTGTATTAATAAACGTCAAAAGTGTATATATGTGTGAAGAGGTTAAAAGATATAAATAAGATCATATTAATGCAATTATCACTTAAAGACACTCCACTGTATTTTTTTGTTTAATATGTAGGGACTAATGGTGGTAAATTCGAAAATCCACCGAGCTTCAACTTGTAGTAGCTTCCCAGCTCGGTCTCCGCCTCTAAGGCTCTTGGGGACATGATCGATGATCTGATGCTTAAGTTGTCCAAGTGTATGTCCTTTTTCGGCGAAGTGCCTGGCCACTGGTTGTTCCGATGTTTTGCCTGATAGTGCCGCTTTAATTGCTGACCTGTGTATTGTTCTAGCAGATTTTCTGATGTATGACAAACCACACAGACACGTAATTAAATATACTATATGGATGGATGTACAGTTCAAAACATGTCTCAGATTATAAGTCTTTCCTGATGAAGTATGTTGGAAGGAAGACCCCGTAATTATATTGTTACAGGTGGTACATCTGAGCCACTTATAGCACCCTGGAGGTTTGCTTAGGAATGTTTTCTGATTGGCTGCCCCATCCTCAAGCCCAAAGCCTGTGATCTATGTATGGACTAAAAAGTCTCTTATGCTTCTGCCCCTGGTATAACAAGGTAGGGTTTTTTTCTTTCTGAAGCACTTCAAGTTCCTATCTGTGGACATGATCAGCCACAGGGCTCTGGTGGCCCTTGGAATTACAGGGCTGGAGGTATTATATTCACTGACAAATGGTAATATTGCATCTTGTTTTTTGCTTCTACTTACAAGAAAGTTAGATCTTGGCATTTTCAATACTTCTTCTTTATGCTTAGCCAAAAGTCTTGGTTCATAGCCTCTGTCAACAAACTTAGCGACTACTTGATCCAGAGCCGGCTCTAATTTAGACTGATTGCTAGTAATTCTGGCCACTCTGATCATTTGAGAACATGGCATTCCTTTTTTAAGAGCCATTGGGTGATGACTATTGGCTCTAAGAAGAGTATTTTTATCAGTGGGTTTTACATAAACCTCCGTGTGCAATTTAACTAATACGTCCAGGTAGTTCAACGATGTTGTATTGGTCTGATATGTAATTTTGATTGGAGAATTTCTGCCGTTGATATTGTGCACCAGGGCTATGAAACTGTCTATCCCTCTGGTCCATAGGATGAAGACATCATCTATGCACCTAAAATACCTATAGATGTGTCTAGACATTATCGGGTCAGAAAAAAAAACAATTCCTGTTACTCACGAAAAATAAATACGTTAGTGAACGAAGGAGAGACATTGCTTCCCATAGCACATCCGCTAGATTGTCGATAGAACTTACCATCAAAAAGGAAGAAATTTCTAGTTAGAGCAAGCTCTAATAGTTTAAGGAAAAATTCAAGATACTGTACATCCATATTCTCTTTAATCAAGAATTCTCTCATAGTCTTTAAACCGTGGGTATGGGGAATGCTGGTGTATAGGTTGCATATAGCCAGTGTGCAGATTATAGTACCCTGTGGTACTGTCTCAATGCTTATTAAGCCTTTTAGAAAATCTGTAGTGTCCTCGATGTACCCTACTTGCTTCAAAATCAAGGGTTGTAAGATGTTATCCAAAAACATAGAAACAGGTTGAAAGATTGAGTTGCGGGCAGAGATGATGGGTCTGTCTGACAGTCTCACAGCATCCTTGTGTATCTTGGGCACAGTAAACAGTATCGGAACCACTGGAAAATCTTGTTTTAAAGCCTGGCATAACTTCTTTGGGATTAATTCATCCCGTGACGCTGTATCCGATATAGAATCCAGTTCGATTTTGTAACCTTCTGAAGGATCCGTAGTCAAGGGTTCATAAGTGTTCTTGTCAGACAGTTGTTGATAAATTTCGTTTTTATAGTTGGACAGGTTCAGAATCACTATTCCCCCCTTCTTGTTCGCAGGGAAAATGACAATGTCTCTGTATGACCCCAGATGTTTAAGTGCACTCCATTCAGTTCTGGTTAGATTATAGTTTTTGTTAATGGTAGCAGAGAAGTATTTGATCACCGACTCGTCAAGAAGTCGCAGAAACGATTTGATGAAGGTGGATCAAAGCTAGAAATTTGTCTAGAATTGAGGAAACTTTGATAAGGGGAAAGTAACTGGTTAGCCTCCTGTGTTTGGAAGTGTTCCTGAAGTCTTAATATTCGATCAAACCTGTATAGATCTATTTGCCAAGTCAGTTGTTTAAAATAATTTGTAGGAACAAAAGACCTTCATCTCTATGCCGCTTATGGTATGTTGCGACAAATTGAAGATCAACGTCTCTTTCTTGTTGAAGTGTCCCTTGATCCTGGCATTCTGGCCCCCCCTATGGATGGGCGGCCTCTATGCATTATAACAATAGGCTGCCTATTTTTATAATGCACAGCCCCTGCCTCCTGCTCTTACTGCTCCCTGGTGGTCCCGCCCTCCCCTTCTTCCATGGTGTTGACCTCCTACTCCCCCCGTGCTACAAACCCACCTCCTCTCAGCAACAGGTAAATTGGAGGGAGAGGGAGGGGGAAGTGCTGTGCCAAAATGATCTTGCCCCCACAACATAAAATCGCTCTGATGACCCCTGAATAGCCCCATATTCCAATTAAAGAAATGACTATTAAGTAATGCTGCCAGGCCTTACATTCCAGCTAATTGTAAAATCCCTACATCCATCTTGGATTTGTTCCAATGTATTGATTTCTATATGGCTTAAATATAAACACTCCCACAGTTATTTAGGCGTTGCTAAGAGTTTACCATTCATGGACCTTGATTAAAGGAATGTAAACACCCTCGTCCAACCATGATTTAGAAGGCTATCAATTTCAGTCTCTGTGACGTGAACTCTTGTGGTGCTCATATCGATGTCACACATGCCTAATCTCCTTCATACCCTCTCATATTACTCCCTACTCTTTCCGGTCTCCTTTCCATAGTCCTCCTACCACCCTGCTGTTGCTTTGTTTAGTTAGGATATATGAGATGTAACTATATACTGTA
Source organism: Taudactylus pleione (assembly GCA_031769625.1). Taxonomy (NCBI): domain Eukaryota; kingdom Metazoa; phylum Chordata; class Amphibia; order Anura; family Myobatrachidae; genus Taudactylus; species Taudactylus pleione. Next base: position 15,026,023 of record JAUIMM010000084.1, on the reverse strand, counting down.
TACAAATGTATATAGTAACAGTGTGTATGTAATATATATTCACACGCACACACACACACACACACATATATAATGTTAAAATAGGTGGTGATAAGATTAACATTAACCTGAGTTATTAAAATATTATAGCTATATCATGTATTGTGTCCATCTATTTTAGTTCACAAAATACAATAAATAAAACAACCTATTCTTTGCTTTTAATTTGTTTCTCTTCTTATTGTTACAAAATACGTATTTAGTTTTATAATTAAACTAATAACACATACATATGTCCTTACTATAATTGCATAATTGCTCTCCTAATAATGAATTTTCTTTTCACAATTTAACATCCAACAGAATGATTAAGTCGCCCCTGACACCCTATCCTTCTTATTATCATCATTACAATGATAGTATTATATGTTCATTTCTATTTTACTCCAAGTTTTATATGCTGATTGTGATTCAGGGTTGTGTAATACAAGCTGGAAACACAAAGCAATGTTTTTCTTTACATACATATTATTTACAGCAACAATTTTTTGCTACTTTAAAGCTTGGTTACACAGACAGATCTTTTCATGTTTAGAGTTGAAAGTGTTATTTGGTTAATCTTGTATGTTGTCGAGTAAAAAAGAAATAGAAGATTAAATCTATCATTATTTTTCCATATACGTAAAGGAGATCTTTTATGTAATAGAGAGCAATAATGGAAATGAAGCACATGTATCTGTAATAAAAAACATGTGCTCTTAGCACCATAAATCTAAAATGGTAATTGCGGTTTGCATACAGTCCATGTGGTATATGTTTAGTCGAAAAATATCTGGTTGGGTAATCCTGAAGAGTTGTGTAATAATATAAACATAAAAATATCTGCAATCTTACCTTTTTAGGCACATTTATGAAAATTCCTGAACCAACCAACATAATCCCATAACATATTCTATCCAATTAACTTCCCCTCTGCACAGTTCACACAAAACTTACATATGTTCTCTTTGTAAACTCACACAACCCTCTGACCCCAGGCCAACATTAAAAATGCAAAAGAATGGAGTGTCTGCACTTGACTAGCTGCTTAAATAAATAATGAAATGAATAGAAAAAGGTTTAAGCGCTTAATATTGGCTGAGCGAACAAACAAACAAACAAATGACGTTTATATGTTTATACTCTTTTGGGATAAAATATGAGAGTTTGAGGCTTGCTGGTAACTTGCCAGCGCTTCTATGAATGATAGTCAGTGTGTTTGTTCCTATCCTAACTTTCCCTTACTCTACCTGAGAGTGTCCGGTAGTTATTGGCGATCTTCTCCCTTGCACGGGGGTGCCTTCTCCTTCCGGATCCAACTCTGCGTGCCACGATGTAAAAATGACAGCAGCCGCTGGTTGCGGCGATCTTATTCCTTACATAAAGTGCCTTCTTCTTCCGGATCTCACTCTGCAAGCAGCGTTGTGAGAATGACAGCGGCAGCCAGGTATCGAGCGGGCTTGAACGGATGGGAACTGCTCCACGTGACCTCACACTCTCCTGCTCCTACGCATTTCAGACCTCGCTGGGTCCTTTGTCAAGGATAGGAAATTAGGAATGAGGCTGCTTGTAGCCTCTATTTGTACTATTCTTTATTGAACAATTGATTTAAAACAGGAAGTCTCAAAATCAAAACTTCCTCCTTCTTTTTGGTGGCAACCATATGGTTCCATAAAAATGAAATAAAATCCATTTGAAAACATACATTTGTCATTTGCTTATTGCAACATTGCTGTGTGACCTGATCATATGGACCATTAAGAACTTTTTACCTTTGCAATCTGGCTGGACCATTCGCAATATTTAGCACTTATCCTCATGTATCAAATTCCCATTTCCCTATAGATTGTTGTATGCGTGTAAGCAGGACCCTCTTACCTTTCTGTCTGTCTGTTATTACCCTGTCTCATTTTATTATTGTTTTGCTCGCAATTCTAAAGTGCAAAAGAATATATAACTTAATATTAATAAATAAGTAATAAGAGTATTGGCTGAAGGACTTGTGCATGTGTGTGCAGTCTTGGTCCATTTTTATCATTTAATAGGTAATAAATGAATTTGCATAACAGACAAAAACAGTACAGGCCCATGAACAACAAGGGTTAATGCAGTATATTATTAAATAAGTGGCACTTGAATGCATGAGACCGAGCTGTAACTAGGTATTTCAGCACCTTGGGAGAGCGAGAACACATCCTATGCCAATCCATCCCCCACCCCATTGAGGTGGGCCAATAGTAGTTATCCCTTGTGGTAGGACACATATCGCACCACCTGAGCTGCGGCTCTGTTAGTATTAGGTAATCTACAGTATCTGCGCTGGACCTGTGTGTGTGATGCCTGAAATTCTTTAATATCCATAATGTCAACACTGGTGCATGGAGCATTTATAGGGGAGCAAATAGCAGAGGCACAGGCACTGAAGACACAGTCAGTGCAGGCTCATCTGTAAGTGTTGCTGTCTATACTACACTAGGTCACCCACAACAATTACCACTCTCCCACTGATACCTTTCACCCAACCATCACAGCTTAAATAGCACCTCTTACCCACTACTACTCACAGAAGCCATCCCTCATCCACAGAAATACTCCTCACTCACCATCAGGCACCGACACCATAACTGACATACAAATACCCTTAAAACACATTATAGAGAGAGAATAAAAAATATTCTGGCTGCAGCTACAATTTACTTTCTTTATAAATTGTTTTAGGTTTATATAATTGGATTGATAGCCTTGTAATGATATTATACTGTATATTCTATTAAAAGTATTTTTTCCATCTTACGATTATTTTTTTTCGACTTGTCTTCCGCCCTTCCATGTGTCTGTATATGTACCTCTATGTGTGTATGTTCCATGTGTCTGTATATGCCCCTCTATGTGTGTATGTTCCATGTGTCTGTATGTGCCCCTCTATGTGTGTATGTATGTGCCCCTCTATGTGTGTATGTTCCATGTGTCTGTATGTGACCCTCTATGTGTGTATGTTCCATGTGTCTGTATGTGTCCCTCTATGTGTGTATGTTCCATGTGTCTGTACTCTGTATGTGCCCCTCTATGTGTGTATGTATGTGTCCCTCTATGTGTGTATGTTCCATGTGTCTGTATGTCCCCGTCTATGTGTGTATGTTCCATGTGTCTGTATGTGCCCCTCTATGTGTGTATGTTTCATGTGTCTGTATGTGCCCCTCTATGTGTGTATGTATGTGCCCCTCTATGTGTGTGTGTGTTCCATGTGTCTGTTTGTGCCCCTCTATGTGTGTATGTTCCATGTGTCTGTATGTGCCCCTCTATGTGTATATGTATGTGCCCCTCTATGTGTGTGTGTTCCATGTGTCTGTATGTGCCCCTCTATGTGTGTATGTATGTGCCCCTCTATGTGTGTGTGTTCCATGTGTCTGTATGTGCCCCTCTATGTGTGTATGTTCCATGTGTCTGTATGTGCCCCTCTATGTGTGTATGTTCCATGTGTCTGTATGTGCCCCTCTAAGTGTGTATGTATGTACCCCTCTATGTGTGTATGTATGTGCCCCTCTAAGTGTGTATGTATGTGCCCCTCTATGTGTGTATGTATAGGCCCCTCTATGTGTGTATGTTCCATGTGTCTGTATGTGCCCCTCTATGTGTGTATGTTCCATGTGTCTTTATGTGTCTCTCTATGTGTGTATGTTCCATGTGTCTGTATGTGCCCCTCTATGTGTGTATGTTCCATGTGTCTGTATGTGCACCTCTACGTATGTATGTTTCATGTGTCTGTATTAGAGATGAGCGGTTCGGATTCTGTGGAATCCAAACCGTTCCAAACATAGGGGATCCAAGCCCACCCGAACCCTGTTCGGGTGTTCCCTGCCTGACTCGGATCCCCGTTCGAGGCCGAGCCGCAGCTTCCTGATGTCGGATTCTCGCGAGAGAATCCGACGTCAGGGCTCCTCTAGTGTAGGGCAGACCGCTGTGATAGCAGTATGCCCTACATAGATCAAACACACAGCCGCCAGCGGCAGCTGTGTGTTTGTAATAGCAGCCAATGAGAGTCACACAGACTCTCATTGGCTGCTGCACGGAGGGAGCCGGTTGGAGCTCACTCCGCGCGTTATACAGCAGAGCAGAGCGGATGGCGGCGGGAGCGGGGATTCAGGTAAGTTTATTTATTTTATGTGTATGTATGTAAGGGGGCATTTCAATGCGGCATACTACTACTGGGGGCCTGCTAAGTGGGGGCCTGCTAAGGGGGGGCATACTACTACTGGGGGCCTGCTAAGGGAGGGCATACTACTACTGGGGGCCTGCTAAGGGGGGGCACTACTACTACTGGGGGCCTGCTAGTGGGGGGGGCATACTACTACTGGGGGCCTGCTAAGGGGGGGCACTACTACTACTGGGGGCCTGCTAAGGGGGGGCATACCACTACTGGGGGCATGTTAATGGGGACACTACTACTGGGGGCCTGCTAATGGGGGTTATACTACTTGGGGCATGCTAATGGGGGCACTACTACTGGGGGCCTGCTAATGGGGGCACTACTACTCTGGGCCTGCTAATGGGGGCACTGCTACTGGGGGCATACTACTGGGGGGCATACTACTGGGGCATGCTAATGGTGGGCATACTTCTGTGGGGCATACTACTACTGGGGGCACTGCATAGGGGGCCCTACTTCTAAGGGGACTGCATAGGGGGCACCACTACTGGGGTCACTGTGTAAAGGACACCACTGCTGGGGGCATTGTATAAGTGGCACTACTACTGTGGGAATTGTATAAGGGGCATTACTACTGTGGGCTTTGTGTATAAGTTTCACTACTGTGGGCATTGTGTAAAAGCGTCACTACTGTGGGCATTGTGTAAAAGGGACACTACTGTGGACATTGTGTAAAAGGGTCACTACTGTGGGCATTGTGTAAAAGGGACACTACTTTATGGTGTAATGTGAATCAGGGGCACTATGTGCGGTGTAATGTGAATCAGGGACACTACGTGATGGAATGTGAATAAGGATGTGCACTGTGACTCCTTGGGCCGTAGCCCACTATGTAAACAAGTACTGTGATTCTGCTGGCCGTACCCCACTGGGTGGGTGCACTACTTTTCATTTCTACCATTGCTGTGTGGCAATGTGTCATAGATGTGCTTTACATTGTGGTGTTTGTGCCGCTGCGCCGCTGCTTTGCCGCTTAGTAACCAGTCAGCTCACTGCAACCTTTGGCCAATAATGTTGAAAACAATATTATAAGCTTTGAGGTTGTCTAAATTGACTATAAATGACTGGAAATTAATGTTATTGAGGTTAATGATACTCTAAGAAGAAAAAAAGGACCAATTTATGTGATTTTAGCTTTTTTTGTACATTTTTGTAAAAAAAAATTCAAATCCAAATCCAAAGCCAGTCACCGCAGTTTGGCAAATCCAAATCCAAAGCCGGACGACGAATTAGAACCAAATCCAAATCCGGCAAAAATGTTCCGGCGCACATCCCTAGTCTGTATGTTCCCCTCTATGTGTGTATGTTCCATGTGTCTGTATGTGCACCTCTATGTGTGCATGTTCCATGTGTCTGTATGTGCACCTCTATGTGTGTATGTATGTGACCCTCTATGTGTGTATGTTCCATGTGTCTGCATGTGCCCCTCTATGTATGTATGTTTCGTATGTGCCCCTCTATGTGTGTATGTTCCATGTGTCTGTATGTGCCCCTCTATGTGTGTATGTTCCGTGTGTCTGTATGTGCCCCTCTATGTGTGTATGTTCCATGTGTCTGTATGTGCCCCTCTATGTGTGTGTTTCATGTATCTGTATGTGCCACTCTATGGCCCTGATTCAGACCCACTCGCGAGCGGCTGTCCGCTCGCAAGTGGGTCGATGTTCTGCACTGAGCATGCGCACGACGGAGGGAGCTCCGTCGTGCGCATGCGCCAGACGCGACGAGCGAAGGAAAGTCCTTCGCTCGTTGTGTCTGATCAAAGGGGGCGTGCTGTCGATGTTGATTGACAGCACGCCCCCTTTGGTGGGCATGCCGGGGGCGTGCCTCCCTGACGGGGGCGTTCCCAAGGGACCGCCTCCCGTCAGAAGCCGGCCCACTGACATCACTAGTGATGTCAGTGGGAGTGATTTTGGCTCTGATAGAGCCAAAATCACTCCGGGGCTTGCGGTTGAAAACCTCAACCGCAGGCTCCGGCTCGCAGTTTCGATGGTCGCGATGGTCACGACCATCGCGGCCATCAAACTGCACGCTCGTATAGGCTGTGGGTGGTGACCCACAGCTATACGAGCGTCCAGGAGGACGCTCCATTTTTATGGAGGGCGGCCCTCATTCAGAGCGTGCGCTCTGCACAGAGCGTACGGCTCTGAATGAGGGCCTATGTGTGTATATTTCATGTATCTGTATGTGCCCCTCTATGTGTGTATGTTCCATGAGTCTGTATATGCCCCTCTATGTGTGTATGTTTCATGTATCTGTATGTGCCCCTCTATCTGTGTATGTTCCATGTGTCTGTGTATGCCCCTCTATGTGTGTATGTTTCATGTATCTGTATGTTCACCTCTCTGTGTGTATGTTCCATGTGTCTGTATGTGCACCTTTATGTGTGTATGTTCTGTACTGTTCTCAACCCCTACATCTGTGTGTGATAAAATAAGTCTCCCCACCTCTCATCTATGGTCTGTATTATGATACCCCCTCACCATTATTGTGCTGCCTCCCCACCTATATGTTTTGTATTGTGCATCCCCACCTCATCTGTATGTCTTGTACTGTGCTGTTCCTCCTTCATCTGTATGTCCATTATTGTGCCCCTGTGTCATCTGTATATACATTGTTGTACTCACTTCCTATCTGTATACCTATTAATGTGTCCCTTTCCATATCTGTATATCCATTATTGTGTCCCTCTACCCTTCTGTATTCCCATTTTTGTGCCCTCTCTCCCCATCTGTATACCCATTATTGTACCCCCTCCCTATCTGTATACCCATTATTATGCACCCTCCCCATCTGCATACACATTATTGTGCCCACTCCCACACAGGTGCCTTAAGCAACTGCCTTATTTATGGCCCTGGCATGAGCTCCCATGAAGACAGTAAGCCACTTTTTGTACTTGCTTGCTAGATACATACTGATATCTTTCCTAACAATAGACACATAAATTAAGCATCCCCATAATGTATGGAAAATGAACTGGTAGCTTGAGGAAACCTGACAGGGCTCTGCGAAATGCTTTGCTAGGTAACAATTCATTGGTACTCTACACTCCTTCATTAATTCTTTTACTATATGTTATTTAGTTTTTTTTAAAATATTTTTTTTTATATATATTTTTTAGCATTTATCTTATATGTCCTTTTAGATTATTGATGTAAATTAGGTTACACCAATTATGGACCAATAAAAGTAATTTTTATAAAAAAATACAGCAATTTGATTTTTTCATAAATCGGTCTTTTGGATCCAAGGACCATAAATCCCATATAACCGATGGACATTGGTTGTTTAAAATAAATTTCCAAGGCATATTTCATACTGCACAGAAGGTGAGTACACTACAGAATTTTGTAGGATCTCTTTTGGGTTTACTGATTTGCACTATGGAGGCATGTTATGTTTCTTCCTAATGACTGATACCGTTCCTGAGTAATCCAAGAACACATCGGATCAACGTTGTATCTCACAACCACCGTAGGACCATGGTGGAAATTGGTCCAACGCTCATATACCACCTACAAATGGTGAGTGCGTTTTCAATTTCATTGAATATAATATATTCCATTCAACAATATCACACGATATTAGTTTTATATTTTTTTTACATATTTCGGAATACACCGGGAACAAGATCAAATCTATCTACAACACAGATCTCAAGATAGCGCTGGAACCATTCCATTTCTTCTGTACGATTTTGATAAATAGTCATTTAAATCTATAAAAATCAATTAAAATTGAACTTTAGTAAATATACCCCCTAGTGTGGTAGGAAGCAGAGTATTGTACTGAAGGCAGTGTAGGAATGGCCAGAAGGGAAGACACTGATGCAGTTGGCCGCAGAACTGCTATAGTACAATAGTATCAGGCCCGGGAACAGAGGGGGAGCCCACAGTGCACAGAATATCCATCCTGCGAACTGTACCTGATTCACAGACAGATGTCTCCCTGTGAGTAAGAAGCAGCTTGCTGCAATAATCAGCAGAGTACTGCGGGACCCTCAGCTCTCTGATACTGAGCGATCAGCTGCAGAATGGGATTTAGATGGGGAGGGGCACAAGAGTTGCATGGCTGGGGCACCCATCTCATTGGATGCTGGCCATAAGCTCCTCCTATTATCCACCTCAACTCTCCTCTTCCTTTATTCTCCTCACTCACCTGCTTCCATTCTACCAGACTGCTTGCCAAACTGCACAGTAATAGGGGAACACAGAGTTTCCCCATCTCTCCACAAGCGTTCCCCTGCCAAGGGTATCCATCCCATGCATGCCTCTCACCCCCCTCTCCATGTGTTCCTCTGCCAAGGGTATCCATCCCATGTATGCATCTGACCCCCCTCTCCATGTGTTCTTCTGCCAAGGGTATCCATCCCATGTATGCCTCTCACCCCCCTCACCATGTGTTCCTCTGCCAAGGGTATCCTTCCCATGTATGCCTCTCACCCCCCTCTCCATGTGTTCCTCTGCCAAGGGTATGCGTCCCATGTATGCCTCTCACCCCCCTCTCCATGTGTTCTTCTGACCAGCACTCTCCATGCTTCTGCCGTCACCCCATTTCCAACTTTGTTTCTGCTCTCCATGACTGGTTGCCGCCGATTAGAGGTTGCGTGGAGCTGCAATGGCAAGCACGTATTCAACGCCAAGCTCGTGTTCAACCCAAGGATACATGTGCAGACTGAAAAATCAGCCACTTGCATCTGACACTGCGTCCACCTCTGAATCAGACCTGTTGGGCCTGATTCTGAGTCAGACGCAGCGGTGGCCCTGTGTGTGCATCTTTTGATGCTGTAGCATCTGAGACTTTAAGCTGCAGCCACTACAAAGTCCTTCCCTGGTGTACAGCTGTGTGAATGAATATGCAAGGACTGAGATGCCCACTTTGAGCATTTTTAGATGCTCGAATACCACTTGGTGTATATATGTACTGTTGATGCCAACATGCCAGGTGCATGTTCTCCATCTGAGAATGGCCTCCAATGTGAGTGATGAAATGTTTTGTACTTTCAGCGACATGCTCGCAACACTCCAATAATGGTCAGCGTCTCTGTGTGACTGATTAGCCACTGAGCTGTCACTTCCCAGTACCACCCAGGAACGCCCAATCCCTTTCTAATGCATTTCAGAGACCATGATACTGAACCAGTACTGCGACTCTGTGCAATAACAATCGGGTCACATTGCGTCTGACACTGGCAGTGTGTGCGACTCAGGACCATAGCGTGGAACATAACTAACTACACTTATCAATCATCATCTGTAAAATATATTTATTGATCTGTGACCAGGGCCATTATGTCTAATTTTTAACATCCAAATCAAATAAATGGAAATTGTAACTGTCACCAAAAACTTTTGTGTAATCCTTATAAATATTTTTGATTTATTTGTTAACGTACTTCTATTTTTAGAATACGAATGAACTAATTTAAGAATGAGCTAACACTATGGCACATGTTACAGAATAGGGCCGGGTGCACACCAGAACAAGATGTTCCAGGTCGATCTGCCGGCCGATGGGCTGACGTATCACACTATGCAGTGGTTCAATGGCGCGATGGACGACGACATGCTGCATTGACATGCCCTTCTGCTCCACGGGAGGTTTCTGTCCTCCACGATATCTTCTGACTGATTAACCTGGAAGAACGTCCAACCAGAAGCACTGCCAACCAGAAAATATTGTAAATGACCCATGGGAGCGTGCATTTGCCATTACAGTTTGAACGATCTTCACGATTTGCCGTTCCAATGTGCCTTGAAACGACAAACTGTGAAGATATCGTTCAGATATGTACACGTTTTCTTGTCTACCATACTTGAACTCTGGGTCTGATTCAGCATGGATCGCAATTACAACCACGTACGCAGATCGGCCTATGGTGCGCACTGTGCACGCATGTGCACCGCAGTGTGCGTGTGTAGGATAGCATTGCAATCACACATGCAGATAGAAATCCATCGCAGACCGAGTGACGAGATGCCAGCGTTTGGGGGTGGTAATCGGTGAGTGGTAGGAGAAACGCAGGCGTGCCTGTCTGTTTGAAAGCCATTTCATGGGCGTGCATAAGTTAGCCACTGCAACGGCATAAGCAGCTTGAGTACTCAATGCGTGCGACGAGACTTGCAATTTCTGAGACAGGTCAGACCTGCTGTAATTCTGCGTGGGGGTCCGATGTTACTTGATGTTACCAATGTATATGCAGTGCTGAAAGGGCATCGAAGGACAGAGCTGAAGATGGGAATGACAGCAGCTGCCATCAATAATGGTGATTGTAGGAAGAGTGGACGACAGGTGCAGAGAAAACCGCTGAGCAAGTTTTGTGACACAGGTATGAATGCATGTATAATTCTGCCATGGGCGGAACTAAGGGAGACAATGGAGGTGCCAGCCGCTGGGCTCCAGCACTGAAGGGGCACCTCCTCCATTGCCCACAATATATTCACCCCACTTAGGGCTGTAACTATGTACCCAGAGTGTACCGCCATGGCCGCCCAATACATGGCACCTGAGAAGCCACCATACACTGTTCCGTGTCAGACCATCAGCTGCCTTATCTGTCTATCTGTAGCCTGTCCCTACTCATTGGTGTTGCTGCTCCTCGGCAGCTACTTATATCAGTGTGACACGTCTGGTGTCCCCTTCACCCACAACTCTCTGTCTCACTCCTTCCTGGCTGCTCGGACCTGTGCAGCAGTCCCGGCACATCCCCTCACCAACAACTCCCCATCCCACTCCTCCCTGAGGACAGCCCTAGTCGTGGACTCATGCAGCAGTCCCGCCACCCCCCACACCCACAACTCTCCGTCCGACAACTTCCTGGCAGCAGCCCTAGCCGCAGACCCGTGCAGCAGAGTCCTGAGTGGCTGGCCTGAGGATGAGCGCGGCAGCAGATATTCTTCCAGGAGCTGGATGTCAACAAGGATACATCGAACAGAGCTGCAGGTAAGTGGGCATGGGAGGTGGGGGCCTGGGGCACCAACAACTGAGTCTGAGGGCAGATCTTTGGTGGAGCAAATTCCCAGCATGTGATGCAGTCAGGAGTAGACTGGGAATTTTGTGATTTGTAGTCCCACCACAGTGGCAGTCTTAACTCAGTCCTCAAAGCCACCACATTAGGTGGTTTGCCCTTCCATCAGGGGTATCAGGATGGCTCCCCACCCCACATCAAGTGGCTTTCGCCTCCATCAGGAGGACTCTGAGCCTCATGCTAATTGCACCATATGCGTGAGCGCAGAGTGACTCGGTAGCACCGAGCATCTTTTTGTGTGAATTTTTCTCTTCAAATGCATCATATTCTCACAGCGAAGCAAATAGGATGGACAAGCAGCTTCTGCTGATGAAAATGATCTGTGGCATGCCTATATTCTGGGTGCGACTGCGGGTGTATCTGCATGCAAAATGCTACATTACTGTGTCATCGACTGTGACATGGGGGGACACCAAACTTGCCTCCAGGTGACTGGGATGAACTTACACCACTGACTTCTGCTAGGCATACTTTTGCATATTTCTGCCGAATGTGTGAGATGTAGTATGCTGTCTTGAGAAGTTTTATCATTGTACTTTTATTTTAGTGCGAGTTATTAGTACAAATCACTGAGATTACAATAAACAATGCTACACATTTCCCTCACCTTTGCCAAGAATATTTCTAATCTTGTTACAAAATACATGTTTTTTTATTTACTTTAAATGTACAGTTGAAATATTTTTGTCATAGTATTCAATACTTTGGGGTCAATCCAATTGGGTGTGAATTGTGAGTTTGTTTAATGAAACTCGCAGACTTTGCACGAATTAAAAATGGCCATTCGCGGTACTAGCAGCAGAGGTTTGTGAATTGACTGCCAAATGAGATGTGAGAGAAGTGCATGAAAAAGTAGGGAGACCCTCCTGGACGGGATCGGTATGAAATACCACCGGCCCTGTGGCCGGCAGTTCGAATCCAGGCAGCGGGAGGCCGACAGAAGCAGAGTTCCCGGCAGCGGAAGCCCGACAGCGTTGGAAATCCCGATCGTCCCTAAGGTAAGTAAAAACTAACTTAACCTAACCCCCTAACCCTCCTTAGGGGTGCCTAACCCTAACCTCCCCCCCCAAATGCCTAAACCTAATCCTCCCTCTAAGTGCCTAACCCTAAACCCCCCCTTCCCGGGTAATGGTGCAGTGTAAACAGTGCAACCCGGGTTATCTGACCTGGGTCATGCCTAAAATGAGCTGATTGGTGGTTGTGGAGCATTCACCTCCCACTTTTTATGACCTCACAGGTTTAGCAGGGCAGACCCAGATTCAGTGTGAACAGGGCTGACCTGGGAGTAACCCAGATCGAAGGGTCCAACCCTGGTAGCTACCTGGGTTGGATTGCTGGGTCACTTGACCTGGGTTATTTTTCAGGGACCCTTTTACACTGAGCTGCGACCTGGGTAGACCCAGCAAAAACCCAGGTTTTTGCTCTGGTGTAAAAGGGGTATAAATGGGTCTGACCTGGGTCTGACCAGGGTTGGAACCATGTCCAAAAACCCATGTTTGACCTGGGTTTTTGGTGGAAAAGAGGTATTAATGCCATGCTTATATAATTGTACAAACAAGGTAGAGTTAGGGATTTTAAAACCAGAAAACACAGACAAATTTACACTTAAACATTGGGCTTTTTCCATATACAAATTTCCAGAAGGATTTGTAGGGGTTACACACTTGCAGATGTGTGATGGTACTGCTGCTGCACCAAATGTTCCTCCTCCACTTCCTCCAACACAATAATCACCTCCAAATGTGTCTGCCAGAACTACAACAGACCCAACATAGGATGGCAACATACCAGTGCCATGTATTAGTAAGAGGGAGGCACATCAAAGAAGCATTGTCCAGATTTCAGAGCAGTCCAAACTTCAAATAGATCATGTAATGATCTGGATTGAAATTACCAAAAAGTTAATTCTGTGCAATGACACTTCACAGCAAACTCAGGACTTTACTTGGACCGTCATGTACCCTACCCAGAGCTGGTTCCTGGCTGGGCAGAGCACAGGTCCACCTTTTGGGAGCTCAAATTTGGACCAGATTTTGCTGAATTTCCCTTAGAACGGAGGTTCTCTCCCTCATACTGGTCAGGATCGTGTCATGCATTGACTCAATGGCTGCAGTCTGTCCACTGCCACCCTAAGCCCAGTGATGACCTCTACAAGAGTGGCAGTGGTGGATGGGAGTGACACTGATGGTTGAGGTTGTGTCTCCCCCCCATCCGACTGCAGCCCTTGATGGTGGTCATCTCCTAAAAAAGAAAGAAAAGAATAAACATGTTTAAAATTTGTAAGGTAAATATAGATAAATAGATAGATAGATAGATAGATAGATAGACAGATAGACATAAAATATACACAAGTACAAGATACAGCATACAAGACATCAGTGGCTAGCACCGCAGGATCTTATACGTGATCATCTGCCAACAACCGCCATGCAATTTTCAAATCTTGTAGGGTCAAGAAAGGAAGTAGGAGATACAGTATCTGTGATTTCCCCTGCTTTACCTTCTTAATAAATGACCCGATAACTTAATTTCTACAATTTAATTTAAACCTGCTTTTGTAGAAATTAAGTCATGATGAATAATATCAGGTCACACACTTTTTGAAGTTATTAGTTTTTTTGGTCTTTAAAACATTTACATATTTTGTTTTATTGGGTTTTTAAAAACATCTCTACGCAGATATTTCGGGGTACGTATAGTGGAGCTGTCACAGATGAAGGGATTTGAGGCTGTGTTCCTGAGCTGGGTCTTGGATCTGTTTTGTTTGATTCAGATGCACTCTGGAAAGAACTGGGTTTGATGAAGTTCCTGCGCATGAAGTAATATATTGGTAGAAGTAGTCTTTGAGTGGATACTGAAGGATGGCTGAATTTTGATTAGGACCGGAGGGTAACTGGACTCCAGGTATAATGGAGGATGGCTGGAACTCCGGTTAGGACCGGAGGGTAACTGGACTCCAGGTATAACGGAGGATGGCTGGAACTCCAGGTAGGGCCAGAGGGTAACTGGACTCCAGGTATAACGGAGGTCAGCTGGAACTCCGGGCAGGGCTGGAGGGTAACTGGACTCCAGGTATAATGGAGGACGGCTGGAACTCCGGGCAGGGCTGGAGGGTAACTGGACTTCAGGTATAATGGAGGACGGCTGGAACTCCGGTTAGGACCGGAGGTAACTGGACTCCGGGTATAATGGAGGACGGCTGGAACTCCGGGCAGTGCCGGAGGGTAACTGGACTCCGGGTATAATGGAGGACAGCTGGATACACACAGAAGTATAGTACTGAAGAGTCAGCAGATACATTGGTGGAGCACAGTAAGGAAGCTCAATAGTTTAGACTAAGAGTCCTGTTGCACTGGCCACTTGTTACTGCAGCAGGTATCCTTTTATAGAAGTAGCAGGAAGCTGGTGGAGAACTGTGAAGGAGCTGGTTCATTGGTGGAGGTGGAGTCACATGGGCAAATCCAATATGGCTGCACCCATGGACTGGAGAGTGGCAGCCCAACCATGCGGACGCCAGAGCCAGAGCAGACTGTGGGTGACTTTGTCAAGTAGGGAGGATGCTGATGGAGCCAGCCGGAGAGGACGGAGCTGCTGCAGCACCATGTGAGTGCCAAAGATGCCGCGGGTGAGTGCCCGCAAAGGTAAGTAGCGGGGTCTGGTTCTGGGGTCTCTGTGGGGACTTGTGATAGGAGCTCAAAGAATTAACTTTTTTGGCAATTTCAATCCAGATCTTTCCATGATCTTTAGGCTGAACTTTGGTCCCCCTATGAAATCTGGGTTCCGTACTATAGATAGACAGTAAAAAGGTCGACAATGTCTATTTATTTTATTTATTATTACCAGTTATTTATATAGTGCATCCATATTCTGCAGCGCTTTGCAGAGGATATTTGTCCATTCACATCAGTCCCTGCCCTAGTGGAGCTTACAATCTATATTCCCTACCACATGCTCACACACATGCACACTTACACACTAGGGTTAATTGTGTTGGGAGCCAATTAACCTACCAGTCTATTTTTGGAGTGTGGGAGGAAACCGGAGTACCCGGAGGAAACCCACACAAGCACATGGAGAATATACAAACTCCACACAGGTAGGGCCATAGTGGGAACCAAACCCAGTGCCTAGGGCCCCCCAAAATCCGACCCTGGAGAGAACCTGCTGCACTGTGTTGAACTGCTGCTAGACACAGGCAATATAGCAGCAGCAGCATGGCTCCATTTTGTACTCCTTACCTCAGTCAGCTCCACCCCCATGATATGTGCACTGTAGTGTGAGCTGCTGCAGTCACAGTGAATGCAGCCAGGCTCCTCTATTCCCTTCCCTCTGTAGTGTTACCAGCCCCCTCTCCCCCCACCTATCTATCAAGTGCTGCTGTAGCCAGCCAACCTTCCCCCCCCTAGTCACAGCGATAGCAGCAGTCGCTACTCCACCCCACAGTGCAGCCCCCACTGTGTAGAAAGCTCCCCCCTCAGCAGCATGCGCATCTAGGCAGCCCCATCTAACCAACCTCCCTGCAGCTATGGCCAGTGCCCCCCGTAGTCACAGTGATAGCAGAACCCCCCTGACAAGCCCTCCTGTAGTGTAGCCAGCAGCTCCCCCCAGCAACATGCACAGATCTAGGGAGTCCCGTCCAATCAACCTTCCCGACCAGCAGCCTAAGCTGCTATGGCCATTTGACCCCCCCCTGCAGTCACAGTGAGTGCAGCCCTCCTCCCCCTCTCTGCAGTGTGCATTGCAGCCAGCCTCTACAGGGAACCGCAGGAAACTTCTACTCCCCTGACTGTTATCACCCCCCCAAGTGAGCTCCATGGGGTGATTACGCTGGATGCTGGTCTTCTGCCTATGAAGACAACATGGCACTCAGAACTGGGTAAGTTTAACTTAAAAAAAATTCTTATAGAGTTAAATAGCACAGCCTTTTATTTACTGCTGTGTATATATATAAAGACTATATTATATATATTCTAAGGGCCCAGTCGTATCCTTATATTAAGGCTGCATCTACAAAATGGAAATTTCCATAGAGAATTCTGGAGAAGGGGGAATGGTGTTTAAGGGGCTACACCTCAAAAGCTGTTGGAAGTATGTACTTAAAATTTGGCATGGTGGGGTAGAACTGTCGCTCGGTGCTGCATGCCAAATTTCAGGGCAAAAACATAAAGAATGAGGTTTTGGGAGTAATCTATAGCTCCAACTGTCAGTTTTTTGTGACACTCAATTAGGACCACTTTTCTGCTGTTCTCTATGGGGGATGTTTGGGAAGGCATAACTCAGTGTAGGGGGCAAATTTAGACTTGGGGTTTGTTTTATTAGGTAGCTATTGTTCCAGGGTAGAGACTTCTGGGGTTCAGGTATTTGAGAAAGTTACAGTTTTTAAACTATTACCTCAAGAATGTGCCACTGAATAGATAGGAAACTTCAACTTGTTGTGCAGCCTCAGTAGGAGCCTCCAGCAGGTGTACTCACTGTGGCTTCACTTGGGTGCACAAAGATGGCTCTCATTTGTGGGTGATAGCGGCACTGGAACACAAAAATGGCAGTGGACGGTAGCAGCGGCGGGGACATGGTGGCGGTGCAGCGTAGGTGTCAGCGGCGGCAGTGTTGGTGTCAGCAGGACCCAGCGGCGGTGGAGGAACCATTGGCAGTGCAGGCATTGGCTGTGGGCATGGATCCGAGAGGATCCAGTCCATGCCTGCCATTTTGCAGAGTTCGGCAGTGGAGCCCATTTCAAAAATGGTGCCTCAGCACCATTTTTGAAATTCAAAGATGGCCACCGCGAGCCAATCACGGCTAGCAATGTCATTAGCGGCAGTGCCAGGACACAGCTGTGCCGGGACCTGGTTTCTGTGTGGGTGTCGGTGGCAGGCCTGGATCTGAGAGGATCCAGTCCATGCCAGCCATGCTGCCGAGTATGGCAGCGGTGCCCATTTGAAATTCAAAGATGGCCGCCGTGAACCAATCATGGCTCACGATGTCATTGCCCCATCCCGCCCCCTCAGCGAGGAGGAAGCATAGCAATCCAACGGCCAGGAGGGAGCAGAGAAGAGCTCCTGAAGAAAGAAGACACTGGAAGTCCTAGTGGGTGGCAGCCATGCAAAATAGCTGACACAGGCTGCCGCCCACTAGGTGAAGAGGACAACAGAAGCCCTGGGGAGGTGGCAGCCATGCAAAAGAGCTAATTGGCTGCCACCCCCCCAGGCGAAGATGCCAGAAGCCCTGGTGGGTTGGCACCCGCCAGGTGAAGACGCCGGAAGTCCTAGTGAGCGCAGCCAAGTAAAAGAGCTGACACAGGCTGCCACCCACTAGGTGAAAATGCTCAAGTCCTGGCAGGTTGGCACCTGCCAGGTGAATATGCCATAGCCCTGGCGGGTTGGCGCCCACCAGGCAAAGACGTCGGAAGTCCTAGTGGGTGGCGGCCAAGTAAAAGAGCTGACACAGGCTGCTGCCCACTAGGTGAAGACACCAAAGCCCTGGTGGGTTGCTGCCCGCCGGGCGAGGATGATGGAAGTTCTAGTGGTTGGCAGCCAAGTAAAATAGCTGCGGCCCACTAGGTGAAGATGCCAAAGCCCTGGCGGGTTGGCACCCACCAGGTGAATACGCTGAAGCCCTGATGGGTTGGCACCCGCCAGGCAAAGATGCCTAAGCTCTGGGGTGGCGGTGGCCACGTAAAAGAGCTTAAAGGCCGCCATCCCCAGGTGAAGACCTGTAAAATAAAATATTATAATATTAAAGTTTGTTGTGTTATTTTAATATTTTTTTTATAGGTGGACTACAGGTGCCAGTGGGCCCTAATGCCCAACATGTTGGTACTTGTGGTTTTCCAAGTACTAGCATGCGGGGAGGAGTGCTGGGACATTTAGTTCACCTGCGAAAGAAAATATTCTTTAAAATGCACCACATCATACAATCAACCTATCACCCACCACCCAGGTATCCCTGGCCTGGGCTGACTAGCGGCCAGGGCTAATGCTTTGGCTGGGGGCCCGGTGAAAGGGCTCCCCTGGCTTTGGCATTAGCCCCCTGCTAGAAAAAGTCAGGTGCTGGTTTTGGATAATACAGGGGGACCCTATGTAATTTTCCCCCCTGTATTTTAAGAACTGGATCAGAGCCCAGTGCTGGTTGCACAACATACGAGGGACCCCTATGTTGTTTGTCCCCTGTATTTTGGCAACCAGGACTTGTTCTGAGTAGCCCGGTGCTGGTCGTGTTAAATACAGGGGATCCCCATGTAATTTTTCCCTAGTATTTTCACAACTAGGACCAGCAGTGAAGAGTCTGGGGCTGGCTGTGCTTTAGGAGGAGGGGATCACTTTACACTATCAACCAAGCACCCACTGCCCCAGGGGTGCTGGGGATATCCCTGGGCTATCAGCCTAGGCCTGCGGTGCCCTGGAGAGGGGAACACCTTTATTGGGGGTCCCTTGCTCCCCAGGGATCATTGGCCTGGGCTGACTAGCGGTCAGGGTTGATGCGGCTGGGCAGCCCGGTGAAAGGGCTCCCCTGGCTGTGGCATCAGCCCCCGCTAGAAAATGTCTGGTGCTGATTCTGGAAAATACAGGGGAAACCTACTCATTTTTCACCCCAGTATTTCCAGAATCAGAACTGGATCAGAGCCCAGTGCTGGTTGCATAACTTACGGGGAACCCCTACGTCATTTGTTCCCCGTATTTTGGCAACTAGGGCTGGTTCTAACTAGCCTGTTGCTGGTTGAGCTTAAGTACATGGGATCCCTATGTCGTTTTTTCCCTGTATTTAAGCACAGCCAGCACTGGGTCACTAAATGCTCAGGGCTGGTTGCTCTTTGGGGGATGGGCACACCATTTTTTGTCTTTTTTAACAGGTTTTTTTATTTTTTTAATGCGGCAGCACAAACAGGTCCCTCTGATCCAGTCTATGCTCTGTGTCAATGACAGATGTATGTAGCACAGATCTACTGGTCTGTGCATGCATCTATTTCATTGAAATTCACAGCAGCTCAGACGGGTCTCACGGACCTGTCCGTGCTTCTGTATCAATCACACAGATGCATTGGCCACAGATATGTGTGAATGGGATAGGTGTATGTAATAAAGTTGTACTTGTCATGGTGTGTGTGTTGTGGTTTTTTAACTATATATTTTACAGTGGGGGTTCGAGTGGCAGCCGCCTGCTGGCACTTGTAGTTCCACAAGTGCCAAAAGGCAGGTATGCTGGCACCTGTAGTTCCACTGTAAAATACAATAGTTTACTACTATGTAACACTTTATTACCCCCATACCCACAGCCCAAAGGTGCGGGGAAGAACCCCGGACCAGACCAAGCCTTTGGTTTTGAGGGGGGACCCCTTCTTGGGGGGCCCCCACCTACCCTGAGTTCTCTGGCTTGGCCTGACTAGCTTGGGGTGAGAATGCTTTGGCTATGGAGACCTGGCAAAAGGTTCTCCTGGCTGTGAAATTACACCCTGGTCATTTTGGGTCTGGTACTGGTTTTAAATATAGGGTGAACCCTACGCATTTTTTTCCCCTTATATTTAAAACCAGCACTGGTCCTGCAGCCAGGTGCTGGTTCCTAAATTATGTTGAAAACCTACACATTTTGTTCCCTGTAATTTTAGGAACCAGGACTGGCTGACCAGTCTGTGGCTGGTTATGCCTTTGATGGGGGACCCCACATAATTTTTTTTTAATTAATCCTTAAAACACACTTTTCAGTATTAAATATACACAAATCACACCAGTCATCATGCCAAACCCAATACTTTCCCTTCAACATCATCTACTAAAGCGTCAGGGCACCTGAAATCCAAAAATCAATATGTTACAATGGTAAAGAAATAAACACCTCTAATAAAGAGAAGGTTTTTTGCGGAAATATGTAAAATTGGCAACATGCCATTCTTCACATGCAGTGGCAAGGAAAGGCTTGCAACTGCTGTCAGTGAGGCATCTTCTTCTGTCTCTCATGATGACAATGCAAGCCCTTCTCACTCAGAGTGTACAAGAGAAAATTAAAACCAGAAAATCAGTGCAAAAAAAAGTAAAACCACTAAGCCAGTAGAACAAACTGTGTTCAGAAACATCACAAATCCCTGAGGAGATTCTAAGTGTGTACGAAAGTGCTACGTGTAAGCCTGACCTCTCTGAACTCATAGAAAATCCTCCTTTCTCCATATCTGCATCTTCTGCCAATGGTGGGATGAGGAGCACAAGTCAAGAAGTTGCTAACCTAGACATTGAGGATGCTGTGGTAGAAGTGCAACAGGATGGGGGGGATATTTGTGTAGCTGACGCAGGCGCTAATGAGGATGTTGGTTATGAGGATGTTATTTGTGTAAGTGAGGCACCAGTGGAAGCAGTTCTTGCCCATGATAAGAAGAAGGCCATTGTCATGCCTGGGCATAAGATGAAAAAATCCACCTCTTATGTATGAAATTCTATTTACCTAAAGCCGGACAAAAAAAATGTTTTGCCATCTGTAGCATTTGTAAAGCCAACCAGAGGTACAGTAGGAACTTAAAGCATCTAAGAACCTCCTCCCTGTTACATCATTTGCAGTGCTCCCTTCTCTCTGCTGGATCCAAGCACATGAAATCTCCACCACCAACACCTTCATCACCAATATCCTCTATCATGATTGGAAGTAGTCAATTTGATAGCTAAGTGAGTCCTCCTCTATCCAGGAATCCAGTTGCACAGCGAATTACTGATGCTATGATGGCTATGCTAGTATTAGATGATGAAATAATAGAAATTGAGGATGATAGTGTGGAGGAAGTGCAACAGGAGGATGAGTGGGATATTTGTGACCTATCTGATACTAATGAGGATGTTAATGAAAAGCAGTCACCAGTGGCAGCAGTTCTTGCTTGTGATAAAAAGAAAGCCATTGTCATTCCTGGGGATAAGACCAGAAAAGCCACCTTTTGGTTGTGGAATCATTTTAACTCAAATCCTGACAACTTTTATTAAGGCATCTGTACCATTTGTGAAGCCAATGTTAGTAGAGGTAGCGAAGTTAACCATCTCGGCACCTCCTCTCTGTTATGTGATTTGCCATGAGTTCATGCAATTTATTTAACAAAATGATAATTAGTAAAATAATAACAAGCAGTCCAGTAAGCAATTTATTTAGCAAAATGATAATAATAAAATAATAACAAGCAGTCCTGTATCAGCTACCAGCAGTTTGGAGCAGCACATGCAATCTCCACCGCCAAAATCATCAACATCCTCCTTAATGATTGGAGGTAGTCCTTCCAAAAAAATATTTTGTGGGGGCCCAAACAAACCAAGGACTTCAAGCACAAAAGTGTCAGTCCTTGTCCCTGAAGTGCTTGGTTTATTAAATGGTGCATGTCCTTTTTAATATCTAACATAAGGGTGGGTGGGAGGGTCCTAGGACAATTCCATCTTGCACCTCTTTTCTTTGCATTTTGCAGTTTTTGTGGTATTGCTGACTGACATTTTTACAGTTTATTAAACTGCCATCCTGTCTGCCACTGCTGTGTGGCAATGTTTTATACATGTCCTATACTATTTTAAACCGCCATGCATTTGTGCCGCTGCTCTGTCGCTTACTTTAGCCAGCCAGCTTGCTGCAGTCTTTGGACCATATTGGTGAAAAGTAGTGAAAACAATACTGTGAGCTGTGAAGTGGTCAAAATTGACTGGAAATTAATCTTATTAAGGTTAATAATACTGTAGGAACAAATCCAAAACTAAAACACGAAAGGTAATCCAGATACAAAACCAAAACAAAACATGGGGGTCTTCGCACATCTCTAATTATGAAGTTGGTTAAAAAGCATGCTAATAGGAAAATGTATGTGTAAATAAAGCTGTCCAATATTTGTTGGCTACATGCAAAATCAGCCACTGTTTATTCTGCATATAAAAAATTATGTATTTGCACCCTTTACAGTGCAGCATGGCTTCTCCAGGTGCAAAGTTACAGTACTTGCTTTGTTTTGCTTTGCTCTAAATTCAGGACCATAGATAACACTAGTTGCCCGAACGTGCACATGAACGAGGGCGTGCACGTGACCCATGAGCGTCAATGTTCAGGGTAGAGGGAGGGAAAAATATTTCACTTTCCTCTGCCCCAGTGTACAGTATTTGGGATGCTTGCTGCTAACCCACCTGCTGTTGCCAAATTGCAAACCTGTTCCCTAGAACAAATCCAGTTTGCAGGTCATAGATTCTGAGAAACTCGATCTATTGTTCATTGGTTGGTCTCCAATAGTGCTTAGCGAATGTGCAAGCTGAGGACCATCTCGTTGCTAGCATTATTGACTATAATGGGATGCCTTTAGCTGCCGCTTTTGTGGCTGCTGCTCCCCGTGGGGAATGACTTTTGAATTGGTTTGTATCTACCCCCACCTCCCTCATGGATGCTACAATCCATCCTCTGATAGTGGAGGATCTTGCTGGGCAAAAGGGTTTCCTACAGGCAATGAAGTCTCCAATGTCTCTCATGGGAGCAGTCCGGGCCAAATAAGAGGACAGACACAAAGCTCCACAAAGGTTAGATTCTGAAGAGTCATCGATAATGTCGAATTCAACTATGGGATTATTAAACAAGGAGGTTTTGGTGTGACCTTTTAGGATGATGTGGTACCCTGCAGGAGTCTGTGCTAATGGGTCTGAGACTTGTATAAGGGTAATTTCAGCTCCTTTGACTGCTATGGCTAGAGCTAACAAAGATGCTAATTTATGGGATAAAAGGAAAATGTTGGAGTCTGTTTCCCAGGAAGCCAGGAGATATATGCCTCTTAATAAACATAGGTATAGCTTGTTGTTCATTAAGTTTGGAATCATAATAGCTAAAGCGGAACTATATGATTTAACGGTAGCCAACGCAAATCTGACTAATACTTGGAGGCCAGGAAATCTAAATCTTAATGGAACAGTGAACACAGGGGAGAGGGGTTTATTTTGGATTTCCAAAGGTTACATTCTTTAATGATTGCACAATATCTAGACCTTGTCCGGAGCCTTAAGGAGGCATTGATTAGGGCTTTTGTGGATAATGCTAGAGCTACATCTCTTAACAGCCTAGTAATATTGCCATCAACATATATTGGGGAAGTGTCTCTAACTGGTCTGGGGTCCCTTGAAAGCATTCCTGGGATAACCTAGGGGAATTTTTGGATCAATTCATAATTGGTTGATCAGAGGGAACCAGACTCTGGAAGGCCATACCGGGTATACTACTACAATTTGTGGCACTCTGTCCTTCCTGATTTTTAGTAAGACTTTCAGGTGTAGGGTGGGGGGAGGGAAAGCATAGGGGCAAGTCAGATCCATCCAAGGAAAGGACATTACATCCATCCTCCACACCCCTTTTGTCCATATTCTGGAAACAAAATGCTGAATCTGAGCATTCACAGGACTGGCAAAGAGCTGTATCTGTAATCTCCCAAATGTGTGAACTATTTTCTGAAAGATTTGACTTTTCAGTGCTACTGAATCTAGGGAGATTCCTTTTTGCGATAGGGAGTCTGCTAATTCGTTTAACTCTCCTGGGACATAAGCTGCGACCAGAAGTATGTCTCTCTGGACTGCCCAATCCCACACTTCTAACGTCTCCTTGCATAGGGATGTTTACTTGGTGCCACCCATCTTGTTTATATAGGACACTGTGGTCATATTGTCCAGGCATAGCTACAGATACAGACCTCTGTAAGGTGACTGGGGACTAGAGTCTGTAGGGCTAATTTAGCTGCTCATAGTTCCAAAATGTTTATGAACAAGCGGGATTCCTTCTTTGACCAAGTGCCCTTTACTGCTTATTCTTGTGAGAAACCTCCCCATTCTGTTAGGGATTCATTCATGGTAATCGTCATGCAGGGGGAGGATCTAGGTGGGGACAAGGAGGAGGATTGAGAAGACTGTTCCATTTGGACAGTTCTATTTTTTCATTCCTGGAGAGATATATGGTGTCTGTCCAAGAATATCGGGGGTGAATCAAAGTTCTTAAGAGGCATTCCAATTCTCTGAATAATAGTGGAATGTGTCAAAACCCCGGAGACATTGCTATCATTTTCCCAATGATTGTTGCTAAGGTACGAAGGGTCATGCTGTGCTTTTGGGAAGTTTTTTGAATGTAATCTTTTGTGTCTAGCCATTATGTTGTGGAACGGTTAGAGAGAAAGAATGGGTGTCTAAGTCGAACCCTAAAAAGGTGATAGACTTGGTGGGAATCAGTACTGACTTTGGGATATTTAGCATGAAACCCAGGTTTGTTAACAGAGAAAGGGATAAATCTGAGCTTTGGGGTGTGGCCTAGCTGTTTATGGGGTCGGACGTACGCTACCAGAGCTCCTGCTGTAGTGCATAATATACAGCTATCAGAAATCCCCTTCCTGTTCCCTCTACCTCCCAACGGTAGCCCCTGACCAAGCTTACTGAGCGGTGTGGATCATGGAGCCGGGCAGTGTTTCTAAACACAGCTGCAGGTTGCAGCCCACTGTCTCTCCCGAAGGCGGGGCCTGGATTTGTCTGCCGCGAGCTGGAGACACTGGCGGTGGTGACTTCACCTCCGTGGCGTGTCTCCTACATCTGTCCCCTCTTCCTGCTTGCCTGTAACCCCGGACCTGCTTATCCCCGCTGATTAAGGTCTCCCATGTGTGACCATCAACGGAGTTATACAGCTGAACTTGCTGAGCTCTGGGTGCATGCCATGTGGGTGTGCTGAGGGGCCTGATGGAGCAGAGCAGTGGAACTGCTCCTGAGACTTCCCAGTGCTTCCAGCATGCAAGGTATTTGCCCACAGGGGTCGGTGTACTGTTGGCAGGATTGGAGCCTTCCTCCCCTCCCAGACTTCTCTTATACAGAGGTGAAAGGAAAAAGAAAGGATAAAAAAATATATATATTTTTCTTTATTTTTTATTTAGAATAATTATATTCTACAGTCAATTCACCCTTACCTATGTGGATGAGTTATTGCCCTTACACAGGGATGAAAATCAATTACTGGAACACCTCTACAATTTTCCCCTACATATAGTACCAAGTATTGTTTTACTGTGTAAGTAACTTTACCTGGAATCGGTGGATAAGCTATTACAAGTTATTAAAGGCCTTTACCACCTGTACTAAGAATCAAGCTAGCAACCTAGCATAAGGGACTGGGTGGGTCTTAGATTCCCAAAGATAATTTCTCACACCCTCCCTTCCCACACTTCCAGGAGAAAGGTTTCTGTACATAACAGCCTATTCCATAGCTTATATCAGTGATCTGGTGTCTTGAATCGAGACAGGAACTCTCCTTTGAATCTCGCTGTGACAATGCATTGTTAATTAATGTGTACCGCTTCTTGAGCTTCACTCTACTAGCAAGTATCTCCAATCTTAGCAGTATTGTTGAAACATAGCACTATTCATCCTCCGCCATGAGTAAAACCCAAAACAAGAACAAAAAAGGGGCCCAAGCTGAAATCACACATCACATCAGCAAACAAGACAGAACGGGACCCTCCAAAACCTGCCTCACCTCAACACTCTATTGAATCCGACATGGATCATGAGGAAGTACCGGCTACTAAAAAAGATATCTCAGATCTCAGGACATTACTTGTCTCTCTTAACAATACCCTTACCACCAATCTCCACAAGTTGGTAGGTGAACTAAAACAAGACATTTCTGATATCGATACATGTACCACAGCTCTAGAAGCGACAACCTCCCAATATTCCACTTTTCAATCTGAAACTAGTAGAGATCTAGAATTTTTGAGCCGTGAACTAGATTTCCTGAAAGAGAAGAATGAAGATCTCGAAAATAGAGAACGTTGCAACAATCTCCGAATTCGGAATATCTCAGAATCAGTTGAACCTGTGGACCTCACTTCCTATCTTACCCGCCTTTTTACATCAATGATTTCCACCCTTTTAGCTTCAGAACTAGATATTGAACGTGCTCATCGTGCTCTACGCCCAAGATCAAAAGATCCTGAACCTCCTAGAGACGTGGTTCTTCGCTTTCTGTCCTTCCGTACTAAGGAACAAATCCTAGTAGCAAGCCGCAATTCAACCTCATTAAATTTTGAAGGGTCAAAACTTAAAATTTTCCACCCATTACCCATTCCAACATAGAACCCATTACCATAGCCAAACATAGAGATCTTAAAGAAATTACCCTCGTCCTCTGCGATCACAGCTACAGATACTGCTGGGGGTTCCCCTTTCATCTAATAGTAGAGAATGGAGGCCGCCAACACATTATCCGTTCTCCTCGTGAGGGAAAAGACTTTCTCCATCAGCTGAACCTTCACCTGGCTCCATCTGGCCCTTCACTGATGACGGAGGAAAATGATCCAAACACCTGAACTGCAGTATTCTCTAAACACCTTATAAAGTGGTATATACGCCAATAAGGCATTTTGATTTGGTTTGTGTTCATCAGACTACATGCCCTCATATACTCAAGGATATCTAGTCTGGGTTTCATGTGTCTCAAGTGTTTCATATAATTACTTATTACTGTAAAGGTGCGTACACACATAACGATTTTTTGAATGATTTAACTATAACGACGTCGTTATCGTTAAATCGTTTGTAAAATCGTTCATCTTTTTAAGGTGAATGATGAACGATAATCGTTCTTGCGCGTTCATTTTTGTAGAATGTAGTTTGTAGTTCATCGTCCATTCTGACTGTCCAACAAACGATTTTCGTTCAGAAAATCGTTCATGTTGTACAGAATGTATGATAAACAATGAACAATTTCCATTCACTGTATGCATGAATGAAAAATCATTCATCGTTCATGAAAATCGTTCAGTAATTTAGTAACCAACGATTTTTAGTGAACGATTTTCGTTCACTCAAGGGAAATCTGAACGAAAATTGTTCACTAAAATCGTTGGTTAATAACATCGTTGTGTGTGTATGCAGCTTAAGTGATTTTCCTATTAATACTGTTAGTACGTTCTACTCAATTTTCAATGTTTTATACTTGCTATATTTAGCAATTTCTTAGGGCTCTGGAAGCGTGCTTTTATGTCCTAGCTCCTTTATCACTCCACACCTCCACCATTCTTTTTTTCTAGGGTGTCTTAATATATTCACTGTTTATATATTTCCCTTGCCAATATATATAAGGAAATTTTAATCACCCCCTATCCTGAGCCCCATTTGGTTTGTTTAGTTAGGGTGCTCTAATTGTGTGGCAGTTCTCCCTGAGTGGGGGGTCTTCGCACATAGGGCCTGATTCAGACCCGCTCACGAGCACTGAGCGCTCACAAGCGGGTTGATGGTCCCCAAGTGCGCATGCGCACGACAGAGGCAGCTCCGTCGTGCGCATGCGCGAGACCCGAATAACGATGGCCAAGCCGTCGTTAAGGGTCTCGCACCAAAGGGGGCGTGCTGTTGATGGTGATTGACAGCACGCCCCCTTTGGTGGGCGTGCCGGGGGCGTGGCTGCCCAGACGGTGGTGTTCCCATGGGAATGCCTACCGTCTGGGTCCGGCCCCACTGACATCACTAGTGATGTCAGTGGGAGTGTTTTTGGCTCTGATAGAGCCAAAAGCACTCCTGGGCTTGCGGCAATGAGACCCTACTGCATAATCTCATCGCAAGCCCGATGGCCGCGATGGTCTTGACCATCGCGGCCATCCTTTTGGCCGCTCGCTATAGCTGTGGGTGGTCACTCACAGCTATGCAAGTGGCCAGGAGGCCGCTCCAAAAAGGAGCAGGGACGGCCCTGATTCAGAGCGAGCGCTCTGTCAGAGCGTCCGGCTCTGAATCAGGGCCACAGTCTTTACTCCTCCCTACTACTCCCTTTTCCCTTTTTCTTTTTCTCGCAGCTGTATTTCTTTCTTTTTCACCTTTTTCTTCCCTTTATTTAGGTTTTTTGTTTTTTTTAAGATGTCACTCTCTGTTTTGACACTGAATGCCAGAGGTCTCAATACTCCACAAAAGCGATCTATGTTGTTTTCTTTTGTTCAATCCCATTCTGCTGACATCGTTTCATTACAGGAGATGCACTTCAAGCAGGCAGGCCATCCCTCGTTATCTACTTGACGTTTCCCTTCAACCTACTCCTCGAACCATAGATCAAATTGCTGTGGGGTAGCGATATTAATTCGTAACTCTGTCCCCTTCATGTTGCTTGATTTACTCCACAATGAAGAAGGCCACTTCCTCATACTAAAAGGTTAACTTAGTGGGAGGAACATCACACTCGCAACAATGTACGCCCCAAACTCAGGTCAGTCTCTTTTCTTTTGTGACTTCTTTTTGGAGTTACATAATTTCCAACATGGAGAGGTCATACTAGGGGGCGGCTTTAATACAATTCTCTCACACTCCCTAGACTATTCAGGGAATTCCCCTCACTTATCCAGCACCACTAATACCAAAACATTGAATAGACAAATGACCGAGGCTGGTCTGTTTAATTCCTGGAGAGCTCTGTACCCCACAGCCAGGGATTATGGGCTTAATTCAGAGGCGGCCGTACGGTCTACGACCGCACGGCCGCCTCGATGTTTGGCCAGTGCGCATGCGCACGAGGGGTTCGGCTCCCTCATGCGCATGCGTGAGACCCGCTACGACCGACAGCGCCGGTCGTAGCAGGTCTCTTTCCAAAGGGGGCGAGCTGTCAATGTTGATTGACAGCTCGCCACGTTTGGAAGGCGGGCCGGGGGGTGGCAGCCCAAACGGAGGCATTCCCATGGGAACGCCTACCATTTGGGGGAGGCCCCACTGACATCACTAGTGATGTCAGTGGAGAGCTTCCGGCTCTGACAGAGCCAGAAGCTCTCCGGGGCTTACGACAAGTGAGACCCTACCCTAGGGTCTCGTCGTAAGCCCCGATGGTCGCGATGGTCTTTGACCATCGCGACCATCGCCTGAGCGGTCGTTAGAGCTGTGGGTGTAAACCCACAGCCTAACAACTGAAACAGAGGTGGGCAGTCAGGATGCAAGCGGCCGCCCAGTTTCTGAGATGACCGCTTGCATTCTCCGACCGCCTCTGAATGAGGCCCAATATCTTTTACTCCCGCTCACATTACTCTTATCTCTAGTATTGATTTGCTCCTCTGCAGTGCCTCATTGACTGACACACTTGTAGACTTGACCATTTTTGCTAACCCATGGTCGGACCACTCTGCATTATTGGTTCGACTAGATTGGTCGTCCTCATGCTCAGGGATGCATTTTTGGAGGCTTAACGAGATGCTCCTGAAAATGCCAGACTTCTAAACACTAGTATCCACTAAGATGAGAGAATTTTTTGAGACCAACTCTACCCCAGATGTTTCTGCAGGGATGGTATGGGAAGCACAGAAGGCAGTAATTCGAGGGAAAATTATTAGGTATGCCTCACATTGCAAAAAAACCCAAACAGCAGCAATGTTGATCTTGAACAACCAAATTAACCAACTGGAAGCAGCACATAAACGTACAGTCTCAATTTCAATATTGCAGCAACCCAACAAAGCCAGGGGTGAGCTAAATAACATTTTAGCTGAAAAAACAGAAAAAAATCTTCGCTGGCTCGGGCAAAAATTCTACGACAAAGGCAATAAAGTGGATGCTTTATTAGCTAAATAACTGAGAGCTAAATGTGCAGCTCAAGCAATAGTTTCTTTGATAGACAGCTCGGGTAATTTGACATACGACCCCAAAGTTATTAACCAAACATTCAAATAATATTATGAAGCATTATACAATATACCTCCCCTTTTAGACTCTTCTACTTCCACAGATTAATGTAGGGAGTATCTCACCTCATGTAATCTTCCGTCTATCAGTTCTCACACTGCGCTTAGCCTTAGTCAGGATATTTCATTAGAAGAAATCACTCAGGCTCTTAAGACCCAGAAGCCTTCAAAGGCACCTGGTCCAGACGGCCTTCCAATGTCTTATTACAAATCCTTTGGGACCATTTTAATCCCTCATCTAACAAAATTATTCAACAATATTTTGTATGGTTCCCTATTTCATTTGGAATCCACCAAATCCAAAATTATTGTCATCCCTAAGCCAGACAAGGACCACAATTTATGCTCCAATTTCAGACCCATTTCCCTACTGAACACGGACGTCAAGTTGTTTGCCAAGATTTTGGCGAATAGGCTCAATGAGCTTTTGCCGGTATTAATTGATCCGGATCAAGTATGCTTCATACCTCACCATCAGGGTCTAGACAACACTCATAGAACTATAGATCTTATCCACAGTATCAATCGCGCTCATTTACCCTCTGTGATTTTAGCGATTGATGCTGAGAAGGCGTTCGACTGAGTATCTTGGCCGTTTCTATTCTACACTTTAGAAATGTTTGGATTTAGCGGACGCTTTCTACAGGCCATCAGATCTCTTTATCAAAGCCCGTTTTCATTGGTGACAACTAACAGTATTTTTTCAGACTTGTTCAGCTTGGGAAATGGGATCCGACAGGGCTGTCCGCTCTCACCCTTGCTTTTTGCCCTATGTATAGAGCCTTTAGCAGCACACATTAGAGCAAATCCTAGTATTTCAGGAGTAAGCATGAGGCCTCAACAATATAAAATATCATTGTTTGCCGACGATGTGCTTCTCACATTAACCAATCCAAATTTATCTCTCCCATTCCTGTTCCAGGATTTCAACAATTCAGTGAGATCTCGGGATACAAGGTTAATGAATCAAAATCCGAAGCACTCGCTTTACATATCCCACGTCAAATAAGGGTTGGCTTGGAAAAGAAGGAGGGGGATTTAACCCCCTATTGTACCTCAGCACACTGAATAATACCTGCAACAATATATGAAGACTATATGGTCATAGAAATTCAGAGATATTAGTTGCATGCATTTGCAAATACATGGGAGGCTGCTGGGCCATGTCACGGCTTCTCTGTTACCAGCAGTCCCTAACACTAAGGGGTTCACGTCCGGGGTGCAGTGCACCCCAAAAAATGTCCAGCCCAGGACCCCCCCAGGGCATCACACGAAAATGGAAAAAGAGTGACAGTGCAGTGTAAAGTATAGCTGTGTGTGAGTAAGTGTGGAATGAGAGGTTAAAATATATGTGAAAAAATACATGAATAATAAACAAACATAAAAGGTGATGTGAAAAGCAACTATGTGTATTAAGCGGTGAAGCCGCCCATGTATTTGCAAATGCATGCAACTAATATCTCTGAATTTCTATGACCATATAGTCTTCATATATTGTTGCAGGTATTATTCAGTGTGCTGAGGTACAATAGGGGGTTAAATCCCCCTCCTTCTTCTACATAGTGTGACCCCTCCCTTTCATGCACCTGATTAGTACTGCTGGATTGATTGAGCAGCTGCCATTTTTGTTTGTCTGTTTAAGGGTTGGCTTGGAGTCTACCTATAAATTTCAATGGCGTCCGGCGAGGATTCGCTATTTAGGCATATATATCAACAAACAGTACACCCATTTGTATCGAGCAAATTATTCCCCTCTGATTCGGGCACTGCAGCGGGACATATCGACTTGGAAATATTGTATATATCCTGGATAGGCAAACTAAATGCAGTCAAAATGAATGCACTCCCTAGATTATTGTATCTATTCCAGACACTACCGGTACGAGTCCCTATGTATGTATTACAGTCATTGCAAATGATGTTTGGGAAATTTATCCGGGGTGGTAAAAAACCAAGATTGAGCCGGTTAACTTTGTCCAAACCTACGAGAAATGGTGGCTTAGGTTTCCCACTACTGCAAAATTATTATTACGCCACCCAAATGAGTCATATCATTTCCAGGCACTCTTACCCGGGCACAAAAAAATGGGTTGATATAGAAAATGCTTCCTCCCTGGATTTAGGTATAGCCTTTCTTCTCTGGCTGCCACGGATTCACAGACCAGCCTTGGCCTACACACACCCTTGCATCCAATTTACTCTGATAACCTGGGAATAGACGCTTTTCACTCACTTCATTCCCATCTCCTTTAACCCCTATCTGGAAACATTCCCTATTTCCTCCAGGCTTCTCTACAAGCTGGGCTGTGCCTTGGCTCTCGTCGGGTATAACACGCTTTTTACATATTTCTGGAGAGTTCGCCCATCCCACATTTACTGACCTTCAGGAACGATATAACATCCACTCCAATCTTCACTACCCTTACCTCCAGATTACTCATTTTATACTGACTCAATGTCAGACTAGGACTCTCCGCCTACCCACTCAATTTGAATGCCATTTCCTATACTCTGTGGGGCGTAAAGGTATGATTTCTCTGTTATACCAATCGATGTAGGCCCTTAAACAACCCCCAAGGAAAACTTTGTAGTAGCATGGGAACGCGATCTTGGGCTACAATTGGATAATGAGGGATGGGCCTGCATACGACTGCAAATCTCTAAAGCTTCTATTAGTGTTAGAATTAGAGAAACAGCTTTCAAGGTTTACACCTGCTGGTATTTAACACCCGACAAACTACATCACATGTACCCACACTCCTCCAATCGATGTTGTCGTAACTGCGGTATGGAAGGTTCTTTTCTCCATATTTGGTGGGATTGCCCAGTGATTCATCAGTTTTGGTCTATGGCAGTAACCTTAATGTCATAAATAATCTCCTTCAATGCACCCTTGGATCCGCTAATACTATTGCGTCAGATACCCCTGCACTCGGCATCGAAGTCTGAGAATAAATTGGGCATATATGCATTGCCTCCAAACTTTTAATAGCCAAAAATTGGATATCTCCTCCTTCTCCTACCAGAACAGCTCTTATTATCAGGCTATGGAATATTTCTTCAATGGAATATATTACCTCCCTGCTACACAATACAGTATCTACATACCAGCAGGTATGGAGCTCTTGGTTTACCTACCACAACTCCTCACTGCCAGGAGCACCTCAATGATATTTATGTCACATAAGGTACCAGTACTACATAATTTTTCTCCTGTTTTTTTCTTTCTCTTCTACCTCTTCTACCCCTACCTTCCCTTTCTTCTCTCTTAAAAATTTAATTAATATTGTGTTATATATGGAATCTTTGAAGATTTGTAAAAAATTACACTACCTGTAATATTGTGGATGAACAGAATGTTACTTTTGTTTTTGTATCATATTGTTGATTTTTGTTCCCCATATTTTGATATCCATTATGGATTATTTGTAATATATCTGTGTAGTGTATTTAAAATGAAAGATAAAAAAAAAAAAAATCCTTGAGCTTTAAAAGGGTATCGTGGTCTGTATGTAACAAAGGTATGTCGTCTTGCTGGCCCAGGTGAGACACTACCACTTTCATTACTTGTGTAAAGGTGTAGGGAGTGGTGGAAAGTCCAAAAACCATCACTGTCCACTGATACAGATTGTCTCTCCAATAGAACCTGAGAAGACATCTGTGATTCAGGTGTATTGATATAGAGTGGAAAGCTTCTTTTATGTCTATTTTTATGCAGAAGCAGTCCTTTGTGAGAAGGTAAGGGATGTCTGAAATGCCTTTCATGCGAAACCTCTTTGTTTTAAAATATCGATTCAAAGTTTTGACATTCAGTACTGGTTTTAAGGACCCATCCTGCTTTTTTATAGGAAACAAATGCCTGACCCAGCCCTTTACTGCCGGGTTTGCCAATTCTATCTTCCCTTGTTGTAGGGAGAGCAGTGTATCGTCCAACTGGACTGCAACTCCTTGAAGAAGGAAATGCCTGGTGAGGGAAGTGACTTAAAAGATGGTTTAATCCTGACTGGATTATTTTTAGTAACCACTTGTCTGTAATAATTTGTTGTCACTCTGCATATGATTCTTTTAGGGTTTTGTGGTGAAGTGAGCATGTGTGTGGACTTACCGTAACCGTGGCCTCATCTGGCATTGTTCCATGCACCTGAGGATGATTCTCAAGAGGTATCATGGGATCTTTGCATGAAGCCTCCTTTCTGGGCTCTCCTTGTGCCTTGAAAGTCTTGGGTCGGACTGTGGCTCTCGGAGTCCGACCCCCTTAAAGAAAGGGCCTCCTGGGAGGCTCATCCGCTTTTTTAATGTCAGTAAAGGATTTCCTAGCTTTGTGGCATGTTTTGACCTCCTCTATAAACTGCGGGCCAAAGAGGTTGGCATCTGTAAGGTTAGGGAACTCCATGGATTTAGGAGCAAGGTCTGCCAGACCTGCACTAGTTAATCACCTAGATCTGCGTGTATTAGTAATGTGATTAAATGTTTGACCTATGATAAGAGTTGCTCTGCTGATAGCCTTAAGTAGAGCGAGCTTAGATGCCACCAACGAATCTAGGGTACCTTCGGACTCTCCCTCTCTCTCTGTTTAATCTAGTACGAAAGAAGAGGACCAGCTGTGTCCACTATCTTGTATTGGATCTTTCTTAACATATGATCCATGGGGTAATTTTGTCTTTTATCCCCCACTATAGAGGCCAAAGGCGGATCAATGTTAGGGGTAAATAAAGCAGGCACGTCTGGCAACCCCGTATAGGAGCACAGGACTAATTCATATTTCTTAATAAGGGTTGCTCTAAAGGCAAGCTGAGCAAATTTTGTACCTCTCAATTGCTCTTTAGGGGAAAGTGTGTGGTATATAATTTTGACTAAATTCCCCATGCTGTGAAGAGGCAGAGGTTCTCATTATCTCCTCTGACTCCCAGTCTGCTGAGGAGGGTTGGGCAAAATCACTGATTTTTTCAGTTCCTGTTGACTTTCTGAAGAGGAAGCTGACCAGGCACTTTCATGAGGAAAATTATGTGCTTCAGAGTTTGAGGAGTTAGATGTTCCCATATTTGTGACTGGAACAGACTTTCTCCTTTTATATATAATTTCATCAGTTGAAGATGATGAGGAAGATAGTACCCTTTTATAGGCTCTCTTCCCTGAAACACTGCCAGCAGCAGAGGACATTCTGAATGAATCTGTCACAGAGACAGAAACTGTGTCCTCCATCGTTCGCTGACAGGAAAAATCTGACCAGCAGTGTCTGCGTGCGTGCACGTGACCTACGCATGCATGCCGCTCAATGTTCAGGGCAGAGGACGTGAAAATTCTTTCACATTCCTCTGCCCCAGCGTATTCGGGAGGCTTGCTCCCTAACCCACCTGTTGTTGCTAGGTGGCAAGCGTCCCGAAGAACAAATATAAAAGCATAGGACCAATCCAGGGGTTGTTTTGTCCTTTGCCTCTCAGTCACTGACAATATATTTTTGTGAAGATCATAAAGATTTTTTATATAACCTTCATCAACACTCCCTGCCCCAAGTACAAGTACTGTGGGAGTCCCATGCCTCAGAATGCAGGATTCTCACACCCGACAGTGCCTCGTATTTTAGAGTTACAGCCTGGAAGTTTGCAAATAAATTATTCTGTGCAGCTATATTGATTAGAAAAAGAGCGTCAAAGCTGAATTGGGTTAAATTGAGAAATTAATGTTGCATTTCCTAAAAGTAATTTTTTAAGCCCTGATATATTCTGTTATGGCTACAATCTGACTCAGTAACGCATTATATCTGTTGCGCTTAGGATGGAAAATGAGCCATTATTTATTTTCATGGAGTAATTTAACTTTGTGCTTGCTTAAACAATGTCTTAAGGTCGATCAAAGGATGAATTTCAGGTTCCAGACAAAAGCCTCAAACAGAGTAAAGGGCAAGTTAATTTATATCAATACAATGAGAGACATTTCCTCTTAGCACTGTCATTAAAAGGTCATTTGATAGATTTGTACAGTATGTAGTTTGTTGCTCTATTTATTTATCTTGGTTCACAACCTGGGCTGTCAAAATTCCTTCCAACCAACCCATACAAACTGGAGAGTACTCCACTTTCATATGCAGGGCCGCTGAGAGCCAAGCTATCTCTGCATTGGCTCACAGGCTGCTTCTCTGCATGGCATACACAGTGGAGCAGCATCCCATTGGCTCACAGGCCTGCCCATCACACTGGGACAAAGCCCTTCCTGTTTAGCAGAGGGGAGAGGCATCTCTCTGTGCTGATTGGTCAGTGACGGGTGATGTAGGGCCTAGAGAGTACGGGGGAGGGGGATATGTGATAATTTTATACTTTGTGATCGTAGGTTCCCATCCGGCGTGGATATGTCGTAATTCAGTCACAGACTCACCTCTATCCTTGTCAGCTGACACGGGCTGGGACCTGCCAGGCCCCTCTGACCGGCCCGGGTAAGAAGGAACCGCTGTCCCCACCCTTTTTACCCCTTAATGTTGAGCTTTACACTTTAGCCAGCTCATCACACAGACAGGCTCCTGTCTGTACCACTAGTTTCACTAAAAGGCATATTGGTGTAAATCTGTTGCAAAAACTCAGATATGTTATAGCAAAATGACCTACACCAACTCTCCTCAGGATTTGTCATTTCTGATAACGCCTGATTCAGAGATAGATGGTAATTCAATAGCAGCTGCGATTCCACATGAAATGCAGCTGCGAAAATATGCTAAAGCATCTAAAGTAGAGATGAGCGGTCTGGATTACCTTAAATCCGGACTGCTCCGAACTTCTTAATCCAAGCCGCAACTGAGTCCTGGCTCAGGGTTTCCCACAAGGCTCAGATGTCAGATCAAGGCAGAACGTCATGCTCCCGGCGTCAGATTCTCGTGGGTTTTGGATTCCATATAAGAAGCCGTGGCCGGGACTCATCACCATTCAATCCAGTCCAGTCACGATTCTGCATGCTGTGGTGGGGCTGGGTCCATTTCTAAGCGGATGTGCTGCTGTGTGTCCATCTCTAAGGGGCTGTGCTGCTGTGTGTCCATCTCTAAGGGGCTGTGCTGCTGGGGCTGTGTCCATCTCTAAAGGGCTGTGCTGCTAGGGTTGTGGTGCTGTCACTGCGTCTATCTCTAAGGGGCTGTGCTGCTGTGTGTCTATCTCTAAGGGGCTGTGCTGCTGGGGCTGTGTCCATCTCTAAGGGGCTGTGCTGCTGGGGCTGTGTTCATCTCTAAGGGGCTGTGCTGCTGGGTCTGTGGTGCTGTCACTGTGTCCATCTCTAAGGAGCTGTGGTGCTGTCTCTGTGACCATCTGTAAGGGGCTGTGCTGTCACTGTGTCCATCTCTAAGAGGCTGTGCTGTCACTGTATCCATCTATAAGGAGTTGTGGTGCTGTTACTGTGTCCATCTGTAAGGGGCTGTGCTGTCACTGTGTCCATCTGTAAGGGGTTGTGCTGTCACTGTGTCCATCTATAAGGGGTTGTGGTGCTGTCACTGTGTCCATCTCTAAGGGGTTGTGCTGTCACTGTGTCCATCTAATTGGCTTTGCTGTGTCCATCCACAAGCTGTGTCCAGTCCCCTTAGTCTAATTAGTCTAATTCCATCACAGTGGTGCTGCACTGACTCCACAGGCCCCACCCACTGCGTTCACAGTATGACTCCATATTTGTCAGCGAAAAAAGTTTGAAAGATAAAAAAGTTAAAAAATAAAAATAAAAATTGTTGTATTTGTAGTGTTCTGTGCACTGCACCAGGGCATGTACATAAAAGCGTTCTGACTCCAGGCAGTGTGAGCCAAGTTGCCAGTTTTAAAAAACAGAAATTATTGTATTTGTTTGTACTGTGCACTACACCCCAGTACGCTGTAGTACCCCAGAGTATGTAAAAGCAGCCCGACCCCACGCAGCTGTGAGGTGGTCAAAATTGACTGGAAATGACTGGAAGTTAATGTTATTGAGGTTAATAATTCTCTAGGAACAAAAAAAGGCCCAAAATGTGATTTTAGCTTTTTCTTGTAAATTTTTGAGAAAAAATTGCAAAAAACCCAAATCCAAATCAAAAACCAGTCTCGGCGGTTTGGCAAATCCAAATCCAGCTAAAATAGTCCGGGGCACATCTCTAATCTAAAGCTCAGAGACGCCCACTGCCGCTTTCTTTATCCATCCAACGTCGCACTCCTGCGTAAACCATCAATACACAACAAGCAGACAAATGGCATATACAGCAAGTCTGACCAGCTGCAAACACTACAGCTCTCCTCGCATGCAGAGAGGTCTCATGCTGTGAAAGCTATCACAAGGGCTAATTTATGCACGCCCAAGAAAAATCCTATAAACGGTCACACGCCTGCCTTTGCCTAACCACCACTATTAACCTCCCCCAAATGCTGACTTCCTGTTACTCACTTTGCAAGTGAATCCTCTATATGAATGTAATCACAAAACAATCTCAGCCCGTGTGCAGTGTGACCTATACGCATGCACAATTTAGGGGTGTGCACCGGCCACTTTTCGTGTTTTGTGTTTTGGTTTTGGATCTGGATCTTTCTTCGTGTTTTGGATCTGGATTGGTTTTGCCAAAACCACCCTTCCGTGTTTTGGGTTCTGGGTTTTGTGTTTTGGATCTGTATTTTTTTGAAAAAAAGCATAAAAACAGCTAAAATCACAGAATTTGTAGGTTTTTCTGCTCCTATGCTATTATTAACCTCAATAACCTTAATTTCCACTCATTTCCAGTCTATTCTGAACACCTCACACCTCACAATAGTGTTTTTATGTCCAAAAGGTTGCACCGAGGTAGCTGGATGACTATGCTAAGCGACACGAGTGGGCGGCACAAACACGTGACCCATCTAGGCGTGAAACTGCAGTGGCAGACAGGATGGCAGTTTGAAAAACTAGGCCCCAAACTGTACATAATGCAAAGAAAAAAAAGAGGTGCAAGATGGAATTGTCCTTGGGCCCTCCCACCCACCCTTATGTTGTATAAACAGGACATGCACACTTTAACAAACCAATCATTTCAGCGCCAGGGTCTGCCACACAACTGTGGCTGAAATTATTGGTTCGTTTGGGCCCCCACAAAACAAGCTGGCAATTAATCTGTCCCTGCACAAACTGGCTCTACGGAGGCAAGATGTCATCCTCATCCTCCTCATCCACTGATTCCTCACCCTCTTCAGTGTGTACATCCTCATCCTCACAGAGTATTAATTCGTCCCTGCTGGAATCCACAACCACAGGTCCCTCTGTACGTTCTGGAGGCTGGTCTCCCTGGA
Organism: Taudactylus pleione; assembly: GCA_031769625.1. Classification (NCBI taxonomy): domain Eukaryota; kingdom Metazoa; phylum Chordata; class Amphibia; order Anura; family Myobatrachidae; genus Taudactylus; species Taudactylus pleione. The sequence goes on along the minus strand of JAUIMM010000084.1, from coordinate 14,986,868 downwards.
AGAGTTGATAATTCATTTTATGAACATCATCTTCTCCACATTTTGTGGAAGCAACCTCCTACGCCTTTCGCTGACAAGGTTCCCGGCTGCACTAAACACTCTTTCGGAGTACACACTGGAGGGGGGGTAACTCAGGTAAAATAGAGCCAGTTTGTACAGGGACCTCCAAATTGCTTCTTTTTCCTGCCAGTATAGGTACGGACTGTCTGACATGCCTACTTGGATGCTGTCACCGATGTAATCCTTTAACAGACAGACGCACGCTTGTCGCTGCTGCTTTGAGGATGCAAGTGTGGCTACAGCCCACACAATTCACAAAGACAGAAAAAAAAGAGTATTTTTATTGTTTGTGGAGCGCACTTTGAGGGTTACACCACCCTTTAACAGACAGACGCACGCTTGTCGCTGCTGCTTTGAGGATGCAAGTGCGGCTACAGCCCACACAATTCACAAAGACAGAAAAAAAAAGAACAATATTTTTATTGTTTGTGTAGCACACTTTGAGGATGTCACCACCCTTTAACAGACAGACGCACGCTTGTCGCTGCTGCTTTAAGGATGCAGGTGCGGCTACAGCCCACACATTTCACAAAGACCAAAAAAAAGAACAATATTTTTATTGTTTGTGTAGCACACTTTGAGGGTGTCACCACCCTTTAACAGACAGAAGCACGCTTGTCGCTGCTGCTTTGAGGACAGTATCATATGCAGTGACAGTAGACTTGTCAGAAATTGTTGGCACGTCCTTCAGTCCGGACCAGATGTCCAAACCAGCCCTTGACTTATGACACAGGCGCACGCTTGGCGCTGCTACTATGTTGATGCACGTGCGGCTACATCGCACACAAGTCACAAACACATTAAAAAATAGTTTTTTATTTTTTGGAGCACTTTGAGGGTTACACCACCCTTTAACAGACAGACGCACGCTTGTCGCTGCTGCTTTGAGGATGCAAGTGCGGCTACAGCCCACACAATTCACAAAGACAGAAAAAAAAAGAACAATATTTTTATTGTTTGTGTAGCACACTTTGAGGGTGTCACCACCCTTTAACAGACAGACGCACGCTTGTCGCTGCTGCTTTGAGGATGCAAGTGCGGCTACATCGCACACAAGTCACAAACACATAAAAAAAATAGTTTTTTATTTTTTGGAGCACTTTGAGAGTTACACCACCCTTTAACAGACAGACGCACGCTTGTCGCTGCTGCTTTGAGGATGCAAGTGTGGCTACAGCCCACACAATTCACAAAGACAGAAAATAAAAAAGAATATTTTTATTGTTTGTGGAGTGCACTTTGAGGGTTACACCACCCTTTAACAGACAGACGCACGCTTGTCGCTGCTGCTTTGAGGATGCAAGTGCGGCTACAGCCCACACAATTCACAAAGACAGAAAAAAAAGAACAATATTTTTATTGTTTGTGTAGCACACTTTGAGGGTGTCACCACCCTTTAACAGACAGACGCACGCTTGTCGCTGCTGCTTTGAGGACAGTATCATATGCAGTGACAGTAGACTTGTCAGAAATTGTTGGCACGTCCTTCAGTCCAGACCAGATGTCCAAACCAGCCCTTGACTTATGACACAGGTGCACGCTTGGCGCTGCTACTATGTTGATGCACGTGCGGCTACATCGCACACAAGTCACAAACACATAAAAAAATAGTTTTTTATTTTTTGGAGCACTTTGAGGGTTACACCACCCTTTAACAGACAGACGCTGGCTTGTCGCTGCTGCTTTGAGGATGCAAGTGCGGCTACAGCCCACACAATTTACAAAGACAGAAAAAAAAAGAACAATATTTTTATTGTTTGTGTAGCACACTTTGAGGGTGTCACCACCCTTTAACAGACAGACGCACGCTTGTCGCTGCTGCTTTGAGGATGCAAGTGCGGCTACATCGCACACAAGTCACAAACACATTAAAAAAATATTTTTTTATTTTTTGGAGCACTTTGAGAGTTACACCACACTTTAACAGACAGACGCACGCTTGTCACTGCTGCTTTGAGGATGCAAGTGCGGCTACAGCCCACACAATTCACAAAGACAGAAAAAAAAGAACAATATTTTTATTGTTTGTGTAGCACACTTTGAGGGTGTCACCACCCTTTAACAGACAGATGCACGCTTGTCGCTGCTGCTTTAAGGATGCAGGTGCGGCTACAGCCCACACATTTCACAAAGACCGAAAAAAAAAGAACAATATTTTAATTGTTTGTGTAGCACACTTTGAGGGTGTCACCACCCTTTAACAGACAGACGCATGCTTGTCGCTGCTGCTTTGAGGATGCAGGTGGAATCTAGACGGGATTTGGAACCGGGGACACACTACCTCCATCAATTGTCTAAATCCCACTGCACTAATGGCGGATACCGGACGCACGTCTAACACCAACATAGCAGTCAAGGCCTCAGTTATATGTTTTGCTTCAGGATGACTGCTGTCGTACTTCATCCTCATCGCTAGGGACTGTTGGAGGGTCAATTGTTTAGTAAAAGTAGTGATGTTCCTACTTCCTCTCTGGGATGATGAACAACTCCCAGCAGCAGCAATAGCACTAGGAGGAAGTGGTTCTTGATCTTTCCCTATTTTATTTTTATCGGAGAAAGTTTGGTCCTCATTTATGTTATATTGATATATACGTGCGGCTAAAGCGCACACAAACAGAGAAAATATTTTTTTATTTTTGCTGGAGAGTAGTGCACTTTGTGGGTTACACAACCCTTTAAGAAATGAGCCAGCCGGCTCTTTACTTATGGGACACAGACGCACGCTTGGCACTACTTTGTTGATGCATGTGCGTCTACTGTGCACACAATTTCACAAACACAGAAAATAATTTTTTTTTTGGTTTGGACTGGAGTGTACTTTGGGGGTTACAGCACCCTTTAACGGTCAAGCCAGCCGGCCCTTTACTTATGACACAGGCGCACGCTTGGCACTACTTTGTTGATGCACGTGCGGCTACTGCGCACACAATTCACAAACACAGAAAATATTTTTTTTTTTGGTTTGGACTGGAGTGTACTTTGGGGGTTACAGCACCCTTTAACGGTCAAGCCAGCCGGCCCTTTACTTATGACACAGGCGCACGCTTGGCACTACTTTGTTGATGCACGTGCGGCTACTGCGCACACAATTCACAAACACAGAAAATAATTTTTTTTTTGGTTTGGACTGGAGTGTACTTTGGGTGTTACAGCACCCTTTAATGGTCAAGCCAGCCGGCCCTTTACTTATGACACAGGCGCACTCTTGGCATTACTTTGTTGATGCACGTGCAGCTACTGCGCACACAATTCACAAACACAGAAAATATATATTTTTTTGGTTTGGACTGGAGTGTACTTTGGGGGTTACAGCACCCTTTAACGGTCAAGCCAGCCGGCCGTTTACTTATGACACAGGCGCACGCTTGGCACTACTTTGTTGATGCACGTGCGGCTACTGCGCACACAATTCACAAACACAGAAAATAATTTTTTTTTTGGTTTGGACTGGAGTGTACTTTGGGGGTTACAGCACCCTTTAACGGTCAAGCAAGCCGGCCCTTTACTTATGACACAGGCGCACGCTTGGCACTACTTTGTTGATGCACGTGCGGCTACTGCGCACACAATTCACAAACACAGAAAATAATTTTTTTTGGGGTTTGGACTGGAGTGTACTTTGGGGGTTACAGCACCCTTTAATGGTCAAGCCAGCCGGCCCTTTACTTACGACACAGGCGCACGCTTGGCATTACTTTGTTGATGCACGTGCGGCTACTGCGCACACAATTCACAAACACAGAAAATATATATTTTTTTGGTTTGGACTGGAGTGTACTTTGGGGGTTACAGCACCCTTTAACGGTCAAGCCAGCCGGCCCTTTACTTATGACACAGGCGCACGCTTGGCACTACTTTGTTGATGCACGTGCGGCTACTGCGCACACAATTCACAAACACAGAAAATAATTTTTTTTTTGGTTTGGACTGGAGTGTACTTTGGGGGTTACAGCACCCTTTAACGGTCAAGCCAGCCGGCCCTTTACTTATGACACAGGCGCACGCTTGGCACTACTTTGTTGATGCACGTGCGGCTACTGCGCACACAATTCACAAACACAGAAAATATATTATTTTTTTAGCACTTGGGAGGAGCACCCCTGATGGACAGAGCACCCCCTGGACAACACTACAGCACCCCTTTATTACTGGGACACTGCACAGGACTTTGGAGTGGACACAGCCCCTATGGAGAACTGACTGCACAACACAGTCCAGCCAGCCCCTATGGACTTTGAAGTAGTGGACACAGCCCCTATTAACAACAGCAGCACAGCACAACACAGCCAGCCCCTATGGACTTTGAAGTAGTGGACAACAGCAGCACTACACTACACTACACTACACAGCCCAGCCAGCCCTAACTCCCACCCTCCCTCTTCACTGTCCACAGCCGAGTGAGAAAATGGCGCCGACGCGGGTACCTTATATAGGTTCCAAAACCCGCGAGACTCGGAAGGCGGGATGATGACGTTTTGCCTCGATTTCAGATCCGAGTCAGGCGGGAAAAGTCGAGCCTGACTCGGATCGGACTCGGGGGGGTTCGGATTTCAGAAATCCGAACCCGCTCACCCCTAGCACAATGGCAAACAGTCATTCAATCTGTGCAAATATCACCACTACGTCCATCTCTGAATCAGGCCCTTTGTATGAGCATTACAACTGGGTGATTTTGAACAGGTACCATGTTTTGTGCACACAATATAACTTGGTAATAATTTGTTAAAAAAATGACAGGTGCATGCAGGACAGTCTGTCTGTATTTCTGGGCATTTTTGGCATTCAGCAATCACATGTAGAAGATTGCAGTGGCTGCAACAACAGTATAATTTGCCACCAATCAACAGGTAGGAAGCAGGTGGAATTCCACCCTTTATATGCTTCAATGACTGGAGGGACAGCAACAAGCTATCCAAGCATACATATCAAGTCATGAGATACGGAGAGGGGGGCATGTTACCATAGTCCAGCACACTGGAGAATACTCTCTGTTTTATGCAAGCTACTGAAACCATTTTAAACTATAAACAATGGAATGAGTTCAGACACTGACAACAACTACTGGAAAAGCAGCTAGAGAGGATGAAGGTGGTGATGAAAGAAAAAGATTCCACTTAGTATGTTGGACTTGTAGAACAAGTTCTTTATTCGCTTGCCCAGAACTCAAAGGTTTGCAACATCTTGCAATTGGATCAGTACATTTTGACAATCATGCTTGATCCTAGGTTTAACTCCTATGTAATATCTTCCTTTCCAAATCATACAGATCTTAAGAGTTGCATGGAGCTCCTTGCACCTAAGTTGTCAGCGCAAGTGGCACATGACATGACGACGTCTCTTGCTTCAGTTTCGCCTGTAAATGCTGCTGTCAGGAAAAAACTAACCTTTTCCAAGAGACCCACTGATGATTATGATGAGTCAAACTAGCACACCAGAGAAAAATATTATGACATCTGGTCAGGCTTAAAAGAATTGCCCACATATATTGACCCCTCTACAGTGACTCAATATGATGTGGTAAGCATCAATAAAATGGTGGAGGACTACTTTAATGATAATGTATAAATTAGTACTGTATGTCACACAGTCTCTTTGAATACTGGGTGCAAAATAAGGCAATTTGGAGCCCCTTCTACAAACTGGATGTGGTTTACTTAAGATGTGGATTCCAGTGGGGATGAGCTGATATTGTGTAATGATGTGTTATGATAATATTAACAGAGATGACGACAAGGATGAGGATGATACTGACATTTTAAAACTGTGAGGATGATTAACAGTGTTAGCCGTCTTAAGCCCATTGGTAGCTTAGTTTAACCAAAACCACCAAGATTGTTCCTTTTGTGGAGGCCCAAACAAAGCAAGCACTTTATCAACAAAAGTGGCAGTCCCAGTCGCTAAAGTGGTTGGTCTGCTAAACTGTGCATGTCCTTTTTATAAGGGTGGGTGGGTGGCCCAAGGACAATTCCATCATGCAACACTTTTCATTATGGGCTTTGCCAAGATTTGGTGTATTTGATATTACTGTACTTTATTGGTGCATTGGCATTCTGTATCTTGCAAGATAATTTTTTTCAGTCTCTGAATAGTTTATTAGAAATAATGTAAACAATTAAAACAATATTCACCAATTTCAATACAATTTCACCTTTTCTCCCCTAATCAAAGATAAATAAAACAAACAAAACAGAATAGTGTATTTAACATTGGTACTCTTTCCTTTTTAATATATACAGTGATAGTGCAAAGACAATTTGGTCTAAATGTACAGACTGATGGCAGAAACAATGTGCAGCTGACTACACTTTTCCAAAAGGTAGATGCAAAGGATCAAACATGACCAATTATACAGGACTCTCAGGTTTAGGAAACGGATGGTCTAAATCAAAGTTTCTCAAACTTTACCATTACAGTCCAGGTTTTAATGGACTGCGGGGAAGATACTGGCAGATGGGATCCTGGATGTCAATATACCAACGCCGGAATCCTGATGCCTGTCAGAATGCCGATGCCACCATCCCGAAGAGACCGGGATACCGACGTAGGCATCCTAACCGCTGGCATCCTGAAGGTAAGTATGCGAGTAAGTATGAGGGCAAGCCTGGGGATGGGGGGGGTTAGGTTTAGGAAGCTCCCGGGGTGAGTTAGAATTAGGCACCGGCCAGGGAGGGTAAGGCACCACCAGGGGGAGGATAGGGTAAGGCACCACTGGGAAGGGTTGGGAGGAGATGGGGAGGGTTAGTTTACTTACTGGCCCCTGTTGGTATGTTGAACATCGGGATGCCACTGTCGGTCTTTTCACTGCCGGCATCCCGACCACCGGGAAATCATACCGATTCCGGTTTTAAGGATATCCATGCATCTACATGGTTAAATCAAATAGACTGATGGATATCCTTAGAACCTTGACTGTAATGGCTGAGTTTGAGAAACTCTGGTCTAAATAATTAAAGGTCTAATAATCAATGTATTCACAATTTGCAGATTACTTCATAGAAAATGACATTAGCAAATAGAATTTTTAGGTTACTCATTTTATTTGGTGCAGTGCTAATAATTCCGATTTAGTATACACAAAGACTAAATCATCCATTACTGCAGTTCAGTCTAATTTTAGTTACCTTTCACTGTGGATTAGATGCTAATTTACTGCTAGCAGAGGCAAACAATACAGCATTATGGAATATAATATGTCTAACAAACTTTTGTGGTGCTAAACATTGCTCTTATCTAATAGAAATTATCAAAGTGACCAAAACAATCCATGTAAACAAGTAATTTGTATTTTCTTCTTTCTACAATTATCAATTTCTTTGTATTGGCCTGAGGCCTGTGATTTCGTAATAAATTTTCTATTAGGCTTTTACTTTTAGGCTATTCGTTCTTGAATAATAAAAACATTCTTGAGGGTCATATAGCTTATTAAACTGCCATCCTGTCTGCCACTGCAGTGCCACTATGTTTTATATATGTGCTATATTCTTTTAAACTATTGTGTTTGTGCTGCTGCTTCTGCTTTGTCTCTTAATTTAGCCTGCCAGCTCACTGCAGCCTTTGGCCAATGTTAGTGAAAACAATATTCTGAGCTGTGAGGCGGTTGAAATTTATTGGAAATTAATGCTGTTGATGTTAATAATACTATAGGGACAATATCAGGTCAAAACTACATGATTTTTAGCTGTTTTCAGAAATTTTTAAAGAAATCCAAAACCAAAACATTTGAGAGTGGTTTTGCCAAAACTAAAATATGAAGAAAATTTAGAACCAAAACAAAAAGCACATCTCTTTTTAAATATGAGACCTCAGATCTTAGGGGGGCCAATACAGTTACTCACCCTTTTCCAGTGCTGCTGTGCTGTGGTCACTTAAATCTCTCTCTGGGCAAGCGCACTTACACAGCTGTTCTTCCTGATTGGTGGAAAGCAGCAACTATCTACCAATCAGTGTTTAGATACTCCCACGACTGAGATTGATGGATGGTCATTGCCATAAACCAATCAACACTGCTAGCACCCGGCAATATAGCTGCAGTGTGACCGCGAACACTGCTAACACCTGGGCCAGTAATGGAATGGAGTGTGGACCAGGCATAGCTAGTGGCTGGGAACCAAACAGAGAATGCTGGTCAGCCACTCCAATTGTGGCCGGGGAGCATTCTCTTTCTGCCTCTTGATTGCAGCCCCAGATGCCAACCTGCCCCTGGCCAAGCCTGCCTTTGGTGCAGGAGGTATAATGAATATCTTCTGCTTTGCTTAGAGTTCCAAAGAGGATCACAGTTCCCATACACTAGTATGGTGATGTAAATTCATCAAGCTTCAAAAGCTGAATTTTCTTTGGAGCTTGACTGTGACAACTAACACCATCTTCCAAACATTACCGTGCACATGAATGTGCAGTAACACTGTCAGGAGGTGTACATTTTTGCTACTTCTAATTAGCAGCAAAAGTAGAAGTGGCAAGTCTCACGGGGACAACTGCTATTCAGAGCAGTGCTTTCTGCACAGGGCCACCATCTGTGGGGAACTGCCAGGTCAGGAGATCACTGAGTGAAAGAGGGGGGAATGTGGAGGGGATTGCTGAGAGAGAAGGGAATGTGGAGGGGATTTCTGAGAGAGAGAGAGAGAGAGAGAGAGAGGGGGGAATGTGGAGGGGATCACTGAGAGAGAAGGGAATGTGGAGGGGATCACTGAGAGAGAAGGGAATGTGGAGGGGATCACTGAGAGAGAAGGGAATGTGGAGGGGATTGCTGAGAGAGAGAGAGAGAGAGAGAGATAGAGGGGAATGTGGAGGGGATCACTGAGAGAGAAGGGAATGTGGAGGGGATCGCTGAGAGAGAGAGAGGAATGTGGAGGGGATTGCTGAGAGAGAGGGGAATGTGGTGGTGATTGCTGACTGCGAGGGGAATGTGGAGGGGATCACTGAGAGAGAAGGGAATGTGGAGGGGATCGCTGAGAGAGAGAGAGGGGGGAATGTTGAGGGGATCACTGAGAGAGTAGGGAACGTGGAGGGCATCGCTGAGAGAGAGAGAAAGGGGAATGTGGAAGGGATTGCTGACAGAGAGGGGAATGTGGTGGGCATCGCTGAGAGAGAAGGGAATGTGGAGGGGATCACTGAGAGAGAAAGGAATGTGGAGGGGATTGCTGAGAGAAGGGAATGTTGAGGGGATCACTGAGAGAGAAGGGAATGTGGAGGGGATCACTGAGAGAGAGGGGAATGTTGAGGGGATCACTGAGAGAGAAGGGAATGTGGAGGGAATCGCTGAGAGAGAGAAAGAGGAATGTGGAGGGGATTGCTGACAGAGAGGGGAATGTGGTGGGCATCGCTGAGAGAGAAGGGAATGTGGAGGGGATTTTGGAGAGAGAGAAGGGAATGTGGAGGGGATCACTGAGAGAGAAGGGAATGTCGAGGGGATTGCTGAGAGGGGAATGTGGAGGGGATCACTGAGAGTGGAGGGAAAGTGGAGGGGATTGCTGAGAGAGAGAGAGAAAGAGAGAGAGAGAGGAATGTGGAGGGGATCACTGAGAGAGAAGGGAATGTGGAGGTCATCGCTGAGAGAGAGAGGAATGTGGAGGGGATTGCTGAGAGAGGGGAATGTGGTGGTGATTGCTGACTGTGAGGGGAATGTGGAGGGGATCACTGAGAGAGAAGGGAATGTGGAGGGGATCGCTGAGAGAGAGAGAGAGAGAGAGAGAGGGGAATGTTGAGGGGATCACTGAGAGAGAATGGAATGTGGAGGGCATCGCTGAGAGAGAGAGAAAAGGAAATGTGGAGGGGATTGCTGACAGAGAGGGGAATGTGGTGGGCATCGCTGAGAGAGAGGGGAATGTGGAGGGGATCACTGAGAGTGGAGGGAATGTGGAGGGGATTGCTGAGAGACAGAGAGAGAGAGGAATGTGGAGGGGATCACTGAGAGAGAAGGGAATGTGGAGGGCATCGCTGAGAGAGAGAGGAATGTGGAGGGGATTGCTGAGAGAGAGGGGAATGTGGTGGTGATTGCTGACTGCAAGGGGAATGTGGAGGGGATCACTGAGAGAGAAGGGAATGTGGAGGGGATCGCTGAGAGAGAGGAATGTGGAGGGGATTGCTGAGAGAGAGGGGAATGTGGTGGTGATTGCTGACTGCGAGGGGAATGTGGAGGGGATCACTGAGAGAGAAGGGAATGTGGAGGGGATCGCTGAGAGAGAGAGAGGGGAATGTTGAGGGGATCACTGAGAGAGAAGGGCATGTGGAGGGCATCGCTGAGAGAGAGAGAAAGGGGAATGTGGAGGGGATTGCTGACAGAGAGGGGAATGTGGAGGGCATCGCTGAGAGAGAAGGGAATGTGGAGGGGATTTCAAAGAGAGAGATAGAGAGAGAGAGAGAGAGAGAAGGGAATGTGGAGGGGATCACTGAGAGAGAAGGGAATGTGGAGGGCATCGCTGAGAGAGAGCGGAATGTGGAGGGGATTGCTGAGAGAGAGCGGAATGTGGAGGGCATTGATGAGAGAGAGAGAAAGGGGAATGTTGAGGGGATTGCTGACAGAGAGGGGGATGTGGTGGGCATTGTTGAGAGAGAAGGGAATGTGGAGGGGATTTCGGAGAGAGAGAAAGAGAGAGAAGGGAATGTGGAGGGGATCACTGAGAGAGAAGGGAATGTGGACGGGATTGCTGAGAGAGGGGAATGTGGAGGGGATCACTGAGAGAGAAGGAAATGTTGAGGGGATCGCTGAGAGAGAGAGAGAGAGAGAGAGAGAGGGGAATGTGGAGGGGATCACTGAGAGAGAAGGAAATGTGGAGGGCATCGCTGAGAGAGAGAGGAATGTGGAGGGGATTGCTGAGAGAGTGGGGAATGTGGTGGGGATTTCGGAGAGAGAGAGAAAGAGCGAGAGAAGGGAATGTGGAGGGGATCACTGAGAGAGAAGGGAATGTGGAGGGGATTGCTGAGAGAGGGGAATGTGGAGGGGATCACTGAAATAGAAGGGAATATGGAGGGGATCGTTGAGAGAGAGGGGGAGAGGGGAATGTGGAGGGGATCACTGAGAGAGAAGGGAATGTGGAGGGCATTGCTGAGAGAGAGAGAAAGGGGAAAGTGGAGGGGATTGCTGACAGAGAGGGGAATGTGGTGGGCATTGCTGAAAGAGAAGGGAATGTGGAGGGGATTTCTTTGAGAAAGAGAGAGAGAGAAGGGAATGTGGAGGGGATCACTGAGAGAGAAGGGAATGTGGAGGGGATTGCTGAGAGAGAGAGAAAGGGGAAAGTGGAGGGGATTGCTGACAGAGAGGGGAATGTGGTGGGCATTGCTGAAAGAGAAGGGAATGTGGAGGGGATTTCTTTGAGAAAGAGAGAGAGAGAAGGGAATGTGGAGGGGATCACTGAGAGAGAAGGGAATGTGGAGGGGATTGCTAAGAGAGAGAGAGAGAGAGAGAGAGAGAGAGAGGGGGGGAAATGTGGAGAGGATCACTGAGAGAGAAGGGAATGTGGAGGGCATCGCTGAGAGAGAGAGAGAAAGGGGAATGTGGAGGGCATTGCTGACAGAGAGGGGAATGTGGTGGGCATCGCTGAGAGAGAGAGAGAGGGGAATGTGGAGGGGATTGCTGTAAGAGAGGGGAATGTGGAGGTGATTGCAGACAGAGAGGGGAATGTGGAGGGCATCGCTGAGAGAGAAGGGAATGTGGAGGGGATTTCGAAGAGAGAGATAGAGAGAGAGAGAGAGAAGGGAATGTGGAGGGGATCACTGAGAGAGAAGGGAATGTGGAGGGCATCGCTGAGAGAGAGCGGAATGTGGAGGGGATTGCTGAGAGAGAGCGGAATGTGGAGGGCATTGATGAGAGAGAGAGAAAGGGGAATGTTGAGGGGATTGCTGACAGAGAGGGGGATGTGGTGGGCATTGTTGAGAGAGAAGGGAATGTGGAGGGGATTTCGGAGAGAGAGAAAGAGAGAGAAGGGAATGTGGAGGGGATCACTGAGAGAGAAGGGAATGTGGAGGGGATCACTGAGAGAGAAGGGAATGTGGAGGGGATTGCTGAGAGAGGGGAATGTGGAGGGGATCTCTGAGAGAGAAGGAAATGTTGAGGGGATCGCTGAGAGAGAGAGAGAGAGGGGAATGTGGAGGGGATCACTGAGAGAGAAGGGAATGTGGAGGGCATCGCTGAGAGAGAGGAATGTGGAGGGGATTGCTGAGAGAGAGGGGAATGTGGAGGGCATCGCTGAGAGAGAAGGGAATGTGGAGGGGATTTCGAAGAGAGAGATAGAGAGAGAGAGAGAGAGAGAGAGAAGGGAATGTGGAGGGGATCACTGAGAGAGAAGGGAATGTGGAGGGCATCGCTGAGAGAGAGCGGAATGTGGAGGGGATTGCTGAGAGAGAGCGGAATGTGGGGTGCATTGATGAGAGAGAAAGGGGAATGTTGAGGGGATTGCTGACAGAGAGGGGGATGTGGTGGGCATTGTTGAGAGAGAAGGGAATGTGGAGGGGATTTCGGAGAGAGAGAAAGAGAGAGAAGGGAATGTGGAGGGGATCACTGAGAGAGAAGGGAATGTGGAGGGGATCACTGAGAGAGAAGGGAATGTGGAGGGGATTGCTGAGAGAGGGGAATGTGGAGGGGATCACTGAGAGAGAAGGAAATGTTGAGGGGATCGCTGAGAGAGAGAGAGAGAGAGAGAGATGGGAATGTGGAGGGGATCACTGAGAGAGAAGGGAATGTGGAGGGCATCGCTGAGAGAGAGAGAGGAATGTGGAGGGGATTGCTGAGAGAGTGGGGAATGTGGTGGGGATTTCGGAGAGAGAGAGAAAGAGCGAGAGAAGGGAATGTGGAGGGGATCACTGAGAGAGAAGGGAATGTGGAGGGGATTGCTGAGAGAGGGGAATGTGGAGGGGATCACTGAAATAGAAGGGAATATGGAGGGGATCGTTGAGAGAGAGAGGGGAATGTGGAGGGGATCACTGAGAGAGAAGGGAATGTGGAGGGCATCGCTGAGAGAGAGAGAAAGGGGAAAGTGGAGGGGATTGCTGACAGAGAGGGGAATGTGGTGGGCATTGCTGAAAGAGAAGGGAATGTGGAGGGGATTTCTTTGAGAAAGAGAGAGAGAGAAGGGAATGTGGAGGGGATCACTGAGAGAGAAGGGAATGTGGAGGGGATTGCTAAGAGAGAGAGAGAGAGAGAGAGAGGGGGGGGGATGTGGAGAGGATCACTGAGAGAGAAGGGAATGTGGAGGGCATCGCTGAGAGAGAGAGAGAAAGGGGAATGTGGAGGGGATTGCTGACAGAGAGGGGAATGTGGTGGGCATCGCTGAGAGAGAGAGGGGAATGTGGAGGGGATTGCTGTGAGAGAGGGGAATGTGGAGGTGATTGCTGACAGAGAGGGGAATGTGGAGGACATCGCTGAGAGAGAGAGAGAGAGAGGAATGTGGAGGGGATTGCAGAGAGAGAGAGGAATGTGGAGGTGATTGCTGAGAGAGAGGGGAATGTGGAGGGGATTGCTGAGAGAGAAGGGAATGTGGAGGGGATTGCAGAGAGAGAGGGGAATGTGGAGGTGATTGCTGACAGAGAGGGGAATGTGGAGGACATCGCTGAGAGAGAGAGAGAGAGAGAGGAATGTGGAGGGGATTGCAGAGAGAGAGAGGAATGTGGAGGTGATTGCTGAGTGAGAAGGGAATGTGGAGGGGTTCGCTGAGAGGGAGAGAGAGAGGAATGTGGAGGGGATTGCAGAGAGAGGGGAATGTGGAGGTGATTGCTGAGAGAGAGGGGAATGTGGGAGGGATCACTGAGAGAAGGAAATGTGGAGGGCATCGCTGAGAGAGAGAGAAGAATGTAGAGGGGATCACAGAGAGAAGGGAATGTGGAGGGGATCGCTGAGAGAGAGAGAGAGAGAGAGAGAGAGAGAGAGGGGAATGTGGAGGGGATCACTCAGAGAGAAAGGAATGTGGAGGGCATCGCTGAGAGAGAGAGAGAGAGAGAGAGGGGAATGTGGAGGGGATCACTGAGAGTGGAGGGAATGTGGAGGGGATTGCTGAGAGAGAGAGAGAGAGAGAGAGAGGAATGTGGAGGGGATCACTGAGAGAGAATGGAATGTGGAGGGCATCGCTGAGAGAGAGAGAAAAGGAAATGTGGAGGGGATTGCTGACAGAGAGGGGAATGTGGTGGGCATCGCTGAGAGAGAGGGGAATGTGGAGGGGATCACTGAGAGTGGAGGGAATGTGGAGGGGATTGCTGAGAGAGAGAGAGAGAGAGAGAGAGAGGAATGTGGAGGGGATCACTGAGAGAGAAGGGAATGTGGAGGGCATCGCTGAGAGAGAGAGGAATGTGGAGGGGATTGCTGAGAGAGGGGAATGTGGTGGTGATTGCTGACTGTGAGGGGAATGTGGAGGGGATCACTGAGAGAGAAAGGAATGTGGAGGGGATCGCTGAGAGAGAGAAAGAGAGAGAGAGAGGGGAATGTTGAGGGGATCACAGAGAGAATGGAATGTGGAGGGCATCGCTGAGAGAGAGAGAAAAGGAAATGTGGAGGGGATTGCTGACAGAGAGGGGAATGTGGTGGGCATTGCTGAGAGAGAGGGGAATGTGGAGGGGATCACTGAGAGTGGAGGGAATGTGGAGGGGATTGCTGAGAGAGAGAGAGAGGAATGTGGAGGGGATCACTGAGAGAGAAGGGAATGTGGAGGGCATCGCAGAGAGAGAGAGGAATGTGGAGGGGATTGCTGAGAGAGAGGGGAATGTGGTGTTGATTGCTGACTGCGAGGGGAATGTGGAGGGGATCACTGAGAGAGAAGGGAATGTGGAGGGGATCACTGAGAGAGAGGAATGTGGAGGGGATTGCTGAGAGAGAGGGGAATGTGGTGGTGATTGCTGACTGCGAGGGGAATGTGGAGGGGATCACTGAGAGAGAAGGGAATGTGGAGGGGATCGCTGAGAGAGAGAGAGGGGAATGTTGAGGGGATCACTGAGAGAGAAGGGCATGTGGAGGGCATCGCTGAGAGAGAGAGAAAGGGGAATGTGGAGGGGATTGCTGACAGAAAGGGGAATGTGGAGGGCATCGCTGAGAGAGAAGGGAATGTGGAGGGGATTTCGAAGAGAGAGATAGAGAGAGAGAGAGAGAGAAGGGAATGTGGAGGGGATCACTGAGAGAGAAGGGAATGTGGAGGGCATCGCTGAGAGAGAGCGGAAGTGGA
The DNA here is from genome assembly GCA_031769625.1 of Taudactylus pleione. Lineage (NCBI taxonomy): Eukaryota > Metazoa > Chordata > Amphibia > Anura > Myobatrachidae > Taudactylus > Taudactylus pleione. The sequence goes on along the minus strand of JAUIMM010000084.1, from coordinate 14,971,665 downwards.
GGGGATTGCTGAGAGAGAGCGGAATGTGGAGGGCATTGATGAGAGAGAGAGAAAGGGGAATGTTGAGGGGATTGCTGACAGAGAGGGGGATGTAGTGGGCATTGTTGAGAGAGAAGGGAATGTGGAGGGGATTTCGGAGAGAGAGAAAGAGAGAGAAGGGAATGTGGAGGGGATCACTGAGAGAGAAGGGAATGTGGAGGGGATTGCTGAGAGAGGGGAATGTGGAGGGGATCACTAAGAGAGAAGGAAATGTTGAGGGGATCGCTGAGAGAGAAAGAGAGAGAGAGAGAGAGGGGAATGTGGAGGGGATCACTGAGAGAGAAGGGAATGTGGAGGGCATCGCTGAGAGAGAGGAATGTGGAGGGGATTGCTGAGAGAGAGGGGAATGTGGTGGGGATTTCGGAGAGAGAGAGAAAGTGCGAGAGAAGGGAATGTGGAGGGGATCACTGAGAGAGAAGGGAATGTGGAGGGGATTGCTGAGAGAGGGGAATGTGGAGGGGATCACTGAAATAGAAGGGAATATGGAGGGGATCGTTGAGAGAGAGAGAGAGGGGAATGTGGAGGGGATCACTGAGAGAGAAGGAAATGTGGAGGGCATCGCTATGAGAGAGAGAAAGGGGAAAGTGGAGGGGATTGCTGACAGAGAGGGGAATGTGGTGGGCATTGCTGAAAGAAGGGAATGTGGAGGGGATTTCGGAGAGAAAGAGAGAGAGAGAAGGGAATGTGGAGGGGATCACTGAGAGAGAAGGGAATGTGGAGGGGATTGCTAAGAGAGAGAGAGAGAGAGAGAGAGAGAGAGAGGGGGGGGGAAATGTGGAGAGGATCACTGAGAGAGAAGGTAATGTGGAGGGCATCGCTGAGAGAGAGAGAGAAAGGGGAATGTGGAGGGGATTGCTGACAGAGAGGGGAATGTGATGGGCATCGCTGAGAGAGAGAGAGAGGGGAATGTGGAGGGGATTGCTGTGAGAGAGGGGAATGTGGAGGTGATTGCTGACAGAGAGGGGAATGTGGAGGACATCGCTGAGAGAGAGAGAGAGAGAGAGAGAGAGGAATGTGGAGGGGATTGCAGAGAGAGAGAGGAATGTGGAGGTGATTGCTGAGAGAGAGGGGAATGTGGAGGGGATTGCTGAGAGAGAAGGGAATGTGGAGGGGATTGCAGAGAGAGAGGGGAATGTGGAGGTGATTGCTGACAGAGAGGGGAATGTGGAGGACATCGCTGAGAGAGAGAGAGAGAGGAATGTGGAGGGGATTGCAGAGAGAGAGAGGAATGTGGAGGTGATTGCTGAGAGAAAGGGGAATGTGGAGGGCATCGCTGAGAGAGAAGGGAATGTGGAGGGGATTTCGAAGAGAGAGATAGAGAGAGAGAGAGAGAGAGAAGGGAATGTGGAGGGGATCACTGAGAGAGAAGGGAATGTGGAGGGCATCGCTGAGAGAGAGCGGAATGTGGAGGGGATTGCTGAGAGAGAGCGGAATGTGGAGGGCATTGATGAGAGAGAGAGAAAGGGGAATGTTGAGGGGATTGCTGACAGAGAGGGGGATGTGGTGGGCATTGTTGAGAGAGAAGGGAATGTGGAGGGGATTTCGGAGAGAGAAAGAGAGAGAAGGGAATGTGGAGGGGATCACTGAGAGAGAAGGGAATGTGGAGGGGATCACTGAGAGAGAAGGGAATGTGGAGGGGATTGCTGAGAGAGGGGAATGTGGAGGGGATCTCTGAGAGAGAAGGAAATGTTGAGGGGATCGCTGAGAGAGAGAGAGAGAGAGAGAGAGAGAGGGGAATGTGGAGGGGATCACTGAGAGAGAAGGGAATGTGGAGGGCATCGCTGAGAGAGAGGAATGTGGAGGGGATTGCTGAGAGAGAGGGGAATGTGGAGGGCATCGCTGAGAGAGAAGGGAATGTGGAGGGGATTTCGAAGAGAGAGATAGAGAGAGAGAGAGAGAGAGAGAAGGGAATGTGGAGGGGATCACTGAGAGAGAAGGGAATGTGGAGGGCATCGCTGAGAGAGAGCGGAATGTGGAGGGGATTGCTGAGAGAGAGCGGAATGTGGGGTGCATTGATGAGAGAGAAAGGGGAATGTTGAGGGGATTGCTGACAGAGAGGGGGATGTGGTGGGCATTGTTGAGAGAGAAGGGAATGTATTGGGGATTTCGGAGAGAGAGAAAGAGAGAGAAGGGAATGTGGAGGGGATCACTGAGAGAGAAGGGAATGTGGAGGGGATCACTGAGAGAGAAGGGAATGTGGAGGGGATTGCTGAGAGAGGGGAATGTGGAGGGGATCACTGAGAGAGAAGGAAATGTTGAGGGGATCGCTGAGAGAGAGAGAGAGAGAGAGAGAGAGATGGGAATGTGGAGGGGATCACTGAGAGAGAAGGGAATGTGGAGGGCATCGCTGAGAGAGAGAGAGGAATGTGGAGGGGATTGCTGAGAGAGTGGGGAATGTGGTGGGGATTTCGGAGAGAGAGAGAAAGAGCGAGAGAAGGGAATGTGGAGGGGATCACTGAGAGAGAAGGGAATGTGGAGGGGATTGCTGAGAGAGGGGAATGTGGGGGGGATCACTGAAATAGAAGGGAATATGGAGGGGATCGTTGAGAGAGAGAGGGGAATGTGGAGGGGATCACTGAGAGAGAAGGGAATGTGGAGGGCATCGCTGAGAGAGAGAGAAAGGGGAAAGTGGAGGGGATTGCTGACAGAGAGGGGAATGTGGTGGGCATTGCTGAAAGAGAAGGGAATGTGGAGGGGATTTCTTTGAGAAAGAGAGAGAGAGAAGGGAATGTGGAGGGGATCACTGAGAGAGAAGGGAAAGTGGAGGGGATTGCTAAGAGAGAGAGAGAGAGAGAGAGGGGGGGGGAATGTGGAGAGGATCACTGAGAGAGAAGGGAATGTGGAGGGCATCGCTGAGAGAGAGAGAGAGAGAAAGGGGAATGTGGAGGGGATTGCTGACAGAGAGGGGAATGTGGTGGGCATCGCTGAGAGAGAGAGGGGAATGTGGAGGGGATTGCTGTGAGAGAGGGGAATGTGGAGGTGATTGCTGACAGAGAGGGGAATGTGGAGGACATCGCTGAGAGAGAGAGAGAGAGAGAGAGGAATGTGGAGGGGATTGCAGAGAGAGAGAGGAATGTGGAGGTGATTGCTGAGAGAGAGGGGAATGTGGAGGGGATTGCTGAGAGAGAAGGGAATGTGGAGGGGATTGCAGAGAGAGAGGGGAATGTGGAGGTGATTGCTGACAGAGAGGGGAATGTGGAGGACATCGCTGAGAGAGAGAGAGAGAGAGAGAGAGGAATGTGGAGGGGATCACTGAGAGAGAAGGAAATGTGGAGGGCATCGCTATGAGAGAGAGAAAGGGGAAAGTGGAGGGGATTGCTGACAGAGAGGGGAATGTGGTGGGCATTGCTGAAAGAAGGGAATGTGGAGGGGATTTCGGAGAGAAAGAGAGAGAGAGAAGGGAATGTGGAGGGGATCACTGAGAGAGAAGGGAATGTGGAGGGGATTGCTAAGAGAGAGAGAGAGAGAGAGAGAGAGAGAGAGGGGGGGGGAAATGTGGAGAGGATCACTGAGAGAGAAGGTAATGTGGAGGGCATCGCTGAGAGAGAGAGAGAAAGGGGAATGTGGAGGGGATTGCTGACAGAGAGGGGAATGTGATGGGCATCGCTGAGAGAGAGAGAGAGGGGAATGTGGAGGGGATTGCTGTGAGAGAGGGGAATGTGGAGGTGATTGCTGACAGAGAGGGGAATGTGGAGGACATCGCTGAGAGAGAGAGAGAGAGAGAGAGAGAGGAATGTGGAGGGGATTGCAGAGAGAGAGAGGAATGTGGAGGTGATTGCTGAGAGAGAGGGGAATGTGGAGGGGATTGCTGAGAGAGAAGGGAATGTGGAGGGGATTGCAGAGAGAGAGGGGAATGTGGAGGTGATTGCTGACAGAGAGGGGAATGTGGAGGACATCGCTGAGAGAGAGAGAGAGAGGAATGTGGAGGGGATTGCAGAGAGAGAGAGGAATGTGGAGGTGATTGCTGAGAGAAAGGGGAATGTGGAGGGCATCGCTGAGAGAGAAGGGAATGTGGAGGGGATTTCGAAGAGAGAGATAGAGAGAGAGAGAGAGAGAGAAGGGAATGTGGAGGGGATCACTGAGAGAGAAGGGAATGTGGAGGGCATCGCTGAGAGAGAGCGGAATGTGGAGGGGATTGCTGAGAGAGAGCGGAATGTGGAGGGCATTGATGAGAGAGAGAGAAAGGGGAATGTTGAGGGGATTGCTGACAGAGAGGGGGATGTGGTGGGCATTGTTGAGAGAGAAGGGAATGTGGAGGGGATTTCGGAGAGAGAAAGAGAGAGAAGGGAATGTGGAGGGGATCACTGAGAGAGAAGGGAATGTGGAGGGGATCACTGAGAGAGAAGGGAATGTGGAGGGGATTGCTGAGAGAGGGGAATGTGGAGGGGATCTCTGAGAGAGAAGGAAATGTTGAGGGGATCGCTGAGAGAGAGAGAGAGAGAGAGAGAGAGAGGGGAATGTGGAGGGGATCACTGAGAGAGAAGGGAATGTGGAGGGCATCGCTGAGAGAGAGGAATGTGGAGGGGATTGCTGAGAGAGAGGGGAATGTGGAGGGCATCGCTGAGAGAGAAGGGAATGTGGAGGGGATTTCGAAGAGAGAGATAGAGAGAGAGAGAGAGAGAGAGAAGGGAATGTGGAGGGGATCACTGAGAGAGAAGGGAATGTGGAGGGCATCGCTGAGAGAGAGCGGAATGTGGAGGGGATTGCTGAGAGAGAGCGGAATGTGGGGTGCATTGATGAGAGAGAAAGGGGAATGTTGAGGGGATTGCTGACAGAGAGGGGGATGTGGTGGGCATTGTTGAGAGAGAAGGGAATGTATTGGGGATTTCGGAGAGAGAGAAAGAGAGAGAAGGGAATGTGGAGGGGATCACTGAGAGAGAAGGGAATGTGGAGGGGATCACTGAGAGAGAAGGGAATGTGGAGGGGATTGCTGAGAGAGGGGAATGTGGAGGGGATCACTGAGAGAGAAGGAAATGTTGAGGGGATCGCTGAGAGAGAGAGAGAGAGAGAGAGAGAGATGGGAATGTGGAGGGGATCACTGAGAGAGAAGGGAATGTGGAGGGCATCGCTGAGAGAGAGAGAGGAATGTGGAGGGGATTGCTGAGAGAGTGGGGAATGTGGTGGGGATTTCGGAGAGAGAGAGAAAGAGCGAGAGAAGGGAATGTGGAGGGGATCACTGAGAGAGAAGGGAATGTGGAGGGGATTGCTGAGAGAGGGGAATGTGGAGGGGATCACTGAAATAGAAGGGAATATGGAGGGGATCGTTGAGAGAGAGAGGGGAATGTGGAGGGGATCACTGAGAGAGAAGGGAATGTGGAGGGCATCGCTGAGAGAGAGAGAAAGGGGAAAGTGGAGGGGATTGCTGACAGAGAGGGGAATGTGGTGGGCATTGCTGAAAGAGAAGGGAATGTGGAGGGGATTTCTTTGAGAAAGAGAGAGAGAGAAGGGAATGTGGAGGGGATCACTGAGAGAGAAGGGAAAGTGGAGGGGATTGCTAAGAGAGAGAGAGAGAGAGAGAGGGGGGGGGAATGTGGAGAGGATCACTGAGAGAGAAGGGAATGTGGAGGGCATCGCTGAGAGAGAGAGAGAGAGAAAGGGGAATGTGGAGGGGATTGCTGACAGAGAGGGGAATGTGGTGGGCATCGCTGAGAGAGAGAGGGGAATGTGGAGGGGATTGCTGTGAGAGAGGGGAATGTGGAGGTGATTGCTGACAGAGAGGGGAATGTGGAGGACATCGCTGAGAGAGAGAGAGAGAGAGAGAGGAATGTGGAGGGGATTGCAGAGAGAGAGAGGAATGTGGAGGTGATTGCTGAGAGAGAGGGGAATGTGGAGGGGATTGCTGAGAGAGAAGGGAATGTGGAGGGGATTGCAGAGAGAGAGGGGAATGTGGAGGTGATTGCTGACAGAGAGGGGAATGTGGAGGACATCGCTGAGAGAGAGAGAGAGAGAGAGAGAGGAATGTGGAGGGGATTGCAGAGAGAGAGAGGAATGTGGAGGTGATTGCTGAGAGAAAGGGGAATGTGGAGGGGATTGCTGAGAGAGAAGGGAATGTGGAGGGGTTCGCTGAGAGGGAGAGAGAGAGGAATGTGGAGGGGATTGGAGAGAGAGGGGAATGTGGAGGTGATTGCTGAGAGAGAGGGGAATGTGGGAGGGATCACTGAGAGAAGGAAATGTGGAGGGCATCGCTGAGAGAGAGAGAAGAATGTAGAGGGGATCACAGAGAGAAGGGAATGTGGAGGGGATCGCTGAGAGAGAGAGAGAGAGAGAGAGAGGGGAATGTGGAGGGGATCACTCAGAGAGAAAGGAATGTGGAGGGCATCGCTGAGAGAGAGAGAGAGAGAGAGAGAGAGAGGGGAATGTGGAGGGGATCACTGAGAGTGGAGGGAATGTGGAGGGGATTGCTGAGAGAGAGAGAGAGAGAGAGAGAGAGGAATGTGGAGTTGATCACTGAGAGAGAATGGAATGTGGAGGGCATCGCTGAGAGAGAGAGAAAAGGAAATGTGGAGGGGATTGCTGACAGAGAGGGGAATGTGGTGGGCATCGCTGAGAGAGAGGGGAATGTGGAGGGGATCACTGAGAGTGGAGGGAATGTGGAGGGGATTGCTGAGAGAGAGAGAGAGAGAGAGGAATGTGGAGGGGATCACTGAGAGAGAAGGGAATGTGGAGGGCATCGCTGAGAGAGAGAGGAATGTGGAGGGGATTGCTGAGAGAGGGGAATGTGGTGGTGATTGCTGACTGTGAGGGGAATGTGGAGGGGATCACTGAGAGAGAAAGGAATGTGGAGGGGATCGCTGAGAGATAGAAAGAGAGAGAGAGAGGGGAATGTTGAGGGGATCACTGAGAGAGAATGGAATGTGGAGGGCATCGCTGAGAGAGAGAGAAAAGGAAATGTGGAGGGGATTGCTGACAGAGAGGGGAATGTGGTGGGCATTGCTGAGAGAGAGGGGAATGTGGAGGGGATCACTGAGAGTGGAGGGAATGTGGAGGGGATTGCTGAGAGAGAGAGAGAGGAATGTGGAGGGGATCACTGAGAGAGAAGGGAATGTGGAGGGCATCGCAGAGAGAGAGAGGAATGTGGAGGGGATTGCTGAGAGAGAGGGGAATGTGGTGTTGATTGCTGACTGCGAGGGGAATGTGGAGGGGATCACTGAGAGAGAAGGGAATGTGGAGGGGATCGCTGAGAGAGAGGAATGTGGAGGGGATTGCTGAGAGAGAGGGGAATGTGGTGGTGATTGCTGACTGCGAGGGGAATGTGGAGGACATCGCTGAGAGAGAGAGAGAGAGAGAGAGGAATGTGGAGGGGATTGCAGAGAGAGAGAGGAATGTGGAGGTGATTGCTGAGAGAGAGGGGAATGTGGAGGGGATTGCTGAGAGAGAAGGGAATGTGGAGGGGATTGCAGAGAGAGAGGGGAATGTGGAGGTGATTGCTGACAGAGAGGGGAATGTGGAGGACATCGCTGAGAGAGAGAGAGAGAGGAATGTGGAGGGGATTGCAGAGAGAGAGAGGAATGTGGAGGTGATTGCTGAGAGAAAGGGGAATGTGGAGGGCATCGCTGAGAGAGAAGGGAATGTGGAGGGGATTTCGAAGAGAGAGATAGAGAGAGAGAGAGAGAGAGAAGGGAATGTGGAGGGGATCACTGAGAGAGAAGGGAATGTGGAGGGCATCGCTGAGAGAGAGCGGAATGTGGAGGGGATTGCTGAGAGAGAGCGGAATGTGGAGGGCATTGATGAGAGAGAGAGAAAGGGGAATGTTGAGGGGATTGCTGACAGAGAGGGGGATGTGGTGGGCATTGTTGAGAGAGAAGGGAATGTGGAGGGGATTTCGGAGAGAGAAAGAGAGAGAAGGGAATGTGGAGGGGATCACTGAGAGAGAAGGGAATGTGGAGGGGATCACTGAGAGAGAAGGGAATGTGGAGGGGATTGCTGAGAGAGGGGAATGTGGAGGGGATCTCTGAGAGAGAAGGAAATGTTGAGGGGATCGCTGAGAGAGAGAGAGAGAGAGAGAGAGGGGAATGTGGAGGGGATCACTGAGAGAGAAGGGAATGTGGAGGGCATCGCTGAGAGAGAGGAATGTGGAGGGGATTGCTGAGAGAGAGGGGAATGTGGAGGGCATCGCTGAGAGAGAAGGGAATGTGGAGGGGATTTCGAAGAGAGAGATAGAGAGAGAGAGAGAGAGAGAGAGAGAAGGGAATGTGGAGGGGATCACTGAGAGAGAAGGGAATGTGGAGGGCATCGCTGAGAGAGAGCGGAATGTGGAGGGGATTGCTGAGAGAGAGCGGAATGTGGGGTGCATTGATGAGAGAGAAAGGGGAATGTTGAGGGGATTGCTGACAGAGAGGGGGATGTGGTGGGCATTGTTGAGAGAGAAGGGAATGTATTGGGGATTTCGGAGAGAGAGAAAGAGAGAGAAGGGAATGTGGAGGGGATCACTGAGAGAGAAGGGAATGTGGAGGGGATCACTGAGAGAGAAGGGAATGTGGAGGGGATTGCTGAGAGAGGGGAATGTGGAGGGGATCACTGAGAGAGAAGGAAATGTTGAGGGGATCGCTGAGAGAGAGAGAGAGAGAGAGAGATGGGAATGTGGAGGGGATCACTGAGAGAGAAGGGAATGTGGAGGGCATCGCTGAGAGAGAGAGAGGAATGTGGAGGGGATTGCTGAGAGAGTGGGGAATGTGGTGGGGATTTCGGAGAGAGAGAGAAAGAGCGAGAGAAGGGAATGTGGAGGGGATCACTGAGAGAGAAGGGAATGTGGAGGGGATTGCTGAGAGAGGGGAATGTGGAGGGGATCACTGAAATAGAAGGGAATATGGAGGGGATCGTTGAGAGAGAGAGGGGAATGTGGAGGGGATCACTGAGAGAGAAGGGAATGTGGAGGGCATCGCTGAGAGAGAGAGAAAGGGGAAAGTGGAGGGGATTGCTGACAGAGAGGGGAATGTGGTGGGCATTGCTGAAAGAGAAGGGAATGTGGAGGGGATTTCTTTGAGAAAGAGAGAGAGAGAAGGGAATGTGGAGGGGATCACTGAGAGAGAAGGGAATGTGGAGGGGATTGCTAAGAGAGAGAGAGAGAGAGAGAGGGGGGGGGAATGTGGAGAGGATCACTGAGAGAGAAGGGAATGTGGAGGGCATCGCTGAGAGAGAGAGAGAGAGAAAGGGGAATGTGGAGGGGATTGCTGACAGAGAGGGGAATGTGGTGGGCATCGCTGAGAGAGAGAGGGGAATGTGGAGGGGATTGCTGTGAGAGAGGGGAATGTGGAGGTGATTGCTGACAGAGAGGGGAATGTGGAGGACATCGCTGAGAGAGAGAGAGAGAGAGAGAGGAATGTGGAGGGGATTGCAGAGAGAGAGAGGAATGTGGAGGTGATTGCTGAGAGAGAGGGGAATGTGGAGGGGATTGCTGAGAGAGAAGGGAATGTGGAGGGGATTGCAGAGAGAGAGGGGAATGTGGAGGTGATTGCTGACAGAGAGGGGAATGTGGAGGACATCGCTGAGAGAGAGAGAGAGAGAGAGAGAGGAATGTGGAGGGGATTGCAGAGAGAGAGAGGAATGTGGAGGTGATTGCTGAGAGAAAGGGGAATGTGGAGGGGATTGCTGAGAGAGAAGGGAATGTGGAGGGGTTCGCTGAGAGGGAGAGAGAGAGGAATGTGGAGGGGATTGGAGAGAGAGGGGAATGTGGAGGTGATTGCTGAGAGAGAGGGGAATGTGGAAGGGATCACTGAGAGAAGGAAATGTGGAGGGCATCGCTGAGAGAGAGAGAAGAATGTAGAGGGGATCACAGAGAGAAGGGAATGTGGAGGGGATCGCTGAGAGAGAGAGAGAGAGAGAGAGAGGGGAATGTGGAGGGGATCACTCAGAGAGAAAGGAATGTGGAGGGCATCGCTGAGAGAGAGAGAGAGAGAGAGAGGGGAATGTGGAGGGGATCACTGAGAGTGGAGGAAATGTGGAGGGGATTGCTGAGAGAGAGAGAGAGAGAGAGAGAGAGGAATGTGGAGTTGATCACTGAGAGAGAATGGAATGTGGAGGGCATCGCTGAGAGAGAGAGAAAAGGAAATGTGGAGGGGATTGCTGACAGAGAGGGGAATGTGGTGGGCATCGCTGAGAGAGAGGGGAATGTGGAGGGGATCACTGAGAGTGGAGGGAATGTGGAGGGGATTGCTGAGAGAGAGAGAGAGAGAGAGGAATGTGGAGGGGATCACTGAGAGAGAAGGGAATGTGGAGGGCATCGCTGAGAGAGAGAGGAATGTGGAGGGGATTGCTGAGAGAGGGGAATGTGGTGGTGATTGCTGACTGTGAGGGGAATGTGGAGGGGATCACTGAGAGAGAAAGGAATGTGGAGGGGATCGCTGAGAGAGAGAAAGAGAGAGAGAGAGGGGAATGTTGAGGGGATCACTGAGAGAGAATGGAATGTGGAGGGCATCGCTGAGAGAGAGAGAAAAGGAAATGTGGAGGGGATTGCTGACAGAGAGGGGAATGTGGTGGGCATTGCTGAGAGAGAGGGGAATGTGGAGGGGATCACTGAGAGTGGAGGGAATGTGGAGGGGATTGCTGAGAGAGAGAGAGAGGAATGTGGAGGGGATCACTGAGAGAGAAGGGAATGTGGAGGGCATCGCAGAGAGAGAGAGGAATGTGGAGGGGATTGCTGAGAGAGAGGGGAATGTGGTGTTGATTGCTGACTGCGAGGGGAATGTGGAGGGGATCACTGAGAGAGAAGGGAATGTGGAGGGGATCGCTGAGAGAGAGGAATGTGGAGGGGATTGCTGAGAGAGAGGGGAATGTGGTGGTGATTGCTGACTGCGAGGGGAATGTGGAGGGGATCACTGAGAGAGAAGGGAATGTGGAGGGGATCGCTGAGAGAGAGAGAGGGGAATGTTGAGGGGATCACTGAGAGAGAAGGGCATGTGGAGGGCATCGCTGAGAGAGAGAGAAAGGGGAATGTGGAGGGGATTGCTGACAGAAAGGGGAATGTGGAGGGCATCGCTGAGAGAGAAGGGAATGTGGAGGGGATTTCGAAGAGAGAGATAGAGAGAGAGAGAGAGAGAGAGAGAGAGAGAAGGGAATGTGGAGGGCATCGCTGAGAGAGAGCGGAATGTGGAGGGGATTGCTGAGAGAGAGCGGAATGTGGAGGGCATTGATGAGAGAGAGAGAAAGGGGAATGTTGAGGGGATTGCTGACAGAGAGGGGGATGTAGTGGGCATTGTTGAGAGAGAAGGGAATGTGGAGGGGATTTCGGAGAGAGAGAAAGAGAGAGAAGGGAATGTGGAGGGGATCACTGAGAGAGAAGGGAATGTGGAGGGGATCACTGAGAGAGAAGGGAATGTGGAGGGGATTGCTGAGAGAGGGGAATGTGGAGGGGATCACTAAGAGAGAAGGAAATGTTGAGGGGATCGCTGAGAGAGAAAGAGAGAGAGAGAGAGAGGGGAATGTGGAGGGGATCACTGAGAGAGAAGGGAATGTGGAGGGCATCGCTGAGAGAGAGGAATGTGGAGGGGATTGCTGAGAGAGAGGGGAATGTGGTGGGGATTTCGGAGAGAGAGAGAAAGTGCGAGAGAAGGGAATGTGGAGGGGATCACTGAGAGAGAAGGGAATGTGGAGGGGATTGCTGAGAGAGGGGAATGTGGAGGGGATCACTGAAATAGAAGGGAATATGGAGGGGATCGTTGAGAGAGAGAGAGAGGGGAATGTGGAGGGGATCACTGAGAGAGAAGGAAATGTGGAGGGCATCGCTATGAGAGAGAGAAAGGGGAAAGTGGAGGGGATTGCTGACAGAGAGGGGAATGTGGTGGGCATTGCTGAAAGAAGGGAATGTGGAGGGGATTTCGGAGAGAAAGAGAGAGAGAGAAGGGAATGTGGAGGGGATCACTGAGAGAGAAGGGAATGTGGAGGGGATTGCTAAGAGAGAGAGAGAGAGAGAGAGGGGGGGGAAATGTGGAGAGGATCACTGAGAGAGAAGGTAATGTGGAGGGCATCGCTGAGAGAGAGAGAGAAAGGGGAATGTGGAGGGGATTGCTGACAGAGAGGGGAATGTGATGGGCATCGCTGAGAGAGAGAGAGAGGGGAATGTGGAGGGGATTGCTGTGAGAGAGGGGAATGTGGAGGTGATTGCTGACAGAGAGGGGAATGTGGAGGACATCGCTGAGAGAGAGAGAGAGAGAGAGGAATGTGGAGGGGATTGCAGAGAGAGAGAGGAATGTGGAGGTGATTGCTGAGAGAGAGGGGAATGTGGAGGGGATTGCTGAGAGAGAAGGGAATGTGGAGGGGATTGCAGAGAGAGAGGGGAATGTGGAGGTGATTGCTGACAGAGAGGGGAATGTGGAGGACATCGCTGAGAGAGAGAGAGAGAGGAATGTGGAGGGGATTGCAGAGAGAGAGAGGAATGTGGAGGTGATTGCTGAGAGAAAGGGGAATGTGGAGGGGATTGCTGAGAGAGAAGGGAATGTGGAGGGGTTCGCTGAGAGGGAGAGAGAGAGGAATGTGGAGGGGATTGCAGAGAGAGGGGAATGTGGAGGTGATTGCTGAGAGAGAGGGGAATGTGGGAGGGATCACTGAGAGAAGGAAATGTGGAGGGCATCGCTGAGAGAGAGAGAAGAATGTAGAGGGGATCACAGAGAGAAGGGAATGTGGAGGGGATCGCTGAGAGAGAGAGAGAGAGGGAATGTGGAGGGGATCACTGAGAGAGAAAGGAATGTGGAGGGCATCGGTGAGAGAGAGAGAGAGAGAGAGGTGAATGTGGAGGGGATCACTGAGAGAGAGAGGAATGTGGAGGGGATTGCTGAGAGAGAGGGGAATGTGGTGTTGATTGCTGACTGCGAGGGGAATGTGGAGGGCATCAATAAGAGAGAAGGGAATGTGGAGGGGATCGCTGAGAGAGAGGAATGTGGAGGGGATTGCTGAGAGAGAGGGGAATGTGATGGTGATTGCTGACTGCGAGGGGAATGTGGAGGGGATCACTGAGAGAGAAGGGAATGTGGAGGGGATCGCTGAGAGAGAGAGAGGGGAATGTTGAGGGGATCACTGAGAGAGAAGGGCATGTGGAGGGCATCGCTGAGAGAGAGAGAAAGGGGAATGTGGAGGGGATTGCTGACAGAGAGGGGAATGTGGAGGGCATCGCTGAGAGAGAAGGGAATGTGGAGGGGATTTCGAAGAGAGAGATAGAGAGAGAGAGAGAGAGAGAGAGAGAAGGGAATGTGGAGGGGATCACTGAGAGAGAAGGGAATGTGGAGGGTATCGCTGAGAGAGAGCGGAATGTGGAGGGGATTGCTGAGAGAGAGCGGAATGTGGAGGGCATTGATGAGAGAGAGAGAAAGGGGAATGTTGAGGGGATTGCTGACAGAGAGGGGATGTGGTGGGCATTGTTGAGAGAGAAGGGAATGTGGAGGGGATTTCGGAGAGAGAGAAAGAGAGAGAAGGGAATGTGGAGGGGATCACTGAGAGAGAAGGGAATGTGGAGGGGATCACTGAGAGAGAAGGGAATGTGGAGGGGATTGCTGAGAGAGGGGAATGTGGAGGGGATCACTGAAATAGAAGGGAATATGGAGGGGATCGTTGAGAGAGAGAGAGATAGAGAGAGAGAGGGGAATGTGGAGGGGATCACTGAGAGAGAAGGGAATGTGGAGGGCATCGCTGAGAGAGAGAGAAAGGGGAAAGTGGAGGAGATTGCTGACAGAGAGGGGAATGTGGTGGGCATTGCTGAAAGAGAAGGGAATGTGGAGGGGATTTCGGAGAGAAAGAGAGAGAGAAGGGCATGTGGAGGGGATCACTGAGAGAGAAGGGAATGTGGAGGGGATTGCTAAGAGAGAGAGAGAGAGATGGGGGGGAAATGTGGAGAGGATCACTGAGAGAGAAGGGAATGTGGAGGGCATCGCTGAGAGAGAGAGAGAGAGAGAGAGAGAGAAAGGGGAATGTGGAGGGGTTTGCTGACAGAGAGGGGAATGTGGTGGGCATCGCTGAGAGAGAGAGAGGGGAATGTGGAGGGGATTGCTGTGAGAGAGGGGAATGTGGAGGTGATTGCTGACAGAGAGGGGAATGTGGAGGACATCACTGAGAGAGAGAGAGAGAGAGAGAGAGAGAGGAATGTGGAGGGGATTGCAGAGAGAGAGAGGAATGTGGAGGTGATTGCTGAGAGAGAGGGGAATGTGGAGGGGATTGCTGAGAGAGAAGGGAATGTGGAGGGGATTGCAGAGAGAGAGGGGAATGTGGAGGTGATTGCTGACAGAGAGGGGAATGTGGAGGACATCGCTGAGAGAGAGAGAGGAATGTGGAGGGGATTGCAGAGAGAGAGAGGAATGTGGAGGTGATTGCTGAGAGAAAGGGGAATGTGGAGGGGATTGCTGAGAGAGAAGGGAATGTGGAGGGGTTCGCTGAGAGGGAGAGAGAGAGGAATGTGGAGGGGATTGCAGAGAGAGGGGAATGTGGAGGTGATTGCTGAGAGGGGAATGTGGGAGGGATCACTGAGAGAAGGAAATGTGGAGGGCATCGCTGAGAGAGAGAGAAGAATGTAGAGGGGATCACAGAGAGAGGGGAATGTGGAGGGGATCGCTGAGAGAGAGAGAGAGAGAGAGAGAGAGAGGGGGGAATGTGGAGGGGATCACTGAGAGAGAAAGGAATGTGGAGGGCATCGCTGAGAGAGAGAGAGAGAGAGAGAGAGAGAGAGGGGAATGTGGAGGGGATTGCTGACAGAGAGGGGAATGTGGAGGGGAACACTGAGAGAGAAGGAAATGTGGAGGGGATCGCTGAGAGAGATAGGCAAATGTGGTGGGGATCACTGAGAGAGAAGGGAATGTGGAGGGCATCGCTGAGAGAGAGGGGAATGTGGAGGGGATTGCTGACAGAGGGGAATGTGGAGGGGATCACTGAGAGAGAAGGGAATGTGGAGGGGATCGCTTAGAGAGAGAGAGGGGATTGTGGAGGGGATCACTATGAGAGAAGGGAATGTGGAGGGCATCGCTGAGAGGGAGAGAAAGAGGGGAATGTGCAGGTGATTGCTGAGAGAGAGGGGAATGTGGAGGTGATTGCTGAGAAAGAGGTGAATGTGGAGGGGATCACTGAGAGAGAGGGGATTGTGGAGGGGATCACTGAGAGAGAGAGAAGGGAATGTGGATGTGATTGCTGAGAGGGTAATGTTGGTGAGATTGCTGAGAGGGGAATGTGGAAGGGACCACTGAGAGAGAGAGAGGGGAATGTGGAGGGGATCACTGAGAGAGAGGGTAATGTGGGGGAGATTGCTGAGAAAGAAGGGAATGTGGAAGGGGCCACTGAGAGAGAGACAGGGGAATGTGAAGGGGATTGCTGAGAGAGAGGGGGATATGGGGGGATTGCTGAGAGAGGAGAATATGGAGGGATTGCTGAGAGAGGGGATGTGGGGGGATTGGAGAGCGAGAGGGCATCTATAGGGGATGGTTGAGAGGGGAATGTGTGGGGGTGATATTAATACAAGGGGATGTGGGGGGATCATAGAGAGAATTATGTGTCTGGGGGATTGCAACTAAAGATTTTTTTTCTTATTGAGACAAGATGCACGTGATATAATAACATCAAGTGCGCCGCACCACTGACAGAAACCAGCCACAGCGTGAAGAGGAGCAGCCAGAATACACAGGAGTAAGTAAGTGTCTGTTGGTTTGATGCAGGGGTTATCTGGAAAGTGAGTAGTGGTGCTGTCTGGAGAGACAGAAGGAGTACTGTCTAGAGAGACAGAAGAGGTGCTGGCTGGGTAGACACTGTAGGGTTGTAGTTGTAGAAACATGGAGGGGGGCTCTGCATGTTTTGTCAGTCCCGAGCCCCACAATTTCTAATGGCAGCCCTGTTCCTTCACCCATTGGCGTAGCTAGGGAAGGGCCACCAGGGCTCATGCCCTGGGTGCCATGGGACTGGCGGCATGGGAGGGTGCCACCAGCCATGGTACCGGCCCATCCTAGTTAGCCTGTGTAGTGCAGACCGCAGTGAGTGCAGTCGCACTACACAATTACACGCACACCGCCGCCAGCGTGGCGGCAATGTGTGTGTTTCAGCAGCCAATGAGAGTCAGACAGACTCTCATTGGCTGCTGCTGCGCACACTGCAAGAGCCAGGCTGGAGCTCAATCATGAGCTCCGCCTTCCAGCTCCTGCAGTGGATGATGGGAGAGACGTCATGACATCTCTCCCATAATGCAGAGCGTGCCAGCCAGCCCGGGAGGACTGCAGTGTGGATGGTGGCGGGAGCCAGGGCCAGATTAACAATGGGGCAGATGGAGCTACAGCTCCAGGCCTCCAAATAAAAATAGGCCCATCAACATGACAGAATGATTACCAGTTGCCTAACTGGCCATAAATTTTAAGTATTTAAATAGTTTTTCTAGTCCACCGTCCCCCCCAAAAAAACAAAATTATGCAATTTTTCTATTTCTATGTAGTTAGGGAGACATTGTGGTCATAGTTTAGGGGGTGTATACACCAAGGTGACTCTGACCACAGCCACACAGCACCGTTCACAGCTCTTCCCCTTCTCAGTATAGGCCCTTGAACATTTTCAGCTCCAGGCCCATGTAGGCCTTAATCCGGCCCTGGCGGGAGCAGGAGATGGAGCTGGAGCAGGGATTCAGGTAAGTGTTTTATTTTTTACTCATGTGTTTGCCTGCACTACTGGGGGCTCTGCATTGAAGGGGGGACCTCTGCTGGGGGGGGGCTACTACTGGGGGCACTGCATCAGGGGGGGACCACTACTGGGGGGGTCTACTACTGGGGCACTGCATTTGGGGGAAACCTCTACTGGTGACTACTACTAGGGAGGCTACTACTGGGGGCACTGCATCAGAGGGGGGACCACTACTAGGGGCACTGCATAGGGGGGGACTACTACTATATAAAGGGCACTGCATCGGGGGACCACTACTGGGGGCACTGCATAGGGGGGACTACTACTGGGGGCACTAAATAAAGGGCATTGCATTGGGGGACCACTACTGGGGGCACTGCAAGGGGGGGAATACTACTGGGGGCACTATATCAGGGACACTGCATAGGGATGACCACAACTGGTGCACTGCATAGGGGGAACTACTACTGGGGGACACTATATAAGGGGCTTACTACTGGGTGCACAAGGGGCACTGCACTGGACCACTACTGGAGGCACTGAATAGGGAGGACCACTACAGGGGGCACTGTATAAGGGGCACTGGATAGGGGGGATCACTACAGGGGGCACTGTATAGGAGGGATCACTACTGGGGGCCTGCATAAGGGGGACCACTACTAGGGGCACTGCATAGGGGCGTCCACTACATGGGGCACTGCATAAGGGGGATCACTACTGGGGACCTTCATAAGGGGGACCACTATTGGGAGCACTGTATAAGGGGAAATAATGGGGGGCTGCATAAGAGGGACCTCTACTGGGGTACTGTATAAGGGGCACTACTGGGGGCCTGCATAAGATGGCCCACTACTGGGGACATTGCATACTGGGGGTACTGTATAAAGGGCACTACTGGGGGCCTGCATAAGGGGAACCACTACGGGGGACCACTGCATAAGGGGGACTGTATAAGGGACACTGCATTAAGGCGTATATGGAATTGAAAGGAATGTTCATTGTGATGAGATAGGGTTGTGTGTCATGTTGACATGCCCCATTTTTAAGTGGCCATGCCCCTTGTGACCACACCCATTTTTTTTGTGCGCGCACATGGGGGGGGTCTCTATTTTTAGATTTGCCCTGGGCTCCAAATATTCTAGTTACGCCACTGCCTGCACCTAATCAATACTGAATTTCTGCAGTAGATTTTAATTGCCATTGCAACTCGTGGTAAGTCAGATACTTACAGGGCTGGATTAAGGGGAGGGCGACAGGGGCGGTCATCCCGGGGCCCCCACTCAAAGAGGGGCCCCCACACTGGCAGCAGGTTGTAGATTGCAGATGGGCACTTAACGCCCGGTGGATGTAGCCGCACCAAGCTCTGTAAGGCAAGCTGACCTCACGGAAGGTGCGGTGACTGTCAGTGACAGCTTCAAGCATCCAGGTGATATGTGAGGGGGTGTAATGATGACAGGCCACAGGATGATGGGAGGGGGTGATGTGAGCGCTGTAATAAATATGGGGTGGTGATGTATGGAGTCACTTATTAGCCAGATCAAGATCGCTACATATTAAATCTAACTGACCGCTGTTGAAACTGCTGTCCCAGGACCGGGAGGGAGAAGACTTCAACTAGCAAGCAGCAACTGCTGCTACTTCTGGTCCGGACCCATCCCGACTCAAGCTCTGCCTCCTTTTGTTTACATGCGTGACGTGATGCTGCGTGCACTCTGTATGGCTGCCTGTGTCTGAGAAAAAGAGCTGAGTCTGGAGGAGCAGGCAGCGTGCAGTCACCATGAACAGGAGGACCGAATGCTGGACCACTTGAATGTTAGAGGAGTGGGTAGGCTGTTAAAAAATAGAAGGTATATACAGTAGGTGGAGGTCGGTCTTCAAGTGACACAGATGGCTGTAGGTGATACAGAAGGCTGTAGGGCACAGCAGACTGTAAGGGGACACAGGAGCCTGGAAGGGGACACAGGAGGTTGGGGGAGGACACAGGAGGCTGGTGGGGGGGGGACACAGGAGGCTGGGGGGGACACAGGAGGCTGGGGGGACATAGGAGGCTGGGAGGGGATACAGGAGGCTGGAGAGGACACAGAGGGCAGGAGGAGGAGAGACAATGGGGCAGGAGGCTGGAGTCGACACAGAAGGCTGTAGGTGACATGGAGCACCAGGCTGGAGTGATACAGGGAACCAGAGGTTCTAGAGACATGTGCCAAAATGATGAAAAGATATGTGGCAGTAGGCTGTAGGTGACACACAGGGAACAAGGCTTGAGTGACACAAAGAAGCATGTAGGACCACCCATGACCAGATGCCTAGTTTTGCCTATGGTGAGGAGGGTAATGACGGAGGGTGATGTCACATGAGCTAAGTAATGATGAGTGAGGGGAGCAATGTGAGGAGGGCAAAAACAATGGGGGCAATGTAATGAGGGGGCAATATGAGGATGGTAATGATGAGCAGGTAATGAAAAGGGGGGGCTGATATGAGCTGGGATAATGATAAGGAAGGAGGGTGACGCTGAGGAGGGGACTCAGAAGCAGCTCTGCCAGCCGCCACGCCATGTGAGTCGTCACCGGGGGTGGGGGGTTTGAATGTAGCTTGGAGGGGGCCCCCACAATTTAGTTGCCCTGGGGCCCCCACAAGCCTTAATCCGGCCCTGGATACTTACATTTTGTTGGCCAGGTGGAGCTAATAATGTATAGGCTCATAAAGGAGAAAAAAATACAAGTGATTTCGCTTGCAAGAATTACAATTCATGTTAGTAAATGGCTGCTCATTGACAGCGCACCTAAACACCTCTCTATACATAAATGTGTGATTTAGCCTTAGAAACACAACATCGATTTAGATTGATTTAAAATTTATCAAAATCGACCTTTAGTAAATAATATTTACTAAATATGCCCCTAAGTTGGAAGTAGTAGTAGTGGTTGAATTTCATGCTCATGAACAAATCCTTCGACATTAATTTCAGTAGTTGCTATGTGCCAAGTTCCTGGTTCTTCCAAGGTTTACAAGTAGCTGCCAGGAATCAGTTTTTTAAACTGTATATAAGCAGACAGCACCAGGTGCTCGCATACAGTACTCACCTGCCAACATGGGCTCTGTGGCTCTAGAATTCTGCATTGTACGTCTTACATTACCACTGCCCTCGACAGCAGGTAAGAGTAAGACCATCTCTCTAAAGGTGTGTGTCACTAATATATATAATATATATATATATATATATATATATAAGGGGTGAGCGGGTTCGGATTTCTGAAATCCGAACCCCCCCGAGCCCTCCCGATCCGAGTCCGATCCGAGTCAGGCTCGACTTTTCCCGCCTGACTCGGATTCTGAAATCGAGGCAAAACGTCATCTTCCCGCCTTCCGAGTCTCGCGGGTTTTGGATCCTATATAAGGTACCTGCGTCAGCGCCATTTTCTCACTCGGCTGTGGACAGTGAAGAGGGAGGGTGGGAGTTAGGGCTGGCTGGGCTGTGTAGTGTAGTGTAGTGTAGTGCAGAGTAGTGTTGTGCTGTGCTGTGCTGCGCTGTGCTGCTGTTGTCCACTACTTCAAAGTTCATAGGGGCTGGCTGTGTTGTGCTGTGCTGCTGTTGTTAATAGGGGCTGTCCACTACTTCAAATTCCATAGGGGCTGGCTGGACTGTGTTGTGCAGTCAGTTGTCCATAGGGGCTGTGTCCACTCCAAAGTCCTGTGCAGTGTCCCAGTCCTAAAGGGGTGCTTTAGTGTTGTCCAGGGGGTGCTCTGTCCATCAGGGGTGCTCCCCCCAAGTGCTAAAAAAATAATATTTTTTTTGTGTTTGTGAATTGTGTGCGCAGTAGCCTCACGTGCATCAACAAAGTAGTGCCAAGCGTGCGCCTGTGTCATAAGTAAAGGGCCGGCTGGCTTGACCGTTAAAGGGTGCTGTAACCCCCAAAGTACACTCCAGTCCAAACCAAAAAAATATATATTTTCTGTGTTTGTGAATTGTGTGCGCAGTAGCCGCACGTGCATCAACAAAGTAGTGCCAAGCGTGCGCCTGTGTCATAAGTAAAGGGCCGGCTGGCTTGACCATTAAAGGGTGCTGTAAGCCCCAAAGTACACTCCAGTCCAAACCCCAAAAAAAATTATTTTCTGTGTTTGTGAATTGTGTGCGCAGTAGCCGCACGTGCATCAACAAAGTAGTGCCAAGCGTGCGCCTGTGTCATAAGTAAAGGGCTGGCTGGCTTGACCGTTAAAGGGTGCTGTAACCCCCAAAGTACACTCCAGTCCAAAGCAAAAAAAAAATTATTTTCTGTGTTTGTGAATTGTGTGCGCAGTAGCCGCACGTGCATCAACAAAGTAGTGCCAAGCGTGCGCCTGTGTCATAAGTAAAGGGCCGGCTGGCTTGACCGTTAAAGGGTGCTGTAACCCCCAAAGTACACTCCAGTCCAAACCAAAAAAATATATATTTTCTGTGTTTGTGAATTGTGTGCGCAGTAGCCGCACGTGCATCAACAAAGTAGTGCCAAGCGTGCGCCTGTGTCATAAATAAAGGGCCGGCTGGCTTGACCGTTAAAGGGTGCTGTAACCCCCAAAGTACACTCCAGTCCAAACCAATAAAATATATATTTTCTGTGTTTGTGAATTGTGTGCGCAGTAGCCGCACGTGCATCAACAAAATAGTGTCAAGCGTGCGCCTGTGTCATAAGTAAAGGGCCGGCTGGCTTGACCATTAAAGGGTGCTGTAACCCCCAAAGTACACTCCAGTCCAAACCAAAAAAAAATTTATTTTCTGTGTTTGTGAATTGTGTGCGCAGTAGCCACACGTGCATCAACAAAGTAGTGCCAAGCGTGCGCCTGTGTCATAAGTAAAGGGCCGGCTGGCTTGACCATTAAAGGGTGCTGTAACCCCCAAAGTACACTCCAGTCCAAACCAAAAAAAAAATTATTTCTGTGTTTGTGAATTGTGTGCGCAGTAGCCGCACGTGCATCAACAAAGAAGTGCCAAGCGTGCGCCTGTGTCATAAGTAAAGGTCCGGCTGGCTTGACCGTTAAAGGGTGCTGTAACCCCCAAAGTACACTCCAGTCCAAACCAAAAAAAAATTATTTTCTGTGTTTGTGAATTGTGTGCGCAGTAGCCGCACGTGCATCAACAAAGTAGTGCCAAGCGTGCGCCTGTGTCATAAGTAAAGGGCCGGCTGGCTTGACCGTTAAAGGGTGCTGTAACCCCCAAAGTACACTCCAGTCCAAACCAAAAAAAAAAATATTTTCTGTGTTTGTGAATTGTGTGCGCAGTAGCCGCACGTGCATCAGCAAAGTAGTGCCAAGCGTGCGCCTGTGTCATAAGTAAAGGGCCGGCTGGCTTGACCGTTAAAGGGTGCTTTAACCCCCAAAGTACACTCCAGTCCAAACCCCAAAAAAATATATTTTCTGTGTTTGTGAATTGTGTGTGCAGTAGCCGCACGTGCATCAACAAAGTAGTGCCAAGCGTGCGCCTGTGTCATAAGTAAAGGGCCGGCTGGCTTGACCATTAAAGGGTGCTGTAACCCCCAAAGAACACTCCAGTCCAAACCAAAAAAAAAATTATTTTCTGTGTTTGTGAATTGTGCGCGCAGTAGCCGCACGTGCATCAACAAAGTAGTGCCATGCGTGCGCCTGTGTCATAAGTAAAGGGCCGGCTGGCTTGACCGTTAAAGGGTGCTGTAACCCCCAAAGTACACTCCAGTCCAAACCAAAAAAATATATATTTTCTGTGTTTGTGAATTGTGTGCGCAGTAGCCGCACGTGCATCAACAAAGTAGTGCCAAGCGTGCGCCTGTGTCATAAGTAAAGGGCCGGCTGGCTTGACCATTAAAGGGTGCTGTAACCCCCAAAGTACACTCCAGTCCAAACCAAAAAAATATATATTTTCTGTGTTTGTGAATTGTGTGCGCAGTAGCCGCACGTGCATCAACAAAGTAGTGCCAAGCGTGCGCCTGTGTCATAAGTAAAGGGCCGGCTGGCTTGACCATTAAAGGGTGCTGTAACCCCCAAATAACACTACAGTCCAAACCAAAAAAAAAATTATTTCTGTGTTTGTGAATTGTGTGCGCAGTAGCCGCACGTGCATCAACAAAGAAGTGCCAAGCGTGCGCCTGTGTCATAAGTAAAGGGCCGGCTGGCTTGACCGTTAAAGGGTGCTGTAACCCCCAAAGTACACTCCAGTCCAAACCAAAAAAAAATTATTTTCTGTGTTTGTGAATTGTGTGCGCAGTAGCCGCACGTGCATCAGCAAAGTAGTGCCAAGCGTGCGCCTGTGTCATAAGTAAAGGGCCGGCTGGCTTGACCGTTAAAGGGTGCTGTAACCCCCAAAGTACACTCCAGTCCAAACCCCAAAAAAATATATTTTCTGTGTTTGTGAATTGTGTGCGCATTAGCCGCACGTGCATCAACAAAGTAGTGCCAAGCGTGCGCCTGTGTCATAAGTAAAGGGCCGGCTGGCTTGACCGTTAAAGGGTGCTGTAACCCCCAAAGAACACTCCAGTCCAAACCAAAAAAAAAAATATTTTCTGTGTTTGTGAATTGTGTGCGCAGTAGCCGCACGTGCATCAACAAAGTAGTGCCAAGCGTGCGCCTGTGTCATAAGTAAAGGGCCGGCTGGCTTGACCGTTAAAGGGTGCTGTAACCCCCAAAGTACACTCCAGTCCAAACCAAAAAAATATATATTTTCTGTGTTTGTGAATTGTGTGCGCAGTAGCCGCACGTGCATCAACAAAGTAGTGCCAAGCGTGCGCCTGTGTCATAAGTAAAGGGCCGGCTGGCTTGACCATTAAAGGGTGCTGTAACCCCCAAAGTACACTCCAGTCCAAACCAAAAAAAAATATATTTTCTGTGTTTGTGAATTGTGTGCGCAGTAGCCGCACGTGCATCAACAAAGTAGTGCCAAGCGTGCGCCTGTGTCATAAGTAAAGGACCGGCTGGCTTGACCGTTAAAGGGTGCTGTAACCCCCAAAGTACACTCCAGTCCAAGCCAAAAAAATATATATTTTCTGTGTTTGTGAATTGTGTGCGCAGTAGCCGCACGTGCATCAACAAAGTAGTGCCAAGCGTGCGCCTGTGTCATAAGTAAAGGGCCGGCTGGCTTGACCGTTAAAGGGTGCTGTAACCCCCAAAGTACTCTCCAGTCCAAACCAAAAAAAAATTATTTTCTGTGTTTGTGAATTGTGTGCGCAGTAGCCGCACGTGCATCAACAAAGTAGTGCCAAGCATGCGCCTGTGTCATAAGTAAAGGGCCGGCTGGCTTGACCGTTAAAGGGTGCTGTAACCCCCAAAGTACACTCCAGTCCAAACCAAAAAAATATATATTTTCTGTGTTTGTGAATTGTGTGCGCAGTAGCCGCACGTGCATCAACAAAGTAGTGCCAAGCGTGCGCCTGTGTCATAAGTAAAGGGCCGGCTGGCTTGACCGTTAAAGGGTGCTGTAACCCCCAAAGTACACTCCAGTCCAAACCAAAAAAAAAAATATTTTCTGTGTTTGTGAATTGTGTGCGCAGTAGCCGCACGTGCATCAACAAAGTAGTGCCAAGCGTGCGCCTGTGTCATAAGTAAAGGGCCGGCTGGCTTGACCATTAAAGGGTGCTGTAACCCCCAAAGTACACTCCAGTCCAAACCAAAAAAATATATATTTTCTGTGTTTGTGAATTGTGTGCGCAGTAGCCGCACGTGCATCAACAAAGTAGTGCCAAGCGTGCGCCTGTGTCATAAGTAAAGGGCCGGCTGGCTTGACCATTAAAGGGTGCTGTAACCCCCAAAGTACACTCCAGTCCAAACCAAAAAAATATATATTTTCTGTGTTTGTGAATTGTGTGCGCAGTAGCCGCACGTGCATCAACAAAGTAGTGCCAAGCGTGCGCCTGTGTCATAAGTAAAGGACCGGCTGGCTTGACCGTTAAAGGGTGCTGTAACCCCCAAAGTACACTCCAGTCCAAGCCAAAAAAATATATATTTTCTGTGTTTGTGAATTGTGTGCGCAGTAGCCGCACGTGCATCAACAAAGTAGTGCCAAGCGTGCGCCTGTGTCATAAGTAAAGGGCCGGCTGGCTTGACCGTTAAAGGGTGCTGTAACCCCCAAAGTACTCTCCAGTCCAAACCAAAAAAAAATTATTTTCTGTGTTTGTGAATTGTGTGCGCAGTAGCCGCACGTGCATCAACAAAGTAGTGCCAAGCATGCGCCTGTGTCATAAGTAAAGGGCCGGCTGGCTTGACCGTTAAAGGGTGCTGTAACCCCCAAAGTACACTCCAGTCCAAACCAAAAAAATATATATTTTCTGTGTTTGTGAATTGTGTGCGCAGTAGCCGCACGTGCATCAACAAAGTAGTGCCAAGCGTGCGCCTGTGTCATAAGTAAAGGGCCGGCTGGCTTGACCGTTAAAGGGTGCTGTAACCCCCAAAGTACACTCCAGTCCAAACCAAAAAAAAAAATATTTTCTGTGTTTGTGAATTGTGTGCGCAGTAGCCGCACGTGCATCAACAAAGTAGTGCCAAGCGTGCGCCTGTGTCATAAGTAAAGGGCCGGCTGGCTTGACCGTTAAAGGGTGCTGTAACCCCCAAAGTACACTCCAGTCCAAACCAAAAAAATATATATTTTCTGTGTTTGTGAATTGTGTGCGCAGTAGCCGCACGTGCATCAACAAAGTAGTGCCAAGCATGCGCCAGTGTCATAAGTAAAGGGCCGGCTGGCTTGACCATTAAAGGGTGCTGTAACCCCCAAAGTACACTCCAGTCCAAACCAAAAAAAAATTATTTTCTGTGTTCGTGAATTGTGTGCGCAGTAGCCGCACGTGCATCAACAAAGTAGTGCCAAGCGTGCGCCTGTGTCATAAGTAAAGGGCCGGCTGGCTTGACCGTTAAAGGGTGCTGTAACCCCCAAAGTACACTCCAGTCCAAACCAAAAAAATTTTTTTTTTCTGTGTTTGTGAATTGTGTGCGCAGTAGCCGCACGTGCATCAACAAAGGAGCAGCGCCAAGCGTGCGCCTGTGTCCCATAAGTAAAGAGCCTGCTGGCTCATTTCTTAAAGGCTGGTGTAACTCACAAAGTGCACTACTCTCCAGCAAAAATAAAAAAATATTTTCTGTGTTTAGCCGCACGTATATATCAAATCGATATAACATAAATGGAGGACCAAACTTTCTCCGATAAAAATAAAATAGAGAAAGATCAAGAACCACTTCCTCCTAGTGCTGAAGCTGCTGCCACTAGTCATGACATAGACGATAACATGCCATCAACGTCGTCTGCCAAGGCCGATGCCCAATGTCATAATAGAGGGCACATACAATCCCAAATGACAAAGTTCAGGAAAATGACCTTGAAAAAAACATTTAAATCAGCTGAAGAGAAACGTAAACTTGCCAATATGCCATTTACGACACGGAGTGGCAAGGAACGGCTAAGGTCGATCCCTAGTATGTTCATGACTAGTGGTTCAGCTTCACATGACGATGGAAGCCCTCCTCCCACTAAAAAAATCAAAAGAGTTAAGCTGGCAAAAGCACAGCGAAGAACTGTGCTTTCTAAGAAGATATCACAAATCCCCAAGGTGAGTTCAAGTGTGGTGGTGGTTGCGATGCCTGACCTTCCCAGCACTGGACGGGAAGAGGTGGCTCTTTCCACCATTTGCACACCCCCTGCAAGTGCTGAAAGGAGCACCCACAGTCCACTTGCTGATATGCAAATTGAAGATGTCACTGTTGAAGTACAACAGGATGAGGATACTGGTGTAGCTGGCGCTGAGGAGGAAGTTGTCGAGGAGGATTCTGATGGTGATGTGGTTTGTTTAAATCAGGCTTCGGGGGAGACAGTTGTTGTCCGTGGGATGAAAAAGCCCATCACGGTCATGCCTGGGCAGAAGACCAAACATTCCACCTCTTTGGTCTGGCAATATTTCTATCCAAATCCGGACAACAACTGTCTTGCCATATGTACCATATGTAAAGGTGTAATAAGTAGTGGTAGGGACGTCAACCACCTAGGAACATCCTCCCTTATACGGCACCTGCAGCGCGTTCATAAAAAGTTACTGTCAAGTTCAGAAACTTTGGCTAAGACCGTAAGCAGTCCAGGGACACCTAAATCCCGTTGTCCTGTTGTATCCAAGCGCCTGCAAACCACACCGTCAACTCCCTCCTCGTCAATTTCCTCCTTAGTCAGGATTGGAAGTAGTCCTGCAGGCCATGTCACTGGCATGACTGACTCTCCTATCCGGGATTCCTCCGAAGGATCCTGCATTGCTACGCCTACTGCTGCCGCTGCTGCTGTTGCTGCTGCTGGGAGTCGTTCATCATCCCAGAGAGGAAGTAGGAACACCACTACTTTTACTAAACAATTGACCCTCCAACAGTCCTTAGCGAGGAGGATGAAGTACGACAGCAGTCATCCTGAAGCAAAACGTATAACTGAGGCCTTGACTGCTATGTTGGTGTTAGATGTGCGTCCGGTATCCGCCATTAGTGCAGTGGGATTTAGACAATTGATGGAGGTAGTGTGTCCCCGGTTCCAAATCCCGTCTAGATTCCACTTCACTAGGCAGGCGATACCGAGACTGTACAGAAACGTCAGAAAAAGTGTCCTCAGTGTCCTGAAAAATGCCGTTGTACACAATGTCCACTTAACCACAGACATGTGGACAAGTGGAACAGGGCAGACTAAGGACTATATGACTGTGACAGCCCACTGGGTAGATGTATCACCTTACGCAGCAACAGCAGCAGCGTCACCAGTAGCAGCATCTCAGAAACGCCAGCTCGTTCCAAGGCAGGCTACACTGTGTATCACCGGTTTCAGTAAGAGGCACACCGCCGACAACCTCTTAGAGAAACTGAGGGAAATCATCGCCCAGTGGCTTACCCCACTTAGACTCTCCTGGGGATTTGTGATATCTGACAACGCCACCAATATTGTGCAGGCATTACATCTGGGCAAATTCCAGCACGTTCCATGTTTTGCTCACACAATAAACTTAGTGGTGCAGAATTTTCTGAAAAGCGACAGGGGCGTGCAGGAGACGCTTTGGGTGTCCCGAAAAATTTCTGCCCACTTTCGCCATTCAGCGACTGCGTGCCGAAGACTGGAGCGCCAGCAAACACTCTTGAACCTGCCCCGCCATCACCTGAAGCAAGAGGTTGTGACACGGTGGAACTCAACCCTCTATATGCTTCAGAGGATGGAGGAGCAGCAAAAGGCCATACAAGCCTATACATCCACCTATGACATAGGCAAAGGAGGGGGTATGCACCTGACTCAAGCGCAGTGGAGAATGATTTCCGTGTTGTGCAAGGTTCTCCAGCCCTTCGAACTTGCCACACGTGAAGTCAGTTCAGACACTGCCAGCTTGAGTCAGGTCATTCCCCTCATCAGGCTTTTGCAGAAGCAGCTGGAGAAAGTGAAGGAGGAGCTAAGACGGAGCGATTCCGCTCGGCATGTGGGACTTGTGGATGAAGCCCTTCATTCGCTTTGCCAGGATTCCAGGGTGGTCAATCTGTTGAAATCAGACCACTACATTTTGGCCACCGTGCTCGATCCTAGGTTTAAAGCCTATGTGGTGTCTCTCTTTCCGGCCGACACAAGCCTGCAGAGGTGCAAAGACCTGCTGGTGAACACACTGTCAGCTGAAGCGGAACGTGACACGTCAACAGCTCCTTCTTCATTTTCTCCCGCAACAGGGGCTGCCAGGAAAAAACTTAGGTATCCTAAGCAACCCGCTGGCGGTGATGCAGGGCAGGCAGGACCAAGTTTGGACATCTGGTCCGGACTGAAGGACCTGGCAACAATTTCTGACATGTCTACTGTCACTGCATATGATACTGTCACCATTGACAGAATGGTGGAGGATTACATCGGTGACAGCATCCAAGTAGGCATGTCAGACAGTCCATACCTGTACTGGCAGGAAAAAGAGGCAATTTGGAGGCCCCTGTACAAACTGGCTCTATTTTACCTGAGTTGCCCCCCCTCCAGTGTGTACTCCGAAAGAGTGTTTAGTGCAGCCGGGAACCTTGTCAGCGAAAGGCGTAGGAGGTTGGTTCCCTTAGAATGTGGAGAAGATGATGTTCATCAAAATGAATTATCAGCTCTTCCAGGGAGACCAGCCTCCAGAATGTACAGAGGGACCTGTGGTGGTGGATTCAAGTGGGGACGAGTTAATACTTTGTGAGGATGAGGATGTACACACTGAAGAGGGTGAGGAATCGGTGGATGAGGAGGATGAGGATGACATCTTGCCTCCGTAGAGCCAGTTTGTGCAGGGACACATTAATTGCCAGCTTGTTTTGTGGGGGCCCAAACGAACCAATCATTTCAGCCACAGTTGTGTGGCAGACCCTGGCGCTGAAATGATTGATTTGTTAAAGTGTGCATGTCCTGTTTATACAACATAAGGGTGGGTGGGAGGGCCCAAGGACAATTCCATCTTGCACCTCTTTTTTTTCTTTGCATTATGTACAGTTTGGGGCCTAGTTTTTCAAACTGCCATCCTGTCTGCCACTGCAGTATCACGCCTAGATGGGTCACGTGTTTGTGCCGCCCACTCGTGTCGCTTAGCATAGTCATCCAGCTACCTCGGTGCAACCTTTTGAACATAAAAACACTATTGTGAGGTGTGAGGTGTTCAGAATAGACTGGAAATGAGTGGAAATTAAGGTTATTGAGGTTAATAATAGCATAGGAGCAGAAAAACCTACAAATTCTGTAATTTTAGCTGTTTTTATGCTTTTTTTCAAAAAAATACAGATCCAAAACACAAAGCCCAGAACCCAAAACACGGAAGGGTGGTTTTGGCAAAACCAATCCAGATCCAAAACACGAAGAAAGATCCAGATCCAAAACCAAAACACAAAACACGAAAAGTGGCCGGTGCACACCCCTAATATATATATATATATATATATAAATTCTCTATTTCTACTATCTCTCTCTCTCTCTCTCTCTCTCTCTCTCTCTCTCTCTCTCTCTCTCTCTATATACGGTATATGTTTGTCCCCTATTTTTTGTTACATGTCTTTCCTATGTATTTGCTTTATATATGCATTTTATTATTTAACTGCATGTGCTGCATGTGCCTTGACTTTTATGTTTTGTTGTGACTTACTTTTATTTTATGCGTTACTTTCACATATATTTAACTCCATGTTAAAAAAATCCAACACAAAACAATATAAGCTTAAAATCAAGCCAATATAAGGCTGCACACTAGCCTGAGCAAAGGATGATGAGTGCTTTGATTTAAAATGCTGCTTTCAGATTAATCAGAGAAGAAAGTAAATTTTATCTCTGACTATTATCATTTCATATAGATATTACAGGTCATTTATGAAAGGAGAACATGTGCCTCATGCGGTGCCTTTTCTCTTTGGATTTCATTTATTTTGCTCAAATGAAGATTGTGGTAACTGACAGATGCACACTTTGCATTTTCTGGCAGTGTCTGGGCCATACTTACCTATTTTTTAGGGCACTATTCCGGGAGCAGCCGGAGAGGACCTGCTGAGGTTCATGGTTCCAACCCAGATCGGACCCAGGTCAGACCCCATTTACACTGCACCTTCGATCTGGGTTACTCCCAGGTCAACCCTGTTCACAGGGCAGACCTGAACCTAGGTCTAATTTATTTTTCACTTAACATACTAGTAGTCTGGTTCCTCTTACAGTACTACCAGTAACCATGCACTCATGACCATAAGTGTCAATAACTTACCACTGTGGTTCTCCCAGTTGTAGGAGTTTAGTTCTTGTCATCAACAGAGTCCATCACCAGCACCTAGAATAGGGGTGTCTTAAGAGAGGAGGGGGCCCATGTGCATTCCCCATCCGGGGCCCCCTCCTCTCTTACTGGCGGCCGGCCACCGCAGCATCAGTAGACTCTGGGCACTAGAGAGTGCCCAGAGTCTACTGCGCATGCACAGATCGCTGGGGAAATGGTACAGCCGCCATTTTCAATATACATTTCCTCATTATTCTGTACCTCTAAACATAAATCATCAGTAGTACATTTTAATGCATAATCGGTACACAAACTCAGGTCATAGCACAATTTATCATAGCAATATGGCACATAGTGCGAATTATAGTTCTCATGTCATAACAGATTGGTAATTAATAGCCATAGAATAACTGGGCTTTCTCGTCAGGGCAATATGGGAGAGACGCTTGAGGAATGATCTCGTGGATCATATCTCTGCACCTCTCCTTAAATGGGATTTGTCAGGGACCCGTACCTAGTATCCCTGACATGGGGGGGGCAACTCTGCTACAAACAGAGCGCCGTAATACAAATACCGTACTTACTAAACTGCCACCACAGATGGAAATGATTTCAAGAGGCCACCGGTCCTCTATTGTCCCAATAATTGCACAGGCTCGACAACAAGATTCCCATGCAGTTAATCTTTAGCTTAACCTCTCTACAAGTGCACAGACTCGGCATCCCAGACAACCACACAGTTCGCTGAGACCAACCCTCTGCTTCCCTTACTTAACAATATATGTAGCGTCACCCTATCGGACTAATAATCTCTTCAAAGACTAGGTTTCAGAGCATATATGAAATAAACTAATAAAGAATACTTTATTTACACAAAAGTTAGTACAATGCTTAAAAAAGAATGTTACAGAGAAAAGAATGGTTACAAAGGTACATACAGCAATATAAAATAAAAATGTTAGAGGTAGACTTACAGAAAACATGCAGCGTTCTGCCCAGGAGGGATGGTAAGAAATGCAAGGAATGCAGGTTAAACTTCAATGTGACAAATTGATCCCCCAGTTTGAACAAAGAAGACAGGGCTTCAATCCCTTTTATCAGAAGAGTATCACACCTCAGGTGATGTCATCACAGTCTGCTCTGATTGGTGGATTAGATAATTGAAGGACAGGAACCTCCCAGCTAAGTTTAGATCCCTTTAAACTTATTATAGAATAAACCCAATTCCCCTGTGGATGGGCTACCTACAATATGGGATGTTCATCATACTGATCCATATTTTGTCTGCTATAAAAGTGTAAATATGATGTGGTTGTCATAGTGCATTCCTGAGATATCTCATATCTTCAAAACTGTATGTCTCAGTGATCTAGGATTTGCACACAACCTGGATATGGAGTCCCGTTATAGGTATATAATTTTCCAAGCTTCCAGCTATCACTGATACATCAATTTTGTCACATAAACCATCCAAATATGACTGATCTTTGATCTGCCATATCTCATCACATCTGAATGTCAGCCTGGTTACTATTTGTTTTACCCCCTATGGTGCTGACTGTCTATAGATGCAGACACAAAGG
This sequence comes from Taudactylus pleione, assembly GCA_031769625.1. Taxonomy (NCBI): domain Eukaryota; kingdom Metazoa; phylum Chordata; class Amphibia; order Anura; family Myobatrachidae; genus Taudactylus; species Taudactylus pleione. The sequence goes on along the minus strand of JAUIMM010000084.1, from coordinate 14,939,780 downwards.
CTGAGCAATACACATGCCCTGGTGACAATGTTACCATAATTGAGTGGACACACACATGAGCTCTGAGCTACACAAATCTGTGTTGTATTTCCTAATTTCATTAACAGGCTAGTGGGAACTTGGCCTGTATCTGTTAATTTCATTAGCTGGGCAAGACTCTAACCAAAAAGCTCCCCTGCCTTGGACACTTCAAAGAATGATTATCATGTGAGACATTATCATCTTATTGATCAGTGAGGGGCCAGAGTTTAACAACCAATTATTATGGAACAAACTAAATCATATAAAATCTATGATTCTTCACACCTCCCAATTTAAGAAGAGGTGCGGGGATATGATACGCCAGATCATTACTCAAGCGTCTCTCCTGTATTGCTCTGATGAGAGAGCCCAGTTATTCTATGGCTTTTAATTACCAATCTGCTATGACGTGAGAAATATAATTTGCACTACAGTATGTGCCATATCACTATATTCCTCACAGGCTGGGCTCACACAACTGTGGTCATCATGAAGATGCTGGAGTCACCTGCTCAGGTATGTACAGTATACTATGAGGATAAGATTCATGTCCTAATAGTAAATGACATGGAAAAATGTTCTAAACATAAATTATGAACAGCAATAACATTTTAGAAAATGTTATTTGTCATCTATATATTGTGTATTTTTGTATAAAATATCATCTACTGTAATTTATTTTTCACTTAACATACAAGTAGTCTGGTTCCTCTTACAGAACTACCAGTAACCATGCACAACAACATGTCAACAACTTACCACTGTGGTTCTCCCAGTTGTAGGAGTTTAGTTCTTGTCATTAACAGGGTCCATCACCAGCACCTGGGACAGGGGTGTCTTAAGAGAGGAGGGGGCCCATGTGCATTTCCCGTCCAGGGCCCCCTCCTCTCTTACTGGCGGGCGGCAACCTCAGCATCAGTAGACTCTGGGCACTAGAGAGTGCCCAGAGTCTACTGCGCATGCACAGATCGCAGGGGAAATAGTGCAGCTGCCATTTTCCCAGCGATTTCCTCACTGCGCATGCGCAAAACACCAGAAAAATGGCAGCGGCGTACAGTAACCAGTACCATTGATTCCATTCCGATACCCTGTATTATCGGTTCCAGTCTAAAAACAAGCATCATCGACTCCAGTCCAATAAACAGTTCCATCCTGGTGATCCAGACATCCAGTCGCATTCCGGTTCCATTCCGGTGCTTCAGCATCCAGTACAGTCCAATGCTATCCCGGCTGTACTTCCAGCATCCTTACTCACCAGCAGCCATAATTCGGCTTCCGTTTATACTCCACCCCAGGTCCTATGAGCAGAAACTACATTATACCAGCCAGTTTCCAGAAACCCACTCCCACCAGAGGGCCTGATTCAGTACAGATCGCAACTGCGATTGCGGCTGCAATTACGCATGCAGTCTGACTGCAATGATATGCTAATCCATTGCGATCACTATGCCATCGCAGCACAACATAAGGATGCCCACTTTACCTTACACACATCCATAATGTTTAGCAAGACTGCAAAACCATCGGTAACATCCAGTGTCAGATTGGGGAATAAAGGACCCACCGGGGGAAATGCAATGATAAGGGCCCATACTTAGGGGTGTGACCAGCCTCCAGAGGGTGTGTGGTCAGCCTCCACAGAGGCTTGGCTAACCATTAGAGAGTGCATGGTCTGGGCCACTTTAAATATATGTATATATAGAAAATACTGCTAGTGCATGCATGCATGTTAATGTACCAGATTAATAACAGCAATACACTGTAGAAAATACACCATAGTCTTGTGCAGTATAATGTAACATATGTATAATGTATAGTTCAAGTGCACAGTCTGGAACCTGATCCCTAGAGGAAGGGGTGGACCCTCAGACAGTGGGGCCCACCGGGGTTATTCCCTGTACCCCTGTGGGCCAGTCCCACCCTGGTAACATCGAGTACACTCGGAACCTCACGCACACTTGCACAGGGTCTGACCTTACTCAGGAATTGCTAACCTCAGCGCACGCAGTGAAAGGCCAAGCTGTGTGCGGCATCTCAGTGGATAATTTATGCACTCCCATGCAATGGCATTCAAACGCACTGGCACGCCTGCATTTCGCTGACCACCCTCGGTCACCTCCCTCAAATGGTATTTCCTGTCAATCATGGGTCTGCGTAGTCACTGCGATCACAGTCCCGATCGCAGTGACTAGTTTGCACATGCACACTGCCATGCATACGCATGCGCAGAACACAACAATCGCCCGATTGCATGCATAATCGCAGTTGCGATCCTTGCTGAATCAGGCCCAGAGACTCAAGTATGGACCCACAGACAAATCCGAACACGTCAGTGACACTGCTGCTGATTATTAGAATTGTTATAACACTTTGGATTCCTTGGGAGAATATTTGTGACAGGGGCAATAGTGTATGTTGTTCGTCTTCGGGGTAAATTTACTAAGCTCGAATGACATAGAAGGCAGCAAAATCGTCCGTGAACTGCATACTGGGAATTTACTACAGGCTAAGCTCTACCGACTTTGCTCCATTCGATGTCTAATTCTTGGCAGAGAACACCCGCAAATTGGACGGTAACATGTTTTCGGACACATAGACCATCGATTCAACTCGGCAGCCTTTTGCCATAAACATCAATAGGACCACAAAATTTACTAAGGATTCGAATTTGTCATCGTGGCCGAAATATTATTATTATTATTATTATTATTATTATTATTGTTATCCTTTATTTATATGGCACCACAAGTGCTCCGCAGGTCCTTACAAAGTAAACAAACAAATAATTTGACAACTGACTTACAGTACAAAATAGGACAACATTGATACATAAGTGACCATAACACCTAGATATGCAACAGAGCGTAAGCAACCAAGTGTTAGGTGCCCTGGTGGGGGGTAAGAAGTAGGTGTAAGTAAAGTAAGGAGAAGCACAAGAGGGTAGAGGCCCTGCTCGTAAGAGCTTACATTCTAAATATAGTGAAAATCGAACACAAAAGACTCAAAAACTAACACAAATAGAAAGCTCAAATAGAACAGCAATTTGAGTTCGACATATGAACATACTTAACCATCACAGACAACTCTGCATGCATGGATGAGGGAGATCCGTGATGCATGCACCTGTGTGTAAAAAAATAAACACAGATGCACGGATGGACCAGTGATATACGTCTGTGCTTCTATGTTGGGCTGTAGATTGCTAGTGTATGGAGATGATCAGCACCTTTACAGACCATTACTAGTAAAATGATGGGCCTTCCAAGGTTGGAAGATCTGTGTTTAAAGAAAATGATCTGCGAGTCACTGAAAAAGATCTGTAATGTATGGGCGCAGATTGCTAGATTGGGAAATCCTAATATCGGGCAACAAATCTTCAAATTGTTCAATTGTGGTTTTCAGTTTGCTGATGTTTGGGGTCATTTAATCCAACATGTTGGACAATCTGATTTAACAATTCCAATCACTTTTTGCTTGCCATCTGTGATCTGTGAAGCCCATACATTGCAGATTTTTTTATACAATCGTCTGTAAATTGCAGAATTGACACAATTGATTGCTGATGTACATGTATGGGGGGCCTTTACTTGATTAAAGTATTATTGTTTGTAGATTTCTAGATTTTTGGCCAGTTATGTTAAAATGATAATTTCACCCAAATCTAAAAATGTATTGTGGGTGGAGTACAACAAGTTTAAAATATAACTGAATGCTTATTGCCTGATACACTCTGCTCAATGGCTCTGCCCATAGTTCCAAGCTATACTCCAACCTTCACTTCCCACTTATATTGCTTTTATTCCTAAATTCCGGATCTGACCCGGAGGTTGGAACAGGGTTCCAAACCGGATCAGACCCAGAATTTAGCCGGCGCCGACCCAGGTTATTCCCAAGTCAGCGCCGTTCACACCAGAGCCGTGTCTGCAGTGACCCGGCTTTTCTGGCGTTGAAGTGGACGCTTGGACTTGACATCATCTCCAAGAGCCACTGAAGCCATTCAATCAGCAGGCATGCGGCACGATCCAGGTCATCGTGACCCGGATCATGCTGTTTACACTGCAGGGTTTCACGGGTTATTCCCGTAAAAAACCCTGCAAGTTACCTGGGTTGGATTGCTGGGTCACTCCACCCGGGAATCCAACCCAGTCACCTTTTACACCAAGGAGCTACCCGGGTTACCCTGTAATAACACGGGTTTTAGCGCTGGTGTAAAGGGGTATCAGATTACTTAGAACAGGCATCAGTGCTCCTTTCCCGAGAACATTTTATTTAGGTGAATCCAGTGAATGGAGCATAGCTTTGTTTTTTAATTTTGTTTTACGTTCTTCTACAATGTTTCCTGTTTTGAGTGGAGTTTTCCTTTAAGGCACACATGATACTGCTATTTGTAGGAAATTCAGAGTATTATATATATAAAAAAAATAACACTAAAAAACAAGGTATAATTTGTGTGGGTACTGCATAAATAATTTACTAAGATTGATGTTGGAAACTGACCAACCCCAAAAAGTGTCAAAGTAAGCTCAGCAGCAAAGGTGTTAATTTATAATTTACAATTAATCTCTTAATGTAATAAATAGTTTTGTATTAACTCTGTCTCTTCCGGTATTGTATCTGGCTTGATATGTAATAAGTCCCTCTGATATTAGGGGAAGAACAAAGCTTGGAGAGAGATAAAGTGGAGAGAGATAAAGTACCAACCTATCAGCTCCTAACTGTCACTTTACAGGCTGTTTTGAAAAATAACAGTTAGAAGCTGGTTGATTGATACTTAGGGGTATATTTACTAAAGTGATAGTTTTTAGAAGTGGAGATGTTGCCCATAGCAACCAATCAGCTTCTACTTAACATTTAACTTGCACCTTCTAGAAGGTAATAGCTAGAATCTGATTGGTTGCTATGGGCTACATCTACCCTTCTAAAAACTCTCACTTTAGTAAATGTACCCCTTTATCTGTCTCCACTTTATCTCTCTCCAAACTTTTATAAATATTTTCTATAGTTGCTGCTACTCCATATCATTTCATGTATCCTCCATATCCATTCTTTTAGTTACACATAATATATTACATGTTTTCCTATCTTAACTAAAGAATTAAGTAATGTCTATATAAAATATTCTATGGCTGACGATTTTCCTCTTTGGTGTTCACATCTGTTATAGAGGAATCCACTACATGTTTTCCTATTTAAACTATAGAAATAAAAGTAATGTCTAATTAACACATTTCATGGCTGATGATTTTCCTCATTAGGGTCCCAGTCAGTGTCCAATAAGGCAGAGTACAATAGTCTGAATTATATAAACAGTCAGTTTCCAAATCATATAACTACATGTTTGTTATTAAACCCTATTAGGTTTTATACTTTAAGGTACATTTTCAGTTCTGGTACAGGGTCTTCTGTGCTGGAGTGCCCTATAGTAATTGGCCCTTGATTAATGTATTATTGTCTATAAACATTTGGCCATTTATGTTAAAATAATTAATCAACCCAAATCTAAAAAAATATTTTGGGTGGAATACAAAATGTTTTAAACATAAACTGAAAGCTTATTGACTGATACACTCTGCTCACTGGCTCTGCCCACAGTTCCAAGCTGCACTCCAACCTCTGCTTCCCATTCAGATTACATTGAACAGGCATCAGTGCTCCTTTCCCGAGAACATTGTATTTAGGTGAATCCAGTGAATGGAGCATAGCTTTGTTTTTTTGTGAAAAAAAACACACACATAACCCCAAAAGGGAAAATACACTAACATTGGCTCCAACACGGAAAATACACATACATTGGCCCCAACAGGGAAAATACACACATATTGGCCTCAACAGGAAAAATACACACACATTGGCCCTCATTCAGAGGCCCTCGCAAAATGCGAGCGCTCGTTCTGAATGTGGGCGGCCACTTCTCTTTTGAAGTGCGGCTTCCTGCTCGCTAGCTAAGCTGTGGGCGACCAGGTTGATGGTCGCGATGGTCAAGACCATTGCAACCATCGGGGCTTGCGGACGAGACCCTAAGGTTGGGTCTCGGCAACCGCAAGCCCTAGGGAGCTTCCTGCTCTGATCGAGCAGGAAGCTCCCCACTGACATCACTGCTGATGTCAGTGTGGCCGCCCACAAAATGGCAGGCGTTCCTTAAGGAATGCCTCTGTTTGTGATACCACCCCCCCGCCACGCCTACAAAACGGGGTGAGCTGTCGATCACCATCGACAGTCGCCCCTTTTGTAGTGAGCTCCGGAGCGAGAGAATTTCTCTCTTGCTCCGCACGCGCAGTGCGGCCGCTGTGTGTGCACAGGGCCTAAACATCAAACCGTTTGCGAGCACTCAGCGCTTGCGAGCGGGTCTGAATGAGGTCCATTGTCCCCAATAGGTAAAATACACACATTGGCCGCCACAGGAAAAAACACACACATTGGCCGCCACAGGAAAAAACACACACATTGGCCCCAACAGGGAAAATACACACACATTTTCCCCAACAGGACACACATATAGGCTGCCATAGGAAAAAACAAATACATTGTCCCCCATGGGGTAAGAAAACAGGAAAAAACACACACACATAGGCCTCCACAAGAAAAACAGAGACATTGTCGCATCTGAAAGCAGTAGCCAATCCGCTGAGCAAAGTCGTCTGAAAGTGGAAGTCAATCCTGCCCACTGTTCTAGCCTCCGCAGATGCAGCCGTCATCATTAGTATCAGCACTAGCCCCATGCTAGGTGCAAGAGATCCTTCTATAACCGACATCCCTTACCCGTATGCACGACTCAGAATCACACAGAGATGTATATACACACCCATGACACTACCATAGCCGATACATGTGTCTTCATACCGCCCAGTTGCTGCCAGAAATGCTGACTTCATGCTGGTCTCCATTTGCACAAGATGCGTCATGCACACACCTATTTGCTCCTGTGGACACATTGCATGACTCATGCGTACCCTGTTTTGCAATTCTGATGCATGCGCAGTTAGCCCGAAAACGGGAGATGTGTCTGTTTATTTCACAGATGCTGTTGACTCAGAATCAGGCCCTGCTGACTTCTGTGATCCCATGCTGTGTTTGAGGATGCAGCCATCGGATCAATTGTGTGACATTGGCCATCTGAGTAACCCTCATTATGCTGTTGGGACCAGTGAAGCTGCGTCGAAAAATGCAGACACTTTCCTCGGCACACCCAATCATGTCACTCATACTGCAGCTTAGGGGGCACTGTGATCGTCATTGCAGATACTGATCAGCACATGCACAGTACAGATCCTACATATGCGCCGATCACCAACCATCGGGTTTGCATAACACTCTGAATTAGACTTATAGGGCTCTATTTACTACAATCCGCATATTGAATGCGGATTGTAGTGTGATATTACCGAGTGAATTCGCATTGCGAATTCCGGCAATATCACAGGGATTTACTATAAATCCCTTGCAGGGACAGAGCTTGCGATAAAGCTCTGTCCCTGCGGATCCCATCCGCACTCTAGTCGCGGTATTTTCGGAAAAAATACCGCGACTAAGAGCCCGGGCATGCGCCGACCGACCACCCGCGACCCCCCTCCCCCCCCCCGCGACCCCCCCTCTCCCTTCATTACACTTACCTGCATCCTCCTGGCCTCCGGTGATCTTCTCCGGGCTTCCCGATCAGGTGATCTCCCATACTGCACTGGGACCCGATCACCTGATGACCGGGCCCCAGTGTACTATGGGAGACCAGCTGACCGGAGAGGAGCCATCACCGGAGGCCCGATCACCGGTCCCTGGATTCAGGTAAGTAAAAAAAAATGTTTCATTTTTTTTTTCTTTTTTTTACAGCAATCAGCTTGCGGTCTGCTTAGACCACATAGCTGATTACTGGTACCGGCCCCCGCCTCTGCTCTCCCCGTTAGAGCAGAGTGGGAGCCCTGCAACCGGGGGAGACCCTGGATAACGCCACCTCCAGGTGGCGTTATTATCACAGGGCTTCCCCCGGTATTTTTTTACAATTTATTTTTTAGTAACTTAGGTCGGATCACATTTCCCATTACAATTATGGGAAATGCGATCTGCTTTACTAAAAATAAGTGATACTGGGGGTTGGAGTAGAATTTTACTAATTCTACTCCAATTGTCCTGTAATAACTATAGGTGATACTAAAATAATGTGAAAAGGGTGTGAAAACACCCTTTTTCACTTTATTTTAGTAAAAATAATGTTAATAAATAGAGCCCATAGATATTATTATTAGATAAAAAGGGGATAGGTACTAAAGGGCAAGGGCCTGTAATATGTCTTCTAATTTGAATAATGTCAAAACAACATAAAGCAGTCGGCGCTCATAGATGGGGAGATGTTAGTCTACCACTAGCGGCTCTCTCTGGAAGTATCCCCACTTCCTAAACAGATATAAACAATATTAAGATAAAGCGCTCTGTGGTAATGGATCTAATATATAAATGTCAATACAATAGTATGTAAACTATCCGTAGTCCCGTATCTTAAATATATCGGTATTTAATAACAAAACTGGTTAGCAACAGTTGGGGCTGTGTGTTCAGAACTGGATTGATTTGGTAAGAGATGTTGTAGGATTAAACGGCTCTCTACATGTATATATACCACAGTCTGCTTTTAATAACAAGCTGGTGGGCAATAACTTGAGGCTGGGTTTTCAGGACTAAAACCTTATATGTCTGGAATTCTGGTGTGGCATAAATACCACTATGATATAGTCAAGGTGTGTCTCTCCAATAGATGTGATATATCAATCAACAGACAACATGTATTTCAGGTGGGCAAAAACTGTCGGCAGGATATTCAAAAATATAATATTCTTGTAGCAATATGCTGATTGCAGATAGGCAAAAACTGTAGGCAGGTTGTTGTATGCAATATAGACCTTTAACCAGGATACGTTAAAAGCGTAACCTCCTCTCCACTGCTCTCTCCACCTCAGGAAAGGAACGTAGTATCAGAGAGACATGCGACACTAGAATTGCAGTTGCTTTAGTTATGGAATGTTTGCTTACCTGACCATGAAGTCTGCTGGTCCTGTGTCACTCTGTGTCTGCAATCACTGTGTGTGAGTATGCAGGGGGAGGCTATGATACTATAAATGACTGATCGTCAAATAATACAACACTGTTTTATTGAACAGTATTGAAATGATACAGAATAACAGAATAGCAAAATACCCTTCAAACAGGGATTGAAATTAAAAGTACATATATGCTCATATAAATGACCCAACGCGTTTCATCTCTTATAGAGACTTTATCAAGGGCAATTAATGTTCCCAGTATGTGATCCATCTTATATAGGCAGCCTCTTTGATCATCAGTCCCCATGTGTAGTGGCGCCGCACTTCCGGATAGTCACTTCCGGGTCGCGTGCGCCGCGTGTGTGGGGGCGGAAGTCATACACGACTGCTCCCAGTGTCTATCTAAATGTCAGGTGATGTAACCACACAAGCGGCAGCATAGAATGCCGCACCGCTCTCCGTTTGCACACATCAGAGGCAACATAGAAGCCTGGCTTCTATGTCCTCAGATATGGCGGCAGCCATTTTTGGTTGGGTCTAAACTGGATACACACTACTAAGGACGAATATGGCATCCATATAGTCGTTTGCACACATCAGAGGCAACATAGAAGCCTGGCTTCTATGTCCTCAGATATGGTGGCGGACATTTTTGGTTGGATTTGATCTGGATACACACTACTAAGGACGAATAGAATATCCATATAGCGTGAGAAGCTACTATAATAAAATATAATTGAGCATTAATAACATATGGGATGCACACATTAAAGATTAAACTAACAACAAAATTTTTTTTTAATGATAATATATTGGTTCTGTTTAACTGTAGATCACTTGATGTGAGTGAGTAACAATAAAAGCATAAGGTCAACGCTGGGCCACCCCATCTCTAGGCGACACAGGCAGACGCGTAGTAGGGACTCGGTGTCACAGCTACCACATGCGGCACTGACCCCATACTCCGTCAGCCTTGCCTGCCAGGGATCCCTGCCACACTGCCGCACAGCCGCTGTGTCCCGTCCTGAAGGGAACCCGGGCACCGCCGTTACTAAGTCCATCACATCTGGGCCACATCATCAGCACCGTATATCATTCTACTGCATGTAGAACATAACAGATTGCTTTAGCTATTATATAAGAACTCCAGGGGCCATTCATCAATAGGAGAACCACACATATTTTTCAGCTGGATATTGCTGATGTGGTTTTGGTTTTGATTTCAACCTTTGATTCTGACTTTGGTTTTTTTGTTTTTTGTCTACATTTACCATATTTTTAATCTTGTTTTCGTTTGGTTTTGTTTTGTTTTGATCTGACCAACACATTCTATGTGGACAATCATTATATCCAATAAATCCACGATTGTTCATATATTTGACAACCATCTTTTCTTTTCATTTCATTCAATACACCATTTAAAGCACTATCTATCTGCTAAGGGTGAGCGCTGTACACTATATGTATTTTAACACAACTAGAGAACTGGACAATCTCTTTTACTAAGCTGCACACCCACCACAGAAACAATCACTCCAGTGCGCTACCCCTTTACCTTTTGTATAAATAAAAGCATAAGGCCTGAAACTTGCTAAAGGAAGATCCAAGATATACCACTTTATATACCATTAATGAAATAAAGTAAAATAAAATAAAATAAAATAGAGTAATCAATTAGAGATGAATGTTCTACATATACATTGTACTTATAAGAATATGATGGACCATTATAATAGGTGTATTTTAGGGGTATTCGTCCAATACATTTAGGGGTCTATGTTAAGGCCCTCAGGGTGTAGGGTCTGCAGATTAAATATCCATCTGCTCTCTTTACGGTTGATGACTTCTAATTTATTTCCTCCCCTCCAGTTATAAGTGACTTTGTCAATCCCCGTGAACTTCAAACCTTTGGGGTCGCAACTAAGGGTATTTCTAAAATGTTCTGAAACACTGCGGTTCTCAAATGCCCTTCGAATATTCCGACAGTGTTCATAAATCCTTTGTCTAAGGGTTCTTGTGGTGCGTCCCACATATTGTAACCCACATGGGCATTCAAGCAAATATATTAGGTTATCACTATCACATGATAGTGTACCTCTAATACTATATTCCTTGTCAGTTTGGTTGGATTTTATAACACTTATGGGTCTCGTGCTTGTGTACCCCAACGACTTGCAATTGGAGCACCTTCCACAATGATAGAATCCCTCTCTAACATTAATCCCATCGATAGTCTTCTGTCTTATATTATTAGTAGTGTCTCGGAGATGATTATGAACTTTTTTTTGTTTTATATCTGGGGCTTTCCGAAACACCACATTTGGTTTATCTTGAATTAAATTTTTTAGGTTCTCGTCCAGACTCAGAATATGCCAATGTTTCTTAAGTATGCTCTGTACTTTGCTGGAGGCACCTGAATAGTTGGTCACGAAGTACACTTTCTCATGTTGTTCAATAGTATTTACTGGTTCCGTTTTTGAATATTTGAGCAGTGTCTCTCTCGGTCTCGCTTCCAATTCCCTATAAGCTTCTTCCACTACCTCCATATTATATTTTTTCTCTTTAAATTTTTGTTTTAAATCAAAACCTTGTTCAGTATAATCCTCTAATTTAGTGCAATTGCGTCTCAGGCGTGTGAACTGGCCCTTGGGGATCCCCTTTATCCAACTCGGATGGTGGTTGCTTTGTGCCAGTATATAGCTATTTACGTCTACAGCCTTATGATGTGTTTTAGTATGCAGTTTGTTATCTTGAACAAAAATCTCCAAATCTAGGAAAACGATCTTATTCTTACTAAATGTTGAAGTAAAGTTCGCCCCAAACCTCTCATTGGACCAGATCTTGGTCCTATGGAGACGTTATATAGATAATGTGCTGTGTATTTGGCGAGGTGATGAACAATCGTTACTACAATTTCTGTCCTATATCAATGATAACAACCTTAATCTACAGTTTACTTCAACATTTGTTGTTAGTTTAATCTTTAATGTGTGCATCCCATATGTTATAAATGCTCAATTATATTTTATAAATAGTAGCTTCTCACACTATATGGATGTCCTATTCGTCCTTAGTAGTGTGTATCCAGATCAAATCCAACCAAAAATGTCCGCCACCATATCTGAGGACATAGAAGCCAGGCTTCTATGTTGCCTCTGATGTGTGCAAACTACTATATGGATGCCATATTCGTCCTTAGTAGTGTGTATCCAGTTTAGACCCAACCAAAAATGGCCGCCGCCATATCTGAGGACATAGAAGCCAGGCTTCTATGTTGCCTCTGATGTGTGCAAACGGAGAGCGGTGTGGCATTCTATGCTGCCGCTTGTGTGGTTACATCACCTGACATTTAGATAGACGCTGGGAGCAGTTGTGTATGACTTCCGCCCCTACACACGCGGCGCGCGCGACCCGGAAGTGACTATCCGGAAGTGCGGCGCCGCTACACATGGGGACTGATGATCAAAGAGGCTGCCTATATAAGATGGATCACATACTGGGAACATTAATTGCCCTTGATAAAGTCTCTATAAGAGATGAAACGCGTTGGGTCATTTTTATGAGCATATATGTACTTTTAATTTCAATCCCTGTTTGAAGGGTATTTTGCTCTCTGTTATTCTGTATCATTTCAATACTGTTCAATAAAACAGTGTTGTATTATTTGACGATCAGTCATTTATAGTATCATAGCCTCCCCCTGCATACTCACAGACAGTGATTGCGGACACAGAGTGACACAGGACCAGCAGACTTCATGGTCAGGTAAGCAAATATTCCATACCTAAAGCAACTGCAATTCCAGTGTCGCATGTCTCTCTGATACTACGTTCCTTTCCTGAGGTGGAGAGAGCAGTGGAGGAGAGGAGGTTACGCTTTTAACGTATCCTGGTTAAAGGTCTATATTGCATACAACAACCTGCCTACAGTTTTTGCCTATCTGCAATCAGCATATTGCTACAAGAATATTATATTTTTGAATATCCTGCCGACAGTTTTTGCCCACCTGAAATACATGTTGTCTGTTGATTGATATATCACATCTATTGGAGAGACACACCTTGACTATACCATAGTGGTATTTATGCCACACCAGAATTCCAGACGTATAAGGTTTTAGTCCTGAAAACCCAGCCTCAAGTTATTGCCCACCAGCTTGTTATTAAAAGCAGACTGTGGTATATATACATGTAGAGAGCCGTGTAATCCTACAACATCTCTTACCAAATCAATCCAGTTCTGAACACACAGCCCCAAGTTTTTGCTAACCAGTTTTGTTATTAAATACCGATATATTTAAGATACGGGACTACGGATAGTTTACATACTATCGTATTGACATTTATATATTAGATCCAACACCACAGAGCGCTTTATCTTAATATTGTTTATAATTTGAATAATGTGTAACTTGAACATTTAATGAATATATTGTTTTCCCTGTGCTGTACCAGAAATGGCTCTGAGGCTGGTTAATGGAAGTAATCGATGTGCCGGACGTGTGGAGATCTTCTATAAGGGAGCTTGGGGAATAGTGTGTGATGATCTGTGGGATATGAATGATGCAGAAGTGGTATGCCGGCAAGTAGGTTGTGGAAAGCCAATTGCATTTTATGGAAATGCCCATTTTGGCCAAGGAAAAGGGAGATTATTTTAGATGACGTGACCTGTCAAGGAAATGAAATTCTTTTGTGGAACTGCTCCCACTATGGGCTGGGCTCACACAACTGTGGTCATCATGAAGATGCTGGAGTCACCTGCTCAGGTATTTACAGTATACTGAGGATAAGATTCATGTCCTAATAGTAAATAACATGGAAACATTTCTGAACATAAATTATGAACAGCAATAACATTTTAGAAAATGTTATTTGTCATCTATATATTGTGTATTTTTGTATAAAATATCATCTACTGTAATTTATTTTTCACTTAACATACAAGTAGTCTGGGTCCTCTTAAAGTACTACCAGTAACCATGCACTCACCGACCATAAGTGTCAATAACTTACCACTGTGGTTCTCCCAGTTGTAGGAGTTTAGTTCTTGTCATCAACAGGGTCCATCACCAGCACCTGGAACAGGGGTGTCTTAGGAGAGCAGGGGGCCCATGTGCATTCCCTGTCCGGGGCCCTCTCCTCTCTTGCTGGCAGCCACCATTTTCCCAGCGATTTCCTCACTGCGCATGCGCAAAACACCGGAAAAATGGCAGCAGCTGCCATTTTCCAGCGTTTTCAGCAGCGCTGAGACACCCAATATGGGACCTTGGAGAGGTAAGTTTTAGAGAATATGGGGGCCCATGTGCAGCGCACACCCTGCATCCATTATATATACACCCCTGCCTTGGAACATCATAAATGTGGGAGGTGTGTGTAGCTGCTGCACCACCTCTTCACTGATGACTGTGCCTAAGCACTTATTCTGGATCAGGACTGCAGGGAAACAGGCAGATAGTTGAATAAGACCGCAGTGTTTAGCACAGGTTAACTTTGACTCAGTGGCATCATGAGGGGGGTGCGGGCCGCACCCGTGTGTCACCCTCGGAGGGGGTGATGCCAAACTGACGGCTTCTCTGCAGTGACAGGAGCCATGTGCTACAGTGTGACATTCTCCTGTCATAGAAGAGGAGCTGACAGTGCAGACTGCCCAGTCTCCAGGGGCAGCTCAGCATCTCCGGTGATGCTGGGCTGCTCCCGGGGTGATGTTATCAGGATCCCTGGTGAGGCCACGCCCCATTTATTTATGCCACACCCCCTTTTCAGCCAGGGGTTATCTAGAGTGCACACCGGGTGACGCCTCTGCATATACTCCTTGACTTTACAGTCTTTATTTAGCTGTAACCGCTGGACAAATGCAAGAACTGCAGCACGTGGCTCAGTGGCTGGCTGCGATGGTACTCGATGTTACCGATGGTTTGCAGTCTTGCTAAGGATTACGGATGTGTGTAAGGTAAAGTGGGAGTCCTTAGGTTGTGCTGCAACAGCATAGCGATCACAATGGATTAGCATACTATCACAGTAAGACTGCGTGCATAATCGCTATTGCAATCGCAGTTGCGATAGGTAGTGAATCAGGCCCATAATCAGGTATATGATTAACCAATCATAACAAACAGGTGATAATAATCATCATTTTCATATGTAGGTTGAAACACAGTCATTAACTGAACAGAAACAGCTGTGTAGGAAGCTTAAAACTGGGTGAGGAACAGCCAAACTCTGGGCCTGATTCAGAGCCGCTCGTAAGCGGCCGCTCGTTCGTTCCGAGTGATGTTCGCACATCTGCGCATGCGTATGGGTTGTAATGCACATGCGCCAACCAGTCAGTGCGGTCGGAAATCGTGTGCTCGCAAAATAGCGAATGCCTGATAATTTGAGTGACAGGATGAGGCGTTTGTGGGTGGTAACAGGGGAAGGTGCTTGAAAACAGGGAGTGGAGATCCGAACGCAGGCGTGCCAAACGGTCAAAACGGGCGTTTTAAGGGTGTGCATAATTAACAAAACAGCGTCATCGACCACGTCACTTGTTGTCTTTTAGCCTGAACTGTAACAATATTAGAAATGAACCTCTATGTACCCCTGCCTGTACCTTCTAAAATCCTTCCTATAAACCTCTAAGGATGACGCTAATTTGCGTACGCAGTCACACCATAAATAAAGACTTAGACATAGAACCTGTGGTTCCAAAGCACAAGTGATATTCAGGTAAAAGTTCAGACAGTTACACGCAATTGATCAAGACACAATTTAGGCGCAAAAGTAAATCATACAGACCACAAGTACAGTATACGTACGCAGGCGCTTCTGGACCCAGAGATAGGCTTCAGCAAGAGACCCCTCGCCATTCAGCATTCAGCACAAAGACTCCCAAATAGTGTCCGTGCACCCATACTTATACCCCCCCAGTATAAACAAGACAAAATGTATGTTTGTTGCTGATGTCATTTGTTCTCAGAGGTGAAGCATCTGTTACAGTGTATCTAACAGGCTGGTTTAAACAGAGTTTCCCTGCCTCTAGGGGTCTTCCTCCTCACGCCTTCTTCAGCATCCTAACAGTTGAATCTAAAATATACATTTTGGTTGCTTGTAGGTTCTGCGGTCCATAACTCGAGAATGCGTAATGTGGAAAGAGTATGCATCAGAACAACTCCAAGAATGACGTGTTTATCTTGTATAATTCCTTAGTTAACAAATATCTTTATTTCTTAGCATTTAAACTAACTGAACCTACTTGAATCATACACTTTAAAGCTTATTGAACCTTATGTATGAATATGAAATGTGTGGGTATTCAGGGTTTGGTATAAAGAAATATTTAATGTGTGTATGAAAATGCATTTGTCTCTGAGTGAACATTTTAGCAGTGTGGCATGCTGGGTTAGATAGTTCTACATGTCCTGTCAGCAGGCCCTCCCACCTTTCCTGTGTCATTGCAGGAAGCTTGCTTATTTATTCTAGCCAGACCACCCGTAGTGAACAAACACTATGCAGGAAACTTATCTACCCAAGCCAGTTGTCACCTGGCCACTTGCTTCTTATGATAATGGTCACAGATGCCTTCGCATGATGCTAATGGTATTATCGCCACATGTACTAAACTGTGAGATTATCTAAAATGGCGCTTAGGCGGCCATTCGCAAAATGGCGTCTTGCGATCGCATTTCAAAAATGGAGTCTTGCGGCCAGTCGCAAGATGGCGTCGCTGTGATTGAATTTTAAACTGAACTTGTCTTACTCAATTATTCAGCTTCGACAGTCCACCCTTTGATAGCAAACAACATGCTATCACAATCTGTTATATAAATTTATTTTAGGCTTACATTTACATATTATTTAGTGTTATTCTGGGATGGCACAAGGTGTTCCTTACTCCATCAATAATGTGTCTCTGGGTGCGGACATAAAACTACTATTATACGCACACCGCGGATCTTGGGAGATCATGTGACAGGTGTGGGAATGCACCAGTCTTATAACAGCAGTCTTGACGGGGAATTTGAGACTTTACATTATCTGAGGTGTTCTATAAATAACATTTCAATCATATCTTCTATGCATGTCTAAATATTATACATTTAAATGATGGTACTTCCTAGTTCAGGGTTGTAATGCAGTTCTGTATCTACCTTGGTATACATATTATCATTTCTGACCACCATCATAATTTCATTCTTTCGTTTTACTCTATTTTTACATTTTCCACACTTCAACACAATAGGAACACACCGGACGCATATGCCAATTATTATGATGACAATCAGTATAAGGATCAAGAATTTGCCTTTGCTGGCGATCACTTCCTGGACCCATTCCCCTAGACCCGAGAACCATTTAACTGGGTTCAGCCATGACACCCATCCTTCTATCTTTTCCCCTGCTTCAGTCACTGATGCGTTATGGTTCTTATGAAATTCCCACTTTAGCTGCAGAATCTCATCCATCTTCTGGTCTATCACCTCCTTAGGGTCGCTGGTATCATTGGTGACATAAGTGCAACATTTTACTCCAAATTGGGTGGCTAACGTTACGCAATACCCTCCAGTAACAGCGGTTAAATAATTCAACACTAGCCGGTGTTGCACTAGTTCTTTCTTGTACGCTTGGAATTCTCTCCCCGTGTACCTGAATGTGTCATCGTACATCTCGGTGTTATTATCCATTAATTTAGCAAGTTCCTGGATATATCTAAAATTTAATGTACCCCTAGCAATTCTGGTGGGATCCAGGGCGACTAAAACTTGGAAGCCAGTTGTCTCACTGATTAACTGAGCGGCTTTATGCATATCACCAGGTATCATATTTCTCTTGCCTCTGTGTTCATATTGCGTGTGAAGATATGGTGACGGTGTGTTTTTATGTATTCCCAACATTTCAACATGTGTGAGGGTCATAACTTCTGGGACTACTCTTCCCAGATAACACAAACCTTCGGAACTCGGGGAGAGCCATTTATACGCTTTTCTTCCATATATAAAATATACATTATCAGGGAGAACAAAAGGAATGGTATGCATCATTATCATTAAACACATTTCTCTTGCAAACAATCCTATCTCAGGCTCTTCCATTTGGTATATGCAAGTTTCGGGTTGTATTATTTTAGCACAATAACCATCTGGTACTTTACCAATCATTTCTTTGGTGGAACTCAATGTATACCGGTACCTAAAATGTTTTCCACTTGATTTAATTGAGCGTAACAGATCATAGTTTATGGACTCATTATCAGCTCTTTGTGAGAAGGTCATCGTCTGATTATTCCCCGTCACTTCCCAACCTCCGGGTTTATTGGGGTTGGTTATGTTCAAACATAAAAGTGATCTATCTACTTGGAATTGATAGAGTTTGAAATGAGGTGGTTTGGATGAGAGGAATTTTCCATCCAAAGTTTTCCCTTTTTGTAAATCTAAAATTTCCGTGATATTCAGTGGAAATGGCACCAACCCTACATTATGCTGTCCCTGTGGTACATGTGAACACACCCAGCAATCAGTTTGATTTAACACTTTGCCTACCATGCTGTGATAATCCTCTAAAGGATACCCTCCCCAGTACGGGTTATATTTAGGTTGGCACCGTTGGATACAGTTCTCATCAACTAGGGACCCACAAAACTCACAAATACATGAATCTTCAGACGATAAACCTCCACACCTTCCCCGAGTATCTGGAATGACAGCTCTCTTAACAATAAAAGTACTAAGATTGGTCAGACACTCCCCTGATTGGCATTGCACTCCTCCTTTCTCCACTCCATCAGCACTGTCATCAGCTCCTGTTTCCTCAATCGGTCCCCCATCACAGACACTGGATATTCCCGAACTGACCAGGATGGTGAACACTCTAAAAGAGAATATGAGAATGAACACAGCAGGCCTGTCCATTTTAACAACAAGTCCAGCAAAATTTCTCTTGGTTCAGGTATCTCACTACAACCTTTTCAATCCTCCCGGAACAAGTTCGCGAGCGACAGGTCCACACTATCAGCCTTGTCTCCGCCTTGTTTCTCCACCGGTTGATTGACCTTTTTGCAGTGAGTGGAATGGACCCAGGTATCTCTCTCGGCCACCTTCAAAGATGTAGTACTCGTCAGCAGCACCTGGTATGGACCTTCCCACCGATCAGTCAAACAACCTGAACGCAAGAAATTTCTGATCCTAACATATTCTCCTGGTTCAACATCATGACAGTTAGTTTCAGGCATATCATTAGACAACAATTTCAATTCTGCTGCTGTTGCTTTAACTGCCTACTCATTGATATAAGATACTTTACAGTTACCTCGTTGTTACCCTTCAAGTCTTCCTGGGGACTTATAACCAAATGAGGTTGTCTGCAAAATAGTATTTCAAATGGGGACAGATTCAGAGGAAACCTAGGAGTGGTCCTTATGCTATGTAGGACCAAAGGTAACGCTTCTGGCCATCCTAGTCCAGTCTCTGCCATGATTTTACTTAGCTTATTTTTAATAGTTCCGTTCATCCTCTCTACCTTGGCACTGGCCTGCGGTCGGTAGGGGGTGTGAAGTCGGCTATTAATACCCATCAGCTTACACATATTTTGAAAAACATCACCTGTGAAATGGGTACCCCTATCACTCTCAATGATTCTAGGGATACCGTACCTGCATACAAATTCCTGAACTATTTTCTTGGCAGTAAACGCAGCAGTATTAGTGGCCGCTGGGTAGGTCTCAACCCAGTTAGAAAATACGTCTGTGCACACTAGTACATACTTAAGGTTCCTGCAGGGTGGTAATTGGATGAAATCAATTTGTATCACCTGGAAAGGTCCATCAGTCGGAGGAATGTGGGACGGTTCGGTAGGGATCGCTTTCCCTATGTTCTTTCTCAAGCAGGTCAGACAGGACATTGCTATCTTCTCTGCTTGTGAAGAAAAACCTGGTGCGCACCAGTATGCCCTCGCCAACTTGCACATACCCTGTTTGCCCAGGTGAGTCAGACCGTGTGCTGCCTCAGCCAGGCTGGGGTAATATGCCTTGGGGGCTATTGGCTTACCATGTCCATCCCTCCAGAGCCCAGAGGACTCTTGCCCACACCCCTTGGACTTCCATATGGATTTTTCCTGAATTGAACACAAATTTTGCATCTCAATTAATTTCAGCATATCAATGGTTTGGAATGACATAATTGTTTCAATCGGGGAAGACATTTTTAACCCTGCTGCCCATTTTGCAGCTTCATCAGCTCTGTTGTTGCCCTGTGACACCAGGTCATCCTCACATGTGTGGGCTTTGCATTTAGTTGCTGCCACTGCCTTGGGCAGTTGGATTGCTTCTAAGAGATGTTTTATGTGTCGGGAGTGTGCAACTGGTGTGCCTGCTGCTGTCATAAAATTTCTCAGACGCCATAGAGCCCCAAAATCGTGCACCACCCCGAACGCATACCTCGAGTCAGTGTAAATGTTAGCAGATTTGCCTGCTGCCAGTTCACATGCTCTAGTCAGTGCTACTAACTCTGCCACCTGAGTGAGGAGGACCGAGAGGTTTAGCTTCCATGATGTCTGTGTCATTTACAACAGCATAACCTGTACATAATTCACCCGTGTCTGTTTGTCTATGACAACTCCCATCTGTATAGAAAGTCACATCCACATTCTCTAAAGGTGTATCATGTATGTCAGGTCTAGCAGTAAAGGTCTGATTCAGATATGTCATACAATCGTGAGTGTCATCATGTCTGCTGAACTCACCTACCGCCAGCAACTCCTCTCCTTCCACCCTTTGTACATCATGTTGTACATATGGTAGGTATGTTGCTGGATTCAGCGTACTGCAACATTTAACAGTAATATTTGCAGGAGCGATTAGGGCTAGTTCCCATTTGGTGAACCTAGCCGAGGAGACATGTCTGGTTTGAGCTGAGTTCAACAGAGCAGATACAGCATGGGGAGTGTAGACAATCATATCATGGCCCAATACTACGTCCTCACTTTTACTCACCAATAAAGCGGTAGCTGCTACACTTCTCAAACAGGTGGGGAGTGATCTTGCTACCGTGTCCAATTGGGCACTGTAGTATGCTACGGGCCTACTGGCATCACCATGTTTTTGTGTAAGGACACCTGCAGCACAACCATCGGCTTCCGTACAATATAAATCAAAAGGTTTTTCATAATCGGGTATTCCCAATGCAGGAGCTATTGTCAGACTATCCTTAAGATTAAGAAAAGCCTGTTCTGATTCCTCAGTGTGTGTGATGCAATTGGGCTTTGAGGAAGAGACTAGTTCCTGTAAAGGCAAGGCCAAAATAGAAAAACCTGGGATCCACGTTCGGCAATATCCACACATTCCCAAGAAGGTACGAATTTGCTGTTGATTCTGCGGCAGTGTCATGTTTTGTATGGCCTGGATTCTATCATTTGTGAGAAGTCGTAACCCCTGGGTTAGGCAGTGTCCCAAATATTTTACTGTGGGCTGGCACGGCTGTAACTTGTCCTTAGCCACTTTGTGTCCTGTATGCGAGAGATGAAGTAACAAAAGTTTAGTATCATTCACACATGACATAAATGAGTCAGAACATAGCAATAAATCGTCCACATATTGAATTAGAACTGATCCATTGGCAGGTTGAAAAGCTTGTAAACAGTCATGCAATGCCTGGGAGAAAATACTGGGGCTGTCTATGAAACCTTGGGGCAATCGTGTCCATGTATATTGCACACCTCTGTATGTGAATGTGAATAGGTACTGACAGTCAGGGTGGAGAGGCACAGAGAAGAAAGCAGAGCAGAGGTCCATGACAGTGAAATGGGTTGCATTTGGTGGGATCTGCATCAGGATGACAGCTGGATTCGGCACTACAGGGAATTGGCTCTCTACTACCTTATTAACACCTCTAAGGTCTTGCACCAGCCTATAACCCCTCCCACCACTCTTCTTTACTGGAAAGATGGGACTGTTGGCTACACTAGCTGTACGAACTAAAATCCCCTGTTGCAATAATCGCACGATTATTGGAAACACCCCTAGTTCTACTTCCTGTTTTAGTGGGTACTGGGGAATTTTTGGAGCTTGCCTACCGCTTTTTAAGTTTACCATTACCGGGCTTACGTTTGCCATTAATCCAGTGTCCTGTCCATCTTTTGTCCAAAGGGTATCTGGAATTTGGGACAACATTTCATCTACTTGTGATGGATTTTCTTTTAAAACGGTAGAGTGATACACTATCCTTTGAGGAGTGTCTAACATATCCCGCACCTCGTATACCATTCTCTCTGGGATATCTAAATATACACCATCAGGGGTGCAATATATGACACATCCCATTTTACATAACAAGTCTCTACCCAGCAGGTTAGTAGGAGCCGCGGCAGCCAGGAGAAAAGAATGTCTGGTATGCAACGGCCCAATACTAACCTCTGCGGACATTGTTAAAGGATAACGTTCCACTCTACCTGTCACACCCATTGTTGGTATTGTCTCGTTGGTCACCTGTAAATTAACAGGAGATTTCATCACTGACTTGGTCGCCCCTGTGTCTACAAGAAAAGGATATTCAGTACCAGCTACATCAACCATCAAGACCGGTTCTTCCCTAGTACTTCCCGTTAACCTGACTATCTGTAGACTACAGGTATGACCTGACCCCTATCGTTGGCTACCATTCTCCAATAGAGCATTTACGGCTACAATTGGAGCTGGTGCTTGCTGAATATTTGCTGATCTCTGTGCATATCCCTTATGGGGATATCCAGGTTTCCCTTGGTGTGGGGTCCATACTCTTTTTACTGTGCAGTTTCTACTTAAGTGTCCTGTTTGTTTGCAATTAAAACATGTCCGTGATTCAGGTGAAAGCATGTGTTGTTGTGGAGTTTGAGCAGAGGGTAAAGGTGGTGGATATGGGTAAGGATAGGGAGGGTAAGGGTATTGTGGGGGATAAGAAGTAGGTGGATATCCTGGGACCTGTGGTTGCATTGGGTTAGTAGGATAGAGTTGTGTTTGTTGTTGAGTGGGGTTAGTGAGAGCAACTTGTTCTGACATGAGTGTGTGTGCAAGTGCAAGCGTGTCTGTTGGCTGTGGTGTTAACGTCATTCCCTCCAGAGCTTGTATACTGACAGCCATTAATTTTTCGCTCTGGGTCTCCCTCTTTTTTGAGATGTTTTTGTCATGTTCTATGGCAGACTCTATGAGGTTATCTATTGTAAGTCCCCTCCAGCCAGGCTGTGAGGTCTGAACCCGAGTTTTTAAATTCTCTTTTAAATCGTCCATTAATATCGTGACTATCATTCCCCTGTGGTGAATGCTATCTTTAATATCTTCTATCCCAGTGTACTGGGTGATAGCCTGCAGAGCCCGATCGCAATAGTCTTCTGCAGTTTAACTCTCCTTTTGTTTGATTGTGAAGATTTTGTTCCAGGTAACTACTACCGGAAAATATATACCCAATTGAGTCACAATGCGGGAAATGTTACCTTGGTTTACTTGGTCTGTTAAGGGAACGTCACCATCCAATACACAATCCGTGATAAATTTTGTCACGTCGGTATTGCATGTTAGACAGGCCCTTAACACTACACGCCAATCTTTATTAGTGGGCTCATGAGAACTACCCAAATTTCTCAAAAATCTTTGAGATTTGGCTAATTCCTTTTTTTGATCAGGGAAATCATTTATGATGGAATTTAGTTCTGCCCTTGTCCATGGACAATGCATTACTACTTCCCTCGTGGGCACTACACCGTTTGCATCCGCATTTCCATTCGGAACAGTTATTGTCCGAATGGGATGCAGACCGACACCGTTGCTACCTCTGACCTGATTACCTGGCTGGGGGTTTAATCTGCTGCTGCTACATATGGTATAAACAACTTCCTCAATGGGTGCAGAGTGTATTAACACTTCCCTTGCTGTTACCGATGGAGATGGCGGCACCACCCGTGATTGTGGTGATGCAGCATCTATCATTTGCACAGCATGGGAAATGGCAGACATTACAATAGGCTCATCATCTACGTCATAAACATTTTCTTTATGGTTACTTAAGAGGGGGTACAAATTACTTGTTACATTTTTGTTGGTATTTTTGGTAACTGTACTTGCACCTCCATCCACATAAGGTGGGGCAGGTGAGCGTGAACTGCTGGCAATACTCTCCACAATGCTACCTTGCCGCACGTGCGCGCCAATTTGCGGCTCGCCCGTATTGCAATTCAGCGTCATGGATGTATTTTCTGGCAAAGCGTTTGCAATGCTAGTTTGCGTCGTTTGCACATTTTTAAGCCAAGCATCCCCTTCATGCTGCCATAGTTTTAAACATTCAAAATACTTAATCTTTTTCTCTCGGGATCGCACCATACTGATGTGATCCTGGACATTATCTAACACTTTTTTGTCAAAACTACCAATTCTGGGAAACGGTCTAACACTCTTCCTCGTCATATTAAACCATATATCACAATACCATATTGCATAAGTACCGTACTTGGTATGCATAATACGGCGGGCCGATCCGATCGGCGCCTCCATTAGCAGCACATCATTGCTTAACATCTCTACTGTTTGCGTGGCTCCCATTCTGAGACAACTCCTACGCTTTCCAATAAAAATTTAAACTGGTTAAAGACAATCAAGACACTTTCACTTACCTGTGGACGATTTAAGTCGGCAGCGCCCACACACCTGGATAAGATTTAGTAAGGCAACCTCCACACCTGGATAAGATTTGAAGCAGGCCACTTCCACACCCGGATAAGCTTTAGTAAGGTAACTTCCAGACCTATGAGAGTTTATATGTCGGCCACTCTCACGCACCTCTATACAACAAAGACAACTTGTACACCTGCTACTGTGTTTAGAACGGTAAGCTGCTTACCGAGCGACTAGGCTAACCCTTGCACCTAGCCCTTAAGGATCATATGATACCCTTAACTTTAGGGAATAAATTACCCCTACCAACAATACACTCACTGTTACACACTTTTTCCTGCGCAGAAAAATACACATTTAACCCAGATATTGGTAATAGAAAAAAAAATGTAAACCTCAATGGCTTTGTTCAAACACGTGGCAGCAGAACTGGAAGTGCGTATACGCTATTGTGCGAACGGCCGCATACACAATTATGTGACTACCACACAACCGTAAAATGACTTTTTAACTGCGTACGCAAAAATGCATTTTAGCCGCGTACGCAATACTGCGGCACCCCTCTAAACACAAGGTTCTATCAACAGAGGAAAACAAACTTTTTCCTCTCTTGTCCCTGGATTCTAGTCAGCTTCCTTAATTCACACGGAGATGGATAGCGATCTTTCAGCACAAAGGCAAACCCTGCATATGGCCACTCCACCCTTTGCTGAAATATCGATGACCGTATGTACCGTGTGAGCAGGTAAGTGACTTCTTCACGAGCCCCCAACTAACAATATTAGAAATTAACCTCTATGTACCCCTGCCTGTACCTTCTAAAATCCTTCCTATAAACCTCTAAGGATGATGCTAATTTGCGTATGCAGTCACACCATAAATAAAGACTTAGACATAGAACCTGTGGTTCCAAAGCACAAGTGATATTCAGGTAAAAGTTCAGACAGTTACACGCAATTGATCAAGACACAATTTAGGCGCAAAAGTAAATCATACAGACCACAAGTACAGTATACGTACGCAGGCGCTTCTGGACCCAGAGATAGGCTTCAGCAAGAGACCCCTCATCATTCAGCATTCAGCACAAAGACTCCCAAATGGTGTCCGTGCACCCATACTTATACCCCCCAGTATAAACAAGACAAAAGGTATGTCTGTTGCTGATGTCATTGGTTCTCAGAGGTGAAGCATCTGTTACAGTGCATCTAACAGGCTGGTTTAAACAGAGTTTCCCTGCCTCTAACAGCCTCCTCACGCCTTCTTCAGCATCCTAACAGTTGAATCTAAAATATACATTTTGGTTGCTTGTAGGTTCTGCGGTCCATAACTCGAGAATGCATAATGCGATCTCCTCACCGATAGCATCGTGAAACAGTGGAAAGAGTATGCATCAGAACAACTCCAAGAATGACGTGTTTATCTTGTATAATTCCTTAGTTAACAAATATCTTTATTTCTTAGCATTTAAACTAACTGAACCTACTTGAATCATACACTTTAAAGCTTATTGAACCTTATGTATGAATATGAAATGTGTGGGTATTCAGGGTTTGGTATAAAGACATATTTAATGTGTGTATGAAAATGCATTTGTCTCTAACTGAGTGAACATTTTAGCAGTGTGGCATGCTGGGTTAGATAGTTCTACATGTCCTGTCAGCAGGCCCTCCCACCTTTCCTGTGTCATTGCAGGAAGCTTGCTTATTTATTCTAGCCAGACCACCCGTAGTGAACAAACACTATGCAGGAAACTTATCTACCCAAGCCAGTTGTCACCTGGCCGCTTGCTTCATATGATAATGGTCACAGATGCCTTCGCATGATGCTAATGGTATTATCGCCACATGTACTAGAATGTGAGTTTATCTAAAATGGCGCTTAGGCGGCCATTCGCAAAGTGGCATCTTGCGATCGCATTTCAAAAATGGAGTCTTGCGGCCAGTCGCAAGATGGCGTCGCTGTGATTGAATTTTAAACTGAACTTGTCTTACTCAATTATTCAGCTTCGACAACTGCTCGCATGATTGCGGTAGGAAAATGCTACCACAAGAATAGCGAGCAGTTCATACGCCGTTCGATGTACTCGATTAATCTAATAAATAGCGGAGATGACGTATGATGCGAGCGGCCAGGGGGCGTTTTTACAAAATAGCGAGCGCATGTTTCGTTCACTCGTTCAGACATAGAGGCGTCAACAGACTGCAAAGAGTGTGCGCTTAATTTAAATATCTGGTCCCTTTTTCAGAACGACCGTCCGCAAATAGCGTCTGGCTCTGAATCAGGCCCTCTGCTACAAAGGTAAGGTTGTGAAAGACCGTTTCATGTCACAGGTCATACACCATGGCAAGACTGAGCACAGCAACAAGACACAAGATAGTTATACTGCATCAGTAAGGTCTTTCCCAGGCAAAGATTTCAAAGCAGACTGGGGTTCCAAGATGTGCTGTTCAAGCTCTTTTGAAGAAGCACAAAGAAACGGGCAACCTTGTGGACCGTTGACGCATTGGTCAGCCAAGGATACTTAGTGCATCAGATGAAAGACACATCGGGCCAAATGTAATAGGGTGAGAGTTTAGAAATCCATTTGAAATCAAAAGATGTCCAACAGTGCCATCAGCTCAGAACTGGCAGAAACCAGTGGGATCCTGGTACACCCATCTAATGTTTGGAGAAATCTGTCAAGAAGTGGTCTTCACAAAAGAATTGCGGCCAAAAAGCCATACCTTTGACGTGGAAACAAGGCCAAGTGATTAAACCATGCATGAAAACATGGGGTGCATAAAAATGGCAGCACGTGGTCTGGTCTGATGAGTCAAAAATTTTAATATTTGGCTGTAACAGAAGGCAGTTTGTTTGCCAAAGGGCTTGAGAGTGTTACAATAATGAGTATCTGCAGGCCACAGTGAAGCATGGTGGAGGTTCCTTGCAAGGTTGGGGCTGCATTTCAACAAATGGAGTTGGGGATTGGTCAGGATTAATGGTGTCCTCAATGCTGAGAAATGCAGGCAGGTACTTATCAATCATGCAATACCATCAGGGAGGCGTCTGATTGGCCCCAAATATATTCTGCAGCAGGACAATGACCCCAACCATAGAACTATCTTAAGTGTAAAGAAGAACAAGGAATCCTGTAAGTGATCATATGGCCCCCACAGAGCCCTGATCTCAACATCATCAAGTCTGTCTGGGATTACATGAAGAGACAAAAGGATTTGAGCAATCCTACATCCACAGATCATCTGTGGTTAGTGTCGAAGCTGGATAATTGGCTGAGACAAGATCAGTTTAAAATTGAAGCATGTGCAATGCCATCTTGCGAATGGCAGCTAGACTCCATTTTAGAAACAAGAATCTGCAAGACGCCATATTACGACCAGCGTCACTTTAAGTTACAACTCACGAGCTAAGAACAGATGGCAATGTTTTTGATAATCTACCAAGGGTAACTAGAAGAACAGCCTCCTGAGAAGAAGTAAATAGAATAGACAATGCACCAGAAACTGTGAGTGTTTTACAAACAAATTGGGAATCCCTGTATGTAGACAAGTATAGTTGTGGCAATTGTAATATAACCCAGGCATTGATCTACACAATTGAATTTGTCTGAATCCTAAACAGGTTTTAGCCCCACACCCAGACAGAATGGCCCCAGCTTCACAGCTGGAGGTAACACATTTGCATTGCAGTCTGAAACTGTGAGTGAGGAATGATATGTGTGTGTGTATGTATGTACATGTATATATATATATATATATATATATGCAGGTATATACGGGCGGCACTCAAGAGGTTAAATAACTTCAAATGAAGACCATGACACTGGTCATAATGGAAATCGACGTTTCAGGGACAACTCCCTTTTATCAAGTCTTGATAAAAGGGAGTTGTCCCTGAAACGTCGATTTCCATTACGACCAGTGTCATGGTCTTCATTTGAAGTTATTTAACCTCTTGAGTGCCGCCCGTATATACCTGCATGCTAATCATTTTTTTGGAAAGGCACCGGAGTGGTTGCAGGTTATTTAGGAGTGCCGGTTATCTTGGACTTATATATATATATATATATATGAATATGTTAAGTTCATCATAGATGGAATCTCATGCATAAACACCTCACATTACGCACAATTGAGCTGCTAACATGACGCCCAGTAGCGAATGCACAATATCCTGCATGCGAATGCTGTTTATTAGCATCATGCGATTGCATCTTTCACCATTTCACATACACACATTAATACGCACAATTGCGCTGTTAACTAATCCTATATTAGCGCATGCATAAGATCCTGTATGAAAACGCTGGTTGTTAGCTTCATGCGCACGTATCTGCCCCAAGTTAACTAGCATCCTTATATCAAACCCCGCATACTCACACATTACATATTCACACATAAGGTTTAATAAGCTTTAAAGTATAAGATTTAAGTTGGTTCAGTTAGTTTAAATGCTGTGAAATAAAGATATTTGCTAATGATGCGTACTCTTCAACAGAATTCCGGTACTATCGATGTGGAGATCGCATCATGCATTCTCAACTTATGGACCGCAGAGACTACAAGCAACAAAATGTATATTTTATGAACAACTGTTAGGATGCAGCATGGGGGTGGGAGGACAGAGACCACCAGCTGTTAGAGGCTGGGTGAGTCTATTTGAACCAGCCTGTTAAATGCTCTGTAACAGATGATTCTCCCCTGGGAACCAATGATATCAGCAACAAACTTCTCTATTGTCCTGTCTATTCTGGGGGGGTATAAATATGTGTGCTCAAACACTGGGTTCTTAGTCTTCTTGCTGAATGCTGAGGGACAAGGGGTTTCTTGCTGATGCCTAGCATCTGGACCAGAATGCGCTGCATATGTATACTGTACTTGGGGTCTGTATAATTCCTTTGCGTCTAATTGTGTCTGGATCAATAGCGTGTAACTGACTGTACTTTTTACTTGAATAATACTTTGTGCTTCGGAACCACACGTTCCAAGTCTGGAGTCTTTTATTTACTGTATGACTGCGTACGCAAATTGGCGTCATCCTTAGAGGTTTATAGGTAGGATTTTAGAAGGTACAGGCAGGGGTATATAGAGGTTCATTTCAATATCGTCAGATGGGGGCTCATCGAGTGAAGTCACTTACCTACTCACAGGGCACATACGGCTATCGATATCTCAGCAAAGGGTGGAGTGGCCACATGCAGGGTTTTCCTGCAACCGCTTTGTGCTGAAAAATCGCTATCCGTTTTCGTGTGAGCAAAGGAAGTTGACTAGAATCCAGGGACAAGAGAGGAAAAAGTTTGTTTTCCTTTGTTGATAGAACCTAACATTTAAAAGGCTGCCGCAGTATTGAGTACGCGGCTGAGTCGCATTTTTGCGCACAGTAAAGATGCATTTTTGCGTACGCAGCTAAAAAGTTGTCATACAGTTGTGTGGTAGTCGCATTATTTTGTATGTGACTGGTCACACAATAGCGTATACGTACTTCCGGTTGTGCTGCCACGGTATTTAAACAAAGCCGTTGAGGTTTACATTTTTCAATTGTTATCAATATCTGGGTTAACGTGTATTTTTCTGCGCAGGAAAAAGTGTGTAACAGTGAGTATTTGTTGGACAGTTAAGGGTATCATATGATCCTTAAGGGCTAAGTGCAAGGGTTAGTCTAGCCGCTCGGTAAGTAGCTTTACCGTTCTATACATAGTAGCAGGTGTACATGTTGTCTTTGTTGTAGAGAGGTGCGTGGAAGTGGCCGACATATAAACTTCCATAGGTGTGGAAGTTGCCTTACTAAATCTTATCCGGGTGTGGAAGTTGCCTTTTTCAAATCTTATCCAGGTGTGTGGGCGCATCCTGTTAATATCGTCCACAGGTAAGTGAAAGTATCTTGATTGTCTTTCACCAGTTTAAATCTTTATTGAACAGCGTAGGATTTTGTCTCAGAATGGGAGCCATGCAAACAGTAGAGATGTTAGACAATGATGTGCTGCTAATGAAAGCTCCGATTGGATCGGCCCGTCGTATTATGCATACTAAGTATGGTACTTATGCAATAAGATATTGTTATGTATGGGTTAAAATGACGATGAAGAGTGTTAGACCGTTTCCCAGAATTAGTAGTTTTGATAAGGATGTATTAGATAATGTCCGGGATCACATCAGTTTGATGCGCTCCCGAGAGAAAAAGGTCAAATATTGTGAATGTTTAAAATTGTGGCAGCATGAAGGGGATGCGTGGCTTAGAAATGTGCAAGCGACGCAAACTAGCGTCGCGAGCGCATTGCCAGAAAATACATCCGCGATGCTAAATTGCAATACGGGCGAGCCGCAAAATGGCGCGCACGTGCGGCAAGGTAGCATTGTGGAGAGTATTGCCAGCAGTTCACGCTCACCTCCCCCACCTTATGTGGATGGAGGTGCAAGTACAGTTACCAAAAATACCCATAAAAATGTAACAAGCAATTTGTACCCTCTCTTAAGCAACCATAAAGAAAATGTTTATGATGTGGATGATGAGCCTATTGTAATGTCTGCCATTTCCCATGCTGTACAAATGATAGATGCTGCATCACCACAATCACGGGTGGTGCCGCCATCTTCATCGATAACAGCAAGGGAAGTGTTAACACACTCTGCACCCATAGAGGAAGTTGTTAATACCATACGTAGCAGCAGCAGATTAAACCCCCAGCCAGGTAACCAGGTCAGAGGTAGCAACGCTACCGGTCTGCATCCCATTCGGACGATAACTGTTCCAAATGGAAATGCAGATGCGAACGGTGTAGTGCCCACGAGGGTAGTAGTAATGCATTGTCCCTGGACAAGAGCAGAACTAAATTCCATCATAAATGATTTCCCCGATCCAAAAAAGGAATTAGCCAAATGTCAAAGATTTTTGAGAAATTTGGGTAGTTCTCATGAGCCAACTAATAAAGATTGGCGTGTGGTGTTACAGGCCTGTCTGCCACGTAATACCGTTGTGACCAAATTTATCACGGATTGTGTATTGGATGGTGACGTTCCCTTAACAGACCAAGTAAACCAAGGTAACATTTCCCGCATTGTAACTCAATTGGGTATATATTTTCCAGTAGTAGTTAACTGGAACAAAATTTTCACAATTAAGCAAAAGGAGAGTGAAACTGCAGAAGATTATTGCGACCGGGCTCTGCAGGCTATCACCCAGTACACTGGGTTAGAAGATATTAAAGATAGCACTCACCACAGGGCAATGATAGTCACGGTACTCATGGATGGTCTGAGAGATGACTTAAAGACTCGGGTTCAGACCTCACAACCTGGCTGGAGGGGAGTCACAATAGATAACCTCATAGAGTCTGCCATAGAACATGATAAAAATATCACAAAGAAGAGAGAGACCCAGAGCGAAAAACTAATGGCTGTCAGTATCCAAGCTCTGGAAGGAATGACAATAACATCACAGCCAACCGCACACCTGCACCACCACACACACCTGCACCTGAACAATTACATGTCCTCACCAATCCCACACCACAGCAAATACATCCTTACCCCACATATCATACACAACCACAGGCCTCATACTACCCACAAACTTCATACCTCCCACAATACCCTTATCCTTCACATCCTTACCCATACCCTCCATCTTTTCCTCTTGCTCAACTCCCACAACAATCCTTTCATCCAACCCATTCAAAAATATGTTTTAACTGTCACCAAGTGGGACACGTAAGTAAGAACTGCAAAGTGAAGAACACCACACAGGAACACGAGTTTCCCATGGGTTCATAGGTAACCCCAGTATCTTCTCCCAGGCCTTATATGACTGTTTACAACCTTTTCAACCTATCAATGGATCTGTTCTAATGTAAAATGTGGACGATTTATTGTTGTATTTTAGGTCATGTTTAAATGATATTAACTGTTGTGCTTTGTCTCCCACTCATAGGACACAAGGTTGCTAAGGATAAACGGCAGCCATGCCAGACTGAGGTCGACTACTCGGAATACTATCCAACCCAGTGGCCCAGACATTATTTAGAGCAGTAGCTATTAATAACAAGATTTAATTGCAGGAACCTGTATGCAGATACTATCTCCCTAGAATTATTAAAAATGATAGGGGGACTTATTTTACAGGTGACGTTTCCAAGAACATGTGTAAGGTGATAGGTAACAACACTAAGATTATCCCAGACTGTCTTTTCCTTTATTTGCCCCCCTTTGAGATACTGTTCAAACAGGCAGCCTCATGTGAAAATATGCTAATGAGGTTACTGTGCAGGGTCTCACGAAGATGAATGAGAATAACCGAAATTGAAAGTGTTATTAACTAACTTGTCTAATGCAAACTGTCATGATGTCAAATCTGGAGAATTTGTTATGATCCAAATTTTTTTTAGCCCAGGTTGTTTGACTGATCGGTGGACAGGTCCGTATCTGATGATACAACATCCTCAAAGGGTGGTCGAGGAAGATACGTGGGTCCATTCCACTCACTATAGGGCGGTTAACCAACCGGTGGAGATACAAGGCGGAGACAAGGCCGGTAACGTGGACCTGTCAATTGCGAGCTTGTGCCGGAAGGATTAAAAAGGTGACGGTGAGATATCTGAGCTAAAGAAATGTGTAGATCAGTGCTTCCAGCAATGGAGTGGTCTGCTGTGGTTATCCTAGTTCTTTTTTTTTCCAGAGTTTTTGTCGTGATGATCTGTTTGGGGATACTCAGTGTCTGTGATGGAGGACCGATTGAGGAAATGGGAGCTGATGGCAGTGCTGATGGAGTGGAGTCAGGAGGAGGAGTGCAATGCCAATCAGGGGAGTGTCTGACCAATTTTAGTATTGTAATTGTTATGTTATTTGGGAAGAATACTTCCAGAAGTTATGACTCTCACACATGTTGAAATGCTTGGTATACATAAAAACACACCATCACCATATCTTCACACACAATATGAACACAGAGGCAAAAGAACATGATACCTGGTGATGTGCATAAAGCCACTCAGTTAATTAGTGAGACAACTGGCTTTCAAGTTTTAGTGGCACTGGAACCCACCAGGATAGCTCGGGGAACACAAAATTTTAGATATATTCAGGAACTTGATAAATTGATAGATAATATCACCGAGATGTACGATGACACATTCAGGTATATAGGGAGAGATTTGCAAGCGTACAAGAAAGAACTGGTGCAACACAGGCTAGTGTTGAATTATTTAACTGCTGTTACTGGAGGGTATTGCGTAACGTTAGCCACCCAATTTGGAGTAAAATGTTGCACCTATGTCACCAATGATACCAGCGACCCTAAGGAGGTGATAGACCGGAGGATGGATGAAATTCTGCAGCTAAAATGGGAGTTTTGTAAGAACCATAATGCTTCAGTGGCTGAAGTAGGGGAAAAGATAGAAGGATGGGTTTCATGGCTGAACCCAGTGAAATGGTTCTCAGGTCTAGGACAATGGGTCCAGGAAGTAATCGCCAGCATAGGCAAATTCTTAATCCTTATACTGATTGTCATCATAATAATTGGCATATGTGTCCGGTGTGTTCCTATTTGTGTTGAAGTGTGGAAAATGTAAAAGTAGAGTAAAATGAAAGAACGAAATTATGATGGTGGCCAGTATGAATAACGAGGTAAATACAGAACAGCATTACAACCCTGAGCTAGGAAATACCATCATTTAATGTATTATATTTAGACATGCATAGAATGTATTATTGAAATGTTATTTTTAAAACACCTCGGATAATGTAAAGTCTAAATTCCCCTTCAAGACTGCTTTTATAAGTGGTGCATCCCCACACCTTTCACATGATCTTCCAACATCCGCGGTGTGCGTATAATAGTAGTTTTATGTCCCCACTCAGAGACACATTATAGATGGATTAAGAACCACCTTGTGCCATCCCATAATAACACTAAATAATATGTAACTGTAAGCCTAAATTAAATTCTAATAGCAGATTGTGATAGCATGTTGTTCGCTATCAAAGGGTGGACTGTCGAAGCTGGATAATTGGATGAGACAAGATCAGTTTAAAAATGAAGCGTGCGCGACGCCATCTTGCTAATGGCAGCTAGACTCCATTTTAGAAACAAGAATCTGCAAGACGCCATTTTGCGACCAGCGTCACTTTAAGTTACAACTCACGAGCTAAGAACAGATGGCAATGTTTTTGATAATCTACCAAGTGCAACTAGAAGAACAGCCTCCTGAGAAGAAGTAAATAGAATAGACAATGCACCAGAAACTGTGAGTGTTTTACATACAAATTGGGAATCCCTGTATGTAGACAAGTATAGTTGTGGCAATTGTAATATAACCCAGGCATTGATCTACACAATTGAATTTGTCTGAATCCTAAACAGGTTTTAGCCCCACACCCAGACAGAATGGCCCCAGCTTCACAGCTGGAGGTAACACATTTGCATTGCAGTCTGAAACTGTGAGTGAGGAATGATATGTGTGTGTGTATGTATGTACATGTATATATATATATGAATATGTTAAGTCCATCATAGATGGAATCTCATGCATAAACACCGCACATTACGCACAATTGAGCTGCTAACATGACGCCCAGTAGCGAATGCACAATATCCTGCATGCGAATGCTGTTTATTAGCATCATGCGATTGCATCTTTCACCATTTCACATACACACATTAATACGCACAATTGCGCTGTTAACTAATCGCATATTAGCGAATGCATAAGATCCTGTATGAAAACGCTGGTTGTTAGCTTCATGCGCACGCATCTACCCCAAGTTAACTAGCATCCTTATATCAAACCCTGCATACTCACACATTACATATTCACACATAAGGTTTAATAAGCTTTAAAGTATAAGATTTAAATTGGTTCTGTTAGTTTAAATGCTGTGAAATAAAGATATTTGCTAACTAAGGTTTTATACATGCTAAGAGAGCCGTGTTTGGTTTCGTGCTGATGTGTACTCTTTCAACAGAATTCCGGTACTATCGGTGTGGAGATCGCATCATGCATTCTCAACTTATGGACCGCAGAGACTTCAAGCAACAAAATGTATATTTTATGAACAACTGTTAGGATGCAGCATGGGGGTGGGAGGGCAGAGACCACCAGCTGTTAGAGGCTGGGTGAGTCTATTAACTGTCTGTTAAACACTCTGTAACAGATGCTTCTCCCCTGGGAACCAATGATATCAGCAACAAACTTCTCTATTGTCCTGTCTATTCTGGGGGGGTATAAATATGTGTGCTCAAACACTGGGTTCTAAGTCTTCTTGCTGAACGCTGAGGGACGAGGGGTTTCTTGCTGATGCCTAACATCTGGACCAGAATGCGCTGCATATGTATACTGTACTTGGGGTCTGTATAATTCCTTTACGTCTAATTGTGTCTGGATCAATAGCGTGTAACTGACTGTACTTTTTACTTGAATAATACTTTGTGCTTCAGAACCACACGTTCCAAGTCTGGAGTCTTTTATTTACTGTATGACTGCGTACGCAAATTGGCGTCATCCTTAGAGGTTTATAGGTAGGATTTTAGAAGGTACAGGCAGGGGTATATAGAGGTTCATTTTAATATCGTCATTAGTTCTCCAAGATGTTTGGAACAACCTCCCTGCTGAGTTCCTTCAAAAACTGTGTGCAGGAGATCCTGTACCATTGGTTCCATTTCTATATCCTGTACTAGCGATTCCATTCCGATATCCTGTACCATCGGTTCCAGTCCGATATCCTGAACCATCGGTTCCAGTCCAATATCCTGTACCATCGGCTCCAGTCCAATAACCAGTACGATCGATTCCATTTCGATACCCTGTATTACCGGTTCCAGTCCACAAACCAGCATCATCGGTTCCAGTCCAATAACCAGTTCCATCCTGGTGATCCAGATATTCAGTCGCATTCTGGTTCCATTCCGGTGCTTCAGCATCCAGTACAGTCCAATGCTATCCCGGCTGTACTTCCAGCATCCTTACTCATCAGCAGCCATAATTCGGCTACCGTTTATACTCCAACCAGGTCCTATGAGCAGAAACTACATTAAACCAGCCAGTTTCCAGAAACCAACTCCCACCAGAGGGCCTGATTCAGTACGGATCGCAACTGCGATTGCGACTGCAATTATGCATGCAGTCTGACTGCAATTATATGCTAATCCATTGCGATCATTATAACACTTTGGATTCCTTGGGAGAATATTTGTGACAGGGGCAATAGTGTATGTTGTTCGTCTTTGGGATAAATTTACTAAGCTCGAATGACATAGAAGGCGTCAAAATCGTCCGTGAACTGCATACTTGGAATTTACTACAGTCTAAACTCTACCGACGATGTCTAATTCTTGGCAGAGAACACCCGCAAATTGGACGGTAACATGTTTTCAGACCCATAGACCATCGATTCAACTCGGCAGCATTTTGCCATAGACATCAAAATTTACTAAGGATTCGAATTTGTCATCGCGGCCGAAATATAGTGAAAATCGAACACAAAAGACTCAAAAACTAACCCAAATAGAAATCTCAAATAGAACAGCAATTCGAGTTTGACATATGAACATACTTAACCATCACAGACAACTCTGCATGCATGGATCAAGGAGATCCGTGAAGCATGAACTGCGTGTAAAAAAAATAAACACAGATGCACGGATGGATCAGTGAGATACGTCTGTGCTTCTATGTTGGGCTGTAGATTGCTAGTGTATGGAGATGATCAGCACCTTTACAGACCGTTACTAGTAAAATGATGGGCCTTCCAAGGTTGGAATATCTGTGTTTGAAGAAAATGATCTGCGAATCACTGAAAAAGATCTGTAAAGTATGGGCGCAGATTGCTAGATTGGGAAATCCTAATATCGGGCAACAGATCTACAATTTGTTCAATTGTGGTTTTCAGTTTGCTGATGTTCAGGGGCATTTAATCCAACATGTTGGACAATCTGATTTAACAATTCCAATCACTTTTTGCTTGCAATCTGTGATCTGTGAAGCCCATACATTGCAGATTTTTTTATACAATCATCTCCAAATTGCAGAATTGACACAATTGATTGCTGATGTACATGTAAGGGGGCCTTTACTTGATTAAAGTACTATTGTCTGTAGATCTCTAGATTTTTGGCCATTTATGTTAAAATGATAATTTCACCCAAACCTAAACATGTATTGTGGGTAGGGGTGTGCACCGGCCACTTTTCGTGTTTTGTGTTTTGGTTTTGGATCTGGATCTTTCTTCGTGTTTTGGATCTGGATTGGTTTTGCCAAAACCACCCTTCCGTGTTTTGGGTTCTGGGTTTTGCGTTTTGGATCTGTATTTTTTTGAAAAAAAGCATAAAAACAGCTAAAATCACAGAATTTGTAGGTTTTTCTGCTCCTATGCTATTATTAACCTCAATGACCTTAATTTCCACTAATTTCCAGTCTATTCTGAACACCTCACACCTCACAATAGTGTTTTTATGTCCAAAAGGTTGCACCGAGGTAGCTGGATGACTATGCTAAGCGACACAAGTGGGCGGCACAAACATGTGACCCATCTAGGCATGATACTGCAGTGGCAGACAGGATGGCAGTTTGAAAAACTAGGCCCCAAACTGTACATAATGCAAAGAAAAAAAAGAGGTGCAAGATGGAATTGTCCTTGGGCCCTCCCACCCACCCTTATGTTGTATAAACAGGACATGCACACTTTAACAATCCAATCATTTCAGCGCCAGGGTCTGCCACACAACTGTGGCTGAAATGATTGGTTCGTTTGGGCCCCCACAAAACAAGCTGGCAATTAATGTGTCCCTGCACAAACTGGCTCTACGGAGGCAAGATGTCATCCTCATCCTCCTCATCCACCGATTCCTCACCCTCTTCAGTGTGTACATCCTCATCCTCACAAAGTATTAACTCGTCCCCACTTGAATCCACCACCACAGGTCCCTCTGTACGTTCTGAGGCTGGTCTCCCTGGAAGAGCTGATAATTCATTTTGATGAACATCATCTTCTCCACATTCTGTGGAAGCAACCTCCTACGCCTTTCGCTGACAAGGTTCCCGGCTGCACTAAACACTCTTTCGGAGTACACACTGGAGGGGGGGCAACTCAGGTAAAATAGAGCCAGTTTGTACAGGGGCCTCCAAATTGCCTCTTTTTCCTGCCAGTACAGGTATGGACTGTCTGACATGCCTACTTGGATGCTGTCACCGATGTAATCCTCCACCATTCTGTCAATGGTGACAGTATCATATGCAGTGACAGTAGACATGTCAGAAATTGTTGCCAGGTCCTTCAGTCCGGACCAGATGTCCAAACTTGGTCCTGCCTGCCCTGCATCACCGCCAGCGGGTTGCTTAGGATACCTAAGTTTTTTCCTGGCAGCCCCAGTTGCGGGAGAAAATGAAGAAGGAGCTGTTGACGTGTCACGTTCCGCTTCAGCTGACAGTGTGTTCACCAGCAGGTCTTTGCACCTCTGCAGGCTTGTGTCGGCCGGAAAGAGAGACACCACATAGGCTTTAAACCTAGGATCGAGCACGGTGGCCAAAATGTAGTGGTCTGATTTCAACAGATTGACCACTCTGGAATCCTGGCAAAGCGAATGAAGGGCTTCATCCACAAGTCCCACATGCCGAGCGTAATCGCTCCGTCTTAGCTCCTCCTTCACTTTCTCCAGCTGCTTCTGCAAAAGCCTGATGAGGGGAATGACCTGACTCAAGCTGGCAGTGTCTGAACTGACTTCACGTGTGGCAAGTTCGAAGGGCTGGAGAACCTTGCACAACACGGAAATCATTCTCCACTGCGCTTGAGTCAGGTGCATACCCCCTCCTTTGCCTATGTCATAGGTGGATGTATAGGCTTGAATGGCCTTTTGCTGCTCCTCCATCCTCTGAAGCATATAGAGGGTTGAGTTCCACCGCGTCACAACCTCTTGCTTCAGGTGATGGCGGGGCAGGTTCAAGAGTGTTTGCTGGCGCTCCAGTCTTCGGCACGCAGTCGCTGAATGGCGAAAGTGGCCTGAAATTTTTCGGGCCACCCAAAGCATCTCCTGCACGCCCCTGTCGCTTTTCAGAAAATTCTGCACCACCAAGTTTATTGTGTGAGCAAAACATGGGACGTGCTGGAATTTGCCCAGATGTAATGCCCGCACAATATTGGTGGCGTTGTCAGATATCACAAATCCCCAGGAGAGTCTAAGTGGGGTAAGCCACTGGGCGATGATTTCCCTCAGTTTCTCTAAGAGGTTGTCGGCGGTGTGCCTCTTACTGAAACCGGTGATACACAGCGTAGCCTGCCTTGGAATGAGCTGGCATTTCTGAGATGCTGTGACTGGTGACGCTGCTGCTGTTGCTGCATAAGGTGATACATCTACCCAGTGGGCTGTCACAGTCATATAGTCCTTAGTCTGCCCTGTTCCACTTGTCCACATGTCCGTGGTTAAGTGGACATTGGGTACAACGGCATTTTTCAGGACACTGAGGACACTTTTTCTGACATTTCTGTACAGTCTCGGTATCGCCTGCCTAGTGAAGTGGAATCTAGATGGGATTTGGAACCGGGGACACACTACCTCCAGCAATTGTCTAAATCCCACTGCACTAATGGCGGATACCGGACGTACGTCTAACACCAACATAGCAGTCAAGGCCTCAGTTATACGTTTTGCTTCAGGATGACTGCTGTCATACTTCATCCTCCTCGCTAAGGACTGTTGGAGGGTCAATTGTTTAGTAAAAGTAGTGGTGTTCCTACTTCCTCTCTGGGATGATGAACGACTCCCAGCAGCAGCAACAGCAGCAGCGGCAGCAGGAGGCGTAGCAATGCAGGATCCTCCGGAGGAATCCGGGATAGGAGAGTCATTCATGCCAGTGACATGGCCTGCAGGACTACTTCCGATCCTGACTAAGGAGGAAATTGACGAGGAGGGAGTTGACGGTGTGGTTTGCAGGCGCTTGGATACAACAGGACAACGGGATTTAGGTGTCCCTGGACTGCTTACGGTCTTAGCCAAAGTTTCTGAACTTGACAGTAACTTATTATGAACGCGCTGCAGGTGCTGTATAAGGGAGGATGTTCCTAGGTGGTTAACGTCCCTACCCCTACTTATTCCACCTTTACATAAGGTACATATGGCAAGACAGTTGTTGTCCGGATTTGGATAGAAATATTGCCAGACCAAAGAGGTGGAATGTTTGGTCTTCTGCCCAGGCATGACCGTCATGGGCTTTTTCATCCCACGTACAACAACTGTCTCCCCCGGAGCTTGATTTAAACAAACCACATCACCATCAGAATCCTCCTCGCCAACTTCCTCCTCAGCGCCAGCTACACCAGTATCCTCATCCTGTTGTACTTCAACAGTGACATCTTCAATTTGCATATCAGCAAGTGGACTGTGGGTGCTCCTTTCAGCACTTGCAGGGGGCGTGCAAATGGTGGAAAGAGCCACCTCTTCCGGTCCAGTGCTGGGAAGGTCAGGCATCGAAACCACCACCACACTTGGACTCTCCTTGGGGATTTGTGATATCTTCTTAGAAAGCACAGTTCTTCGTTGTGCTTTTGCCAGCTTAACTCTTTTGATTTTTTTAGTGGGAGGAGGGCTTCCATCCTCATGTGAAGCTGAACCACTAGTCATGAACATACTAGGGATCGACCTTAGCCGTTCCTTGCCACTCCGTGTCGTAAATGGCATATTGGCAAGTTTACGTTTCTCTTCAGCTGATTTAAATGTTTTTTTCAAGGTCATTTTCCAGAACTTTGTCATTTGGGATTGTATGTGCCCTCTATTATGACATTGGGCATCGGCCTTGGCAGACGACGTTGATGGCATGTTATCGTCTATGTCATGACTAGTGGCAGCAGCTTCAGCACTAGGAGGAAGTGGTTCTTGATCTTTCTCTATTTTATTTTTATCGGAGAAAGTTTGGTCCTCCATTTATGTTATATCGATTTGATATATACGTGCGGCTAAACACAGAAAATATTTCTTTATTTTTGCTGGAGAGTAGTGCACTTTGTGGGTTACACCAGCCTTTAAGAAATGAGTCAGCCGGCTCTTTACTTATGGGACACAGGCGCACGCTTGGCGCTGCTCCTTTGTTGATGCACGTGCGGCTACTGCGCACACAATTCACAAACACAGAAAATAATTTTTTTTTTGGTTTGGACTGGAGTGTACTTTGGGGGTTACAGCACCCTTTAACGGTCAAGCCAGCCGGCCCTTTACTTTTGACATAGGCGCACGCTTGGCACTACTTTGTTGATGCACGTGCGGCTACTGCGCACACAATTCACAAACACACAAAAAATATTATTTTTTTGGTTTGAACTGGAGTGTACTTTGGGGGTTACAGCACCCTTTAACGGTCAAGCCAGCCGGCCCTTTACTTATGACACAGGCGCACGCTTGGCACTACTTTGTTGATGCACGTGCGGCTACTGCGCACACAATTCACAAACACAGAAAATATATATTTTTTTGATTTGGACTGGAGTGTACTTTGGGGGTTACAGCACCCTTTAACGGTCAAGCCAGCCGGCCCTTTACTTATGACACAGGCGCACGCTTGGCACTACTTTGTTGATGCACGTGCGGCTACTGCGCACACAATTCACAAACACAGAAAATATATATTTTTTTGGTTTGGACTGGAGTGTACTTTGGGGGTTACAGCACCCTTTAATGGTCAAGACAGCCGGCCCTTTACTTATGACACAGGCGCACGCTTGGCACTACTTTGTTGATGCACGTGCGGCTACTGCGCACACAATTCACAAACACAGAAAATAATTATTTTTTTTGGTTTGGACTGGAGTGTACTTTGGGGGTTACAGCACCCTTTAACGGTCAAGCCAGCCGGCCCTTTACTTATGACACAGGCGCACGCTTGGCACTACTTTGTTGATGCATGTGCGGCTAATGCGCACACAATTCACAAACACAGAAAATATATATTTTTTTGGTTTGGACTGGAGTGTACTTTGGGGGTTACAGCACCCTTTAACGGTCAAGCCAGCCGGCCCTTTACTTATGACACAGGCGCACGCTTGGCACTACTTTGTTGATGCACGTGCGGCTTCTGCGCACACAATTCACAAACACAGAAAATAATTTTTTTTTTGGTTTGGACTGGAGTGTACTTTGGGGGTTACAGCACCCTTTAACGGTCAAGCTAGCCGGCCCTTTACTTATGACACAGGCGCACGCTTGGCACTACTTTGTTGATGCACGTGCGGCTACTGCGCACACAATTCACAAACACAGAAGATATATATTTTTTTGGTTTGGACTGGAGTGTACTTTGGGGGTTACAGCACCCTTTAACGGTCAAGCCAGCCGGCCCTTTACTTATGACACAGGCGCACGCTTGGCACTACTTTGTTGATGCACGTGCGGCTACTGCGCACACAATTCACAAACACAGAAAATAATTTTTTTTTTTGGTTTGGACTGGAGTGTACTTTGGGGGTTACAGCACCCTTTAACGGTCAAGCCAGCCGGCCCTTTACTTATGACACAGGCGCACGCTTGGCACTACTTTGTTGATGCACGTGCGGCTACTGCGCACACAATTCACAAACACAGAAAATAATTTTTTTTTGGTTTGGACTGGAGTGTACTTTGGGGGTTACTGCACCCTTTAATGGTCAAGCCAGCCGGCCCTTTACTTATGACACAGGCGCACGCTTGGCACTACTTTGTTGATGCACGTGCGGCTACTGCGCACACAATTCACAAACACACAAAAAATATTATTTTTTTAGCACTTGGGGGGAGCACCCCTGATGGACAGAGCACCCCCTGGACAACACTACAGCACCCCTTTAGGACTGGGACACTGCACAGGACTTTGGAGTGGACACAGCCCCTATGGAGAACTGACTGCACAACACAGTCCAGCCAGCCCCTATGGACTTTGAAGTAGTGGACACAGCCCCTATTAACAAC
This sequence comes from Taudactylus pleione, assembly GCA_031769625.1. Taxonomy (NCBI): domain Eukaryota; kingdom Metazoa; phylum Chordata; class Amphibia; order Anura; family Myobatrachidae; genus Taudactylus; species Taudactylus pleione. The sequence continues at coordinate 14,896,212 of JAUIMM010000084.1, read as the reverse complement.
AGCAGCACAGCACAACACAGCCAGCCCCTATGGACTTTGATGTAGTGGACAACAGCAGCACAGCGCAGCAGAGCACAGCACAACACTACTCTGCACTACACTACACTACACTACACAGCCCAGCCAGCCCTAACTCCCACCCTCCCTCTTCACTGTCCACAGCCAAGTGAGAAAATGGCGCCGACGCGGGTACCTTATATAGGTTCCAAAACCCGCGAGACTCGGAAGGCGGGATGATGACGTTTTGCCTCGATTTCAGATCCGAGTCAGGCGGGAAAAGTCGAGCCTGCCTCGGATCTGCCTCGGATCGGGGGGACTCGGGGGGGCTCGGGGGGGTTCGGATTTCAGAAATCCGAACCTGCTCACCCCTAATTGTGGGTGGAGTACAACAAGTTTAAAATATAACTGAATGCTTATTGCCTGTTACACTCTGCTCAATGGCTCTGCCCATAGTCCCAATCTATACTCCAACCTTCACTTCCCACTCAAACTGCTTTTATTCCTAAATACCGGATCTGACCCGGAGGTTGGAATAGGGTTCCAAACCGGATCAGACCCAGAATTTAGCCAGCACTGGACCCAGGATATTCCCTAGTCGGCGCTGTTCACACCGGGGCCTGCAGTGACCCGGCTTTTCCGGCGTTGAAGTGGACGCTTGGAGATTATGTCATCTCCAAGAGCCACTGAAGCAGGCCAATCGGCAGGCATGCCGCACGATCCAGGTCATCGTGACCCAGATCGCGCTGTTAACACTGCAGGGTTTCACGGGTTATTCCCGTAAAAAATCACTGCAAGTTACCTGGGTTGGATTGCTGGGTCACTCCACCCGGGAATCCAACCCAGTCACCTTTTACACCAAGGAGCTACCCGGGTTAACCCGGTAATAACCCGAGTTTTAGCTCTGGTGTAAAGGGGTATCAGATTACTTAGAACAGGCATCAGTGCTCCTTTCCCGAGAACATTTTATTTAGGTGAATCCAGTGAATGGAGCATAGCTTTGTTTTTTTAATTTTGTTTTAAGTTCTTGTACAATGTTTCCTGTTTTGAGTGGAGTTTTCCTTTAAGGCACACATGATACTGCTATTTGTAGGAAATTCAGAGTATTATATAAAAAAAAAAATAACATTAAAAAACAAGGTATAATTTGTGTGGGTACTGCATAAATAATTTACTAAGATTGATGTTGGAAACTGACCAACCCCAAAAAGTGTCAAAGTAAGCTCAGCAGTGAAGGTGTTAATTTATAATTTACAATTTATCGCTTAATGTAATAAATAGTTTTGTATTAACTCTGTGTCTTCCGGTATTGTACCTGGCTGGATATGTAATAAGTCCCTCTGATATTAGGGGAAGAACAAAGCTTGGAGAGAGATAAAGTGGAGAGAGATAAAGTACCAACCTATCAGCTCCTAACTGTCACTTTACAGGCTGTTTTGAAAAATGACAGAAGCTGGTTGATTGATACCTAAGGGTATATTTACTAAAGTGATAGTTTTTAGAAGTGGAGATGTTGCCCATAGCAACCAATCAGCTTCTACTTAACATTTAACTTGCACCTTCTAGAAGATAATAGCTGGAATCTGATTGGTTGCAATGGGCAACATCTACCCTTCTAAAAACTCTCACTTTAGTAAATGTACCCCTTTATCTGTCTAAACTTTATCTCTCTCCAAAATGTTATAAATATTTTCCATAGTTGCTACTCCATATCATTTCATGTATCCTCCATATCCATTCTTTTAGTTACACATAATATATTACATGTTTTCTTATTTTAACTAAAGAATTAAGTAATGTCTATATAAAATATTCTATGGCTGAAGATTTTCCTCTTTGGTGTTCACATCTGTTATAGCGGAATCCACTACTTGAATTACTGGTGAGTTATGATATATTTTTGTCTGATCTTTGAGTTCTATTACACATAAATATATTACATGTTTTCCTATATAGGGCCGTATTCAATTTGAGGCGTTAAGTCCGGATTCGCGGTAATTTACCGCCGATGACGTCATTATCGCCTGTTTTAGTTTTACCCCGTATTCAATTTGAAAGACTTTCCATCTAGGCGGAAAGTCAATGCAATGTAATAGGCGGTAAAGTATCGCCTATGAATGGCAGACGTTAAAAAGTCCAGAATTGGGGTTTTGGGGTGGTCTTAAATATAGAGGGATCCACAAATTTTTTTTACCCTTATATTTAAAACCAGAGCTGGTCCCTGCAGCCTTGGGTTGGTTTCTAAAATACGGTGGAACCCTACACTTTTTGTTCCCGATATTTTTAGAAACCACCACTGGCTGGCAAGCCTGGGGCTGGTTTGGCTTTTGGGGTGGGACCTTATGTAATTTTTAAAAAAAAATTGTACTACTTTTTTTTAACGGTACAACACAATGGGAATTTTTGGGAAATATTCTAGGGACCCCCTTAAAGATGTGTAGACATGGGGAATCACTATGAGTACCCCCATTTTTAACTCCTGAAGGAAGTCAGGGTTTCAAATAGCCGTGGCAGGTGCATTTTTGCAGAAATTTAAAAAAATGCATTTTGGGACTTAAAAATATGCTAGTACCCATATTCATGTACCCCCAAATTTGATGGGACCATTTTTAAAAATGAAAAAAATAAGCTAATTGCTCTTCTGCATCACTTCTTCAATGTCGGGAAAAAAAATACCTGCCGCGGCTATTTAAATACCCGACTTTCTTTTGCAGCCAAAAATGGGGGTACCCATAGTGATCCCCCATGTCTGGACATCTTTAGGGGGGTCCTAGGATTATTTCCCGAAAATTCCCGTTTTTTCAATGCCGATCCAAGTATCGCCGGGTCCCGTTTTCGCCTACTTTCAAATTGAATATGGGGAGACGCGGGCAATCGTGCGATACTTTAACGCCTACAAAACAGGCGAAGGCAGCGTTAAGTTCGGGCCGCGTTAAATTATCGCGGCTCGGCTCAAATTGAATCATACTTGCCGACATTTCGGCAGAGGAATTTGAGAGGGGGCTGGCAGGTCCATCCAGCAGGGAGGATGGGGGCGGATCAAATAGGCGGAGCGGGGGCGTGCCGTCGCGATCGCATCATAGTGGCTGCGCAGTGCGCATCCCGCTTTATAATGGCAATATTACTGGCATTATAAGGCAGGGGATGGGGCTACGATGATGTGATTCAGCGGGAATCGCGTCATCACACCCCTGCACCGCCCACTTTTGCGGCTGGCACGGGGATTAGTGGGGTGCCGGCATCCATTCCGGGGGACTTGCCTAGTCTTGCGGGGTGTCGGGAGCGGCACCCGATTTTCGGGAGGCTCCCGACAGTCCCGGGAGAGTAGGCAAGTATGAATTGAATACGGGCCTTAAACTATAGAAATAAAAGTTATGTCTAATTAACACATTTCTTGGCTGATGATTTTCCTCATTAGGGTCCCAGTCAGTGTCCAATAACGCAGAGTACAATAGTCTGAATTATATAAACAGTCAGTTTCCACATCATATAACTACATGTTTGTTATGAAACCCTATTAGGGATATACTTTAAGGTACATTTTCAGTTCTGGTACAGGGTCTTCTGTGCTGGAGTGCCCTATAGTAATTGGCCCTTGATTAATGTATTATTGTCTACTCTATAGACATTTGGCCATTTATGTTAAAATAATTAATCAACCCAAATATAAAAAATATTTTGGGTGGAATACAGAATGTTTTAAACATAAACTGAAAGCTTATTGACTGATACACTCTGCTCACTGGCTCTGCCCACAGTTCCAAGCTGCACTCCAACCTCTACTTCCCATTCAGATTAAGTTGAACAGGCATCAGTGCTCCTTTCCCGAGAACATTTTATTTAGGTGAATCCAGTGAAAAGATCATGTTTGTTTTTTGTGAAAAAAAAACCACACACATAGGCTGCCACAGTAAAAAGACACACATACAGATGTGTCCTCTTGCATCCTTGCCGCTTGCACTGCAAACGTGCGTATGCCTCGCGCCATGCAATTAGCAGCGGCTGTGCGCACCCTGGTACGCCATGCTGCGCACTACGTTTGCACCATGCAATCCTATGCGGACACGCGACTCGCGACATGCATGTTGCGATTTGCTGCACAAGCACCAAGGATGCAACTGGACATCTGTAGGCCGTCACAGGAAAAAACACACACAGGCCCCAACAGGGAAAAAGCACACACATTGGTCCCAACAGGGAAAATACACACACATTGGTCCCAACACAGATAATACACACACATTGATCCCAACAGGGACAATACACACACATTTGTCCCAACAGTGAAAATATACACACATTGGCCGCCACAGGAAAAAACAAACAAATTGTCCGCAACAGGAAAAAACACACACATTGTCCCCAACAGGGAAAAACACACACATTGGCCGCAACAAGAAAAATACACACACATAGGTTCCAACAAGGAAAATACACACACATTGGCCGCCACAGGAAAAAGCACACACATTGTCCGCAACAGGAAAAAACACACACATTGTCCCCAACAGGGAAAAACACACACATTGGCCGCAACAAGAAAAATATACACACATAGGTTCCAACAAGGAAAATACACACACATCGGCCCCAACAGGGAAAAAATACACATATTGGTCCCAACAGGGAAAATACACACACATTGGCCGCCACAGGAAAAAACACACATATTGGTCCCAACTGGAAAATACACACACATTGGCCGCCACAGGAAAAATACACACACTATGGGCTCTATTTACTACAATCCGCATATTGAATGCGGATTGTAGTGTGATATTACCGAGTGAATTCGCATTGCGAATTCAGGCAATATCACAGGGATTTACTATAAATCCCTTGCAGGGACAGAGCTTGCGATGAAGCTCTGTCCATGCAGATCCCATCCGCACTCTAGTCGCGGTATTTTTTCCGAAAATACCGCGACTAAGAGCCCGTGCATGCACTGACCCACCTTCGCTGCTACCCCCCACCAATGCTAAGCTCCGCCCCCCGCGATCGCAGACCCCCGCGACCCCCCCTCCCTTCATTACACTTACCTGCATCCTCCTGGCCTCCGGTGATCTTCTCCGGGCTTCCCGATCAGGTGATCTCCCATACTGCACTGGGGCCCGATCACCTGATGACCAGGCCGCAGTGCACTATGGGAGACCAGCTGACCGGAGAGGAGCCATCACCGGAGGCCCGATCACCGGTCCCTGGATTCAGGTAAGTAAAAAAAAAATGTTTCAATTTTTTTCTTCTTTTTTTGACAGTAATCAGCTTGCGGTCTATTTAGACCACACAGATGATTACTGGTACCGGCCCCCGCCTCTGCTCTCCCCGTTAGAGCAGAGTGGGAGCCCGGTAACCGGGGGAGACCCTGGATAACGCCACCTCCAGGTGGCGTTATTATCACAGGGCTTTCCCTGGTATTTTTTTACAATTTATTTTTAGTAACAATGGTCGGATCACATTTCCCATTACAGTTATGGGAAATGCGATCTGCTTTACTAAAAATAAGTGATACTTAGGGGTTGGAGTAGAATTTTACTAATTCTACTCCAATTGCCCTATAGTAACTACAATGGTACTAAAATAATGTTAATAAATAGAGACCATTGTCCCCAATAGGTAAAATAAACACATTGGCCGCCACAGGAAAAAACACACACATCGGTCCCAACAAGGAAAATACACACACATTGTCCCAACAGGAAATAACACACATATAGGCTGCCACAGGATAAAACAAACACATTGTCCCCCATGGGGTAAGAAAACAGGAAAAAACACACACACATAGGCCTCCACAAGAAAAACAGACATTGTCACATCTGAAAGCAGTAGCCAATCCGCTGAACAAAGTCGTCTGAAAGTGGAAGTCAATCCTGCCCACTGTTCTAGCCTCCGCAGATGCAGCCGTCATCATTAGTATCAGCACTAGCCCCATGCTAGGTGCAAGAGATCCTTCTATAACCGACATCCCTTACCCGTATGCACGACTCAGAATCACACAGAGATGTATATACACACCCATGACACTCCCATAGCCGATACATGTGTCTTGATATCGCCCAGTTGCTACCAGAATGCTGACTTCATGCTGGTCTCCATTTGCACAAGATGCGTCATGCACACACCTATTTGCTCCTGCGGACGCATTGCGTGACTCATGCGTACCCTGTTTTGCAATTCTGATGCATGCGCAGTTGGCCCGAAAACGGGCGATGTGTCTGTTTATTTCACAGATGCTGTTGACTCAGAATCAGGCCCTTAGTGTAATTAGGACTTTTTTTCTCTCAACTCCTTACACTCCTCCCAAATGTATTTGTTTAAATTTGGTTGCAGCTACTCTTTAGTATAATTACTTTCATATTCTGATTCTAAAGAAGCTACAAGTACTGTAAGGCAAGCTTATGAATCACTATTAGCATCATTGCCTTTAGGGGGTGATTGAGAGTTGTCCGTATTTGGACATAGCAGCGATGCTAGAATATGCTAATGCTACAGGAAGCGTCTAAGGACAAAATACCCCTCCTAAGAGCGTCACAAATCCGAGTGCTGCGTCAGAAGACTCAGCATCGGATTACCATCAGTCATGATGGTCGCTGCCATTGGCCATCTGAGTAAGCCTAAGCTGCTGGAACTGCTCAGTTAGGGCTAGTAAATCTGCATCTGGAGAGGTAACGGGGGGTGGTTAGAAACGCAGGCGTGTCGGACCGTTGTAAACACTGTTTTCATGGGCATCCATAAATTAGCCTCTGCGTTCATGCTGGCAGTAGGAGCACCCTCTGTGTATCTGGAGACTCGCTATGTCTGCGACAGCTGAGACTTACTCAGAAGGCTGATGGCCGGCTGATCTGCCTTCGATGTTTCTGGTTTTGTGCGTGAGCAGTGGACAGGGCTGCCATCAGAAATTGTGGGGCCCCGGACTGGCAAAACAGACAGGGCCCCTTACTTTGGGTGGGAAGACAGTTTGTCAGAGGTGGGCGTTGCTGTGAATATTGTGGGTGCAGGTGTGGCATCAATTGGTGGGTAAACCATTTTAAAAAAGGGTGTGGATGTGAGAGCAGGGCGAGGGTGTGGTGGTGACAGCAGTGTGAGGGGGTGAGAGTGTGGATGTGAAAGTAGGTTGAGGGGGTGAGAGCAGGGTGAGGGGTGAGAGCAGGGTGAGAGTGTGGATGTGAGAATAGGGTGAGGGGATGAGAGGAGGGTGAGGGGTGAGAGCAGGGTGAGGGTGTGGATGTGAGAGTAGGGTGAGAGGGTGAGAGCAGGGTGAGGGTGTGGATGTGAGAGTAGGGTGAGGGGGTGAGAGCAGGGTGAGGGTGCAGGTTGAGGGTGCTGGGTGAGCGCAGGGGGAGAGTGCAGGTTGAGGGTGCTGAGTGAGGGGGTGAGAGTGCAAGGTGAGAGGGTGAGAGTGCAGGTTGAGGGTGAGAGTACAGATTGAGGGTGCAGGGTGAGAGCAAAGTGAGGGTGTGATAACAGGGGTCTCTGTACCAGGAATATCTGGATGGTGAAGTGGGAGGGCACTTCCTCTTTACATCACACGGCCAGCTTCTCACCCGCTGCTGCTGCTCACTGTTCCCCTGGATGCTCTCTTCACGGCCAGCCTCTCCTAGCTGGCAGGCGGTTGCATTGCTGTGCTGCTGCTACTTCATGCTGCTTACACTCTCCCGGTGGCATTTAGAATTTGGTGGCAGGCACGAGCAAATAGAAGCTCACGGACCGGCAGCCAATTAGGAGCCACCACCGCCGCAGAAGCAGCTTCTGATTGGCTGCAGGTTCACCAGCTATGATTTGCTCGTGGCCGGCACCAACTTCAAAATGCTGCTGGCCTATATGCACTCTGCTGTCACCCGGGCCCCCTTTCTCTCGGGGGCCCGGGACTATAGTCACAGCAGTCCCCCCTGATGGCGGCCCTGGCAGTGGATACCAGATGCTTTCAGTGGTATCCTCTAAGCTCATTAGCATATTTTCACAATGGCATATTCGTGAGAGATCGCAGCTGCGATGCCATTTGTGTTCAGATCTGAATCAGGCCCTTAGTATGCAGCAGCTGTGCAATATTATACTAATGCCGTCATTGCAGATACTGATCAGCACATGCACAGTACAGATCCTGCATATGCGCCGATCACCAACCATCAGGTTTGCATACCACTCTGAATTAGACTTATAGGGCCAAATGTAATAGGGTGTCTATTTTAATAACAGTACAAACTCGCACTTTCTCGCACTTTTAAAAAGTGCGAGTTTGTACTGAAACTTGCAAATTCAATAGCCTGTGAAATTTTCAGCTCGAGGCTACTGCATTTGCGAGTTTAGGCGAATTTAGGACTAGGGCCCTCATTCAGAGCCGTTCGTTAGCATCAGTATGCTCGTTGCGTTCCGATGTTAGGAAACCACTGCGCATGTGCGTAAGGCAGATTGCCAGCTTTTTTTGTCTCGTTCGTCAAATTGCGTACAGGAAGTGACATGTGAAATGTGATTGACAGAACAGGGCGTTTTTGGGCGTTGACGGGGGTGGAGATGGAAAAACGCAGGCGTGGCGAAGCGTTTTTTGGGCGTACATAAATTTTCTGATGCGAACGTGAAATGTGTTCGTACCAAGTCATACGTCACTGGCTGATCCTCTTTCCGTTCAAATTGCTCGCACAGCTTGGGGTGTGGATTACTCGACCACAATGGCGATGGCCTTGTCCTCCGGTCCGGGCCTCCACGATGTTTCATCGATTAATCACGGCTTGTCAGAAAAACAATCAACTTTGAATTGCAAACCAGCTTGTAATGTGTTTTGAAAACAGTTTTTTTGTTTAGCACGAAACCGTATGCAGGTGGAAATCACAGCTGCTAATTTCAGAATTACACAATCAATTAGCGTACATTTGTAGGAATATTTTCTTTATTTTTACGAAAACATGGCCAAATTTGGCAAAAACAAAAAAATTAAGGACGAAGGATCTCCGCCATGTGATCGAGGACCACCAGCATGCCTATAACATGGCCCCTCAGCCTCTGCACACATGCTGCTGCCTCCGTCAGCCACCTCTGGTCCTCTGTGGGTTAAAAAATTGAGGTGCTTAATACCAAAAACCCGAAATTTGGTTTGACCAACAACTTCCAAAGGAAATACAACTTTAGAAAAAGTGTCAATTTTGCAAAACATTACAATTCAAAGCCAACATTCTTGGCCAAAGTACATTCCAAATAAAGACTCAGAAAAAAAAAAAAGGGAAACATACCGTTGCCAATGACGCCTGGACCTGTAGCACCACCATCGTCCTCCTCGGAGGTCGGCAAATGCAGGTCGGTTGGAGGAGGGGTGATTTCTGAAGGGGGGGAGGGGGTGTAAAAGAGAGGGGTGGTTGGAGCGGAGGGTGATGAAAAGAGAGAGGGGGGTTGAGGGGAGGGGGAATTTTGAGGGATGGGAAGTATCGGAGAGGGATGGGCGTCCGGGTCTGGCCCGGCTGGGTTTGAGGGTCAATTAGGGGTAGGGTGGGGAGAGGAGGATTGGCTGGGAGTTGGGGATAGGGGACGAGGCCGACGGCGTCGCTGCCGATGCCGGCGTAGACTGCGCTCTACCCCTAAATGATGGATAACAATTTAAGTTATAATTAATGCACACGCAGATATGTAGTAAAGAAACAAACTAGGGGTGAGCGGGTTCGGTTTTACTCGGATTTACTCGGATCTTTAAACGGCATTTTATTGGCTATCGCTTATTATGTGTTTTGGATAGCCAATATAATAAATCTGAATTTGCGGTAAAGTGGCAATAAGAACCGAGTAAATCCGAGTAAAACCGAGCCTGCACATCCCTAAAACAAACAGGGCAAGAATGAAAACATGCACACGCAGATATATAGTAAATAAACAAACAGGGCAAGAATGAAAACATGCACACGCAGATAGGGCCGCAAAATAAAAATGGAAAGCGAAATTAAAAAAACTTACTTTCTGCTATACGCTGGCGAAAACATGCCAGCAAGCGTGGTGTCCGTCGTTGGAGATCAGACCACCTGCGCTCCAGCTGGCCAATCTGTCGGCGTGAGCCGAAGGAGCGCAGGAGGCGGCGAACCTTCGCATAGGCGGATCGCTTTTCTCTGTTGCTGATGGGGGGAGGCTGGCTGGTTATCCGCCGGTCCATTACCTCCGTCAGGACGAGAAGCTCCCGCCTGGTGAACGCAATGGCTCTAATGATGGCAATGGTGGATTTATGAAAAAACAGTTTTAATAAAGACAAGATACTAATTTTGATTGGCTAATGTATTTGGAAAATTAACAGGAAACATTCTATTGGTTAATGTATGAGTCATGTGTTCGACAGGCTCAAAAATATAATGAGAGTTATGATTGGCTTAATGCAGTGACATGTTTTTTTAAACCAAAAAATTAAACAAGTAAAATATGCGTCAGACAAAACACAGAAAACAATATGAAAAAAGCCCAAAACATGTATTTTGGATAAAGGAAACCATTGTTTAAACCGTACGTATTCTGCGTGAAAAAACAAACACGGACAAGAGTAAAGTTTATTGAACCTGAAAAAAAAAAAAGAAAAAAAAAGGTGAAGAGCAATTAAGCTAATTGATCTGTTGATTGGCATGATACGATTAAAGGATGTATGCAGAATGAACGAGCAGGTAATCGAAAACTGACAGGCCCACTTCCGGTTTGGACTGGTGCGATCCCTGCATGCACAATTGGAGATGTACGGTCGCAATTTGGCTCGCTCGTTAGCTAGAGGAGGGGTTGGTAGACTATGGGGCTGAAGAATAGCTGCGTAGTAAATTACGAGCGAGCGCTTACGTGCGTCCGGCCACTTGCGTCCGGGTCTGAATCAGGGCCTATGTAAACTGACACCTTTTAATACGAGTAGCATTAAAAGGTACGAGTTTTAGAGAAGCCATCACAAATCAGTGAGATCCGTGATGGCTTCTGTGTGTGTTTAAAAAAACAAAACGTGCACTCCCTCCCCAAAAGCATAACCAGCCCCGGGTTTTATAAAGCCTGTTCTGGTTCTAAAAATACAGGCGCGACATTCTATCATTGATGTAACCACAAGATTAACATCAATTAATCTTGCGGCTACGATGTAGCGGTTCCCACAATAGACGTCTATGGGGATTTCTCACCATAGAAGTCTATGGGACACACAGGCTGGCCGCATTCAGCTAATCAGGGAGCTGTTCCGACGGAGATGCTCCCTGATTGGCTGATGACCCCTTCACTGACGGGGCACACGTGTGCCCCGGTCATTTACGCGGAGCAAAGGTATGTGTACACACATAACTTTGCTCGGTCCGTATGGTTAGTTTTTTTTCCGTTTTTTTATTTTAACCCCTGGATTGCCTACTTGCAGAAGAGGACGTGATCTACGCATAGGAGAGGTGAGTATGGATTTTTTTTTTCAGGTACACCCCTATGTATTACTTAGGATACTAGGTGAGTATGTGTGAGTGTGAGTGTGCATGTATGTTTTATTAAAATTATAGTTTCACAGTGTCAGTTTGTTTATTTACGTATTTCTTTAGTTGTGGAACTACAAGTGCCAGCGGGCCCGTAATGCCCCGCATGCTGGTATTTGTGTTTCTCCAAATACCAGCATGCAGGGGAGGCTTGCTGGTACTTGTGGTTCTATAAATAAAGACAATATGGAAAATTTAAGTTTACACTTTACACTATCAACCCGGCACCCACCGCCCTAGGGTGCCGGGGATAGCCTTGGGATATCAGTCTAGGCCTGGGGTGCCCTGGAGTGGGGTACCCCTTTATTGGGGGGGTACCCAACTCCCCAGGAATCCCCGGCCTGGACTGACTAGCAGTCAGGGATAATGCTTTGGCCGGGGAAACCGGTGAAAGGTTTTCCCTGGCTGTGGCATTATCCCCCTGCTAGAAAGAGTTTGGTGCTGGTTCTGGAATTTTCAGGGGACCCCTACTCGTTTTGTCCCCTGATTTTCCAGAACCAGCTCAACAAAGCCCTGTGCTGGTTCTTAATATAGAGGGGCCCCCTACGCATTTTGGCCCCTGTATTTTTAGAACCAGAACAGGCTTTATAAAGCCCGGGGCTGGTTATGCTTTCGGGAGGGGGTGCACGTCATTTTTTTTTAATTAAAAACATTTAACATAAGTACATACAGAAACATGTACATATCTCATGGATATGTGCATGTTTCTGTGTTAATCTGACCTGCTCAGGATGTACTCGCTAGCCTGAAGCAGGTCTATTATTTGGGGACTTTTGGTAATCTTTTTTTTGCGAGTCTGAAACAGACACTCTATTACATTGGGCGAGTTGATTGTTTTCAATGTGAAAACATCTGGATGTGAGTTTGAGAATGGAGAGTTTGGGTAACTGAAAAATGCGAGTTTTAGTGAACAGACACCCTATTACATTGGAGAGTTGTGAAAAATTGCGAGTTTAGCACCAAACTCGCAATTTACCAAAACAGACACCCTATTACATTTGGCCCATAGTCTTTGATATTATTATTAGATAAAAAGGGGATAGGTACTAAAGGGCAAGGGCCTGTAATATGTCTTCTAATTTGAATAATGTATAACTTGAACATTTAATGAATATATTGTTTTCCCTGTGTTGTACCAGAAATGGCTCTGAGGCTGGTTAATGGAAGTAATCGATGTGCCGGACGTGTGGAGATCTTCTATAAGGGAACTTGGGGAACAGTGTGTGATGACCTGTGGGATATGAATGATGCAGAAGTGGTATGCCGGCAAGTAGGTTGTGGAAAGCCAATTGCATTTTATGGAAATGCCCATTTTGGCCAAGGAAAAGGGGAGATTATTTTAGATGACGTGACCTGTCAAGGAAATGAAATTCTTTTGTGGAACTGCTCCCACTATGGGCTGGGCTCACACAACTGTGGTCATCATGAAGATGCTGGAGTCACCTGCTCAGGTATGTACAGTATACTGTGAGGATAAGATTCATGTCCTAATAGTAAATAACATGGAAAAATTTTCTAAACATAAATTATGAACAGCAATAACATTTTAGAAAATGTTATTTGTCATCTATATATTGTGTATTTTTGTATAAAATATCATCTACTGTAATTTATATTTCACTTAACATACAAGTAGTCTGGTTCCTCTTACAGTACTACCAGTAACCATGCATTCACCGACCATAAGTGTCAAAAACTTACCACTGTGGTTCTCCCAGTTGTAGGAGTTTAGTTCTTGTCATCAACAGGGTCCATCACCAGCACCTGGAACAGGGGTGTCTTAGGAGAGCAGGGGGCCCATGTGCATTCCCTGTCCGGGGCCCTCTCCTCTCTTACTGGCAGCCACCATTTTCCCAGCGATTTCCTCACTGCGCATGCGCAAAACACTGGAAAAATGGCAGCTGCAGCCATTTTCCAGTGGTTTGAGCAGCGCTGAGACACCAAACACGGGACCTTGGAGAGGTAAGTTTTAGAGAATATGGGTGCAGGGTGTGCAGTGCAGGCCCCCCCAGGACCCCGGGGCCCGTGTCACCGCACACCCTGCATCCATTATAGATACACCCCTAACCTGGAACATCATAAATGTGGGAGGTGTGTGTAGCTGCTGCACCACCTCTTCACTGCTGACTGTGCCTAAGCACTTTTTCTGGATCAGGACTGCAGGGAAACAGGCAGATAGTTGAATAAGACCGCAATGTTTAACACAGGTTAACTGTGACTCAGTGGCATCATGAGGGGGGTGCGGGCCGCACCCGTGTCTCACCCTCGGAGGGGGTGACACCAAACTGTTGGCTTCTCTGCAGTGACAGGAGCCATGTGCTGCAGTGTGACATGCTCCTGTCATAGAAGAGGAGCCGACAGTGCAGACTGCCCAGTCTCCAGGGGCAGCTCAGCATCTCCGGTAATGCTGGGCTGCTCCCGGGGTGATGTTATCAGGATCCCCGATGAGGCCACGCCCCGTTTATTTATGTCACACCCCCTTTTCAGCCAGGGGTTATCTAGAGTGCACACCGGGTGACGCCTCTGCATATACTCCTTGACTTTACAGTCTTTATTTACCTGTAACCGCTGGACAAATGCCAGAACTGCAACACGTGGCTCAGTGGCTGGCTGCGATGGTACTCGATGTTACCGATGGTTTGCAGTCTTGCTAAGGATTACGGATGTGTGTAAGGTAAAGTGGGAGTCCTTAGGTTGTGCTGCAACGGCATAGCGATCACAATGGATTAGCATACTATCACAGTGAGACTGCGTGCATAATCGCTATTGCAATCGCAGTTGTGATAGGTAGTGAATCAGGCCCATAATCAGGTATATGATTAACCAATCATAACACACAGGTGATAATAATCATCATTTTCTTATGTAGGTTAAAACATAGTCATTAACTGAACAGAAACAGCTGTGTAGGTAACATGGAGTGCAGAAAAATGGCAGCACGTGGTCTGGTCTGATGAGTCAAAAATGTTAATACTTGGCTGTAACAGAAGGCAGTTTGTTTGCCAAAGGGCTTGAGAGTGTTACAATAATGAGTATCTGCAGGCAACAGTGAAGCATGGTGGAGGTTCCTTGCAAGGTTGGGGCTGCATTTCAGCAAATGGAGTTGGGGATTGGTCAGGATTAATGGTGTCCTCAATGCTGAGAAATGCAGGCAGGTACTTATCAATCATGCAATACCATCAGGGAGGCGTCTGATTGGCCCCAAATATATTCTGCAGCAGGACAATGACCCCAAACATAGAACTATCTTAAGTGTAAAGAAGAACAAGGAATCCTGTAAGTGATCATATGGCCCCCACAGAGCCCTGATCTCAACATCATCAAGTCTGTCTGGGATCACATGAAGGGACAAAAGGATTTGAGCAAGCCTACATCCACAGATCATCTGTGGTTAGTTCTCCAAAATGTTTGGACAACCTCCCTGCTGAGTTCCTTCAAAAACTGTGTGCAGGAGATCCTGTACCATTGGTTCCATTTCTATATCCTGTACCAGCGATTCCATTCCGATATCCTGTACCATTGGTTCCAGTCCGATATCCTGAACCATCGGTTCCAGTCCGATATCCTGTACTATCGGCTCCAGTCCAATAACCAGTATGATCGATTCCATTCTGATACCCTGTATTACCGGTTCCAGTCCACAAACCAGCATCATCGGCTGCAGTCCAATAACCAGTTCCATCCTGGTGATCCAGATATCCAGTCGCATTTCGGTTCCATTCCGGTGCTTCAGCATCCAGTACAGTCCAATGCTATTCCGGCTGTACTTCCAGCATCCTTACTCATTAGCAGCCATAATTCGGCTTCCGTTTATACTCCAACCAGGTCCTATGAGCAGAAACTACATTAAACCAGCCAGTTTCCAGAAACCCACTCCCACCAGAGGGCCTGATTCAGTACGGATCGCAACTGCGATTGCCACTGCAATTACGCATGCAGTCTGACTGCAATGATATGCTAATCCATTGCGATCGCTATGCAGTCGCAGCACAACATAAGGACGCCCCCCTTACCTTACACACATCCATAATGTTTAGCAAGACTGCAAAACCCTCGGTAACATCGAGTACAATCGGAGCCTCACACACACTTGCACAAGGTCTGACCTTACTCAGGAATTGCTAACCTCAGCGCAGCTGCGTATGGCATCTCAGTGGATAATTTATGCACGCCCATGCAATGGCATTGAAACGCATTGGCATCCCCTGTCACCTCCCTCAAATGGTATTTCCTGTCAATCATGGGTCTGCGTAGTCACTACGATCACAGTCCCGATCGCAGTGACTAGTTTGCACACGCGCACTGCGATGCATACGCATGAGCAGAATGCAACAATCGCCCGATTGCATGCATAATCGCAGTTGTGATCCTTGCTGAATCAGGCCCAGAGACCCAAGTACGGACCCGCAGACAAATCCCAACACGTCAGTGACACTGCTACTGATTATTTTTATTTTGTTATAACACTTTGGATTCCTTGGGAGAATATTTGTGACAGGGGCAATAGTGTATGTTGTTCATCTTGGGGTAAATTTACTAAGCTCGAATGACATAGAAGGCGTCAAAATCGTCCGTGAACTGCATACTGGGAATTTACTACAGGCTAAACTCTACCGACTTTGCTCCATTCGATGTCTAATTCTTGGCAGAAAACACCCGCAAATTGGACGGTAACATGTTTTCGGACACATAGACCATCGATTCAACTCGGCAGCCTTTTGCCATAGACATCAATAGGACCGCAAAATTTACTAAGGATTCGAATTTGTCATCGCGGCCAAAATATAGGGAAAATCGACCACAAAAGACTCAAAAACTAACCCAAATAGAAATCTCAAATAGAACAGCAATTCGAGTTTGACATATGAACATACTTAACCATCACAGACAACTCTGCATGCATGGATCAGGGAGATCCGTGATGCATGCACCTGTGTGTAAAAAAAATAAACACAGATGCATGAATGGACCAGTGAGATACGTCTGTGCTTCTATGTTGGGCTGTAGATTGCTAGTGTATGGAGATGATCAGCAGCTTTACAGACCATTACTAGTAAAATGATGGGCCTTCCAAGGTTGGAATATCTGTGTTTGAAGAAAATGATCTGCGAATCACTGAAAAAGATCTGTAATGTATGGGCACAGATTGCTAGATTGGGAAATCCTAATATCGGGCAATAAATCATCAAATTGTTCAATTGTGGTTTTCAGTTTGCTGATGTTTGGGGGCATTTAATCCAACATGTTGGACAATCTGATTTAACAATTCCAATCACTTTTTGCTTGCAATCTGTGATCTGTGAAGCCCATACATTGCAGATTTTTTTATACAATCATTTGCAAATTGCAGAATTGACACAATTGATTGCTGATGTACATGTATGGGGGCCTTTACTTGATTAAAGTATTATTGTTTGTAGATCTCTAGATTTTTGGCCATTTATGTTAAAATGATAATGTCACCCAAACCTTAAAATGTATTGTGGGTGGAGTACAACAAGTTTAAAATATAACTGAATGCTTATTGCCTGATACACTCTGCCCATTGGCTTTGCCCATAGTCCCAAGCTATACTCCAACCTTCACTTCCCACTCACACTGCTTTTATTCCTAAATTCCGGATCTGACCTGGAGGTTGGAACAGGGTTCCAAACCGGATCAGACCCAGAATTTAGCCAGCGCTAAACCCAGGATATTCCCGAGTCGGTGCCGTTCACACCGGGGCCGGGTCTGCAGTGACCCAGATTTTTCCGGCGTTGAAGTGGACGCTTTTAGATGACGTCATCAGAACAGGCATCAGTGCTCCTTTCCCGAGAACATTTTATTTAGGTGAATCCAGTGAATTGAGCATAGCTTTGTTTTTTTATTTTTGTTTTAAGTTCTTGTACGTTTCCTGTTTTGTGTGGAGTTTTCCTTTAAGGCACACATGATACTGCTATTTGTAGGAAATATCAGAGTATTATAAACATATAAAAAAAAAAATAACATTAAATAACAAGGTATAATTTGTGTGGGTACTGCATAAATAATTTACTAAGATTGATGTTGGAAACTGACCAACCCCAAAAAGTGTCAAAGTAAGCTCAGCAGTGAAGGTGTTAATTTATAATTTACAATTTATCGCTTAATGTAATAAATAGTTTTGTATTAACTCTGTCTCTTCCGGTATTGTATCTGGCTGGATATGTAATAAGTCCCTCTGATATTAGGGGAAGAACAAAGCTTGGAGAGAGATAAAGTGGAGAGAGATAAAGTACCAACCTATCAGCTCCTAACTGTCACTTTACAGGCTGTTTTGAAAAATGACAGAAGCTGGTTAATAGATACTTAGGGGTATATTTACTAAAGTGATAGTTTTTAGAAGTGGAGATGTTGCCCATAGCAACCAATCAGCTTCTACTTAACATTTAACTTGCACCTTCTAGAAGATAATAGCTAGAATCTGATTGGTTGCTATGGGCAACATCTACCCTTCTAAAAACTCTCACTTTAGTAAATGTACCCCTTTATCTGTCTCCACTTTATCTCTCTCCAAACTTTTATAACTATTTTCCATAGTTGCTACTCCATATAATTTCATGTATCCTCCATATCCATTCTTTTAGTTACACATAATATATTACGTTTTCCTATTTTAACTAAAGAATTAAGTAATGTCTATATAAAATATTCTATGGCTGACGATTTTCCTCTTTGGTGTTCACACCTGTTATAGCGGAATCCACTACAGGAATTACTGGTGAGTTATGATATATTTTTGTCTGATCTTTGAGTTATATTACACATAAATATATTACATGTTTTCCTATATAGGGCCGTATTCAATTTGAGGCGTTAAGTCCGGAGTCGCGGTAATTTACCGCCGATGACGTCATTATCGCCTGTTTTAATTTTACCCCATATTCAATTTGAAAGACTTTCCACCTAGGCGGAAAGTCAATGCAATGTAATAGGCGGTAAAGTATCGTCTATGAATGGCAGGCATTAAAAAGTGCAGAATTGGGGTTTTGGGGTGCAACATTTCGGGAACCCCCGTGAAGCCGTAAGACAGTTCCCCAAAGGTAATCTGTGTCAAAAAAAATTTTGACAAAAATTAAGGACACCCCAAAAATTTACTTTGAAAACGGGGGCGAAAAAAAAAAGAATTGGGGTGCAAACTTAAAAAATAGCAAACTTGACTCTGGGGGGGGTCCCCAAGTATGCCCCAAGTGTTTTTTTGATTGCAGGTGTTTGCGGCAGGTGGGTTTTTCACGATTTTTGAAAGTAATTTTAGCAACTTTAAAATATGCTGAACTCCATTTTCAAGTACCCCAAATTAGATGGGCATAGTTGTTTTGCCCTAAAAAACCTTCTAAATGCTCTTCTACATCACCTTATTCAAAGCCACATTTATGCACCTGCCACTGCTATTAGAAACCCCGACTTCCTTCAGGAGTTAAAAATGGGGTACCCTTTATCATCCTCTATGTCTACACATCTTTAGGGGGGTCCCTAGAATATTTCCCGAAAATTCCCGTTTTGTTTAACCTGTAAAAAAAGGGGTAAAAATTTACAAAAAAAATGACATAAGGTCCCCCCCAAAAGCCAAACCAGCCCCAGGCTTGCCAGCCAGTGGTGGTTTCTAAATATATGGGGAACAAAAAGTGTAGGGTTCCACCGTATTTTAGAAACCAACCCAAGGCTACATGGACCAGTTCTGGTTTTAAATATAGGGCTAAAAAAAACGTGGGGATCCCGACCGGGGTGTAATGCCACAGTCCGGAGACCCAATCACCAGGGCTCCAGGTCCAAAGCATTAGCACAGCAAATCGGTCAGCGCAATCCGGTGATCTCGGGGGAGTCAGGGATCCCCCTAAGAAAGGTCCCCCCCTCCCGAGCACCACAGGCTTACGGTGAAGCCTGGGGCTCTTCCCCATACCCTTGGCTTGGTGGGTATGGAGGTAATGGAGGGGGCAAATAATGTAAAACTATTGTGTTTTACAGTAGAACTAGAAGTGCCAGCATGCCTGCCATTTTGCACTTGTGGAACAACAAGTGCCAGCAGACATGTGGCACCTGTAACTTCACTGTAAAATAAATAGTTAAAAAAAGACAAAACACACACCCCGTGACAGTATAACTTTATTACACACACCTACCCATTCACACATACTTACCTATACCAGATGTATCTGTCCCCTTGTCCAGTAGAATATACTTAAAACATGGCTCTGCAAAGAAAAATTCATACTCACCTATATCCTGGCGCTGGTCTCCGCAGTAATCCAGGTACTAGGCAGAACAAAAAAACAAGTATACACGATCCACGCAACAGATATCAGTATGTGTGTTGCCACACATACTCATAGCTCCCGAATGCCAGCTGACGGAACATGCTGATAGCTGTTGCGTGGAACTTTTATATTCATTTTTTGTTTTGACAAATACCTGGTTTACTGCTTAGACCAGCACCAGGATATAAGTGATTCCCCGACTCCTCCGAGATCACCGGCTTGCGCTGAATGATTTGGGGTGCTAATGCTTTGGACCTGGAGCCCCGGTGATTGGGTCTCTGGGCTGTGGCATTACACCTCGGTCGGTTGGGTCTGGTGCTGGTCTTAAATATAGAGGGATCTCCACGTGTTTTTTACCCCTATATTTAATACCAGGACTGGTCCCTGCAGCCTTGAGTTGGTTTCTAAAATACGGTGGAACCCTACACTTTTTCTTCCCTTTTTTTTAGAAACCACCACTGGCTGGCAAGCCTGGGGCTGGTTTGGCTTTTGGGGGGGGACCTTAAGTCATTTTTAAAAAAAAATTGTACTTCTTTTTTTTACAGGTACATCCCAATGGGAATTTTTGGGAAATATTCTAGGGACCTCCCTAAAGATGTGTAGACATGGGGGATCACTATGAGTACCCCCATTTTTAACTCCTGAAGGAAGTCAGGGTTTCAAATAGCCGTGGCAGGTGCATTTTTGCAGAAATAAAAAAAAATGCGTTTTGGGACTTAAAAATATGCTAGTACCCATTTTCATGTACCCCAAATTTGATGGGACCATTTTTAAAAACGAAAAAAATAAGCTAATTGCTCTTCTGCATCACTTCTTCAAAGTCGGGAAAAAAAAACACCTGCTGCGGCTATTTAAAAACCCGACTTTCTTTTGCAGCCAAAAACGGGGGTACCCATAGTGATCCCCCATGTCTGGACATCTTTAGGGGGGTCCTAGGATTATTTCCCGAAAATTCCAGTTTTTTTAACGCTGATCCAAGTATCGCCGGGTCCCGTTTTCGCCTACTTTCAAATTTAATATAATGGGATACGCGGGCAATCGTGCAATACTTTAACGCCTACAAAACAGGCGAAGGCAGCGTTAAGTTCGGGCCGCGTTAAATTATCTCGGCTCGGCTCAAATTGAATAATACTTGCTGACATTTCGTCAGGGGAATCCGGGAGGGGGCTGGCAGGTCCGTCCAGCAGGGAGGATGGGGGCGGATCAAATAGGCGGAGCGGGGGCGTGCCGACACGAACGCATCATAGTGGCCCCGCACCCGGCTTTATAATGCCAATATTACTGGCATTATAAGGCAGGGGGCGGGGCTACAATGATGTGATTCAGCGGGAATCGCGTCATCACACCCCCACACTGCCCACTTTTGCGGCTGGCGTGGGGATTAGCAGGGTGCCGGCATCCATTCCGGGGACCTTGCCTAGTCTTGCGGGGTGTCGGGAGCGGCACCCGATTTTCGGGAGGCGCCCGACAGTCCCGGGAGAGTAGGCAAGTATGAATTGAATATGGGCCTTAAACTATAGAAATAAAAGTAATGTCTAATTAACACATTTCTTGGCTGATGATTTTCCTCATTAGGGTCCCAGTCAGTGTCCAATAAGGCAGAGTACAATAGTCTGAATTATATAAACAGTCAGTTTCCAAATCATATAACTACATGTTTGTTATGAAACCCTATTAGGTTTATACTTTAAGGTACATTTTCAGTTCTGGTACAGGGTCTTCTGTGCTGGAGTACCCTATAGCAATTGGCCCTTGATTAATGTATTATTGTCTACTCTATAGACATTTGGCCATTTATGTTAAAATAATTAATCAACCCAAATATAAAAAATATTTTGGGTGGAATACAGAATGTTTTAAACATAAACTGAAAGCTTATTGACTGATACACTCTGCTCACTGGCTCTGCCCACAGTTCCAAGCTGCACTCCAACCTCTACTTCCCATTCAGATTAAGTTGAACAGGCATCAGTGCTCCTTTCCCGAGAACATTTTATTTAGGTGAATCCAGTGAAAAGATCATGTTTGTTTTTTGTGAAAAAAAAACACACACATAGGCTGCCACAGTAAAAAGACACACATACAGATGTGTCCTCTTGCATCCTTGCCGCTCGCACTGCAAACGTGCGTATGCCTCGTGCCATGCAATTAGCAGCGGCTGCGCGCACCTTGGTACGCCATGCTGCGCACTACGTTTGCACCATGTAATCCTATGGGGTCTTATGCAGACACGCGACTCGCGACATGCATGTTGCGATTTGCCGCACAAGCGCCAAAGATGCAACTGGACATAACTGTAGGCCGCCACAGGAAAAAACACACACTTAGGCCCCAACAGGGAAAAAGCACACACATTGGACCCAACACAGAAAATACACACACATTGGTCCCAACAGGGAAAATACGCACACATTGGTCCCAACACAGATAATACACACACATTGGTCCCAACAGGGAAAATACACACACATTGGTCCCAACAGGGAAAATACACACACATTGGTTCAACCTGGAAAATATACACACATTGGACCCAACAGAGATAATACACACACATTGGTCCCAACAGGGAAAATACACACACATTGGTCCCAACAGAGAAAATACGCACACATTGGTCCGAACAGAGAAAATACACACACATTGGTCCCAACAGAGAAAATACACACACATTGGTCCCAACAGAGAAAATACACACACATTGGTCCCAACATGGAAAATACACACACATTGGTCCAACTGGGCAAATACACACACATTGGTCCCAACAGGGAAAATACACACACATTGGTCCCAACAGGGAAAACACACACACATTGTCCCCAATAGGTAAAATACACACATTGGCCGCCACAGGAAAAAACACACACATTGGTCCCAACAGGGAAAATACACACACATTGTCCCCTAAAGGAAATAACACATATAGGCTGCCACAGGAAAAAACAAACACATTGTCCCCTATGGAGTAAGAAAACAGGAAAAACAGACACACATAGGCCTCCACAAGAAAAACAGAGACATTGTCACATTTGAAAGCAGTAGCCAATCCGCTGAACAAAGTCGTCTGAAAGTGGAAGTCAATCCTGCCCACTGTTCTAGCGTCCGCAGATGCAGCCGTCATCATTAGTATCAGCACTAGCCCCATGCTAGGTGCAAGAGATCCTTCTATAACCGACATCCCTTACCCGTATGCACAACTCAGAATCACACAGAGCGCCTGATTCAGAGCCGGACGCTCTGACAAGAGCGCTCGCTCTGAATCAGGGCCCTTCTACCTATTATTGGAGCGGCCTCCTGGCCGCTCGCATAGCTGTGGGTGACCACCCACAGCTTATGCGAGCAGCCAAAAAGATGGTCGCGATGGTCAAGACCATCGCGACCATCGGGCTTGCGACGAGACCCTGCGGTAGGGTCTCGCTGCCGCAAGCTCAGGAGTGCTTTTGGCTCTATCAGAGCCAAAAGCACTCCCACTGACATCACTAGTGATGTCAGTGTGGCCGGCCTCAGACGGTAGGCGTTCCCATGGGGACGCCTCCATCTGGGCAGCAATGCCCCCAGGTCGCCCACCAAAGGGGGCGTGCTGTCACTCCCCATCGACAGCACGCCCCCTTTGGTGCGAGACCCATAGCGACGGCTTGGCCATCGCTATTCGGGTCTCGCGCATGTGCACGACGGAGCTCCCTCCGTCGTGCGCATGCGCACTAGGGCACTATCGACCCGCTTGCGAGCACTCAGCGCTCGCTAGCGTGTCTGATTCAGGCCCAGAGATGTATATACACACCCATGACACTCCCAGAGCCGAGACATGTGTCTTGATATCACCCAGTTGTTGCCAGAAATGCTGACTTCATGCTGGTCTCCATTTGCACAAGATGCGTCATGCACACACCTATTTGCTCCTGCGGACACATTGCGTGACTCATGTGTACCCTGTTTTGCAATTCTGATGCATGCGCAGTTGGCCCGAAAACGGGCGATGTGTCTGTTTATTTCACAGATGCTGTTGACTCAGAAACAGGCCCTTAGTGTAATTAGGACTTTTTTTCTCTCAACTCCTTACACTCCTCCCAAATGTATTTGTTTAAATTTGGTTGCAGCTACTCTTTAGTATAATTACTTTCATATTCTGATTCTAAAGAAGCTACAAGTACTGTAAGGCAAGCTTATGAATCACTATTAGCATCATTGCCTTTAGGGGGTGATTGAGAGTTGTCCGTATTTGGACATAGCAGCGATGCTAGAATATGCTAATGCTACAGGAAGCGTCTAAGGACAAAATACCTCTCCTGCCAGCGTCACAAATCCGAGTGCTGCGTCAGAAGACTCAGCATCGGATTACCATCAGTCATGATGGTCGCTGCCATTGGCCATCTGAGTAAGCCTAAGCTGCTGGAACTGCTCAGTTAGGGCTAGTAAATCTGCATCTGGAGAGGTAACGGGGGGGTGGTTAGAAACGCAGGCGTGTCGGACCGTTGTAAACACTGTTTTCATGGGCATCCATAAATTAGCCTCTGCGTTCATGCTGGCAGTAGGAGCACCCTCTGTGTATCTGGAGACTCACTATGTCTGCGACAGCTGAGACTTACTCAGAAGGCTGATGGCCGGCTGATCTGCCTTCGATGTTTCTGGTTTTGTGCGTGAGCAGTGGACAGGGCTGCCATCAGAAATTGTGGGGCCCCGGACTGGCAAAACAGACAGGGCCCCTTACTTTGGGTGGGAAGACAGTTTGTCAGAGGTGGGCGTTGCAGTGAATATTGTGGGTGGAGGTGTGGCATCAATTGGTGGGTAAACCAGTTTAAAAAAGGGTGTGGATGTGAGAGCAGGGCGAGGGTGTGGTGGTAAGAGCAGTGTGAGGGGGTGAGAGCAGGGTGAGGGGTGAGAGCAGGGTGAGTGTGTGGATGTGAGAGTAGGGTGAGGGGATGAGAGCAGGGTGAGGGGTGAGAGCAGGGTGAGGGTGTGGATGTGAGAGTAGGGTGAGAGGGTGAGGGTGTGGATGTGAGAGTAGGATGAGGGCGTGAGAGCAGGGTGAGAGTGCAGGTTGAGGGTGCTGGGTGAGCGCATGGTGAGAGTGCAGGTTGAGGGTACAGGGTGAGGGGGTGAGAGTGCAAGGTGAGAGGGTGAGAGTGCAGGTTGAGGGTGAGAGTACAGATTGAGGGTGCAGGGTGAGAGCAAAGTGAGGGTGTGATAACAGGGGTCTCTGTACCAGGAATATCTGGATGGTTCTCTAGTGAGAATCCGACATCAGACGGCCGCCGTTCGGCCCCAAACGGGGATCCGAGTCAGGCGGTAAACACCCGAACAGGGTTCGGATGGACTCGGATCCCCAATGTTCGGAGCGGTTCGGATTCCACAGAATCCGAACCGCTCATCTCTACTCTGAATTAGACTTATAGGGCCAAATGTAATAGGTAGTCTGTTTTGGTAAATTGCGAGTTTGATGCTAAACTCGCAATTTTTCACAACTCTCCTATGTAATAGGGTGTCTGTTCATTAAAACTCGCATTTTTCAGAGTTACTAAAACTCTCCAATCTCAAACTCGCATCCAGATGTTTTCACATTGAAAACAATCAACTCGCCCAATGTAATAGGGTGTCTGTTTCAGACTCGCAAAAAAAAGATTACCAAAAGTCCCCAAATAATAGACCTGCTTCAGGCTAGCGAGTACATCCTGAGCAGGTCAGATTAACACAGAAACATGCACATATCCATGAGATATGTACATGTTTCTGTGTGTACTTATGTTAAATGTTATAAAATAAAAAAAAATGATGTGCACCCCCTCCCCAAAAGCATAACCAGCCCCGGGCTTTATAAAGCCTGTTCTGGTTCTAAAAATACAGGGGCCAAAATGTGTAGGGGGCCCCTGTATATTAAGAACCAGCACAGGGCTTTGTTGAGCTGGTCCTGGTTCTGGAAAATCAGGGGACAAAATGTGTAGGGGTCCCCTGAAAATTCCAGAACCAGCACTGAACTCTTTCTAGCAGGGGGATAATGCCACAGCCAGGGAAAACCTTTCACCGGTTTCCCCGGCCAAAGCATTATCCCTGACTGCTAGTCAGTCCAGGCCGGGGATCCTTGGGGAGTTGGGTACCCCCCAATAAAGGGGTAACCCTCTCCAGGGCACCCCAGGCCTAGACTGATAGCCCGGGGCTATCCCCGGCACCCTAGGGCGGTGGGTGCCGAGTTGATAGTGTAAAGTGAAAGTGTAAAATTAAATTTACCATATTGTCTTTATTTGTAGAACCACAAGTACCAGCAAGCCTCCCCTGCATGCTGGTATTTGGAGAACCACAAATACCAGCATGCGGGACATTACGGGCCCGCTGTCAGTTGTAGTTCCACAACTAAAGAAATACGTAAATAAACAAACTTACACCGTGAAAGTATAATTTTAATAAAACATACATGCACACTCACACTCACACTCACACATACTCACCTATTATCCGAAGTAATCCATAGGGGTGTACCTTAAAAAAAAATCCATACTCACCTCTCCTATGCGTAGATCACGTCCTCTTCTCCAAGTAGGCAATCCAGGGGTTAAAATAAAAAAATTAAAAAAAACAAACCATACGGACTAAGCAAAGGTATGTGTGTACATTAGCTGAATGCGGCCAGCCTCTGTCTCTCATAGACGTCTATGGTGAGAAATCCCCATAGCCGTCTATGGTGAGAGCCGCTACATAGTAACCGCAAGATTAATTGATGTTAATCTTGTGGTTACATCAATGATACAATGTCGCAACTTTTTAAAAGTGCGAGAAAGTGCGAGTTTGTACTGTTACTAAAACTGACTACCTATTACATTTGGCTCATAGTCTTTGATATTATTATTAGATAAAAAGGGGATAGGTACTAAAGGGCAAGGGCCTGTAATATGTCTTCTAATTTGAATAATGTGTAACTTGAACATTTAATGAATATATTGTTTTCCCTGTGTTGTACCAGAAGTGGCTCTGAGGCTGGTTAATGGAAGTAATCGATGTGCCGGACGTGTGGAGATCTTCTATAAGGGAGCTTGGGGAACAGTGTGTGATGACCTGTGGGATATGAATGATGCAGAAGTGGTATGCCGGCAAGTAGGTTGTGGAAAGCCAATTGCATTTTATGGAAATGCCCATTTTGGCCAAGGAAAAGGGGAGATTATTTTAGATGACGTGACCTGTCAAGGAAATGAAATTCTTTTGTGGAACTGCTCCCACTATGGGCTGGGCTCACACAACTGTGGTCATCATGAAGATGCTGGAGTCACCTGCTCAGGTATGTACAGTATACTGTGAGGATAAGATTCATGTCCTAATAGTAAATAACATGGAAAAATGTTCTAAACATAAATTATGAACAGCAATAAGATTTTAGAAAATGTTATTTGTCATCTATATATTGTGTATTTTTGTATAAAATATCATCTACTGTAATTTATATTTCACTTAACATACAAGTAGTCTGGTTCCTCTTACAGTACTACCAGTAACCATGCATTCACCGACCATAAGTGTCAAAAACTTACCACTGTGGTTCTCCCAGTTGTAGGAGTTTAGTTCTTGTCATCAACAGGGTCCATCACCAGCACCTGGAACAGGGGTGTCTTAGGAGAGCAGGGGGCCCATGTGCATTCCCTGTCCGGGGCCCTCTCCTCTCTTACTATCAGCCACCATTTTCCCAGCGATTTCCTCACTGCGCATGCGCAAAACACTGGAAAAATGGCAGCTGCGGCCATTTTCCAGTGGTTTGAGCAGCGCTGAGACACCCAACACGGGACCTTGGAGAGGTAAGTTTTAGAGAATATGGGTGCAGGGTGTGCGGTGCAGGCCCCCCCTGGACCCGGGGGCCCGTGTCACCGCACACCCTGCATCCATTATAGATACACCCCTAACCTGGAACATCATACATGTGGGAGGTGTGTGTAGCTGCTGCACCACCTCTTCACTGCTGACTGTGCCTAAGCACTTATTATGGATCAGGACTGCAGGGAAACAGGCAGATAGTTGAATAAGACCGCAATGTTTAACACAGGTTAACTGTGACTCAGTGGCATCATGAGGGGGGTGCGGGCCGCACCCGTGTGTCACCCTCGGAGGGGGTGACACCAAACTGCTGGCTTCTCTGCAGTAACAGGAGCCATGTGCTGCAGTGTGACATGCTCCTGTCATAGAAGAGGAGCCGACAGTGCAGACTGCCCAGCCCCGCCCCCTTTATTTATGCCACACCCCCTTTTCAGCCAGTGGTTATCTAGAGTGCACACCGGGTGACGCCTCTGCATATACTCCTTGACTTTACAGTCTTTATTTACCTGTAACCGCTGGACAAATGCCAGAACTGCAGCTCGTGGCTCAGTGGCTGGCTGCGATGGTACTCGATTTTACCGATGGTTTGCAGTCTTGCTAAGGATTATGGATGTGTGTAAGGTAAAGTGGGAGTCCTTAGGTTGTGCTGCAACGGCATAGCGATCACGATGGATTAGCATACTATCACAGTAAGACTGCGTGCATAATCGCTATTGCATTCGCAGTTGTGATAGGTAGTGAATCAGGCCCATAATCAGGTATATGATTAACCAATCATAACAAACAGGTGATAATTAGGGGTGTGCCCCGGCCACTTTTCGTGTTTTGTGTTTTGGTTTTGGGTCTGGATCTTTCTTCGTGTTTTGGATCTGGATTGGTTTTGCCAAAACCACCCTTCCGTGTTTTGGGTTCTGGGTTTTGTGTTTTGGATCTGTATTTTTTTTTAAAAAAGCATAAAAACAGCTAAAATCACAGAATTTGTGGGTTTTTCTGCTCCTATGCTATTATTAACCTCAATAACTTTCATTTCCACTCATTTCCAGTCTATTCTGAACACCTCACACCTCACAATATTGTTTTTATGGCCAAATGGTTGCACCGAGGTAGCTGGATGACTATGCTAAGAGATACGAGTGGGCGGCACAAACACGTGGTCCATCTAGGAGTGACACTGCAGTGGCAGACAGGATGGCAGTTTGAAAAACTAGGCCCCAAACAGTACATACTGCAAAGAAAAAAAAGAGGTGCAAGATGGAATTGTCCTTGGGCCCTCCCACCAACCCTTATGTTGTATAAATAGGACATGCACACTTTAACAAACCAATCATTTCAGCGCCAGGGTCTGCCACATGACTGTGGCTGAAATGATTGGTTCGTTTGGGCCCCCACAAAACAAGCTGGCAATTAATGTGTCCCTGCACAAACTGGCTCTACGGAGGCAAGATGTCGTCCTCATCCTCCTCATCCACCGATTCCTTGGATAAAACAGGAAAAAGGGATTTAGGTGACCCTGGACTGCTTACGGTCTGAGCCAAAGTTTCTGAACTTGACAGTAACGTTTTATGAACGCGCTGCAGGTGCCGTATAAGGGAGGATGTTCCTAGGTGGTTAACGTCCCTACCCCTACTTATTTCACCTTTACATATGGTACATATGGCAAGACAGTTGTTGTCTGGATTTGGATAGAAATATTGCCAGACCAAAGAGGTGGAATGTTTGGTCTTCTGCCCAGGCATGACCGTGATGGGCTTTTTCATCCCACGGACAGCAACTGTCTCCCCCGGAGCCTGATTTAAACAAACCACATCACCATCAGAATCCTCCTCGCCAACTTCCTCCTCAGTGCCAGCTACACCTGTATCCTCATCCTGTTGTACTTCAACAGTGACATCTTCAATTTGCATATCAGCAAGTGGACTGTGGGTGCTCCTTTCAGCACTTGCAGGGGGCGTGCAAATAGTGGAAAGAGCCACCTCTTCCCGTCCAGTGCTGGGAAGGTCAGGCATCGCAACCGCCACCACACTTGGACTCTCCTTGGGGATTTGTGATATCTTCTTAGAATGCACAGTTCTTCACTGTGCTTTTGCCAGCTTAACTCGTTTGATTTTTTTAGTGGGAGGAGGGCTTCCGTGTCGTAAATGGCTTATTGGCAAGTTTACGGTTCTCTTCAGATGATTTAAATATTTTTTTCAAGGTCATTTTCCTGAACTTTGTCATTTGGGATTGTATGTGCCCTCTACTATGACATTGGGCATCGGCCTTGGCAGACGACGTTGATGGCATGTTATCGTCTATGTCATGACTAGTGGCAGCAGCTTCAGCACTAGGAGGAAGAGGTTCTTGATCTTTCCCTATTTTATTTTTATCGGAGAAAGTTTGGTCCTCCATTTATGTTATATTGATATATACGTGCGGCTAAGGCGCACACAAACACAGAAAATAATTTTTTATTTTTGTTGTAGACTAGTGCACTTTGTGGGTTACACCACCCTTTAAGAAATGAGCCAGCCGGCCCTTTACTTATGGGACACAGACGCACGCTTGGCACTACTTTGTTGATGCACATGCGGCTACTGCGCACACAATTCACAAACACAGAAAATATTTTTTTATTTGGTTTGGACTGGAGTGTACTTTGGGGGTTACAGCACCCTTTACCGGTCAAGCCAGGCGGCCCTTTACTTATGACACAGGCGCACGCTTGGCACTACTTTGTTGATGCACGTGCGGCTACTGCGCACACAATTCACAAACACAGAAACAAATTTTTTATTTGGTTTGGAGTGTACTTTGGGGGTTACAGCACCCTTTAATGGTCAAGTCAGCCGGCCCTTTACTTATGACACAGGCGCACGCTTGGCACTACTTTGTTGATGCACGTGCGGATACTGCGCACACAATTCACAAACACAGAAAATATTTTTTTATTTAGTTTGGAGTGTACTTTAGGGGTTACAGCACCCTTTAACGGTCAAGCCAGCCGGCCCTTTACTTATGACACAGGCGCACGCTTGGCACTACTTTGTTGATGCACGTGCGGCTACTGCGCACACAATTCACAAACACAGAAAATATTTTTTTATTTGGTTTGGACTGGAGTGTACTTTGGGGGTTACAGCACCCTTTAATGGTCAAGCCAGGTGGCCCTTTACTTATGACACAGGCGCACGCTTGGCACTACTTTGTTGATGCACGTGCGGCTACTGCGCACACAATTCACAAACACAGAAAAATTTTTTTTATTTGGTTTGGAGTGTACTTTGGGGGTTACAGCACCCTTTAATGGTCAAGTCAGCCGGCCCTTTACTTATGACACAGGCGCACGCTTGGCACTACTTTGTTGATGAACATGCGGATACTGCGCACACAATTCACAAACACAGAAAATATTTTTTTATTTAGTTTGGAGTGTACTTTGGGGGTTACAGCACCCTTTAACGGTCAAGCCAGCCGGCCCTTTACTTATGACACAGGCGCACGCTTGGCACTACTTTGTTGATGCACGTGCGGCTACTGCGCACACAATTCACAAACACAGAAAATATTTTTTTATTTGGTTTGCACTGGAGTGTACTTTGGGGGTTATAGCACCCTTTAATGGTCAAGCCAGGCGGCCCTTTACTTATGACACAGGCGCACGCTTGGCACTACTTTGTTGATGCACGTGCGGCTACTGCGCACACAATTCACAAACACAGAAATTTTTTTTTATTTGGTTTGGAGTGTACTTTGGGGGTTACAGCACCCTTTAACGGTCAAGCCAGCCGGCCCTTTACTTATGACACAGGCGCACGCTTGGCACTACTTTGTTGATGCACGTGCGGCTACTGCGCACACAATTCACAAACACAGAAAAATTTTTTTTATTTGGTTTGGAGTGTACTTTGGGGGTTACAGCACCCTTTAACGGTCAAGCCAGCCGGTCCTTTACTTATGACACTGGCGCACGCTTGGCACTACTTTGTTGATGCACGTGCGGCTACTGCGCACACAATTCACAAACACAGAAAAAATATATTTTTTTTAGCACTTGGGGGGAGCACCCCTGATGGACAGAGCACCCCCTGGACAACACTACAGCACCCCTTTAGGACTGGGACACTGCACAGGACTTTGGAGTGGACACAGCCCCTATGGACAACTGACTGCACAACACTGTCCAGCCAGCCCCTATGGACTTTGAAGTAGTGGACACAGCCCCTATTAACAACAGCAGCACAGCACATCACAGCCAGCCCCTATGGACTTTGAAGTAGTGGACACAGCCCCTATGGACAACAGCAGCACAGCGCAGCACAGCACAGCACAACACTACTCTGCACTACACTACACTACACTACACAGCCCAGCCAGCCCTAACTCCCACCCTCCCTCTTCACTGTCCACAGCCGAGTGAGAAAATGGCGCTGACGCAGGTACCTTATATAGGATCCAAAACC
Source organism: Taudactylus pleione (assembly GCA_031769625.1). Taxonomy (NCBI): domain Eukaryota; kingdom Metazoa; phylum Chordata; class Amphibia; order Anura; family Myobatrachidae; genus Taudactylus; species Taudactylus pleione. The sequence continues at coordinate 14,864,259 of JAUIMM010000084.1, read as the reverse complement.
CGCGAGACTCGGAAGGCGGGATGATGACGTTTTGCCTCGATTTCAGAAGCCGAGTCAGGCGGGAAAAGTCGAGCCTGACTCGGATCGGACTCGGATCGGGGGGGCTCGGGGGGGTTCGGATTTCAGAAATCTGAACCCGCTCACCCCTAGTGATAATAATCATAATTTTCATATGTAGGTTGCAACATAGTCATTAACTGAACAGAAACAGCTGTGTAGGAAGCTTAAAACTCGGTGAGGAACAGTCAAACTCTGCTACAAAGGTGAGGTTGTGAAAGACAGTTTCATGTCACAGGTCATACACCATGGCAAGACTGAGCACAGCAACAAGACACAAGGTAGTTATACTGCATCAGTAAGGTCTCTACCAGGCAAAGATTTCAAAGCAGACTGGGGTTCAAAGATGTGCTGTTCAAGCTCTTTTGAAGAAGCACAAAGAAAAGGGCAACCTTGTGGACCGTAGACGCAGTGGTCAGTCAAGGATACTTAGTGCATCAGATGAAAGACACATCGGGCCAAATGTAATAGGGTGAGAGTTTAGAAAATGTGAGAGAAATGCAATAAAATCCCCATCGGCATATAATGCGTGCAACCTTAAAGTTATTTAACCAACTTAAATAAAATAAAGAGACAGACCGAGTATATATGTGATCAAAAATATATGGTCAGCTTTATTTATTTTACAATCAGAGTATGGTGGCATAAGAAAGAACGGCCAGTAACCTGACGCCCCACACTTAGCTTAGGCAAAGATGTAAAACACTCACTGAACGGGCCACTATCCCAATTCAAGTGTAATAGTGATATAAAACTTGCAAGGGCCGATATCCCTCTCTGGCAAGTGAGACGGTATCCAGCCCCATCCCAATGCACTATTTTAGCCCTCTCCGATGAGAGGTGCCGCTGACCCCAGTAGGGTAAAATCAGCCTAACCAATGCATTGAAGGGGGCGCACCGCTCAAACTGCAGCAAGGTGGACGCTTTATAGATACTGCCGTTCTTTCCCGCCACACATGTTCCCAATGGTGGAATGTGCCCACCACCATACAACTTACTCTCTAAAACCTTCGCACACCGAACAAAAAACACTCTATAAATGAAATTAGTCCCTGCGGGGCATCTTGTACCCCATTAAAGGGCGATGCTCCACAAATCTACCCCCCCCCCAACCATGCACCTACATCACCAGGAAAGGCTAGCACAATATCGGACAAAATTATCATGACATCTGGCCAAAGCCAAGCGACCCACCCTAATCATGAACAAATAGTGAGCCGCAAGTAATGCGACATCTGCCGGCACAAATCATTCCCTCCCAGGTGAATTGCTAAGACCAAAGGAGAACCTAAGTCCTCCGCTGACATCCGTATACAGGGCACTAATGCCTCCCAACCCAAACTAGCAAAGCTGGATGACCTGCCCAAAATATAAACAAGTGTCCGATAAACAAAATGAGCTATAATCCTGTAAACCACCTGCAATACATGAAACATACATGAGTATGGTGATTATGACATATTGCAGAGGGAGGTGATGGGGGGAGGGAAAGGGGGGGAAGGAGGACTTGACCCGAGGTAAAAACCTACAAAAAACCTGCTGGATCTTTTTATATTGCTTAGTAATGTCATTCTCATATTTTTGTTGTTGATTTGTTTACACGAAGTTAAACTATAGCATTAGCCAAACGTTGTCCTAAGCAGGGCAAAAAGTAGGGCAAAATCCCTCGAGATCCCCACCAGGAAGGTGGCAAGTTGGCCGGAGCACTCAAGTCCACAAACAAACATTACACATCATTAGTCCACATGAATATAGGCGTAGGACTTCCATCATCATAGAGCCTGTATCCCCTGCCGAGCTGAGACTGCCAGAAAGACTTTCACTGCTGCCACAAAGCCTGATAGGCAATCAAAGGACTGAGGAGCCAAGGACCGACATGCAAAAACTGTCCATGGTGGCTTGAGAATTGAACAGGGTATCATCTGCGCTGATGACTCCATTCCTGGCAACAACAGAAGGGACAATATCGATCCCTGGGGTGGCGGTAGGAGGGGATCCGGCCACATCGATGTCTGAAATAAAAGAAAAACAGGGGCAGTATCAAAATTCAGGGTCCTTTGCATTAGGCAATGAACCGTATGCGCAGGCACAGCAGTGTAAAGAGCAAACGAGACACAAGGAACAACAGCCTCAAATCATACCTAGCTGCTTAATTAGTGGACTCAGCACGCTGACATATCGGATGCTGGGGGGGGAAACAATGCCAACCCTTGTTGTAAACAGAGCCCCCGACTGTTATGACAGCAGGGGCCTAAAAAACACCCCCCCTGACACAAGCAACACAGCGATGGCTCCTAAATCCAGGAATGTAGTATTCCTCAATATATGCAACCCCGCATAAACACTGACCGAGCTTCTCAAAGCCATTAGGAGACCACTACCCACGGCCCGGGGAAACCCAAGCCAGGGGCGTGTCCCGTTATTACATAGGGCTGTGTATAAGATATGGTGTGCTTAGAAGAACGTTGTATGTGGGGGTGGTGGACTCGGGTCAAACCTGTTTCCCTATATAAGATTTATATATAAATATATGATTAGGTATATATGAATGGGGATCAGATGCAATGTAAGCTGTGTAGCTCACCTAAATCATATGAACATGTATTTGTAAAATAAAAAGGGGGGGGTGCGTGTATAAGATATGGTGTATTTTGAAGAGCATTGCATGTGAGGGTGGACTCGGGTCGAACCTGTATCTGTATATAAAATAAATATATATGATTAGGTCTCAATTGGAATAGGGATGAGACTACCTTGCAAAAATGCCATGCCTAACTCCTACGAACCATATTTGGCATATAAAACATTTTCAACACCAAAATGTAAAGTATAAAATATTCCCAAATGCCAGATACTGAGTCAGAGGAGGAACTGGACCACTGAGGGGATAATAGAAATCATACCAGCAGTTATCACCTAAATGTACCTTATGTATGGCCTCACAATGTATTAGACAAAGCTCTCAAATTAAAACGGTATGGAAAAGCACCCACTCCTGGGTAAGAAAAACCAACCGCAGGCACCAGCTATAGGGAAAGGGCCAGAAAACCCTACGTGAATAAAATGCAATCAACTACCGAAAGTATCAGGGAAAATTATACGGACAAAAGAAAAATTACCCCAGAACGAAGTGGTCCTATGCATGCACGAGCACCGGCTATGGGTAAAGAGCATAAATTACTGTACAGGGATTAATACAATTCAGCTACAGAAAGTAAAAGGGTAAATCATATGGACAAAAGAAAAATGACACACCGACACGTGGTGTTCCTATGCATGCACGCTTATGACCAAAAGGGTGGTCCAAAAATTTTATAATAGAGAAAGCGAGTAAACAAGTGAAGAATAACAGAAGAGGAGGTGATAGACCCCTAATACTTGATTTTAGACTATGAGCCCGTGATACCATTCACAAGCTGACTCCAACTTGAGCGCATGGTCGGAGGGGGAGCGGCACACGCTTCAAGTCCCTACATGGTCATAGGGTCCCAAGACACTCCCAAACTCTATGAAACTTATGGATACCCATGTAATGTAATTTAGTACATTTATGAAATAGAAAGTATGTAATAGCGTGATATTAGTAATATTGTGCAAGAACACATTTGTGATCAATTAACTGATGAATACTCCATGATACATATTTTCCTTATCAACACTTCTCTGCCGCACTTATTTTCTTATCTATGTGCATGACTAAACATGAATGTTTTGCTGTAATAAATGAGTTTAATGGACGATATGGTCATATCAAGATTGAGGTAATTAATTGCTTGTATTAATATTAAATCAATATAACTTCATTGTGCGTACTGACTTATAATTTTCGAATGTTAACCATGTGCATGACTATAACATGAATGTTTGCTGTAATAAATTAATGTCATATAACAAAATCTTAACGCAATAATCTAATAAGGAACCGTGCAGAAGAACCGCAGAACAAAGGGCCAAAGACACCGTGGTTTCTGACATGCTGGCGTACGGCCCTACATGTGTGGAGTTTGTATATTCTCCCTGTGCTTGCGTGGGTTTCCTCCGGGTTCTACGGTTTCCTACCACACTCCAAAAACATACTGGTAGGTTAATTGGCTCCAAACTAGGGATGTGCAGGCTCGGATAGGTTCGAGTTTGCACGCTGAGTTCGGATTTTTCCCTCCAAAAAAACAGAACTCAGAACGAGGCAAAACGTCATCTTGCATGGACAAACATCATCATTCCTGGACAAAAGTCCGAACCTCGGTTATCTTAATGTCACAGAATATGCAAACTTGCATGTTTTTCAGACTCAAAAAACTCTCAAGATTTAAACTCTCATCCAGGTGTTTCCTGTTTTGAAAATACAACTCGATCAATGTATTAGTGCGAGAGTTTTACTGCTAAACTCTCACATTTTCTAAACTCTCACCCCATTATATTTGGCCCATCATGTTTACTTCCCTTTGAAATCAAAAGATGTCCCACAGTGCCATCAGCTCAGAACTGGCAGAAACCAGTGGGACCCAGGTACACCCATCTAATGTTTGGAGAAATCTGTCAAGAAGTGGTCTTCACAGAAGAATGGCGGCCAAAAAGCCATACCTTTGACGTGGAAACAAGGCCAAGTGATTAAACCATGCATGAAAACATGGGGTGCAGAAAAATGGCAGCACGTGGTCTGGTCTGATGAGTCAAAAATTTTAATATTTGGCTGTAACAGAAGGCATTTTGTTTGCCAAAGGGCTTGAGAGTGTTACAATAATGAGTGTCTGCAGGCAACAGTGAAGCATGGTGGAGGTTCCTTGCAAGGTTGGGGCTGCATTTCAGCAAATGGAGTTGGGGATTGGTCAGGATTAATGGTGTCCTCAATGCTGAGAAATGCAGGCAGGTACTTATCAATCATGCAATACCATCAGGGAGACGTCTGATTGGCCCCAAATTTATTCTGCAGCAGGACAATGACCCCAAACATAGAACTATCTTAAGCGTAAAGAAGAACAAGGAATCCTGTAAGTGATCATATGGCCCCCACAGAGCCCTGATCTCAACATCATCAAGTCTGTCTGGGATTACATGAAGAGACAAAAAGATTTGAGCAAGCCAACATCCACAGATCATCTGTGGTTAGTTCTCCAAGATGTCAGGAACAACCTCCCTGCTGAGTTCCTTCAAAAACTGTGTGCAGGAGATCCTGTACCACTGGTTCCATTTCTATATCCTGTACCAGCGATTCCATTCCGATATCCTGTACCATCGGTTCCAGTCCGATATCCTGTACCATCGGCTCCAGTCCAATAACCAGTATGATCAATTCCATTCCGATACCCTGTATTACCGGTTCCAGTCCACAAACCAGCATCATCGGCTGCAGTCCAATAACCAGTTCCATCCTGGTGATCCAGATATCCAGTCGCATTCGGTTCCATTCTGGTGCTTCAGCATCCAGTACAGTCCAATTGTATCCCGGCTGTACTTCCAGCATCCTTACTCATCAGCAGCCATAATTCGGCTTCCGTTTATACTCCAACCAGGTCCTATGAGCAGAAACTACATTAAACCAGCCAGTTTCCAGAAACCCACTCCCACCAGAGGGCCTGATTCAGTACGGATCGCAACTGCGATTGCCACTGCAATTACGCATGCAGTCTGACTGCAATGATATGCTTAACCATTGCGATCGCTATGCAGTCGCAGCACAACATAAGGACGCCCCCCTTACCTTACACACATCCATAATGTTTAGCAAGACTGCAAAACCCTCGGTAACATCGAGTACAATCGTAGCCTCACACACACTTGCACAAGGTCTGACCTTACTCAGGAATTGCTAACCTCAGCGCAGCTGCGTATGGCATCTCAGTGGATAATTTATGCACGCCCATGCAATGGCATTCAAACGCATTGGCACCCCCTGTCACCTCCCTCAAATGGTATTTCCTGTCAATCATGGGTCTGCGTAGTCACTACGATCACAGTCCCGATCGCAGTGACTAGTTTGCACACGCGCACTGCGATGCATACGCATGAGCAGAATGCAACAATCGCCCGATTGCATGCATAATCGCAGTTGCGATCCTTGCTGAATCAGGCCCCGAGACCCAAGTACGGACCCACAGACAAATCCCAACACGGCAGTGACACTGCTGCTGATTATTTTTATTTTTTTATAACACTTTGGATTCCTTGGGAGAATATTTGTGACAGGGGCAATAGTGTATGTTGTTCATCTTTGGGGTAAATTTACTAAGCTCGAATGACATAGTAGGCATCAAAATCGTCCGTGAACTGCATACTGGGAATTTACTACAGGCTAAACTCTACCGACTTTGCTCCATTCGATGTCTAATTCTTGGCAGAGAACACCGGCAAATTGGACGGTAACATGTTTTCGGACACATAGACCGTCGATTCAACTCGGCAGCCTTTTGCCATAGACATCAATAGGACCACAAAATTTACTAAGGATTCGAATTTGTCATCGCGGCCGAAATATAGGGAAAATCGACCACAAAAGACTCAAAAACTAACCCAAATAGAAATCTCAAATAGAACAGCAATTCGAGTTTGACATATGAACATACTTAACCATCACAGACAACTCTGCATGCATGGATCTGGGAGATCCGTGATGCATGCAACTGTGCGTAAAAAAAATAAACACAGATGCACGGATGGACCAGTGAGATACGTCTGTGCTTCTATGTTGGGCTGTAGATTGCTAGTGTATGGAGATGATCAGCAGCTTTACAGACCGTTACTAGTAAAATGATGGTTGGAAGATCTGTGTTTGAAGAAAATGATCTGCGAGTCACTGAAAAAGATCTGTAATGTATGGGCGCAGATTGCTAGATTGGGAAACCCTAATATCGGGCAACAAATCATCACATTGTTCAATTGTGGTTTTCAGTTTGCTGATGTTTGGGGGCATTTAATCCAACATGTTGGACAATCTGATTTAACAATTCCAATCACTTTTTGCTTGCAATCTGTGATCTGTGAAGCCCATACATTGCAGATTTTTTTATACAATCATCTGCAAATTGCAGAATTGACACAATTGATTGCTGATGTACATGTATGGGGGCCTTTACTTGATTAAAGTATTATTGTTTGTAGATCTCTAGATTTTTGTCCATTTATGTTAAAATGATAATTTCACCCAAACCTAAAAATGTATTGTGGGTGGAGTACAAGTTTAAAATATAACTGAATGCTTATTGTCTGATACACTCTGCTCAATGGCTCTGCCCATAGTCCCAAGCTATACTCCAACCTTCACTTCCCACTCATACTGCTTTTATTCCTAAATTCCGGATCTGACCCGGAGGTTGGAACAGGGTTCCAAACCGGATCAGACCCAGAATTTAGCCAGCGCTGAACCAGGATATTCCCAAGTCGGCACCGTTCACACCGGGGCCGGGTCTGCAGAGTATTATGTATAAAAAAAAAAATAACATTAAAAAACAAGGTATAATTTGTGTGGGTACTGCATAAATAATTTGCTAAGATTGATGTTGGAAACTGACCAACCCCAAAAAGTGTCAAAGTAAGCTCAGCAGCGAAGGTGTTAATTTATAATTTACAATTTATCGCTTAATGTAATAAATAGTTTTGTATTAACTCTGTCTCTTCAGGTATTGTATCTGGCTGGATATGTAATAAGTCCCTCTGATATTAGGGGAAGAACAAAGCTTGGAGAGAGATAAAGTGGAGAGAGATAAAGTACCAACCTATTAGCTCCTAACTGTCACTTTACAGACTGTTTTGAAAAATGACAGTTAGAAGCTGGTTGATAGATACTTAGGGGTATATTTACTTAAGTGATAGTTTTTAGAAGTGGAGATGTTGCCCATAGCAACCAATCAGCTTCTACTTAACATTTAACTTGCTCCTTCTAGAAGGTAATAGCTAGAATCTGATTGGTTGCTATGGGCTACATCTACCCTTCTAAAAACTCTCACTTTAGTAAATGTACCCCTTTATCTGTCTCCACTTTATCTCTCTCCAAACTTTTATAAATATTTTCCATAGTTGCTGCTACTCCAAATCATTTCATGTATCCTCCATATCCATTCTTTTAGTTACACATAATAATATATTACATGTTTTCCTATTTTAACTAAAGAATTAAGTAATGTCTATAATAAAATATTCTATGGCTGACGATTTTCCTCTTTGGTGTTCACATCTGTTATAGCGGAATCCACTACAGGAATTACTGGTGAGTTATGATATATTTTTGTCTGATCTTTGAGTTCTATTACACATAAATATATTACATGTTTTCCTATATATGGCCGTATTCAATTTGAGGGGTTAAGTCCGGATTCGCGGTAATTTACCGCCGATGACGTCATTATTGCCTGTTTTAGTTTTACCCCGTATTCAATTTGAAAGACTTTCCACCTAGGCGGAAAGTCAATGCAATGTAATAGGCGGTAAAGTATCGCCTATGAATGGCTGGCATTAAAAAGTGCAGAATTGGGGTTTTGGGGTGCAACGTTTCCGGAACCCCCGTGCAGCCGTCAGACAGTCCCCCAAAGGTAATCTGTGTCAAAAAAAATTTTGACAAAAATTAAGGACACCCCAAAAATTTACTTTGAAAAAGGGGCGAAAAAAAAAAGTTGGGGTACAAACTTAAAAAATAGCGATCTTGACTCTGGGGGGGGGTCCCCAAGTATGCCCTAAGAGTTTTTTTGATTGCAGGTGTTTGCGGCAGGTGGGTTTTTCACAATTTTTTTAAGTAACTTTAGCAACTGTAAAATATGCTGAACTCCATTTCAAGTACCCCACATTAGATGGGCATAGTTGTTTTGCCCTAAAAAACCTTCTAAATGCTCTTCTACATCACCTTATTCAAAGCCACATTTATGCACCTGCCACTGCTATTAGAAACCCCGACTTCCTTCAGGAGTTAAAAATGGGGTACCCTTTGTCATCCTCTATGTCTACACATCTTTAGGGGGGTCCCTAGAATATTTTCCGAAAATTCCCGTTTTGTTTAACCTGTAAAAAAAGGGGTAAAAATTTACAAAAAAAATGACATAAGGTACCCCCCCAAAAGCCAAACCAGCCCCAGACTTGCCAGCCAGTGGTGGTTTCTAAAAATATGGGAAACAAAAGTGTAGGGTTCCACCGTATTTTAGAAACCAACCCAAGGCTATAGGGACCAGTTCTGGTTTTAAATATAGGGGTAAAAAAAACGTGGGGATACCCCTATATTTAAGACCAGCACCTGACCCAACCGACCGGGGTGTAACGCCACAGTCCAGAGATCCAATCATCGGGGCTCCAGGTCCAAAGCATTAGCACCCCAAATCGGTCAGCGCAAGCCGGTGATCTCGGGGGAGTCGGGGATCCCCCAAAGGGTCCCCCCCTCCCGAGCAACACAGGCTTAAGGTGAAGCCCGTGGCTCTTCCCCATACCCTTGGCTTGGTGGGTATGGAGGTAATGGGGGGCCAAATAATGTAAAACTATTGTGTTTTACAGTAGAACTACAAGTGCCAGCATGCCTGCCATTTTGCACTTGTGGAACAACAAGTGCCAGCAGACATGTGGCACCTGTAACTTCACTGTAAAATAAATAGTTAAAAAAAGACAAAACACACACACTGTGACAGTATAACTTTATTACACACACCTACCCATTCACACATACTTACCTATACCATATGAATCTGTCCCCTTCTCCAGTAGAATATACTTAAAACATGGCTCTGTAAAGAAAAATTCATACTCACCTATATCCTGGCGCTAGTCTCCGCAGTAATCCAGGTACTTAGCAAAACAAAAAAACAAGTATACACGATCCACGCAACAGCTATCAGTATGTGTGTTGCCACACATACTCATAGCTCCCGAATGCCAGCTGATGGAACATGCTGATAGCTGTTGCGTGGATCTTGTATATTCTTTTTTTTGTTTTGCCAAATACCTGGTTTACTGCGGAGACCAGCGCCAGGATATAGGTGAGTCCCCGACTCCCCCGAGATCACTGGCTTGCGCTGACCGATTTGGGGTGCTAATGCTTTGGACCTGGAGCCCCGGTGATTGGGTCTCCGGGCTGTGGCATTACACCTCGGTCGGTTGGGTCTGGTGCTGGTCTTAAATATAGAAGGATCTCCACATTTTTTTTACCCCTATAATTAAAACCAGAACTGGTCTCTGCAGTCTTGGGTTGGTTTCTAAAATACGGTGGAACCCTACACTTTTTGTTCCCCATATTTTTAGAAAACACCACTGGCTTTTGGGGGGGGACCTTATGTCATTTTTAGAAAAAAATTGTACTTCTTTTTTTTACAGGTACAACACAATGGGAATTTTTGGGAAATATTCTAGGCACCCCCCTAAAGATGTGTAGACATGGGGGATCACTATGAGTACCCCCATTTTTAACTCCTGAAGGAAGTCAGGGTTTCATATAGCCGTGGCAGGTGCATTTTTGCAGAAATTTAAAAAAATGCTAGTACCCATTTTCATGTACCCCAAATTTGATGGGATAGTTTTTAAAAACAAAAAAAATAAGCTAATTGCTCTTCTGCATCACTTCTTCAAAGTCGGGAAAAAAAACACCTGCCGCGGCTGTTTAAAAACCCGACTTTCTTTTGCAGCCAAAAACGGGGTTCTCATAGTGATCCCCCATGTCTGGACATCTTTAGGGGGGTCCTAGGATTATTTCCCGAAAATTCCCATTTTTTTAACGCCGATCCAAGTATCGCCGGGTCCTGTTTTCGCCTACTTTCAAATTGAATACGGGGATACGCGGGCAATCGCGCGATACCTTAACGCCTACAAAACAGGCGAAGGCAGCGTTAACTTCAGGCCGCATTAAATTATCGCGGCTCAGCTCAAATTGAATCATACTTGCCGACATTTCGTCAGGGGAATCCGGGAGGGGGCTGGCAGGTCCGTCCAGCAAGGAGGATAGAGGCGGATCAAATAGGCGGAGCGGGGGCGTGCCGACGCGATCATAGTGGCCCCGCACCCCGCTTTATAATGCCAATATTACTGGCATTACAAGGCAGGCGGCGGGGCTATGATGATGCGATTCAGCGGGAATCGCGTCATCACACCCCCGCACCGCCCACTTTTGCGGCTGGCACGGGGATTAGCGGGATGCCGGCATCCAATCCGGGGACCTTGCCTAGTCTTGCGGGGTGTCGGGAGCGGCACCCGATTTTCGGGAGGCTCCCGACAGTCCTGGGAGAGTAGGCAAGTATGAATTGAATATGGGCCTTAAACTATAGAAATAAAAGTAATGTCTAATTAACACATTTCTTGGCTGATGATTTTCCTCATTAGGGTCCCAGTCAGTATCCAATAACGCAGAGTACAATAGTCTGAATTATATAAACAGTCAGTTTCCACATCATATAACTACATGTTTGTTATGAAACCCTATTAGGGATATACTTTAAGGTACATTTTCAGTTCTGGTAGAGGGTCTTCTGTGCTGGAGTACCCTATAGTAATTGGCCCTTGATTAATGTATTATTGTCTATAGACATTTGGCCATTTATGTTAAAATAATTAATCAACCCAATGGAATACAGAATGTTTTAAACATAAACTGAAAGCTTATTGACTAATACACTCTGGGCCTGATTCTGACCCGCTTGCGAGCGCTCAGCGCTAGCAAGCGGGTCAATGGTGCCCTAGTGCGCATGCGCGAGACCCGAATAACGACGGGGAAGCCGTCGTTATGGGTCTCGCACCAAAGGGGGCATGCTGTCGATGTTGAGTGACAGCACGCCCCCTTTGGTGGGCGTGCCGGGGGCGTGGCTGCCAGACAGAGGCGTTCCCATGGGAACGCCTACCGTCTGGGTCCGGCCCCACTGACATCACTAGTGATGTCAGTGGGAGTGATTTTGGTTCTGATAGAGCCAAAATCACTCCAGGGCTTGCGGTCACCGAGACCCTACCGCAGGGTCTCGTCGCAAGCCCGATGGTCGCGATGGTCTTGACCATCACGACCCTCTTTTTCGGCTGCTCGCATAAGCTGTTGGTGGTCATCCACAGCTATGCGAGCGGCCAGGAGGCCGCTCCAATAATAGGTAGGAGGGTCCTGATTCAGAGCGAGCGCTCTTGTCAGAGCGTCCGGCTCTGAATCAGGCCCTCTGTGTGATTCATGGACGCTTGCATAAGCTGTGGGTGGTCACCCACAGCTATGCGAGCGGCCAGGAGGCCGCTCCATGTTGAGGTAGGAGGGCCCTGATTCAGAGCGAGTGCTCTGGTCAGAGCGTCTGGCTCTGAATCAGGCCCTCTGCTCACTGGCTCTGCCCACAGTTCCATGCTGCACTCCAACCTCTACTTCCCATTCAGATTAAGTTGAACAGGCATCAGTGCTCCTTTCCCGAGAACATTTTATTTAGGTGAATCCAGTGAATAGATCATAGGTTTGTTGTTTGTGAAAAAAACACACACACATAGACTGCCACAGTAAAAAGACACACATACAGATGTGTCCTCTTGCATCCTTGCCGCTCGCACTGCAAACGTGCGCATGCCTTGTGCCTTGCAATTAGCAGCGGCTGCGCGCACCTTGGTACGCCATGCTGCTCACTACGTTTGCACCATGTAATCCTATGGGGTATTATGCGGACACGCGACTCGCGACATGCATGTTGCGATTTGCCGCACAAGCGCCAAAGATGCAACTGGATATATCTGTAGGCCGCCACAGGAAAAAACACACACTTAGGCCCCAACAGGGAAAAAGCACACACATTGGACCCAACAGAGAAAATACACACACATTGGTCTCAACAGAGAAAATACACACACATTGGTCTCAACAGAGAAAATACACACACATTGGTCCCAACACAGATAATACACACACATTGGTCCCAACAGGGAAAATACACACACATTGGTCCAACTGGGAAAATATTTACACATTGGTCCCAACAGAGAAAATACACACACATTGGTCCAACCGGGAAAATACGAACACATTGGTCCCAACAGAGAAAATACACACACATTGGTCCCAACAGGGAAAATACGCACACATTGGTCCCAACACAGATAATACACACACATTGGTCCCAACAGGGAAAATACACACACATTGGTCCCAACAGGGAAAATATACACACATTGGTCCCAACAGAGAAAATACACACACATTGGTCCCAACAGGTAAAAATACACACACATTGGTCCAACTGGGAAAATATACACACATTGGTCCCAACAGAGAAAATACACACACATTGGTCCAACTGGGAAAATATACACACATTGGTCCCAACAGAGAAAATACACACACATTGGTCCCAACAGGTAAAAATACACATACATTGGTCCCAACATGGAAAATACACACACATTGGTCCCAACAGGGAAAATACACACACATTGGTCCAACAGGGAAAGTATACACACATTGGTCCCAACAGAGAAAATACACACACATTGGTCCAACAGGCAAAATATACACACATTGGTCCCAACAGAGAAAATACAAACACATTGGTCCCAACAGGGAAAATACACACACATTGGTCCCAACAGAGAAAATACACACACATTGGTCCAACAGGGAAAATATACACACATTGGTCCCAACAGGGAAAATACAAACACATTGGTCCCAAGATGGAAAATACACACACATTGGTCCCAACAGGGAAAATACACACACATTGGCCGCCACAGGAAAAAACACACACATTGGGGGTCATTCAGACCCGGTCGTTAGCACCGATGCGCTCGGACCGGGTCGATGGCCCCCACAGAGCATGCGCATGACGGCGCCGGCGCCGTCGTGCGCATGCGTGAGACCCGCTACGACCGACAACGCCGGTCGTAGCGGGTCTCGATCCAAAGGGGGCGAGCTGTCGATGTTGATTGACAGCTCGCCCCGTTTGGAAGGTGGGCCGGGGGGGTGGCAGCCCAAATGGGGGCGTTCCCATGGGAACGCCTACCGTTTGGGGAGGCCCCACTGACATCACTAGTGATATCAGTGGAGAGCTTCCGGCTCAGACAGAGCCAGAAGCTCTCCGGGGCTTACGACAAGTGAGACCCTACCCTAGGGTCTCGTCATAAGCCCCGATGGTCGCGATGGTCTCTGACCATCGCGACCATCACCCGAGCGGTCGTTAGAGCTGTGGGTGTTAACCCACAGCCTAACGACCGCAACAGAGGCAGGCCGCCAGGATGCAAGTGGCCGCCCAGTGTCTGAGCGACCGCTTGCATCCTCCGACCGCCTCTGAATGAGGCCCATTGTCCCCAACAGGGAAAAAACACACACATTGGCCACAACAGGAAAAATACACACACATAGATTCCAACAAGGAAGATACACACACATTGGCCGCCACAGGAAAAAACACACACATTGGCCACCACAGGAAAAAACACACACATTGGCCCCAACAGGGAAAATACACACACATTGGCCGCCACAGGAGAAAAAACACACACATTGGCCCCAACAGGGAAAATACACACATTGGTCCCAACAGGGAAAATACACACACATTGGCCCCAACAGGAAATAACACACATATAGGCTGCCACAGGGAAAAACAAATACATTGTCCCCCATGGGCTAAGAAAACAGGAAAAAACACACACACATAGGCCTCCACAAGAAAAACAGAGACATTGTCACATTTGAAAGCAGTAGCCAATCCGCTAAACAAAGTCGTCTGAAAGTGGAAGTCAATCTGGCAAAACAGACAGGGCCCCTTACTTTGGGTGGGAAGACAGTTTGTCAGAGGTGGGCGTTGCTGTGAATATTGTGGGTGGAGGTGTGGCATCAATTTATTGGGTAAACCAGTTTAAAAAAGGGTATGGATGTGAGAGCAGGGCGAGGGTGTGGTGGTGAGAGCAGTGTGAGGGGGTGAGAGTAGGGTGAGGGGGTGAGAGCAGGGTGAGGGGTGAGAGCAGGGTGAGAGTGTGGATGTGAGAGTAGGGTGAGGGGATGCGAGCAGGGTGAGGGGTGAGAGCAGGGTGAGGGTGTGGATGTGAGAGTAGGGTGAGAGGGTGAGAGCAGGGTGAGGGTGTGGATGTGAGAGCAGGGTGAGAGTGCAGGTTGAGGGAATGAGTGCAGGTTGAGGGTGCTGGGTGAGCGCATGGTGAGAGTGCAGGTTGAGGGTGCTGGGTGAGCGCAGGGTGAGAGTTCAGGTTGAGGGTACTGGGTGAGGGGGTGAGAGTGCAAGGTGAGAGGGTGAGAGTGCAGGTTGAGGGTGAGAGTACAGATTGAGGGTGCAGGGTGAGAGCAAAGTGAGGGTGTGATAACAGGGGTCTCTGTACCAGGAATATCTGGATGGTGAAGTGGGAGGGCACTTCCTCTTTACATCACACGGCCAGCTTCTCACCCGCTGCTGCTGCTCACTGTTCCCCTGGATGCTCTCTTCACGGCCAGCCTCTCCTAGCTGGCAGGCGTTTGCATTGCCGTGCTGCTGCTACTTCATGCTGCTTACACTCTCCTGGCGGCATTTAGAATTTGGTGTCGGGCACGAGCAAATAGAAGCTCACGGACTGGCAGCCAATCAGGAGCCACCACCATCGCTGCAGCAGCTTCTGTTGGCCCATATGCACTCTGCTGTCACCCGGGCCCCCTTTCTCTCGGGACCCGGGACTATAGTCACAGCAGTCCCTCCGGATGGCGGTCCTGGCAGTGGATACCAGATGCTTTCAGTGGTAGCCTCTAAGCGCTAGACGGATGAGTGGCTCATTAGCATGTTTTCGCAATGGCTTATTCGTGAGAGATCGCAGCTGCGATGCCATTTGTGTTCAGGTCTGAATCAGGCCCTTAGTATGCAGCAGCTGTGCAATATTATACTAATGCTGCACGAGCCGTCTTGTGTAAATAGACGCCTCCTGCTGACTTCTGTGATCCCCTGCTGTGTTTGAGGACGCAGCCATCGGATCACTTGTGTGACATTGGCCATCTGAGTAACCCTCATTATGCTGTTAGGACCAGTGAAGCTACGTTGAAAAATGCAGACACTTGCCTCGGCACACCCAATCATATCACTCATGCTGCAGCTTAGGGGGCACTGTGATCGTCATTGCAGATACTGATCAGCACATGCACAGTACAGATCCTACATATGCGCCGATCACCAACCATCGGGTTTTCATACCACTCTGAATCAGACCCTATAGTCTTTGGTATTATTATTAGCTAAAAAGGGGATAGGTACTAAAGGGCAAGGGCCTGTAATATGTCTTCTAATTTGAATAATGTGTAACTTGAACATTTAACGAATATATTGTTTTCCCTGTGTTATACCAGAAATGGCTCTGAGGCTGGTTAATGGAAGTAATCGATGTGCCGGACGTGTGGAGATCTTCTATAAGGGAGCTTGGGGAACAGTGTGTGATGACCTGTGGGATATGAATGATGCAGTAGTGGTATGCCGGCAAGTAGGTTGTGGAAAGCCAATTGCATTTTATGGAAATGCCCATTTTGGCCAAGGAAAAGGGGAGATTATTTTAGATGACGTGACCTATCAAGGAAATTAAAGTCTTTTGTGGAACTGCTCCCACTATGGGCTGGGCTCACACAACTGTGGTCATCATGAAGATGCTGGAGTCACCTGCTCAGGTATGTACAGTATACTGTGAGGATAAGATTCATGTCCTAATAGTAAATAACATGGAAAAATGTTCTAAACATAAATTATGAACAGCAATAACATTTTAGAAAATGTTATTTGTCATCTATATATTGTGTATTTTTGTATAAAATATCATCTACTGTATTTTATTTATCACTTAACATACAAGTAGTCTGGTTCCTCTTACAGTACTACCAGTAACCATGCACTCACCGACCATAAGTGTCAATAACTTACCACTGTGGTTCTCCCAGTTGCAGGAGTTTAGTTCTTGTCATCAACAGGGTCCATTACCAGCACCTGGAACAGGGGTGTCTTAGGAGAGCAGAGGGCCCATGTGCATTCCCTGTCCGGGGCCCTCTACTCTCTTACTGGCAGCCACCATTTTCCCAGCGATTTCCTCACTGTGCATTCGCAAAACACCGGAAAAATGGCAGCTGCAGCCATTTTCCAGCGTTTTGAGCAGCGCTGAGACACCCATCACGGGACCTTGGAGAGGTAAGTTTTAGAGAATATGGGTGCACCGTGTGCACCGCACACCCTGCATCCATTATATATACACCCCTGCCTTGGAACATCATAAATGTGGGAGGTGTGTGTAGCTGCTGCACCACTTCTTCACTGCTGACTGTGCCTAAGCACTTATTCTGGATCAGGACTGCAGGGAAACAGGCAGATAGTTGAATAAGACCGCAATGTTTAACACAGGTTAACTGTGACTCAGTGGCATCATGAGGGGGGTGCAGGCCGCACCTGGGTGTCACCCTCGGAGGGGGTGACACCAAACTGTTGGCTTCTCTGCAGTGACAGGAGCCATGTGCTGCAGTGTGACATGCTCCTGTCATAGAAGAGGAGCCGACAGTGCAGACTGCCCAGTCTCCAGGGGCAGCTCAGCATCTCCGGTGATGCTGGGCTGCTCCCGGGGTGATGTTATCAGGATCCCCGGTGAGGCCACGCCCCCTTTATTTATGCCACACCCCCTTTTCAGCCAGGCGTTATCTAGAGTGCACACCGGGTGTCCCCAGACCCGGTGACGCCTCTGCATATACTCCTTGACTATACAGTCTTTATTTACCTGTAACCGCTGGACAAATGTCAGAACTGCAGCTCGTGGCTCAGTGGCTGGTTGCGATGGTACTCGATGTTACCGATGGTTTGCAGTCTTGCTAAGGATTACGGATGTGTGTAAGGTAAAGTGGGAGTCCTTAGGTTGTGCTGCAACGGCTTAGCGATCACAATGGATTAGCATACTATCACAGTGAGACTGCGTGCATAATCGCTATTGCAATCGCAGTTGTGATAGGTAGTGAATCAGGCCCATAATCAGATATATGATTAACCAATCATAACAAACAGGTGATAATAATCATCATT
Organism: Taudactylus pleione; assembly: GCA_031769625.1. Taxonomy (NCBI): domain Eukaryota; kingdom Metazoa; phylum Chordata; class Amphibia; order Anura; family Myobatrachidae; genus Taudactylus; species Taudactylus pleione. Next base: position 14,846,272 of record JAUIMM010000084.1, on the reverse strand, counting down.
TTCATATGTAGGTTGAAACATAGTCATTAACTGAACAGAAACAGCTGTGTAGGAAGCTTAAAACTGGGTGAGGAACAGCCAAACTCTGCTACAAAGGTGAGGTTGTGAAAGACCGTTTCATGTCACAGGTCATACACCATGGCAAGACTGAGCACAGCAACAAGACACAAGATAGTTATACTGCATCAGTAAGGTCTCTCCCAGGTAAAGATTTCAAAGCAGACTGGGGTTCCAAGATGTGCTGTTCAAGCTCTTTTGAAGAAGCACAAAGAAACAGGCAACCTTGTGGACCGTTGACGCATTGGTCAGCCAAGGATACTTAGTGCATCAGATGAAAGACACATCGGGCCAAATGTAATAGGGTGAGAGTTTGGAAAATGTGAGAGTATAACAGTAAACTCTCACACTTTTGAAACTGAGCCAATGTAATAGAGTCCGGGAACATGCAAACTCTCATGTTTTAAAACTCTCATAATGTAAACTCTCATCCAGATGTTGTTCCTATTTTGAAGATAAAACCTGCCCAATGTGAGAGTTTACTACTAAACTCTCACACTTTATTAAACTCTCACATGGGCCAAATGTAATAGGGTGAGAGTTTAGAAAATGTGAGAGAAATGCAATAATGTCACAGAATATGCAAACTTGCATGTTTTTCAGACTCAAAAACTCTCAAGATTTAAACTCTGATCCAGGTGTTTCCTGTTTTGAAAATACAACTCGATCAATGTATTAGTGCGAGAGTTTTACTGCTAAACTCTCTCATTTCCTAAACTCTCACCCTATTACATTTGGCCCATCATGTTTACTTCCCTTTGAAATCAAAAGATGTCCAACAGTGCCATCAGCTCAGAACTGGCAGAAACCTGTGGGACCCAGGTACACCCATCTAATGTTTGGAGAAATCTGTCAAGAAGTGGTCTTCACAGAAGAATTGCGGCCAAAAAGCCGTACCTTTGACGTGGAAATAAGGCCAAGGGGCCTATTCATTTACACATAAAATTCGATGGAGGTAATTAGGTTTAGAACTCGCATGGAGTTCTACCTAATTACAGGAGGAATTTATCATTCCTCCTCTCCATAACTATCTATCTTTTCCGAAAAGCTGTGATTTCTGCGATGACAGCTTTTCGGGAAATAGATAGTTTTCCCTCACTACACTGCATTACCGCAGCTGGAATCTGTGCTGCGCATGCACTGTTACATTCGTAAACCCAGCGCATGCGCAGCACTACATAGAGCTGCAGTAATTTTGTGTACCCCCCCAATCCTACCTCCGCACACCTCCCCCCGTCCCGCACTTACCTGTCCGCGCAGCAGCCTCCGGCTCCGTCCTGCTGGTCTGTCATGTGGTCTCCCAGCAGACCACTGTACAGATTAGAAAAAAAAATAAAAAATTCTAATCTTTATTGTGTTCTGCTGGGAGAACACAGTGTGCGACCAGCCTCCGGAGCCAAAGGACGCACCAGAGCGCCGGAGGGAGCTGTCGGGGGACCTGTCCAGCTGTAAGCAGGTAAGTGTTACCTGCTATTCGCCACCTCACAGTGGCGGATAGTACCTCCATCAAATTCCAAAAATACATAATTTTTGGAATTTGATGAATATCATAATTTCCACATCCCCATACTAATGTATGGGGAGTGTGGAAATTAACGCAGGGGAACTTAACCAGGACATATCAGTGATATCTCCTGCATTAAGATACTTCATGAATATTAAAATAACGTTATTTAAGGAAAATGTCCTTAAAAACGTTAATTTAGTGTTGATGAATAGGCCCCCAAGCGATTAAACCATGCATGAAAACATGGGGTTCATAAAAATGGCAGCACGTGGTCTGGTCTGATGAGTTAAAATTTTTAATATTTGGCTGTAACAGAAGGCAGTTTGTTCGCCAAAGGGCTGAGTGTTACAATAATGAGTATCTGCAGGCAACAGTGAAGCATGGTGGATGTTCCTTGCAAGGTTGGGGCTGCATTTCAGCAAATGGAGTTGGGGATTGGTCAGGATTAATGGTGTCCTCAATGCTGAGAAAAATACAGGCAGGTACTTATCAATCATGCAATACCATCAGGGAGGCATCTGATTCGCTCCTGATTTATTCTGCAGCAGGACAATGACCCCAAACATAGAACTATCTTCAGCGTAAAGAAGAACAAGGAATCATATGGCCCCCACAGAGCCCTGATCTCAACATCATCAAGTCTGTCTGGCATTACATGAAGAGACAAAAGGATTTGAGCAAGCCTACATCCACAGATCATCTGTGATTAGTTCTCCAAGATGTTTGGAACAACCTCCCTGCTGAGTTCCTTCAAAAACTGTGTGCAGGTGTACCTAGGAGAATTGATGCTGTTTATGAAGGATAAAGGGTGGTCAGGCCAAATATTGATTTGATTTAGATTTCTTTTCTGTTCATTCACTTAGCATTTTGCTAATTGATTAAAAATCTGTGTAAAACTATTGTACAGTACTGTGTGTTATATTATAAAGGCACAGTTATACCCTTATATTAAGGCTGCGTGTAAAAAACTAATTCTCCCATAGAGAATTCTGGAGGGAGGCAGGGTGTTTAAGGGGCTACACCTCTAAATCTATTGGAGGTACCAAGCTAAAATGTGGCACGAACGGGTAGAACTGTCGCTCGGTGCTGCCTGCCAACTTTCAGGGCAAAAATTAGGATTTGGGAGTAATCTAAAGTTCCAACTGTCACTTTTTTCTGACATTCTCAAGTTGGACCACTTTTCTGCTGTAGCATATGGGCTTTTTTTGGGGAAGGCATAACTCAAGGTAGGGGGTGAATTTAGACTTGGGGTTTGTTTTATTAGGTAGGTATTGTGCCAGGGTACGTGCTTTTGGGGTTCAGGTAACTTAGAAAGTTACAGTTTTTAAACTATTATCTCAAGAATGCGCCATTGAATTGATAGGACTTTTCAACTTTTTGCGCAGCCACAGTAGGAGCCTCCAGCAGGTGTATTCACTGTGGCTTCAGTTGGGTGTACCAAGATGGCCGTTGTTTGCAGGCGGTAGCGGGGGCCGGGTCCAGGAGAAGGGGAAGGAAGCCGGGATGCGGGGGAGAGGGGGTAGGGGTTAGCGGGCATTAGCTGCGGCCAGAAACTTGGGATGGTAGAGGGCGTTAACGGCAGCAGTGCGGGCGGTGGTGGTGCAGGCATTAGGACCCGGTGTAGGTAGCAGCAAACAGATGCAGGCTCGAATCTGGAATATCCATAATACCTGCATCTGTGTTTAAAAAAACAAACACAGAAGCAGGCACGGGGTAATGAGACCCGTCTGTGCCTCTGTGATTAATGAAATAAAAAAAACCTATGTACATTTTTTTTTTTTTAAATGGCGTGGCCCCCTCCCCAAAAACAACAACCAGCTCCGGGTTTGGAAAGCCAGTACTGGTTGTGCTAAATACAGAAGACAAATGACATAGGGATCCCTCGTATTCAGCACAACCAGCACCATGCTTTTGAGAACCAGTCCTGGTTGCCAAAATACGGGGTTCAAATGACATAGGGGTCCCTCGTATTCAGAGCAACCGGCACTGGGCTCTGAGCCAACCCTGGTTCTGGAAATACAAAGGGAAGAAATGCATAGGGTCCCCCTGTATTTACCAGAACCAGCACCGAACTCTCTCTAGTGGGGGGGTGATGCCACAGCCAGGGGAGCCCTTTCACCGGGCTCCCCAGCAGCAGCATCATCCCTGACCACTAGTCAGCCCAGGCCGGGAATCCCTGAGGAGCTTTGGACCCCCAATAAAGGGGTCCCCCCCTCCAGGGCACCCCAGGCCCAGGCTAATACCCCAGGGCTATCCCCAGCACCCCTGGGTGCCGGGTTGATTGTGCAGTGTTGTGCAAGTAAAGGTAAAATATTGTATTTTGCTGTGGAACTACAGTTTCCAGCAAGCCTCCCCCGCATGCTGGGGCATTACAGGCCTGCTGGTACTTGTAGTTCCATAGCAAAAGCAATATTAAAAAAACACAGAACACACACACCATTGCAAAGTAAAATTTAATTAAAACATACATGCACACACACATGTACTCACACATGCACACACTATCTCACATACTCACCTATGTATCCCTGTATACATTGTCCTCTTCTCTAAATAGATAATCCTATGGAGTACCTATAATAAAAATTCCATACTCACCTCCTCCTATGCGTGGATCTGTCCTCTTTAGACAATCCAGGGTCTTGGCATAAAAAAACAAATTAGATTCTGGTAGCCTGGTTACACTTATGAAAGCTGAACTGGTGAACCCCTTGAAGCGTAAGGGGAAAACTGTTAGGGGTGTGCACCGGCCACTTTTCGTGTTTTGTATCTGTATTTTTTTTTAAAAAAGCATAAAAACAGCTAAAATCACAGAATTTGTGGGTTTTTCTGCTCCTATGCTATTATTAACCTCAATAACCTTAATTTCCACTAATTTCCAGTCTATTCTGAACATCATACACCTCACAATAGTGTTTTTATGTCCAAAAGGTTGCACCGAGGTAGCTGGATGACTATGCTAGGAGTGACATTGCAGTGGCAGACAGGATGGCAGTTTGAAAAACTAGGCCCCAAACAGTACAAATTGCAAAGAAAAAAAAGAGGTGCAAGATGGAATTGTCCTTGGAAAATGTTGTATAAACAGGACATGCAGAAAATGAAGAAAGAGCTGTTGACATGTCACGTTCTGCTTCAGCTAACAGTGTTTTCACCAGCAGGTCTTTGCACCTCTGCAGGCTTGTGTCGACCGGAAAGAGAGACACCACATAGGCTTTAAACCTAGGATCGAGCACGGTGGCCAAAATGTAGTGGTCTGATTTCAACAGATTAACCACCCTGGAATCCTGGCAAAGCGAATGAAGGGCTTCGTCCACAAGTTCCACATGCCGAGCGGAATCGCTCCGTCTTAGCTCCTCCTTCACTTTCTCTAGCTGCTTCTGCAAAAGCCTGATGAGGAGAATGACCTGACTCAAGCTGGCAGTGTCTGAACTGACTTCACGTGTGGCAAGTTCAAAGGGTTGGAGAACCTTGCACAACACGGAAATCATTCTCCACTGCACTTGAGTCAGGTGCACACCCCCTCCTTTGCCTATGTCATAGGTGGATGTATAGGCTTGAATGGCCTTTTGCTGCTCCTCCATCCTCTGAAGCATATAGAGGGTTGAGTTCCACCGCGTCACAACCTCTTGCTTCAGGTGATGGCGGGGCAGGTTCAAGAGTGTTTGCTGGTGCTCCAGTCTTCGGCACGCAGTCGCTGAATGGCGAAAGTGGACAGAAATGTTTCGGGCCACCCAAAGCGTTTCCTGCACGCCCCTGTCGCTTTTCAGAAAATTCTGCACCACCAAGTTTATTGTGTGAGCAAAACATGGGACGTGCTGGATTTTGCCCAGATGTAATGCCTGCACAATATTGGTGGCGTTGTCAGATATCACAAATCCCCAGGAGAGTCTAAGTGGGGTAAGCCACTTGGCGATGATTTCTCTAAGAGGTTTCTCTCAGTTTCTCTAAGAGGTTGTCAGCGATGTGACTCTTACTGAAACCGGTGATACACAGCGTAGCCTGCCTTGGAACGAGCTGGTGTTTCTGAGATGCTGCTACTGGTGACGCTGCTGTTGTTGCTGCGTAAGGTGATACATCTACCCAGTGGGCTGTCACAGTCATATAGTCCTTAGTCTGCCCTGTTCCACTTGTCCACATGTCTGTGGTTAAGTGGACATTGGGTACAACCGCATTTTTCAGGACACTGAGGACACTTTTTCTGACGTTTCTGTACAGTCTCTGTATCGCCTGCCTAGTGAAGTGGAGTCTAGACGGGATTTGGAACCAGGGACACACTACCTCCATCAATTGTCTAAATCCCACTGCACTAATGGCGGATACCGGATGCACGTCTAACACCAACATAGCAGTCAAGGCCTCAGTTATACATTTTGCTTCAGGATGACTGCTGTCGTACTTCATCCTCCTCGCTAAGGACTGTTGGAGGGTCAATTGTTTAGTAAAAGTAGTGGTGTTCCTACTTCCTCTCTGGGATGATGAATGACTCCCAGCAGCAACAGCAGCAGTAGGCGTAGCAATGCAGGATCCTCCGGAGGAATCCCGGATAGGAGAGTCAGTCATGCCAGTGACATGGCCTGCAGGACTACTTCCGATCCTGACTAAGGAGGAAATTGACGAGGAGGGAGTTGACGGTGTGGTTTGCAGGTGCTTGGATATAACAGGACAAAGGGATTTAGGTGACCCTGGACTGCTTACGGTCTTAGCCAAAGTTTCTGAACTTGACAGTAACTTTTTAGGAACGCGCTGCAGGTGCCGTATAAGGGAGGATGTTCCTAGGTGGTTAACATCCCTACCCCTACTTATTTCACCTTTACATATGGTACATATGGCAAGACAGTTGTTGTCCGGATTTGGATAGAAATATTGCCAGACCAAAGAGGTGGAATGTTTGGTCTTCTGCCCAGGCATGACCATGATGGGCTTTTTCATCCCACGGACAACAACTGTCTCCCCCGGAGCCTGATTTAAACAAACCACATCACCATCAGAATCCTCCTCACCAACTTCCTCCACAGTGCCAGCAACACCAGTATCCTCATCCTATTGTACTTCAACAGTGACATCTTCAATTTGCATATCAGCAAATGGACTGTGGGTGCTCCTTTCAGCACTTGCAAGGGGTGTGCAAATGGTGGAAAGAGCCACCTCTTCCCGTCCAGTGCTGGGAAGGTCAGGCATCGCAACCGCCACCACACTTGGACTCTCCTTGGGGATTTGTGATATCTTCTTAGAACGCACAGTTCTTCGCTGTGCTTTTGCCAGCTTAACTCATTTGATTTTTTTAGTGGGAGGAGGGCTTCCATCATCATGTGAAGCTGAACCACTAGTCATGAGCATAGGGAAAGACCTTAGCCATTCCTTGTCACTCCGTGTCGTAAATGGCATATTGGCAAGTTTACGTTTCTCAGATGATTTAAATGTTTTTTTTAAGGTCATTTTTCTGAACTTTGTCATTTGGGATTGTATGTGCCCTCTACTATGAAATTGGGCATCGGCCTTGGCATACGACGTTGATGGCATGTTATCGTCTATGTCATGACTAGTGGCAGCAGCTTCAGCACTAGGAGAAAGTGGTTCTTGATCTTTCCCTATTTTATTTTTATCGGAGAAAGTTTGGTCCTCCATTTATGTTATATTGATATATACATGCAGCTAAGGTGCACACAAACACAGAAAATATTTTTTTATTTTTTTGGAGACTAGTGCACTTTGTGGGTTACACCACCCTTTAAGAAATGAACCAGCCGGCTCTTTACTTATGGGACACAGGTGCACACTTGGTGCTGCTCCTTTGTTGATGCACATGCATCTACAGTGCACACAATTCACAAAGTAAGAAAAAGAATTTTTTATTTTTTGTGGAGCGCACTTTGAGGGTTACACCACCCTTTAACAGACAGACGCACGCTTGCGCTGCTGCTTTGAGGATGCACGTACAGTGCAGACAATTCACAAACACAGAAGAAAATGTTTTATTTTTGTTGGTGTGCACTTTGGGGGTTACACCACCCTTTAACATACAGACGCACGCTTGGCGCTGCTGCTTTGAGGATGCACGTACAGTGCAGACAATTCACAATCACAGAAGAAAATGTTTTATTTTTGTTGGTGTGCACTTTGGGGGTTACACCACCCTTTAACAGACAGACGCACGCTTGGCGCTGCTGCTTTGAGGATGCACGTACAGTGCACACAATTCACAAACACAAAAAAAATATAAATGTTTTTTGGAGTGCACTTTGGGAGTTACAGCACCCTTTAACGGACGAGCCAACCGGCCCTTTACTTATGACACAGGCGCACACTTGGCGCTACTTTGATGTTGCACGTGTGGCTACTGCGCACACAATTCACAAACACAAAAAATATATATTTTTTTTGTTTGGAGTGCACTTTGGGGGTTACACCACCCTTTAACAGATGAGCCAGCCGGCCCTTTACTTATGACACAGGCGCACGCTTGGCGCTACTTTGTTGATGCACGTGCGGCTACTGCACACACAATTCACAAACACAAAAAAAATATTTTTTTATTTTTTTTGGAGTGCGCTTTGGGGGTTACAGCACCCTTTAACCTACATGCCAGCCAGCCCTTTACTTATGGGACACAGGCGCACGCTTGGCGCTGCTCCTTTGTTGATGCACGTGCAGCCACAGTGCACACAATTCACAAACACAGAAAACATTTTTTTATTTTGTTTGGAGTGCACTTTGGGGGTTACACCACCCTTTAACAGACGAGCCAGCCGGCCCTTGGCGCTACTTTGTTGATGCACGTGCGGCTACTGCGCACACAATTCACAAACACAAAAATTTTTATTTTTTTATTTTTTTTGGAGGGCACTTTGGGGGTTACAGCACCCTTTAACGGACAAGCCAGCCGGCCCTTTACTTATGGGACACAGGCGCACGCTTGGCGCTGCTCCTTTGTTGATGAACGTGCAGCCACAGTGCACACAATTCACAAACACAGAAAATATTTTTTTATTTGGCTTGGAGTGCACTTTGGGGGTTACAGCACCCTTTAACGTTCAAGCAAGCCGGCCCTTTACTTATGGGACACAGGTGGACGCTTGGCACTACTTTGTTGATGCATGTGCGGCTACTGCGCACACAATTCACAAACACAGAAAAAATATTTATTTTTTTTGCACTTGGGGGAAGCACCCCTGATGGACAGAGCACCCCCTGGACAGCACTACAGCACCCCTTTAGGACTGGGACACTGCACAGGACTTTGGAGTGGACACAGCCCCTATGGACAACTGACTGCACAACACAGTCCAGCCAGCCCCTATGGACTTTGGAGGAGTGGACACAGCCCCTATGGACAACAGCAGCACAGCACAACACAGCCAGCCCCTATGGACTTTGGAGGAGTGGACACAGCCCCTATGGACAACAGCAGCACAGCACAGCGCAGCACAACACAGCACAACACTACACTGCACTACACTACACAGCCCAGCCAGTCCTAACTCCCACCCTCCCTCTACACTGTCCACAGCCGAGTGAGAAAATGGCGCCGACGCAGGTACCTTATATAGAATCCAAAACCCGCGAGACCCGGTAGGCGGGATGATGACGTTTTGCCTTGATTTCAGATCCGAGTCAGGCGGGAAAAGTCGAGCCTGACTCGGATCTGCCTCGGATCGGGGGGGCTCGGGGGGGTTCGGATTTCAGAAATCCGAACCCGCTAACCCCTAAAAACTGTTGGTGTGACCTGCATACATGGGGATACTCAGTATTATATTACTGCAGAAGTGAACTTCAAGACACTATGTGCTTCTGCAATAGTCTGTGGGTTTGCTACATAGCTTAATGTATGATGCAATATTGGGGAGAGACTTTGCTCACTTCTGGAAGTTGTGGGAAAGCCAATTTTAATTCACCCTGACCTGTTTGAGAAGGTTACTGGTGTAATAGCAGTGTCAGAGATGTTCCCTTTTTCTAGTATGATTGGCGAACTAGAAAATGCGGAGCATGCTGGTGGCTCGCAAAGTGATGTGCCTCCCACTGAGGTGGGAAGTATTATTGAGCCAGTTGATTGTTTGCCTGATTTAGAGGTCAGAAGAGAGGTCTTTGCCGTGGAGCAGTTAAATGACCCTAGTCTGGTAAAAGCCAGGGAGAATGTCAAAGTGATCGATGGTAAACCCATAGACCCCGATAGTCCTTTGTCATATCCTCACATGGCAGCATGTCGGGATTTTTTGTATCAGGTGACTAAGAAAGGGGAAGATATTGTGGAACAAGTAATAGTTCCCAAAGTATATAGAAGAACAGTGTTAGATCTGGCTCATGGTCATAAAACGGCAGGCCACCTGGGGGTAGAGAAAACCACTGAGCAAATTTTGCAGAGGTTTTTCTGGCCCGGGGTCCATAAGGAGGTATCTGACTTTTGTGCATCCTGCCCTGATTGTCAGTATCATGCTCCCAGACCACATTTTAAAAGTCCACTAGTCCCATTACCTATTATAGAGGTGCCATTTGAAAGAATAGCTATGGATTTGGTTGGACCCTTAATGAAGTCTGCCCAGGGCCATCAATATATTCTGGTGATAATGGATTACGCTACCAGGTACCCAGAAGCGATACCATTGCGCAATACGTCAACAAAGTCCATTGCTAGAGAGTTAGTCCATGTCTTTAGCAGGTTGGGAATATCTAAGGAAATACTGACTGAGCAGGGTACCCCATTTATGTCAAAAGTCATGAAGGAGTTATGCCGCCTGTTCAAAATTGAACAGTTAAGAACTTTGGTCTATCACCCCCAAACCGATGGGTTGTTGGAGAGGGTTAACAAGATGTTAAAACATATGCTAAGAAAAGTAGTCGACAAGGAGGGTAGAAATTGGGATTACTGGTTGCCTTATTTGTTGTTGGCCATAAGAGAGGTACCTCAATCCTCCACCGGGTTTTCACCTTTTGATTTGTTATATGGGAAATAACCAAGGGGGTTACTAGATGTTGCCAAAGAGACATGGGAGGGGCAGTCCAGTCCGTATAAAACCGTTATTGAGCATGTTTCCCAAATGCAAGAAAGAATTGCTGCTGTGGTGCCGATGGTGAGGGAGCACTTGGAACAGACCCAACAGGCACAGCAGAGGGTATACAACCACAATGCTCAGTTACGCCTCTCTGCTCCTGGGGACATAGTGTTGGTGTTGATTCCCACAGTAGAAAGTAAACTCTTGGCTAAGTGGCAAGGACCCTTTGAAATTTTAGAAAAAGTGGGGCAGGTTAATTATAAAGTTTACCAGCCGGCGAAAAGAAAGCCAGAACAGATATACCATGTAAACCTTTTAAAACCCTGGAAGGATAGAGCAGCTCTGTCAGTTGTCCAAGCCCCTCCAGTAAACCCGTGGACCTTGGTTCCCGAAGTGACAGTGGCAAAAACCCTGTGAGCAAGTCAACAGAAGGAAGTTAAGGAATTTCTTATCAGAAATAGGGTTTTGTTTTCTGACATACCAGGAAAAACCATGGTCATTAAACATGATATAATCACTGACCCAGGGGTTAAGGTTAACCTAAAGCCCTATAGGTTAAGAGAAGCCCAAAGAGAATCAGTGTCAAAAGAAATAAAAAAAATGTTAGAGTTGGATGTAATTGAAGAATCGCATAGTGAGTGGTCAAGTCCCATTGTGCTTATTCCAAAGCCAGACGGGAGTGTGCGTTTCTGCAATGACTTCCGGAAATTGAACAGTGTGTCAAAGTTCGATGCCTACCCAATGCCTAGGGTAGATGAACTAATTGAAAGGCTAGGGACAGCCAGATATTTGACCACTCTTGACTTAACCAAAGGGTATTGGCAAGTGCCATTAACTGAGAATGCCAAAGAAAAGACAGCTTTTTCTGCACCAGAGGGGTTGATCCAATACAAGATGTTGCCCTTTGGGCTACATGGGGCAACTGCTACCTTCCAAAGAATGATGGATAGGATCTAAGGCCCCATAGACAGTATGCCGCTGCTTATCTAGATGATGTGGTCATTCATAGTCCTGACTGGCAGTCTAGCTTGCCCAGAGTACAAGTGGTGTTGGACTCCATCTATAAAGCAGGTTTGACAGCCAACCCAAAAAAGTGTTGTCTAGGGATGTAAGAAGTAAAGTATCTTGGATACACCATTGGCAGAGGTTTCATAAATCCACAGCTTAATAAAATTGAGGCAATACAAAGCTGGCCACGACCCCTGACTAATAAGCAGGTGAGAGCCTTCTTAGGGATTAGTGGGTATTATAGGAGATTATTATTATAGGAGTGGAATCTGTGGTTCCAACGCACAAGTATTATTCAGATAAAAGTACAGTCAGTTACACGCAATCTATACATACATAATTTAGGCGTAAAAAGGAAATAATACAGACCCAAGTACAGTATACATACGCTTGCGCCTCCGGACCCAGAGATAGACCTCAGACTAGAGACCCCTAGTACATACAACCTTCAGCATGGACCCCTAAACCAGTGTATGGGCACATGTATTTATTCCCCCCCAGATTGAAACAGGACAAAGGGAAAACTTCCTGCTGATCTCATTGGTTCCCAGAGGAGAAGCATATGTTACGACACATTTAACAGGTTGTTTCAAATAGACTTTCCCTGCCTCCGACAACAGGGGTCTTTCTAGTAACGCCTCCTGTAACATTCCATCAGCTAAACATTTTGTTGCTTGTAAGATCTGCGATCCGTAACTTGAGTTTGCATGATGCGATCTCTCCACCGATAACACCGGGATGCTGTAAAAAGCGTATGCATCAGAACGAGACCAAACACACCTTGCTTATCATGTATAATACCTTAGTTATCAAAAACCTTTATTTCTTAGCATTTAAACTAACTTAACCAACTTGAATCATACATTTTGATGCTTATGGAACCTTATGTGTGAATATGAAATGTGTGAGAATTCGGGATTTGATATAAAGACATATTCAATGTGTGTGTGAGGATAAGTGCCTTGTCTCTAACATTTTAGCATGCTGGGCCAGATAGTTCTACATCTCCTGTCAGCAGGCCCTCCCACCTTTCCTGTGTCATTGCAGGAAGCTAGCTTATTTATTCTAGCCAGACCACCCGTAGTGAACAAACACTTATGCAGGAAACTTATCTACCCAAGCCAGTTGTCACCTGGCCACTTGCTTCATATGATAATGGTCACAGATGCCCTCGCATGATGCTAATGGTATTATCGCCACATGTACTAAAATGTGAGTTTATCTAAAATGGCGCTTAGGCGGCCATTCGCAAAATGGCGTCTTGCGATCGCATTTCTAAAATGGAGTCTTGCGGCCAGTCGCAAGATGGCGTCGCTGTGATTGAATTTTAAACTGAACTTGTCTTACTCGATTATTCAGCTTCGATAGTCCACCCTTTGATAGCAAACAACATGCTATCACAATCTGTTATATAAATTTATTTTAGGCTTACATTTACATATTATTTAGTGTTCCTTAATCCATCAATAATGTGTCTCTGGGTGGGGACATAAAACTACTATTATACGCACACCGCGGATCTTGGGAGATCATGTGACAGGTGTGGGAATGCACCAGTCTTATAACAGCAGTCTTGAAGGGGAATTTGAGACTTTACATTGTCTGGGTGTTCTATAAATAACATTTCAATAATATCTTCTATGCATGTCTAAATATTATACATTTAAATGATGGTACTTCCTAGCTCAGGGTTGTAGTGCAGTTCTGTATCTACCTCAGTATACATATTATAATTTCTGACCACCATCATAGTTTCATTCCTTCGTTTCACTCTGTTTTCACACTTTCCACACTTCAACACAATAGGAACACACTGGACGCATATGCCAATTACTATGATGACAATCAGTATAAGGATCAAGAATTTGCCTACGCTGGCGATCACTTCCTGGACCCACTCTCCTAGACCCGAGAACCATGACACCCATCCTTCTATCTTTTCCCCTGCTTCAGCCACTGATGCATTATGGTTCTTACGAAATTCCCACTTTAGCTGCAGAATCTCATCCATCTTCTGGTCTATCACCTCCTTAGGGTCGCTGGTATCATTGGTGACATAAGTGCAACACTTTAGTCCAAATTGGGTGGCTAACATTATGCAATACCCTCCAGTAACAGCAGTTAAATAATTCAACACTAGCCTGTGTTGCACTAGTTCTTTCTTGTACGCTTGCAATTCTCTCCCTGTGTACCTGAATGTGTCATCGTACATCTCGGTGATATTATCTATTAATTTAGCAAGTTCCTGGATATATCTAAAATTTAATGTACCCCTAGCAATTCTGGTGGGATCCAGGGCGGCTAAAACTTGGAAGCCAGTTGTCTCACTGATTAACTGAGCGGCTTTATGCATATCACCAGGAATCATATTTCTCTTGCCTCTGTGTTCATATCATGTGTGAAGATATGGTGACGGTGTGTTTTTATGTATTCCCAACATTTCAACATGTGTGAGGGTCATAACTTCTGGGACTACTCTTCCCAGATAATACAATCCTTCGGAAGTCGGGGAGAGCCATTTATACGCTTTTCTTCCACATATAAAATATACATTATCAGGGAGAATATAAGGAATGGTATGCATCATTATCATTAAACACATTTCTCTTGCAAACAATCCTATCTCAGGCTCTTCCATCTGGTATATGCAAGTTTCTGGTTGTATTATTTTAGCACAATAACCATCTGGTACTTTACCAATCATTTCTTTGGTGGAACTCAATGTATACCGGTACCTAAAATATTTCCCACTTGATTTAATTGAGCGTAGCAGATCATAGTTTATGGACTCATTATCAGCTCTTTGTGAGAAGGTCATCATCTGATTATTCCCCGTCACTTCCCAACCTCCGGGTTTATTGGGGTTGGTTATGTTTAAACACAAAAGTGATTTATCTACTTGAAATTGATAGAGTTTGAAATGAGGCGGTTGGATGAGAGGAATTTTCCATCCAATGTTTTCCCCTTTTGTAATTCTAAAATTTCCGTGATATTCAGCGGAAATGGCACCAACCCTACATTATGCTGTCCCTGTGGCACATGTGAACACACCCAGCAATCGGTTTGATTTAACACTTTGCCTACCATGCTGTGATAATCCTCTAAAGGATACCCTCCCCAGTACGGGTTATATTTAGGTTGGCACCGTTGAATACAGTTCTCATCAACTAGGGACCCACAAAACTCACAAATACAGGAATCTTCAGACGATAACCCTCCACACCTTCCCCGAGTATCCGGAATGACAGCTCTCTTAACAATAACAGTACTAAGATTGGTCAGACACTCCCCTGATTGGCATTGCACTCCTTCTTTCTCCACTCCATCAGCACTGCCATCAGCTCCTGTTTCCTCAATAGGTCCCCCATCACAGACACTGGATATTCCCGAACTGACCAGGATGGTGAACACTCTAAAAGAGAATATGAAAATGAACACAGCAGGCACGTCCATTGTCACAACAAGACCTGCAAATTTCTCTCAGTTCAGGTATCTCACTACAACCTTTTCAATCCTCCCGGAACAAGCTCGCGAGTGACAGATCCACACTATCAGCTTTGTCTCCGACCTGTTTCTCCACCGGTTGATTGACCTTTTTGCAGTGTGGAATGGGCCCAGGTATCTCTCTCGGCCACCTTCAAAGATGTAGTACTTGTCAGCAGCACCTGGTATGGAACTTCCCACCGATCAGTCAAACAACCTGAACGTAAGAAATTTCGGATCATTACATATTCTCCTGGTTCAACATCATGGCAGTTCATTTCAGGCATATCATGGGACAACAATTTCAGTTTCTGCTGCTGATGCTTTAACTGCTTACTCATTGATATAAGATACTTCACAGTTACCTCGTTGTTACCCTTTAGATCTTCCTGTGGACTTATAATCAAATGAGGTTGTCTACCAAACAATATTTCAAATGGGGACAGATTCAGAGGAAATCTAGAAGTGGTCCTTATACTATGTAGGACCAAAGGTAAAGCTTCTCTGGCCATCCTAGTCCAGTCTCCACCATGATTTTACTTAGCTTATTTTTAATAGTCCCGTTCATCCTCTCTACCTTGGCACTGGCTTACGGTCGGTAGGGGGTGTGAAGTCGGCTATTAATACCCATCAGCTTACACATATTTTGGAAAACATCACCTGTGAAATGGGTACCCCTATCACTTTCGATGATTCTAGGGATACCGTACCTGCATACAAATTCCTGAACTATTTTCTTGGCAGTAAATGCAGCAGTATTAGTGGCTGCTGGGTAGGCCTCAACCCAGTTAGAGAATACGTCTGTGCACACTAATACAGTCGGTGGAATGTGGGATGGTTTGGTAGGGATCGCTTTCCCTATGTTTTTTCTCAAGCAGGTCAGACAGGACATTGCTATCTTCTCTGCTTGTGAAGAAAACCCTGGTGCGCACCAGTATGCCCTCACCAACTTTCACATGCCCTGTTTACCCAGATGAGTCAGACCGTGTGCTGCTTCAGCCAGGCTGGGGTAATATGCCTTGGGGACTCTTGCCCACACCCCTTGGACTTCCAAATGGATTTTTCCTGAATTGAACACAAATTTTGCATCTGAATTAATTTCAGCATATCAATGGTTTGGAATGACATAATTGTTTCAATTGGAGAAGGCATTTTTAACCCCGCTGCCCATTTTGCAGCTTCGTCAGCTCTGTTGTTGCCCAGTGACACTGGGTCATCCTCACATGTGTGGGCTTTGCATTTAATTACTGCCACTGCTTTCGGCAGTTGGATTGCTTCTAAGAGATGTTTTATGTGTTGGGAGTGTGCAATTGGTGTGCCTGCTGCTGTCATAAAATTTCTCAGACGCCATAGAGCCCCAAAATCGTGCACCACCCCGAACGCATACCTCGAGTCAGTGTAAATGTTAGCAGATTTGCCTGCTGCCAGTTCACATGCTCTAGTCAGTGCTACTAACTCTGTCACCTGGGCTGAGTGAGGAGGACCGAGAGGTTTAGCTTCCATGATGTCTGTGTCATTTACAACAGCATAACCTGTACATAATTCACCTGTGTCTGTTTGTCTATGACAACTCCCATCCGTATAGAAAGTCACATCCACATTCTCTAAAGGTGTGTCATGTATGTCAGGTCTAGCAGTAAAGGTCTGATTCAGATATGTCATACAATCGTGAGTGTCATCATGTCTGCTGAACTCACCTCCCGCCAGCAACTCCTCTCCTTCCACCCTTTGTACATCATGTTGTACATATGGTAGGTATGTTGCTGGATTCAGCGTACTGCAAAGTTTAACAGTAATATTTGCAGGCTCGATTAGGGCTAGTTCCCATTTGGTGAACCTAGCCGAGGAGACGTGTCTGGTTTGAGCTGAGTTCAACAGAGCAGATACAGCATGGGGAGTGTAGACAATCATATCATGGCCCAATACTACGTCCTCACTTTTACTCACCAATAAAGCGGTAGCTGCTACACTTCTCAAACAGGTGGGGAGTGATCTTGCTACCGTGTCCAATTGGGCACTGTAGTATGCTACGGGCCTACTGGCATCACCATGTTTTTGTGTAAGGACACCTACAGCACAACCATCGGCTTCCGTACAATATAAATCAAAAGGTTTTTCATAATCGGGTATTCCCAATGCAGGAGCTTTTGTCAGACTATCCTTAAGATTAAGAACAGCCTGTTCTGATTCCTCTATGTGTATGACACGACGGGCTTTGAGGAAGAGACTAGTTCCTGTAAAGGCAAGGCCAAAATAGAAAAACCTGGTATCCACATTCGGCAATATCCACACATTCCCAAGAAGGTACGAATTTGCTGTTGATTCTGCGGCAGTGTCATGTTTTGTATGGCCTGGATTCTATCATTTGTGAGATGTCGTAACCCCTGGGTTAGGCAGTGTCCCAAATATTTTTCTCTGGGCTGGCACGGCTGTAACTTGTCCTTAGCCACTTTGTGTCCTGTTTGCGAGAGATGAAGTAACAAAAGTTTAGTATCATTCACACATGACATAAATGAGTCAGAACATAGCAATAAATCGTCCACATATTGAATTAGAACTGATCCATTGGCAGGTTGAAAAGCTTGTAAACAGTCATGCAATGCCTGGGAGAAAATACTGGGGCTGTCTATGAAACCTTGGGGCAATCGTGTCCATGTATATTGCACACCTCTGTATGTGAATGCGAATAGATACTGACAGTCAGGGTGGAGAGCCACAGAGAAGAAAGCAGAGCAGAGGTCCATGACAGTGAAATGGGTTGCATTTGGTGGGATCTGCATCAGGATGACGGCTGGATTTGGCACTACAGGGAATTGGCTCTCTACTACCTTATTAACACCTCTAAGGTCTTGCACCAGCCTATAACCCCTCCCACCACTCTTCTTTACTGGAAAGATGGGACTGTTGGCTACACTAGCTGTACGAACTAAAATTCCTTGTTGCAATAATCGCTCGATTATTGGAAACACCCCTAGTTCCACTTCCTGTTTTAGTGGGTACTGGGGAATTTTTGGAGCTTGCCTACCGCTTTTTAAGTTTATCATTACCGGGCTTACGTTTGCCATTAATCCAGTGTCCTGTCCATCTTTTGTCCAAAGGGAATCTGGAATTTGGGACAACATTTCATCTACTTGTGATGGATTTTCTTTTAAAACTGTAGAGTGGTACATTATCCTTTGAGGGGTGTCTAACATATCCCGCACCTCGTATACCATTCTCTCTGGGATATCTAAATATACACCATCAGGGGTGCAATATATGACACATCCCATTTTACATAAGAAGTCTCTGCCCAGCAGGCTAGTAGGAGCCGCGGCAGCCAGAAGAAAAGAATGTCTGGTATGCAACGGCCCAATACTAACCTCTGCAGGCCTTGTTAAAGGATAACGTTCCACTTTACCTGTCACACCCATTGTTGGTATTGTCTCGTTGGTCACCTGTAAATTAACGGGAGATTTCATCACTGACTTGGTCGCCCCTGTGTCTACAAGAAAAGGATATTCAGTGCCAGCTACATCAACCATCAAGACCAGTTCTTCCCTAGTACTTCCCGTTAACCTGACTATCTGTAGACTACAGGTATGACCTGACCCCTAGCGTTGGCTACCATTCTCCAATAAAGCATTTACGGCTACAATTGGAGCTGGTGCTTGCTGAATATTTGCTGATCTCATGCATATCCCTTATGGGGATATCCAGGTTTCCCTTGGTGTGGGGTCCATACTCTTTTTACTGTGCAGTTTCTACTTAAGTGTCCTGTTTGTTTGCAATTAAAACATGTCCGTGATTCAGGTGAAAGCATGTGTTGTTGTGAAGTTTGAGCAGAGTGCAAAGGTGGTGGATATGGGTAAGGATAGGGAGGGTAAGGGTATTGTGGGGAAAAAGACGTGGGTGGATATCCTGGGACCTGTGGTTGCATTGGGTTAGTGGGATAGAGTTGTGTTTGTTGTTGAGTGGGGTTAGTGAGAGCAACTTGTTCTGACATGAGTGTGTGTGCAAGTGCAAGCGTGTCTGTTGGCTGTGATGTTAACGTCATTCTCTGAAGAGCTTGTATACTGACAGCCATTAATTTTTTGCTCTGGGTCTCCCTCTTTTTGAGATGTTTTTGTCATGTTCTATGGCAGACTCTATGAGGTTATCTATTGTAAGTCCCCGCCAGCCAGGCTGTGAGGTCTGAACCCGAGTTTTTAAATTCTCTTTTAACCCGTCCATTAATATCGTGACTATCATTCCCCTGTGGTGAATGCTATCTTTAATCTCTTCTATCCCAGTGTACGGGGTGATAGCCTGCAGAGCCCGGTCGCAATATTCTTCTGCAGTTTCACTCTCTTTTTGTTTGATTGTGAAGATTTTGTTCCAGTTAACTACTACTGGAAAATATACCCCCAATTGAGTCACAATGCGGGAAATGTTACCTTGGTTTACTTGGTCTGTTAAGGGAACGTCGCCATCCAATACACAGTCCGTGATAAATTTTGTCACGCCGATATTGCGTGGCAGGCAGGCCCTTAACACCACACGCCAATCTTTATTAGTGGGCTCATGAGAACTACCCAAATTTCTCAAAAATCTTTGACATTTGGCTAGTTCCTTTTTTGGATCAGGGAAATCATTTATGATGGAATTTAGTTCTGCCCTTGTCCATGGACAATGCATTACTACTTCCCTCGTGGGCACTACACCGTTTGCATCCGCATTTCCATTCGGAACAGTTATTGTCCGAATGGGATGCAGACCGGCAGCGTTGCTACCTCTGACCTGATTACCTGGCTGGGAGTTTAATCTGCTGCTGCTACGTATGGTATTAACAACTTCCTCAATGGGTGCAGAGTGTATTAACACTTCCCTTGCTGTTACCGATGGAGATGGCGGCACCACCCGTGATTGTGGTGATGCAGCATCTATCATTTGCACAGCATGGGAAATGGCAGACATTACAATAGGCTCATCATCTACGTCATAAACATTTTCTTTATGGTTACTTAAGAGGGGGTACAAATTACTTGTTACATTTTTGTTGGTATTTTTGGTAACTGTACTTGCACCTCCGTCCACATAAGGTGGGGGAGGTGAGCGTGAACTGCTGGCAATACTCTCCACAACGCTACTTTGCCGCACGTGCGCGCCAATTTGCGGCTCGCCCGTATTGCAACTCAGCGTCGTGGATGTATTTTCTGGCAATGCGTTCGCAACGCTAGCTTGCGTCATTTGCACATTTTTAAGCCAAGCATCCCCTTCATGCTGCCATATTTTTAAACATTCAAAATACTTAATCTTTTTCTCTCGGGATCGCACCATACTGATGTGATCCTGGACATTATCTAACACATTTTTGTCAAAACTACCAATTCTGGGAACCGGTCTAACACTCTTTCTCGTCATATTAAACCATATATCACAATACCTTATTGCATAAGTACCGTACTTAGGCCCTCATTCAGAGCCGTACGCTCTGAGCAGAGCGCACGCTCTGAATGAGGGCCGGGCTCCATTTTCATGGAGCGTCCTCCTGGACACTCGTATAGCTGTGGGTCACCACCCACAGGCTATACGAGCGTGCATTGTGATGGTCGCGATGGTCGAGACCATCGCGACCATCGAATTTGCGAGCCGGAGCCTGCGGTTGAGGTTTTCAACCGCAAGCTCCGGTGTGATTTTGGCTCTATCAGAGCCAAAATCACTCCCACTGACATCACTAGTGATGTCAGTGGGCCGGCTTCTGACGGGAGGCGTTCCCGTGGGAACGCCCCCGTCAGGGAGGCACGCCCCCGGCACGCCCACCAAAGGGGGCGTGCTGTCAATCAACATTGACAGCACGCCCCCTTTGATCGGACACAATGAGCGAAGGACTTTCCTTTGCTCGTCGCGTCTGGCGCATGCGCACGACGGAGCTCCCTCCGTCGTGCACATGCTCAGTCCATAACATCGACCCACTTGCGAGCGGACAGCCGCTCGTGAGTGGGTCTGAATCAGGCCCTTAGTATGCATAATACGACGGGCTGATCCAATTGGAGTCTCCATTAGCAGCACATCATTGTCTAACATTTCTACTGTTTGCGTGGCTCCCATTCTGAGACAACTCCTACGCTTTTCAATAAAAATTTAAACTGGTTAAAGACAATCAAGATACTTTCACTTACCTGTGAATGATTTAAGTCGGCGGCGCCCACACACCTGGATAAGATTTCGTAAGGCCACTTCCACACCTAGATAAGTTTTGAAACAGGCAACTTCCAGACCCGGATAAGCTTTAGTAAGGTAACTTCCAAACCTATGAGAGTTTATATGTCGGCCACTCTCACGCACCTCTATACAACAAAGACAACATGTACACCTGCTACTGTGTTTAGAACGGTAAAGCTGCTTACCGAGCGACTAGGCTAACCCTTGCACCTAGCCCTTAAGGATCATACGGTACCCTTAACTTTAGGGAATAATTTACCCCTACCAACAATACACTCACTGTTACACACTTTTTCTCTGCGCAGAAAATAAATGTTTACCCAGATATTGGTACAGTAGATAGAAAAAAAAAATGTAAACCTCAATGGCTTTGTTCAAACATGTGGCAGCAGAACCGGAAGTGCGTATACGCTATCGTGTGCCCAGCCGCATACACATTAATGTGACTACCACACAACCGTATAATGACTTTTTTAACTGCGTACGCAAAAATGCGTTTTAGCCGCGTACGCAATACTGGGGCACCCCTCTAAACACAAGGTTCTATCAACAGAGGAAAACAAACTTTTTCCTCTCTTGTCCCTGGATTCTAGTCAGCTTCCTTAATTCACACGGAGACGGATAGCGATCTTTCAGCACAAAGCGGTTGCAGGCAAACCCTGCATGTGGCCACTCCACCCTTTGCTGAAATATCGATGACCGTATGTACCGTGTGAGCAGGTAAGTGACTTCTTCACGAGCCCCCAACTAACAATATTAGAAATGAACCTCTATATACCCCTGCCTATACCTTCTGAAAACCTTCCTATAAACCTCTAAACACAACGCTAATTGCATACGCAGTATGACCGCAAATAAAGACAGGAGTGGAATCTGTGGTTCCAACGCACAAGTATTATTCAGGTAAAAGTACAGTCAGTTACACGCAATCTATACATACATAATTTAGGCGTAAAAAGGAAATAATACAGACCCAAGTACAGTATACATATGCTTGCGCCTCCGGACCCAGAGATAGACCTCAGACTAGAGACCCCTAGTACATACAACCTTCAGCATGGACCCCTAAACCAGTATATGGGCACATGTATTTATTCCCCCCCAGACTGAAACAGGACAAAGGGAAAACTTCCTGCTGATCTCATTGGTTCCCAGAGGAGAACCATATGTTACGACACATTTAACAGGTTGTTTCAAATAGACTTTCCCTGCCTCCGACAACAGGGGTCTTTCTAGTAACGCCTCCTGTAACATTCCATCAGCTAAACATTTTGTTGCTTGTAAGTTCTGCGATCCGTAACTTGAGTTTGCATGATGCGATCTCTCCACCGATAACACCGGGATGCTGTAAAAAGCGTATGCATCAGAACGAGACCAAACACACCTTGCTTATCATGTATAATACCTTAGTTATCAAAAACCTTTATTTCTTAGCATTTAAACTAACTTAACCAACTTGAATCATACATTTTGATGCTTATGGAAACTTATGTGTGAATATGAAATGTGTGAGTATTCGGGATTTGATATAAAGACATATTCAATGTGTGTGTGAGGATAAGTGCCTTGTCTCTAACATTTTAGCATGCTGGGCCAGATAGTTCTACATCTCCTGTCAGCAGGCCCTCCCACCTTTCCTGTGTCATTGCAGGAAGCTAGCTTATTTATTCTAGCCAGACCACCCGTAGTGAACAAACACTTATGCAGGAAACTTATCTACCCAAGCCAGTTGTCACCTGGCCACTTGCTTCATATGATAATGGTCACAGATGCCCTCGCATGATGCTAATGGTATTATCGCCATATGTACTAAAATGTGAGTTTATCTAAAATGGCGCTTAGGCGGCCATTCGCAAAATGGCGTCTTGCGATCGCATTTCTAAAATGGAGTCTTGCGGCCAGTCGCAAGATGGCGTCGCTGTGATTGAATTTTAAACTGAACTTGTCTTACTCAATTATTCAGCTTCGACAATTCATACATGAAAAACAAAGACTAGGCAGAATATCGTGTGTAACATTTTAGTACTGCATCAATCCACAATAACTGTGTGAACTAGAAGTTTATGGAACTACAACAATTCCCCCATATATATATATATAGTACTCCAAATACTTAGATATATAACACAGTTTTATTTACATAAAAAAGAAAGAAAATTTTGTCCACAAATAAATGCAGGTATACAACGTATAAGAATAAATTATTATAAAATCTTCTTCAAGGGGATATTGGGGTAGAGATCTTGGGACATATTTATACCTATATCAATTAAAAATGGAGGATCCACATGGGCCAAAGTTAGAAACGTCACTTCCTGTCAAACATCAGACAGAAAGTAAAGTGACATCTATTTACATCATATAAACTACAAACATTAAGACCTTACAAACACATACAATACATGAGGAATTTTTTATTTAAACATATACATCGGCATTCATTCCACTATTGGAACGAGTGTGTGCCGTTAATTTCATCTCTTCCGGTTTGGGGAAACAGAGAGCCTACTTAGGGGTCTGCTTTGACTGGTAAGCTGTCACAGGCGTCACTTCCTATCACACACATGAACACAGCACAGCCTGAAGGTCCCTTCCTGTCTGGGCTGGAACTGGAACGCAGCACCGCCCAAACGTCACTTCCTGTCCGGGGTGGAACGCAATTAGTGTAACATCACTTACGTCGACTGTCTGAGTGCGACTTCACTTCTGCTAGGGAGGTCTCTGTCTTAGAACAACCTGTCCTCGTAAAATGGCCATTTTGCGGTCGACCAAAGTATTTCAGTGTGTTCCTGGTTCGTGTCCATATACAAAATGTCCATTTTTGGAGAAGCTCATTCTGTGTGTTATAAATAGCACTAAAATATTAAAGGATACAAGGGTACAGTGGCGTAACTACAGCTCTCGCAGCCCCTGCGGTGGCTTGGGGGCATGGTGGCTTGTGGGGCGCTGTGGCTTGGGGGCTGCAGATTCCATGTGGGCTAGCCGTTCGCATGGAATCTGCTGAAAACGGCCCTCCAAAAATGGCCGCCACCTAGGAGGAGACAGATGCTAGAGTTCCTACTGGACCTCTAGCATCTGTTAGGCTAGCACATAGTGCCGGGAACCAGGACCGTAGCTAGACTTCCCCGTGCAATCTGCCTCTTCCTCATCTTGTCTAATGGATAGTGCTGGAGGAAAGTGCCCCTATCAAACAAGACCCCTGCCCGATCCTGGTGACCTGACCTCCCCCTATAACTTTGAAGATCGTTGCCTTCAGCCGCCTCAGTCCAAAGGGAGCAAGTGTGCACGGGGAAGAGACAGGCAGCAGCAGCGCTGATGAGAGCAGAACAGGAATGGTAAGCAGCTAAAGTGGGGTGGTATGGCTGGGGTGGGCATGGGGAAGTGGTTCTCTAACCTCTCCTTACCCTGCACTCTATGCTGTACATGTGCTATATTGTCAGTGAGGATCACAGTGAGAAGCCAATGTGTACTTGTGGGAGGAGGGGCTTAGTAGTACTGGCAGCCTGGATCCATGTGTATATATATATATATATATATATATATATATCACAGTGTGTATGTATATATATTAGGGGTGTGCACCGGCCACTTTTTGTGTTTTGGTTTTGGATCTGGATCTTTCTTCGTGTTTTGGATCTGGATTGGTTTTGCCAAAACCACCCTTCCGTGTTTTGGGTTCTGGGTTTTGTGTTTTGGATCTGTATTTTTTTAAAAAAAAGAATAAAAACAGCTAAAATCACAGAATGTGTGGGTTTTTCTGCTCCTATGCTATCATTAACCTCAATAACCTTAATTTCCACTAATTTCCAGTCTATTCTGAACACCTCACAATAGTGTTTTTATGTCCAAAAGGTTGCACCGAGGTAGCTGGATGACTATGCTAAGCGACACGAGTGGGCGGCACAAACACGTGGCCCATCTAGGAGTGACACTGCAGTGGCAGACAGGATGGCAGTTTGAAAAACTAGGCCCCAAACTGTACATAATGCAAAGAAAAAAAAGAGGTGCAAGATGGAATTGTCCTTGGGCCCTCCCACCCACCTTTATGTTGTATAAACAGGACATGCACACTTTAACAAAGCAATAATTTCAGCGCCAGGGTCTGCCACACAACAAAGGCTGAAATGATTGGTTCATTTGGGCCCCCACAAAACAAGCTGGCAATTAATCTGTCCCTGCACAAACTGGCTCTACGGAGGCAAGATGTCGTCCTCATCCTCCTCATCCACCGATTCCTCACCCTCTTCAGTGTTGTGTACATCCTCATCCTCACAGAGTATTAACTCGTCCCCACTGGAATCCACCACCACAGGTCCCTCTGTACGTTCTGGAGGCTGGTCTCCCTGGAAGAGTTGATAATTAATTTTTAAGAACATCATCTTCTCCACATTTTGTGGAAGCAACCTCCTACGCCTTTCGCTGACAAGGTTCCCGGCTGCACTAAACACTCTTTCGGAGTACACACTGGAGGGGGGGCAACTCAGGTAAAATAGAGCCAGTTTGTACAGGGGCCTCCAAATTGCCTCTTTTTCCTGCCAGTACAGGTATGGACTGTCTGACATGCCTACTTGGATGCTGTCACCGATGTAATCCTCCACCATTCTGTCAATGGTGACAGTATCATATGTAGTGACAGTAGAAATGTCAGAAATTGTTGCCAGGTCCTTCAGTCCGGACCAGATGTCCAAACTTGGTCCTGCCTGCCCTGCATCACCGCCAGCGGGTTGCTTAGGATACCTAAGTTTTTTCCTGGCAGCCCCAGTTGCGGGAGAAAATGAAGAAGGAGCTGTTGACGTGTCACGTTCCGCTTCAGCTGACAGTGTTTTCACCAGCAGGTCTTTGCACCTCTGCAGGCTTGTGTCGGCCGGAAAGAGAGACATCACATAGGCTTTAAACCTAGGATCGAGCACGGTGGCCAAAATGTAGTGGTCTGATTTCAACAGATTGACCACCCTGGAATCCTGGCAAAGCAAATGAAGGGCTTCATCCACAAGTCCCACATGTCGAGCGGAATCGCTCCGTCTTAGCTCCTCCTTCACTTTCTCCAGCTGCTTCTGCAAAAGCCTGATGAGGGGAATGACCTGACTCAAGCTGGCAGTGTCGGAACTGACTTCACGTGTGGCAAGTTCGAAGGGCTGGAGAACCTTGCAAAACACGGAAATCATTCTCCACTGCGCTTGAGTCAGGTGCATACCCCCTCCTTTGCCTATGTCAAAGGTGGATGTATAGGCTTGAATGGCCTTTTGCTGCTCCTCCATCCTCTGAAGCATATAGAGGGTTGAGGTCCACCACGTCACAACCTCTTGCTTCAGGTGATGGTGGGGCAGGTTCAAGAGTGTTTGCTGGCGCTCCAGTCTTCGGCACGCAGTCGCTGAATGGTGAAAGTGGGCAGAAATTTTTCGGGCCACCCAAAGCGTCTCCTGCACGCCCCTGTCGCTTTTCAGAAAATTCTGCACCACCAAGTTTATTGTGTGAGCAAAACATGGGACGTGCTGGAATTTGCCCAGATGTAATGCCAGCACAATATTGGTGGCGTTGTCAGATATCACAAATCCCCAGGAGAGTCTAAGTGGGGTAAGCCACTGGGCGATGATTTCACTCAGTTTCTCTAAGAGGTTGTCGGCGGTGTGCCTCTTACTGAAACCGGTGATACACAGCGTAGCCTGCCTTGGAACGAGCTGGCGTTTCTGAGATGCTGCTACTGGTGACGCTGCTGCTGTTGCTGCGTAAGGTGATACATCTACCCAGTGGGCTGTCACAGTCATATAGTCCTTAGTCTGCCCTGTTCCACTTGTCCACATGTCCGTGGTTAAGTGGACATTGGGTACAACGGCATTTTTCAGGACACTGAGGACACTTTTTCTGACGTTTCTGTACAGTCTCGGTATCGCCTGCCTAGTGAAGTGGAATCTAGACGGGATTTGGAACCGGGGACACACTGCCTCCATCAATTGTCTAAATCCCACTGCACTAATGGCGGATACCGGACGCACATCTAACACCAACATAGCAGTCAGTTATACGATACAAGGCCTCAGTTATACGTTTTGCTTCAGGATGACTGCTGTTGTACTTCATCCTCCTGGCTAAGGACTGTTGGAGGGTCAATTGTTTAGTAAAAGTAGTGGTGTTCCTACTTCCTCTCTGGGATGATGAACGACTCCCAGCAGCAGCAACAGCAGCAGCGGCAGCAGGAGGCGTAGCAATGCGGGATCCTCCGGAGGAATCCCGGATAGGAGAGTCAGTCATGCCAGTGACATGGCCTGCAGGACTACTTCCGATCCTGACTAAGGAGGATATTGACGAGGAGGGAGTTGACGGTGTGGTTTGCAGGCGCTTGGATACAACAGGACAATGGGATTCAGGTGTCCCTGGACTGCTTACGGTCTTAGCCAAAGTTTCTGAACTTGACAGTAACTTTTTATGAACGCGCTGCAGGTGCCGTATAAGGGAGGATGTTCCTAGGTGGTTAACGTCCCTACCCCTACTTATTCCACCTTTACATATGGTACATATGGCAAGACAGTTGTTGTCCGGATTTGGATAGAAATATTGCCAGACCAAAGAGGTGGAATGTTTGGTCTTCTGCCCAGGCATGACCGTCATGGGCTTTTTCATCCCACGGACAACAACTGTCTCCCCCGGAGCCTGATTTAAACAAACCACATCACCATCAGAATCCTCCTCGACAACTTCCTCCTCAGCGCCAGCTACACCAGTATCCTCATCCTGTTGTACTTCAACAGTGACATCTTCAATTTGCATATCAGCAAGTGGACTGTGGGTGCTCCTTTCAGCACTTGCAGGGGGCGTGCAAATGGTGGAAAGAGCCACCTCTTCCCATCCAGTGCTGGGAAGGTCAGGCATCGCAACCACCACCACACTTGGACTCTCCTTGGGGATTTGTGATATCTTCTTAGAACGCACAGTTCTTCGCTGTGCTTTTGCCAGCTTAACTCGTTTGATTTTTCTAGTGGGAGGAGGGCTTCCATCATCATGTGAAGCTGAACCACTAGTCATGAACATAGGGAAAGACCTTAGCCATTCCTTGCCACTCCGTGTCGTAAATGGCATATTGGCAAGTTTACGTTTCTCTTCAGATGATTTAAATGTTTTTTTCAAGGTCATTTTCCTGAACTTTGTCATTTGGGATTGTATGTGCCTTCTACTATGACATTGGGCATCGGCCTTGGCATACGACGTTGATGGCATGTTATCGTCTATGCCATGACTAGTGGCAGCAGCTTCAGCACTAGGAGGAAGTGGTTCTTGATCTTTCCCTATTTTATTTTTATCGGAGAAAGTTTGGTCCTCCATTTATGTTATATGGACATATACGTGCGGCTAAGGCGCACACAAACACAGAAAATAATTTTTTATTTTGTTGGAGACTAGTGCACTTTGTGGGTTACACCACCCTTTAAGAAATGAGCCCGCCAGCCCTTTACTTATGGGACACAGGCGCACGCTTGGCGCTGCTCCTTCATTGATGCACGTGCAGCCACAGTGCACACAATTCACAAACACAGAAAAATATATATTTTTATTTTGTTTGGAGTGCCCTTTGGGGGTTACAGCACCCTTTAACGGACAAGCCAGCCGGCCATTTACTTATGGGACACAGGCGCACGCTTGGCGCTGCTCCTTCGTTGATGCACGTGCAGCCACAGTGCACACAATTCACAAACACAGAAAAATATATTTTTTTATTTTGTTTGGAGTGCCCTTTGGGGGTTACAGCACCCTTTAACGGACAAGCCAGCCGGCCTTTTACTTATGGGACACAGGCGCACGCTTGGCGCTGCTCCTTCGTTGATGCACTTGCAGCCACAGTGCACACAATTCACAAACACAGAAAAATATATTTTTTTATTTTGTTTGGAGTGCCCTTTGGGGGTCAATCCAGCCGGCCCTTTATTTATGGGACACAGACGAACGCTTGGCACTACTTTGTTGATGCACGTGCTGCTACTGCGCACACAATTCACAAACACAGAAAATATTTTTTTGTTTTGTTTGGAGTGCCCTTTGGGGGTTACAGCACCCTTTAACGGACAAGCCAGCCGGCCCTTTACTTATGACACAGGCGCACGCTTGGCACTACTTTGTTGATGCACGTGCGGCTACTGCGCACACAATTCACAAACACAAAAAGATATATTTTTTTATTTTGTTTGGAGTGCCCTTTGGGGGTTACAGCACCCTTTAACGGACAAGCCAGCCGACCTTTTACTTATGGGACACAGGCGCACGCTTGGCGCTGCTCCTTTGTTGATGCACGTGCAGCCACAGTGCACACAATTCACAAACACAGAAAAAATATTTTTTTTTTTAGCACTTGGGGGGAGCACCCCTGACGGACAGAGCACCCCCTGGACAACACTACAGCACCCCTTTAGGACTGGGACACTGCACAGGACGTTGGAGTGGACACAGCCCCTATGGACAACTGACTGCACAACACAGTCCAGCCAGCCCCTATGGACTTTGAAGTAGTGGACACAGCCCCTATTAACAACAGCAGCACAGCGCAGCACAGCACAACACTACACTGCACTACACTACACTACACTACAACACTACACAGCCCAGCCAGCCCTAACTCCCACCCTCCCTCTTCACTGTCCACAGCCGAGTGAGAAAATGGCGCCAACGCGGGTACCTTATATAGGATCCAAAACCCGCGAGACCCGGAAGACGGGATGATGACGTTTTGCCTCGATTTCAGATCCGAGTCGGGCAGGAAAAGTCGAGCCTGACTCGGATCGGCCTCGGATCGGGGGGGGGGGTTCGGATTTGAGAAATCCGAACCCGCTCACCCCTAATATATGTATATATATATATATATATAATATATATATACTGATGTATATAAAATAAATATAGAGATAGTATGCTGTTCCACTGCCTTGCATTACACTCCTGTTCACCTCCGTTTTAATTTATGTTACCTCCTCCTTTTTAATTTGTTCAATTTACAAGTGGGGACAGGCCTGATGATGAGTGTGGGGCTGTGCTGTCATAAGGGAAGTCCGAAGGAATTGGGACCCCCCTTTTTGCTATTTCATATTCAGTAACTAATTAGATTTCATAGACAGTGCGGCTAATGTTATTTGGGGGTACTATAATGTGGACATGCTCTTTTTTTGGTCTGTGCGCCTGCAGCGTGCACTGTACCTATTTACAATTGGGGGGTGGGGGCACCAAAGCTTTTTCTGGCACAGGGCACCAAAATGTCTAGTTATGGCTCTGCTGGGAATTCTGGCCCGGCCGGGAGAAAAATGCAGAAAGATGCATCTTCTCCCGTGAAACCACTGGCAACGAGCGTAGAACCCCTGGCAACGAGCATGGAACCCTTAACAATGAGCATGAAACCCCTGACAACAAGCATGAAACCCCTGGCAAGGAGCATGGAACCCCTAGCAACAAGCATGGAACCCCTGGCAATGAGCATGAGAGCCCTGGCAATGAGCATGAGACCCCTGGCAATGAGCATAAGACCCCTGACAACGAGCAGATAATTTAAATGTTTTCACTGGGAGCCGAATTGCATATAAATGGCCCTGTATTCATTTTACCAAAATGCCATGGAGGGGCGTCATAAACTTTTTTGGCAGGGGGGAGCAAAATTTATAGTTACAGCACTGCAAGGGTAAGTATATAAATCATTCTTATTTTATCCACATATATCAAGATTTTATTCTAAAAATGGAAAGAAAACTACAACCAACAGTATGACCTACTTATAATACATATTCCCTAAATTATTTGGATTAAATAGAAATATATTAATAATGTATTAAAAATTAATAATTAAATAGAGGAGATGCTCAGTAAAAATATAAGATTATATATAAAATTCATAAAAAAGGTGCAATTTCAAAGGTTTCATTAAAACCGAGGGGGGAAAGGGTCCCTAACTCAAAAATGCGAAACATCTCTCTTTTGGATAACTTATTAAGAATATCTCCACCTCTCTCACCCAGTTTAACTAGTTCTATCAGCTTAAAGGATAAGTATTCTGGATCAGAATTATGATATTCTGCGAAATGTCTGTATATAGCATGAGTTGTTATTTTATTTTTAATATTCTGGACATGCTCTTGAATGCGTAATTTTAATATTCTCTTCGTTTTACCTATATATTTAAGGCCGCATGTACAGTACATTCCAATACGGGAAGCAATCGGGAAGCCGACTGCCTAAATAACGGCAGCCGGCTTCCCGACTGTCTTATCCCGGCAAGGGTGAAATGCCGGGTGTCTACATCTAGACGCCGGGAGACCGGCGCCCGGCATCACGATTGTAGTGATGTCGGGCACCGCGAGCGGACAGCCGCGGGGGGAGGGTTAGGTTTAGGGCTCCCGGGGGGGACTTAGGGTTAGGCACCCCCCCGGGAGGGTTAGGCTAGGGGGAGGGAGGGTTAGGGTTATAACATCCCTGACACTTTCTTATAATAGTTCCTTGGGTTGTTTTATCTTACATCTTAAGTAAGCTGGGTGCTAAAATTTCCTTAAGGTTCTTTGTATTCCTGTAAACTACCTTTGTTCTAGGGGGAAGAATTTCTTTCAGAATAGGATCCATTAGTAGAACTTTCCAATGGTGATCTAATGTGTGATCTGCTTTTCTTGACAGTTGAAAGTTGTAATAAATGAAATAAAATTCAGATCGATCTATACTCTTGATTTTCATTGCAGCCTTTTGAACTAGTTTTTCCAGATAGTTCTTTTCTATAAATCTCTTAGAATAAGTTTCAAGCTGTGTACTGAAATCCTCTTCTTTGCTGCAATTTCTTTTTATACGAGAGAGCTGTGAGAAAGGAATGTTCTTTTTCCATTGTTCCGCATGACAACTGTTAAAATGTAAGTAACTGTTTGTATCCACAGTTTTAATAAAATTACTTGTCATGACTTTTCCGCTTTCTCCTTTTAGCACCAAATCCAGATATTCCACCCTATCTTTACTTAGAGTGTATGTGAATTTAAAATTATTGGTATTTATGGATAAAAATTTAAAAAACTCTAAAAAAGAAAGTACATCTCCCTCCCATATAATAATGATGTTGTCTATGTAGCATTTATAAATTTTTTAGATATTTCTCATAGGGATTATTAGAATATACAGCTTCTATTTCCCAACTGCCCATCAACAAATTGGCAAAACTTTGGGCAAAAATTGTCCCCATCGCTGTCATCAGGTTTGAATATAAAACCAATCTAAAAATTTCAAATAGCTGTGAATTAAAATAAATCCCATGAAATCACATATTCCGTTTTTATGTATTGTCGACATTACAGGATCCCTGTCCAGAAACTTCCTACATGATGATATGCCTTTATCGTGTTCAATACATGTATAAAGACTCTGGACATCTATTGTGATGCAGAAATAGGTGTTTTTCCATTCAATTTCGGACGTAATATTCGGAACGCTACTTGTATCCTTTAGATGGGAGGGTAATTCCATCACATATTTCCTTAGAAAAATGTCTATATACTCCGATAAATGAGATGTGAGAGACTCTATTCCCTCGATTATCGGTTGACCGGGTGGATTTTCCAGGCACTTATGAATTTTCAATAAAAAAAAAAAATTGGAATTACTGGATTAGTGACCATTAAAACTTGATACTCCGCCTTACTTAAAACTTGATTATGTAAGTAATGTAATAAAACGGTTCTAAGGTCTTCCACAAATTTTTTATTAGGATCCTGTAATAGAACCTTATACCATGATTCATCTTTAAGGAGTTTTAGGGCCTCATTTTCATATGCTATATGATCTTGAATTACAATCCCACCCCCTTTATCTGCTTGTTTGATTACTATCATATTATTCTTTTGTAGATTCTATAAGGCTTCTTTTTCCGCATTTTTTAGATTTGACATTTTCGAGGGTTGGTGTTGTTGGTCGCACAAATCTTTTTTTACCAAGTCATAGAAAACATTAATGTGGTTTCCCTTCGACTTTAAGGGATAGTACATAGATTTATTTTTAATACCTGATTTAGATTTCGGTGCATGGGTTAAATATATTATATATATATATATATATATATAGTTCTATATGTATTGGAATGTACATGCGGCCTTAAATATATAGGTAAACAAAGAGATTATTAAAGTTATGCATTCAAGAGCATGTCTGGAATATTAAAACTAAAATAACAACTCATGCTATATACAGACATTTCGCAGAATATCATAATTCTGATCCAGAATACTTATCCTTTAAGTATAGAACTAGTTAAACTGGGTGAGAGAGGTGGAGATATAAGTTATCCAAAAGAGACATGTTTTGGATTTTTGAGTTAGGGACCCTTTCCCCCCTCGGTTTTAATGAAGCCTTTGAAATTGCACCTTTTTTATGAATTTTATATGTAATCTTGTATTTTTACTGAGCATCTCCTCTTTTTAATTATTCATTTTTAATACATTATTAATATATTTCTATTTATTCAAATTAAATTAGGGAATATGTATTATAAGTAGGTCATACTGTTGATTGTAGTTTGTTCTTTTCCTTTTTAGAATAAAATCTTGATATATGTGGATATAATAAGAATGATTTATATACTTACCCTTGTATCCTTTAATATTTTAGTGCTATTTATAACACAAAGAATGAGCCTCTCCAAAAATGGACACTTTGTATATGGACATGAACCAGGATCACACTGAAATACTTTGGTCGACCGCAAAATGGCCATTTTACGAGGACAGGCTGTTCTAAGATAGACACCTCCCTAGCAGAAGTGAAGTTGCACTCGGAAGTGACGTTACGCTAATTGCGTTCCAGCCCGGGCAGGAAGTGACGTTTGGGCGGTGCTGTGTTCCAGTTCCAGCCGGACAGGAAGTGACTTTCGGGCTGTGCTGTGTTCATGTGTGTGATAGGAAGTGACGCCTGTGACAGCTTACCAGTCAATGCAGACCCCTAAGTAGGCTCTCCATTTCCCCAAACCGGAAGGGATGAAATTAACGGCACACACTTGTTCCAATAGTGGAATGAATGCCGATATATATGTCTAAATTAAAAATTCCTCATGTAGATGGTAATTTCTTATTGTATGTGTTTAGTAAGGTCTTAATGTTTGTAGTTTATATGATGTAAATAGATGTCACTTTACTTCCTGTCTGATGTTTGATAGGAAGTGACATTTCTAAGTTTGGCCCATGTGGATCCTCCATTTTTAATTGATATAGGTATAAATATGTCCCAAGATCTCTACCCCAATATCCCCTTGAAGAAGTCTTATTCTAATAGAGAAAATGCATTGGGACCCCCATATCCTGGACCCTTACATTATGGACAGATACATTTTTATAATAATTTATTCTTGTATGTTGTATACCTGCATTTACTTGTGGACAAAATTTTCTTTCTTTTTTATGTAAATAAAACCGTGTTATATATCTAAGTATTTGGAGTACTATATATGTATGGGGGTCTTGTTGTAGTTCCATAAACTCCTAGTTCACACAGTTATTGTTGATTCATGCAGTACTAAAATGTTACACACAATGTTCTGCCTATTCTTTGTTTTTTATGTAAGAATCATGGTTGGTCAGATGACCGAAGATTTTCTAATAAAGATAAGTTGCTTTTCCATTTAAATTCACGTATTTTCACAAATTATTTATGATTAGATCACTGTTTTGGCACTTGGGATTTTTTCACTGATATATTGGTTTATGTATATGGTGTCTATCCATATATGATCATTACATCCTAGCAGCCACTCATATATGAGATGAAGTGTGATTTTTAAAATATATATATATATATATATATATATATATACAGTCAGGTGCATAAATATTGGGACATTGACAGAATTTTCATATTTTGGCCTCTATTCACCACCACAATGGCTTTGAAATGAAACAAACAAGATGTGCTTTAACTGCAGACTTTCAGATTTAATTTGAGGGTAATTACATCCAAATCAGGTGAACGGTGTAGGAATTACAACGGTTTCTATATGTGCCTCCCACGTTTTAAGGGGCCAAAAGTAATGGGACAATCTAAACAATCCTAAATCTAACTTTCACTTTTTAATACTTTGTTGCAAATCCTTTGCAGGCAATTACAGCCTGTAGTCTGGAACCCATAGACATCACCAGACGCTGGGTTTCA
Source organism: Taudactylus pleione (assembly GCA_031769625.1). Lineage (NCBI taxonomy): Eukaryota > Metazoa > Chordata > Amphibia > Anura > Myobatrachidae > Taudactylus > Taudactylus pleione. Next base: position 14,810,911 of record JAUIMM010000084.1, on the reverse strand, counting down.
TCCCTGGTGATGCTCTGCCAGGCCTCTACTGCAAATGTCTTCAGTTCCTGCTTGTTCTTGGGGCATTTTCCCTTCAGTTTTGTCTTCATCAAGTGAAATGCATGCTCAATCAGATTCAGGTCAGGGGACTGACTTGGCCATTGCATAACATTCCACTTTTTAGCCTTAAAAAACTCTTTGGTTGCTTTTGCAGTATGCTTCGGGTCATTGTCCATCTGCACTGTGAAGCGCCGTCCAATGAGTTCTGAAGCATTTGACTGAATATGAGCATATAATATTGCCCGAAACACTTCAGAATTAATTTTGCTGCTTTTGTCAGCAGTCACATCATCAATAAATACAAGGGAACTAGTTCCATTGACAGCCATACATGCCCACGCCATGACACTACCACCACCATGCTTCACTGATGAGGTGGTATGTTTTGGATCATGAGCAGTTCCTTTCCTTCTCCATACTCTTCTCTTCCCATCACTCTGGTACAAGTTGATCTTTGTCTCATCTGTCCATAAGATGTTGTTCCAGAACTGTAATGGCTTTTTTAAATGTTGTTTGGCAAACTCTAATCTGGTCTTCCTGTTTTTGAGGCTCACCGATGGTTTACATCTTGTGGTGATTCTATATTCACTCTTGTGAAGTCTTCTCTTGATTGTTGATTATGACACATATACACCTACCTCCTGGAGAGTGTTCTTGATTTGGCCAACTGTTGTGAAGGGTTTTTTTTTCACCAGGGAAATTATTCTTCTGTCATCCACCACAGTTGTTTTCTGTGGTCTTCCGGGTCTTTTGGTGTTGCTGAGCTCTCCGGTGCATTCTTTCTTTTTAAGAATGTTCCAAACAGTTGATATGGCCACAACTAATGTTTTGCTATCTCTCTGATAGGTTTGCTTTGATGTTTCAGCTTAATGATGGCTTGCTTCACTGATAGTGACAGCTCTTTGGATCTCCTATTGAGAGTCGACAGCAACTGATTCAAAATGCAAATGTCACACCTAGAATCAACTCCAGACCTTTTACCTTCTTAATTGATAATGAAATAACACGTGTCCATGAAATAGCTTTTGAGTTGATAGTCCCATTACTTTTGGCCCCTTAAAAAGTGGGAGGCACATATAGAAACCGTTGTAATTCCTACACCGTTCACCTGATTTGGATGTAATTACCCTCAAATTAAATCTGAAAGCCTGCAGTTAAAGCACATCTTATTTGTTTCATTTCAAAGCCATTGTGGTGGTGAAAAGAGGCCAAAACCATGAAAATTCTGTCAATGTCCCAATATTTATGCACCTGACTGTATATATATATATATATATATATATATATATATGCAAGTCAATATCACCCGGCACTCCTGAGTGAGCTAACACCTTCTGTATAAATGCTTGGGTGCCTTCCTTGAAGAGTATACAATACCCCTTTCCACATCCAGATAAATGAGGAGGCACTCCAAGTCTTGCGTGTAAAACGTGTATTAGGAACAGTCAACGTTTCGGGGTCAGTCACCCCTTCGTCAGGACACATACTTGTGACAAACACAGTGCGCATTAAATAACATACTCTAGCAAATCAAGACTCACCCGTGCACCCCTGCAGGACGCCGGTGACCCGCTGGAGGACGGGTGAGTCTTGATTTGCTAGTGTATGTTATTTAATGCGCACTGTGTTTGTCACAAGTATGTGTCCTGATGAAGGGGTGACTGACCCCGAAACGTTGACTGTTCCTAATACACGTTTTACACGCAAGACTTGGAGTGCCTCCTCATTTATCTGGATATATATATATACATATATATATATATATATTTTTTCCACAGGATTATTGTTGTCTCTTGTGCGCTCACTATTCTTTTTATTTTCTTATATATATATATATATACATTTCCAAAACTGCCGGCACGCTGTCGTTAATCAGCATCTGGCCTCGGTGCCAGTATAAATCTTATGCATACACATATCCAAAGAAAGCACGGAACTCCCAGGCTTTTTTAAAGATGCAAAAAATCAGTGTATTAACACATGGTTGTCAATGTTTCAGGGCCTCCACCCTTTCATCAGGACACACTTTAAGTAGCCAATATAAAAGGATTGTGATACACAAAATCAAGCTACTGATAATCAATTTATTGGCACATCACAGGTGCATGTAAGGGAGGGGTAAATCTAAACAGGAAAAAAACAAAATACAAAATTCCCAGCAATGGGCTAGCAAAAGAGACATGCATCCTACATAATAATAAAATGCAAAGGACTAAGGGCTCTATTTACTACAATACGCATTTTGAATGCAGATTGTAAATTGATATTACCGACTGAATTCGCATTGCGAATTCAGGCAATATTACAGGGATTTATTAAAAATCTGTTGCAGAGAAAGAACTCTGTCCCTGCGAATCCCATCCGCACACTTATCATGGTATTTTCGCAAAAAATACTGTGCATGCGCCGACCAGCCATCGCTAATCCCCGCCCCCGCGATCGCAAACCCTCCCCTGCCCCCGGCAACCCCCCCTCCCTTAATTACACTTCCTTGCAGTGATCGCGGTGCTCCGGTGATGTCCTCCGTGGCTCCGGTCAGCTGACATCCCATCCTGCACTGGGACCCGGTCAGGTGATGACTGGGCCCCAGTGCAAGATGGGAAACCAGCTGACCGGAGGCAGGACATCACCAGAATCCCGATCATCAGTCCCTGGACTCAGGTAAGGTTTTTTTTGTTTACAATTTTTTTTCTTCTTTTTTTTGCATTGTATCAGTGTGTGGTCTGTTTAGACCACACAGCTGATCACTGGGGCTGGCTCCGGGCTCTGCTCTGCCCGTTAGAGCAGAGCAGGAGTCAGGTAACCGGGGAAGACCATGGATAACGCCACCTCCAGGTGGCGTTATTATCACAGGGCTTTCCCCGGTATTTTTTCACAATTTATTTTTAGTAAGTTTGGCCAGATCACATTTCCCATTACAATTATGGGAAATGCGATCTGCTTACTAAAAATAAGTGATACTTAGGGGTTGGAGTAGAATTTTACGAATTCTACTCCAATTGCCCTTTAGTGAGTTTAGGTGATACTAAAATAATGTGAAAAGGGTGTGAAAACACCCTTTTTTACTTTATTTTAGTAAAAATAATGTTAATAAATAGAGCCCTAAGTCACACACATTTGTAAATATATGATAAGTCACCGGTCACATCAAGGTGCCTCTGCTCAGGTGGTCCTACATTACATAATAATAGCCCCACTCTGGGTCATATTTATGTGTTCCTAAATTGAAAACCAACTCACTTGTAGGTACCCCAGGATCAGGTACCTCCAATATGGCACCACAAAAATAAGCTTTCCCTCCATATACTGTCCCATACATGTCTATCAGAACAGTGATACAGAGAATGCAAGCTGCTTAAAATCAATTTATTGGCACATCATTGGTGTGTGTAATGGAGAAAAAACAGAATACCCCAGCTCATTGCAATGGGCAAGCAAAAGAGACATGCATTCTACCCATACTCGCCAACTTTAATGATCTCCTCTGCAGCTGACAGCATCAGGGGTGGGGCCGGTTTCCACGTCATTAGACCTTGCCCCCATTTTTCCATGATTAGCAGGTCCACAGTGTGGGGCCAAAGCAACAAATAGCGTAATTTTAGCCTCACCCTGCCCCAAGGACCAGAGATACCCCATATTATCTAAATGGGCGGGAAGCAAGAGTCTCCCACAACTTCCAGGAGAGTAAGCAAGTATGATCCTACCTGATTAAAAAATGCAAAGGACTCAGGGACTGATTCAGAGGTGGATGGAGGTGCAGTAGCGGCTGTGACTTTGCTTGTACCCAATGTTCTAAATCCATCCATCTCTGAATCAGGCCCTCAGTCACACACATTTGCAAATATATGATAAGCCACTGTGCCCCACTTAAGTGTGTTCCCACTTCATAATACTATAATGCAGAGGTTCCCAAACTTGGTCCTCAAGGCACCTTAACAGTTCAGGTTTTAAGGATATGTATGCTTGACCACAGGTGATTTAATTAATATCTCAGTCAATTTGAATTAACCACTTGTGCTCAAACATGGCTATCTCTAAAACCTTTACTGTTGGAGTTCCTTGAGGACTGCGTTTGGGAACCTCTGCTATAATGTCTTCTAATGGATTTTGCTATTTTAAGCCAGAACTTCCCAAACTCCACCATTATAGTCCATGTTTTAAGGATATCCATGGTAGAGCACAGGTAACTTTATTAGTACCTCAGTCAATTTGATTTAACCATCTGGACTAAAATATGGTTATCCTTAAAACATGGACTATAATGGCAGAGTTTGGGACCCAATGGTATAATGAGTGAATGTAGCAGAATGAGTGAATGTAGCAGTATGAGTGATTACATAGACAAAATGATGTCTGTCTCTCAGCAACTATCATCTTTTGGCATGCAAGGTGATGAAGACATTACTACAGCAATGCTGCAGAACTTGACATTTAAATTTGACTTTTTGTTGTGGCATTAGAGGCAAACACAGCAAAGTTAACAACAGACACAGTCAGAGCAAAGTTATTACAGTTTCAAGAATGTGCGTCCTGTGATTCAAGTGCTGAGACAACTGCATTACATGCAAAGTGAAAAATTCTGAAAATTTTAATTCAAATGTTACAATTGTCATAAGATAGGTCAGAAAGAAATTGAGATTTACAAAAGAATATAAATCCTAGAAAATGCAAAAAATGCAATGGCATAGATAAGTCAGTCCTCATTGTTACCGATAGCCACAGAAAGGATTATTGGTATATTGACTCAGGTGCAACAAGACAATTAGGTTCAAAGTGGAATGGTTCTCCAAGTTAACCAAATGTGACCCTATCGCTATCAAAGGAATTGGCAATCAAGTTCTTAGTCTTACGGGTAATAAAGTTGCGTCAATCAAAGCTCGCTTTAAAATTGGAACAAGAACAAAAGTCGCAGAGATCCAAGATGTGCTTTTTGCACCACAAATGGAAACAAATCTAATTGACATTAGGATCCTAGAGCAGAGAGGCCACAGAGTTCATCTTGCTAATGAAAAGTGCATTGTGAGAAACCGGTGAGGCATCATCATAGCTACAGACACAAGATGTCAGTGTTTATACATTCTTGATACACAGCACTGTTATGCAATGATGACAAATGAGTTGCATCATTGGGACTCTGCCTCAGAAGATTTAGTCATCTTGGAGATCACAGTGCTCAGGAGCTGCAGAGTGGTATTGTCACAGGAACATTGGTGACTAATACAGAGAAACCCATATGTGAGAGCTGTATTGTGGGGAAACAAAGTCATCAGCCATTTCCAAAGTCAATAAACAGAGCTACAAAAGCACTTGGAATAGTACATTCAGATGTGTGTGGACTAATGGATGTAAAGTCTGTGAGTGGAGACAGATGCTTTGTGACATTTATAGATGACTTCACAAGGATGACACATGTACTTCATCAGGGAGAATTCTGAAGGTTGCAGATTGCAAAAGATTACAAACAGGTTACAGACTCAATATCCTGAGATCTGATAGCCATGGAGAATATCTCAACAGAGAGGTGGAACAATTCTTAAGAAAATATGGAATAGACCAGTGGTTCTCAAACTCGGTCCTCAGGACCCCACACAGGTCACATTTTCCAGGTCACCCAGCAGGTGCACTCACTGATACATTTTAAAAGATCCACAGGTGGAGATAATTATTTCACTTTTGATTCTATGAGGAGACCTGGAAAAAATGCACTGTTTGGGGTCCTGAAGACCGAGTTTGAGACCCTGTGTAATAGAGCATCAATTGACCATTGAGCAAAATGGTGTCAGTGAACGAGCAAAGCATACACTAATAGAGAGAGCAAGATGCATGCTAAATTATGCAGGCTAGACAAGCAATTTTGGGCAGAAGCTGTGTCTACAGCAGTTTATCTCAAGAACCGTTCTCATACAGTTGTCCTAAAGGACATAACACCTATTGAGGTATGGTCAAAGAGCAAACCAAGTGTAAGACATCTTAGAACCTTTGGAAGTATGGCTTATGTGTATATACAAAAAGATACCAGATGAAAGCTGGATTTAAAGTCTAAAGTGCATTATGCTTGGCTATTGTCATGAGAGCAAAGCTTACAGATTGCGGAATTCAAATACCAGAAAGTTTGTTAAGTCATGAGATGTTATCTTTAAAGAAACAACACAAATTGAAGAAAAGTTAGAAGCTGATATGCAGAGCAAGTATGTGTCACTGCACGTGCCAGCAGCTGCAGATATGTCTGTTAGTGACATTCAGTGTAGAAGTTCAACCACAGAAAAGGTCTTAAGAAAAATCAAATATTGGCAAATTACCTAATAGATATGATGAGGAGTCTGCAAACCTTGTATTCAGTTAGTCTCAAGATATCCAGAAGCCAAAACCAAAGTCTGATTGGTGTGAATGGAGATACACAATAGACTTTGCAAGATTTAAAAACCACAAGTGTGAAAAGCATCAATAAGCATGTTAGTTTCAGCAGTCCCAAGTTTGTGAGTCAAGAGACTGTTGTTATGGCCCATGCTGTCAGTAAAGAAACTTTTGCTAAACTATAATGCAAGAAGAGCGAGCTAAAGTCACGTGATATGTTGATGCATTGTTGTGTTTAAAGTTTGACCCAATTTATTCTACAGGTTGCTACAGAAAAGCTGAAATTAGTTCTTTGTGTAACATGGAGAAGCATGTAGCGTGGGAGGGGGGGGGGGGTGTTGAGAAGGTCACGTTTCCCACAGCTCTGAGAGACCCGGCATATTATCCTGCGTTAACCGCAAGTTCCAGCATTCTGCACTGCTACCTGAAAGCTATATACAGTCACCAGACGGTGAGCTGTATCGCACCCTGCTCTGCTCCATTAAAACCAGTGTATCACAGTGAGTACAGCTGTACATCCCATATCTTTCAATAAACCATCCTATCAGTTAAGCAACTGGGCTGTCTGTAGTGATAAAGCATTCCGTTGGTGTGTACATAACGCTGCAATATAATCAACACCTGCACCCACATCATTTCAAACTCCAGCTTCAGGCTTATTTTTGGAATCTTCTCTATATGCTACCCCTTCACTAACAAGTTGACTGGAAGTGATATCCTTAATATTGGGAGTACTTGGCATAATGAAGGTGATAAAGAGTGATAGACCCAAAGCAATATATATGTGTGCTGGATGTAAAGGGTTGCGCTGAATGTGGCTTGGCAAAACCATCAGAAGATTTTTGTGCCAACTCCATTGAAAGAGTGTATAGCCTTTTACTAGATGGTGGCAAACTGTACATCTATATTCATATGATTACACTTATTAATGATTACACTTGTGGCCATTCATAAAAAGTCCCAGAGGGTGCACAGGGGTTTCCCTGATAAGTTCTGGGGAGTTTGGAGTAAATGGTATGACTTCTTGATGAATAGGCAACAGACCTATCACTAATGATGTTGTTTGCTAGATAATTGGTTAGAATGCCTGTGCTAGGTAATTGGGTAGTATGCCTCTGCTATGTGATTGGTTAGTATGCCTCTGCTATGTAATTGGTTAGTCTGCATCTCTGAGTATTCATACTGTAAGGGAAAATCTAGATAAGTTCTGACTTTGACAGTTTTGTTACATCATTTTATGTTCTATTGTGTTTTTTTTAATTTCATTTATTGTTTATTCTTCCGTACTCAAAAGTTAAACTTAAAACAACCCCAGTAATTATATTGTTATTATTGTTCCTTGAATATCATTCTGTATATTATACAGGTGAAATTTTATTTCCCTAATTTGTGCTTGGCCCATTGTTCATACCAATAGTGTTTGAATGTAATTTATGTAGGGCTGGATTAAGGTTTGTGGGGGACACAGGGCAACTACTACCTATAAATTTGTCAATAAGATATGCTGGCGATGTAATTAAAAATTATTAAGTGTGAATACTCCCAGCAACACATATGTATTAAATACACTCTAGTGCCCGCAGTTCACATTTTGCCACACAGAGCCACCAGTTTACATATGCCTCAATGACCCTACGCTGGTAATGTAGTAATGATTGGGGGTCCGCGACTACAAGGGCCCCCTGTACAACCGCCACAGCTGCCCTGTTGTTATTTTGGCTCTGCATTTAACGAAGGTAATCAACTTGAAGAGTGCCATTACAAAAATAAGTCTGCTAATGAAAACATTTGTACAAATGCACATGAAAGGACTGAATCATGGGAAATGACTGTGCGATATCATACTTGTACTCTTGAGACACATAAAACAGATCTTATATGTCTAATTAAGCTATTGATAACCATTATAAGCAATATGAGCTAGTGGACTAGATGAAAGAGCTCTGCCTCTCTGCCGTTAAATCCAGAAGACAGATAGAGGACTTTGCATGACAATATATGAGTCAAAGAAAATTGAGCAATTTTCTGCTTATTCACAGAAAGAACTATGCACAGCTCTGCGGAGAATTATTATTACAGTAAAAAAATAATAATGCACAGTAAAATGAATCATGTAATGTAGCTAAATATTCAAACTGAAATAAATGAATGGTGACCAAAAATATACCAATAACATAAAAGAAACAGTAGCATTAATAACTCAATGGAATCATTATTATAGCATTAGAATATTGTTTGTGCTTATGCTAGGTAACAAAACTGTATAGAATATGTAAAAGGGAGAAAGTAATTCTGAAAGCAAAAATAATTTGAGTACGTCATAAGTGTGCAGGCAAAAGACAAAAATAATATTCTACATCTGAATCCATCTGTTATTTATATATAATCAAAAACCTGGACACCTAGTTTATTTTGTAAGTAATCTGGGATGAAATGCATTGTCATACAGAAGCAAAACTATGCAAAAGCAAGACTGGTACTGTATATTTACTAAAGTGCGGGTTTTTGGAAGTGGAGATGTTGCTCATAGCAACCAATTAGATTCTACTTAACATCTTACTTACTTACTCTACTTATCTAGCACATTATAGAAGATAATAGCTAGAATCTGAATGGTTGTTATTAGGGGTGAGCGGGTTCGGATTTCTGAAATCCGAACCCCCCCGATCCGAGGCCGATCCGAGTCAGGCTCGACTTTTCCCGCCTGACTCGGATCTGAAATCTTGGCAAAACGTCATCATCCCGCCTTCTGGGTCTCGCGGGTTTTGGATCCTATATAAGGTACCCGCGTCGGCGCCATTTTCTCACTCGGCTGTGGACAGTGAAGAGGGAGGGTGGGAGTTAGGGCTGGCTGGGCTGTGTAGTGTAGTGCAGTGTAGTGTTGTGCTGTGCTGCGCTGCTGTTGTCCATAGGGGCTGTGTCCACTCCTCCAAAGTCCATAGGGGCTGGCTGTGTTGTGCTGTGCTGCTGTTGTCCATAGGGGCTGTCCACTACTCCAAAGTCCATAGGGGCTGGCTGTGTTGTGCTGTGCTGCTGTTGTCCATAGGAGCTGTGTCCACTCCAAAGTCCTGTGCAGAGTCCCAGTCCTAAAGGAGTGCTGTAGTGTTGTCCAGGGGGTGCTCTGTCCATCAGGGGTGCTCCCTCCAAGTGCAAAAAAAAAATAAAAAAATTCTGTGTTTGTGAATTGTGTGCGCAGTAGCCGCACGTGCATCAACAAAGTAGTGCCAAGCGTGCGCCTGTGTCATAAGTAAAGGGCCGGCTGGCTTGACCGTTGAAGGGTGCTGTAACCCCCAAAGTACACTCCAAACAAAATAAAAAAATATTTTCTGTGTTTGTGAATTGTGTGCGCAGTAGCCGCACGTGCATCAACAAAGTAGTGCCATGTGTGCGCCTGTGTCATAAGTAAAGGGCGGGCTGGCTTGACCGTTAAAGGGTGCTGTAACCCCCAAAGTACACTCCAAACAAAATAAAAAAGTATTTTCTGTGTTTGTGAATTCTGTGCGCAGTAGCCGCACGTGCATCAACAAAGTAGTGCCAAGCGTGCGCCTGTGTCCCATAAATAAAGGGCTGGCTGGATTGACCGCTAAAGGGTGCTGTAACCCCTAAAGGGCACTCCAAACAAAATAAAAAAATATATTTTTTTGTTTGTGAATTGTGTGCGCAGTAGCCGCACGTGCATCAACAAAGTAGTGCCAAGCGTGCGCCTGTGTCCCATAAATAAAGGGCCGGCTGGATTGACCGCTAAAGGGTGCTGTAACCCCCAAAGGGCACTCCAAACAAAATAAAAAAAATATTTTCTGTGTTTGTGAATTGTGTGCGCAGTAGCCGCACGTGCATCAACAAAGTAGTGCCAAGAATGCGCCTGTGTCCCATAAGTAAAAGGCCGGTTGGCTTGTCCGTTAAAGGGTGCTGTAACCCCCAAAGGGCACTCCAAACAAAATTTAAAAATATTTTCTGTGTTTGTGAATTGTGTGCACTGTGGCTGCACGTGCATCAACAAAGGAGCAGCGCGAAGCGTGCGCCTGTGTCCAATAAGTAAAGGGCCGGCTGGCTCATTTCTTAAAGGGTGGTGTAACCCACAAAGTGCACTAGTCTCCAACAAAAATAAAAAATTATTTTCTGTATTTGTGTGCGCCTTAGCCGCACGTATATATCAATATAACATAAATGGAGGACCAAACTTTCTCCGATAAAAATAAAATAGGGAAAGATCAAGAACCACTTCCTCCTAGTGCTGAAGCTGCTGCCACTAGTCATGACATAGACGATAACATGCCATCAACGTCGTCTGCCAAGGCCGATGCCCAATGTCATAGTAGAGGGCACATACAATCCCAAATGACAAAGTTCAGGAAAATGACCTTGAAAAAAACATTTAAATCATCTGAAGAGAAACGTAAACTTGCCAATATGCCATTTACGACACGGAGTGGCAAGGAACGGCTAAGGTCTTTCCCTATGTTCATGACTAGTGGTTCAGCTTCACATGACGATGGAAGCCCTCCTCCCACTAAAAAAATCAAACGAGTTAAGCTGGCAAAAGCACAGCGAAGAACTGTGCGTTCTAAGAAGATATCACAAATCCCCAAGGAGAGTCCAAGTGTGGTGGCGGTTGCGATGCCTGACCTTCCCAGCATTGGACGGGAAGAGGTGGCTCTTTCCACCATTTGCACGCCCCCTGCAAGTGCTGAAAGGAGCACCCACAGTCCACTTGCTGATATGCAAATTGAAGATGTCACTGTTGAAGTACAACAGGATGAGGATACTGGTGTAGCTGGCACTGAGGAGGAAGTTGGCGAGGAGGATTCTGATGGTGATGTGGTTTGTTTAAATCAAGCTCCGGGGGAGACAGTTGTTGTCCGTGGGATGAAAAAGCCCATGACGGTCATGCCTGGGCAGAAGACCAAACATTCCACCTCTTTGGTCTGGCAATATTTCTATCCAAATCCGGACAACAACTGTCTTGCCATATGTACCATATGTAAAGGTGAAATAAGTAGGGGTAGGGACGTTAACCACCTAGGAACATCCTCCCTTATACGGCACCTGCAGCGCGTTCATTAAAAGTTACTGTCAAGTTCAGAAACTTTGGCTAAGACCGTAAGCAGTCCAGGGACACCTAAATCCCTTTTTCCTGTTTTATCCAAGGAATCGGTGGATGAGGAGGATGAGGACGACATCTTGCCTCCGTAGAGCCAGTTTGTGCAGGGACACATTAATTGCCAGCTTGTTTTGTGGGGGCCCAAACGAACCAATCATTTCAGCCACAGTCATGTGGCAGACCCTGGCGCTGAAATGATTGGTTTGTTAAAGTGTGCATGTCCTATTTATACAACATAAGGGTGGGTGGGAGGGCCCAAGGACAATTCCATCTTGCACCTCTTTTTTTTCTTTGCAGTATGTACTGTTTGGGGCCTAGTTTTTCAAACTGCCATCCTGTCTGCCACTGCAGTGTCACTCCTAGATGGGCCACGTGTTTGTGCCGCCCACTCGTGTCGCTTAGCATAGTCATCCAGCTATCTCGGTGCAATCTTTTGGCCATAAAAACAATAAACCTTCTATCGGATGAGGTGTTGTCATGTGTGCAAACCACTTATCATACTAACATAAAATAAAGACACTGAGACGTGGATTTGGCAGATAACTTGATGGCGATTTATTGGAGAAATTAATATTATTTATTAATTCTTAAATTAATTAAGGATGTATGGTGGCAAAGAAAGGACGGCCAGAAATCAGCCAGATCTGCTATGCCCACACACAAACAACAAAAGACATAGCAGGCGTAGATCGCCCAGAGTGCATACACATAACCATGTAAACCATGTCAAACACAAAAGGTAACGCTCACCCTCTAACTTGACTACCCACCCGTTTAGGTGATGATACTGCCCCCCGTTAGGTTGGTACAGCCAACTACCAGTCAACGAAGGGAGCGCCCTTAACTCATAATTGCACCTGGACTGGTGAACTGCCGTTCTTTCCCGCCACTACATAATTAACTACAACAACCTGCCAATAATTGCAAAGGGAAGGGAGGGTGGGCAATCTGGAACCAAGAGGCTTTGGCCCTCACTTCTAGCCCCTTATATAATGTCTCTATTGAAAACCCGCCCCTGCTAACGATAGGCTAACTCTAAACAGTAATTTGCATACATGCCGGCCCCCATCCTAGAGGTTTAACACACCTCTTTTCTTATGCAATCTTTCGGTTTCACTAAACCTTCTATCGGATGAGGTGTTGTCATGTGTGCAAACCACTTATCATACTAACATAAAATAAAGACACTGAGACGTGGATTTGGCAGATAACTTGATGGCGATTTATTGGAGAAATTAATATTATTTATTAATTCTTAAATTAATTAAGGATGTATGGTGGCAAAGAAAGGACGGCCAGAAATCAGCCAGATCTGCTATGCCCACACACAAACAACAAAAGACATAGCAGGCGTAGATCGCCCAGAGTGCATACACATAACCATGTAAACCATGTCAAACACAAAAGGTAACGCTCACCCTCTAACTTGACTACCCACCCGTTTAGGTGATGATACTGCCCCCCGTTAGGTTGGTACAGCCAACTACCAGTCAACGAAGGGAGCGCCCTTAACTCATAATTGCACCTGGACTGGTGAACTGCCGTTCTTTCCCGCCACAGCAAGGTTCAGCTTATAGAACCGCCGCACCGCCACCATACCAAGTACTACCCCAATAACGCCAACTCCTCAAAAAGATCCCCAATAAACAATGACACACCCTCCTCTGTTAAATGAACTCCATCAGGTCTATACATATAACTAAATCGAAATTGAATGTTATTATGGTAAATGAAATGGCCATAATTGGCCATCACAAATTTGGCAACTGCGAAATTAAGTTTCTTCCTAGCTTCGTCATTAGCAGGAAAACTCCTAACCCCACGCCAGACCTGTCGAGGTACAATGCAAGACCAAATTAATTTACACAAGGGCCAGGCCGATAGCACCCTCGCCAAATCGTTGACAATGCCAACTCGTAATTCTACAGTGGACCTCTGCCCTAAGTCGTTGCCTCCTAAATAAGCCACCAAAATACGTGGCCTACCAAAAAGCCTTGCATACTCTAACAGTTTAGGACAAAAGGAATGCCATCTCATACCTCTGGAACCTATCCAACGGACCCTAGCTGAATATTCAAAAATTGGAGCTTGATCTGAACTCAAACCTAGCAGCCCAGAAAATATATGAGTGGCCTATAACCCAAATGTCCTGCGTGTCAAAGAGCAATCCTAAAGGTGGAGGAAAGCAGTAAATAAAAAATTAGTAATTGTCATAAAACAATAAAATTTTATGGTGTATTAGTGGGATCTGATAGAACATAAGTGAGTATCTGCCAAAAAGAAAAATTTTCTATTGGTCGCCGACTTTACTATTTGAAGTGGCTGAGACAAACAGAAGACACAAAGGGGAAGAATGGGTGGGGGGGAATTGGGAAAAAACAGGTGAACTCGGCAAGAGGTAAAATAAAAACCGGCTGAGGGATGGACTATGGCCTAATTAAATGATTGAGAATAGCCGAATTGAATCCGTCAGTTCAGGTAAAAATTGTAAAATCCCTCAAGACTCCCATTGCCAGCAATGGCGAGTAGCTAATCCCGAGTAGGACGGACAGGGGTAACAGACAAGACAGGACAGTACATGAGACAAGACAAAAACCAGGCAAGCATAAAATATAAACGTAACCGGAACAGACTGTGAAATGACTTTAAACAAAGGGCCTTCATGCCTAGGTCGAATGTAACCTTTATAACTATCCGATTTCCAATGTCCTAGGGCCTTAATTTCTGATGCCGAGAAACCCGCAGCTGCCGCCGAAGTTGCGGCTCCGATCAGAAACGAGTGTGTACCAAAATCTTGAGGCGGGAGGCCTAAAACTGATACACACCTCTTCAAAAACCAACCAAACTGGTATTTGGTAAGCGGAGTCCTGTCCATATGCATGAGTCATGAACCAGGAACATCCGGCCGCAATAACTCATACCGCATAGCTAGTGCCACGGGGCAGATCTGTTCGTCCCTAGATGGACCCAACGAGATCCACCTACCCCTACCAGTCTGGTCGGTCTTCGACTGCCGAATCCTACAGAGAACAGACCTCTCACTGACCAGGATATCCGAGAGGAGCATGGCGGCATCAACCCATTTGGATGATGCCACCAGCTCCGATACCCTCAAGGTGCCGTGAAAGCCTCCGAAAACACCACTTGAATCAGGACCGCCTCATACGCAGTAAGAGCCACTCCGAGAACCGCCCCTAATACTGCCGGAAGCAGATGAGCGTCCACAGGTCTCCTACGGTCAGCTACTGGCCGGGAGACCCGTGCCCAACCCTTTAAAGCCTTCACTATCAGAAAACTTTTAGTAAAGTCAGGTTGGCCCTTCAATTTACAATAAAATGCAATGACCCCCAAAGAGCGCGCAACAGAAGCCCTGGATCTGCCAGCCAAACGGAGACTCCAAATAAAAGAAAGCATCGAACGATGCTGACTCTTACCTGCCTGTTTGCTGCTACGGGAATAATCTTCCCATTCATTCCATGCCTGCCGATATGCTCGCAACGTGGAGGGGGCTAAAGACTGTTCTGCTTAGCCCTCCATGCCGGCTCGATCACCTGCCAAACATAAGAGGGGCAAAGCACAACGTCAGCACCAGGGCCACAGATCGGGACCTAGCCCACTGGAAACGTGATAACGCATCGTCTATCTCATTCTCCACCCCAGGAACGTGTCTTGCCTTAAACATGATGTTACAGCGCAAACATGTGAGCACAGCTGCGCTAGCAAGCGCAAAACCAGCAGGGAAGCCGCATGTTGCTGATTGTATCGCATGGACCATGCCCAGGTTGTCACACCTGATAATGATGCTGCGATTGCGTAACCATTCCCCCCAGATTTCCAAGGAAACCATTATGGGAAAGAGTTTGAGAAGGAGTAAGTCCTTAGTCAAACCCTTTCCCACCCATTCTTCCAGCCAACGGCCAACGCACCAGGAGCCATCAAGGTAACATCCGAACCCCGTGGTGCCTGCTGCGTCGGTGAACAGCTGCAGCTGCAAATTGTCAGCGGCTGGAGACATCCACAACCGAACGCCATTAAAATCCCGAAGAAACGAGACCCAGACAGAGAGGTCCTGCTTAATCTCTGAGGATAAACGTAGCAAATGTCTCAGTTAGTGACACCAGCCGTGGCCCTTTCCAATTTACGTGAAAAAGCTCTGCCCATTGGAATTACTTTACAGGCCCAGGAGGGATTGCGCCTGCCGCAGGGTAATTCTACTAGAAGCCGTGCATTCCGCTATGGCATTACTTGACAGGCTTATCGAGAGGAATGCGACAAGAACCCACCGAGGTACAGATCTCGATACCCAGGAATGACAAGGGGAAGGGCCCTCCGTTTTGTCCACAGCAACGGGAACTCCAAATGAAAAAACAGCGCTCGTAAAGAAAACAAAAGATAACTGCATCTGCCTGAACCGGAAGGGCCGACACACAGAAAGTCATCGAGATAGTGGGCTATTCCATGACTACCGCAAAAATTAAATAAATAAATTCCGCGCACCAGTGTAGGAAGGTGCTAAAATGCTCGAAAAACGCACAGGACACAGAACACCCCACAGGCAAGCATTTGTCTATGCAATATCCATTGTCCAAGCTAAAAACCCATAAACTGGAATGACTCTGGGTGCAAAGGAAGTAGACGAAAAGCTGACTCAACATCTATCTTAGCCATCAGTGCGCCCGGACCATAACACCTAATGACGTCCAAAGCATCGTCAAAAGACTGGTACACCACCGAGGAAACCTCAACTGGTATGGCATAATTTACTGACGAGCCTGGCGGATAAGACAGATGTTGCATGAGCCCTTATTTTCCTGGAATTTTCTTGGGAACCACCGGGGAATTCACAAGATCCCTAATGGGGGTTCTGCAAAAGGCCCAGCAATGCGCCTGCGCTAACCTCGCCAGCCACTTTTTCCCTAAGAATGTGAGGCAATTCAAAGGCAGACTTCAAATTTCTAGGCGAATATGTGTCGACATCCCTGCAAATAGGTAAACGAAAACCAAAACTGAAGCCTTTTAACGAAAATTCTGCGTCCTGCAGAACCGGGTACCAACTCAACCATTTTGCTATCGCTGTGACACGGACAGGGGATGGAACTTTACTTAGCACTTGTGCCTTTTGCTGGCTGTGCAGGCTGCTGCTGGGCACCCCCCTTGAAACACTTGGCAACTGGGTGATTGCCACCACATCGCAAGCAGAGGTGACGAAAACAACACTTTAATGTGGAATTATTAAAGGCGAAGCATTTTCCTCAGACGCCTGCTGTTAGCCCTGACGAACTGAACTAGCTGCTTTGCACGCGTTGTACCCCTCATAGGCAGGACGCGAAGGCTGCGTGACCTCCAGCAATGTATATTTGTCGAAGTAGGAGCATAGCTGAGAATGGAGCTTCCCGGTGATAGCTGCTTGGGGCAGTGATTGCAATAATAAGCTGTGCACCCTGTAGAAATTCACTGTAGCACATGTATTCTGTCTATTTTGTAAGTTAAATGCTCAGAATACAGTATATAATACAATCTCCTCTATTGGCTGATAATAATGATTCAAAGGAGATAAAAGCTAGATCTTAGGTGCTATAGATAAATAAAGCAGTGTCAAAGCCATTACCCCTTACTGTCATATAACGCATCACTAAAGCATTCTATTCCCCCAATGATACCTCAATGCCCAGCATAATACTGACACTTTGCTGCAACTGTTTTCTACCATTAAGAGGGCATAATCAGCACTTAGACCATCTATAAAATACATCATACGAATGTACTGAATGATATAATTCTGGCATATACAGGACCAGCAGACACAGTAAGCAATTATATGTAGAAGTAGAGCCATCCTGTCTGAGCTGAATCTTTTTATTTCATGTGCAGGCTCCTTTACAGATCATATGAGCAAGTTGGGGAATCTGGGAGAGGGCAGAAAAAGAAACCATGCACTGTCCTGGAAACAGATGCACAGATTGGTCCCCTTATGTACTGGATGGTGTATTATCCAGTATTAATAATTGATCCAATAGGTGATCCATATCAGTGCACCCCGTACAGTGCATGTTTTCCAGATCTAGTTGGTGCACAACAATATTCATTACTGGCTTTTTAACTTTTTCTACTGGCTGACACATTTAAAAGATCAACAGGGACTGTAGTGCTAGTTATTTCATTTGGGACACTGAGGGGATCCTAAAAAACATGCAACTTTAGTATTATATGCTATTTGTATTGTAGTCATCATGGTGTGGGCTGAGGGGGGGTTCAGGCAAGGCACTCATAAACCCCTCCTGCATTTGCCTATGGTGCTGGCCACTGCAGCCACAAAGATAATATTGACCAGGGGCATTAAGGACTAAAGGGAAGCACCCCTCCCCCACACTGGCACACCTTCCACAAAGCTGCTGCAGCCTGAGGGGGGATAGAACTATCAATAGGGGAACCACACCTGCAGCCCCTAATAACATGGGGGCACTGTGGAGCCAGGGACCAGGGTCTGGGGAGGCTCATTACTAGGCAGGACATAGCTACACCCACCCCCAGCAGAACAAGAAATCAGAAAAGACAGTGATTGAGGACAGAAAGGAAAAGTAAAAGCAATGATATGAAGTAAATGAAAAGAGACTAAATACAATAAGGAAAAGGAGGAGAGAAGAAGAGAAGAAGGAGAAGCACTAAGAGAGTTTTATTAAGGAAAATGACAACTGACAAAATGCACTTCCCTGTCCTGGGGGAATCTGGAACCAAGAGGCTTTGGCCCTCACTTCTAGCCCCTTATATAATGTCTCTATTGAAAACCCGCCCCTGCTAACGATAGGCTAACTCTAAACAGTAATTTGCATACATGCCGGCCCCATCCTAGAGGTTTAACACACCTCTTTTCTTATGCAATCTTTCGGTTTCACTACTGTGAGGTGTGAGGTGTTCAGAATAGACTGGAAATGAGTGGAAATGAAGGTTATTGAGGTTAATAATTGCATAGGAGCAGAAAAACCCACAAATTCTGTGATTTAAGCTGTTTTTATGCTTTTTTTCAAAAAAATACAGATCCAAAACACAAAACCCAGAACCCAAAACACGGAAGGGTGGTTTTGGCAAAACTAATCCAGATCCAAAACACGAAGAAAGATCCAGATCCAAAACCAAAACACAAAACACGAAAAGTGGCCGGTGCACACCCCTAGTTGTTATGGGCAACATCTCCACCTCTAAAAACCCGCAATTTAATAAATATACCCCTAAATCGTAATCTACCCCTGAAATTTCTTATTTAGTCCCCAAATTGAGGTGCACAAATAATATCATTACTATAGAAAAAATAAATCCAACATTGATATAAATTACCCAAAATTGTCACTCTCATTAACTAAAGCAAGCATCATATGCAGACAGGATCAGGATAGCATAGTGATGTCTTCTTACTACTGCTAGTATTGCTGGGGACCTATGCAACACTCTGCTATCCTGACAAGGGGGAACCAGAGAATAATGTGACATTTTGGGAGAGTAGGCAAATATGGTATTAAGGTATTTACTGAGTTGTATTAGCTCTTTAAGATCAGTCTTTGCTGACTGTTAACCATGCATGCTTACACTCCAGGAAGTCATGGGAGGCTCCCGATTTTTCGGGTAATCCCCTGCACCCCTGGTAGAGTAGGCACTTCTCCCGCATTCCTCCCCACTTCCTAGTGAAGTGGGCACCATGGGGAGAATTTTCATGGAGATTGGGGGTCCCCGAGCAGGGGACGGGGCTTAATGACGCAATTCTACAAGAATTACGCCATTTCGCCCCACCCCCTATTTAAATATGCGGTATTCACAGCAATTTCCCATAACGCATTGCCCGTCCCCCATCGCTGTCCACCTGCTTCTTCCGTGGAGGAAAAATTAAAAGTAGGCAAGCATGCTGTTAGCAGCCATGATGATCTGCACTGTACGGGATCCGGTGAAAATCCTGACAGTCGGGATGCTGGCGCTCAGAATGACGGCGCCAGCATCCCACCTGTAAGGACTGGGGTTGGAGGGAGGGTTGGGGTCATGCGTTAGGCACTTAGGTTTAGGGTGCGGGGATGGGGAGGCTAGGATTAGGCACTAAGGGGGAGGTTAGGTTTAGGCACCAGGGAGGGAGGGTTAGGGATTGGGAGAGGGGGAGGGTAAGGATACTGACTGACAAGTGTCGTTATCCTAACCCTGTCAGGATGCCATCGTCGGGTTTCTGACCACCGGGATTCTGAGTGCTGGCATCCCGTACCCAACCCGTACTTTACATATGGTGAAAAATACAATTTGAAAATTATTTGGGTTAGGCACTAGGGAGAGGTTTAGGGTTAGGTTGGGGGAGAGGAAGGTTAGGGTTAGACTGCGGGACAGGAGGGTTAGGGATAGAGGCAGGGTGTCAGGATGCAGCCTGGGATCGGCACTACTCTCCTCCGTGCCGGCGTCCTTGCGCTTAGGTGCTCAATATCTGGGAGTGGAGGTGAATGGTGACTGAGTATTCTCCCCGGGGTCTGCTAGGGCTTCCATGCATACGTCTCTTGGTTCTCGGGGTGCCGGGCATGGGCGCAGCCATGTTGGTCCATATCACCTGACTAGTCTCTCCCAATGCTAGTCCTGCGGTCACTCAGCTGATCCCCTGATCCAATGACCAGCTACCTAAGGGTATTTAAGTCTGACTCCAGGAACAGGAAACTGCTGTTCAACTTCGCTGTACAGTGACTGTTCTGCTCTCTGCATACATGCCTACCGTCCCGGTTTTCGCGGGAGGCTCCCGATTTTTCGGGTAACCCCCCACACCCCCGGAAGGGTAGGCATTTCTCCCGCATTCTGCCCACTTCCTAGTGAAGTGGGCAGAATTAGGAGAATACCCGCGGCAATCGCGGGTCTCCGTGAAGGGGGCAGGGCTTAAGCTGTGATTCTGCATGAATCACAGCATTTGGCCCCGCCCCCTATGTAAATTGTGCCCAATCGCGGCAATTTTACTGTGAGGGGCGGGGCTTAATGCCGTGAATCGTCAAGCCCCGCCCCCGTCGGCCCCCTGCTGCTTCTCTTACCCGGGCTTCTCCCGGGAAGAGAATATTAAAGGTAGGCAACCCTGGCTCTCTGGTGTTTTCCACGAAGTATCTCCAGTGTGTTGTTTCAGCACTCACGCTGACCTCTACTGCTGTATTAGCTTGCTCCCATGCTAACTCTCAGTGTGTTACTTCAGCTCTCTCACAGAACTCCAGTGTTTCCTGTAACAGACCCTGTGTTGTCTTTCAGTGTGCTGCTCATCTCCCAAGCTGCCTCCCTGTGTTACATGTATCAGCCTTCAAGCTGTTTACTAATTTAGCTGTCTAGGTGCATCCCTGTGTTTACTTCACTCCTATAGTGGATTCTACTGTGACTGCATCTCAGGCTTTACAGTGTTCCTTCCCAGTGAACCCTCCTTGTGACTACCATCGCCATTCAGCATCTCATACCAAGTATCGATTACCATCGATTCTCAGTGTCTCTTTCCAAGTGCTGATTACCATCGATTCTCAGTGTCTCATTCCAAGTGCTGATTACCATCGATTCTCAGTGTCTCATTCCAAGTGCTGATTGCCATCGATTCTCAGTGTCTCAATCCAAGTGCCAAGTACCATCTTACTATATCATCTTCCAGTGACAAGTGCTGCGATTAAAACCACAGTGTGTGTACTTTGGGCCTGATTCAGACCCGGTCGCAAGCACTGAGCACTCGCAACCGGGTCGATGTTTGCCCACTGGGCATGCGCACGACGGAGCCGGCTCCGTCGTGCGCATGCGCGAGACCCGGCTAGCTCCGGGTGCTCAGTCGCTCCGGGTCTCGCACCAAAGGGGTTGAGCTGTCGATGGTGATTGACAGCTCACCCCGTTTGCTAGGCGTGGCCGGGGGGTGGCTTCACAAACGAAGGCGTTCCCAAGCGAACGGCTGCCGTTTGTGAGCGGCCCCACTGGCCCCATCACCAGTGATGTCAGTGGGAGAGCTTCCGGCTCTATTAGCTCGCTATGCGAGCGGCCAGGAGGCCGCTCCAAAAAAAAAAAAAAAACGCCCTGATTCAGAGCGAGCGCTCTTTCAAAGCATCCGTCTCTGAATCAGGCCCTTTGTACCTTCATCAAGTACCATCTTATACCATCTTCCAGTGACAAGTGCTGCGATTAAAACCACAGTGTGTGTACTTTGTACCTTCATCAAGTACCATCTTATGATACCATCTTCCAGTGATGAGTGCTGTGATTAAAACCACAGTGTGTGTACTTTGTGCCCTCATCTAGTATCATCTCATACCATTCCTTTGTGACTGTGCTGCGTCTAAAGCCGCAGACTGTGTACTCTGGTCCTGATTCAAACCCGCTCGCAAGCGCTATGCGCTCGCGAGCAAGTTGATGTTAGGCCACTGCGCATGTGCACGCCGGAGCCGGCTCCGACGTGCGCATGCGCAAGACCCGGCTAGCGACGGGCACTCCGTCGCTCCGGGTATTGCACCAAAAAGGGGTGGCTGTCAATTTTGATCGACAGCTCGCACCGTTTTGGAGGCGTGGTGTGGGGGTGGGCGGCCACCCCAGTGATGTCAGTGGGAGAGCTTCCGGCTCTATTAGAGCCAGAAGCTCTCTGGGGCTTGCGGCCATGAGACCTTACCACAAGGGTCTCGTCGCAAGCCCGATGGTCGCGATGGTCTTGACCATCGCGACCATCATCCTGGCCATTCGCTATAGCTGTGGGTGGTCACCCACAGCTATGCGAGCGGCCAGGTGGCCACTCCAAAAAAAAAACAAAAAACGCCCTGATTCAGAGCGAGCGCTCTTTCAGAGCGTCCAGCTCTGAATCAGGGCCTCTGTACCCTCAACTAGTACCATCTCGTGAAACCGTTCCTCTTTGACTGTGCGGCGTCTGATGACCTGTATAGTTACTGCATTCCGTGATTGGATCTATAAAGTGTCTTTACACTACCTTGCATCCAGATCTTCTGAGTTACCAAAAGCATACCAGTGTTTCATTTTACTCATTATAGCAGTGACATTTCCTAGTCTCCTCGTCACTCCCAGGTACCTAACCAAGGGGCAGCGCCCTGCTCACTCTGTGTGACGAAACCCATATCCCAACAAGAGGGGTCACTGGTGAAGACCACCGCGTGGGTTAGACTCCGCGCCTCTGGTTAGGTCTAGCCAACACTTGGGACTGACCTTTATTGAGGACACTAGCACTGTCACTGCCCTCGCTGCTTCCTAGCCATCCTAACCCCCCGTCTCCCTGTCCTCCTCAGAGGAACTCCTAGCCTCAGATCGTGGGTTAAGGCTAGACTGCAGGAGGGGAGGGTTAGGGATAGAGGGAGGGTTAAGGCTAGGCTCCAGGAGGGGAGGGTTAGGGAAAAAGGGAGGGTTGGGGCTAGGCCACGGGATGGGAGGGTTAGGGATAGAGGGAGGGTTAGGGCTAAACCTGCAACACCAGGCGCTATTTAAAATATGAAATTAAAGTTGTTTGTAAATAATGTATAAAGAGTTGCCAATGCAAATGAAGTGTTAAAACACCAATGGAAGAATGACTTCAATATACACCTGTTCTATTTAACTAATCAGCGATCTTATTAGTTTAAGACTAATCAGATGGGGAATATAAGGTGCCCCAATAGAGATCCTATTATACCACCCTCTTGAAGAAGCCGTCACGTGATGGGGAACGCGTTAGGGACCTGATACTCTCTCATATCCGGATTGCAACATTGTTTCCTGTCCCAAGCTGCGGTACTGCAGTGAGAACGAGAACCCGCTGTGTGAGATGAGAGCACACACAGACAACATCTATCCCCCTGTAACTACATGGAGAAAAGGATTCCACACCTTTGGAATAGCAAGATAACAGCAGCATATCGGGCCAGCAGTGCACCTACAGACGTCCGGGAGAGGAGAGCTGGGTAAATATACCGAGACTGTATCACTAAATCTTCACCCTCTTTGAAATAGCTACCTTGAATCACCTTTTGGTTGGCTGCAGAGAGTGTTGACTGGTACTCCCAGCATGCCCCCCACCCCCCCACAGCAGCAGTATAGCAGACTGGCAGTGGAATATGGCAGTGCCTACCCTACCCCCCCCCAGCAATAGATGGCACCTGGCTGCAGTCACAAAAAAAATAAATACTGGGACTCCCAGCCCGCCCCCCACCCCCCACAGCAGCAGTATAGCAGACTGGCAGTGGAATATGGCAGTGCCTACCCAGCCCCCCCCCCCAGCAATAGATGGCACCTGGCTGCAGTCACAAAAAAAAAAAACTGGGACTCCCAGCCCGCCCCCCACAGCAGCAGTATAGCAGACCAGCAGTGGAATATGGCAGTGCCTACCCTACCCCCCCAGCAATAGATGGCACCTGGCAGCGGCTGCAGTCACAAAAAAAAAAAAATACTGGGACTCCCAGCCCGCCCCCCACTCCCCACAGCAGCAGTATAGCAGACAGTCTGGCAGTGGAATTATATGGCAGTGCCAGGGGTGGGGGAGTGGGCGGGCGGCGGGGGCTGGGAGTCCGATTAATACTCAGACTCCCAGCCCCCGCCGCCGGCCCGCCGCAAGATCCCCGGCGCTCCCCCGACACATACTGGCCGCAGGATCAACAATTCGGCGGCCGGGCCACTTACATCTTATGGCCGCCGCCCGGCGCCGAACTCTGCAGGTACGGAGGCGCGACAGACAGTCCACAGCGGCGCTGAGTGGAGTCACGGTGCCTGCCTGGGAACTGGCTGGGAGGGGCTTGCGTGCTGCAGCTCCCCCTACAGCCAGCCCAGGCAGTGTCACAGTCTTCCTGAAAAAAATAAATAAAATGTTTTAAGCAGCGCTGCTTGCCGGGTCGAACAGGGGGGGTTTCCAGGGACTCGGAAACCCTCCCTGCGTGCGAGGGTGACTGGAGTGGACATTTAACAGCTGAAACTTGATTTGGAAATTTCATTATCCCCTCCTAATCAGGACATAATTATTGACGGGACTGGTGCGCAATATTGCTCTATTTGGACATAATTACAGTCTTAAAGGAGATCAATATACTTATTTATACAAGTGGACCTTTCACTGTTCACACACGCTATTATTGATCCATTATGAAGGATATGCGAGAATGGCCATTTAGATGCTGATTTATAAATGTTTTATATGTTAATACTGTGCAATTTTAATAAAATATTTTACTGTATCATATTTATCCTTATGTCTATGTGAGCGCACTCTGAGGTGAACAATTTCAGAACCCACCTCCTTATTAACTTGAGGGTTAGGGCTAGGCTGCGGGAGGGGAGGGTTAGGTTGTGGGAAGGAAGGGTTAGGATACGGGACAGGAGGATTAGGGATAGAGGGAGGGTTAGGGATAGGCTGCAGGAGGGGAGGGTTAGGGCTAGGCTGCGGGAGGGGAGGGTTAGGGCTAGGCTGCAGGAGGGAAGGGTTAGGGTTAGGCTGCGGGACAGGAGGATTGGGCATAGAGGGAGTGTTAGGGCTAGGCTGCGGGAGGGGAGGGTTAGGTTGTGGGAGGGGAGGGGAGGGTTAGGATTAGGATGCGAGCTAGGAGGATTAGTGATAGAGGGAGGGTTAGGGCTAGGCTGCGGGAGGGGAGGGCTAGGCTGCTGGAGGGGAGGGTTGGTGTTAGGCTGCGGGAGGGGAAGGTTAGGTTGTGGTAGGGGAGGGTTAGGGCTAGGCTGCGGGAGGGGAGGGTTAGATTGTGGGAGGGGAGGGATAGGGTAAGGGTTAACCCAATGTTTACATACATTTCATATATGTTAAGATCTACACACTGCACATGTGCAGATCCAGGGCTGTGATGTCACTCTCAGTGCATGATTGACACGCTGCTGGCATTTGAGGGCGGCAATGGGGGCAGCGACAGGCAGCATGCCAGAAAATGGGGGCATCAGCCCAGTTTTCTGGGCGTGCTGAAGCCAGTGGCTGTGTCCATGTACGTAGTTTTCCTGGCTTCCGCAGAGTCAATTTCCTGGTCAGATGACCAATCTTTACACTGATTATCCAATGCTATGTTCTTGGACATAGCAGCGGATCAGAGAACCTGGCAGGAGGCGTCTATAGATGCAAGATGCCTACTGCGCCTTTAGTACAAAGATGCCTCCTGCGCCATTAGTACAAAGATGCCTCCTGCGCCATTAGTACAAAGATGCCTCCTGTGCCATTACTACAAAGATGCTTCCTGCACCATTAGTACAAAGATACCTCCTGCGCCATTAGTACAAAGATACCTCCTGCGCCATTAGTACAAAGATGCCTCCTGCGCCATTAGTACAAAGATGCCTCCTGCGCCATTAGTACAAAGTTACCTCCTGCGCCATTAGTACAAAGATGCCTCCTGCACCATTAGTACAAATATGCCTCCTGCGCCATTAGTACAAAGTTGCCTCCTGCGCCATTATTACAAAGAAGCCTCCTGCGCCATTAGTACAAAGATGCCTCCTGCGCCATTATTACAAAGATGCCTCCTGCGCCATTAGTACAAAGATACCTCCTGCGCCATTAGTACAAAGATGCCTCCTGCACCATTAGTACAAATATGCATCCTGCGCCATTAATACAAAGATGCCTCCTGCGCCATTATTACAAAGATGCCTCCTGCGCCATTAGTACAGAGATACCTCCTGCGCCATTAGTACAGAGATGCCTCCTGCGCCATTAGTACAAATATGCCTCCTGCGCCAATAGAAGAAAGATGCCTCCTGCACCATTAGTACAAAGATGCCTCCTGCGCCATTAGTACAAAGATGCCTCCTGCGCCAATAGGACAAAGATGCCTCCTGCGCCATTAGCACAAATATGCCTCCTGCGCCAATAGGACAAAGATGCCTTCTGCACCATTAGTACAAAGAAGCATCCTGCGCCATTAGTACAAAGATGCCTCCTGCCCAATTAGTACAAAGATGCCTTCTGCGCCATAAGAACAAAGATGCCTCCTGCGCCAATAGTACAAAGATGCCTCCTGCGCCATTAGTACAAAGATGTCTCCAGTGCCATTAGTACAAAGGTGCCTCCTGCGCCATTGGTACAAAGATGCCTCCTGCGCCATTGGTACAAAGATGCCTTCTGCGCCATTGGTACAAAGATGCCTCCTGCGCCATTAGTAGAAAGATGCCTCCTGCGCCATTAGTACAAAGATGCCTCCTGCGCCATTAGTACAAAGATGCCTCCTGCGCCATTAGTACAAAGATGCCTCCTGCGCCATTAGTGCAAAGATGCCTCCTGCGCCATTAGTACAAAGATGCCTCCTGCGCCATCAGTACAAAGATGCCTCCTGCGCCATCAGTACAAAGATGCCTCCTGCGCCATTAGTACAAAGATGCCTTCTGTGCCATTAGTACAAATATGCCTCCTGCGCCAATAGGACAAAGATGCCTTCTGTGCCATTAGTACAAAGAAGCCTCCTGCGCCATTAGTACAAATAAGCCTCCTGCGCCATTAGTACAAAGATGCCTCCTGCGCCAATAGAACAAAGATGCCTCCTGCGCCATTAGTACAAAGATGCCTTCTGTGCCATGAGTACAAAAATGCCTCCTGCGCCAATATGACAAAGATGCCTCCTGCGCCATTAGTACAAAGAAGCCTCCTGCACCATTAAAACAAAGATGCCTCCTGCGCCAATAGAACAAAGAAGCCTCCTGCGCCATTAGTACAAAGATGCCTCCTGTGCAATTAGTACAAAGATGCCTCCTGCACCATTAGTACAAAGAAGCCTTCTGCGCCATTAGTACAAAGATGCCTTCTGCGCCATTAGTACAAAGAAGCCTCCTGCACCATTAGTACAAAGAAGCCTCCTGCGCCAATAGAACAAAGAAGCCTCCTGCGCCTTTAGTACAAAGATGCCTCCTGCGCCATTAGTACAAAGATGCCTTCTGTGCCATTAGTACAGATATGCCTCCTGCGCCAATAGAAGAAAGATTCCTACTGCGCCATTAGTACAAAGATGCCTTCTGTGCCATTAGTACAAATATGCCTCCTGCACCAATAGAAGAAAGATGCCTACTGCGCCATTAGTACAAAGATGCCTTCTGTGCCATTAGTACAAATATGCCTCCTGCACCAATAGAACAAAGATGCCTTCTGTGCCATTAGTACAAAGAAGCCTCCTGCGACATTAGTACAAAGATGCCTCCTGCGCCATTAGTACAAATATGACTCCTGTGCCAATAGAACAAAGAAGCCTCCTGCGCCATTAGTACAAAGAAGCCTCCTGCGCCATTAGTACAAAGATGCCTCCTGCGCCATTAGTACAAAGAAGCCTCCTGCACCATTAGTACAAAAATGCCTCCTGCACCAATAGAACAAAGATGCCTCCTGCGCCATTAGTACAAAGAAGCCTCCTGTGCCAATAGAACAAAGAAGCCTCCTGCGCCATTAGTACAAAGATGCCTTCTGTGCCATTAGTACAAATATGCCTTCTGCACCAATAGAACAAAGATGCCTTCTGTGCCATTAGTACAAATAAGCCTCCTGCGCCATTAGTACAAAGATGCCTCCAAGGCCAATAGAACAAAGAAGCCTCCTGCGCCATTAGTACAAAGATGCCTCCTGCGCCATTAGTACAAAGATGCCTTCTGTGCCATTAGTACAAATATGCCTGCTGCGCCAATAGAAGAAAGATTCCTACTGCGCCATTAGTACAAAGATGCCTTCTGTGCCATTAGTACAAAGATGCCTCCTGCGCCATTAGTACAAAGAAGCCTCCTGCACCATTAGTACAAAAATGCCTCCTGCACCAATAGAACAAAGATGCCTCCTGCGCCATTAGTACAAAGAAGCCTCCTGTGCCAATAGATCAAAGAAGCCTCCTGCGCCATTAGTACAAAGATGCCTTCTGTGCCATTAGTACAAATATGCCTTCTGCACCAATAGAACAAAGATGCCTTCTGTGCCATTAGTACAAATAAGCCTCCTGCGCCATTAGTACAAAGATGCCTCCAAGGCCAATAGAACAAAGAAGCCTCCTGCGCCATTAGTACAAAGATGCCTCCTGCGCCATTAGTACAAAGATGCCTTCTGTGCCATTAGTACAAATATGCCTGCTGCGCCAATAGAAGAAAGATTCCTACTGCGCCATTAGTACAAAGATGCCTTCTGTGCCATTAGTACAAATATGCCTCCTGCACCAATAGAAGAAAGATGCCTCCTGCGCCATTAGTACAAATATGCCTCCTGCACCAATAGAACAAAGATGCCTTCTGTGCCATTAGTACAAAGAAGCCTCCTGCGCCATTAGTACAAAGATGCCTCCTGCGCCATTAGTACAAATATGCCTCCTGTGCCAATAGAACAAAGAAGCCTCCTGCGCCATTAGTACAAAGAAGCCTCCTGCGCCATTAGTACAAAGATGCCTCCTGCGCCATTAGTACAAAGAAGCCTCCTGCACCATTAGTACAAAAATGCCTCCTGCGCCAATAGAACAAAGATGCCTCCTGCGCCATTAGTACAAAGAAGTCTCCTGTGCCAATAGAACAAAGAAGCCTCCTGCGCCATTAGTACAAAGATGCCTTCTGTGCCATTAGTACAAATATGCCTCCTGCTCCAATAGAACAAAGATGCCTCCTGCGCCATTAGTACAAAGATGCCTTCTGTGCCATTAGTACAAATAAGCCTCCTGCGCCATTAGTACAAAGATGCCTCCTGCGCCAATAGAACAAAGAAGCCTCCTGCGCCAATAGAACAAAGAAGCCTCCTGCACCATTAGTACAAAGATGCCTTCTGTGCCATTAGTACAAAGATGCCTCCTGCGCCAATAGAACAAAGATGCCTCCTGCGCCATTAGTACAAAGATGCCTTCTGTGCCATTAGTACAAAGATGCCTCCTGCTCCATTAGTACAAAGATGCCTTCTGTGCCATTAGTACAAATATGTCTCCTGCACCAATAGGACAAAGATGCCTCATGTGTCATTAGTACAACGATGCCTCCTGCGCCATTAGTACAAAGATGCCTCCAGCGCCATTAGTACAAACAAGCTTCCTGAACCATTAGTGCTAGGGGTGAGCGGGTTCGGATTTCTGAAATCCGAACCCCCCCGAGCCCCCCCGATCCGAGGCAGATCCGAGTCAGGCTCGACTTTTCCCGCCTGACTCGGATCTGAAATCGAGGCAAAACGTTATCATCCCGCCATCCGAGTCTCGCGGGTTTTGGATCCTATATAAGGTACCAGCGTCGGCGCCATTTTCTCACTCGGCTGTGGACAGTGAAGAGGGATGGTGGGAGTTAGGGCTGGCTGGGCTGTGTAGTGTAGTGCAGAGTAGTGTTGTGCTGTGCAGTGCTGTGCTGCGCTGTGCTGCTGTTGTCCACTACTTCAAAGTCCATAGGGGCTGGCTGTGTTGTGCTGTGCTGCTGTTGTCCATAGGGGCTGTGTCCACTACTTCAAAGTCCATAGGGGCTGGCTGGACTGTGTTGTGCAGTCAGTTCTCCATAAGGGCTGTGTCCACTCCAAAGTCCTGTGCAGTGTCCCAGTCCTAAAGGGGTGCTGTAGTGTTGTCCAGGGGGTGCTCTGTCCATCAGGGGTGCTCCCCCCAAGTGCTAAAAAAATAATATTTTTTGTGTGTTTGTGAATTGTGTACGCAGTAGCCGCACGTGCATCAACAAAGTAGTGCCAAGCGTGCGCCTGTGTCATAAGTAAAGGGCCGGCTGACTTGACCGTTAAAGGGTGCTGTAACCCCCAAAGTACACTCCAGTCCAAACCAAAAAAAAAATTATTTTCTGTGTTTGTGAATTGTGTGCGCAGTAGCCGCACGTGCATCAACAAAGTAGTGCCAAGCGTGCGTCTGTGTCATAAGTAAAGGGCCGGCTGGCTTGACCGTTAAAGGGTGCTGTAACCCCCAAAGTACACTCCAAACCAAAAAAAAAATATTTTCTGTGTTTGTGAATTGTGTGCGCAGTAGCCGCACGTGCATCAACAAAGTGGTGCCAAGCGTGTGCCTGTGTCATAAGTAAAGGGCCGGCTGGCTTGACCATTAAAGGGTGCTGTAACCCCCAAAGTACACTCCAGTCCAAACCAATAAAAAAATTATTTTCTGTGTTTGTGAATTGTGTGCGCAGTAGCCGCACGTGCATCAACAAAGTAGTGCCAAGCGTGCGCCTGTGTCATAAGTAAAGGGCCGGCTGGCTAGACCGTTAAGGGTGCTGTAACCCCCAAAGTACACCCCAGTCCAAACCAAAAAAAAAATTATTTTCTGTGTTTGTGAATTGTGTGCGCAGTAGCCGCACGTGCATCAACAAAGTAGTGCCAAGCGTGCGCCTGTGTCATAAGTAAAGGGCCGGCTGGCTTGACCGTTAAAGGGTGCTGTAACCCCCAAAGTACACTCCAAACTAAATAAAAAAATATTTTCTGTGTTTGTGAATTGTGTGCGCAGTATCCGCACGTGCATCAACAAAGTAGTGCCAAGCGTGCGCCTGTGTCATAAGTAAAGGGCCGGCTGACTTGACCATTAAAGGGTGCTGTAACCCCCAAAGTACACTCCAAACCAAATAAAAAAATTTTTTCTGTGTTTGTGAATTGTGTGCGCAGTAGCCGCACGTGCATCAACAAAGTAGTGCCAAGCGTGCGTCTGTGTCATAAGTAAAGGGCCGGCTGGCTTGACCGTTAAAGGGTGCTGTAACCCCCAAAGTACACTCCAAACTAAATAAAAAAATATTTTCTGTGTTTGTGAATTGTGTGCGCAGTATCCGCACGTGCATCAACAAAGTAGTGCCAAGCGTGCGCCTGTGTCATAAGTAAAGGGCCGGCTGGCTTGACCATTAAAGGGTGCTGTAACTCCCAAAGTACACTCCAGTCCAAACCAAAAAAATATATATTTTCTGTGTTTGTGAATTGTGTGCGCAGTAGCCGCACGTGCATCAAGAAAGGAGCAGCGCCAAGCGTGCGCCTGTGTCCCATAAGTAAAGAGCCGGCTGGCTCATTTCTTAAAGGCTGGTGTAACCCACAAAGTGCACTACTCTCTAGGAAAAATAAAAAAATATTTTCTGTGTTTAGCCGCACGTATATATCAAATCGATATAACATAAATGGAGGACCAAACTTTCTCCGATAAAAATAAAATAGAGAAAGATCAAGAACCACTTCCTCCTAGTGCTGAAGCTGCTGCCACTAGTCATGACATAGACGATATCATGCCATCAACGTCGTCTGCCAAGGCCGATGCCCAATGTCATAATAGAGGGCACATACAATCCCAAATGACAAAGTTCAGGAAAATGACCGTGAAAAAAAATTTAAATCATCTGAAGAGAAACGTAAACTTGCCAATATGCCATTTACGACACGGAGTGGCAAGGAACGGCTAAGGTCGATCCCTAGTATGTTCATGACTAGTGGTTCAGCTTCACATGACGATGGAAGCCCTCCTCCCACTAAAAAAATAAATGAGTTAAGCTGGCAAAAGCACAGCGAAGAACTGTGCTTTCTAAGAAGATATCACAAATCCCCAAGGAGAGTCCAAGTGTGGTGGTGGTTGCGATGCCTGACCTTCCCAGCACTGGACGGGAAGAGGTGGCTCTTTCCACCATTTGCACGCCCCCTGCAAGTGCTGAAAGGAGCACCCACAGACCACTTGCTGATATGCAAATTGAAGATGTCACTGTTGAAGTACAACAGGAAGAGGATACTGGTGTAGCTGGCGCTGAGGAGGAAGTTGGCGAGGAGGATTCTGATGGTGATGTGGTTTGTTTAAATCAGGCTCCAGGGGAGACAGTTGTTGTCCGTGGGATGAAAAAGCCCATCACGGTCATGCCTGGGCAGAAGACCAAACATTCCACCTCTTTGGTCTGGCAATATTTCTATCCAAATCCGGACAACAACTGTCTTGCCATATGTACCTTATGTAAAGGTGGAATAAGTAGGGGTAGGGACGTTAACCACCTAGGAACATCCACCCTTATACGGCACCCGCAGCGCGTTCATAATAAGTTACTGTCAAGTTCAGAAACTTTGGCTAAGGCCGTAAGCAGTCCAGGGACACCTAAATCCCGTTGTCCTGTTGTATCCAAGCACCTGCAAACCACACCGTCAACTCCCTCCTCGTCAATTTCCTCCTTAGTCAGGATCGGAAGTAGTCCTGCAGGCCATGTCACTGGCATGACTGACTCTCCTATCGGGGATTCCTCCGGAGGATCCTGCATTGCTACGCCTCCTGCTGCCGCTGCTGCTGTTGCTGCTGCTGGGAGTCATTCATCATCCCAGAGAGGAAGTAGGAACACCACTACTTTTACTAAACAATTGACCCTCCAACAGTCCTTAGCGAGGAGGATGAAGTACGACAGCAGTCATCCTGAAGCAAAACGTATAACTTAGGCCTTGACTGCTATGTTGGTGTTAGACGTGCGTCCGGTATCCGCCATTAGTGCAGTGGGATTTAGACAATTGATGGAGGTAGTGTGTCCCCGGTTCCAAATCCCGTCTAGATTCCACTTCACTAGGCAGGCGATACCGAGACTGTACAGAAACATCAGAAAAAGTGTCCTCAGTGTCCTGAAAAATGCAGTTGTACCCAATGTCCACTTAACCACGGACATGTGGACAAGTGGAACAGGGCAGACTAAGGACTATATGACTGTGACAGCCCACTGGGTAGATGTATCACCTTACGCAGCAACAGCAGCAGCGTCACCAGTCGCAGCATCTCAGAAAAGCCAGCTCGTTCCAAGGCAGGCTACGCTGTGTATCACCGGTTTCAGTAAGAGGCACACCGCCAACAACCTCTTAGAGAAACTGAGGGAAATCATCGCCCAGTGGCTTACCCCACTTAGACTCTCCTGGGGATTTGTGATATCTGACAATGCCACCAATATTGTGCAGGCATTACATCTGGGCAAATTCCAGCACGTCCCATGTTTTGCTCACAAAATAAACTTGGTGGTGCAGAATTTTCTGAAAAGCGACTGGGGCGTGCAGGAGACGCTTTGGGTGGCCTGAAAAATTTCTGGCCACTTTCGCCATTCAGCGACTGCGTGCTGAAGACTGGAGTGCCAGCAAACACTCTTGAACCTGCCCCACCATCACCTGAAGCAAGAGGTTGTGACGCGGTGGAACTCAACCCTCTATATGCTTCAGAGGATGGAGGAGCAGCAAAAGGCCATTCAAGCCTATGCATCCACCTATGACATAGGCAAAGGAGGGGGTATGCACCTGACTCAAGCGCAGTGGAGAATGATTTCCGTGTTGTGCAAGGTTCTCCAGCCCTTCGAACTTGCCACACGTGAAGTCAGTTCAGACACTGCCAGCTTGAGTCAGGTCATTCCCCTCATCAGGCTTTTGCAGAAGCAGCTGGAGAAAGTGAAGGAGGAGCTAAGACGGAGCGATTCCGCTCGGCATGTGGGACTTGTGGATGAAGCCCTTCATTCGCTTTGCCAGGATTCCAGGGTGGTCAATCTGTTGAAATCAGACCACTACATTTTGGCCACCGTGCTCAATCCTAGGTTTAAAGCCTATGTGGTGTCTCTCTTTCCGGCCGACACAAGCCTGCAGAGGTGCAAAGACCTGCTGGTGAACACACTGTCAGCTGAAGCGGAACGTGACACGTCAACAGCTCCTTCTTCATTTTCTCCCGCAACTGGGGCTGCCAGGAAAAAACTTAGGTATCCTAAGCAACCCGCTGGCGGTGATGCAGGGCAGGCAGGACCAAGTTTGGACATCTGGTCCGGACTGAAGGACCTGGCAACAATTTCTGACATGTCTACTGTCACTGCATATGATACTGTCACCATTGACAGAATGGTGGAGGATTACATCGGTGACAGCATCCAAGAAGGCATGTCAGACAGTCCATACCTGTACTGGCAGGAAAAAGAGGCAATTTGGAGGCCCCTGTACAAACTGGCTCTATTTTACCTGAGTTGCCCCCCCTCCAGTGTGTACTCCGAAAGTGTGTTTAGTGCAGCCGGGAACCTTGTCAGCGAAAGGCGTAGGAGGTTGCTTCCACAGAATGTGGAGAAGATGATGTTCATAAAATGAATTATCAGCTCTTCCAGGGAGACCAGCCTCCAGAACGTACAGAGGGACCTGTGGTGGTGGATTCAAGTGGGGATGAGTTAATACTTTGTGAGGATGAGGATGTACACACTGAAGAGGGTGAGGAATCGGTGGATGAGGAGGATGAGGATGACATCTTGCCTCCGTAGAGCCAGTTTGTGCAGGGACAGATTAATTGCCAGCTTGTTTTGTGGGGGCCCAAACGAACCAATCATTTCAGCCACAGTTGTGTGGCAGACCCTGGCACTGAAATGATTGGTTTGTTAAAGTGTGCATGTCCTGTTTATACAACATAAGGGTGGGTGGGAGGGCCCAAGGACAATTCCATCGTGCACCTCTTTTTTTTCTTTGCATTATGTACAGTTTGGGGCCTAGTTTTTCAAACTGCCATCCTGTCTGCCACTGCAGTATCACGCCTAGATGGGTCACGTGTTTGTGCCGCCCACTCGTGTCGCTTAGCATAGTCATCCAGCTACCTCGGTGCAACCTTTTGGACATAAAAACACAATTGTGAGGTGTGAGGTGTTCAGAATAGACTGGAAATGAGTGGAAATTAAGGTTATTGAGGTTAATAATAGCATAGGGGCAGAAAAACCTACAAATTCTGGGATTTTAGCTGTTTTTATGCTTTTTTTCAAAAAAATACAGATCCAAAACACAAAACCCAGAACCCAAAACACGGAAGGGTGGTTTTGGCAAAAACCAATCTAGATCCAAAACACGAAGAAAGATCCAGATCCAAATCCAAAACACAAAGCACGAAAAGTGGCCGGTGAACACCCCTAATTAGTACAAGTATGCCTCCTCCGCCAATAGAACAAAGAAACCTCCTGCGCCATTAGTACAAAGATGCCCTCTGTGCCATTAGTACAAATATGGCTCCTGCACCAATAGAACAAAGATGCCTCCTGCGCCATTAGTACAAAGATGCCTTCTGTGCCATTAGTACAAATATGCCTTCTGTGCTATTAGCACAAATATGCGTCCTGCGCCATTAGTACAAAGATGCCTTCTGTGCCATTAGTACAAAGATGCCTTCTGTGCCATTAGTACAAAGATGCCTTCTGTGCCATTAGTACAAAGATGCCTTCTGTGCCATTAGTACAAAGAAGCCTCCTGCGCCATTAGTACAAAGATGCCATCTGTGCCATTAGTACAAAGAAGCATCCTGCACCATTAGTACAAAGATGCCTCCTGCGCCATTAGTACAAAGATGCCTTCTGTGCCATTAGTACAAAGAAGTCTCCTGCGCCATTAGTACAAAAGATGCCTTCTGTGCCATTAGTACAAAGAAGCCTCCTGCGCCATTAGTACAAAGATGCCTTCTGTGCCATTAGTACAAAGATGCCTTCTGTGCCATTAGTACAAAGAAGCCTCCTGCGCCATTAGTACAAAGATGCCTCCTGCGCCAAAAGAACAAAGATGCGTCCTGCCCCATTAGTACAAAGATGCCTTCTGTGCCATTAATACAAGGATGCCTCGTGCGCCATGAGTACAAATATGCCTCCTGCGCCATTAGTACAAAGATGCCTTCTGTGCCATTAGTACAAAGATGCCTTCTGTGCTATTAGTACAAATAAGCCTCCTGCGCCATAAGTACAAATATGCCTCCTGCGCCATTAGTACAAAGATGCCTCCTGCGCCATGAGTACAAATATGCCTCCTGCGCCATTAGTACAAAGAAGCCTTCTGTGCCATTAGTAGAAATATGCGTCCTGCGCCAATAGAACAAATATGCCTCATGCGCCATTAGTACAAAGATGCCTTCTGTGCCATTAGTACAAAGATGCCTCCTGCGCCATGAGTACAAATATGCCTCCTGCGCCATTAGTACAAAGATGCCTTCTGTGCCATTAGTAGAAATATGCATCCTGCGCCAATAGAACAAATATGCCTCCTGCGCCATTAGTACAAAGATGCCTTCTGTGCCATTAGTACAAAGATGCCTCCTGCGCCATAAGTACAAATATGCCTCCTGCGCCATTAGTACAGAGAAGCCTCCTGCGCCAATAGAACAAAGATGCCTTCTGTGCAATTAGTACAAATATGCCTCCTGCGCCAATAGAACAAAGATACCTCCTGCGCCATTAGTACAAAGATGCCTCTATGCCATTAGTACAAATATGCCTCCTGCGCCAATAGAACAAAGATGCCTCCTGCGCCATTAGTACAAAGATGCCTTCTGTGCCATTAGTACAAAGAAGCCTCCAGCGCCATTAGTACAAAGATGCCTCCTGCGCCAATAGAACAAAGATGCGTCCTGCGCCATTAGTACAAAGATGCCTTCTGTGCCATTAATACAAAGATGCCTCGTGCGCCATAAGAACAAATATGCCTCCTGCGCCATTAGTACAAATATGCCTTCTGTGCCATTAGTACAAAGATGCCTTCTGTGCTATTAGTACAAATAAGCCTCCTGCGCCATAAGTACAAATATGCCTCCTGCGCCATTAGTACAAAGATGCCTCCTGCGCCATGAGTACAAATATGCCTCCTGCGCCATTAGTACAAAGATGCCTTCTGTGCCATTAGTAGAAATATGCGTCCTGCGCCAATAGATCAAATATGCCTCCTGTGCCATTAGTACAAAGATGCCTTCTGTGCCATTAGTACAAAGATGCCTCCTGCGCCATAAGTACAAATATGCCTCCTGCGCCATTAGTACAAAGAAGCCTCCTGCGCCAATAGAACAAAGATGCCTCCTGCGCCATTAGTACAAAGATGCCTTCTGTGCCATTAGTACAAATATGCCTCCTGCGCCAATAGAACAAAGATGCCTTCTGTGCAATTAGTACAAATATGCCTCCTGCGCCATAAGTACAAATATGCCTCCTGCGCCATTAGTACAAAGAAGCCTCCTGCGCCAATAGAACAAAGATGCCTTCTGTGCAATTAGTACAAATATGCCTCCTGCGTCAGTAGAACAAAGATACCTCCTGCGCCATTAGTACAAAGATGCCTTCTGTGCCATTAGTACAAATATGCCTCCTGCGCCAATAGAACAAAGATGCCTCCTGCGCCATTAGTACAAAGATGCCTTCTGTGCCATTAGTACAAATATGCCTCCTGCGCCAATAGAACAAAGATGCCTTCTGTGCCATTAGTACAAATATGCCTCCTCCGCCAATAGAACAAAGATGCCTCCTGCGCCATTAGTACAAAGATGCCTTCTGTGCCTTTAGTACAAATATGCCTCCTGCGCCAATAGAACAAAGATGCCTCCTGCGCCATTAGTACAAAGATGCCTTCTGTGCCTTTAGTACAAATATGCCTCCTGCGCCAATAGAACAAAGATGCTTTCTGTGCCATTAGTACAAATATGCCTCCTGCGCCAGTAGAACAAAGATGCCTCCTGCGCCATTAGTACAAAGATGCCTTCTGTGCCATTAGTCCAAATATGCCTCCTGCGCCAATAGAACAAAGATGCCTCCTGCGCCATTAGTACAAAGATGCCTTCTGTGACATTAGTACAAATATGCCTCCTGCACCAATAGAACAAAGATGCCTCCTGCGCCATTAGTACAAAGAAGCCTCCTGCGCCATTAGTACAAATATGCCTCCTGCGCCATTAGTACAAAGATGCCTTCTGTGCCATTAGTAAAAATAAGCCTCCTGCGCCATTAGTACAAATATGCCTCCTGCGCCAATAGAACAAAGATGCCTCCTGCGCCATTAGTACAAAGAAGCCTCCTGCGCCAGTAGTACAAATATGCCTCCTGCGCCAATAGAACAAAGATTCCTCCTGCGCCATTAGTACAAAGAAGCCTCCTGCGCCATTATTACAAAGATGCATCCTGCACCAATAGAACAAAGATGCCTTCTGTGCCATTAGTACAAATAAGACTCCTGCGCCATTAGTACAAAGATGCCTCCTGCGCCATTAGTACAAAGAAGCCTCCTGCGCCATTAGTACAAAGATGCCTCCTGCGCCAATAGAACAAAGATGCCTTCTGTGCCATTAGTACAAATAAGCCTCCTGCGCTATTAGTACAAAGATGCCTCCTGCGCCATTAGTACAAAGAAGCCTCCTGCGCCATTATTACAAAGATGCCTCCTGCACCAATAGAACAAAGATGCCTTCTGCGCCATTAGTACAAATAAGCCTCCTGCGCCATTAGTACAAAGATGCCTCCTGCGCCATTAGTACAAAGAAGCCTCCTGCGCCATTAGTACAAATATGCCTCCTGCGCCAATAGAACAAAGATGCCTCCTGCCCATTAGTACAAATATGCCTTCTGTGCCATTAGTACAAAGAAGCCTCCTGTGCCATTAGTACAAAGATGCCTCCTGCGCCATAAGTACAAATATGCCTCCTGCGCCATTAGTACAAAGAAGCCTCCTGCGCCAATAGAACAATGAAGCCTCCTGCGCCATTAGTACAAAGATGCCTCCTGCGCCATTAGTACAAATATGCCTCCTGCGCCATTAGTACAAATATGCCTCCTGCGCCAATAGAACAAAGATGCCTTCTGTGCCATTAGTACAAATATGCCTCCTGCGCCAATAGAACAAAGATGCCTTCTGCGCCATTAGTACAAATAAGCCTCCTGCGCCATTAGTACAAAGATGCGTTCTGTGCCATTAGTACAAATAAGACTCCTGCGCCATTAGTACAAAGATGCCTCCTGCGCCATTAGTACAAAGAAGCCTCCTGCGCCATTAGTACAAAGATGCCTTCTGTGCCATTAGTACAAATATGCCTCCTGCGCCAATAGAACAAAGATGCCTCCTGCGCCATTAGTACAAAGATGCCTTCTGTGCCATTAGTACAAAGAAGCCTCCTGTGCCATTAGTACAAAGATGCCTCCTGCGCCATTAGTACAAAAAAGCCTCCTGCGCCAAAAGAACAATGAAGCCTCCTGCGCCATTAGTACAAAGATGCCTCCTGCGCCATTTGTACAAATATGCCTCCTGCGCTATTAGTACAAATATGTCTCCTGCGCCAATAGAGCAAAGATGCCTCCTGCGCCATTAGTACAAAGATGCCTTCTGTGCCATTAGTACAAATATGCCTCCTGCGCCAATAGAACAAAGAAGCCACCTGCGCCATTAGTACAAAGATGCCTCCTGCGTCATTAGTACAAAGATGCCTTCTGTGCCATTAGTACAAAGAAGCCTCCTGCGCCGATAGTACAAAGATGCCTTCTGTGCCATTAGTACAAATATGCCTCCTGCGCCAATAGAACAAAGAAGCCACCTGCGCCATTAGTACAAAGATGCCTTCTATGCCATTAGTACAAATAAGCCTCCTGCGCCATTAGTACAAAGATGCCTCCTGCGCCATTAGTACAAAGATGCCTTCTGTGCCATTAGTACAAAGAAGCCTCCTGCGCCGATAGTACAAAGATGCCTTCTGTGCCATTAGTACAAATATGCCTCCTGCGCCAATAGAACAAAGATGCCTCCTGCGCCATTAGTACAAAGATGCCTTCTGTGCCATTAGTACAAAGAAGCCCCCTGCGCCATTAGTACAAAGATGCCTTCTGTGCCATTAGTACAAATATGCCTCCAGCACCAATAGAACAAAGATGCCTCCTGCGCCATTAGTACAAAGATGCCTTCTGTGCCATTAGTACAAAGAAGCCTCCTGCGCCATTAGTACAAAGATACCTTCTGTGCCATTAGTACAAAGATGCCTCCTGCGCCATTAGTACAAAGATACCTTCTGTGCCATTAGTACAAAGAAGCCTCCTGCGCCAATAGAACAAAGATGCCTCCTGCACCAATAGAACAAAGATGCCTTCTGTGCCATTAGTACAAAGAAGCCTCCTGCTCCAATAGAACAAAGATGCCTCCTGCACCAATAGAACAAAGATGCCGTCTGTGCCATTAGTACAAATAAGCCTCCTGCGCCATTAGTACAAAGATGCCTCCTGCGCCATTAGTACAAAGATGCCTTCTGCACCATTAGTAAAAAGAAGCCTCCTGCGCCGATAGTACAAAGATGCCTTCTGTGCCAATAGAACAAAGATGCCTTCTGTGCCAATAGAACAAAGATGCCTCCTGCGCCATTAGTACAAAGATGCCTTCTGTGCCATTCGTACAAAGAAGCCCCCTGCGCCATTAGTACAAAGAAGCCTCCTGTGTAGTACAACGATGCCTCCTGCACCATTAGTACAAAGATGCCTCCTGCACCATTAGTACAAAGAAGCCTCCTGCGCCAATAGTACAAATATGCCTCCTGCGCCAATAGAACAAAGATGCCTCCTGCGCCATTAGTACAAAGAAGCCTCCTGCGCCATTATTACAAAGATGCCTCCTGCAGCAATAGAACAAAGATGCCTTCTGTGCCATTAGTACAAATAAGCTTCCTGCGCCATTAGTACAAATATGCCTCCTGCGCCAATAGAACAAAGATGCCTTCTGCGCTATTAGTACAAATAAGCCTCCTGCGCCATTAGTACAAAGATGCCTCCTGCGCCATTAGTACAAAGAAGCCTCCTGCGCCATTAGTACAAAGATGCCTTCTGTGCCATTAGTACAAATATGTCTCCTGCGCCAATAGAACAAAGATGCCTCCTGCGCCATTAGTACAAATATGCCTTCTGTGCCATTAGTACAAAGAAGCCTCCTGCGCCATTAGTACAAAGATGCCTCCTGCACCATAAGTACAAATATGCCTCCTGCGCCATTAGTACAAAGAAGCCTCCTGCGCCAATAGAACAATGAAGCCTCCAGCGCCATTAGTACAAAGATGCCTCCTGCGCAAATAGTACAAATATGCCTCCTGCGCCATTAGTACAAATATGCCTCCTGCGCCAATAGAACAAAGATGCCTCCTGCGCCATTAGTACAAAGATGCCTTCTGTGCCATTAGTACAAATATGCCTCCTGCGCCAATAGAACAAATATGCCTCCTGCGCCATTAGTACAAAGATGCCTCCTGCGCCATTAGTACAAATATGCCTCCTGCGCCAATAGAACAAAGATGCCACCTGCGCCATTAGTACAAAGATGCCTTCTGTGCCATTAGTACAAAGATGCCTCCTGCGCCATTAGTACAAAGATGCCTTCTGCACCATTAGTTCAAAGAAGCCTCCTGCGCCGATAGTACAAAGATGCCTTCTGTGCCATTAGTACAAAGATGCCTCCTGCGCCAATAGAACAAAGATGCCTCCTGCGCCATTAGTACAAAGATGCCTTATGTGCCATTAGTACAAAGAATCCCCCTGCGCCATTAGTACAAAGATGCCTCAAGCGCCATTAGTACAAATATGCCTCCAGCACCATTAGTACAAAGATGCCTCCTGAGCCATTAGTACAAAGAAGCATTCTGCACCATTAGCACAAATATGCCTCCTCCGCCAATAGAACAAAGATGCCTTCTGTGCCATTAGTACAAAGATGCCTTCTGTGCTATTAGTACAAATAAGCCTACTGCACCATAAGTACAAATATGCCTCCTGCGCCATTAGTACAAAGATGCCTTCTGTGCCATTAGTACAAACATGCCTCCTGCGTCAATAGAACAAAGATGCCTCCTGCACCAATAGAACAAAGATGCCTTCTGTGCCATTAGTACAAATAAGCCTCCTGCGCCATTAGTACAAAGATGCCTCCTGCGCCATTAGTACAAAGATGCCTTCAGTGCCATTAGTACAAAGAAGCCTCCTGCGCCATTATTACAAAGATGCCTCCTGCACCAATAGAACAAAGATGCTTTCTGTGCCATTAGTACAAATAAGCCTCCTGCGCCATTAGTACAAATATGCCTCCTGCGCCAATAGAACAAAGATGCCTTCTGCGCCATTAGTACAAATAAGCCTCCTGCGCCATTAGTACAAAGATGCCTCCTGCGCCATTAGTACAAAGAAGCCTCCTGCGCCATTAGTACAAAGATGCCTTCTGTGCCATTAGTACAAATATGCCTCCTGCGCCAATAGAACAAAGATGCCTCCTGCGCCATTAGTACAAATATGGCTTCTGTGCCATTAGTACAAAGAAGCCTCCTGTGCCATTAGTACAAAGATGCCTCCTGCGCCATAAGTACAAATATGCCTCCTGCGCCATTTGTACAAAGAAGCCTCCTGCGCCAATAGAACAATGAAGCCTCCAGCGCCATTAGTACAAATTTGCCTCCTGCGCCATTAGTACAAATATGCCTCCTGCGCCATTAGTACAAATATGCCTCCTGCGCCAATAGAACAAAGATGCCTCCTGCGCCATTAGTACAAAGATGCCTTCTGTGCCATTAGTACAAATATGCCTCCTGCGCCAATAGAACAAAGAAGCCTCCTGCGCCATTAGTACAAAGATGCCTTCTGTGCCACTAGTACAAATAAGCCTCCTGCGCCATTAGTACAAAGATGCCTCCTGCGCCATTAGTACAAAGATGCCTCCTGCGCCGATAGTACAAAGATGCCTTCTGTGCCATTAGTACAAATATGCCTCCTGCGCCAATAGAACAAAGATGCCTCCTGCGCCATTAGTACAAAGATGCCTTATGTGCCATTAGTACAAAGAAGCCCCCTGCGCCATTAGTACAAAGATGCCTCCTGCACCATTAGTACAAAGATGCCTCCTGCGCCATTAGTACAAAGAAGCTTTCTGCACCATTAGTACAAATATGCCTCCTCCGCCAATAGAACAAAGATGCCTTCTGTGCCATTAGTACAAACATGCCTCCTGCGCCAATAGAACAAAGATGCCTCCTGCACCAATAGAACAAAGATGCCTTCTGTGCCATTAGTACAAATAAGCCTCCTGCGCCTATAGTACAAAGATGCCTCCTGCGCCATTAGTACAAAGATGCCTTCTGTGCCATTAGTACAAACATGCCTCCTGCGCCAATAGAACAAAGATGCCTTCTGTGCCATTAGTACAAATAAGCCTCCTGCGCCATTAGTACAAAGACGCCTCCTGCGCCATTAGTACAAATAAGCCTCCTGCGCCATTAGTACAAAGATGCCTCCTGCGCCATTAGTACAAAGATGCCTCCTGCGCCATTAGTACAAAGAAGCCTCCTGCGCCGATAGTACAAAGATGCCTTCTGTGCCAATAGAACAAAGATGCCTCCTGCGCCATTAGTACAAAGATGCCTTCTGTGCCATTAGTACATAGAAGCCCCCTGCGCCATTAGTACAAAGATGCCTTCTGTGCCATTAGTACAAATATGCCTCCTGCACCAATAGAACAAAGAAGCCTCCTGTGTAGTACAACGATGCCTCCTGCACCATTAGTACAAAGAAGCCTTCTGCACCATTAGTACAAATATGCCTCCTCCGCCAATAGAACAAAGATGCCTCCTGCGCCAATAGTACAAAGATGCCTCCTGCGCCATTAGTACAAAGATGCCTTCTGCACCATTAGTATAAAGATGCCTCCTGCGCCATTAGTACAAATATGCCTCCTGCGCCAATAGAACAAAGAAGCCTCCTGCGCCATTAGTAAAAAGATGCCTTCTGCGCCATTAGTATAAAGATGCCTCCTGCGCCATTAGTACAAATATGCCTCCTGCGCCAATAGAACAAAGAAGCCTCCTGCGCCAATAGAACAAAGAAGCCTTCTGCACCATTAGTACAAAGATGCCTCCTGCGCCATTAGTACAAATATGCCTCCTGCGCCATTAGAACAAATATGCCTCCTACGCCAATAGAACAAAGAAGCCTACTGCGCCATTAGTACAAAGATGCCTTCTGTGCCATTAGTACAAATATGCCTCCTGCGCCAATAGAACAATGATGCCTTCTGCACCATTAGTACAAAGAAGCCTCCTGCACCAATAGAACAAAGATGCCTCCTGCGCCATTAGTACAAAGAAGCCTCCTGCGCCATTAGTACAAAGATGCCTCATGCGCCATTAGTACAAAGAAGCCTCCTGCGCCAATAGAACAAAGAAGCCTCCTGCGCCATTAGTATAAAGAAGCCTCCTGCACCATTATCACAAAGAAGCCTCCTGCGCCAATAGAAGAAAGAAGCCTTCTGCGCCATTAGTACAAAGATGCCTCCTGCGCCATTAGTACAAAGATGCCTCCTGCGCCAATAGAACAAAGAAGCCTTCTGCACTATTAGTACAAAGATGCCTCCTGCGCCATTAGTACAAAGATGCCTCCTGCGCCATTAGTACAAAGATGCCTTCTGCACCATTAGTACAAAGAAGCCTCCAACGCGATTAGTACAAAGAAGCCTTCTGTGCCATTAGTACAAAGATGCTTTCTGTGCCATTAGTACAAAG
The DNA here is from genome assembly GCA_031769625.1 of Taudactylus pleione. Taxonomy (NCBI): domain Eukaryota; kingdom Metazoa; phylum Chordata; class Amphibia; order Anura; family Myobatrachidae; genus Taudactylus; species Taudactylus pleione. Next base: position 14,766,283 of record JAUIMM010000084.1, on the reverse strand, counting down.
ATTCCTCCTGCACCATTAGTACAAAGATGCCTTCTGCACCATTAGTAGAAAGATGCCTCCTGTGCCATTAGTACAAAGATGCCTTCTGCGCCATTAGTACAAAGAAGCCTCCTGCGCCATTAGTACAAATATGCCTCCTGCGCCAATAGAACAAAGATGCCTCCTGCGCCATTAGTACAAAGATGCCTCCTGCGCCATTAGTACAAAGAAGCCTCCTGCGCCATTAGTACAAAGATGCCTTCTGTGCCATTAGAACAAATATGTCTCCTGTGCCAATAGAACAAAGATGCCTCCTGCGCCATTAGTACAAATATGCCTTCTGTGCCATTAGTACAAAGAAGCCTCCTGTGCCATTAGTACAAAGATGCCTCCTGCGCCATAAGTACAAATATGCCTCCTGCGCCATTAGTACAAAGAAGCCTCCTGCGCCAATAGAACAATGAAGCCTCCAGCGCCATTAGTACAAAGATGCCTCCTGCGCCATTAGTACAAATATGCCTCCTGCGCCATTAGTACAAATATGCCTCCTGCGCCAATAGAACAAAGATGCCTCCTGCGCCATTAGTACAAAGATGCCTTCTGTGCCATTAGTACAAATATGCCTCCTGCGCCAATAGAACAAAGAAGCCTCCTGCGCCATTAGTACAAAGATGCCTCCTGCGCCATTAGTACAAATATGCCTCCTGCGCCAATAGAACAAAGATGCCACCTGCGCCATTAGTACAAAGATGCCTTCTGTGCCATTAGTACAAAGATGCCTCCTGCGCCATTAGTACAAAGATGCCTTCTGCACCATTAGTTCAAAGAAGCCTCCTGCGCCGATAGTACAAAGATGCCTTCTGTGCCATTAGTACAAATATGCCTCCTGCGCCAATAGAACAAAGATGCCTCCTGCGCCATTAGTACAAAGATGCCTTATGTACCATTAGAACAAAGAATCCCCCTGCGCCATTAGTACAAAGATGCCTCCAGCGCCATTAGTACAAATATGCCTCCAGCACCATTAGTACAAAGATGCCTCCTGCGCCATTAGTACAAAGAAGCATTCTGCACGATTAGTACAAATATGCCTCCTCCGCCAATAGAACAAAGATGCCGTCTGTGCCATTAGTACAAAGATGCCTTCTGTGCTATTAGTACAAATAAGCCTCCTGCACCATAAGTACAAATATGCCTCCTGCGCCATTAGTACAAAGATGCCTTCTGTGCCATTAGTACAAACATGCCTCCTGCGCCAATAGAACAAAGATGCCTTCTGTGCCATTAGTACAAATAAGCCTCCTGCGCCATTAGTACAAAGACGCCTCCTGCGCCATTAGTACAAATAAGCCTCCTGCGCCATTAGTACAAAGATGCCTCCTGCGCCATTAGTACAAAGATGCCTCCTGCGCCATTAGTACAAAGAAGCCTCCTGCGCCGATAGTACAAAGATGCCTTCTGTGCCAATAGAACAAAGATGCCTCCTGCGCCATTAGTACAAAGATGCCTTCTGTGCCATTAGTACATAGAAGCCCCCTGCGCCATTAGTACAAAGATGCCTTCTGTGCCATTAGTACAAATATGCCTCCTGCACCAATAGAACAAAGAAGCCTCCTGTGTAGTACAACGATGCCTCCTGCACCATTAGTACAAAGAAGCCTTCTGCACCATTAGTACAAATATGCCTCCTCCGCCAATAGAACAAAGATGCCTCCTGCGCCAATAGTACAAAGATGCCTCCTGCGCCATTAGTACAAAGATGCCTTCTGCACCATTAGTATAAAGATGCCTCCTGCGCCATTAGTACAAATATGCCTCCTGCGCCAATAGAACAAAGAAGCCTCCTGCGCCATTAGTAAAAAGATGCCTTCTGCGCCATTAGTATAAAGATGCCTCCTGCGCCATTAGTACAAATATGCCTCCTGCGCCAATAGAACAAAGAAGCCTCCTGCGCCAATAGAACAAAGAAGCCTTCTGCACCATTAGTACAAAGATGCCTCCTGCGCCATTAGTACAAATATGCCTCCTGCGCCATTAGAACAAATATGCCTCCTACGCCAATAGAACAAAGAAGCCTACTGCGCCATTAGTACAAAGATGCCTTCTGTGCCATTAGTACAAATATGCCTCCTGCGCCAATAGAACAATGATGCCTTCTGCACCATTAGTACAAAGAAGCCTCCTGCACCAATAGAACAAAGATGCCTCCTGCGCCATTAGTACAAAGAAGCCTCCTGCGCCATTAGTACAAAGATGCCTCATGCGCCATTAGTACAAAGAAGCCTCCTGCGCCAATAGAACAAAGAAGCCTCCTGCGCCATTAGTACAAAGATGACTTCTGTGCCATTAGTACAAATATGCCTCCTGCGCCAATAGAACAAAGATGCCTCCTGCGCCATTAGTACAAATATGGCTCCTGCGCCAAAAAAACAAAGATGCCTCCTGCGCCATTAGTACAAATATGCCTCCTGCGCCAATTGAACAAAGATGCCTCCTGTGCCATAAGAACAAAGATGCCTCCTGCGCCATTAGTACAAATATGCCTCCTGCGCCAATAGAACAAAGTTGCCTCCTGCGCCATTAGTATAAAGAAGCCTCCTGCACCATTATCACAAAGAAGCCTCCTGCGCCAATAGAAGAAAGAAGCCTTCTGCGCCATTAGTACAAAGATGCCTCCTGCGCCATTAGTACAAAGATGCCTCTTGCGCCAATAGAACAAAGAAGCCTTCTGCACTATTAGTACAAAGATGCCTCCTGCGCCATTAGTACAAAGATGCCTCCTGCGCCATTAGTACAAAGATGCCTTCTGCACCATTAGTACAAAGAAGCCTCCAACGCGATTAGTACAAAGAAGCCTTCTGTGCCATTAGTACAAAGATGCTTTCTGTGCCATTAGTACAAAGATGCCTCCTGCGCCATTAGTACAAAGATGCCTTCTGCACCATTAGTAGAAAGATGCCTCCTGTGCCATTAGTACAAAGATGCCTTCTGCGCCATTAGTACAAAGAAGCCTCCTGCGCCATTAGTACAAATATGCCTCCTGCGCCAATAGAACAAAGATGCCTCCTGCGCCATTAGTACAAAGATGCCTCCTGCGCCATTAGTACAAAGAAGCCTCCTGCGCCATTAGTACAAAGATGCCTTCTGTGCCATTAGAACAAATATGTCTCCTGTGCCAATAGAACAAAGATGCCTCCTGCGCCATTAGTACAAATATGCCTTCTGTGCCATTAGTACAAAGAAGCCTCCTGTGCCATTAGTACAAAGATGCCTCCTGCGCCATAAGTACAAATATGCCTCCTGCGCCATTAGTACAAAGAAGCCTCCTGCGCCAATAGAACAATGAAGCCTCCAGCGCCATTAGTACAAAGATGCCTCCTGCGCCATTAGTACAAATATGCCTCCTGCGCCATTAGTACAAATATGCCTCCTGCGCCAATAGAACAAAGATGCCTCCTGCGCCATTAGTACAAAGATGCCTTCTGTGCCATTAGTACAAATATGCCTCCTGCGCCAATAGAACAAAGAAGCCTCCTGCGCCATTAGTACAAAGATGCCTCCTGCGCCATTAGTACAAATATGCCTCCTGCGCCAATAGAACAAAGATGCCACCTGCGCCATTAGTACAAAGATGCCTTCTGTGCCATTAGTACAAAGATGCCTCCTGCGCCATTAGTACAAAGATGCCTTCTGCACCATTAGTTCAAAGAAGCCTCCTGCGCCGATAGTACAAAGATGCCTTCTGTGCCATTAGTACAAATATGCCTCCTGCGCCAATAGAACAAAGATGCCTCCTGCGCCATTAGTACAAAGATGCCTTATGTACCATTAGAACAAAGAATCCCCCTGCGCCATTAGTACAAAGATGCCTCCAGCGCCATTAGTACAAATATGCCTCCAGCACCATTAGTACAAAGATGCCTCCTGCGCCATTAGTACAAAGAAGCATTCTGCACGATTAGTACAAATATGCCTCCTCCGCCAATAGAACAAAGATGCCGTCTGTGCCATTAGTACAAATATGCCTTCTGTGCTATTAGTACAAATAAGCCTCCTGCACCATAAGTACAAATATGCCTCCTGCGCCATTAGTACAAAGATGCCTTCTGTGCCATTAGTACAAACATGCCTCCTGCGTCAATAGAACAAAGATGCCTCCTGCACCAATAGAAAAAAGATGCCTTCTGTGCTATTAGTACAAATAAGCCTCCTGCGCCATTAGTACAAAGATGCCTCCTGCGCCATTAGTACAAAGATGCCTTCAGTGCCATTAGCACAAATAAGCCTCCTGCGCCATTAGTACAAATATGCCTCCTGCGCCAATAGAACAAAGATGCCTTCTGCGCCATTAGTACAAATAAGCCTCCTGCGCCATTAGTACAAAGATGCCTCCTGCGCCATTAGTACAAAGAAGCCTCCTGCGCCATTTGTACAAAGATGCCTTCTGTGCCATTAGTACAAATAAGCCTCCTGCGCCAATAGAACAAAGATGCCTCCTGCGCCATTAGTACAAATATGCCTTCTGTGCCATTAGTACAAAGAAGCCTCCTGTGCCATTAGTACAAAGATGCCTCCTGCGCCATAAGTACAAATATGCCTCCTGCGCCATTTGTACAAAGAAGCCTCCTGCGCCAATAGAACAATGAAGCCTCCAGCGCCATTAGTACAAAGATGCCTCCTGCGCCATTTGTACAAATATGCCTCCTGCGCCATTAGTACAAATATGCCTCCTGCGCCAATAGAACAAAGATGCCTCCTGCGCCATTAGTACAAAGATGCCTTCTGTGCCACTAGTACAAATAAGCCTCCTGCGCCTATAGTACAAAGATGCCTCCTGCGCCATTAGTACAAAGATGCCTTCTGTGCCATTAGTACAAACATGCCTCCTGCGCCATTAGAACAAAGATGCCTTCTGTGCCATTAGTACAAATAAGCCTCCTGCGCCATTAGTACAAAGACGCCTCCTGCGCCATTAGTACAAATAAGCCTCCTGCGCCATTAGTACAAAGATGCCTCCTGCGCCATTAGTACAAAGATGCCTCCTGCACCATTAGTACAAAGAAGCCTCCTGCGCCGATAGTACAAAGATGCCTTCTGTGCCAATAGAACAAAGATGCCTCCTGCGCCATTAGTACAAAGATGCCTTCTGTGCCATTAGTACATAGAAGCCCCCTGCGCCATTAGTAAAAAGATGCCTTCTGTGCCATTAGTACAAATATGCCTCCTGCACCAATAGAACAAAGAAGCCTCCTGTGTAGTACAACGATGCCTCCTGCACCATTAGTACAAAGAAGCCTTCTGCACCATTAGTACAAATATGCCTCCTCCGCCAATAGAACAAAAATGCCTCCTGCGCCATTAGTACAAATATGCCTCCTGCGCCAATAGAACAAAGATGCCTCCTGCGCCAATAGTACAAAGATGCCTCCTGCGCCATTAGTACAAAGATGCCTTCTGCACCATTAGTATAAAGATGCCTCCTGCGCCATTAGTACAAATATGCCTCGTGCGCCAATAGAACAAAGAAGCCTCCTGCGCCATTAGTAAAAAGATGCCTTCTGTGCCATTAGTATAAAGATGCCTCCTGCGCCATTAGTACAAATATGCCTCCTGCGCCAATAGAACAAAGAAGCCTCCTGCGCCAATAGAACAAAGAAGCCTTCTGCACCATTAGTACAAAGATGCCTCCTGCGCCATTAGTACAAATATGCCTCCTGCGCCATTAGAACAAATATGCCTCCTGCGCCAATAGAACAAAGAAGCCTACTGCGCCATTAGTACAAAGATGCCTTCTGTGCCATTAGTACAAATATGCCTCCTGCGCCAATAGAACAATGATGCCTTCTGCACCATTAGTACAAAGAAGCCTCCTGCACCAATAGAACAAAGATGCCTCCTGCGCCATTAGTACAAAGAAGCCTCCTGCGCCATTAGTACAAAGATGCCTCATGCGCCATTAGTACAAATATGCCTCCTGCGCCAATAGAACAAAGAAGCCTCCTGCGCCATTAGTACAAAGATGACTTCTGTGCCATTAGTACAAATATGCCTCCTGCGCCAATAGAACAAAGATGCCTCCTGCGCCATTAGTACAAATATGGCTCCTGCGCCAATAAAACAAAGATGCCTCCTGCGCCATTAGTACAAATATGCCTCCTGCGCCAATTGAACAAAGATGCCTCCTGCGCCATAAGAACAAAGATGCCTCCTGCGCTATTAGTACAAATATTCCTCCTGCGCCAATAGAACAAAGTTGCCTCCTGCGCCATTAGTATAAAGAAGCCTCCTGCACCATTATCACAAAGAAGCCTCCTGCGCCAATAGAACAAAGAAGCCTTCTGCGCCATTAGTACAAAGATGCCTCCTGCGCCATTAGTACAAAGATGCCTCTTGCTCCAATAGAACAAAGAAGCCTTCTGCACTATTAGTACAAAGATGCCTCCTGCGCCATTAGTACAAAGATGCCTCCTGCGCCATTAGTACAAAGATGCCTTCTGCACCATTAGTACAAAGAAGCCTCCTACGCGATTAGTACAAAGAAGCCTTCTGTGCCATTAGTACAAAGATGCTTTCTGTGCCATTAGTACAAAGATGCCTCCTGCGCCATTAGTACAAAGATGCCTTCTGCGCCATTAGTACAAAGAAGCCTCCTGCGCCATTAGTACAAATATGCCTCCTGCGCCAATAGAACAAAGATGCCTCCTGCGCCATTAGTACAAAGATGCCTCCTGCGCCATAAGTACAAATATGCCTCCTGCGCCAATAGAACAAAAAAGCCTCCTGTGCCAATAGTAGAAAGATGCCTTCTGTGCCATTAGTACAAATATGCCTCCTGTGCAAATAGAACAAAGATGCCTCCTGCGCCATTTGTACAAAGATGCCTTCTGTGCCATTAGTACAAAGATGCCTTCTGCGCCATTTGTACAAAGATGCCTCCTGCGCCATTTGTACAAAGATGTCTTATGTGCCAATAGAACAAAGAAGCCTCCTGCACCATTAGTACAAAGATGCCTCCTGCGCCAATAGTACAAATATGCCTCCTGCGCCATTAGTACAAAGAAGCCTCCTGCGCCATTAGTACAAATATGCCTCCTGCGCCAATAGAACAAAGATGCTTCCTGCTCCATTAGTACAAAGAAGCCTCCTGCGCTATTAGTACAAAGATGCCTCCTGCGCCAATAGAACAAAGATGCCTCCTGCGCCATTAGTACAAAGATGCCTTCTGTGCCATTAGTACAATGAAGCCTCCTGCGCCATTAGTACAAAGATGCCTCCTGCGCCATTAGTACAAAGATGCCTCCAGCGCCATTAGTACAAATATGCATCCTGCGCCAATAGAACAAAAAAGCCTCCTGCGCCATTAGTACAAAGATGCCTTCTGTGCCATTAGTACAAATATGCCTCCTGCGCCAATAGAACAAAGATGCCTCCTGCGCCATTAGTACAAAGAAGCCTCCTGCACCATTAGTACAAATATGCCTCCTGCGCCAATAGAACAAAAAAGCCGCCTGCGCCATTAGTACAAAGATGCCTTCTGTGCCATTAGTACAAATATGCCTCCTGCACCATTAGTACAAAGAAGCCTCCTGCACCATTAGTACAAATATGCCTCCTGCGCCAATAGAACAAAGATGCCTCCTGCGCCATTAGTACAAAGATGCCTCCTGCGCCATTAGTACAAATATGCCTCCTGCGCCAATAGAAGATGCCTCCTGCACTATTAGTACAAAGATGCCTCCTGCTCCTTTAGTAGAAAGATGCCTCCTGCATCATTTGTACAAAGATGCCTCCTGCGCCATTAGTACAAAGATGTCTCCTGCGCCAATAGAACAAAGATGCCTTCGGCGCCATTAGTACAAAGAAGCCTCCTGCGCCATTAGTACAAATATGCCTCCTGCGCCAATAGAACAAAGATACCTTCTGCGCCATTAGTACAAATAAGCCTCCTGCGCCATTAGTACAAAGATGCCTCCAGCGCCATTAGTATAAAGAAGCCTCCTGCGCCATTAGTACAAAGATGCCTTCTGTGCCATTAGTACAAATATGCCTCCTGCGCCAATAGAACAAAGATGCCTCCTGCGCCATTAGTACAAATAAGCCTCCTGTGCCATTAGTACAAAGATGCCTCCTGCACCATAAGTACAAATATGCCTCCTGCGCCATTAGTACAAAGAAGCCTCCTGCGCCAATAGAACAATGAAGCCTCCAGCGCCATTAGTACAAAGATGCCTCCTGCGCCATTAGTACAAATATGCCTCCTGCGCTATTAGTACAAATATGCCTCCTGCGCCAATAGAACAATGATGCCTCCTGCGCCATTAGTACAAAGATGCCTTCTGTGCCATTAGTACAAATAAGCCTCCTGCGCCATTAGTACAAAGATGCCTCCTGCGCCATTAGTACAAAGATGCCTTCTGCACCATTAGTACAAAGAAGCCTCCTGCGCCGATAGTACAAAGATGCCTTCTGTGCCATTAGTACAAATATGCCTCCTGCGCCAATAGAACAAAGATACCTCCTGCGCCATTAGTACAAAGATGCCTTATGTGCCATTAGTACAAAGAATCCCCCTGCGCCATTAGTACAAAGATGCCTCCTGCGCCATTAATACAAATATGCCTCCTGCACCATTAGTACAAAGATGCCTCCTGCGCCATTAGTACAAAGAAGCATTCTGCACCATTAGTACAAATATGCCTCCTCCGCCAATAGAACAAAGATGCCTTCTGTGCCATTAGTACAAAGATGCCTTCTGTGCTATTAGTACAAATAAGCCTCCTGCACCATAAGTACAAATATGCCTCCTGCGCCATTGGTACAAAGATGCCTTCTGTGCCATTAGTACAAATATGCCTCCTGTGCCAATATAACAAAGATGCCTCCTGCACCAATAGTACAAAGATGCCTTCTGTGCCATTAGTACAAATATGCCTCCTGCTCCAATAGAACAAAGATGCCTCCAGCGCCAATAGTACAAAGATGCATTCTGCGCCATTAGTACAAAGATGCCTCCTGCGCCATTAGTACAAAGATGCCTCCTGCGCCATTAGTACAAAGATGCCTCCTGCGCCATTAGTACAAAGATGCCTCCTGCGCCATTAGTACAAAGATGCCTCCTGCGCCATTAGTACAAAGAAGCCTCCTGCGCCATTAGTACAAAGAAGCCTCCTGCACCATTAGTACAAAGATGCCTCCTGCGCCAATAGAACAAAGCCTCCTGCACCATTAGTACAAAGATGCCTCCTGCGCCATTAGTACAAAGATGCCTTCTGCACCATTAGTACAAAGAAGCCTTCTATGCCATTAGTAGAAGTATGCCTCCTGCGCCAATAGAACAAAGATGCCTCCTGCGCCAATAGTACAAAGATGCCTTCTGTGCCATTAGTACAAAGAAGCCTCCTGCACCATTAGTACAAATATGCTTCCTGCACTAATAGAACAAAGATGCCTTCTGTGCCATTAGTACAAATATGCCTCCTGCGCCAATAGAACAAAGATGCCTCCTGCGCCATTAGTACAAAGATGCCTCCTGCGCCATTAGTACAAATATGCCTCCTGCGCCAACAGAACAAAGAAGCCTCCTGCGCCATTAGTACAAAGATGCCTCCTGCGCCATTAGTACAAAGATGCCTCCTGCACCATTAGTACAAAGAAGCCTCCTGCACCATTAGTACAGAGATGCCTCCTGCGCCAATAGAACAATGAAGCCTCCTGCGCCATTAGAACAAAGATGCCTCCTGCGCCATTAGTACAAATATGCCTCCCGCGCCATTAGTACAATTATGCCTCCTGCGCCAATAGAACAAAGATGCCTCCTGCGCCATTAGTACAAAGATGCCTCCTGCGCCATTAGTACAAAGAAGCCTCCTGCACCATTAGTACAGAGATGCCTCCTGCACCAATAGAACAATGAAGCCTCATGCGCCATTAGTACAAAGATGCCTCCTGCGCCATTATTACAAATATGCCTCCTGCGCCATTAGTACAAATATGCCGCCTGCGCCAATAGAACAAAGATGCCTCCTGCGCCATTTGTACAAATATGCCTCCTGCGCCATTAGTACAAATATGCCTCCTGCGCCAATAGAACAAAGAAGCCTCCTGCGCCATTAGTACAAAGATGCCTCCTGCGCCAATAGAACAAAGAAGCCTCCTGTGCCATTAGTACAAATATGCCTACTGCGCCAATAGAACAAAGATGCCTCCTGCGCCATTAGTACAAAGATGCCTTCTGTGCCATTAGTACAAAGAAGCCCCCTGCGCCATTAGTACAAAGAAGCCCCCTGCGCCATTAGTACAAAGATGCCTTCTGTGCCATTAGTACAAATATGCCTCCTGCGCCATTAGTACAAACATGCCTCCTGCGCCATTAGTACAAATATGCTTCCTGTGCCATTAGTACAAATATGCCTCCTGCGCCAATACAACAAAGATGCCTTCTGTGCCATTAGTACAAAGATGCCTCCTGCGCCATTAGTACAAATATGCCTCCTGCACCATTAGAACAAATATGCCTCCTCAGGGGGGCGTGGCCTCACTATATGCCCCCGTCTTTCAGTGTCCTGGCCAAGCAGAGCTCGTTTGCAGCCAGACAAGCCCATCTGGCCATCGCATTTGCCAGATGTGGCTGATGGGCAGTTCGGCCCTGCCGCCCCCACCTACCAACACCCCAACCTCAGGTACATACAGAGATAAAGAAGTATAATCATAAGTCCCTCACCTGATGCTGTTCTGGTCTTAATCCATTCTGGGCTTGGAATGTGTTGCTGCCAGCTTCCCAAAGCCAGTGCAAAGGAAGAGGATCCCACTGTTGTGAGTATGAGGGGGAGGAGCCAACAGGTGGTAGGGGTCATGCACTCCAGCCAGTCTTCCATCACGAGCCCAGCCAGAGAATGCATCCACTCTGGGGACAAACCGCAATGCTGGTCCCTCAGAGTTGATCAGCCTCGTTGTGCACCTCCATGCAGCTGCTACTGTAAAGTGTTCCTTGCGCTGGCCCTGCCAGCACTGCCCAGGCCAGTTGTTCAGCCGGTGGCTGATGGCGCATGGCTGCACCCCCCAAGGCTACAGCACTCCAGGCACCAGTTCTGTCAGACCGAGCCTTGAGCTGACCCTTGAATACAAAGCCATGGTTACTGGCATTGTGAAGCAGGGGGCAAAGACAGTGCCAGATTAAGGCCCTCGTGGGCCTGGAGCTGAAATTTATGAAGGGCCTACTGCGTGCTGCTGCAGAAGGTGTGATTACTGATATGGGGGGGGGTGACCAGTGGTGTGGGGGTGTGGTCTGTACCATGGGGTGAGGCTAGCACCATGAAGCATAGCTACCCACCTACATTCAACCATCTCAATCTCCCTTCCCTCTTTGATTATATGAAGCATACACCACCTTTTCTATAAAAAAATATATATATTATATATACAAACTATCGTTTATTAATAAAATGCAACAATTTTTAGTAATAAGGTACTTTAACAGAAATATACCTGAAAATTGCTAATTTTCCAATATTTACCTTTGTACAAAGTAAAAGGTGCAGAACATGAAAATATAATAAATAATACTAAATAAATATTAAATCAAACTAAAATATATGTGATGTGCATATTACTTAATATGCACATTTTTAAATATTAATATTAAATACAAATAATATATGTAAACTGTGACTGTAAAAATTGCTCCATAAGTATTCGGGCCAATCTGTAAAAAGGTACGCTTTTTGGAATTTGGTACATAGAGGTCAGACCGTAGTCCCACTGTGGACTGCAGTAGACAGATAGATAGATAGATAGATAGATAGATAGATAGATAGATAGATAGATAGATAGAGTTGCAAGATCCAAATGTTCGGAAGGATGCATACAGACGTAATACTTAATACCCACACCAGACCTACCATGGTGCTACTTCATCGCACATGATGATGTCATAGGTCTAAGTGTGATCGCTCATAGGCGATATGGAGCATCCACACTACAAGTAAGGCCCGTATTCAATTATTTGTGCTTACATCGCGTATTTTAGCTGTGGAAACTTATCGCGCGTGTACCCGTGATTCGCCGTATACAATTCCAAAAGACGTGAAAACTGAGACACGCAAAGTCAGAACAGGCGAAAAGTGGTCTCTGAATCGGAAAAATCAGCCTGACACTCCCCAAAAAGATGCTGAAACATTGGGGATCAATGTAGTAGTGCCCGATTATAAAACGGTTGGGGGTACTTAAGTTAGCACAATTGCCTCTAATTACCGTCTTTGCACAAGTGGTGAAGAATAGCATAAAGCAGTATTTTTTGGCGAAAATAAGTAGTCCTGTCAAATTTGGGGTACTTGAAAATTGGTGCTAGCATATTTAAAAGTTGCTAAAGTGAAGTTATAAGAAACGTAAAAACACACCTGCAGCAAATACCTACAATCAAAAAAACACCACACCCCTACTTGCAGACCCCCCAAAAGTCTATTTTGCTACTTTTTTATGTTTGTACCCCCACTTTGCACCTTTTCACCCCATTTTTCAAAGTGCTTTTTTGGGGTGTTCCTCACTTTTTTAGGGTTTTTTTGACGCAGTTATCCTTTGGTGAGCTGTCCCAGGGGTACTGAGTGGTTTCCCCACCTTTGCACCACAAAATAGCGATCTGGCACTTTTTTTCTCTACCTATATAGAGGCAAACTTTTTTCACCTATTACAATGCATTGCGTTTTCGCGTATGCGAAAAGTGTTTGCAATTAAATACGGAGATAATTTTCCGCCTGGTGAAAAGTTGCATTAGGCAATACTTTTTCACGAATTGAGGCCCTGATTCAGAGGCGCTCGCTATTTCCTAGCGCTGGCTCTGAATCAGGGCGGGCCGGTTTTTTTTTTATTTCGGCCTCCAGGCCGCTTGCTAAGCTGTGGATGACCACCCACAGCTTTAGCGGGTGGCCTGGCGATGGTCGCGACCATCGGGCTTACGACGAGACCCTTGTGGTAGGGTCTCATCCACCGTAAGCCCCAGTGAACTTCCTGCTCTAACAGAGCAGGAAGTTCACTACTGACATCACGTGTGATGTCAGTAGGGCCGCTCACAAACAGCAGGCGTTCCTTCGGGAATGCCTCCGTTTGTGCAGCCACCCCTCCGACCCGTCTACAAAACGGTGCGAGCTGTTGATCAACATTGACAACCGCCCTGTCTTGTAGCGAGCCCCGGATCGAGTGATTTCTCACTCACTCTGGGGCTCGCGCGTGCGCACTGCCCGCCCATCGACCTGCTTGCGAGCGCTATGCGCTCGTGAGCGGGTCTGAATCAGGCCCTGAATACGGGCCTAAGCTGTAAATAAAGAGTGTGATTGGGATCACCATTGTTGGCCTAGTGTCGGTATTTAGCTTGGTAATTGTTATGTTGTATGTAACCTGACAAAAATTTTAATCTTGCACCTGTCCCTTCCTATCTCATTTAAATATTGCACTTTTATTTGCCATTGTTTCAGACATCCAAAAATCAAACATGCTCTCTCTATATATATAAATTTATAATATATACACTATATATATATATATATATATATATATATATATTTATACATACTCAACTCACCTATATTCCCCCACCGGACCGTCCATGCCACCGTCTGCACGCGGAATCCCACGCGTAAATATGACGTCACTGGGAGCGCCTGCATCAGCGTTATTTACGCGTGGGATTCAGCGTACAGATGGCGGCATGGACGGTCCGGTGGGGGTATATAGGTGAGTTGAGTGTTTGTACTTTTGAGCCCTGATGAAAATGTTTACGTAAACATTGAAACGTTGGCAATACCTGTGTCCTGTGATATGTCTGCATTGAGTGCCGCCTGATCTACATGCTGTACAATGTATTCCAACGTGTTTGGTTTATGCGAGGAAGGCACCTGCATTGTTCTCAATAAGTATCAGTGAGGAGTGCTGCTGGAGTGAATTATTTATATATATACTAGGGGTGTGCACTGGCCACTTTTCGTGTTTTGTGTTTTGGTTTTGGATCTGGATCTTTCTTCGTGTTTTGGATCTGGATTGGTTTTGCCAAAACCACCCTTCCGTGTTTTGGGTTCTGGGTTTTGTGTTTTGGATCTGTATTTTTTTTTTAAAAAGCATAAAAACAGCTAAAATCACAGAATTTGTGTGTTTTTCTGCTCCTATGCTATTATTAACCTCAATAACCTTAATTTCCACTCATTTCCAGTCTATTCTGAACACCTCACACCTCACAATAGTGTTTTTATGTCCAAAAGGTTGCACCGAGGTAGCTGGATGACTATGGTAAGAGATACGAGTGGGCGACACAAACACGTGGTCCATCTAGGAGTGACACTGCAGTGGCAGACAGGATGGCAGTTTGAAAAACTACGCCCCAAACAGTACATAATTCAAAGAAAAAAAAGAGGTGCAAGATGGAATTGTCCTTGGGCCCTCCCACCCACCCTTATGTTGTATAAACAGGACATGCACACTTTAACAAACCAAACATTTCAGTGCCAGGGTCTGCCACACGACTGTGGCTGAAATGATTGGTTCGTTTGGGCCCCCACAAAACAAGCTGGCAATTAATGTGTCCCTGCACAAACTGGCTCTACAGAGGCAAGATGTCGTCCTCATCCTCCTCATCCACCGATTCCTCACCCTCTTCAGTGTTGTGTACATCCTCATCCTCACAGAGTATTAATTCTTCCCCACTGGAATCCACAACCACAGGTCCCTCTGTACGTTCTGGAGGCTGGTCTCCCTGGAAGAATTTTTTATGAACATCCTCTTCTCCACATTTTGTGGAAGCAACCTCCTACGCCTTTCGCTGACAAGGTTCCCGGCTGCACTAAACACTCTTTCGGAGTACACACTGGAGGGGGGGCAACTCAGGTAAAATAGAGCCAGTTTGTACAGGGACCTCCAAATTGCCTCTTTTTCCTGCCAGTACAGGTATGGACTGTCTGACATGCCTACTTGGATGCTGTCACCGATTTGATAATCCTTTAATAGACAGACGCATGCTTGTCGCTGCTGCTTTGAGGATGCAGGTGCGGCTACTGCGCATACATTTCACACACAAACAGAAAAAAAGATTATTTTATTTTGTTGGAGCGCACTTTGGGGGTAACACCACCCTTTAACAGACAGACGCATGCTTGTCGCTGCTGCTTTGAGGATGCTGGTGCAGCTACAGCCCACACAATTCACAAAGACAGAAAAAAAAAGAAGAATTTTTTATTTTTTGTGGAGAGCGCACTTTGAGGGTTACATCACCCTTTAACAGACAGACGCACGCTTGTCACTGCTGCTTTGAGGATGCAGGTGCAGCTACTGCGCATACATTTCACACATAAACAAAGAAAAAAAGAAGATTATTTTATTTTGTTGGAGCGCACTTTGGGGGTAACACCACCCTTTAACAGACAGACGCACGCTTGTCGCTGCTGCTTTGAGGACAGTATCATATGCAGTGACAGTAGACTTGTCAGAAATTGTTGGCAAGTCCTTCAGTCCAGATGTCCAAACCGGCCCTTGACTTATTACACAGGCGCACGCTTGGTGATGCTACTGTGTTGATGCACGTGCGGCTACATCGCACACAAGTCACAAACACAGAAAAAAAAAAGTTTTTTATTTTTTGGAGCACTTTGGGGGTTACACCACCCTTTAACAGACTTATGGGACACAGACGCACGCTTGGCGCTGCTCCTTTGTTGATGCACATGCAGCTACAGTGCACACAATTCACAAAGACAGAAAAAAAATAATTTTTTATTGTTTGTGGAGCACACTTTGAGGGTTACACCACCCTTTAACAGACAGACGCACGCTTGGCGATGCTACTTTGTTGATGAAGGTGCGGCTACAGCCCACAATTCACAAAGACAGAAAAAAAAGAAGAATTTTTTTATTATTTGTGGAACGCACTTTGAGGGTGACACCACCCTTTAACAGACAGACGCACGCTTGTCGCTGCTGCTTTGAGGATGCAGGTGCGGCTACAGCCCACACAATTCACAAAGACAGAAAAAAAAAGAATTTTTTTATTGTTTGTGGAGTGCACTTTGAGGGTTACACCACCCTTTAACAGACAGACGCACGCTTGTCACTACTGCTTTAAGGATGCAGGTGCGGCTACAGCCCACACATTTCACAAAGACAGAAAAAAAAAGAAGAATTTTTTTATTGTTTGTGGAGTGCACTTTGAGGGTTACACCACCCTTTAACAGACAGACGCACGCTTGTCGCTGCTGCTTTAAGGATGCAGGTGCGGCTACAGCCCACACATTTCACAAAGACAGAAAAAAAAGAATTTTTTTATTGTTTGTGGAGTGCACTTTGAGGGTTACACCACCCTTTAACAGACAGATGCACGCTTGTCGCTGCTGCTTTAAGGATGCAGGTGCGGCTACAGCCCACACATTTCACAAAGACAGAAAAATTAGAAGAATTTTTTTATTGTTTGTGGAGCGCACTTTGAGGGTTACACCACCCTTTAACAGACAGACGCATGCTTGTCGCTGCTGCTTTAAGGATGCAGGTGCGGCTACAGCCCACACATTTCACAAAGACAGAAAAAAAAGAAGAATTTTTTTATTGTTTGTGGAGCGCACTTTGAGGGTTACACCACCCTTTAACAGACAGACGCACGCTTGTCGCTGCTGCTTTGAGGATGCAGGTGGAATCTAGACGGGATTTGGAACCGGGGATTCACTACCTCCATCAATTGTCTAAATCCCACTGCACTAATGGCGGATACCAGACGCACGTCTAACACCAACATAGCAGTCAAGGCCTCAGTTATACGTTTTGCTTCAGGATGACTGCTGTCGTACTTCATCCTCCTCGCTAGGGACTGTTGGAGGGTCAATTGTTTAGTAAAAGTAGTGGTGTTCCTACTTCCTCTCTGGGACGATGAACAACTCCCAGCAGCAGCAACAGCACTAGGAGGAAGTGGTTCTAGATCTTTCCCTATTTTATTTTTATCGGATAAAGTTTGGTCCTCCATTTATGTTATATTGATATATACGTGCGGCTAAGGCGCACACAAACGCAGAAAATATTTTTTTATTTTTGCTGGAGAGTAGTGCACTTTGTGGGTTACACCACCCTTTAAGAAATGAGCCAGCCGGCCCTTTACTTATGGGACACAGGCGCACGCTTGGCGCTGCTCCTTTGTTGATGCACGTGCAGCCACAGTGCACACAATTCACAAACACAGAAAAATTTTTACATTTTGTTTGGAGTGCCCTTTGGGGGTTACAGCACCCTTTAGCGGTCAATCCAGCCGGCCCTTTATTTATGGGACACAGGCGCACGCTTGGCACTACTTTGTTGATGCATGTGCGGCTACTGCGCACACAATTCACAAACACAGAAAATATTTTTTTATTTTGTTTGGAGTGTACTTTGGGGGTTACAGCACCCTTTAACGGTCAAGCCAGCCGGCCCTTTACTTATGACACAGGCGCACGCTTGGCACTACTTTGTTGATGCAGGTGCGGCTACTGCGCACACAATTCACAAACACAGAAAATATTTTATTTTTTTTTGCACTTGGAGGGAGGACCCCTGATGGACAGAGCACCCCCTGGACAACACTACTGCACCCCTTTAGGACTGGGACTCTGCACAGAACTTTGGAGTGGACACAGCCCCTATGGAAAACTGACTGCACAACACAGTCCAGCCAGCCCCTATGGACTTTGGAGGAGTGGACACAGCCCCTATGGACAACAGCAGCACAGCACAACACAGCCAGCCCCTCTGGACTTTGGAGGAGTGGACAACAGCAGCACAGCACAACACAGCCAGCCCCTATGGACTTTGGAGGAGTGGACACAGCCCTTATGGACAACAGCAGCACAGCGCAGCACAACACTACACTGCAATACACTACACTACACAGCCCAGCCAGCCCTAACTCCCACCCTCCCTCTTCACTGTCCACAGCCGAGTGAGAAAATGGTGCCGACGCGGGTACCTAATATAGGATCCAAAACCCGCGAGAACCGGAAGGCGGCATGATGACGTTATGCCTCGATTTCAGATTCGAGTCAGGCAGGAAAAGTCGAGCCTGACTCGGATCGGCCTCGGATCGGGGGGGCTCGGGGGGGTTCGGATTTGAGAAATCCGAACCCGCTCACCCCTAATATATACATACATATATTTTTTTTATTATATATAGATATACATACATATTTATATTAGGGATGTGCAGGCTCGGATAGGTTTCAGTTTGCACGTTGAGTTCGGATTTTTCCCTCCAAAAAAACGGAACTCAGAAAGAGGCAAAATGTCATCTTGCATGGACGAACATCATCATTCCTGGATCTTTCTTCGTGTTTTGGATCTGGATTGGTTTTGCCAAAACCACCCTTCCATGTTTTGGCCGGAAAGAGAGACACCACATAGGCTTTAAACCTAGGATTGAGCACGGTGGCAAAAATGTAGTGGTCTGATTTCAACAGATTGACCACCCTGAAATCCTGGCAAAGCGAATGAAGGGCTTCATCCACAAGTCCCACATGCCGAGCGGAATCGCTCCGTCTTAGCTCCTCCTTCACTTTCTCCAGCTGCTTCTGCAAAAGCCTGATGAGGGGAATGACCTGACTCAAGCTGGCAGTGTCTGAACTGACTTCACTTGTGGCAAGTTCGAAGGGTTGGAGAACCTTGCACAACACGGAAATCATTCTCCACTGCGCTTGAGTCAGGGGCATACCCCCTCCTTTGCCTATGTCATAGGTGGATGTATAGGCTTGAATGGCATTTTGCTGCTCCTCCATCCTCTGAAGCATATAGATGGTTGAGTTCCACCGCGTCACAACCTCTTGCTTCAGGTGATGGCGGGGCAGGTTCAAGAGTGTTTGCTGGCGCTCCAGTCTTCGGCACGCAGTCGCTGAATGGCGAAAGTGGCCAGAAATTTTTCGTGCCACCCAAAGCGTCTCTTGCACGCCCCTGTCACTTTTCAGAAAATTCTGCACCACCAAGTTTATTGTGTGAGCAAAACATGGGACGTGCTGGAATTTGCCCAGATGTAATTCCCGCACAATATTGGTGGCGTTGTCAGATATCACAAATCCCCAGGAGAGTCTAAGTGGGGTAAGCCACTGGGCGATGATTTCCCTCAGTTTCTCTAAGAGGTTGTTGGCGGTGTGCCTCTTACTGAAACCGGGGATACACAGCGTAGCCTGCCTTGGAACGAGCTGGCGTTTCTGAGATGCTTCTACTGGTGACGCTGCTGTTGTTGCTGCGTAAGGTGATACATCTACCCAGTGGGCTGTCACAGTCATATAGTCCTTAGTCTGCCCTGTTCCACTTGTCCACATGTCCGTGGTTAAGTGGACATTGGGCATTTTTCAGGACACTGAGGACACTTTTTCTGACGTTTCTGTACAGTCTCGGTATCGCCTGCCTAGTGAAGTGGAATCTAGACGGGATTTGGAACCGGGGACACACTACCTCCATCAATTGTCTAAATCCCACTGCACTAATGGTGGATACCGGACGCATGTCTAACACCAACATAGCAGTCAAGGCCTCAGTTATACGTTTTGCTTCAGGATGACTGCTGTCGTACTTCATCCTCCTCGCTAAGGACTGTTGGAGGGTCAATTGTTTAGTAAAAGTAGTGGTGTTCCTACTTCCTCTCTGGGATGATGAACAACTCCCAGCAGCAGCGGCTGCAGTAGGCGTAGCAATGCAGGATCCTCCGGAGGAATCCCGGATAGGAGAGTCAGTCATGCCAGAGACATGGCCTGCAGGACTACTTCCGATCCTGACTAAGGAGGAAATTGATGAGGAGGGAGTTGACGGTGTGGTTTGCAGGCACTTGGATACAACAGGACAACGGGATTTAGGTGTCCCTGGACTGCTTATGGTCTTAGCCAAAGTTTCTGAACTTGACAGTAACTTTTTATGAACGCGCTGCAAGTGCCATATAAGGGAGGATGTTCCTAGGTGGTTAACGTCCCTACCCCTACTTATTTCACCTTTACATATGGTACATATGGCAAGACAGTTGTTGTCCGGATTTGGATAGAAATATTGCCAGACCAAAGAGGTGGAATGTTTGGTCCTCTGCCCAGGCATGACCGTGATGGGCTTTTTCATCCCACGGACAACAACTGTCTCCCCCGGAGCCTGATTTAAACAAACCACATCACCATCAGAATCCTCCTCGCCAACTTCCCCCTCAGCGCCAGCTACACCAGTATCCTCATCTTGTTGTACTTCAACAGTGACATCTTCAATTTGCATATCAGCAAGTGGACTGTGGGTGCTCCTTTCAGCACTTGCAGGGGGCGTGCAAATGGTGGAAAGAGCCACCTCTTCCCGTCCAGTGCTGGGAAGGTCAGGCATCGCAACCACCACACTTGGACTCTCCTTGGGGATTTGTGATATCTTCTTCGCTGTGCTTTTGCCAGCTTAACTCGTTTGATTTTTTTAGCGGGAGGAGGGCTTCCATCATGATGTGAAGCTGAACCACTAGTCATGAACATAGGGAAAGACCTTAGCTGTTCCTTGCCACTCCGTGTCATAAATGGCATATTGGCAAGTTTACGTTTCTCTTCAGATGATTTAAATGTTGTTTTTAAGGTCATTTTCCTGAACTTTGTCATTTGGGATTGTATGTGCCTCTACTATGACATTGGGCATTGGCCTTGGCAGACGACGTTGATGGCATGTTATCGTCTATGTCATGACTAGTGGCAGTAGCTTCAGCACTAGGAGGAATTGGTTCTTGATCTTTCCATATTTTATTTTTATCGGCGAAAGTTTGGTCCTCCATTTATGTTATATTGATTTGATATATACGTGCTGCTAAGGCACACACAAACACAGAATATATTTTTTTATTTTTGCTGGAGAGTAGTGCACTTTGTGGGTTACACCACCCTTTAAGAAATGAGCCAGCCGGCTCTTTACTTATGGGACACAGGGGCACGCTTGGCGCTGCTCCTTTGTTGATGCACGTGCAGCCACAGTGCACACAATTCACAAACACAGAAAATATTTTTTTATTTTGTTTGGAGTGTACTTTGGGGGCTACAGCACCTTTTAATGGTCAAGCCAGCCGGCCCTTGACCATTAGTGCGTCTGTTTGTTAAAGGGTGGTGTAACCCTCAAAGTGCGTTCCACAAACAATAAAAAAATTCTTCTTTTTTTTTCTGTCTTTGTGAATTGTGTGGGCTGTAGCCGCACCTGCATCCTCAAAGCAGCAGCGACAAGCGTGCGTCTGTCTGTTAAAGGGTGGTGTAACCCTCAAAGAGTGATCCACAAACAATAAAAAATTCTTTTTCTGTCTTTGTGAATTGTGTGCACTGTAGCTGCATGTGCATCAACAAAGGAGCAGCGCCAAGCGTGCGCCTGTGTCCCATAAGTCTGTTAAAGGGTGGTGTAACCCCCAAAGTGCTCCAAAAAATAAAAAACATTTTTTTTCTGTGTTTGTGACTTGTGTGCGATGTAGCCGGATGTGCATCAACACAGTAGCATCGCCAAGCGTGCGCCTGTGTCATAAGTCAAGGGCCGGTTTGGACATCTGGTCCGGACTGAAGGACTTGCCAACAATTTCTGACAAGTCTACTGTCACTGCATATGATACTGTCCTCAAAGCAGCAGCGACAAGCGTGCGTCTGTCTGTTAAAGGGTGGTGTTACCCCCAAAGTGCGCTCCAACAAAATAAAATAATCTTCTTTTTTTCTGTGTACATTTTATACATATTGCAGAGTCAGTTATGAAACATTAAGAATTATAAATAAATACATATTTTGAGTATACTCCAAATATTTATAATATATAAACACATTTATAATTTATGCATGTATGTACACTGTGGGTATGTATATATTTATATATATATATATATATTTATATATATACTGTATGTATATGTGTGTATATACATACATGTACACACATATAGTCTGTGTGTGTGTGTGTATATATATATATATATATATATTAGGGGTGAGCGGGTTTGGTTTTACTCAGTTTTACCCGGATCTTTTTATTGGCTATCGCCGAACATGTGTTTTGGATAGCGAATAAAATCGAGCCAAATTTGCGGTAAAGTGGCGATAAGAACCGAGTAAAACCGAACCCGCTCACCCCTAATATATATACTGTATATTAAAATGAGTGGGTTCGGATTTCTGAAATCCGAACCCCCCCGAGTCCCCCCCGATCTGAGGCCGATCCGAGTCAGGCTCGGCTTTTCCCGCCTGACTCAGATCTGAAATCGAGGCAAAACATCAACATCCCGCCTTCCGGGTCTCGCGAGTTTTGGATCCTATATAAGGTACCCGCGTCTGCGCCATTTTCTCACTCGGCTGTGGACAGTGAAGAGGGAGGGTGGGAGTTAGGGCTGGCTGGGCTGTGTAGTGCAGTGCAGTGTTGTGCTGCGCTGCTGTTGTCCATAGGGGCTGTGTCCACTCCTCCAAAGTCCATAGGGGCTGGCTGGACTGTGTTGTGCAGTCAGTTGTCCATAGGGGCTGTGTCCACTCCAAAGTCCTGTGCAGTGACCCAGTACTAAAGGGGTGCTGTAGTGTTGTCAAGGTGGTGCTCTGTCCATCAGGGGTGCTCCCCCCAAGTGCAAAAATAAAAAATATTTTTTCTGTGTTTGTGAATTGTGTGCACAGTAGCCGCACGTGCATCAACAAAGTAGCTCCAAGCATGCGCCTGTGTCATAAGTAAAGGGCTGGCTGGCTTGACCGTTAAAGGGTGCTGTAACCCCCAAAGTGCACTCCAAACAAAATAAAAAATATTTTCTGTGTTTGTGAATTGTGTGCACTGTGGCTGCATGTGCATCAACAAAGGAGCAGCGCCAAGCGTGCGCCTGTGTCATAAGTAAAGGGCCGGCTGGCTTGACCGTTAAAGGGTGCTGTAACCCCCAAAGTACACTCCAAACAAAAAAAATATATATTTTCTGTGTTTGTGAATTGGAATGTACTTTGGGGGTTACAGCACCCTTTAACAGTCAAGCCAGCCGGCCCTTTACTTATGACACAGGCGCACGCTTGGCACTACTTTGTTGATGCACGTGCGGCTACTGCGCACACAATTCACAAACACAGAAAATATTTTATTTTTTTTTGCACTTGGGGGGAGGACCCCTGATGGACAGAGCACCCCCTGGACAACACTACTGCACCCCTTTAGGACTGGGACTCTGCACAGGACTTTGGAGTGGACACAGCCCCTATGGACAACTGACTGCACAACACAGTCCAGCCAGCCCCTATGGACTTTGGAGGAGTGGACACAGCCCCTATGGACAACAGCCGCACAGCACAACACAGCCAGCCCCTATGGACTTTGGAGGAGTGGACACAGCCCCTATGGACAACAGCAGCACAGCACAACACAGCCAGCCCCTATGGACTTTGGAGGAGTGGACACAGCCCCTATGGACAACAGCAGCACAGCACAACACAGCCAGCCCCTATGGACTTTGGAGGAGTGGACACAGCCCTTATGGACAACAGCAGCACAGCACAGCACAACACCACAACAAAATACACTACACTACACTACACAGCCCAGCCAGCCCTAACTCCCACCCTCCCTCTTCACTGTCCACAGCCGAGTGAGAAAATGGTGCCGACGCGGGTACCTTATATAGGATCCAAAACCCGCGAGACCCAGAAGGCGGGATGATGACGTTTTGCCTCGATTTCAGATCCGAGTCAGGCAGGAAAAGTCGAGCCTGACTCGGATCGGCCTCGGATCGGGGGGGCTCGGGGGGTTTCGGATTTCAGAAATCCGAACCCACTCACCCCTAATATATACATACATATATTTTTTTTATTATATATAGATATACATACATATTTATATTAGGGATGTGCAGGCTCGGATAGGTTCGAGTTTGCACGTTGAGTTCGGATTTTTCCCTCCAAAAAAACGGAACTCAGAAAGAGGCAAAATGTCATCTTGCACGGACGAACATCATCATTCCTGGACAAATTGATTATGGGCCTAAGCTGGTAAATATTACTATTTTTTTGAGCTGGACATTATTCCGGATTCCACAATTGAGGACCAGTGACTATTGTTTATCAGTGAATCTGGATTAAGACATTTTAACCACACCTAATTTATGAACTTCTTATTTGTATTGGATTTTTTCCTTGTTTTTGATGTTTGATTTGAATTAGCATAAGTTGTGCTAAACTACAAGAAATTATTGTCTATTTTTCTCAATCCAAGCAATATACAGTTTTGATTTTAACTATCTAATTATTTGCCAATATATTGGAATATCAAGTGTATATTGTCTTATTATTTGTTTTGCTAATTGTACATGATCTAGATCAGACATATCATCATTTAACAATACTGATCATTCAGCGCAGGTTCATCCATTTACTTTACAATCACATATCTGAAGGTGGCGAATGCTCCAGCTCCGAAAAATTAGTGTTATGGTAAAACTTGTTTGTTAACTCTCTTTCTTCGAAGTCCATAGGGTTTCACAAGGAGACATTGGGGTGTAGGTGGTGGTTGAGGACCGGGCACCAAACAGTTAAAGCTTTGCTCCCAGGATGCAATGGTCCTTCCCCCACACCCGAGCCAGAGGCAGTTCAGTTCATGACAAGCCTAAGGCCAGAGAAGCAGAGTAGAGAATGAAGACTGGTACGCACAAGAATCACATTCTCACACAGAAGGACACGGAAAACAGGTGACCCGGAAACACAGCCCATAGAAGCCAGGTGTGCATTGGGGCGGGTGCCCTGTGGACCCTATGGACTTCAAAGAAAGAGTGTTAATGAAGGTAAGTTTTACCATCATTCTCATTTTCTGCTTCAGGGTCCATAGGGCTCCACAGGGAGACCTTGGGGGTGTCCCAAAGCAGTAATTCAAGGGTGGGGATGCTCCTGAGCTGAGAGGAGAATCCGGCGTCCAAATTAAGCATCCTGATAGGCAAATGTAACGAAGGCATAGTACCTAAGAAAGGTGTTAACAGAAGACCATGTGGCCGCCTTACAAAGCTGTTCAATTAAGGCGCAATGGCAAGCTCCCCGAAAGGGACCCACAGAGTGAGCGGAATGAGCAGTGACAGTAGCCAGTACAGGAAGGCCTGCCTGCGTGTCAGCATGTGAGATAGTCATGCAAAGCCATCTAGCCAATGTGTTTATTGGCTGGCCAACCCTTCTTGTGAAATCCATAGAGCACAAATAGGGAGTCTGTTTTCCCCAGAGAACTGGTACGGCCCACGTAGATACTGAAAGCACGGACCACATCCAAGGAGGCCTCACCTACCGAGAGGTATTGTGATTGGATGCCGGGACTACAATTTCCTCATTAATATGGAAATGAGTAACCACTTTGGGAAGGAAACCAGGGCGAGTCCAAAGCACAGCCCTGTCCTCATGGAAGATTATAAATGGGAGCAACATGAGAGCGCTCCTAAATCTGATACCCTTCGGACGGACGCCATTGCCAGAAGAAAAAGGTCTTCGCTGTGAGCCACTTGAGATCCACAGATTCCAAAGGTTCAAACGGAGTGCCCTGTAAGGCCTGAAGAACCACTGACAAATCCAATGAAGCCACAGGAGGGAAAAGGGAGGTTGTATGCGGAGTACACCTTGCAGGAAGGTGTGGACATCTGACAGTGAAGCAATTCTACGCTGGAACCAAATGGACAGAGCAGAGACGTGTACCTTCAGTGAAGTAAGGCGGACTCCAAGATCCAATCCAGCTTGGAGAAAGGCAGGACTTTAGAGACCCAAAACACATGAGGGTCATAGCTTCTGGCATCACACCATTGGAAGTAGATATGCCACACTCTATGGTAAATCCTGGCAGAGGCCTGCTTACGCGCTCTGAGCATAGGGCCTGATTCAGAGCCGCTAGATGCAGTCGCTCGCTCCCAGCATATGCAAATCCAGCGCATGCCCAGCAAGGCAGACGATTGCACGGCAAGGCATTAGCACGACCACTATGTCTTGGCGTACGATCACTCAGGAGGGATGTCTCGCCATCAAAGACAGATGACCCAGGTCCGGGTGAAAACAGGTACCCTGAGACAACAGGTCCAGTCGCTGAGGTAACAGGAACAGTGCTTCTATGGAGAGGCTCCAAATATCTGAGTACTTATGCCATCTGGGCCATGCTGGGGCCACCAGCAGGACAGTGCCTCCATCTTGTTTGAACTTCCGAAGAACTCAAGGAAGAAGGGAGACTTGAGGGAATAGGCACGCCAGATGGAAGGTCCACTTCATTTATAAGGCATTTATGAAAGCAGTTTCAGTGTCCCATGTTCTGGACCAGTACACTGACAGTTTGTAATTGTGTCTAGAGGTCATGAGTCCACCTCTGGTAGGCCCCATTTGTCCACTAGGAGTTGAAAGACTTCTGGGTGGAGAGACCATTCCATTCCCCGACATGCATGTCGTGACAGCTGAGGAAGTCTGCTTCCCAGTTTAGAACTCCAGGAAAGAACATTGCGGAAATGGCCAGGAGGTGACCTTCGGCCCATGTGAGAATGCTTGAAAGTTTTATTATTGCTGATCGACTTCGAGTGCCTCCTTGGTGATTGATGTAGATCACTGCTTTGGTGTTGTCGGACTGCACTTGTACAGGCTTGCCATGAAGAATGTCTTGAGCTAGAGTAAGAGCTTTGTAGATGGCTCGGAGTTCCAATAGATTGATTGACAAGGATGATGTCCAACGCCCCTGGAAGGAGTCACTGTGCCCCAGCCCTGGAGACTGGCGTCCGTTAAAAGGCATACCCAATCCAGGATCCAAAAGGGGCAACCTTTGGTTAAATGGGACGTCTGTAGCTGCCAGGAGAGACCTCTGGAGAGAGAACCATTGTTTGAGCCTTGTTCAGATGGGGCAACCCATTCCACCTTTACAGTATTAACTGTTGCAGGGGCCTGGAGTGGATTACTGAGCGGACTGACACTTGGTGTCTGCGTAGGAATCTGCACACATGTATTTGCAGTGTGGAGATCTTGTCTGCTGTCAGGAAGATTCTCTGATCTTGAGATTCCAAAGAGCTTCCAGATGAACCATCCTTTGTGAAGGATTCAAGGACGATTTCTTCCAGTTGATTAACCAGCCATGCTTTTGTAGGAAGGCAATGGTTATCTGAAGATGGCACTGAGGCACCTTTGGGGAGCTTGCTAAGAGCAAGAGGTCATCCAGGTATGGTAGCAGCTGGACCCCCTGACCATGCAGGTGGGCCGCCATGATAGTATTAATCTTGGTAAACACCTGTGGAGCTGTAGACAGTCCACAGGGTAGAGCCTGAAATTGGAGCAGTTGCTATAGTATAGCAAACTGGAGATATTGCTGATGAGAAGGTGCTATAGATACATGTAGGTAAGCATTCTGAATATCCAGAGATACCATAAAGTCCCCAGGATCCATAGCTTGGATAATAGAGTGTAGGGTTTCCATCCTGAACCTGGGTACCCTGATGAACTTGTTGAGGGATATGAAGTTGAGGATAGGCCGATGAGACCCATTTGGCTTCTGAACCAGAAAGAGAGTCGAATAATAACCGTTCTCTCACTGTGATAGTGGGACTGGAACTATAACCCCTGCTTGCTTTCTGGATGAGAAGGGCCCTGTTTGGGTCTGATGGAGGGCTTTTGTAGAAAATTGGTGGGGTGGCTGTCTTAGCAATGAGAGGGCATACTCATGGGAGACCACTTCTCTTACCCAAGCGTCTATGGTGGTTTGATGCCAATTACTCTGGGGTCCCCCAGGGGAAGGCTCATCCCATCAGGCTGAAGGCGTGTCCTCGGATTTTGAAGCAGTATGTGTGGTGATCCAGGTCTGCTTGGTCCTGGGCTTAGCAGCCCAAGTGGAAGCCAACCACCTAGGAAAGGACTGACCCTTAGGCTTTCCTTGGGGACAAAAGGACCTAAAGGATGTTGTCCTAGGTTTTACGGTAGCTGCTGAAGGCAGAAAGGCAGTCTTTGATGCTGCTAATGTGGCTACAATCTTGGGTCTGTGCCAAACAAGATCTCCCCATTGAAAGTTAATGCTTCTAAGGCTTTCTTCGAATTTGCATCCGCCTTCCATGACCGCAGCCAAAGAATGCGGCGGGCAGACACCACCGTGACCGAAGCTCTAGAAGCTAGGAGACTGGCATCCAAGGACGCTTCTTGAATATATGCAGCTGCATCTCTTAAGTGAGCTACATAAGACATCTGACCCCGAGAGGCATCTGAGGGAAAAGATTCTTCAAGGGTGTCTGCCCAGCTCTCAATTGTTTTAGCCACCCATGTAATAGCCATGGTCGGGCGAGCAATGGCGCCTGAAAGAGAGTACATAGTAGGGTCCTTTAGTGAGGAAACTGTTAATCAAACACGTAACATAGGAATCCACCACTGGGGGAGTCTCCCATCTTGCACAATGAGCTGCAGGAAAAGGATATCAAGAGGTCAGGTATTATTGGGGCTGAAACCTCTTACTAGGCATCTGCCAAGCCTCTGCCATGTGCTCAACTAGTTGATATGAGAGGGGAAATTCTGCTGAAGCCAATTTTTGTTGTATAAATAGTGGGTGCTTTGATTTGGGGGCGGGCTCATCATCTTCTATTTGTAAGATAGATCTAAACACTCGCACCAAAGCAGGTATACTAATTTTAGACTAAATCTCTGCTTCTTCCGCCGAAGGAGACTCAGGATTAAAGAGAACAGCAGCATCTTCTGCCTCCTCACATGACACCTCAGAATCTGAGAGCTGCGTAGACTGTGAAAATAACACAGGACGCTTAGTAGTCTTACTGGGTAAGGGCTTCTCACCTTGCAACATATTTTGAAAGGCTACAGAGGTAGCCTCCAGACTTTGTTACTGAGTTAGAGAGTAAGTCTACCCATGGAGGGGGCATAGGAGGTACCTGTGTTGCTTGTACCTGTTGTGGCAACCCCACAGGGGGAATTAAAGCCGGGACTGCTAGGCGGTCTGCAATAGTGGCCAGCACCTGAGAAAAGGAAGCCCAGTGGGGCTCCTGAGCCCGGCCTGGGGCTCTGATGGGCTTGGTGGGGTATAACCCTTAGCACATAGCCCATCCTGTATCAAATCCTCCTCATTTAAGCCTGCATCACATAATTTGCATGAGAGCAGTATGAGTACAGCTGCTTGCTTGCTACTTGTGCCTTTGCTAGACATAGCTGCAGAGTAGTATAGCACACAATATGGCACAGAGTAATATGCAACCACTAGGTATGTGATATACATGTGGGAATGCAATATACTGATCATGTCTCATGGGAAAGCTGCAGAAGCAAAAATATGGCACAGTGCAGTAACTAAATGTATTTGACAACCTTCACAAATACAAGAACTGTGAGGTACAAAAAATCATGAATACACCTGTGTGTTAGGGCAAAGATAAGAAAAAAGGGAGTCCGTATAGAGAGAATATACAGACAGACAGCGCTAGCATAAGTCAGATACAATGCAAAAATACATATAACTACAGAATGGCACTACAATCAATTACTGTCTCCAGGGAGAGGTACTGTATGTAGTGGGACCGGACCCTGCGTTTTCCTGAGAGAGCTGTGGATGAGCCTGTAGAATATGGCTGCCGGAGACCTCCAAGGGGTGTGGTCAGAGAAGGAGAGCAGCTTAGAGAAGCTAGACCTCAGAGGAATGGCACCCTGAGCTGAGGGAAGGGGCCATTGTAATAGGGAAAGTTGACATTTCTATGCTGATTGTTAACCACCGGGACGCTGGATTCCCGCTCCATATGTAGCCTGGTGTCCTAGTGGATCTTGTGGTTGGAGCCAGTGTTCACCCACAGCACCCCCGGTCTGTCCCCTGTGACCGGAGGTGAGATTGCCCAGCTGTGGGCCACCGCAAGTGGTGAACCACCTTTCCTGTCCCCATAGACACCAGGCTGCAGTCTTGGTCTGTCCTCAGGGCCAGCTAGCAAGGTCCCTTGGATACCCACCGAGAGCACCAGGAGACGTCCCGCGGACAGTGTCATGACTCTAGGAAAGTTGGCCTCCTGTGATGAATCAGACTCTGCGGGCAGAGACCGTGGTAGCAAGAACTGAGGGGGTTTTAGATAGCTTTTACTCATAGGAGAATTAAGACTTGAATCTTGGTAGCTTTTGAAAGAACACCAGGTTTTATTGAACAAACAGTGGAGAATTGGGAACGATGGGTAGAATCAGAACAAAAGTCCAGAACGATAAGAACATGAATCTGTGACAAGCATGCAGCAGATTAGTAGGAGTGGGACGACTGGTATTAGTGCATGAACTCCACAACAAGCAGGACACCAGTCAGATGATGCTGAGTTATCCTCAATAGATGGATGCAGGAATTCTGGGTCCGAGTCGCTGGAGTTCACCCAGTAAGACGAGACGGGAATCCTGGGTCAAAGATGCAGAGGGTAAATCCAGCTAGACTGTGACGTCTTAGGCTTATGATGAGAGTGAGTCTTGTGTACACAATGTGGTGTCGAACTCCAGAAATAGTACACTGAGATGTGTCACGGTGATAAGGACAAAATACACAAATGTGCGTCAATGGGTGCTGCGGGTTTTGTACCCAAAGTGGCGTCTTGACATGGAGCAGAACACAAGGATAATAGGAAGTCAAAGACCAAATGATATCAGGAACCAAATACTAGGACTTGAGAAGACGTTGTACAGGCACTGAATGAACATCCAGGAAGGGTTTAAATAGGCAGTGCCTGTTGCTGATTGGTGGCTGACTCTCAGCTGACTAGAGAATCAGGAATCACTTGTGGACTGGCTACGGCAAGATGGCCACGCCCATGAACAGGAGACTCTGCCGGCAACTCTAGTGGATGACATCATCCTGCACGAGGGATGCCAGTCAGCATGGTTTTGTACCCAAAGTGGCGTCTTGACATGGAGCAGAACACAAGGATAATAGGAAGTCAAAGACCAAATGATATCAGGAACCAAATACTAGGACTTGAGAAGACGTTGTACAGGCACTGAATGAACATCCAGGAAGGGTTTAAATAGGCAGTGCCTGTTGCTGATTGGTGGCTGACTCTCAGCTGACTAGAGAATCAGGAATCACTTGTGGACTGGCTACGGCAAGATGGCCACGCCCATGAACAGGAGACTCTGCCGGCAACTCTAGTGGATGACATCATCCTGCACGAGGGATGCCAGTCAGCATGGAGGAGAGGTCTGCGCCTTGTGGCTGTAGCATCGCCGCAAAGAAGTACAACAACTGCCGAAGCCCACAACCCGGAGAGCAGAGGTAGGTAATGCTGCTGGCTGGGCTCTTCTTCGGGACCCAATGTCGGTGTTCCTGACAGACAGTCCGCTGCTGCCCGCCCAGAAGAATAAATGTAAAATAAGGAAGGTCATAAAAATAAAAGCTTTTGGGCTGCTGTTTTAATGGTGACCCAAATATGGCTGGGCACCAATGAAAACTGAAGTGCCTCTGGCTCAGTAGGGATGGGGGCATAGGAAGAAGGACCATTGCATCCTGGGAGCAAAGCTTTAATGTTTCGGTGCCTTGTCCTCAACCGCCACCTACACCCCAAGGTCTCACTGTGGATCCCTATGGACTCAGAAGAAGAAATATTGTATTTTCATAGCTTGATGAATTCTGTCCCCATACTAGTGTATGGGGACAGTAGGCCTGTGTTACCCCCATATTTGTGCCCAAAAAGAGGTCCCCCACTTTATTTATTTTTATTATTTACTATATATAGTGCAGCCCCATTCACTAGGATGGCCAGGGCTGATGAACTTTAGCTGACCCTTTCTCCTCCCTGGGTTATGGAGCCTGTGCAGCCAAGGGGGAAGATTTGACAGCCAGCCAGCAACTCAGGAAGCCTGCTAAAAAGGCCTCCATTGATTGGCTGCCCTGGGTTGTAGGGCCCAAGGGGCGGGTTTCTACTAGGGGCCCCTTACCAATGGGGTTGAGATCTGGAAAGGAAAAAAGCAGCATGAGCCCAGAGCTGGGGGATAATAAGGAGGCTCCACTGACTGTAAAGGAGAGCTGTGGGACCCCGGAGAGGACGGGAGTCTGCAGAGAACCGGGGGCTGCCGTTGCTAGATGGGCAGGGGGGTATACCAGACTGGCCATCCCCTAGAAGGGAAGATTACTGACCACTGTTTGGAGATAGGAGCCACTGTCACTCACTGGGACCCCTAAGGAGACTGCGCTGCAGAAGGGCTGCTGTCACGGACAAAGAGGGTCTGGGCCACACAGACAAGCTGTCACTTAATTGAAGTCTGAGGACCAATCGTGGAGAGGGAAGCTGATGCCGCTGACCACAGGGGAGAGACTGCTGCCTGCTGTAAGAGAACACGCCGGGGACTGTTACCAAGGAGTGTCTTGCTGGAAAGAGCTGCGGGACTAGAGGATTCACTGCCAGCGGGGAGAGACTGATGGTGCTGGGGAGGACACACTGAGGAGACAAACACCAAGAGCCACTGGGAGAGCCAGAGGACCCAGGAAGAAGGCTCCCACCTAAAGCGGACCACCCGACAAAGTGCCCACAGAAGGACTGCTGCTGAGGAGCCTGCCACCGGGACCAGAGAGAGGGGACAGCTTCCACTCTGAGCTGAGCACACCTACTGCTGAATAAACCCCGGCTGCCAGGAAGACCCCGCGGGTGAAGCAGAGAGGATGGCTGGCCAGCCACGGGCAACTCTGGGAACAGCCCCAGAAGAGGAGAGCTGGAGGATTCTGCTGGAAGACTGCTGCTATCTGAAGGTAGGGATGGACATCGGAAGCCCACCATCATATGATGGCAGTGCTTTCTCCATTGAATCTTTCGATACGATGGTAACTAACCATCGCATCAAAAGCATTTAATGGTGAAAACTATTCATATGAATATTAAAGGGGTGGGGTTAGGGGAGGAGCTCATACACAGTAAAAAAAATGTTAAACCTAGGCAAGGCAGGCAGAGCTGACTGAGGATGAGGAGGAGAATGGGAAACATTGTCATGCTGCTGCTGCTGCTGCTGTGGGCACTTAAAGCAGAAAGAAAGTGAAGTGTAAAAACATTATTAAATATACTTATAACACACAGAAAAGGAACTTCTTACAGCACCAGCAGAGAAACCACTCTCCATCTTTGCTGTGAAAACGTTGTTAGCTGTCACTCTCTGTGTCTGTGAGTGACTGCTGCTGCTGGGCCAGGGCTGCACACTGATTGGCTCTCTGAGACAATGAGAGCCAATCAGAGCTAGCAGAGAGGGAAGGGAGGGACAGGTCTGAGGCAGTGAGAGACAGCCTCCAACGATCCCAGCAGCATGAGCCAGAAAGCTTATCAGAGGCAGAGACACAGCACACAGCAGCCATGGGAGGCATAGCTTTTAGTTTTTGAAGAAAAAAAGCCACCATCGAAACACCATTGAATGATTACCATTCAATGGCAGCAAACATCGGAATGCTGCCATCGAATGGTAAAACCACTAACATCGGAAGAAAAACATTGATATTAAGCAAACATCGACCATCGATGTCCATCCCTATCTGGAGGACGCTGCCGCCGGCCGGGGAGAAGCTTCTATTGCTGACTGGACCTGGGGAAGCCTTTGTACTGCTGGCATCACTGCGGAGGTGCTTGCTGCCAATGGAGTACTGAGAGAGGTCCTGCCGCTGCAGAGGAAAGGAAGGAGCACCCTGAAGAATTGACACCCACCGAGGAGGCCTCATCACCGTCCACCGGGGAATCCCTGTCTAGCTCTGGGAGTAGTGTACAGCACCGGACCCCAAGAGCCAAAGACTCAAGCAACCAGCCTCTGCTCCTCCGGACATAACGTGGCATAGTTCAGTGCACAGCATCCCAGGATCGCGACTGCTGAATCATATTGGGCAGAAGAGCCCCTGCAGGTGGTGAGAACTGCTGCTGCCCATTTCCCCCCAGTAGAGGGTGTAGCCTGTTCTCCCTTACCATCCCCTGAGCATGGGTATTTAGCTGGGCTCTCCTATTGTAGATTAGAGCTGCCACCGAGCAGCTGTGGGAAGAGGCTCCTAGTAAGTCAGAGGTCCAGTCCTTTATTAGTGAAGTGGGTACTGTGAACTGTCCTAGGGGCAAAGAGAAAAATTGAGGTTCTGCCCAGTATGTATTTGTGTAGTATGAGGTGTGGAAACAGGGTGGAAGTAAGAGATAGGCTGGCTCCTCCTTTTGTCTGAGGTTGGCTCGCATGTCTTATGTAATATGTTTTACTGTGACCTAAAAGATGTGCGCCGACCCCTGTGTTTTGGTTTTGGTTTTTCGAACTGTATCTACTCATGCTTTGGATCTGGATTGGTTTTGCCAAAACCGCCCCTTGCGTGTTTTGTTTTTGGGTTTTGGATCTGTATTTTTTATCAAAAAATTATATTTGGGTTTTGTTTGTTCCTACAGTATTATTAACCTCTATAACATTAATTTCCACTCGTTTCCAGCCAATTTTGACCACCTCACAGCTCAGAATATTGTTTTCATTCAGTTTAGGCCCAAAATTTGCACCAAGCTAGCTGGCTGACTAAGCTAAGTTGCAGCAGTGGGTGGCATAAACACATGGCAGTTCAACTTCCAACATGGCACATCAGGAAACAAATGTTTTGATTATTCAAGAGGGCTGAGGGAGTTGTAGTATGTATTGTGAAATCCTACCAATTTTCTCTCTACGGCTGTTGACGACAAGTGGATGCACCTTGCGTATGGCGATATGCAAATGTGAATGCACAGTGGTCCTGATTCAGAGACGGACACTCTGTAAGAGCGCTCGCTCTGAATCTGGGCATTTTTTTTTGTGCTGCCCACCCACAGCTATTGCGAGCGGCCAGGATGACGGTCGCGATGGTCATGGCTTGCGATGAAACCCTTATGGTAGGTTCTCGTGGCCGCAAGCCCCAGAGAGCTTCTGGCTCTAATAGAGCTGGAAGCTCTCCCACTGACATGACTGGTGATGTCAGTGGGGCCGCCCACAAACGGCAGGCATTCACTTGGAAACCCCTCAGTTTGTGAAGCCACCCCCCCGCCACGCCTACAAAATGGGGCGAGCTGTCGATCAACATCGACAGCCGCCCCTTATATAGTGAGCCATGGAGTGAGAGAATTTCTCTGTCGCTCCGGGGCTTGCGCACGCACAGTGTGGCCGCTGCGCATGCACAGTGCACACCATCGACACGCTCGTGAGCGCTCAAGCGCTTGCGAGCGGGTCTGAATCAGGCCCAGTGTACGCAACGTGTGATGCATACGCAATACCTTCCTTTATAGCAACACCACTAGTATGCACAAAAGTCGCTATCTTTATATCAAATATACAATATGAATTACAGTGCAATATATATATATATATATCACAGTATAATAACCTTATGTGAAAGCAACTGAATACACACACACAAGTTTCTGTGATCCAACGCACAAAAGTAATATTGTATTTAAAGAATATTAAACATATTATTACAAGTTATACAGTGATACAATATAGTTCAAGAAAAGAGGTCACAGTTACAAAACCAGTATACATACGTTCACATGCGCTCCCTGGATCCAGAGTACAGTCATCACCAGATGACTGGTAGAATACAGCTACTGCTCTCTGGATCAGGGGAGCCTAATTTATACAGTTAAATTATGGGTGTGTATAATTGCAGGCTGTGTCGTCTTCCATTGGTCCAGGGGCGGGATGTTTCCAGTTCACTGGGGGTCATTGGTTTGTTCAAACAGTGGGCGATGCCTAGGCTCAGAATGCTGTTACAGGAGTTTACCTCTGGGTTCCCTCCGAAAGATAGTTCAAATCAACCATTGTTATATGCTATTATTAAACATAAATCCGGCATTGTTAATATCTGCTTGCCGCAATGTGCGACAATCTATTCGCAACCACCGGATTTATGCTAACACAATTCTTTACATTATGACCCCAAACACGATGTTAATATGTGATCCTGTTGCTGGACTATATGTATTGTGTAAGCCACTAAAGCTGGGATATATATAATATATTGGACAAGTCAATATTAATTCTTATATAAATGTCTAATTCATTCTATATATACAGTATATATACTGATAATGTGTGGCCAATCAAATTAATCTCTCACGGCCACAAGGGGGGAACTGCCACTGCAGCTAGCTGGTAATCATTTGTAAAATTAAATATATCTCTAGGAATATGAGGATGAGAGACATCACTAGAAATAAAACATCACCAATTGTTATTTCAGATACACTGCACATATACATTTCAAAGAAAGAAAGAAATCAAATAGGTTTAAATATATATGTCAAATGCTTAGACAGAATGCATGCAGATGTATCTGTCTCACTGTGAGACAGGTTTTCCTGTCCATGTCACAAAATAATGGAATGGGCACTGGTATGCACAGGTGTGTAGGCGATACGTATAATTAAGATCAAAATCATAGTGTAGCAGACCTAGGGCAGTCATAAACCAGTTCATTCATTGTCCAGTATGGGTCAGAAGAGGGGCCATGATAACAGCAGATAAGAAGTCATTTATATATTGGTGCTAAGAACCCCAGGCATCACATGCTTATTTGTACATCAAACACAGGGGAATGTGGGTGAATAGAAATTCCACATTTTATGACACCATGGTTGTTTCAGCAGACATATCCAACCTAGGCCAGCAAACATGATTTACAAAAACCTATAATTATCTATTGCATTAAAATCTATGAGAATATGCCAGTTAATGGTAAAATATGGGAAATAAGTTATTTTGTAGTGTATTTAATATTTTTGACTTCAACAGTATGTAGTTGAAGGCAGGGACAGGAAGTGTTGATTGTTAGTAAATTTAATTATTTAATTACATTTTTTGATTCTGAAGTAAATTTATGAGCGAGAAGGGGAGGGGAGGCATTTACAAAAAATATTTTACTCATTCACATCAGTCCTTGCCCGAGAAGAATCCTTGAGTGCCATGCCTGCTTCTGCTGCTGGGAGTGGATTTTCATCCCAAAAGGGGACCAGGAAGAGTGTGATAATATTTTTTATGAATACACTGCGTTTTCCACTTACAGTGTGATAATATTTTTTATGAATACACTGCGTTTCCACTAACAGTGTGACAATATTTTTATGAATACACTGCACCACAAACAATATGTGTATGAATATTAACTGCGGTCTGACAGACAGTGTCACAGTAAAAAAATAATAAATATAGCACACTGGGGTACACCACAAAAAAATATTATTATTATAATGTTTTTATTTATTATATTATTTATTAGCTTTTATTGTTTTATACACTGGGCACCCTTGGATGGACATAGCACCCCTGGTTGGACACAGCAGCCCCTGCCCCTTGATGGACACAGAAACCCCTGGATGGACACAGCAGCCCCTGCCCTGGATGGACACAACAACCCCTGGATGTACACAGCAGCCCCTGGATGGACACAGCAGCCACTGTCCCTGGATGGACACAGCAACCCCTGGATGGACATAGCAGACCCTGGATGGACACAGAAGCCCCTGCCCTTGATGGACACAGCAACTCCTGGATGGACACAGCAGCCCCTGGATGGACACAGCAGCCCCTCTTGCCCTTCTTGGATGAAGCACAGCCCTGACAGCCCGAGACTCAGCAAGCAAATGGCGCTGATCACCATGGGGTGGGACTTTTATACAATCCAAAACCCATGAGAATCCGACAGTGGGATGATGATGTTGGGCCTCACGGGAAAACCCGAGCCGGACTCAGATCTCACATCGGATATGGACGTTTGGGTGGGTTCAGTTCTCAGGGAACCGGACCCCACTCATCTCTACTGTGACCCACCAGCTCATGCTGGAAGCTAATGTTGTGCTGCATGTCACTGACTCAAGCTTGGTGCTTATGTTCGTGGCTGGTAATTATTTGTATGCTGATTCTCCTTAATGCATTGCATGTTCATGTGCGGTTATCCACTCATATGCTAATTCCTTTAAATGCTTTGTCTGTACATTTACTGGTCATTATTCAATTGCTGGTTCTCTTTAATGCAATTGTTAAATGCTGTACCTGCTGTAAATATGATGGGTTGTAATGTTATGGTTATGCAAATGATCAACATCTTTTCTACTATCAAACACATGCACTGGTAAAGCTAAGCTAATTTAAACTACCTGTCTCCCTGGCCATTTGAAGTCTGCATTTTTCCCGTAAGGTCTCGTAGAGACCAAACTGAGTACCTCTGCCCGCTGTGGTATTCACTGCTCTTTAAACCAGCGTGGGAATTTGAAAATGCATTGTTCTTTTTAATATTGTTCCTATGCTAAAAGTTTGCTGTATTTATACAGTTATTATATACAAAAAGGGAAATATACTGTCTTTGTGCTTCAAAATTGCAAGTGTTAAATAAATACAAATTAATCGAGTGGTATCTGTAAAAGTAGTGATTAAACCCTTGCTACTTACCATGCTACTGAAAGTTACACATTCAAAGATTGTTGAAATTGCTAATTATCCTAACACCTGGTCGTTTTGGGGTCAGTTTGTCTGACTGTCAGCCTCAGTTGGTGGAACAGTGGGGGTCATTCAGACCCGCTCGCGAGCGGCAGGACGCTCGCAAGCGGGTCGATGTTCCCCACTGCGCATGCGCACGACGGAGGGAGCTCCGTCGTGCGCATGCGCTAGACCCGGCGAGCGACGGGCTCACCATCGCTCCGGGTCTCGCACCAAAGGGGGCGTGCTGTCGATGTTGATTGACAGCACGCCCCCTTTGGTGGTGTGCCTGCCAAACGGAGGTGTTCCCATGGGAACGCCTACCGTCTGAAGCCGGCCCCACTTACATCACTAGTGATGTCAGTGGGAGTGATTTTGGCTCTGATAGAGCCAAAATCACTCCTGGGCTTGCGGCAGGGAGACCCTACCGCAGGGTCTCCGTCGCAAGTCCGATGGTCACGATGGTCAAGACCATCGCGACCATCTTTTTGGCCGCTCACATATGCTGTGGGTGGTCACCCACAGCTATGCGAGTGGCCAGGAGGCCGCTCCATTTTCATGGAGGAGGGCCCTGATTCAGAGCGAGCGCTCTGGTCAGAGCGTTCAGCTCTGAATCAGGCCCAGTGTACAGTAGATTAGTGCATTGCGATTTTTCAGGGCCTGTTGCATGGAATTACTGCTAACATGTGTGCTCTTTAGTGCTTCCTGCTAGACCAAGACACTGCTACAAGCTTATTATTATTATTATTATATAGAGACTGTGGGGTCTATTTACTAAGCAGTGTTACGAGACAGAGTGAAAATTGATAAGGTGCCAGCCAATCAGCACCTAACTGTCATCTCACAGGCTGTGTTTGAAAAATGACAGTTGGGAGCTGATTGGCTGGCACCTTATCACTTTTCACTCTGTCTCCTAACACTGCTTAGTAAATAGACCCCTGTATTAGTTAAAGTCATCTGCAGTGTACCAAGCCAAAGTCGTCTGCTGTATAAAAGGTTATCGTCTTTTGCAAGTTGCATCCAAATACATTACATGTCACAACTGCTTCCTGCTAGGCCAAGATACTGTTATAAGCTTATAGAGACTGTGTTAGCTAAAGTCATCTGTGTCAGGTTGCGGCCTAGGATTGGCTGTTACTCACCTCAGCGCTGGCTTCCCCATACCTCCTGAGTGGTCAGACATCAGGTGCGGCAGCGAGTAACGTGCTGAGGATTATTCCTGGGGTCTGCTAGGGCATCCATGTGTTGCTCCGTGATTAGGTTCCTGCGGTTACTGTCATGGATGCAGCCATGACAGTCTACACCACCTGATTAACCTTCACCCAATGGTAGCATGTTTTGCTGTCAGCTGACATCATCCTCCAATGGATCGCTACCTAAGGGTATTTAGCCGGGGTCTGGGCTACAGGGAGTTGCCTGAACAACTTTGCTACTTCCAGTTACTACTTGCTGTTGCAGTGTTCCAGCTCCACATTTCACTCTTCTAGTGAAGTACTCCAGTGACATTCACCAGTGTGTGCGTTTGCGCAGTGCATCATCCAAGCATTGTTTCTCAGTGTCCTACTCCAGTCCTGCGTCTGGATCACCAGCATGTGTACTCAGTACGTCACCTAAGTACTGACTCCTAGTGTCATTCTCCTATACCAGTCCTGCATCTGGATCACCAGTGTGTGTACTCAGTATGTCACCCAAGTACTGACTCCTAGTGTCTTTCTCCTGTACCAGTCCTGCGTCTGGATCACCAGCGTGTGTACTCAGTACGTCACCCAAGTACTGACTCCTAGTCTCATTCTCCTGTACCAGTCCTGCGTCTGGATCACCAGCGTGTGTACTCAGTACGTCACCCAAGTACTGACTCCTAGTGTCATTCTCCTGTACCAGTCCTGCATCTGGATCATCAGCATGTGTACTCAGTATGTCACCCGAGTACTGACTCCAAGTGCCATTCTCTTATACCATCCTGTGCCTGGATTCTAGCGAATGTATTACATCATCCCGCATCTGGATCTTCAGTTCACCTAGTACAGGACTGTTCTCCTACTTCTCTCTTAGGACTCTTCCTTTGCTTTCCCTGTGTTTGTGTTCTTCTATTTCCCACTTGTACCGGATACCTGACCAAAGGGCCGCTACCTGCTTGCTGGGTGCAGCTTAAACCCAAATCCCAATTGGAGAGTTCACTGGTAAACACCTCCCAGTAGGTTAGATTCCGTGCCTTTGGTCAGGTCTAGCCAACATCTGGTATTTGTGGATGAGAAAGACATATATCCAGGCCCCTCGCCTCCGGTTCTTTCCCCAACCTAGCGATATTCACTAGTGGGTGCATTTGCTCAGTGCATCATCCAAGCATTGTTTCTCAGTATCCCACACCAGTCCTGCGTCTGGATCACTAGGGTGTACTCCTAGTGCCATTCTCTTATACCATCCTGTGTCTGGATTCTAGTGCATGTATTATATCATCCCGCATCTGGATCTTCAGTGCACCGAGTACAGGACTGTTCTCCTACTTCTCTCTCAGGACTCTTCCTGTGCTTTCCCTGTGTTTGTGTTCTTCCATTTCCCACTTGTACCGGATACCTGACCAAAGGGCCGCGACCTGCCTGTTGGGTGCAGCTTAAACACAAATCCCAATTGGAGAGGTCACTGGTGAACACCTCCCAGTAGGTTAGACTCCGCGCCTTTGGTCAGGTCGTCCGAATGAATGTTAATTTCTACATAAGCAGGTAAAAATTAAGTGATGATAAATAGACCCCTTAGTGAGTGCAAAAGGAGGCAGGGATTTATAGTGAAAATGCAAATTCTTCAATTAATCTCACAACAGCTTCTGAAGAATTAATCGATCCACAGACCCGGGCTTGCAACATCCAAGTATCAGCACAGCCTTAATATTCAGGATAGGATACCAGAGTAATATAAAAGTGAGGCAACCATTGCTTCCCACTTAACTGAAGGGGAAAGGGTATAATTGGAATTTTGCATGTGCACCAACGAAAGGGTAACTGGTCAGGATTTAAGTGATGAGATTTTAAGACCTGAAGTAGTAGTTCAATATCGTACAGTATTATAGCGAGTTAACTACCTAAATTTGACTGTATATGTGTGTGTACGTTGCTAACCCTTTTGTTTCCCAGCACAAGAAAAGTAGTGTACAATAAAAAGTCCGCAAAAAGTGTGTGAAAAATACTGTTACTGCTATACTTAATTGATGTGATGTTGGCAACATGTTTGTCAATTGAGTACCTGTTCCTTCTACAAGTTTGTGTTACCGAATAAAACAATACTATAAGATATTTCTCTCTGTGTCTGTGTGAGTGATAACCCTTCACCTCTCTTCCTGCATAGCAGACGGAGCCGGAGGCTGCTTCGCGGGCCGGTAAATGCTGGATGGGGGGGTGGTGAGCAGGGGAGGAGGGGGGGCAGGTGAGCGGAGGGTGGGACACAAACTTACCGCATCTGTAGGCAGTGCTGCGCATGCGCTGGTTTTACAGATGTAACAGCGCATGCGCAGCACTGCTTCCAGCTGCGATAAGTTAGAGTAGTGAGGGATAACTATCTATTTCCTGAAAAGCTGTCATCGCAAAAATGACAGCTTTTCGGAATAGATAGTTATAGGGAGGAAGAATGATGAATTCCTCTGGTAATTAGGTAGAACTCCATGCGAGTTCTAAACCTAATTATCTCCTTGGAAACTTTAGTTATGATGAATAGGCGCCTTAGTCTTGTGAGATAAGACTTTGATAACTTTTCACTCCTGAGAACAAGCAATGCAGTACTACAGTGACAGTCTGGTAGTTAATCAGATGTCAGATAATCTATTCTCATTGGCTGCCAGACCTTATTGAAAAATGACCCGGTCACACTCCGGTTGCAGTAGTGTGGACTGGCAGAGTTCCCACAGCCAAGTGAGACCATGGTCAGAAATACTATTGTACACTATGTAGACAAAAGTGATTGGACACAGAAAGCAAATAGATCAACAAGATTGTATTGACGTCAGTACTTTGTAGGCCACCACGTGCAGTGATTACTGCAGACACCCTTCTTGGCAAACTGTCCACAAGTTACTGGACAACAGCAGGTGGTATGTTCTGCCATTCTGCCTTAAGTACAGTGACCAACTGTGACACTGAAGGTCGAGCCGACCTAGAACGCACCCATCACTCCAATTCGTCCCAGAGGTTCTCAATGGGGTTAAGATCTGGACTCTCAGCTGGCCAGTCCATCTGGGTTACCAAATTTTCTGCACACAAGTCCAGCATCGCCATGGAAACATGACAGGTGGCATTGTCATCCTGATAAAAACGTATGTTGTTCAATAGAACTGCAAGTGCATGGACCACCCTACGAAGTGTTTTTGTCGAAACCTACACATTAGTGGCCATTTGGAACAGGTGTGCAATGGTATGCATGGTATACATTTCACTTGCGCAGTAGTGTCCAATCACTTTTGTCTGATCCAATTCAATTAGGGGGGATTCCTCGCACGGGAGTCCCCAAGACCCAGCGCACTAGTCCCCGCAGTCGGACTTTACTTCATGCCTCATGGAGGTGCGAGGTAAAATCTGCATAAAAACAGCCTATTTGGCCTTGCGTACGAGGGAAAAACACACTGGTTCTGCAGTTTTCACGGCATGAGTCCCGATTTAACGGCGTGGCGAAAAAGCTATTTAGTAGCGGGTGAACTCCCGAGCCTAATCGAATATGCCCCATAGTGTAGTAGCAATTTATGAATTAGTGGTATAAAGCCATGACGTACCTAATTGCAAAAGTACAGCACTTGAATGAGCAAGCTGTCCAATTTTCTACCTTTCATTTTATCAGGTTACAGCATGGAAGTTAAATATTAATATATATTTATAGTTTTGTGGTCTAAATGCTAATACTGTACAATGTATTCATTCTTTTTACTAAGCCAACTATTAGGGTTCTTGATTTGAATGAGAATTTTTGATCAATTAGCTTTATAAATACTAATTAGCTTAGTTAATTGGCCTACTCTTGAGTGTTTTCTCTAACCATATTTCTCTATTAATACTGCCCATTTTCAGTCTCCTTTTTCCAAGAGGATACTTTATCTAACAAAACCCGACTCTTAGAGACAATATATTTCCATTAAGCAATTATGCAAACAAGGTTCA
Organism: Taudactylus pleione; assembly: GCA_031769625.1. Lineage (NCBI taxonomy): Eukaryota > Metazoa > Chordata > Amphibia > Anura > Myobatrachidae > Taudactylus > Taudactylus pleione. The sequence continues at coordinate 14,722,818 of JAUIMM010000084.1, read as the reverse complement.
GTCCTAGGGCACATGATAGAATTTGTAGCCCATAACCACCAGAAACGTCTTTATATTCATCTTTATTTATAGCACTTGATTTAATTTTCTTTATTTTGCATTCAATAATTATTATTCACTATCAATTTTAAAGTAAAAATGAAACTTACAATTTATTAACATTTTGTTTTCATTTGCACTTCTGAAAAAAATTTCATTTGTTTCTGTCTTTTCTCTCTGAATTTGTATTGCATTTATTTACTGAACTAGCGACCCGCTCCGGCTTCGCACGTCAGCAATTTCATCTCGCCAAAACCCCCTGCCTCTCATAACAATGTCACCACAGTCCCCTGCTTCTTACTCCTGACCCCTGCATCTCACCAGTGCCATGTTCCGATGGTAGTGTTTTTATTATTTGATGATGGCTGTCTGCAGTTTACCACCATCAAATTTATTTTTGTATCTATTTATTACCAGTTATTTATATTGCGCACACATATTCCGCAGTGCTTTACAGAGAATATTTGGCCATTCATATCCGTCCCCGCCCCAATGGAGCTTACAATCTTTGGGCCTGATTGAGAGCTGCTCGCAAAAAGCGAACACTCGCTCTGAATCAGGGCGGCCGCTTTGTTTTAAAAAACCGGCCTCCTGGCCGCTCGCTAAGCTGTGGGTGACCACCCACCACTTTAGCGAGCGGCCAGGTGATGGTCACGATGAGACCCTTGTGGTAGGGTCTCGTCTGCCGCAAGCCCCAGTGAGGGGACAAACGGAGGCGTTCCTGAAGGAACACCTGCCATTTGTGGGTGGCCCTACTGACATCACGAGTGATGTCAGTAGTGAGCTTCCGGCTCTGAGCCAGAAGCTCACTACTATAATATAGGTTGGTGATATCAAAATAACTGTAGTTGGGGACAAAACAAAGTAGGTAATGTTAACACACCATAAGATCCAGCCACAACAGAGGGCCAATACCTGGGATGGCGATAACAAAACACATACTGCTACAATGCTTAGATAGGCTTACCCATGCAAAGGCAATAATTCCAGATGTTACAGCTAGAAATTGCAGAATTGTCACCATCCTATGATGCAAGAAAAGAGCCCTGTTGTTTTATGTAAGGGTTTTTGCACCCTTAGAACATGCAAAATCTTCAATGAGGGATCCTTGATAGTGTTGCATAACTCCATTACAATGTGTACTATTGAGACCCATAATAGTAATACCATGTTGCTTTAGAGACACTCAGCAAACATTATTATGACCAGAAAATTGTGCTTACCTGCCATCCTTAGATTAATTTAGGTGGGGCTGGACAAGGTTGTTCCTCTGTTATTCGTATCACTGCTGATTGTCAGCAATCAGTACTGATTCTGCCTATCTCATTGTAGAACCCAACATGAGAAGTAAGGCATGGAGAGGGAAGACATGGATGACAAGGTGATTTCAGATGTGGGTTAAAAGGATAGTGGGTTGTAGTGGGAGATGGGGGGGGAAAGGAAGGGACAGATGGAATGGGGGAACAAATGGAGACATACACTAAAAAGGGATAAAGAATATAACACACATCCATAATCTATAGACAGAGACAATCCACCAATTGGGAAGTGTAGGCATAGAGAAAGACATGTGGGGAGACAGAGACAGATGGGGAGAAGGTGGTACACATACAAAGATGGACAGAGATAGAAATACACAAAAAAGAGGAGACAGATGCACACTCGGGGGGTATCAGGGTCACATATACAAATGGGGGTGGTCAAAGGCATACCCAAAAAGAGAGCAAAGATGCACACATACAAATTGGTTGGGCATAACTTGGAAACAAAGAGACTAATACAAAGGGGTAGACAGACAGACACACAAAGGGTTGGGGGGCAGACATAAACGGAGTAAGACAAACATAGAGGGAAAATGGAGTCACAGACTAGCAGGAGAGGTGAGGGAAAACCACTTTCATTTCCTTCCATCTTCTTTCAGGACCATGGTGTGCACAATAATAGGCCAATGAAGGAACCCTGATGGAGGCAAAGGAGAAAGAGGCAAGCAAAGGTCTCTAACACGTATGCACACAACAATAGGCAGTGCTGCCTGTGTAAATACCCATGCAGTGCCTCTAATGCAACGTACAATGTGTGGCTCAGTCTGCAGAGAATCTGGCTCATACAGTATGATTGAATTTGTTACAGAACAGGACATTCCTGACTCTAGTAGCCCCATTGAGAAAATTGCCTATCAAGAAAACTCTTGGTTAGGTCTATTGCCAATCACCTGCTCACATAGCTATAGGTGTGTAAAAGGACAGAAAGGAATTTAGAGTAGGCCCAGTTTCCTATATAAATGGGTATTAAAGATATGCCCAGTACCAGATGAAGGGACATGGGCCTAGGGCTCAAAATTATAAAGTGCCTATTGTGTAAAGTGGTGGAGTGTGGCCAGTGTAGTGTGGGCATAGTAAGTGCTTGTGGGTGCCGTTAGTGCTGTATTAGCATGTCCAGTGTCTTTGAAGGCATAGATAGCACCTTCCTCTAACCACCTGCATCTCCTACCCATATGGTGCATTTAGTATGTAAGGAAAGTGAAGCGTTAATCATGACAGTCCTCCAAAGTCAAGTCTATCCAAATGGAACATGGTCACTTGGGAGGTAAAATTGTTATTTTATCAATCACTTAAACAAAATCCCAAACTATTGTTGTTTATTATTTAAATTAGATGTTTTTCTTTTATAAACCCTCCAGGTGCTCCTAAATGCCATCAGACCACCTCAAATGCTCCTTTTATGCCATCGGACTCCTCTGCATGCAGCTTTTATGCCATCAGACCCCATCAGATGCCCCTTTTATGCCATCAGACTGCTCAACATGCCCCATATAAACCAGCAGACACCTACATATGTCCCCTAAATGCCATAAGATCCCTCCACATGCCCCTCTTATGCCATAACTATACTCTACTTGTCCCTTATATGCATTCAGCCCTCTCCACATTAACCTTAATGAAACTTTTATGTCAACAGAACCCACCGCATACTTCTTGTATGCCATCAGACCCCTTCCGATTCCCCTTTTCATGCCATTAGACGCCTCCATATGCCACTTGTATGCCATCAATACACTCCATATGCACCTTATATGACATCAGAATGCTCCATATGCACCTTATCAGATAATCCTAGTAAGCCCTTTATATGCCACCAGACCCCTCCACATACCTCTTTTATACAATCAGATCCCTCCATGTGGCCTGTATACACCATCACAACCCTTCATATGCCACTTTTATGCCACCAGACTCATACATATACTTTTTTAATGCATCAGATCCATTCACCTGCCTGTTATAGCATTAGACACCTCCACAAGCCCCTTATATGCCATCTTTTATTCTTGGGGCACGGCAAATGCTTCTAAGCTTGTGCTGGGGTATTCTGGGGGATATTATCTCCATTGCAGCTGCAGTACGTGGGGAAAAAGCAAACTGCAACGGGGTGCTAGTCAAAGTCATACTTGTGTATTTGCAGGGTATCACACATGATTTTAGTATTAGTCATTCTAATACTAGAACAGTGCTGAAGAAAAATGAAACTATGGCCCTCATTCAGAGCCGTACGCTCTGAGCAGAGCGCACGCTCTGAATGAGGGCCGGGCTCCATTTTCATGGAGCGTCCTCCTGGACGCTCGTATAGCTGTGGGTCACCACCCACAGGCTATACGAGCGTGCATTTTGATGGTCGCGATGGTCGAGACCATCGCGACCATCGAATTTGCGAGCCGGAGCCTGCGGTTGAGGTTTTCAACCGCAAGCTCCGGAGTGATTTTGGCTCTATCAGAGCCAAAATCACTCCCACTGACATCACTAGTGATGTCAGTGGGCCGGCTTCTGACGGGAGGCGTTCCCGTGGGAACGCCCCTGTCAGGGAGGCACGCCCCCGGCACGCCCACCAAAGGGGGCGTGCTGTCAATCAACATTGACAGCACGCCCCCTTTGATCGGACACAACGAGCGAAGGACTTTCCTTCGCTCGTCGCGTCTGGCGCATGACGGAGCTCCCTCCGTCGTGCGCATGCTCAGTCCATAACATCAACCCACTTGCGAGCGGACAGCCGCTCGCGAGTGGGTCTGAATGAGGGCCTATATCAGCAATGAGTGTAATCCAAACTGCGGAAATGAAAAAAAAAAGCTATAATAGACACATTAAAGATTAAAATACACATTAATGATCCTTACTCATCCTTACTGCGAGTCCTGAAAAATGGAATCTGTATGACCAGATTTCTACATTTCAAATGAATGCACGTAAATCTACTGCCATACTTCTCAATGCTTGTTTTATACAACTCTAATGGGAAGGTTCTGCCCTGATGAATGGGTGGCTTCTACCTTCACCTATCTTGGTTTTTTCACTTATTCATCTATTTTGTTTGTATATGTATTATGAGAGATTTCATATCTCTTTGTGACCTTTATTTTAATGTACATATTAAATGAGAAGTTTTAAATATATAAATTTTTCATTGAGTGCACCAAACAGTGAGCGTTCTTCTGTTGGACCGACCCCGTGGTCCATCACACTTTCTTGAGGATTACATTGGTACCTTACCTAAGACTCTGACTGCACAAATGTCTAATTGTTTAGGACACACAGCCTGGTATGAATACACATACTAGGTGGTCGTCCACCACTTCAGATATGATATGCTTAGACTATAACTCATCTTGTATGGGTGTGTTCCTGACATAAATATTATACATTTGTATACTATGTGATGTCAGTACAGAATATATTAAGTTGCATTGGCATTAGTCCAACCATGTATAAAGCCACTTGTATTGTAAATGCAGTTTAGAAGGTCAATAAGCAACTGCATCTAGCATCTGCCTCACGTAACTCCTAACTGATCCCAATCAAATAGAGGTCTGGCTCGGCAGCATTGTTGCACCCATACACATGACAATTTGTGGATAATTAGGTGTCTAATTAGGTCTAAACTGACACATAAAGACTACCCATAATAATGCCTTACAATACATTTTTCAATGAATGAATGAATGAATGAATGAATCAATCACAGAAGACAGAATAACAGTCAGATAGTGTAGCCAGTTGCACAGGAGACGAGTAGTACTGGTTTGAGTAGTACAAGACAGTCATAGAGAGGCAGTGCTGACTGGTGTGGCTGTACTCACTGTCAATGAGACACTCTTTCCTCAATTAGATTTACCCACACAGGATACAATATAAAGGAAACGTGGGAGGCACAAATGTATAAATGGAGGAAGGTGTAGGATTAACCTGAATGGGAAGATCAGTGCAGCACTCTTAGAAGTGTATACGTAGGAGCTTGATGCACTGTCATCATCCTTATATGCATAAATGCAGAGAGATGACATAGACACTCTATGAGTCTATGGTATGCAATTAATTATTCTTTCAGGTCTTTTCATGAGGCATAACAAACTGGACCTGAAGTTCTTCTATAGGAAGGAGTCCTACTGTATGCTGCCAACTGGAAACACATTCAGTCACTGAGTGGTTGTTGTTAAAATACTGTAATCTGATTCTAGTTGCCCCTGCTAGCCCTGAGTAGTGCTGCAATTGATTTAGTGTAAATAACCACTTAACTGGCTAATAATAGGTATAATAAAGCTTTATTAGAAATAGTTGATTATTTTTATGTTTGAATCAGCGCAAGTACTTCTATTTAATATTATTTATGCAACACAATTCTTTTAACAAATATTCACAATTTTCTTTCTCACACTCTTTGCAGCAGTACAAACACAAAGCTCACATGCAGTGCTCCTTTAGTTCACCTGCCTGGTTGACTAGCCCCCTAGGAGTGCTCCCTGCCCTATGCTTGATCTGTTTGAGTCCACGCTGCTACTCAGAGTTTAGATTCTTCCAATCATGCCGCTCACCAACAGTGGTGTAACCAGGGGGGGTCGAGTGGGGCAAATACCCTCGGCGCCGTGGCAGGCCCAGCAGATGAGGGAACCGCTGGTCAGGACATTGTACGTGCAGCACCCACCACCATTGCTGCCGGGATCGTGAACCCGATGCCTCCTGAGCTTCAGCCTGCTGCCTGGCCTCACAGTCCCTGCTGGCTCCCAGCTGAAGATGAGGGGAGGGGGAGGAGAGACACACAGGAAGACATAGAATGAAGGAGAAGGGGAAGGGAGATGCAGAGAGGCATAGAATGAAGGGGAGAAGACACACAGAGAGGCACAGAATAAAGGGGGAGACACAGAGATGTAGAATGAGGGGGGGAGACACAGAGAAACATAGAATGAAGGGGGAGATGATGCAGGGGGAGATGATGGTATGTTGAGAGACAATGCAGGGGGAGGTGATGGTGTGCTGAGAGATGACGCAGGGAGGAAGATGATGGTGTGCTGAGAGATGACACAGGGGGTGAAGATGATGGTGTGCTGAGAGAATGTGGGGGGAGGTGATGGTGTGCTGAGAGATGATGCAGGGGGAGATGATGGTGTGCTGAGAGACAATGCAGGGGGAGGTTATGGTGTGCTGAGAGACAACGCAGGGCGAGATGATGGTGTGCTGAGAGACAATGCAGGGGTAGATGGTGGTGTGCTGAGAGACAACGCAGGAAGGAGATTATGGTATGGCTGAGAGATGACACAGGGAGGAGATGATGGTGTGGCTGAGAGACACAGGGGGAGATGGTATGGCTGAGAGACGCAGGGGACAGGAAGATATACAGGGGGCACGAGTCTGGTTGAACTGCTGTTGTATGATGATGATGACCTTGTTAATATTCTAACACAAACAGGCATCTTCCAATGTGACTTACATGAATAGTGAATACCAACTGAAGATGTCGTCTTCCCAGGGAGGATACATTGGGTTCCACATTGTGAGAAACCAACATATAGGTAAGGTGCATATGGAATGGAAAGGAATGTTCCCAGAGTGACGAGAAACTGGTGATGTGTCATGTTGGCATGCCCCATTTTCAATGACCATGCCCCTTCCAGTATGTAGCTACACCCATTTTTTGGGCATGAGTTCATAGGTGTGTCTGTGTAATAATCCCTGAAAGGAATTGGCTCTGATTAGTGCAGAGCGGAGGATTGTGCAAGGAGATAGGTTGGGGGTACCCCTTGTAGACTGGTAATAAATTTGTTGCAGCCTATAGGCTGAAATATCAACTGAGATCAAGAATGAGACATTCCTGCTACAGCCTTGAGGGCTGGAACACATGGCTAGTGGCGGCCGTAATTGCCTTGAGGGCTGGTGAGGTGTTGCAGCCTTGAAGACTGGTAAGCCTTGGAGAGAAGCAGCCTCTGGGCTGTGTACAAGATGTGCAGAAGTGCGGCTTGTGCCGGCGGGTTGACACGCAGCCGTACACTAGTTTGCGTTTAAGGAGTGCAGAAGTGCGGCTTGTGCCGCCGTGTTGACATGCAGCCGTACACTAGTTTGCATACAAGGAGTGCAGAAGTGTGGCTTGTGCCGCCGGGTTGATACAAGTAGCAGTACACTAATTTGCGTACATGAGGTGCAGAAGTGCGGCTTGTGCCGTCAGGTTGACACAAGTAGCAGTACACAGGTTTCATACACTCGGTGCAGTGGTGCGGCTTGTGCCGCCGGGCTGACACAAGCAGTAACTCACTGGATAGCTGTAAATTGGATGCTGGATGACACAAGCGACACTAAGGACGTGGAGACTGGATGCTCGACTGGACACATGGATTTTTGTAACATGTTTAATCTTGGAGGGTCCCTCTTTAGAAGTACTGTAGCGACAATATTAGACAACCTAAGTGGGTCTATCCATGTAGAACATGAAGTGGCTACTAAAAGATATTGGTATATATCACATCACATCGATGCAATATATAGTGTTGTTTAGCAGCCATTCATGTACACTTCAGACGTCTTCGGGCGCTGTCCAGCCCCTACTCTCTCCCTGGGCGCAGTTAGAAAACAGACATATCGGGAGCCCGATATATTTGTATTCTTACTGTGCATGCCCCGGCATCTGAGAGAACAGGTTACATCAGACCTGCTGCAATGGATGCTGGGGAAAGGGGGCGGAGCCAGCGCTGGGTGCCGGGCAGACAGCAGAGAAGTATGTAGCTTCCCTGCTCTGTCCGGCTTGTGGTACATATAACTCCATCCTCAGATGGCAAATCTGTACCACAGGAGAGGAACGGAAAACCCACCATACAATAGTAAGGTGATGCGATGCAGGCATGGAGCGGGGGTGTCACTGGAGAAGTAAGACACTTCTCCATGATAAACTAGCTCCATGAATAGCACGAAGCAGAGAAGAGCCCTGATTTCAGCTAAACAAGGCTCTTCTCTGCTTCATGAATAGACACCTAAGTATGCTATTTAAGGTATTTCCTTAAATTTGCTCCACCCTGATGCCTCATGCAGCAATCACATTATTCCTGCATACAGACACACTGTAGGTAATGCCAATATTTGTTATGTAATCGGAATTTTGGCTGAAGCAGAACACTTTTAAAAACTGGCAAGCTAGGTTACTAGTGCACTTATGATGAAAGCAAGCTTGACACAAATTATACACTGCAGATCGAATATGTATTCACTAGTTAGGGGATAGGGGAAGAATACTTACCGGACATTGGAGGCAGAGGAGTAGCGTGGAACCATGGCGCCCGGAGAAAGTGCTTGTCGTAGCTCCCCCTCCCCCCTGTACTCAACTGTGCCAGTGGGGTATGGCCAGCCTGCAGGGGAATACTACAATGAAGAGAAAAACAGCAAACAGTGACAGTATCATAAAAAGAAAAAGAAAAACCAAATGGCGCCTGGTCCCACACACCCTTGTTGGGATTGATCTTATTTGATTGCTGCAGCTATCTGTTTGGAGGGGATTGCCACCCCTCTCTATAATCCAAAATTAAAATATACACATTATCTGCAAAATAGATCAATCACACATTGAATTTAAAGGAATCGGTATGAAATACCGCCGGCCGCAAGGTTGGTGGTTCGATTCCCGGCAGCTCCTGGCCGACCAAAGCAGGGCTCCTGGCAGCGGAAGCCCGACAGCGCTGGAAATCCCAATCGTCAATAGGCAAGTACTGACTAACCTAATCTAACCCTCTAACCCTCCTTAGGGGTGCCTAACCCTAACCTCCCCCCCAAGTGCCTAACCCTAATCCCACCTCTAAGTGCCTAACCCTAACCCCCCCTTCCCCGCTACCTAAACCTAAGTCCCCCGGGGGGGGTGCCTAACCCTAAGTCCCACCCAGGGGTGCCTAACCCTCCCTCCCCCCAGCCTAACCCTAACCCTCCCGGGGGGGTGCCTAACCCTAAGTCCCCCCCGGGTGCCCTAAACCTAATCCTTCCCCCCCCCGCGGCTACCCGCTCGCGGCACCCCTTCGATCGGGATGCCGGGCACCGGTCTCCCGGCGTCGGGCAAATGTCAGGTGTCTACATCTAGACGCCCGGCATTTTACCCTCGCCGGGATATGACAGTCGGGAAGCTGGCTGCCTGTATTAAGGCAGCCGGCTTCCCGATTGTATACCAATTTAAATAATTCAAAAAATATTTAATAAATAAAAAAAAAGACAGTAATATTAAAAAATGGCCATGAAATGTTTAAAAAACACAGTATTGGGGTATAACCCTAAATCTGCGAGTACAATCAGGTAAAAATATTGATTGACTAAATATAATTGGTATATTGTTCTTATAATCGCCAATAATATATAACATCAATTGTTAGTCTGGTGCTTCTATAATTCATAAAATACAATACAAAACATAATAATGACATAAAAAAAGGAAAAAGCATGCAAGTATAATTTGCTACCATTGGAAATGTAGTGCTTTCTTTCAAAGGTCGCTGGATATTTTCAATAGGATTTTATAATAATTGTATTCCTTCTCCCATGTGATCCACTCATTCAATGGGGAGCCACATATAATGTTATTTGCAGATATGATGCAACAAAAAATCCCTCCAGGGGGATAATTGACAGTCCACTCCTTCCTGTTTTTAATGGTGAGTGTATATTGTACTCCTGACATTCAAATAATCAGAATGCTATGATGGAATAATAACTCAGTATTACGCAGTATCAGTGACAGTATCACGCTGGACATTGAGGGGAATAGAATGCTTTGGTGATACACTATCTGACATTAAGGGGTAGCTCCTTTGGCACTGCTTTATTTATGTATAGCTCCTAGGATCTAACTTTTATCTCATTTGAATCATTGTTATTAGTCAATAGAGCAGATTGTATTATATATTCTGATCATTTAACTTAAATTGACATAATACATGTGCTAGAGTGAGATTCCACAACAGCTCTCACTGGAGTGAGAACACCTTTGGGAAGATTCAGCTATGCTCCTACTTTGCAAATATACATTGCACTTTAATGTGAGTACTACTAATCATGTTCTGTCTACCACCATTATTATTATTTCAGGTCTCCTAATACACTATTTTTTAAAAGACCTTTCAAATAACACTTTGTGGTCATGCCTAAGAACACTTCATTACTTTACATAGCAAAGTAGTGAAATTTTTTTTAACTTATACCTGCCAATAAGAAAAGGAGCGGAGAGGGGTGGTGACAGAAGCCAATAAGAATGGAGAGGAGAGGGGTGGTGACAGAAGCCAATAAGAATGGAGAGGAGAGGGGTGGTGACAGAAGCCAATAAGAAAGGAGAGGAGAGGGGTGGTGACAGAAGCCAATAAGAAAGGAGAGGAGAGGGGTGGTGACAGAAGCCAATAAGAAAGGAGAGGAGAGGGGTGGTGACAGAAGCCAATAAGAAAGGAGAGGAGAGGGGTGGTGACAGAAGCCAATAAGAAAGGAGAGGAGAGGGGTGGTGACAGAAGCCAATAAGAAAGGAGAGGAGAGGGATGGTGACAGAAGCCAATAAGAAAGGAGAGGAGAGGGGTGGTGACAGAGGCCAATAAGAAAGGAGAGGGGAGGGACAAAGAGTTGATCAAAGAGGGGAGGTCACAGAAGTCAATAAGAAAGGAGAGGGGAGGGACAAAGAGTTGATTAGAGAGGGGAAGTGACAGAAGCCAATAAGAAAGGAGAGGGGAGGGATAAAGAGTTGATTAGAGAGGAGTGGTGACAGAAGCCAATAAGAAGGAGAGGGGAGGGACAAAGAGTTGATCAGAGAGGGGAGGTGACAGAAGCCAATAAGAAAGGAGAGGGGAGGGGCAAAGAGCTGATCCCATGGTAGATAGGGAGGGAATTAAAGAAGTGAGAAGTGAATGTAATCATTATGACAGGAAAGGGGAGGTGACAGAAGATGATCACAGAGGAGGGAGGGCTGGAGGGGAGGCAATCTGGGCAGCTTGAGGGAGCATGAAATGTAGAAATAGATCTCAGATCTATAACTTATTTAGGATATAGAGCAAACAAACCAAGATAAAACTAACAGGTCACCGTTATACTGTGCAGCGCCCCATGAATTCCGGAACCCTGGATGGTGCCCTCTGTCCATTTTGGCGCCCAGAGCTCACGCTCCACTGGAACCACCCTCACTACTCCCCTGATTGGAGGATCACAGGTCTGACCCAGAAGTGATAGTCACATGACCCCAGGGCCAAATTAAGGTCTGTATATTAAGGTCATATAATATACTAGTAGTTATAGACCCAGCATCTGCAGGGTCAACCCTTGCTGCCCCAGACTTGCCTGCTTTCAATTATGGGCCGTATTCAATTTGTAGCGAAAAGCCGTTTTTGGCGAAACTTTTTCGCCGATGACGTCATTTTCGCGGATTCCATTTAACCCCCGTATTCAATTTTCCTGACTTTTTGCTGGTGCTAAAAGTTTGTGCCTTGTAACCAACGGAAAAGTTTCGCTAATGGATACCCAGCAAAAAAAAGTGCAGAATTTCGGTTTTGGGGTGCAAAATTGCGGAAACCCCCTAAACCCTTTTTACACCCCCCTTGACGCTAATTGCGTGAAAAAACACAAAATAAAAAAAAAGCGAAATAGCTTTTGGAGGTCTGCAAGTATGTGGGAGGTTTTTTTGGGATTACAGGTGTTTGTTGAAGGTGCGGTTTTGGTGCTTTTTAGTGCTCGACTTACTTTAAAATATGCTTGCACCCATTTTCATGTAACCCTAATTTGATGGGGTTAGTTATTTCCCCCCCAAAAAATTGCTTTTCTTCACCACTGTCCCACAGTGCAATTCGGGGTACCCATAGTGAATGCCCATGTCAGAGCACCTTTTGGGGGTGTTAGGCTGATTTCCCCAAAAATGTCAGGACTTTAAATAGGGTCCCGTTTTTGCCAATTTGGAATTGAATATGGGGATATGCGGGGACTCCGAAAAGTCCCCGCATATCCCCATGGAATTACTGGATGACTCGCTCTTCTTGACAGCAGCGTAATGGGTGCCATTTGATGAATCTTCCTCATGCTGACCCACCTTGTGGAAGCACGGGAGTAGGAAGCAATTCCACATTGCTATTCAAGGTCCTATTCTATATCCATGGTACCTGCAACAGAAATGTCTGCAGGAATCAAATACGGATTTGGGCTGTGATCTGTGGTGGCTCTGACTTCAGCAATCAGATAGGCACAATCAGTTTCGAACACTTTGTCAGGCAGCAGCAGAAAACTATAGTAAATCAAACTAGCACTGATTATCTAAGTCCAGTGTGTAAATATTAAGTGTAAAATCATTGTCTGAATACGTACGTCTGTGGCACCCAGATAGCAAAATCCATCTGAGTAAAACATGAAATAGGTACGTCATTGCTATAATGAATTTCAAAAACTAACTTATTATTGCTGAGGTTCTGTGTGAGAATTTTATTTAATCCTAATAAACTGAAACCCTTTTTAATAAACCGGTATTAAATCAAGGACCGAGAAGGGAGAATGAATTTACATTTCACTGACATATAGAAAATCTATATTGACCGAGATTTATCCTGACTGTTTTTTGTGTCTGATTTAAGGTGAAGGTCCGTAGCTCTGTTAGTCAGGTAAAACTGCATCTTCACAGTGAGTTTCAGGTCCAGAACATGGCGTGGCTTTGTCACCATAGTTGGGCAGAAAGATCACCCTTCAGTAGCATCTGTTTTCACACAGCATAATTATACATCTACTGTACGTGCCATGATATCTTCTCATCTGGGGACACAGATGTAAACACTTTGGGGTTGGATAGCACCCCACTGTGTTAAATATATAAAATATATATATATATATTAAGAATATTGAATTTCAATCTCTATACGCACCTACCTATACCTTCTAAACCCTGCCTATAAACCTCTAAAATTGACGCTATTTGCCTATGCAGTCATACAGTAAATAAAGACTTTAGACCTTGAACATGTGTTCCAAAGTACAAGGTATTATTCAAGTAAAGTACAGTCAGTTACACGCTGTGATCTAAGTACAATTTAGCGCAAAGAATTATACAGACCCAAAATACAGTCATACATACGCAAGCGCTCTGGGACCAGATTCCGGCATCAACAAGAGACCTCCATCAATCAGCAATCAGCAGAATAGACTAGAAACCCATGGTCAGAGCACACATTTATACCCCCCCAGAAATAGACAACACAATAGAGGAGTTTGTTGCTGTTCCCATTGGTTCCCAGTGCGGGTGCATTTGTTACAGGGCATTTAACAGGTTGGTTCAAATGGACACAGAACAGCCTCTAACAGCTTGTTGCCTCCTCTATATCCCCTGCATGCAAATCTAGGCTGTTGGTTTCACAAAATACATTTTGGTGCTTTATATCTCTACGGTCCATAAGTTGCAAACGCATGTTCCGATCTTCACACCGATGATACTGGAAAGCTATGGATAAAGTGCGGATCAGTATAATATCAAACACGGCTTATTTATTATGTATTAAACCTTAGCTACCAAAATAGTCTTTATTTCACAGCATTTGTAATAAATGAATAAAACTTGGATCTTTTACTTTATAGCTATGGAACCTTTTGTGTAAGTGTGCATTATGTAAGTATTAGGGCTATGGGAAAAGACGCTAGTTAGGTTTATCTGATTTGGGGCAGATGTGCATGCATGAAGCTGATAAACAGCGTTCGCATGCAGAATATTGTGCATTCGCTACTGAGCGTCATGTTAGCAGCACAACTGTGCGTAATGTGCGGAGTTTATGCATGAGATTCTATCTATGATGGACTAAATATATATATATATATAAATAGTAGGAAAAAGTTTGAACGGCACTCCGGGACTGGTTATGAATCACAGTACACCTTTAAAGTAGTTGTCAACGTTTCAGAGCCTATGTGCTCTTTTATCAAGACAATATCACACTGAAAAACAGACGAATAACATATATATATATATACATACCATAATCAACTTCACCCGGGTGCTCATGCGACGCCGACCCGATGGAGTCCCGGTGACGTCATGGGCGTGCTCTACGCCGGCGGTCGGAGACTCCCAGGGAGGCGTCCAATAGTGACGTATACCATCACCATAGAAACTGGGGATACAGAATGGTAATGAAAAACAAGCATAAATCACTGTGCCTTAACGTAATGTGGTAATGTGGTATTACGATCCTTAGGTTTGAAGAACATAGTTGTTTCAAGTTCATAATGTTCATTTTGATTAATAGTAATGTCTAGGTAATGCACTGAACTGTAGCTGTATTCGAAGGTAAATTTTATTGGGTGTTGTTTGTTGTTAAGATCCGTCATCAACTGGAGAAACATTTATGTGGGTCCAGACCATAGCAGAAAAATATCGTCTATGTATCTGGAAAAACCACTAATATGTTGGGAAATGTCTGGATCCAACAGGAAAAATTCTTCTTCAACCCCAAACATGAAGATATTGGCGAAACTGGGTGCCACACAAGAACCTATGGCGCACCCCATTTGTTGGGTATAGATTTTGTTGTCGAACAAGAAATAGTTCCTAGTAAGGGTATACTCCAATAATTTCACAAAAAAAGTGGGGTCCGGGCCCTTATAAAGGGGGTGTTGAGAAATAAAATTATACATTGCTTGAATACCTTCTTTGTGAGGGATGCTTGTGTACAAGCTACAGATGTCGATGGTACACATCAGTAGACGGGTGGGTAAAGGGGACAGCTCCTGAAGTCTGTGAATAAAGGCAGTGGTGTCCATTAAATATGACTGTTTCGAATTGAGGAGTGGTTGAAGATAGAAGTCTAAGAATTGTGAAATCCCATAATATAAGGAATCTCTAGCAGCTATAATCGGCCTTCCCGGGCGGGGAGATGGCATTCTTGTGTAGTTTTGGGATAGTATAGAATACTGGTATTTTTGGTGTGTCCTGATTTGGGCTGGAATAATTTTATCCTCTACTGCTTGTTCAAGAAATCCACTTATCTCAATTTGGAATTTATTGGTGGGGTCCTCTTGCATCAGTTGATAAACAATACTGTCCGATAATTGTCTGTAACATTCCGCTGTGTATGATGTTAGATCTTGTATCACTATGCCACCACCTTTATCTGCGGAACGGATATTACTTCAAAAAGAAGCCTACTGGATCTATACACTGCAAACTGTACAACCTTGGGGCTTGAACGAAACGCTTTCCTTAAATTGTTTCTTATAATTGACCCATGGGTCATATTATTATCTTTCTGTGCGGGTTTCTTTAGGCTCACTTTTTATGCTCTAGTTCTATATAACTACAGGCACAGTATAGTACCTTGGATTCAATCTAGTGCGTTCATGCTCTTAGTTAGCGTATACATCATTCTAGCTCCAGGTCATGTCTCCCCTGATATTGGTATTTTACCCTCTACACGAGCGGTGTTACTACATAATTTTTCATAACATACATCTTCCTTAGTCACTTAGTGTGCCGATGCTGTTACAGATATGCTTATTGGTGCTTTACGGTTACGTTAAGGCACAGTGATTTATGCCTGTTTTCTTTACCATGCTGTATCCCCAGTTTCTATGGTGATGGTATACATCACTATTGGACGCCTCCCTGGGAGTCTCTGACCGCCGGTGTAGAGCACGCCCATGACGTCACCGGGACTCCATCGGGACGGCGTCAAATGAGCACTCGGGTGAAGTTGATTATGGTATGTATGTATATATATGTTATTCGTCTGTTTTTCAGTGTGATATTGTCTTGATGAAAGAGCACATAGGCTCTGAAACATTGACAACTACTTTAAAGGTGTACTGTGATTCATAACCAGTCCCGGAGTGCCGTTCAAACTTTTTCCTGCTATCTATGAGAGTACCTCAGGACGGGCACCTGGACCAGCTGTTTTTTCAGATCATTTGGAGTGCCGGACTATTACTACCTTATATATATATATAAATATATATACATACATACACACACACATCTCATTCCTTACTTACAGTTTCAAACTGCAATGCAAATGTTTTACCCCCAGGTGTGAAGCTGGGGCCATTCTGTCTGGGAGTGAGACTAAAACCTGTTTAGGATTCAGACAAATTCAATTGTGTAGATCAATGTCTGGGTTATATTACAATTGCCACAACTATACTTGTCTATATACAGGGATTCCCAATTTGTATGTAAAACACTCACAGTATTCTGGTGTATTGTCTATTCTATTTACTTTTCTCAGGAGGCTGTTTTTCTAGTTATTTTTGGTAGATTATCAAAAACATTGCCATCTGTACTTAGCTCGTGAGTTGTAACTTAAAATGGCGCTGGTCGCAAAATGGCGTCTTGCAGATTCTTATTTTTAAGATGGAGTCTAGTTGCCATTCGCAAGATGGCGTCGCGCATGCTAATTTTTACGCTGATTCCGTCTCAGCCACTAATCCAGCTTCGACAATATATATGTTTATACACACACACACAGAATATGTACATATATATACACTACTGAATCAGGAAATTAGGTTTGTGATTAGAGGTACACTGTCTGGCATGTGAGTATGGCTGCCTGGTAATGTTAAGCCTGGGGGGCAAACACAAGCATGTGGCCCTTGATTTTCTACCAAATAACTGCGACAGAAAAAATAGCATAATACATTGCTCAGAGGCGTGGTGTATCTACTGTGGGTGTGGTCAGAGGCGTGGTGTATCTAATGTGGGTGTGGTTTAAATAGCCAAATTACTTGTTATGTCAAAGAGCTATTAACAAATACATAACCTACCAGCCCCATCTGACAAAACAGAAACTATACTAGTGTCCTCTCTTCAATACAGAGACCTCTAGAATAATTACACATAAAACCATATCCACAATCTGGCCACCTCTCCTTGCTCATTAAAAATCTGCCACCCCCTTTTTAAATTCGACTCGAGATTTCACAGACCCAAACCTCCAAATGTTCTGCCCCTCCCCAGTGGCTGTGTGAAGCTGATCGCCTTCTCACTTCTCCAACTTCCAGGTCCCACTACTCCTGGGTTGCTCTAGGTGGCGCTGACCTCCAGCTCCCCTCCTACTGCCAGAGCACCTTTTCCAGCTGCCGGGATCCATCTCCCGGTTGAGGCTGCTCGTATCTGTGGCACCATCCCTCCTACATTACTGTGCCCATGTGACCCTGTCTACCAGGTTGTGCACACCTGCTGGCACTCGCTCCCCCGCAAGTGATGCTGGCCACTGCCCTCTAATGCAATGCGGTTGCACTGGCTAACGGCACCCAGATGTGCCTGTTAGCTGGAGCAGGTAACAGCTTCCGGCTTGTATTCCACAATGGAATGCAATCCCGTAAGTACAGCATATGATTCAGCCTGGGCCAAACCTTCCCGATTTCCCGATGTCCCAATCCGCCCCACCACCTTGGCTGGGAGGACAGACAGAAGCTCCTCTGCTGCTCTGACTATATGAATAGGATAAATGGAGCCGTCAGGGAGCATCTTCTCACACCAGGCATGTGATACAGCGTGTGGCTGCAGCCAGCCGGGGGGAAGATGTGACCCCACACCTGAGTATGGTATACATGTCAGGTCATTTTCTGTGAGTAATCCCACTATCTGGTGCTTCTCCGGACAGTACATCTTCGGAATGTGGCCAGTGATCATGGTGGAGTCACCTAAGAGACGTAGAAAAGCTGAGGGCCACAGAACCATACACAGACATGTCCTGATAAGCTGGACTTGCTAACTCTGACATTCTATGCAGCGGAAACTGACTACAGGTATAGGCATTGATGTATTTACAGTACACCTGTGTCTGTGTTCCTGTGTGTGCAGAGCACAGCCTTATATACAGAGGTATATATCAATTATTGCACTAGACCTTGCCCCTTCTTGAAATTGCCTCTGTTATCACTAGAACTCTGGGTGCTACCGCTGGTGCATCCTGCACACAATATTTACGTTTTTAATTTTAACTTAAATTGCAATGCGAAATGAATTATAAATGCTGTGCAAATTGACAGTGAAAACGCCTCGCCGAACCAAACTCGTTCCTGATTGAATTGATCCCAAAGACTAGGTAGCATATTGGAGCAGCTGTAACCGATAACCAGCCTAACAGCAATAACTCAAACACTAAGCAAAGTTCTTCTAGTGCCACAAACTGCGAGAAAACCTTTATACCTTCTACAAAGAGGTGGCACTGGCTATATTGGCCACAGTATGTGGTAGTTATGTCGGCATTCAGAATGTCCACAGTGAACATGTCGACATTGACATAATGTCTACATTGTGAATGTCAGCATTCTGGTGCCAAAATTTTGTACCACACCCATTGGCCACATATATAACTGCATTTTCAGCCCAGACTATTAACTTGTTTGTTATAGTTTTGGGAGAGAGAAATTATTTCAGCTTTTGCACCATCTTTATGCTGTATTACTACCAAAATTAAACCCCAAAATTCCTTCCCAATATCATACCAGTGTAATTATGTTGTGATACATTCTCTGCTTCTGTAACAGGTCTTCTATATTCAAAAGAAAGTGTAGACATTAGTGTTTTAGTCTATTCTGTCACAGATTGGCAGACAGTGGGTAACAAGCTCTCAGTGCAATGACTAAACTACTCCTTTTTAGCTGCTTAAAAACATCCTAAAATACAAAAACATGATTACGAGAAACTGTAGAATTAATTGTGAAATGATGAACATAAATGTACTGGTTGAGGACTGTTGTTTGGACCAGTAGCATCATCCATCCTATCTTTGACAGGAGTGAAGAATGGGGGTCCATCATATAATCTATAATACTGGTTGTCTGTAAACACATTTTAAAAGCAGATTAGAATATGAAAACATAAAATACAAATGGTCATTTTGATGCAAATACTGCATAACATGCAATTAGACTGACCTCCTGCAATCTCTAAAATGAGCTACATGCCAACATAAAACTAATTTTAGAGAAAATAAATACTCATATTATAGTAAAATATTTCTTTCTACCCAGCCAAGTTCTGTCTGTGTTCACACACTGAATAAACAGGCTTTGTGGGGACATTTACACAGTGCTTAAAGTTTCTTGTGGGGACCATTTTATCTACATTTTTACACACAATTTGTTCTCAAACACTGGACACTCACAACATCCCCACAAAATACCTTCAGTCAGTGTTTGAGAACAAATTGTGTGTGAAAATGTAGACCATATTGGTCCCCACAAGGAACTGTAACCACTTGTGTGAAATATCCCCACAAAGCCTGTTTTATTCAGTGTGTGAACACAGACAGACATCGTGACTCACATCATGATTGACCAGAATAGAGTGATACGATGTCCCCACAAAACACCTTCAGTCAGTGTTTGAGAACAAATTGTGTGTGAAAATGTAGACATAATTGGTCCCCACAAGGAGTCTCCTCCCTCTGGGACTGCCCGTCTGGGCTGCGATCAGCAGGGAGCAACTTTCAGTGGAAGCCGCTCTGCCTTTCGGGCAGCACTATAGGGCTTCTCGGGGCTGCAACCAATGCAGCCACAAGAAGCTGGTGTTATGCGCATGCACTGTTCCTGGTGTCTGCCAGATTCATTAACCAGGTGCTGGGACCCAGGCCAGCAGCAGCAGCACCCCCCTCAGGTAAGAGGGCAGGAGCCACTGCTGGATGCATGTAATTTGTCATTAGTAATACACTTGTTGCAAGGTGCCCACTAATCAAAGGGGAATTTGTGTGAACTATGGAAATGAAATGTAAATGAGGTCCCCATCAGCCATGTTCACTTGAGTTTTCACAAGTCCCCATTTAGCATGGTGAGAACATTACTTCATCAATTCAGATAACTGAAGTCATGTATTAGCTAACAAAGCTATGGTTAGAGTGCCTGATTTTCTTCATACCTCTAGAACCTTTAGAAGGGGTGGTCCCTGCGGGTGATGATCAGAAAGTTGGTCCCCATCCAACATGGAAACCAATATGTGTGTGTGTGTGTGTATGTGTGTAGGGGGGCACCATTCTTCATCTTGCTCTGGGAGCCGAAGACCCTAGTTATGCCTCTGCTGACCAACTACAACCTCGTCGATCTTATAAGAAATTACATCCCATTAGGCCTACCACAGACCATTGCCAGTCTGCTGCCAGTCTGCGAGCGAGTTAGTAGGACCTATTCTGCACACTCACAGAATGGATCCTGCTTCTGCACAGATTCCCAAACATCGGGAATCTGCATTCAGCAGTGCACTAGTGTGCACTGATGAATCAGGCCCCCAGTCCTCCCTGGAGGCCCAGGCATACTGGAGACATATCAATGCCCTCTTGTTATATGCAGCCATGCATTATTCTGCAAAAAGTTCCTGACACCACATCCCCTAATCATCTGGGGCTGCTGGAACTCTCTGTGGCCATAATTATATCAATGTAAAAGGGGTCACATGCCTGTAGTGTTTTTTGTTTTTTTAATCTTGACCCCTTGATGAATTGTTGTGAATAAAACCACACACAGTAACATCACATATTTTATGCATATGTATTGCAAAATAGATAGCGGATAAAGTTATATTTTTTAAGACCTTATTTCTCTCCTTTCTGCTTGACTTACAGATAGCCTGAATTTATATATACAATAAAAAGCAGCATTCCTAAAAGCCAATATCTAATGTCAGAAAAGATTAGACTCTGACAAGCATAACACAGTGTACCCTCATCTCAAGTAGTTAAACATGTAATGTTGTCCTAGGTACAGATTGCTCTTGCTAATAAGGGTAATTGCAAACAACAAACATTATGTCTTATTACTCATATGCATGTAATGCTATCACCATAGACCATAATTTTATACATTGTATGCCTGTTCTAGATCATTTGTCTGCTGTCAAGGTTGGTGTTCTTTAAAGCAGTATAATATCCTCCTAAATTGACTCTTGGCATAATGACAATATAATTCTATGTACTAATCTGTACAGTGAAATCATAAGCTTTGGTCACAGAATTGGTGAGCATGCTCAGAGCCATAAGCCATAAGATCACCCCATTATTTGAGTTACCTAAGAAGCAGCTTTTTGGTTACCAAAACTGAACCGATATGAAGAGTCTGGCTGCAGATCCCGATTCAACATTCAGGGGTAAATGTAAGAGACTGCGATTTGCTGGCATTGTCGAGATCCTGGATGATGTTTTAAATGGAAAATCATTTAAAAGGCAAAAATAAAATAGTTTTTGCCTTTTAAATGATTACCCCTTTAAAACATTGCTGGGATCTCGTCTATGCCCAACATTTAAAGGGTATTACATTTACCCCCCTCCAGTGTTAGAACCAGCGACTTATGGTGCATACTCACGGGATGATTTTTTTAACGATTTGTCGTTAACGATGTCGTTAACGACAAATCGTTCACAAAATTGTTCAGTTTCTGAGCTATAACGATGAACGAAAACTACAAATGCGTGCTCCAGTTTGTAGTTTGTAGTTTTCGTTCATCGTCCTAACTTCCTGTCCAACCTGACGATATTGTCCATTTGGACATATTCAGGGATGAGGGAGGGAGCCCGGCACTGAACGATATTGTCAGGTTAGACATGTTCGGGGATGAGGGAGGGACCCTGGCACTGAACGATATTGTCAGGTTGGACATGTTCGGGGATGAGGGAGGGAGCCCGGCACTGAACTATATTGTCAGGTTGGAAGTATTCGGGGATGATGGAGGGAGCCCGGCACTGAACGATATTGTCAGGTTGGACATGTTCGGGGATGAGGGAGGGAGCCCGGCACTGAACGATATTGTCAGGTTGGACATGTTCGGGGATGAGGGAGGGAGCCTGGCACTGAACGATATTGTCAGGTTGGACATGTTCGGGGATGAGGTAGGGGCACTGAACGATATTGGCAGGTTGGACATGTTCGGGGATGAGGGAGGGTGCCCGGCACTGAACGATATTTTCAGGTTGGACATGTTCAGGGATGAGGGAGGGAGCCCGGCACTGAACCATATTGTCAGGTTGGACATGTTCGGGGATGAGGTAGGGGCACTGAACGATATTGGCAGGTTGGACATGTTCGTGGATGAGGGAGGGAGCCCGGCACTGAACGATATTGTCAGGTTGGACATGTTCGGGGATGAGGGATGGAGTGGCACTGAATGATATTGTCAGGTTGGACATGTTCGGGGATGATGGAGGGAGCGGCACTGAACGATATTGTCAGGTTGGACATGTTCGGGGATGATGGAGGGAGCGGCACTGAACGATATTGTCAGGTTGAACATGTTCGGAGATGAGGGAGGGAGCCCAGCACTGAACGATATTGTCAGGTTGGACATGTTCGGGGATGAGGGAGGGAGCCCGGCACTGAACGATATTGTCAGGTTGGACATGTTCGGGGATGAGGGAGGGAGCCCAGCACTGAACGATATTGTCAGGTTGGACATGTTCGGGGATGAGAGAGGGAGCCCAGCACTGAACGATATTGTCAGGTTGGACATGTTCAGGGATGAGGGAGGGAGCTCGGCACTGAACCATATTGTCAGGTTGGACATGTTCGGGGATGGGGGAGGGACACTGCACATGCAGGAAGGTCCTTGGAGCTCTTTTGGAGGTAAATTAATCACTGTGGAATCCAGAGTTGAGAACTGTTATGGCTGTTGGAGTATTTTGCTAGGTCTTACTTTTGCATGCTACAAATAACCATTGAAACTGGTAAAATATTTTTCGCACTCATCAGTTAATAATTCCCAGACAGACCAAAAGTCGCCTGTTTGGGTTTGCCTCTAAAGTTAAAACAAATCAAATAATTAGTCTGTCAATGGTGCATATCCAGTCTTGTTAATTCAGTCATGGTAACCTGAATTTGAAGGTATTAATTTCAAGTTATAGAAAAAGGAAATGTGAGGAAAAAACTGCACCTGACACTGCAACCTCTAGGGCAAAGGTCCCCAACCACAGTCCTCAAGGTACACTAATAGTCCAGGTTTTAAGGATAGACGTACTTGAGAACAGGTGTCTTAATTAGTACCTCAGTTATTTTGATTTAACCATCTGTGCTTAACCATATCTCTTTTACACCAGAGGAAAAACCTGGGTTTTTGCTGGGTCTACCCGGGTCGCAACTCAGTGTAAAAAGGTCCCTGAAAAATAACCCAGGTCAAGTGACCTGGCACTCCAACCCAGGTAGCTACCAGGGTTGGACCCAGGATGTACATGGGTAATGGTGCAGTGTAAATGGCGTGACCCGGGTTATCCGACCTGGGTCATGCCTAAAATGAGCTGATTGGTGGCTGTGGAGCAGTCACCTCCCACTTTTTATAACCTCACAGGTTTAGCAGGGCAGACCGGGATTCAGTGTGAACAGGGCTGACCTGGGAGTAACCCAGATCGAAGATGTAGTATAAATGGGGTCTGACCTGGATCTGACCTGGGTTGGAACCATGTACAAAAACCCAGGTCGGACCCGGGTTTTTGGTGAAAAAGAGGTATTAGTGTGCCTTGAGGACCGAGGTTGGTAAACACTGCCCTAGGTTTTAGTGCCCTTTGCATCTACACAGATGACAGTCAGTGATTGGCAACAATAGAAACTATTTACTAATATTTTAGAGTGCAGTTACCCATAGCAACCAGTCGGCAATGTGTGGCATCCTCCAGTGGCCAGCGCCCCTAGGCAGCTGCCTAATGGTAGTGCCAGCCAGTGTACAGTGTACAATATACATATATATATATATATATATATATATATATATGTCACACAGAGGTGGAACTTTGTAAGATGCAAAGAAAATGATGAAAATTTAACGCAAAAGCATCAACGTTTCGGGACTACACGTCCCTTCCTCAGGATGCACAGTATAGAATAAAAATACAACAGACAAGCAACAGAATTATATAGCTTACCAGTCTGGATGCGTGTTACTCCTCCCGCTCGTCGTGTTAGGGACAAGACCGGAACTAGGGTGAAAGGATCCGCCGGAAGTTCGATGCTTGTCAAACGCCGGAAGCTCCTTGCGTGTCAAGCACCCACGTGGTCTCCAATATATATAATGGGAGGTGCAAAATGTTATTGCATTTATATATAATCAGTAATTTGGAGTTGTGCAGCTGAGGTCTGTCTGTGTCTGTGCCTACAATTAGTCTCATCAGGTAGCACCTCCCATTATATATATTCAGGGTGTGCAGTCCAGAAATCTTTCTTACATACTCCATTTAATATGCTTTATTGCACACCCGAGGGAAAGGAAACACCTTCAGTCTGGATTAGCACCCTTCTTTTATTGTTTTAAAAGCATGGAATCTGGTATAGTATATGCACACTATTAATAGGCACAATTTTAGGTAAGTCGCACAAGTTTGTATACAGTAGTGCAATTTTGGGTTGATTTTTGGGGCGTGGGTCCCCTGGATTGCTTTGGTTGGTCTGCTCCAGGGCATTGCATCATTTTCTTTCTTTCTTTTCTGCACAATTCTAATACTTTGTCTTTTTCATTATATTTGTATTCTCACTTTTCTATGCAGCCATAGCTGCTCTTACTTTTTTTACTTCACTTGTAAAATGCCCTGGGGTGGCTAGGCTGTGCTAGTTTGGGGGGCCTGCGCTCTGGATTTGAACCCTAGTATGTTAGGGACCTACCCTAAAGAAGTTTCTACACTAGCATATATGCCAAACACACCATTACATTGCAGTAAAATGGACTCACCTCTCAGGTATAGAGGGTAACAGCTAGGCTTATGAGCCACACCCATCAAGGCCTTATATAGCCTTGATTGAAAGCAGCCATGATAGCACTAGGCAAAATTGTGATATACAGTGGTGGATCCAGAAAACTGACAGGGGGGAGGCACAATGATCATGATTGGGGAAATGGAGATGTTGCCCATAGCAACCGATCAGATTCTAGCTACTATCTTCTAGTAGGTGCTAGTTAAATTTTATGTAGAATCTGATTGGTTGCTATGGTCAACATCTCCACTTCTAAAAACACTCACTTTAGTAAATTTACCCCATAGAGGGAGGTGGACATTGAAGGGGGAGTGCTGTATTTCAAAATATGAACAACATCCCCATGCTTTTATTTGCTAGATACACAGAGATTTGTAGTATATTATTGTTAGTGCCAGGGCCGGCCCTAAGCATAGGCAAATGCCTAGGGGCATCAGGAATGCCTAGGGGCATCCCAAGCCTAGGGCCAGATGTAGATTTTTTTCTTTGAGCTGGCTCAGGTTCGGCAATCCGAACCAGTGAGGAGGCTGCAGCAGGACACTTCTCACACACACACAGATGAAGTGTTTACTTTCACTTTCACTGAGGCAGAGTGCAGAGGAGGATGGAAGGGGATCTAGCTGTGCAGAGGAGAAGCCAGGCAACACTCACGGAGCTGCTGCTAGACCCTGCCCCACCACACAGCATAAAGGTAAGAGCTGGATTAGGGGAGGCAGGCACATATGGGGAGTGGGGACTGATGACACTGCTATGGGAGGGGGAGACAAAGATATATGGGGAGGAGGGGTTCAGGGAGCTGAAAATCGTTACTGCTATAGGGGGAATGGGAGACAGACACATATGAGGAGTGGGGGCTGATGACACTGCTATGGGAGTGGGGAGATAAAGACATATGGGGGTAGGTGGGGTGTGGGGGTATGCCTGTGCTGTGAGTGATGGATGTTGTGTGTGCTGTGCTGGTGAGGAGTGCTGTGCTGGCTGAGGGGTGATGGGTGCTGTACTGTGATCTGTTCTGTGCTGTGTGAGGGGTGCTGAGTGAGGGGTACTGTACTGGGTAAGGGGTGATGGGTGCTGTACTGTAATCTGTGCTGTGAGGGGTGCTGTACTGGGAGAGGGGTACTGTGCTGTAATCTGTGCTGTGTGAGGGGTGCTGAGTGAGGGGTACTGTACTGGGTAAGGGGTGATGGGTGCTGTACTGTAATCTGTCCTGTGAGGGGTGCTGTACTGGGAGAGGGGTACTGTGCTGTAATCTGTGCTGTGAGGGTTGCTGTACTGGGAGAGGGGTACTGTGCTGTAAATCCGTGCTGGGTGAGGAGTGCTGTGCTGGCTGAGGGGTGATGGGTGCTGTGATCTGTTCTGTGCTGTGTGAGTGGTGGTAGGTGAGGGGTACTGTACTGGGTGAGCGGTGAGGGGTGCTGTACTGTAATCTGTGCTGTGAGGGATGCCGTGCTGGGCGAGAGGTGCTTTGTTGTAATCTGTGTTGGATGACAGGTGCTGGGAGAGGGGTACTGTGATGGGTGCTGTGCTGTAATCTGTGCTGGGCGAGAGGTGCTGTACTATAATCTGTGCTGTGTGAGGGGTGCTGTACTGGGAGAGGGGTACTGTACTGGGTGAGGGATGATGGGTGCTGTGCTGTAATCTGTGCTGGGCGAGAGGTGCTGTACTATAATTTGTGTTGTGAGGAGTGCTGTGCTGTAATCTGTGCTGGGTGCTGGGAGAGGGGTACTGTCCTGGGTGAGGGATGATGGGTGCTGTGCTGTAATCTGTGCTGTGCTGTAATCTGTGCTGGGTGATGGGAGAGGGGTACTGTACTGGGTAAGGGGTGATGGCTGCTGTGCTGTAATCTGTGCTGGGCGAGAGGTGCTGTACTATAATCTGGGCTGTGAGGGGTGCTGTACTGGGAGAGGGGTACTGTACTGGGTGATGGGTGCTGTACTGTAATCTGTGCTATGAGAGGTGCTGTGCTGGTCGAGGGATGCTGTGCTGTAATCTGTGCTGTGGGGGGTACTGTGCTGGATGGCGGGTGCTGTGATGGGTAAAGGGTGCTGTGCAATGAGGGAAGAGGAGTGCTGTGAGCAGTGGCGTAACAGGGACTATTTGGGGTTTAAATGGCACAACCAGTACTTTTTGTGGTGGTACTGAGGGCTACATTAGACCAGCATTTTTTATTTTTTGTTCAATCTTCAATTTTTATTACTAGTTCCAGAAACAGGATGAAATCAGTTAAACCAGTTCAGAAAATGACATAAACTTCTGCATACTAATCCAGAGTGTGGAAGCTTCTATATATCTTGTAACTACTTGTAACTGTGGCCACCTTTTTTTGTAGCATAAAAACACTGGGGAAAACATTTCTGTCCCTTAAACTATGTCTATATATTGTTCTATTGATTGACGAACGATATATTGTGAGTGCATCATCTAGTTGGTTCATACGGTGTGCATTTTGTGTAACAATTTTGTGTCATTCACAAACATATCAGGTCAGACCTGCAGCACAACCGATGCCGATATATCAGAAAGATATACAGTATCTGTGCATCTACCTGTGTATACATGAGACCCGCTGACCACCTACATTCTGGCTGCAGGGACCGCAGACACTGACATCACAACTAGGTGGGCAAATATGCCTGTCCAGTTGTAATGTCAGGCCAAACATATCGAGCGGAAGATTGATAAGTGGAATAGCTTACCAATCGGCCGCTCGGAAGACGGATGGGCCTGCTGACCTATCCGTTGTCTCAGGGCCTGATTCAGAACCGCTCACTCGCGCTGTGCATTCGCAAGCGGCCCGATGTTCTGTGTATGTGCATGCACACGTTTCTTTCTGCGCGTGCGCGAACTAAACACTGAGATCACAACCCTCTCGCTCGCCCAGCACAGGCAGCCCACGGTAATGAGTGACAGGAGAGGCCGTTTGTGGGTGGTAACAGGGGCAGGACACTAATAACGGGAGGTTGGAGATGCGAACACAGGCGTGCCTGAGTGTTTCAACGCCATTTTAGAGGTGTGCATAATTAACAGGCAGCGTCATAGCACATATCACTTGCCTTTTGTTTACACTGATTTCCTCGCAATTCTTGCGGTAGGGTAAAGCTACCTCGAGCACTGTATTCACATCCGATGGTGCTCGATGTACCAATGTTTTTTAATACACTTCCTGGAGATGACGTGTTGCTGGTGGGCGGCTCTGCCTGTGCGATTGGGCATACGTATACACAAAGTGGCCGCTCGCTAAGACATGGTGGGCATGCTTATGCCTTGGCGAGCGATCGCTTCCCATGGTGTCACTTTGACAAATTTGCATATGCATCTAGCGAGCGTACGCAGATAGCAAACGGGTCTGAATCAGGCCATCAGTGTGTACCCTCTGAGGGCCTGATTAATCCAATTTTGTAAGGCACAACGCTTCTGGTGTTGGACAATGGGTTGTACCCTAATATCTATTTTTTCAATATTTGGCATAAAATTGTGACTGCCTCCCTGAACTTTGGAAGATGAGTATGTTCTTATGTCATGCTTTGTATGTTGAGGGCTTCTGTCCATTCTGTGCTTTCATGCAACTTTCCATTTTGGAACAGTGAATCAGTTCCGCGACCATTATGTTATTATAGAAGAGTGCCTCTTGATTTTTTCTTCTGACCGTAGTAATAGATGTCAAGACTTTTTTAATTACAATGTAATTCAGCAAACATCTTTATTCACTAATGAGCTTTCTGAAAATACATGATTTTATACTTGTCAAGTAAAGAATTCATTAGCTTAATAAAAGTATAAAGCGGAAAAGTGATATAAGCATAATTAGTGTCTACCTGCATGTAATAGCGAAATGAAACATACTGCTGTATGTGTCTGTTTAATTAATGCTTTTTGCTTACAGATATCTAGTCCATGCCTCTTTAAAAGATACAGTGTGTACTTTGTGTAACAACTTTGTGTCAAAATTGTAAATCTCCACATTCACTAATTAAAATGGCCAACTGAGTCATTTTAAGCCATACAGCTCTCAAATGGCTAAGGATGCAGAAACAAAATGATCTGCGATCTAGATCATTTGATCAGGATAGATCATATATTGACCTGCAGTGAAAAAATAGATTGGCCAATGAATGGGCCAATGAATGGGACCTGTCAGTGTGAGTGGTATTCAGCTTATCACAGTTGTAGTGTCAAGTCCTATGTGTTAGAGTATGTGTTTGTTGAGGACCCGGTGTGGTAACAGGAGTAGACACC
Organism: Taudactylus pleione; assembly: GCA_031769625.1. Classification (NCBI taxonomy): domain Eukaryota; kingdom Metazoa; phylum Chordata; class Amphibia; order Anura; family Myobatrachidae; genus Taudactylus; species Taudactylus pleione. The sequence continues at coordinate 14,693,596 of JAUIMM010000084.1, read as the reverse complement.
GGAACAGGTTTAAACTGAAAGGTGGGTTGTTTAATGTGAATGTTGGTAGACATGAACAATAAGATAAACTAAAGTCCAGTAATAAATAAACTAATATATGTGGCAGGAGGGAACTGTAGTGAGTGGGAATAAACGAATGTCCAGATGAGTGACAGAGATGAATGAGGTGAATCCAGATAGACTGTAAGAGTGAAGTGGCTATCCTGGTATGCTGAATAGTGGCTGAGAGGGACATCCGGTAATGCTGTGATAAGGGCTGGGCAGGAATGGGTTAACTGAGGAGACAAGCTCAGGCAGGAATGGGTCTGGTGGAAGGTGCAGGCTGATCCCAGCGGAGTGCGAGGCAAGGCAGAGCGGTGCAGGCTATGCATGGAGCCTGGAGACTGACAAGGAGCTGGGCAAACTCCGGAGCACAAGTCTAAGGTTCAGGAGCGCAGAGAACTCTCTCACATCTGACGCTGTGAACACTTTGTACTGGCAACTACAGGGTGCTCCAAACACCCTTAAGTACCCAGTAACAGAGCGTGATAGGCCTGAGAGAGCAGGTGACCCACAGATGATTGGCCTGCTATGTCACATGGCCAAAGACAACATGGTGGCGCCCAGAGAGCCGTGACGCGGAGACGCCACTAGACTTACCCTTGCCAGGATGGCCCAACGCTGGCAGACCTCTGCGTACACGCAATGCCAGTCTCCACACACCAGCTCCCCCGCCAGAAGGACCGCGTCACAGCACCCTCACCCATAAGGACCGCAAACCTTCATGCCGCGAAACCCGGGTCATGACACTGTGTTATTATAGTCCTCGACTTGCACTGATGCTTATTTAAGAGCCTCATATACCCTGGAAACTTTACTGTTTGCATGCAAGGGTCACCGTCTGAGGTCACTCCAACATTAAGTGGCTGCTCCGCTGGCATTCCCCATGTTATATGATACTGTGGTCGTATCCTGCAACACTCTTTTTTCATCTTAGACTCTAATTTTTCCTTTGCCCAGATACCACCAGATCGAAGTTTTGAGAATAGATTATTGAGGTATAGTCCTTCATTAACACCCATAGGGCTCATGCATTTAATCTGTGGCACCAATAGACCCCTTGACTGCAGATCTGTTTGTGCCATTGAGCACTGAGTCTAATGGATCTTAATGAAGAACTAAAACTCAATAAGCTAATCACCTAAATCATCAACCGAGATATCACTGACCAACTTCCACAAAAGGCGGGCTGAGCATGCTGACAGTTTATTAGCGTTGTCTATGTAATCAGCATTCTGGATACTGTTATATCCCTGGCTGCTTTCTTATATTTAACCCCAGCCTCTTTGGCTCTGACTCACTGGCTAATCTTTGGATTTTCTATGTCTTGACTTCCCAGACTTACATTCTGTATTTAAAGGTTTAATTTTCATTTAGCTATTCATTCCAGCTATTGTAACCCACCAACTCAGTATTCAGAACACCAATACTAAAGTCCTGACAGTATAAACTGGTAAAAAAATGGATAATATTCAAGAAGGACAAGATATCCGCACAGACCCTCATCTAATCATTGCCTTTCCCAAGTAAACATTCTATATCATTTATTGCTTGCTGTAGGGGAGGTGCACCCAAGAATAGGGATAATCACAATTAGAACAAAAAGAACAAAGTATTCTTTCTTATACGGGGCACTCACAGGCTAAACATAACTCTGCTTCTAGCTCTTTCCCAGGACGGGCTCTTATCAAAGCCGGTGTCCCGGCAAGACCACCATGCTAAGTTTGGGTGAGAATTAACATTTTCATTTTACGAATTTCGGCAAAAAAAGATTTCACATCTGCATTAAGAATGCAGGTTGTGATACATCTCGCCCGTAGGCTGCACAATCTCATGTGAAGGCAAGTCTTATATGACTTAAATTTACCTGGGGGCATTTGCATTATCAACCTAATATGTATGAAAACACATCACCAATAATTTACAACTGACAGACACACCAAGTGCATCACACAACTAGAATAACATAAACAAAGAAATCAGTGCCGACTCTAGGTGTCTTTGCGCCCAGCGCCATTCCATGTTTCCCCTCCGCCTGCTCCTTCCATGTGTCCTCCTCCTACCTTATAATAATTCCTACAATAGTTGGGTGGAGGACGGGGATTATCTCTGGCCAGACCCGGTGCTCCTGTGCGGTAGCACTGACAGAAGGTGTCAGGAGCCGGCCCTGAAAGAAATAATAAGAGGCAGGCTTAAGTGCAGCACTTGAAATGAAGCTGGAAGTATGATGTAAGTATTGAATGTATCACAATTATTAGATGAATGGTTCAGGTGACACCTGATCAAACAATATGTAGATGAATAATAACTTCAAGTGGTACATTCAGCATAAATCCACTAATGTGATATGTCATAGTCACATGGAATCAGTGCCAGATTAAGGTCCACATGGGCCTGGAGCTGCAATTTATGAAGGGCCTATTGTGTGCCTCTGCAGGAGTGTGTGACAATCGCTGTGGCAGTGTGACTAGTGATATGGGGGCATGAAGAGTGCATGGCTGTGGTCTACACAGGGTGTGTGGCTTATCTCCATGGGGGGGCATATCTGGCACCTACAGAATATTCAACCACTTTATAGTAGAGCTATAACAAGAAAAAGGTTTGTGTTAAATTTTGAGACGGTGAGAACTGTATGGCCTACCTTTCAGTGACTAGAATAGTTTAGATCACAGGTTCTCAAACTCGGTCCTCAGGTGACCCCAAACAGTGCATATTTTCTGGGTCACCTCACAGCATCACAAGTGAAATAATGTGGATCTTTTAAAATGTGTCAGTAAGTAATAACTACACCTGTACCCCTGCTGGGCAGGGCCATAACTAGGGTAGTGCGACCTGTGCCATGGCACAGGGCACCGCAGGGCAGGGGGCGCTGTTCGGGCCTGTCAACTTTCTGTTTATTATCATTTTCACTTGTAGCTTCCTCTTATTTCATCCACAGCATTTCCTGGCCTCCCCAATCTCTTCCCTGGCCCTTCCCCATGAGGTCATTCCCTTTTTTTGGGTGCGTTCCGTCCCTATTTGGAAAATGGGGGGCTCCAATGCTCTTTCTGCCACAGGACACAAAAAAGTCTACTTACAGCTCTGCTGCTTGGTGACCTGGAAAACGTGATCTGTGTGGGGTCCCGAGGACCGAGTTTGAGAACCACTGCTTTAGATTAATAAAAGAAAAAAAATCCAAAATTGTTCACTGATTTTGGCATATTTCTATACATTTTTATCCCACATCCCCAGCCACTGCAGTAAATGAATAAAATAAATGCCTTCTTAGGTGTTGCCATTTAAAAAAAAACAATAATGGCAATACTGGACCAGGGTGGTAAAGGTTAACTTGTACTGCGTGTGTAACAAGGTAACAACTTGGTAGATTTGAGGTAGTTACCTCATTACAGATGGTAAAAATATTGGTGATGTGGTGGTCGTAAAGTTATCTCTCCCCGGTAGGTAGTGGAAAATACAAATTTTCTAACATGAGAGCTATCTCGGATGCACAATGTGTGGCTATTTGGAGACGGGGGATATTTTTGTGCATCCCCACTCAGGCAAGAAATTCAAAATCAATTACACACATACATGCAGTAGCAGTTATGTGATCTATTTTATTAGATGTCCTTGTGGATTTCTCTATATCGGCGTGAACGTTACAATGACCGCCATATAATACAGAGAGCATTGCAGTGACTGCTATCTAATATAGAGTGCAATACAGTGACTGCCATATAATACAAATGGCATGCCATATAATACAAAGAACATCACAGTTACCACTAGATAGTGCAAAGAACATCGCAGTGACTGCCATATAATATAGAGATCATTGCATTGACCTCCAGATAATGCAGAGAACATCGGAGTGACTGCCATATAATACAGAGAGAGTCACATTGAGAGCCATATAATACAGGGCATCAGTGACCACAATATAATACACTAAGCATCCAAGTGACCGATATACACTATAAAGAACATTGCAATGAAAGCCCTATAATACAGAGAACTCCAACGGCCACCAGAAAATACAGAGGATATCACAGCCATGCACTAAGACCCCAGAAGTGGGATAAATAAGATAGCAAGCAGCTAGCAGATCTGTATATATATATTGTGACACAGTCAGGATAGGGGTCCCTCTCCTGGGGTAGATGGACTCCCTCTTTACACACACAGCAGCCGTAGAAACAGGACACAAGTATGGGGTTCTCGTACAAACTGGTCGGCGGAAGTCTTTATTGTGCCAAATGAACATAACAAATCATAAACCAAAATCTTAGCCCGTCTGGGCAATAACTAAACAGTAGGTACCCTCACTACCAGGACGGCAAGGCCTGCTGCCCACACCTTCAACAACAGCACGTGCACAGTACTTACAGGGTTGTCATAACAGTATCTCTGGACATGCTAGCCTGCATGCCTACTTCCCCAGGTGTGAGACACTCAGTTACAACTGAACACAGCTTATATCAGCCGGTTCCAGCTGTAAGCCCTAATGAGCCTGCTACCAGGCTGAAAGGCCCAACACCTGAATTGGCCTGTGGATGGAGCCCTCCCTCTCCTCACATCCACACCCAGGACCCAAACCGGCTTTTCCAAAAGCCGATACTCTGGTCTTTTTACAAAACAGACTTCTCCTGGGGTTTTTTAGAACACATAGGCCAAAAACCTAGGACAAACATACCTGCCATTGACCACTTTACCAGTGCTTCTATCACAATATATAATACAGCATAGCCCCGCTCTCCTATAACTCTTCCATCCTTCACTCCCACCTCCCTCCATACTGTGTACTACAGCCAGTGTGTCAGCACAGACACAATGAGCTTGCGGCTGCGTTGTAGTGAAGCAGAGCTGAGGCAAACTGTGATCTCCTACCCAGTGCTCAGATTCCTCTTGACTTAATATATTCTTTGTCAGAACCGGGAGTTAACGCTTTGAGGAAATATTAAAATGAGGACTAAAATGGACATAAACTGGGGCCTCTCACTTTTTGTGTGGAAGAAGATGGATCCTTAGAATTTTTAGAGGTGAGTTTTAGAAGAGATGTTACCCATAGCAACCAATTAGATTCTACTTAACATTTAACTAGCACCTTCTAGAAGATAATAGCTAGAATCTGATTGGTTGCTATGGGCAACATCTCTTCTAAAACTCACTTCTAAAAATTCTCATTTAAGTAAATTTACCCCTTACACTCCACTGCTTTGATTACCATGTCTTGAGTTTTAACCGCAGATGATGTTCTAAACCCTGCACCAGTAAGGGCGGCCATACAGGGCAAGATTTTTTATACGATGTGTACGATTTCGATCGATAGTAATGTGCGATCGTAAACATCGTATGTTGATTTGGTGTACATACGATGGTCCCCGCAGTCGTATAATTTGATTGCCTCTCATACTGGAAAACCGTACGAGGATGACCTATCTTACCACGATGTGACACGCATCGTATCACTTTTGGCAGGTAATACGATCCGTATTGGTTTATGTGCACAACCGATCGCTCGTTTACAATTTGTAATCGTGAAACGAAGCATCGGATCGTATGATCGTATGAAACATTGTACACCTTTTGAACACATCCTATGTAAAATTTTAAGGGAAAATATTGTACGTTTTTTTATCGCACCGTGTATGGCCTGCTTTAGACCTTTGGGGACCTATAATGGGGTCCGGGGATGAGAAGACAAATGAAAAAAAAACCCTCAGACCCGATAGAACCATTTTGAGCACCACGTAATGCCTTTTCCTCTTTTACAATGCCCTTGCTATTTTTCAACACTTTGCTAATTATGGGCCTGATTAATTACTGATCACAACTGCATGCCCGAACCAGCCACTGTGACTGGGACTGTGATCGCAGTGACTATGCAGACCCATCGCAGAGTGATTGACAGGAAGTACAATTTGGGGATGGTGAAGGGGGGGTGGTCGCCGAAACGCAGGCATGCCAGTGCATTTGAACGCTGTTGTAGGGGGCGTGCATAAATTATCCACTGCAATGCCCTATGCATCCTGAGGCTTGATAGCGTACGATGAAGTTAGCAATTCCTGAGTAATGTCAGAGCTTGTGCAAGTGTGCGTGAGGCTGCAATGGTTCTCTATGTTACCGATGGCTTTGCAGTCTTGCTAAGGATTATGGATGTGTGTAAGGTAAAGTGGGCATCCTTATGTTGTGCTCATAGCGATGGCAATGGATTAGCATACTATCACAGTGAGACTGCGTGCGTAATCGCTATTGCAATCACATTTGCTATCTGTAATGAATCAGGCACTATGTGTTCAAAGATTTACTGGACCAGTTTGCAGTGGCGTCCCTCCCTGCTGTGACACCCAGTGCAGGGAGGGATGCCATGCGCGCTGCGCAGCTGTGTGCCTCCGAAAAGGTGGGGGTGTCTTTGGGGAAGGGGCGTGACATCGGGGGAAGGGGCATGTCCTCGTGGCCTGAATCCGGTTACCGGCCTGTGTTCAAACTTATCAATGGGGTGGTAGGGGTGCTAGAGGTGCGGGCAGTGCCGGCTCCCTCACTGTGACAGGAGCCGAGTGCTGCACTTAATGCTGCAGTGCAGCACTTGGTTCCAGTCACTCAGGGGGACACCACTGCCAGTTTGTTATCTAAATCGATTACATCCTGCCTAATTCACAGTCTCTTTCGAAACACCGGAAACATGTCAGAATTGTTTTAGCACAACCCCGGTAAATGTTTTGCTGAGCTTGAAAACTGACTTTAGAATTTCATGGGCTACATAATTGGGAAGCAATCGGGAAGCCGACTGCCTAAATACCGGCAGCCAGCTTCCCGACTGTCATATCCCGGCAAGGGTGAAATGCTGGGCGTCTAGATGTAGACTCCCGCATTTCCCCGACGCCGGGAGACCGGCGCCCGGCATCCCGATCGTAGTGATGCCGGACAGCCGCGGGGGGGGAGGGTTAGGTTTAGGGCTCCCGGGGGGGACTTAGGTTTAGGCACCCCCCCCGGGAGGGTTAGGCTAGGGGGAGGGAGGGTTAGGGTTAGGCACCCCCGGGGTGGATTTAGGATTAGGCACCCCCTCGGGGGACTTAGGTTTAGGCAGCGGGGAAGGGGTGGTTAGGTTTAGGCACTTGGAGGGGGGATTAGGGTTAGGCACTTGGGGGGGAAGTTAGGGTTAGGCACCCCTAAGGAGGGTTAGGGTTAGGGGGGTTAGGTTAGGTTAGCAGATACTCACCTATCCACGATCGGGATTTCCAGCGGCCGGCGGTATTTCATACCCATTCCACATAATTTGCCTGCAAGGCTTACTGATGAATTTTGCTAAAACCAATGCCATTGATGACTGGCCTGTTCCTAAAGATGTCAAAGTAGTGCAATGCTTTATTAGCTTGGACAATTATTAATACTGCATTATCTAAAACTTTCCTAAGACCACCTATTAACACATTGACTAACAAGACTCTTTCAAATGGTCTACAGAGGCTCTAAATGCCTTCACCACTTTAAAAAAGAGGGCTTACCACTGATACGGTTCTAGCTAAATTAAGGGGAGATGTATCAAACCTTCGAGAGACATTAGGTGGAGAAGTTCCTCATAGCAATCAATCAACTACCAGCTATCATTTATCTAGCACCGTTTGCAAAATTACAGATGCTAAAGGCAACTTCTCCATTATTTCTCTCTCAAAGGTTTGATGCATCTCCCCCTAAGTCTTATCTTATCATTTGTTGCAGGGGTATATACCCAGGGGTTAAAGTGGGCAGGAACGGGGTGGAACTGAGGCCCTGATTCAGAGCCGGACGCTCTGACAGAGCGCTCGCTCTGAATCAGGGCCGTCCCTCTATTTTTTTTTAGCGGCCTCCTGGCCGCTCGCATAGCTGTGGGTGACCACCCACAGCTATAGCGAGCGGCCAAAAAGATGGTTGCTATGGTCAAGACCATCATGACCATCGGGCTTGCGACGAAACCCTTGTGGTAGGGTCTCGTCTGCCACAAGCCCTGGAGTGCTTTCAACTCTATCAGAGCCGAGAGCACTCCCACTGACATCACTTGTGATGTCAGTGGGGCCGGCCCCAGACGGTAGGCCTTCGTCTGGCCAGCCATGCCCCCGGCACGCACACCAAAGGGGGCGTGCTGTCACTCACCATCGACAGCACGCCCCCTTTATAGTGAGACCTGGAGCAACGGCTTGGCCGTCGCTATCCGGGTCTCGTGCATGCGCACGACGGAGCCGGCTCCCTCGTGCGCATGCGCACTGGGCCAACATCAACCCGCTTGCGAGCGCTCAGCGCTCACGAGCGGGTCTGAATCAGGCCCTGAGTTCCGTCACCTCTAATGGTTCTGTCACCAGCTGATGGCAGGAGTGCTAAAAAAGCATCTAAAATGTACAGTATTTCACACTGTCATAGCCCCTATAGCTTCTGATGAATTCCACCACCTCTCCAGGATCACTTTAAGCCCTGTATATACCTCAGATAAATCCATATCCACTATGCATCCTGTTTGCACATTTTCAGTTTCATGTTAGATATTGGCCAGACTCTCACACAAATGCACTGCCACCAGTGGCGTACTGGAACATGAAGGGCCCACAGGGAAAGCAATAATAGATAATGTTTGGTAAGGAGGGGTCAGAGGGTAGTACAGATAGGTAGTGGTGAGTATAAAGGGGTCAGGAAGGTAGTGCAGAGATATAGTGTTTGGTAAGGAGGGGTCAGAGGGTAGTGCAGATAGGTAGTGGTGAGTATGGAGGGGTCAGGGAGGTAGTGCAGAGAGATAGTGTTTGGTAACGGGGGTCAGACGGTAGTGCATTCTGTAGTGCCCACACATTACACATTGTAGTGCCCATACACATTATACGACACTGTAGTGCCCACACATTATGCCACACTGTATTGCCCCTCAGATTATGCCACACTGTAGTGCCCACACATTATATCACACTGTAGTGCCCACACATTTTGCCATACTCTAGTGCCCCTTGTAGTGCCAACACATTATGCCACCTCTAGTGCCCACACATTATGCCACACTGTAATGCATACCACATTATACCACACTGTAGTGCCCCCCAGATTATGCCACACTGTAGTGCCAATACATTATATCACACTGTAGTGCCCACACAATTATGCCATACAGTAGTGTCCCTACATTATACCGTTGTAGTGCCCACATATTATACCACACTGTAGTGCCCACACATTATATCACATTGTAGAGCCCACATATTATGCCACACTGTAGTGCATACCACATTATACCACACTGTTGTATCCACAGATTATGCCACTTGTAGTACCCACAGATAATGCCACCAGTAGTGCCCACACTTTATGTCCAACTGTAGTGCCCAAACATTATGCCACACTGTAGTACCCACACATTATACCACTGTACTGCCCATACATTATGCCACCTGTAGTGCCCCCACATTATGTCACATTATAGTGACCCCCATATTATTACACACTGTAGTGCCCATGCATTATGCCACCTGTAGTGCCCATACATTATTCTACACTGTAGTGCCCACACATTATGCCACCTGTAATGCCCACACATTATGCCACCTCCAGTGCCCACATATTATGCCATACTGTAGTGCCTACACATTATGCCACACTGTAGTGCCCACACATTATATCATATTGTAGAGCCCAAACATTATGCCACACTGTAGTGCATACCACATTATACCACACTGTTGTATCCAGATTATGCCACTTGTTACCCACAGATTATGCCACCAGTAGTGCCCAAACATTATGCCACACTGTAGTATCCACACATTATACCACATTATGTCACCCTATAGTGACTCCCATATTATTACACACTGTAGTGCCCACACATTATGGCACCTGTAGTGCCAACTCATTATTCTACACAGTAGTGCCCACACATTATGCCACCTGTAGTGCCCACATATTATGCCACCTCCAGTGCCCACACATTATGCCACATTATAGTGCCTACACATTATGCAACATTGTAGTGCCCATGCATTATGCCACCTCTAGTGCCCGCACATTATGCTACACTGTAGTGCTCACACATTATGCCACTTGTAGTCCTAACACATTATGCCATCTCTAGTGCCCACATTATGCTACACTGTAGTGCCTACATATTATACCATTGTTGTCCTTTCGGAACGCTTGCCGTTTTGTGGGCATCCCCACTGACATCATCAGTGGTGTCAGTGGGGAGCTTCCTGCTCAAACAGAGCAGGAAGCTCCCTGGGCTTAAGGTTGACGAGACCGTACCCTAGGGTCTCGTCATAAGCCCCGATGGTCGCGATGATCTTGACCATCGCGACCATCTCCCTTAGCGGTCGTTAGAGCTGTGGGTGTTAACCCACAGCCTAATGACCGACATGGAGGCAGCTGTTCAGGATGCAAGCTGCCACCCTGTTTCTGAGCGACTGCTTGCATCCTACAACCACCTCTGAATGAGGCCCAGTGTACTCGCCAGCAGCATCCTCAGGCAGCTGGCAGGCAGTCAGAGCAGCAGTCAGCCAGTCACAGCCTCACAATGAGTCACACCCATGAGGCTGCACTGCTGCTGCTAAACTCCAGGTCAGAGGAGCATGTGATGGGCTCCTCCAATCAGAGTTCAGCACATGCTCCTGTGACCCCACTGCAGAGACCACTGGGATTTATTACACAGTAGTGCATGGTTAGGCTTCCCCTTGCAGGCTCGCTTTGCTTGCCATGCTTCAGGCACGGTGGCTTACAATACTCGCCACAAGACTATATTCCCCCTCTATGGATGGCAACACTGGAGCAGTCCGGGCCCTGCTGCTGTGATTATGTGGTTGCAATGTCAGATAGGTCCATTCTCCAACTAGGATCTAGCAGCAACCAGTAGTGCACTTCAGTACTGAGTCTGACTGCACTGTGCCCCAGTCCTCTCTGCGTGTAGCTGTCGCAATAGAGGGTGTGGCTACAAGTCAGTGGGGCCCACCTTTGATTTCACGAATCCCGGGTGGCCCAGTCCAAGCCTGACTGCCACATAGCTGAAGCTTCAGAAGTCATATACAGGAATAGTTTATTCTCAAAGGAGCCTTCTTGCCATTGTTGGTTACAGTAATAGATTAGGAGTAACAAGACTAGTCAATGGAAGAGAGTTGGTGTATGGTATCTATCTACAGTATCTCATACTTGCCTACCTTTTCATTGTCCTCCCCGGGAGAAGCCTGGGGAGGACAAGCAGGTGGGCTGTGATGGGGCGAGGCCTGATGGGTCACTTCATTAAGCCACACCCCTTCATGACAAATTTAGCGATTGGCCTAAATGTAAATAGGGGGTGGGGCTAAATGACACGATTCATGGAGAATCGCGTCACTAAGCCCCGCCCCCTACTTGCGGACCTGCAATTGCCACGGAAATTCTCCCCATTCTGCCCACATCACTAGGAAGTGGGCAAAAATGCAAGAGAAATGCCTACCCATCCAAGGGTTGGGGGGTGTCCTAAAAAATTAGGAGCCTCCTGCGAAAACCGGGAGGGTATGCATGTATGATCTATCTATTTATCTATCTATCTATCACAGGGGCTCTGCAATCACCATAATGACTAACAATAATAATAAACAGTGTGGTTTTGGTTCATGAATTGGTCAATGCATTTAAGCTTGCAGCCCCCATCAAGTGACACCACGTTACTGCAAGTCCCTACTCTATTGCTCAGAATTATAACATGGAAATAGCACATTAGTGTTAAACTCAGGGTATGCTATCTGGTTTAAAGCTCACAGCAACTTTGCTTTTAAAGGTGAGACTCTCTCGCTCCGGAGCTCACTACAAAAGGGCCGGCTGTTGATGTTGATCGACAGTTCGGGCCGTTTTGTAGGGGAGACGGGGGGGGGGGGTGGCTACACAAACGGAGGGGTTCCCAAGCGAACGCCTGCCATTTTGAAGGTGGCCACACTGACATCAGCAGTGATGTCAGTGGGGAGCTTCCTGCTCGATCAGAGCAGGAAGCTCCCTTGGGCTTGCGGCTACCGAGACCCAACCTTAGGGTCTCGTCGCAAGCCCCGATGGTCGCGATGGTCTTGACCATCGTGACCATCACCCTGGTCGGTCGCTAAGCTGTGGGTGGTAACCCACAGTTTAGCTAGCGACCAGGAGGCCACACTAGAAAAAAGAAGCAGCTGCCCTCATTCATAGTGGGCGATCGCTACTTGCGACCGCCTCTGAATGAGGCCTATGTGTCTAGTGTGATTGCAAGAATCAGTCTGATTTCAAACATTGCTGTTTGCACAATAAACACATTGGTTTATTGCATCTAATCCTGAGTGCTGTTTTTTCTTTCATTAATATCTCTCTCTCGGACCCTGAACTAAATTAGGTCATCACGCAAACTTGTGTGATGACCTAACTAAGATCAGGGTTGTGACTGTGGCACGTGTACTTCAAACCTAGAGGTATATTTACTAAAGGTGGATTTAAACTCGATGTTGTGTTTCTGGGGTTATATCACACATTTACTAATACTTAAAAAATAAATAAAAAAATTGACTGTTAGTCAATGTGTGATTTTGTCCCAGGAACACAGCATCGATTTTGATTGATTTTAATTGATTTTAAATCAATCAAAATCGATTACAATTTACCTTTGGTAAATATATCCCCTAATGTGCATGGCTCATGCCTCAGCTCCCACTGTATGCACTGTGCACATTAAGTGTGACGTGCATGTGCCACAGCTACTGAAGGGAAGAGGATCTGGAACGTAAGTATAACCAGACAGGAGGGGGTGGGGATGGGAGAATACGGGTATTAGGGGAGCTTTGAGGGGGCGGGCTTAATGCTAGACATCTGCATACAGCCCTCATCCTGGTCGGGCATTTAATAGCTACACTAGTTAAACAGTACTACAAGAAGAAAAAGGTTATGTCAGTAAATAGGCGCACATTGATTGTTACTTTTTATAAAAACTTAACATTTGTTAGATATACATTAAAATATCCCTATGTGGGACAATGGCCAGCAAAATAATGGTTAAAAAATTAGAAGTAGAGAAAAAAGTATGAACTAGAAAATGTGTAGAAAATGTGTATTAAAATTAAATAAATAAAATCCTGGCTGTGTGTATTCGTTATTGATTCATCATTAAATATATTTTATTAATTATGCTGAGCTCAGATTTATGATTGTATGCAATCAGATCTTAGTAAATGAGGCTTCCAGCAATTTATCCCATATACTGTGTAGAGGTTATGTTATTTGTGCATAGGTATATGAATTTGTCCAACACCTATAATAGTATCATGTTAAACATTATCTATTTGCTCTCACAGGAAGGACAATCCTATATAATCTCTGATGTTGGTAATCTGGTTCTAGAATATGATATTTGCATCCAATCGGATTAATCGCACCTTACACATTAAGTTGACCACAATTGATTTATATATTTTTAAGATGTAATTAGTGTGGCAATCACATTAAATAATATGGTATCAATTGCTGTAAATAATATTGGTAAAGGGTATACATTCCTTACATTAACTGGTATTTATTGTCATGCAGACATTTTCAAAAAATCTTATAAGATTGCTGCTCTCCCTCATTAAATAAATGGTGTTGGTTAGTCTAACACTTATGGCTTTCTTCAACTCTTAGTCCTGTTGTGACCCTTATTAATATCTAAGTCACAATTGATAATAATGCCCCTTTCACAGTTTCCAATTAATATCATAGGATCTCTCACTGCAACATGTGATTATTTATTCTTGTGGTTGCTATATTCAGAAAAAAATATATATAAACAGCATGATTCCCTAACCATTGACCTCAGGCTATGTACAGGGAGCTCTATAATTATACTCTAATCCACATTGCTATCCAGGTCTGCTATTAATCTTTGTTTGGGATTGCTAATATGGCATTATGCATTCTCTCTTTGCAGTCCTGGTGGTTAATTATTGTAGTTACATTCAGAGCATTTAAGGCGGAGGCATAGCAACAATGTTGCCAATATCTATCCCTGTCAAACTGTGTATCAAAGGCTCATACATATCTCAGCGTCCATGTAAAGGGCCTATCCATTAGCAGATCTTTCTGAAAGACAAAAGACAAAAGATTTATCTTTTGAAAATTCCTGGGGCTGCTGTGACAGATATCTGTCATGTACATGACAAATGTTTGCAAACGACGAACGATATTGCATGACATCATTCAGGAAGTGGATTTTTTTTAATGTTTCTATTCATTTTCATTAAAATTTCGTTAGTCGTTCATCGTCCACCGCGACAGACATTTCTAATATCTGTCAGCGATAAACGATAATTAAACAAAATGTTGGAGAGACAAAAGACCCAATTTGTCGGCTGCGGGAGTGCGCATTTTTATCATTCGAGCCTATCCATTAGCAGATAAATTGAACGACTGAACGATAAATCGTTCATCGTTCAAATTTATCTGCTAATGGATAGGTCCCTTAACTAGGATGAATTATACAAAGCTGTTTCATGATATAACATTATGAGTTGGAATTACAACATCACAGCCATGTATTTGCTCATTAAACACACAGTGCGGGCTTGCAGACATGCGTTTTGCTAGTAAGGCTTTTTCAAGGCAAAAACTATCCACATTAGGAAATATAACTTTAAAAGATTAAATTGTAATTATATGACCCAGAGTGGGTGCTACTATTAGGTAGCAATAATTATTTTGGGATGAGCGTTTGGGCATGGGGCCCCCGGAGTTGCTCTAGCTGGGCCTTTTTCAGGGCATCACCACTTAATTCACATAGTTGTTCATTATTTATGTAATTTTAATTCTTTCTCATTATATTAAGACTTATTGATTATCTTTACACATCTACACTTCACTATCACCTTTTTTCCTTTTCGTGTGATGGACTGGGGATGGTCCTTGGCTGCATTAGTTTGGGGTGCCTTGCGCCTCGGACGTGAACCCCTTAATGTTAGGGATGCCGGTATAGTGGAGCCTTGACGTTGGCCCGGCGCTTAATCATATATTTGCAAATGTATGCTACTAATACCTCTGAATTTCTATTATCATGTAAGATTCAAGTATGTTTGTTGATATTGCTGCGGCGTGCTTGAGGGAATATTCCTTTTTTCTGTGGCTCAGTGTCACATTCTTCTGCAGCACCCGGCTACTTTCACAGAGGATGAGCCGTCAATGCTGGCACAGGTGTCCGGGGGCAGCCTAGCATCCCCCCTCCCCCCCCCCGCTGACGCTATTGAGATTTCCCGATAGGCCACATCTCTTCATCAGGCCACACCCTCTTTTTGGGCAGGCAGGGCTCCACCACGTGAGGGGGCTGTAGAGAGCACACCTAGTGACCCCTCTGCTGCCTCACATCACAGGGATCATAAGTTGAATTCATGACCAACGCCCTATCAGTGTGGAGTTTGTATGTTCTCCTTGTATTTGGGTGGGATTCCTCTAGAGCAGAGGCTCTCAAACGCGGTTCTCAAGTCAACCCAACAGTTCATGAGATATTCATTGTTAAGCACACGTGGTTAAATCAAACTGACTGAGGTAGTAATTATGTCACCTATGGTCAAGCATGGATATCCTTAAAACCTGGACTGTTAGGGTGCCTTGAGGACAGTGTTTGGGAAACTCTGCTCTAGAGACTCTGGTTTCCTTCCACACTCCAGAAACATACAAATTGGATGCTGAAAAAATGAACTCTAGTGTATATGTGTGACCATTTGGTGGGAAATATACTGTAGATTGTAAGCTCCACTGGGGCAGGAAGAATGGCTGAATAAATATTCTCTGTAAAGTGCTGCAGAATACTGTATGTGTGCACTCTATAAATACAGCTACTATTTATATAGAAATGTATTGTCAAATGTAATAGTTTATATAACAAATCAAAATATATAAATAAAATAAACAAATTACCATTTTTTTTAACTGAAGAAATTGAATCACATTTTAAATCCAAACAACATCTCCTGTTAGTTTTATTCATATATTTTGACACCTCTAGAAATGTGACTCAAATCTCCTAGATTTCCATGAAAATGGGTATTTAGAACACCAGAAAACACTACCAGCTATGACATATTTCATAATCAAAATGATTACAGCAATCTTTTCACTGTGTAATGAAACCTCCATTCTCCTGCATTGAAATGATTGAATTAGACTCACTACTGTTCTTGCCATGATTGAATCTAATCATAAGGACAGATTGACACCATAACTGCATTTTGCCTCTTTTTACCTCGTCTCTTTAGAGAAGGCAAAGCTGAAAGAAGTCATTTTCAGACCATATTTCTCAGCTGACTATTGAAGTCCTGAGTAACACATTAGATTATCAGTCAAACATGTTAAATAAATGTCTTATTGAACTATTCAACTTTAGACAGTTAAACCACATCCTAAGATAATTAGGACAAATCAGTTCCTCTGACCATCTTAATGGCAATATACTTCATTTACAGTAAAGGTCAGATCACTAGGTTAATAAGAATGACCTCTGGCAATTTATCATGACTAATTCCAGAGCATAGCAAGTCTGCAAAAATAAAACACAACCATTGCTTTTATGGTGCCATTAAAACCATAGAAGATTAATATTAATATGATGATTAGTCAACAATATATTGCCAGTAACAAAAGGGATGGGCTGGGCCAGGGGGCAGTGGGGCATGTGCCTCTTTTAGAGGCATTTGGGCCGGGACCGATGGCATGGAAGCACTTGCTGCTACCGAGGGATGCCTACATACAGGGGCGCCGAGAGGGGGAGGAGCGGGTACAAATTACCTGAGCCCAGGATTGCCGGAGGGGCCCGTCGGGGGCCTGGGTCCGGCACCGTCCCCCCCTCTTACATCACTGCACTGGGAGACTGCTCACAGCTGCTAAGAAGTAGCCACAGCAGTCCTATGCCTGTGAGGGGACCGATCAATCTGATCGCGCCCCCCACTGGTTATGCGCCGGGCTGAGGGGGCTCATTGCACCCCCCTTGCCAGCGTGCAAAACTTTTCTTTTTTTATCTAAGGGAGTGTGGTCACGCCTCCCGCGATTAGACCATGCCCCCTTTTGTACTGGGGACCGGCGCGGCTCTTGATGAGCCTGCCTACATATAGCCTGTGCGGCCGCATGCATCTGAGTCACAACAGACATGCATTTGAGTCTATGAGTCACACCATGCATGCATCTGAGTCACACCACACCTGCATCTGAGTCACACCACACCTGCATCTGAGTCACACTACGCATGCATCTGAGTTACACCACGCATGCATGAATCACATCACACATGCATCTGTCACACCATGCATGCATCTGAATCACACCACACCTGCATCTGAGTCACACCACGCATGCATCTGAGTTACACCACGCATGCATGAATCACATCACACATGCATCTGTCACACCACGCATGCATCTGAGTCACACCAAGCATGCATCTGAGTCACACCAAGCATGCATCTGTCACACCACATATGCATCTGAGTCACACCACGCATGCATCTGAGTTACACCACGCATGCATGAATCACACTACACATGCATCTGAGTCACACCACACATGCATCTGAGTCACACCAGACTTGCATCTGAGTCACACCACATATGCATCTCAGTCACACCATGCATGCATCTGAGTTATACCACGCATGCATGAATGACACCAAACATACATCTTAGTCACACCACGCATGCATCTGAGCCACACCACGCATGCATCTTAGTCACGCCGTGGATGCATCTGAGTCACACCACACATGCATGAATCACACCACACATGCATCTGAGTCAAACCATGCATGCATCTGAGTCACACCACACATGCATGAATCACACCACACATGCATCTGAGTCACACCACGCATGCATCTGTCACACCACGCACACATCTGAGTTACACCATACATGCATCCCGATTGTCTGCACACAAAGATACAGTACAGATTCCAGTGCATGCACAAGGAATTGTATAGATAGTGTATGGGGCATTCCTGAGCGGTGACTTGGGGGTAAAAGGGGGGTGGCAAATTGGGGGAATCCAGAGGCAGCATCTTAATGGAGTGTCATGGGCACATCGTAGGCGTTTCAGTGAAAGTGGCTATTAAAGATAAATTAATATACCTGTCAAATAAATCAATCTGGATTGAATTACTTATAAATTGTTTACCCTGTGTGCGATGCAATCACAATTTGTTGGGACTAGTGACCGCATGTTACCGCACATGTGGTCACATGTAATTGCTTTATAATGGAAAAATGTAACCACATTGCTTGTTGTATTAATATCACTGTCCCATCATATTCCCAGAGGTCTGGGACAATAAGAATTGCTCTCCTTTTTGAGTCAGTAACAATTATTACCAATGCAATCCTAACTTTAGATGTTAGATATACTTAAACTGTACCAATATTTAGGGGCATGTTAAGAGAGGAGGGGGCCGCATGCATTCCCCATCCGGGGCCCCCTCCTCTCTCCCCGGCAGCCAGCAGCAGACTGACTACAGCTGACCGGCGACTGCAGCATCAGTAGACTCTGGGCACTAGTCTGTGCCCAGAGTCTATTGCACATGCGCAGGTGGCCGGGAAAATTGCACTGCCGCCATTTTCCCAGCGATTTCCTCACTGCATGCGCAAAATGCCGGGAAAATGGACGTGGTGCCCATTTTCCGGCATTTTGTGCAGGACTTAGACATCCAACGTGGGACCTCAAAAAGGTAAGTATTGGAAAATATGAGTGCACAGTTTGCACCACACACCCTGCACCGATTATAGATACGCTCCTGCCAATATTAATTTACTGAGTCTTTACTGAGTCTGTACAGATTCAACATTATGGCCCTGATATAGACTTGTACACTCTTTGCATCACTGCTGTGTCTTTGGATGCAGCAGTGATGCGACAAAATGCTAATGCCGCAGGAGGCGTCTAAAGGCTAAGTACTCCCACTGCCGGCATTGCAGTACTGAGTGCTGTTTCTGAAGGCTAAGTACTCCCACTGCCGGCATTGCAGTAGTGAGTGCTGCGTCTGAAGTCTAAGTAATCCCACTGCCGGCATTGCAGTACTGAGTGCTGTTTCTGAAGGCTAAGTACTCCCACTGCCGGCATTGCAGCAGTGAGTGCTGCGTCTGAAGGCTAAGTAATCCCACTGCCGGCATTGCAGTACTGAGTGCTGCGTCTGAAGGCTAAGTAATCCCACTGCCGGCATTGCTACTCCCACTGCTGGCATTGCAGTACTGAGTGCTGCCTGTGAAGGCTAAGTACTCCTACTGCCGGCATTGCAGTACTGAGTGCCTGGTCTGAATGCTAAGTACTCCCACTGCCGGCATTGCAGTACAGAGTGCTGCGTCTGAATGCTAAGTACTCCCACTGCCGGCATTGCAGTACAGAGTGCTGCGTCTGAAGGCTAAGTACTACCACTGCCGGCATAGCAGTACTGAGTGCTGCGTCTGAAGGCTAAGTACTACCACTGCCGGCATTGCAGTACTGAGTGCCTGGTCTGAATGCTAAGTACTCCCACTGCTGGCATTGCAGAACTGAGTGCTGCCTGTGAAGGCTAAGTACTCCCACTTCCGGCATTGCAGTACTGAGTGCCTGGTCTGAATGCTAAGTACTCCCACTGCCAGCATTGCAGTACTGAGTGCTGCGTCTGAAGGCTAAGTACTCTCACTGCCGGCATTGCAGTACTGAGTGCCTGGTCTGAATGCTAAGTACTCCCACTGCTGGCATTGCAGAACTGAGTGCTGCCTGTGAAGGCTAAGTACTCCCACTTCCGGCATTGCGGCACTGTGTGCCTGGTCTGAATGCTAAATACTCCCACTGCTGGCATTGCAGAACTGAGTGCTGCGTCTGAATGCTAAGTACTCCCACTGCCGGCATTGCAGTACAGAGTGCTACGTCTGAAGGCTAAGTACTACCACTGCCGGCATAGCAGTACTGAGTGCTGCGTCTGAAGGCTAAGTACTACCACTGCCGGCATAGCAGTACTGAGTGCCTGGTCTGAAGGCTAAGTACTCCCACTGCCAGCATTGCAGTACTGAGTGCTGCGTCTGAAGGCTAAGTACTACCACTGCCGGCATAGCAGTACTGAGTGCCTGGTCTGAAGGCTAAGTACTCCCACTGCCGGCATTGCAGTACTGAGTGCTGCGTCTGAAGGCTAAGTACTCTCACTGCCGGCATTGCAGTACTGAGTGCTGCACCTGTAGGCTAAGAACTACCACTGCTGGCATTGCAGTACTGAGTGCCTGGTCTGAAGGCTAAGTACTCCCACTGCCGGCATTGCAGTACTGAGTGCTGCGTCTGAAGGCTAAGTACTCCCACTGCCGGCATTGCAGTACTGAGTGCCTGGTCTGAAGGCTAAGTACTCCCACTGCCGGCATTGCAGTACTGAGTGCTGCGTCTGAAGGCTAAGTACTCCCACTGCCGGCATTGCAATACTGAGTGCTGCGTCTGAAGGCTAAGTACTCCCACTGCCGGCATTGCAGTACTGAGTGCTGCGCCTGTAGGCTAAGAACTACCACTGCTGGCATTGCAGTACTGAGTGCCTGGTCTGAAGGCTAAGTACTCCCACTGCCGGCATTGCAGTACTGAGTGCCTGGTCTGAAGGCTAAGTACTCCCACTGCCGGCATTGCAGTACTGAGTGCTGCGCCTGTAGGCTAAGTACTCCCACTGCTGGCATTGCAGTACTGAGTGCTGCGCCTGTAGGCTAAGAACTACCACTGCCGGCATTGCAGTACTGAGTGCTGCGTCTGAAGGCTAAGAACTACCACTGCCGGCATTGCAGTACTGAGTGCTGCGCCTGTAGGCTAAGAACTACCACTGCTGGCATTGCAGTACTGAGTGCCTGGTCTGAAGGCTAAGTACTCCCACTGCCGGCATTGCAGTACTGAGTGCTGCGCCTGTAGGCTAAGTACTCCCACTGCTGGCATTGCAGTACTGAGTGCTGCGCCTGTAGGCTAAGAACTACCACTGCCGGCATTGCAGTACTGAGTGCTGCGTCTGAAGGCTAAGAACTACCACTGCCGGCATTGCAGTACTGAGTGCTGCGCCTGTAGGCTAAGAACTACCACTGCTGGCATTGCAGTACTGAGTGCCTGGTCTGAAGGCTAAGTACTCCCACTGCCGGCATTGCAGTACCGAGTGCTGCGTCTGAAGGCTAAGAACTACCACTGCCGGCATTGCAGTACTGAGTGCTGCGTCTGAAGGCTAAGTACTCCCACTGCCGGCACTGCACTACTGAGTGCCTGGTCTGAAGGCTAAGTAATCCCACTGCCGGCATTGCAGTACTGAGTGCTGCGTCTGTAGGCTAAGTACTCCCACTGCCGGCATTGCAGTACTGAGTGCTGCGCCTGTAGGCTAAGTACTCCCACTGCCGGCATTGCAGTACTGAGTGCCTGGTCTGAAGGCTAAGTACTCCCACTGCCGGCATTGCAGTACTGAGTGCTGCGTCTGAAGGCTAAGTACTCCCACTGCCGGCATTGCAGTACTGAGTGCTGCGCCTGTAGGCTAAGAACTACCACTGCCGGCATTGCAGTACTGAGTGCGGCATCTGAATATGTAGATCACGCACAATAGACCTGATTTAGACCCGCTCGCTAGCAAGCGGCTGCTCGTTGCAGACGATGTTCGCTAATGTGCTCATGCGTGTGGTTCGCAGCGCGCGTGCACAAATTAGTATGAGCGATCGGAAAGTGCTCGCTCGCCCTGCAAAGACAGCCCAGTGGAATGAGTGACAGGAGAGGCTGTTTGTGGGTGGTAACAGGGGCAGGCCAGTAGTAACGGGGGAGTGGAGTTGCGGACACAGGAGTGTCAGAGTGTTTTCACGCCGTTTCTGGGACGTGTATAATTAACAGGAAGTGTCATAGTATGCTTCACCTGGTTGAATATTACATTGAAGTGCTCGCAGTGCTTGCGGTAGGGTACAGTCAACTGCAAGCGCTGCGGACAGATTCGATGAAACATGCTGTACCGATGGTTGTATATACTTCCTGGAGATGAGGTACGCTAGTGGGCGGCTAAAGACAGGCTGGTGGGCATCTTTAAACACAAAGTGATCGCTCGCCAAGACATAGTGGGCGTGTTTATGCCTTGGCATACAAGCGGCTGCGTTGACGTCACTTCGCTGAATTTCCATATGCTGGGAGTGAGTGGCCACATCTAGCGGGCGGGTCTGAATCAGCTCCAAAGTTTGGTCACGTCCCCTACTATTGCCAAAACATCTCATGGCGGTGCAGATTTTATTGTTTTTTAATGAGCAAAAAAGGATTATATTGTTAGCCTGACATAACTGGTTACTAAGCCATGGTTTGTTGGTGCTATATTATTGTACTTTTCCAGTGGTTCCGACTCTCAGTTTATGTCTCAGCTTGATCTTTGGTCTATGTTTAATAACTGATGCCTCGACTTGTTAAATCTGGACCATTGCTACATGGCCAGGCCTTTGATCTGTCCCTGAATTTGCCTTTCTGCATTTTTGATTAGAATGTGTGTCCTAGGTTAGACAGCGCTAACACTAATGGCAAAGCGCGTTCACAACTTGGCACATACATTACACTTGCAGCTGGGTGCAGCAACCTGAGAAATGCAGTCAAACTCCCAAAATGCGGGTTTGACCGCATTTCTCATATGTACCAAGCCCCGGAATGCGATGCACTCCAGGGCTTGGTTGCAGTAGGTAACGCCATCTTCCTGATGGTGTTAACTATAGAAGCCTAAGGGCTTCTATTGGGAGAGTGCTGTGAGAGGGATCCAATCAGATCCCTCCCAGCAACCCCTGCAGCGCATGTGCAGAACAACGCCAGAGGGGCTTCTGGGTCAGTCCCTCCATCGCAAAGGGTCCTTTGTGGTGCTGGTCATGCATAGCGGCGTTACCAACATATGCGAAGGGCAGCGTAATGTATCCCGCCCTTGGTCTTTACTTTATGTTTATACTATTATATGGGTTATAACTTGACTCTATAACATGAGGTTATACCTATGCTTTGTTTTGCTATTATATATTATTATTCCACAAACAATACATATTAATCTTATGTTATTGGGAAAAATACAGAAAAAGGGGAGTGTGGCCAAATTGTGGCACCCGAGTAAGGAGAGTGACCAAACAAGAAATGAGTAGTGTAATCCTAGCTTGTATATGGGACATGTTTTCACGGGATGTAGTCGGCATCCCGGTCTGTGGTATATAGATGCTTTAAATACCGTCACCGAAATCAAGACAGGTCGGGATCCGGGCTCCAGTATCCCGACCATCAGCATCCCGAAGGTAAGTATCGGGGTGTTAGGAGGAGGTTAGGTAGCGGGGTTAGGATTAGGCACTAGGGGGAGGGTTAGGGTTAGACGCAGAGGAGTGTTAGGATTAGAGTTCGGGGAGGGGGAGGGTAGGTTTAGACACCGGGGAGAGGGTGTTAGGTTTGAGTGCGGGGAGGGGGAGGTTAGGCTTAGACACTAGGAGGGGAGGTTAGGATTAGGCACCGAGGAGGGAGGGTTAGTGTAGGGGTTAGGGTAGGGGTTGGGAAAATACTTACCATTACTTCCTATGGGTGTCGGGATTCTGGCTGTCGGGACGCCGCGGTATTCTGACCGGCAGCATCCCGATTCATTTTCACACCTCTGGGAAGTCAATTGAAAGTTGGGGAGCAGGAAGATAGCCCCTGAGCTCTCCAGGTAGCTAATTTTCCTGTAGTAAAATGAAATGGTTTCTACTGTCCCTCATTTGCCTTGGCAGTGAAGGGTGGGACGAGAGCAACTTTACAATGAAATAAAGCAATATAGCATAGTGATGCATCTGCTGTCACTGCTGAGCACAGTAAAACAAGCTCCTGACGTGTATAGCAGTGCAGGATTATGCCATTTCGAAGCCATTGTTGAGAGTGGTTTGTTTTGTGGGGACATCCTTTATTTTGCACAAAGGTACCCACAGACACTGGAGACGTTTGTTTCGCCAGGGCTTGTTCACCAGAAGCTTGGTGTTCCCTAATAAAGTAGGATCCTAAATACTGCCACTTCACAGGTCACAGCCTTGTGCTGTGATAAACGGGACAACAAGATGAGGCTGATAAAGCAGTAAATGAGTGTAAGGGTATTATTGGTGTAACTCCATATACTATTACTTGTTGCTTTAGCCTTGCCTATCACCAGTGTATCCAGGTAGAGTGATGTACTAATCCTGCCTACTTTGGTGTTGGTTCCACCTACAGTTGATTTGGTGTCACTACGTGAAGCCATTTCTAGACATTTTCCAGGGCCACTTTTAGTCCCCAATACTCCACTGGTTGTGACCCAATGATGCATCATGACTCTTACGTATGCTCGGTTCTGGGGCAATACTCTAATGGGCCAGTCCATTCAAATTCAACATTTGAAATCACTTTCCAAGTGCATTCTGTTTTAGACAGAGGTACTTGGGCTCAAAGCAGACACAGGACACTATACACTTCTACAATTACATGACCACGGAACATGATCATTACACAGGAAGTAAAATAATCAAAATATTCTCCAGCATGGGGTTGGGCATGCTTTGTTGACTGTCACTATGCCGAGAACAATTTGTCGGCAGCGTTCTGTAGAGCACACTCTGCTGACACAATACTAATATTAGTTAAAGCATTGTAACCTTTGTAACCACGTCAGCAGTACTGTATATGTTTAACAGTATGGTAGAGCATCATGTTTAGATTTATACTGCTGACACTTTAACAGTGGTATAACTAACATTAGTACCATGTCGGCAGAACGCTCCCGACAAACTGAGTGTCAACATTGTGAATTTTGGAACATGAATTTCCTCCCGCAGGTAATATCTCCCAATTTTGAAACCACCAATGTCAAAAGTCTTTAGTAAATAATGTCCACAAGCTAAATAGTTAAAATGTCTCCATATACGCTAACAAATGAGAAATCATAAGAACAAACCTCTGCTTTAAATGATAACTGTCAGCGGAAGAACAATACAGTATGACATCAGGATATGATATACATGGATATGTTGTTGAATAAACCTGTTAATCTGACATTTAGCGGACTGAAGTTGGTTATGTCACTATTTGTTATAGTGCTACTGTGCAGTGCTTTTTAAGCTGTACAAAAAGTTACGCTCAAGTACTCATAATTAAAGATGTCAAGTACATGCTTAACTTTTCTGCTGTGTGAGGGCAAAAGATGACGAATTTGCAAGATAGTGCAATATTAAAAACATCTTAAAAACAAAAATAATTGACAAAAAAAAGGATCATGGATCATCTATTTTGTAAACAATACTTAGTTTTTTGGCCTCTGCTGCTGATTTAATTTATGTTTAAGATGATTTCTTCATAATAAAGTGGCAGCCACATGATAATATGATTAGGGAGAAATACTAGAGGCATCATTTCATTTGACTCCATGGTCTATGGGGGCTATCTCATATTATGTTAGCATGGATGCAAATCTAAGGTTTCACTTAAATGAAAAACATACTAAGAAGCAGAATATTAATGCGTGGTGAAAATTTGGATTATAAACAAGGAAATAAAGCTTCTAAAATCTTGTATGATCTAGAAATAATCATATTGCTACTATCTGCATCATCTGAAGTACATTATATCAGACATGTATTTTCTGCTACATTACTGGCCATCCCTTTGTGCACATCCCGTAACTCTCCCCCAATCCCCCCCCCCCCTCACCTTACCCTCCTCTGGCTTTGATCTACATTACGTTTTCGAAGCTTCATTTGTTTGATGTGTTTTCTTTGTAGTCTGTATTTTCACCACCGTGCAGCACCACACTCATACGGCTCTCCGCATTACCTTACTTATTTACAGACAAACCTACCCATGTGTGAGGCTGAGCGCACCAAGACCTACACTGCACAAATGAAAGGACCAAATAATCCCAAATAACGGGATGAATAGCTTTTTGGGGTATCAGAGCTCTCAAAATCCCACATTGTTTCTATTAGGGATGAGCGGGTTCGGATTTCTGAAATCCGAACCCCCCCCAGTGCTCCCCCCAAGTGCAAAACAGCTATTTTTTTTCCTGTCTGTGTGCGTATTAGCCGCACATGCATCAACAAAGCAGCGCCAAGCGTGCGCCTGTGTCATAAGTCAAGGGCCGGCTGGCTCGTCTGTTGAAGGGTGGTGTAACCATCAAAGTGCCGGAAAAAAAAACAAAAAAAAACTTTTTCTGTGTTTGTGTACACCTTAGCCGCACGTATCAATATCACATAAATGGAGGACAAAAATTTGTCTGATAAAAATAAAATAGGGAAAGATCTAGAATCACTTCCTCCAAGTGCTGAAGCTGCTGCCACCAGTCATGATATAGACGATGAAATGCCATCAACGTTGTCTTCCAAGGCCGATGCCCAATGCCATAGTAGAGGGCATATAAAATCCCATATGCCAAAGTTCAGGAAAATGACCTTAAAAAATAAATTTAAATCATCTGAGGAGAAACGTAAACTTGCCAATATGCCATTTACGACACGGAGTGGCAAGGAACGGCTAAGGTCCTTCCCTATGTTCATGACTAGTGGTTCAGCTTCACATGACGATGGAAGCCCTCCTCCCGCTACAAAAATCAAACGAGTTAAGTTAGCAAAAGCATAGCAAAGAACTGTGCGTTCTAAGAAGATATCACAAATCCCCAAGGAGAGTCCAAGTGTGGTGGCGGTTGCAATGCCTGACCTTCCCAACACTGGATGGGAAGAGGTGGCTCCTTCCACAATTTGCCCACCCTCTGCAAGTGCTTGAAGGAGCACCCACAGTCTACTTGCTGATATGCAAATTGAAGATGTCACTGTTGAAGTAAAACAGGATGAGGTTATTGGTGTAGCTGGCGCTGAGGAGGAAGTTGATGAGGAGGATTCTGATGGTGATGTGGTTTGTTTAAATCAGGCAACGGGAGAGACAGTTGTTGTCCGTGGGATGAAAAAGCCCATTATGGTCATGCCTGGGCAAAAGACCAAACATTCCACCTCTTTTGGTCTGGAAATATTTCAGTCCAAATACAGATAAACTGTCTTGCCATATGTTGCATATGTAAAGGTGTAATAAGTAGGGGTAAGGTTTACTGCTAAGATCAGAAATTGTGGCTAAGACCATAAGCAGTCCAGGGACACCTAAATCCCTTTGTCCTGTTGTAACCAAACGCCTGCAAACCACACCGTCAACTCCCTCCTCGTCAATTATCTCCTCAGTCAGGACTGGAAGTAGTCCTGCAAGCCATGTCACTGGCATGACTGACTCCTCTCCTATCCGGGATTCCTCCGGAGGATCCTGCATTGCTACGCCTACTATTGCCGCTGCTGCTGCTACTGGGAGTCGTTCATTATCCCAGAGAGGAAGTTGGAACACCACTACTTCTTTTACTGAGCAATTGACCGTCCAATAGTCCTTTGCAAGGAGGATGAAGTACGACAGCAGTCATCCTCTTGCAAAGCGGATAACTGAGGCCTTGACAGCTATGTTGGTGTTAGACATGCGTCCGGTATCCGCCATTGGTGCAGTGGGATTTAGACAATTGATGGAGGTAGCATGTCCCCGGTACCAAATCCCATCTAGATTCCACTTCACTAGGCAGGCGATACAGAGAATGTACAGAGACGTCAGAAAAACTGTCCACAGTGTTCTAAAAAATGCGGCTGTACCCAATGTCCACTTAACCACGGACATGTGGACAAGTGGAACAGGGCAGACTAAGGACTATATGACTCTGACAGCCCACTGGGTAGATGTATCACCTTACATAGCAACAACAGCAGCGTCACCAGTAGCAGCATCTCAGAAACGCCAGCTCGTTCCAAGGCAGGGTACGGTGTGTATCACTGGTTTCAGTACACCGCCGACAACCTCTTAGAGGGAAATCATCACCCAATGGCTTACCCCACTTAGACTCTCCTGGGGATTTGGGATATCTGACAATGCCACCAATATTGTGCGTGCATTACATCTGGGCAAATTCCAGCATGTCCCATGTTTTGCTCGCACAATACATTTGGTGGTGCAGAATTTTCTGAAAAATGACAGGGGCATGCAGGAAACGCTTTGGGAGGCCCAAAAAATTTCTGGCCACTTTTGCGATTCAGCGACTGTGTGCCGAAGACTGGAGCACAAGCAAACACTCTTGAACCTGCCCTGCCATCACCTGAAGCAAGAGGTTGTGACGTGGTGGAACTCAACCCTCTATATGCTTCAGGGGATGGAGGAGCAGCAAAAGACCATTCAAGCCAATACATCCACCTATGACATAGGCAAAGGAGGAGGTATGCACCTGACTCAAGCGCAGTGGAGAATGATTTCCGTGTTGTGCAAGGATCTCCAGCCCTTCAAACTTGTCACACATGAAGTCAGTTCAGACACTGCCAGCTTGAGTCAGGTCATTCCCCTCATCAGGCTTTTGCAACAGCAGTTGGAGAAATTGAAGGAGGAGCTAAGACGGAGCGATTCCGCTCGGTATGTGGGACTTGTGGATGAAGCCCTTCATTCGCTTTGCCAGGATTGGTGGGTGGTCAATCTGTTGAAATCAGACCACTACATTTTGGCCACCGTGCTCGATCCTTGGTTTAAAGCCTACGAGGTGTCTCTCTTTCCGGCGGACACAAGCCTGCAGAGGTTCTAAGACCTGCTGGTGAAACACTGTCAGCTGAAGCGGAACGTCACAAGTCTTCAGCTCCTTCTTCATTTTCTCCTGCAACTGGGGCTGCCAGGAAACAACTTAGATATCCTAAGCAACCCGCTGGCGGTGATGCAGGGCAGGCAGGACCAAGTTTGGACATCTGGTCTGGACTAAAGAACCTGTCAACAATTTCTGACATGTCTACTGTCACTGCATATGATACTATCACCATTGATAGAATGGTGGAGTATTACATCAGTGAGAACATCCAAGTAGGCATGTCAGACAGTCCGTACCTGTACTGGCAGGACAAAGAGGCACTATTTTACCTAATTTGCCCAGTGTGTACTCCAAAAGAGTTTTTAATGCAGCTGGGAACCTTGTCAGCGAAAGGCATAGGAGGTTGCTTCCACAAAATGTGGAGAAGATGATGTTCATCAAAATGAATTATCAATTCTTCCAGGGAGACCAGCCTCCATAACGTGACACGTCAACAGCTCCTTCTTCATTTTCTCCCGAAACTGGGGCTGCCAGGAAACAACTTAGGTATCCTAAGCAACCCACTGGCGGTGATGCAGGGCAAGATGATGTTCATAAAAATGAATTATCATCTCTTCCAGGGAGACCAGCCTCCAGAACGTACAGAGGGACCTGTGGTGGTGGATTCCAGCGGGGATGAGTTAATACTCTGTGAGGATGAGGATGTACACAACACTGAAGAGGGTGAGGAATCGGTGGATGAGGACGACATCTTGCCTCCGTAGAGCCAGTTTGTGCAGGGACAGATTAATTGCCAGCTTGTTTTGTGGGAGCCCAAACGAACCAATCATTTCAGCCACAGTCGTGTGGCAGACCCTGGCGCTGACATGATTGGTTTGTTAAAATGTGCATGTCCTGTTTATACAACATAAGGGTGGGTGGGAGGGCCCAAGGACAATTCTATCTTGCACCTCTTTTTTTTCTGTGCATTGTGTACTGTTTCGAGCCTAGTTTTTCAAACTGCCATCCTGTCTGCCACTGCAGTGTCACTCCTAGATGGGCCACGTGTTTGTGCCGCCCACTCGTGTCACTTAGCATAGTCATCCAGCTACCTCGGTGCAACCTTTTGGCCTAAAAACAATATTGTGAGGTGTGAGGTGTTCAGAATAGACTGGAAATGAGTGGAAATCAATGTTATTGAGTTTCATAATAGCATAGGAACAAAAAAAACACAAATTCTGTGATTTTAGCTGTTTTTATGCTTTTTTTCCAAAAAAATACAGATCCAAAACACAAAACACGGAAAGGTGGTTTTGGCAAAACCAATCCAGATCCAAAACACAAAGAAAGATCCAGTTCCAAAACCAAAACACGAAAAGTGGCCGATGCACACCCCTAGTTTCTATATCTACTGAGGGCCTGTTTCCAGGGGCGTCTTAAGAAAGGAGGGGACCCGTGGGCACTCCCCGTGCGGGGTCCCATCCTCTCTCTCTAGTGGCCGGCAGCCGACTGACGTGGCTGGCCAGCCACCGGAGCATTAGTAGACTCCGGGCACACTCTGGTGCATAGAACGCCAGAAAAAATGGCAACGGCTGCCATTTTCCGGTGTTCTGTGCATGAACAGTAGACTCTGGGCACTAGAGTGTGCCTGGAGTCTACTGCGCATGTGCAGAATGCCGGAAAAATTGCTGCTGCTGCCATTTTCCGGGGGTTCTGAGCAGCGCTGACACCCGACACGGGACCACGGACAGGTAAGTTTAATCTAATATGGGTGCGGGGCATCCCATTATAGATATGCCACTGCCTGTTTCCGATACTGTCGCAATGCCGATGTTTTCGCAAATGACAATTTATTTCTCTTGCACATGTATATAAATAATAATGTGCAGATGCCGCAATGGACTTGCGATTGTGGTCGCAGTGAGGATTTATTTGTATAGTAGTTGACAGACAGGGACTGTTTGTTGATGGTAATAGGGTGGCGTTGACAGAAACGCAAGTTTTGGAGGCATGTCCCAACTTGCAACTGCAATATCGTATGCAGTGAAACTGGCTCTGGCCAGGATGTACTTAACAGAAAATGCGTTAAATACTCAGTTTTCGGGGTCTTACCGCATTTTCCATATGTACTATTGGCTGGCCACCATGGCTCTGATGCGGAGGGTAACGCCAGCTTTTGCTGATGTTACCCTATAGAAGCCTATAGACTTCTACCGCATTGCACTGGTATGAGGGATCCGATCGGATCCCTCCCAGCATGCCCGGCAGCCGCTGCGTCACTCTGCGCATGCGCAGATGGACTCCTGGGTCAAAAAACCATAAATCCATGGTGCAGCGCTGATCACAAAGGACAGCTCTTATCGGAAGAGTTGTCCTTTGCGGTACTGATCGCATATGTTAGTACATATTAGGGGTGAGCGGGATCGGATTTCTGAAATCCAAACCCCCCCGAGCCCCCCCGAATCCGAGGCCGTTCCGAGTCAGGCTCGACTTTTCCCGCCTGACTCGGATCTGAAATCGAGGCAAAATGTCATCATCCCGCCTTCTGGGTCTCGCGGGTTTTGGATTCTATATAAGGTACCCGCGTCAGCGCCATTTTCTCACTCGGCTGTGGACAGTGAAGAGGGAGGGTGGGAGTTAGGGCTGGCTGGGCTGTGTAGTGTAGTGTAGTGTTGTGCTGTGCTGCTGTTGTCCATAGGGGCTGTGTCCACTCCTCCAAAGTCCATAGGGGCTGGCTGTGTTGTGCTGTGCTGCTGTTGTCCATAGGGGCTGTGTCCACTCCTCCAAAGTCCATAGGGGCTGGCTGTACTATGTTGTGCAGTCAGTTGTCCATAGGGGCTGTGTCCACTCCAAAGTCCTGTGCAGTGTCCCAGTCCTAAAGGGGTGCTGTAGTGTTGTCCAGGGGGTGCTCTGTCCATCAGGGGTGCTCCCCAAAAGTGCAAAAAAATAAATATTTTTTCTGTGTTTATGAATTTTGTGTGCAGTAGCCGCACGTGCATCAACAAAGTAGTGCCAAGCGTGCGCCTGTGTCATAAGTAAAGGGCCGGCTGGCTTGACCGTTACAGGGTGCTGTAACCCCCAAAGTGCACTCCAAACCAAATAAAAAAATATTTTCTGTGAATGTGAATTGTGTGCACTGTGGCTGCACGTGCATCAACAAAGGAGCAGCACCAAGCATGCGCCTGTGTCCCATAAGTAAAGGGCCGGCTGTCTTGTCCGTTAAAGGGTGCTGTAACCCCCAAAGTGCACTCCAAACAAAATAAAGAAATATTTTCTGTGTTTGTGAATTGTGTGCACTGTGGCTGCACGTGCATCAACAAAGGAGCAGCGTCAAGCGTGTGCGCCTGTGTCCCATAAGTAAAGGGCCGGCTGGCTTGTCCGTTAAAGGGTGCTGTAACCCCCAAAGGGCACTCCAAACAAGATAAAAAAATATTTTCTGTGTTTGTGAATTGTGTGCACTGTGGCTGCACGTGCATCAACAAAGGAGCAGCGCAAAGCGTGCGCCTGTGTCCCATAATTAAAGGGCCGGCTGGCTTGTCTGTTAAAGGGTGCTGTAACCCCCAAAGGGCACTCCAAACAAAATAAAAAAATATTTTCTGTGTTTGTGAATTGTGTGTACTGTGGCTGCACGTGCATCAACAAAGGAGCAGTGCCAAGCGTGCGCTTGTGTCCCATAAGTAAAAGGCCGGCTGGTTTGTCTGTTAAAGGGTGCTGTAACCCCCAAAGGGTACTCCAAACAACATAAAGAAATATTTTCTGTGTTTGTGAATTGTGTGCACTGTGGCTGCACGTGCATCAACAAAGGAGCAGCGCCAAGCGTGCGCCTGTGTCCCATAAGTAAAGGGCCGGCTGGCTTGTCTGTTAAATGGTGCTGTAACCCCCAAAGGGCACTCCAAACAAAATAAAAAAATATTTTCTGTGTTTGTGAATTGTGTGCACTGTGGCTGCACGTGCATCAACAAAGGAGCAGCGCCAAGCATGCGCCTGTGTCCCATAAGTAAAGGGCCGGCTAGCTCATTTCTTAAAGGGTGGTGTAACCCACAAAGTGCAATAGTCTCCAACAAAAATAAAAAATTATTTTCTGTGTTTGTGTGCGCCTTAGATGCACGTATATATCAATATAACATAAATGGAGGACCGAACTTTCTCCGACAAAAATAAAATAGGGAAAGATCAAGAACCACTTCCTCCTAGTGCTGAAGCTGCTGCCACTAGTCATGACATAGACGATAACATGCCATCAACGTCGTCTGCCAAGGCCGATGCCCAATTTCATAGTAGAGGGCACATACAATCCCAAATGACAAAGTTCAGGAAAAAGACCTTAAAAAAACCATTTAAATCATCTGAGGAGAAACGTAAACTTGCCAATATGCCATTTACGACACGGAGTGGCAAGGAACAGCTGTCTATCCCTATGTTCAAGACTAGTGGTTCAGCTTCACATGACGATGGAAGCCCTCATCCCGCTAAAAAAATCAAACGAGTTAAGTTGGCAAAAGCACGGCGAAGAACTGTGCGTTCTAAGAAGATATCACAAATCCCCAAGGAGAGTCCAAGTGTGGTGGTGGTTGCGATACCTGACCTTCCCAGCACTGGACGGGAAGAGGTGGCTCTTTCCACCATTTGCATGCCCTCTGCAAGTGCTGAAAGGAGCACCCACAGTCCACTTGCTGATATGCAAATTGAAGATGTCACTGTTGCAGTACAACAGGATGAGGATACTGGTGTAGCTGGCGCTAAGGAGGAAGTTGGCGAGGAGGATTCTGATGGTGATGTGGTTTGTTTAAATTAGGCTCCGGGGGCAACGGTTGTTGTCCGTGGGATGAAAAAGCCCATCACGATCATGCCTGGGCAAAAGACCAAACAATCCACCTCTTTGGTCTGGCAATATTTCAGTCCAAATCCAGACAAAAACTGTCTTGCCATATGTACCATATGTAAAGGTGAAATAAGTAGGGGTAGGTACGTTAACCACCTAGGAACATCCTCCCTTATACGTCACCTGCAGCGCATTCATAAAAAGTTACTGTCAAGTTCAAAAACTTTGGCTAAGACCGTAAGCAGTCCAGGGACACCTAAATCCCTTTGTCCTGTTGTATCCAAGCGCTTGCAAACCACACCGTCAACTCCCTCCTCGTCAATTTCCTCCTTAGCCAGGATCGGAAGTAGTCCTGCAGGCCATGTCACTGGCATGACTGACTCTCCTATCCGGGATTCCTCCGGAGGATCCTGCATTGCTACGCCTCCTGCTGCCGCTGCTGCTGTTGCTGCTGCTGGGAGTCATTCATCATCCCAGAGAGGAAGTAGGAACACCACTACTTTACTAAACAATTGACCCTCCAACAGTCCTTAGCGAGGAGGATGAAGTACGACAGCAGTCATCCTGAAGCAAAATGTATAACTGAGGCCTTGACTGCTATGTTGGTGTGAGACGTGCGTCCGGTATCCGCCATTAGTGCAGTGGGATTTAGACAATTGATGGAGGTAGTGTGTCCCCGGTTCCAAATCCCGTCTAGATTCCACTTCACTAGGCAGGCGATACCGAGACTGTACAGAAACGTCAGAAAAAGTGTCCTCGGTGTCCTGAAAAATGCGGTTGTACCCAATGTCCACTTAACCACGGACATGTGGACAAGTGGAACAGGGCAGACTAAGGATTATATGACTGTGACAGCCCACTGGGTAGATGTATCACCTTACGCAGCAACAACAGCAGTGTCACTAGTAGCAGCATCTCAGAAACGCCAGCTCGTTCCAAGGCAGGCTACGCTGTGTATCACTGGTTTCAGTAAGAGGCACACCGTCGACAAGCTCTTAGAGAAACTGAGGGAAATCATCGCCGAGTGGCTTACCCCACTTAGACTCTCCTGGGGATTTGTGATATCTGACAACGCCACCAATATTGTGCGGGCATTACATCTGGGCAAATTCCAGCACGTCCCATGTTTTGCTCACACAATAAACTTGGTGGTACAGAATTTTCTGAAAAGCGACAGTGGTGTGCAGGAGACGCTTTGGGTGGCCCGAAAAATTTCTGGCCACTTTCGCCATTCAGCGACTGCGTGCCGAAGACTGGAGCGCCAGCAAACACTCTTGAACCTGCCCCACCATCACCTGAAGCAAGAGGTTGTGACGCGGTGGAACTCAACCCTCTATATGCTTCAGAGGATGGAGGAGCAGCAAAAGGCCATTCAAGCCTATACATCCACCTATGACATAGGCAAAGGAGGGGGTATGCACCTGACTCAAGCGCAGTGGAGAATGATTTCCGTGTTGTGCAAGGTTCTCCAGCCCTTCGAACTTGCCACACGTGAAGTCAGTTCAGACACTGCCAGCTTGAGTCAGGTCATTCCCCTCATCAGGCTTTTGCAGAAGCAGCTGGAGAAAGTGAAGGAGGAGCTAAGACGGAGCGCTTCCGCTCGGCATGTGGGACTTGTGGATGAAGCCCTTCATTCACTTTGCCAGGATTCCAGGGTGGTCAATCTGTTGAAATCAGACCACTACATTTTGGCCACCGTGCTCGATCCTAGGTTTAAAGCCTATGTGGTGTCTCTCTTTCCGGCCGACACAAGCCTGCAGAGGTGCAAAGACCTGCTGGTGAAAACACTGTCAGCTGAAGCAGAACGTGACACGTCAACAGCTCCTTCTTCATTTTCTCCCGAAACTGGGGCTGCCAGGAAACAACTTAGGTATCCTAAGCAACCCACTGGCGGTGATGCAGGGCAAGATGATGTTCATAAAAATGAATTATCATCTCTTCCAGGGAGACCAGCCTCCAGAACGTACAGAGGGACCTGTGGTGGTGGATTCCAGCGGGGACGAGTTAATACTCTGTGAGGATGAGGGTGGGAGGGCCCAAGAACAATTCCATCTTGCACCTCTTTTTTTTCTGTGCATTGTGTACTGTTTGGGGCCTAGTTTTTCAAACTGCCATTCTGTCTGCCACTGCAGTGTCACTCCTAGATGGGCCACGTGTTTGGGCCGCCCATTCGTATCTCTTAGCATAGTCATCCAGCTACCTCGGTGCAACCTTTTGGACATAAAAACACTATTGTGAGGTGCGAGGTGTTCAGAATAGACTGGAAATGATTGGAAATTAAGGTTATTGAGGTTAATAATAGCATAGGAGCAGAAAAACCCACAAATTCTGTGATTTTAGCTGTTTTTATGCTTTTTTTTAAAGAAATACAGATCCAAAACACAAAACCCAGAACACAAAACACGGAAGAGTGGTTTTGGCAAAACCAATCCAGATCCAAAACACGAAGAAAGATCCAGATCCAAAACCAAAACACGAAAAGTGGCCGGTGCACACCCCTAGTACATATGCGAGCAGTAACAATGCGATGTCTGGCAGGATGTACAGCGCAGTGTTAATGCATTCCGGCCATTTTGCTCTAATTTAGGAATACTCTGACGTTCGATGATTCACCAATGTGTGACCGTCTGAATCAGCTCCTGAGTGCAGCAAGAAAAAGCAGATTCGTGATTAAAATAAGGAAAATTTACATCTGCGAGATTTAATCTCAGCATATGCCTAATGACTTAAACCTCCAACTGCACTCTTTTTTGAAGTATTTACCAATTTAAAATGGTTCCTAATTGTAATTTGTCATTGGTCCCCCCCATTATTCCAGTGCCAGATTAATGTCCACATGGAGCTGAAAGTTATGAAGGGTCTATGGTGTGCTGCTGCAAGTTGTGTGACAATCGCTTCAGTGTTGTAACTAGTGATGTGGGAGCATGACCAGTGTAGTGTGGGTGTGGTCTACACAGGGGGTGTGGCCAGTTCCACGGTCCCTCCAGTTCCGACTGCAAGGAGGGGGCAGCCAGGTCATTGCGTCATCACAGCAGGGATCGTGGGTGCTGGCACAGGTGGGCATTGGGGGGGGGGGTATGGTGGTGCAATGGCATCATCGTGGCCCAATCCCTGCTATACAGTGCAGAGATCACTGGCATTGTAAAGCAGGGGACATGGCTATAATAATATGACAGCCCTCCGTCATAACCCCTCTCCCCTGGACTGCCCACTTGGTTCGATTATTGGGAGCCTCCCGGCTGTTCCAGGAGTGTAGGCAAATGTGTTCTGTGGTTATATCAATGGGGTTCTTGTGAGCCCTAAACTGCTTTTCTTCTTTTGATAAATCAGCCCATATTTCATACTTAAATGCACTTTTGTTATATGGGCCACAGCTCATGGGCCATGTTTTGTGCTTGTCCCCCAGGTTAAAAGTTGCCGCTAGCCCTGAATACAGTAGTGTCACAACCAGTAGCAGCTCCTACCCTCTTGGATAAGGGGGGCTGCACTGCTGCCTGCTGGACCGGCACATGCGCAAAACACTGGCTTCTAGAGACTGCGGGCTCCATTTACTAACGAAACATAACCCCTTTAGCGCTCGGTAAAGGAGTTATGCCACTTAGGGCCGTAACTAGGGTAGTGCGACCTGTGCCATGGCACAGGGCACCGCAGGGCAGGGGGCACTGTTTGAGCCTGTCAATTTTCTGTTTATTATCATTCTCACTTGTAGCATCCTCTTCTTTTATCCCCAGCATCTCCTGACCTCCTCTATATCTTCCCTGGCCTTTCCCTGTGAGGCCATGGCCCTTTTTCAGGTGCACTATCTTATGTCCCTATTTAAAAAAATGGGGGGGGTGCCAATGCTCTCTCTGGCACAGGGTACCAAAAAGTCTACTTACGGCTCTGATGCCACCTTTCTGCATTTAAAAATCAGCGGTAATCTAAGATTATCGCTGTTTTCACAGCATTGCTCTCTCCATCTTTTAGATGGTGAGAGCGATGCATTCCCCATTGCCGGCAATGGAGACCTGGCAGTGCCTTTCCAGCTTCAGCGAAGCCTTCCAGGCACTGCCGGGTCCCCGTGTCATGCACATGTGCAGATGGACCTATGCGCATCCGCATAAAACCGGAACCCCGTTGCTGGCAGCATTCGGCCAGCAGCCCAGCAGAGGACCTCGCTGAGGATGAGGACTTTGCAGGACTTCGCGGGACCTCGCCGGAGGGGTAAGTATTAATAAGTACTAGGGGCTTTTTCGTTTGTATCACAGTGATTACTAAATGAAAATTGTCACTGGTATTTTTGTTTGTTTATAAATGCGGCCCTGCATCGGCTGCAGCCCCTAGGAGATGGGTAGGGCTGCCCGTTAGGCAGAGGAGTGCTTTCTACCTGGAAGCATGCTCTCTGTCAATTGGAGTCTGGATTGGCAGTCCCAGGGGGAGAAAACACCTGCGTGTCCTGTCTGTGAGTGGCAGGTAGCGGGAAGTCACTACCAGTCACAGTATGGCCAGTGCAGTCATGGACTGCAAATGGCTCACAGAGGTGGCAGATTTTACTGAGGGGCTGCAGCGCTTAGCCCCTAGATAAAATCCGCCACTGCTTACAAGTTACAGCTATAAAATAATATTTTAAATTACTTGATAAAAATAAAAATTATTAGAAAAATAAATCATTACCTTTATGGAAACTTATAAAGAGAGTATTTTAAAAAATATAACTTGCTTCTCCTTGTGTGCAACTATGTCCTTGCTTAAACTATGTACTTATCAGAACAAATGCACTTTTCAGACAGTTGCCAGGAAAATCACTTGGTTTTCCACTTAGGATGTAGCACAAAACAGCAGCAGCTGAAATTATTAAATTATTTCAAAGTGATTACATATGTTACAAGCAGTATAATTTTCTGCTTAAAGCACCACAATTAGAATCGTGGTACATGAAAAATATGAGGTCACCTAATAAACTCTCCTTAGATACTGAACCCAGACTGCTCCTGATTGGCTGCCCATGTATTAAGTAAGCTCCTATACTGGACATTAATCAAGAAAATAGGGTTATCTGTTGATTTTATGGCAAGTTGTAAATTGCTATATATAATAGAGTTAACCTGGGGCTGCAGGACATGATGGCAGGGTTTCCCCATACCATGGCGTATATTTACTAAAATGTGGCTTTTCAAATCTGCAGATTGTCAGCGGTTTTGCCAGTGGAATTTAAAACGATTTTTTGCAAATCGGGAATTTACTATAATTAAAGGCAGGTGATTTCTTCATCTTTTGGGGTTGAAATCGGGTGGTTTACTGCTGCAAATTCGGTCATTTTGAACAATAGAAATTATATCACTATCGGCTCAATTCGGAAGTACTTTTCACTTATTTCTGCCTAAATCTGGAATTTGCTATTATTCGTTTTCCAAAAGTCGGACGTTTTACAGCCAAATCAGGGACTCAATAGAAAGTTTTAAATGCACCACCTCCAGAGCTGCGAGTTGCCATCCAACATACACAATTCATTGTGCTTTGTGTATGTTTACGAATTAAACCTGCGTTTTTAGGGTTAATTTTTTATTTAAAAAATGATGTAGGGTCCCCCCCCCCCAAAAGGATAACCAGCCCCGGACTTGTCAGCCAGGCCTGGTTCCAAAAATTACGAGGAACAAAATAAGTAGGGTTCCACCATAATTTAGGAACCAGCACCAGGCTGCAGGGCCAGTCCTGGCTCCTGGCTGTGGCATTACACCCCAGTTGTTTTGGGTCTCTTGCTGGTTTTAAATATAAGGGGACCCCATCCGCAATTCCCACATCCCTATATTTAAAACCAGGACTGGCCCTGCAACCTGGTGCTGGATCCTAAATTACAGTGGAACCCTATTCGTTTTGTTCCCTGTAATTTTTGGAACCAGGCCTGGCTGACAAGTCCGGGGCTTATTATGCTTTTGGGGGGGACCCACATCACATTTTTTTTTAAATTAACCAATAAAATATAAAAAAAATAAACAAGCAGTCAGCATATATTTCACTGATATGTGCAGCCTGCTTGTCCGGAAGAGAAATTCGGGCGGTGAAATCAGCACTTCAAAATGGACAGGATCAACCAAATACACCATCAATCAAAATGATCCTGTCAAAACCGGCCATTTTTGATCGATCCTATCTGAGTTGAAAAACGGGACAAATCGGGACCAACATGAATCTTAATAAATTTACCCCCTAGTTTTTAGATTTAATATTATTTTAAGTCCTGCCAGCACAACTGCTGACAATCAGTGGCTTTGAAAAGCAGTTGTTTGTTAAATATACCCCTCTGTGTCAACTGCCAAAGCCGGATAATCAGCTAAGACAGAATCTGTTTACAATCGGAATCTGCACGACGCCATCTCACGAATGGCGACAAGACTCCATCTTAGAAATAGATCACACAACGCCATTTTGTCAAAACCACAGAGTAACAATCTTCCCCAAACACATACCGACAGTGTTTAACATACATAAAAAATGACTTATTAGCATTAGAACACTTTTTAGTAATCCTTCCAGAAATCATGCCCTGATGTACACAAAGCCCATTCTGGGGACAACCTTGATACCAAAACAAACACAGTACAGTTAGCAACTAGAAAAACAGCTTCCTGAGAAAAGGAATTAGAAAAGAACAATACACCAGAAACTGTGGGTGTTTTTGCATGTAAATGGAGAGACTTCACATGTGGACAGGTGTAGCTGTGGCAATTGTAATATGGCCCAGACACTTGAATTAAATCTGCTCTTTTTCAGACAGGCTGGCACCAACACGGTTGGGGGCCTCCACTCTGTTTTGAGAGTGAAGCTCACTGCCCATAACACATTTGCATTGCAGTTTGAAAATGTTAGTAAGAAATGAGATTATATATATATATAATATATATAATTCTCCGAATATTTGTTTGTATTTATATATAAAATCCATCATAAATAGAATCTCATGCATAAACATCACACATTACGCACAGTTGTGCTGCTAACATGACGCACATTAGCGAATGCACAATATCCTGCATGCGAATGCTGTTTATTAGCTGCATGCGTGCACATCTGCCCCAAATCAGATAAACCTAACTAGCGTCTTTTCCCAAACCCCTAATACTTACATAATGCACACTTACACAAAAGGTTCCATAGCTTTAAAGTATAAGATCCAAGTTTTATTCATTTATTAGAAATGCTGTGAAATAAAGACTATTTTGGTATCTAAGGTTTAATACGTGATAAGTAAGCCGTGTTTGGTATTATACTGATCTGCACTTTCTCAACAGCTTCCCAGTATCATCGGTGTGAAGATCGCAACATGCATTCTCAACTTATGGACCGTAGAGATACAAAGCACCAAAATGTATTTTGTGAAACCAACAGCCTAGATTTGCATGCAGGGGATATAGAGGAGGCAATAAGCTGTTAGAGGCTGTTCTGTGTCCATTTGAATCAACCTGTTAAATGCCCTGTAACAGATGCACCCGCACTGGGAACCAATGGGATCAGCAACAAACTTCTCTATTGTGTTGTCTGTTTCTGTGAGGGTATAAATGTGTGTGTTGTGACCCCAGTCTGGAGTCTTCTTGCTGATTGACGGAGGTTTCTTGCTGATGCCGGTATCTGGTCCAGAGCGCGTGCGTAATGTATAACTGTATCTTGGGTCTGTATAATTCTTTGCGCTAAATTGTACTCAGATCACAGTGTGTAACTGACTGTACTTTACTTGAATAATACTTTGTGCTTTGGAAACACATGTTCAAGGTCTAAAGTCTTTATTTTACTGTATGACTGCGTACGCAAATAGTGTCAATTTTAGAGGTTTATAGGCAGGGTTTAGAAGGTATAGGTAGATAACACTATCTCAAGGTGGCATTAGCTGCTGTTGCCTATGGTCTCCAGATCGCAAAAAGTACCAGGAGAGGGATCCCTTGCATCCCCCCCTGGCACTTTCCACTCAGACCACTCATGCACAGTAGCGTTGAAGGAGATGTGAAGGGTTTGCATTAGGGTTGTGTATAGATCCCCTTCAGTTGATGTGCCTAGAACACATGCAAAGGTATACAGCTCTCCCATCGTATACCAGAGACACAAGGGATAACATTGCAAAATTGTCTATTATAAAGATGGGGACTGCAATGAGGAATGTAATGTATGCTTGTGTGAAGATTGACCTCAGCTACAGCCCTGGGGTTAATTAGGAGTATATACAGCTATACATTAGTCACAGATAAGATGCTGAGAAGTTGCTCCACCAAAGA
This sequence comes from Taudactylus pleione, assembly GCA_031769625.1. Classification (NCBI taxonomy): domain Eukaryota; kingdom Metazoa; phylum Chordata; class Amphibia; order Anura; family Myobatrachidae; genus Taudactylus; species Taudactylus pleione. Next base: position 14,651,978 of record JAUIMM010000084.1, on the reverse strand, counting down.
TCTGCCCCTAGACTCAGTCACTGGTGCCCCAGGCCACCCGCCTACCATGCCCTCTTACCCGCAGCTCCATCAGGTGCATCACTGCATCCTTGTTGACATCCAGCTCTTAGGAGATCTGCAGCCACGTTTATGCTCAGGCTCACCACACAGGTCCATGGCTAAACCTTCCACCATGGAGGAGTGGGACGGGGAGTTGTGGGTGAGGGGGGCACAGGGGTTGCTGCACGGGTCCGCAGCTAGAGCTGCCGCCAGGGAGGAGTGGGACAGGGAGTTGTGTCTCACTGGAATAAGAAGCTGCTGAGGAGCAGCAACACCAATGAACAGGGGCAGGCTATAAATAGACTGAAGCGGCATCTGATGGTCTGACACAGTGCCCTTCACTAGTGTATGTTGGCTTCTCAGGAGCCGGGAAGAGGTGCCATATATTGGACGGCCGTAACGGTATACTCAGGGTACATATTTACAGGCCTAAGTGGGGTAAATGTATTGTGGGTGATGGAGCAGGTGCCCCTTCAGTGCTGGCGCCCGGTGGCAGGTCGCCTCCATTGTCTCCTATAGTTCTGCCCCTGGGCCAATGTATGTGTTTGTTTTTCCTGTGAGGGCCAATGGGGCATATTCAATATGCTGCGAGAAAAGCAAAAAACCCGCACCTGCGAGGTTGTTCCTGCAGGTGCAGGTTATTTGCTATACTATTTGGTGCGTGTTTTAAAACACGTGCCGGGAGGGTTTTTTTTGCGCACCGCCTGAGCAAGCGTGTCAGGAATCTATGTCTGTGTTCTGGGCTGCCATCACAAATTATGGGCAGATAGCTGTGTGTGGTAAATAAAAGAGGATGTGACTGAATGTGTTTGGGGAGTTGGCCAGAGAGGAGATGGGATGCCCAGGAGATGCCAAGGATAAAAGAAGAGAAAGCTACAAGTGAGAATGATTGATTATAAACAAGAAATTGACAGGCCCAAACAGCGCCCCCTGCCCTGCGGTGCCCTGTGCCATGGCACATATCACACCACCATGGCCATGGCACAAGTCACACCACCCTAGTTACGGCCCTGCGTTGGCCCTTGATGAAGACTAGAGGAACGTTAGACTAAGTACCCCTGTTTCTAGTATTGCTTATCCCGGCTTACAGTAGTGACAGGTACACCTGAATGAATAGTACTTGACACTCACACGAATGATACAACAGCTAATTGGAATCTGTATTCCCAGATACATAGTCTAAATTGAATAATACTTTAGCAGTCAGATATATCATATATATCATGGCTGTACTCACTAGTAGGAGTTGTTGATTTAGAAGTCTGGCAGTTTTTCTGTAATTACACATTTATCTACTGTACTAATGTGCTTGGGGTGTGTTCAGGTCATACATGTTTTGGAAGCTACAAATATTTTGCCTAAAAGCATTTTACATTTAACATTACTTCTAACAATTGATCTAATTAAGCCGCATATTAGAGGACAATTTCATTTTCTATGTAACCCATATTTGTCTGGGTGTGTGACTATTACCTGTGATCAGGGCCGCCGAGAGCAGACACTGGCCCAGGTACTGGGGGGAAGGGGGTATGTCTAAAACACGAAGACAAGGTCACACTTCCTCGGACTCCAGTCTTCACTGGCAGCTGCTCCTGCTACAGGCTCCTCCGCTTTGGTGTTCCTCCTCCCCCGCTGTAAGGATCTGGGACACGCCCATCATTACTGCTGCATCACATGACCAGCGGGGCCACGCCCACTTGCCTCACACACTGGACATCTGGGGAAGTCGTCTGTGGCTGTGTCCAGCAGCACTAGCACATGATGATGTCAGGTGTGTTCCCCAGCTGACAGGAGGTGAAACATTGACCCGTGCACACGCCAGGCCCCTATAAAAAGCCTTGGCCCGGGAAATTAGCACCTCTACCATCTCTGTGTCCCTGTCTGCGATTAACCAGTCACCTGAAGCTAGGGGTATATTTATCAAAGCCTGGAGAAAGATAATTGGAGAGAGATAGGGGCTGCTGGTAGTTGGTTTCAAATATAAAAATAAATACACACGCTACACTTAAAAACTAACACAAAGCTTAAACACACACACACTCCCTCGGCACACACACAAACACTGACAAAGACTAAATAATAAATTAGAATAGACAGAAAAACAAGACTAACTTCAAAATGACAATAACAATACAGAAAATGACAGGAGAAAACTCTCAGATATCACTTTTTAAGCACCTGTATGAAATCACCACTCTCCTGCTAAACACTCCCCTCTCCTCTGTCTCCACAAAACTCCCTTAAAATTTGCTTGGGGGGGTGCCAGCCTTTTAATAAGGAGTTTCTGGGGCTTACAGTGCATGTGGTATGTTTTGGTCAATATAATACATAAGGAAGCGGTTATCGATTTTGTAGATGATTTTGTAGATGATGACACCAGCAAAAAATAAAAAATCTGGCTACGTAACCCAGTGGCTCCTATACTTTCTTGAATCAAGGCGCCCTAGACTATCAACACTTTTTCACAGAACCCCTATGCCAAATGTTTTTTATTGAGAAATTCTGCAAAAATGATTAAATGAAGTGAAGGGTGATTATCTGTCATCATTGTGCATGGGGAAAGGAAATTAGAGTGCATTCTACAAAAGATTTCTCTGCGGAAACCATTTTCGTTAATTAGATGAATCTGTGAAATGCCCTTTGCACAGTTGACAAATGATAAAGGACTACCCACACATGGAGGCTTTACAGAAAATGGATGTGGATGTAGTGCAGCACAATATATTATATCTCTCTCCAGCTCTCGCATTCCTTCAGCTCTAGCCCACAGACACCTTCTCCTGTGTCTACTGTGGCTCCTCTGCATTTCAGCATTACGGTGCGGCATGATGTCATGACTGACGCGCGCTGTGTAGCAATAAACACAAGAAATTTTATTGCGCCAGCCACCTGCAGTGCTGGAAGATCAAACAAGCAACAGCAGCTTCCCGGACAGAGCGCAGGAAGCGTTTATATATGGATTTATCTGTGGGCTTGAAACCTTGTACCACCCCTGTCGTCGGACCTGCTCCTTGGTGTCCCCCAAGCTGGCGCACGGAGGCCAATGCTTACATTGCCTCTGGGAGTTCAGCCACTGACTTGAGTTGCACAATGATTGTAAATATATTCAACTCCTACTCTCTTCCTGCACAGTCATCAACAAATAAAGTTGCAATATCTAAATATCCACTTACTCTCCTGATACTCCAGGAAAAGTTTACAACATAGAAAATCCTTTAAGGTGTAGTACACTATGTAGATGAAGCCCTGATAGACCATCACTTCATATGGGCATTGAATTATCCGCTACTGATAAAATGTTTAAAATAAAATATCGAAAAAAATATTAGTTCATTAATAATATAAATGTATTTTTAATAAATAGTTTCTTATATTGGGAACTGTGGTATATTATATTGGAACGGGGAAGTATGCATATATCTGTATATATATTTATATGTAATGTGTGTATATATTGTGCAGAAGTTAGTGCTGAAGCGCGAGCACCCAGGGTAGGGGCTCGTGCTCTATAGTCGCGGGAAGGACCGGGTCTCGAGGGGCGGGATCCGGTCTAAAGATCCACAGTAAAAAGTGTGTCAACCTTTTGTCCCTGTCGACCTATTGCCTGTCTAACGGAATCGGTATGTTATACCGCCGGATGTCAGCTCGGCGGATAAAATACCGACACCGGAAGGCCAGCAGATGAAGATCCCGACAGTAGAGGTAAGTATAAAGGCTATTCGTAACCCTCCTCCTTCCCCCCTAACCCTCCCTTAGGGGTACCTAACCATAACCTCCCCCCTAGTGCCTAACCCTAACCTCCCCCCAGGAGTGCCTAAACCTAACCCCCCCTCCCCGCACCCTAAACCTAACCCTGACCTCCCCCCCTTCCCTTAGCCTAACCTCCCAGGGGGATGCCTAACCCTAAGTCCCCCCAGGAGACCCTAAACCTAACCCTCCCCCACGGCTATCCGCTCCAGATGCCCGGCTTACCTATGATTGGTATGCCGGGCGTCGGGATTGTGACGTGGGCTAATGATATTTAGACGCCTATCATTAGTCCTATGTCTGGATTTTACTGTTGGGAAGCCGACGGTTGGCATTTCGACCTCCAGCTTGCTGACTACATACCTGTCTAATATCAGGGGCGGGATGCACCAAACGGAAAATGCGGTAAAACCCGTTTACCGCATTTTCCGTATGCAGCAATCTCCTGGCCGCTGGGCTGCGATGCAGAGGGTAACGCCAGCTATTGCTGGCGTTACCCTATAGAAGCCTGTGGGCTTCTACCGCATCGTGCTGGTATGAGGGATCCGATCGGATCCCTGCCAGCATGCCCCGCGGCCGTCCCGTCACTGCACATGCGCAGATGGACTCCCGGGTCATAAACCCGGAAGTCCACTGTGCAGGAGAGATCGCAAAGGACAGCTCTTATCGAAAGAGCTGTCCTTTGCTGTACAGATCGCATATGTTAGTGCATATGCGATCTGTACAATGGCGATGTTCGGTGGTAAGCATTACTGCATCCCGCCCCTGTTGTCTATCTAGACATTGTCTACCATTTTACTGTAGATCTTTCAATCCACATCCTTGAGGGGCTTAGGGAAGGTGCTAGATGTGGCACGAGAAGCTCTGAGGGAGCTCGTGCCACTGGCGGGAGAGGAGAGGGTCCCGAGGCAGGCAGGGGCTATATAAAGGGGGAGCTGCGGTGCTAACTCCAGTCTGCAGTTCCCCTCATCAGTGCCCAGGCTCGGACTGGTCTGCAGGGGATTCGAGTAATTCCCCAGTGAGCCCCTCTGTTTTGGTCACGCTCCTTTCTGTGAGGGGTGGGGCTTAGTTGGCTGCGAACCAGGGGGAAGTGGTTACACTGCCATCAACCTGGCCAGATTAACAATGGGGGCCGGTGGAGCATCACTGCTGCAGACCCCTGCCATTTAGCCCCTGGCCAAATGCCCATATATATATATTTGTCTATGTATATGTGTACATTTGTCTATATAAGTATATGCGTACACACCTACATACAGGGTCAGACTGGCACAATTGGTGGCTGATGTGGACCCTGCTATTTCAGAGCCCAGGCCGGCAACCAGGGATGTCAGTACGATTTTATGTTGGGGGAGCAACATAAAATTATTCCGATGCCCCCTCCCTTCTTCTCTCTTACCTTATCTGTGCGCACAGGGACTGTAGCAGCAACCTTGGACGGTCACGGACTGTGTTTTACAGCAACAGCACAGCCTTCATGCAGGGGCCGTGCAGCCTATTGCTATAAAGCACAGTCCCTGACCGTCCGCGGCCTGCCATGCCTATCAAACGTTCGGGGGGGCAAGCCACCTGCTTGCCTCCCCCATTCCGTCAACACTGACCACTTGTCCATTGCTCACAAAGTATGAATTTGTGCTACAAAGAGCACAGAACCAGCAACAGCCGGCTCTGTCTCTGAAGCGCTGAAAATTCCTGACTTGTGTGTTTGACTACTGTGCGTATTTATTAATTTTCAGGATTGGCTAAAGTTGTGGGATGAACACTTATAGCAATATGGCAATAAACAGTGAACAATTTTCGATTTTTTTCATATAATCTTTTCTAGCACTCAAGGAAAGGCAGACTATACAGTACATACCCGTTCACAAAAAAAAAACATTTTTTTTTTGTTATAGCTTCAGCATGAGGTATATTCAATCATCTGCGGGGTTTACCCTTCGGGTAAAGCTCCATACTGAGCTATTCATATAAGGCTCGCTATTCTGCACATTAAGCCCTGGAGGGTGCACTTAATGCACAAAAAACATGCGTTAAATGCACTCTCTGGGGTTTAACGTGAGGGGTAACCCATAGATTCCAGACACTTAACATGGAATCTATGGGTTAACAACACAAGCCAGCCGGAGGTTTACCTCGTAGGGAAAATGCATAATAATTGAATAGATCCGCCCATTAAATCTGGAGCCTTACCTGCTCTAAACACCGCAGTTAATTGTATCTGCCCTATACATTAAAGTAGTTGAAGGTAGGCGCTAGCTATACCCCCCATGGAACTAGCCACACCCCATGGCACAAACCACACACCCTGTGCTGACCACACCAACACATCACTTGTCACACCCCCTGTAGAGGCACACAATACCCTTAATGAATTTCAGCTCCAGGCCCATGTGGACCTTAATCTGTAAATGATCAGGACAACCCTTTCTCTGGCTTTTTGGTGGTCTATTGCTAGTTAACTCCTCCTTCATCTATTTGCATATATTATTGCCATGCCTTTCTATTCACCAGGTACACCCAATTTGGCAGATGGTTACACCCCTTCAGTGGACCCCTACTATTGCAATCCCCTGATGGACTCTACATGCCCCAGTCCGACACTGTCAGTGTCTGTCACTTGAACTCACCGGCGCTGCTCTAGAGCTACAGTATAGATGTGGCAGCTTCCAAGAGTCAGGTAGACAGAAGTCCACGTTATACAGTATGCGCTGACAGGGTTGGACTGGCCCACAGGGGTACAGGGGAAATCCCTGGTGGGTACCACTGCTTGGGGGCCCACCTCCTCCTCTAGGTGTCATGTTCCAGACTGTGCACTGAATTATACATTGTTACTGTATGAGGGGGTCAGTTACCTTGTGGAACAGAAACACTGATAAACTTTGTTTCTTTGTTTGCTGCTATAGAAACTGCATCAAGGTTTGCCTAATAGTTAGGCAAGCAACTGTGGTGGCTGGCCACACCCCCTCTGGTGGATGGCCAAAACCTTTATGCATGGGCCACTATCACTGCATTCCCCCGGTGGGCCCTTTATGGCTCAGTCCGACACGGGGCCTGATTCAGAGCCGCACGCTATTTGCGCTCGCTCGTTCAGAAAAAGGGGCCGGCTATTTAAATTGAGCGCTTGCTCTTTGCGGTCTGTTGACGCCTCTATGTCTGAGCGAGCGAACGAAACATGCGCTCGCTATTTTGTAAAGACGCCCCCTGGCCGCTCGCATCATACGTCATCTCCGCTATTTATTTGATTAATCGAGTACATCGAAAGGCGTCTGAACTGCTCGCAGTGCTTGTGGTAGGTAATGTATGACCGGCAGTGGCAATGTATGACCGGCAGTGGCGTAACTAGGGTATTTGGAGCCCAGGGCAAATTTGAAAAGGAAGCCCCCCCCCCCGATGTGTGGGAAAAAATGGGCGTGGTCACTTAAAAATGGGGCGTGTCAACATGACACACCCCTTTATTTTCACACTGAACATTCCTATCCATATGCACCTTAACCCCAGGAGTACCCCTTATACAGTACCCCCAGTATGGAGTTGTGGTCCCTCTTATGCAGGCCCATAGTAGTGCCCCTTATACAGTATCACCAGTAGTGGTCCCCCCAAATCCAGTGCCCCATGTAGTGTTCCCCCTTATGCAGTGCCCCCAGTAGCAGTCCCCACAATGCAGTGTGCCCAGTAGTGCCCCATGTAGTCCCCCCCCCTATGCAGTGCCCTTTATATAGTGCCCCCAGCAGTAGTCCCCCCCATGCAGTTTTCCCAGTAGTGGTCCCCTTATGCAGGCACCCAGTAGTGATCCCCCCTATCCAGTGCACCCTGTAGTGGCCCTTCCTATTATTGCCCCCAGTAGTGGTCCACCGAGTGCAGTGCCTCTACTAGTAGGTCCCTTTTATAATGCCCCCAGTGGTAGTTCCCCTCCAAGTAGTAGTCCCCAGTAGAGGTTCCCCCTCCCGATTAAGTGCCCCCAGTAGTAGCCCCCCCCAGTAGAGGTCCTCCCAATAATGGTGCCCCCACCCCCAGTATAGGTCCTCCCAGTAGTAGCCACCCCCCTCCCCCGTTCTGCAGATAGGTTAAAAAAAATAAATATATGTATATATATATATATATATATATATATATATATATAAAAACATACTTACCTGCTGCTCCAGTCCGCGCTGCCGCTCGCCAGTCCTCCCGGGCTGGCGCGCTCAGCATTATGGGACAGACGTCATGACGTCAGTCCCATTACCCACTGCAGGAGCCGGACGGAAGTCCGGCTCTTGCAGTGGGTGCTGCTGCAGTCAATGAGAGTCTATCTGACTCTCATTGGCTGCTGTTTAACACACGCATCGCTGCCAGCGCTGGCGGTGATGCGTGTGTTATGCACAGCCTGAGCCCGCCTCCTGGCGCTATTGGGCAAGCGCTCAGGGGGAGGGAACGGGCTCAGGTGTGCAGCACAGGACCGGTGCTGGAAGCCTAGCGCCGGTCCTGTGTAAATGTGTAGCGCCGACCGCAATCACTGCGGTCGGCGCTACACTTGTGGCTAACTAGGGCGGAGAAGACACGCTATTTGCGAGCGCACGCTCTGAATCAGGGCATTTTTCTTTAAACGGCCTCTAGCCCGCTCGCTAAGCTGTGAGTGACCACCCACAGCTTTAGCGGGCGGCCTGGCGATGGTCGCGATTATCGTGACCATCGGGCTTGCGAGGAGACCCTTGTGGTAGGGTCTCAGCTCTTGCAAGCCCGAGTGGACTTCCTGCTCTAATAGAGCAGGAAGTCCACTACTGACATCACTCGTGATGTCAGTAGGGCCACCCACAAATGGCAGGTGTTCCTTCGGGAACACCTCCGTTTGTCCAGCCACTCCCTCTACCCGCCTACAAAACGGGGCCACCCCGTCTTGTACCGAGCCCCGGAACGAGTGAAGTTCTCACTCGCTCTGGGGCTCGCACGTGCGCAATGGCCCAACATCGACCCACTTGCGAGCGCTATGCGCTTGCGAGCAGGTCTGAATCAGGCCCACAGTCTGTTGTGCACCAGACCAAGTTCAATAGATAATTGGAACTCCAGTGCGAAAATTAACATATATATATATTACTGGTTCGTCGGATTCACCAGCATACGGTTTTGTTTGTGATGATTTTGAGTGCATACAGTCCAAGTCGTCCAGAGCTAATCTCTAGTTGCGCTGTTGCCAATGACCACAGCTGGGCAATTTCAAAGGTGGACCAAGTCCCACACAGTAACGTCACGCCTTGAGGTGGTCCTTGGTGATGCTGTTCCCAGTACACACTGCTGGGTGATTTCAATAATGGACCAAGTCCCACTGTGTGAATCCATAGGTCCCAGACTTGGAGAGATGATTTAAAGATTCAAGCTGTAACCGGTATTCACAACTGGATGGTTTCAATCCCAGTTGTCGCACAAAGGTCAGCGGTGCTGCAATAGATGAGGTGCTGGTGCCTAAGTAGGGTGTCACACCCAGGGCTGGCAACAGAAATCTTGGGGCCCCATTACTTGGATATCTCTGGGGCCCCCACTCCCTTCCCCCCTCAACACGACCCACTCATCCCTCCCAATACATTATATATATATGTATATATATCAAAAAAGGAGATGAAAGGGCGCTCACACATATATATATATATATATATATATAATAATAATATATATATATTATTAGAAAGGTTTATAAAAAGCAAAAGACAAAATAACTAAATGAAGATGGCAATCTTAATAATCAATCAATCAGTCCAGAATGGAAAAGTGGATAACAGAGACTTCTTCAGGATAATTCTTTTGTTGATCTTTCTAGCTTGAAATGGAGTATGAAATGGTGACTACCACGATGTTCACTTATTCCTTGTAGTTTCACTGTAAAATACCCTAACACCAAGAAACACCCAGATATAACCAGGCCACAAGGGCCACTATTAATAATAGATAAAATACTTTAAGTTCACAATTTGTTTAAAAAATATTTATTACATATAAAAACAGTAAATTCTGTCAGAGATTGCTTACATCAAATGTTATTCATATACATTGATGAGACCCAACGTGTTTCGTCCAAAAGAGGACTTCATCAGGGGTACATCATTAGCTCGCTAAGACATAGAGGGCGTCCTTACGCGATGCAGTGCGAGCGCTTAATTTAAATATCCGACTCCTTTTTGCCAGCGAGCGACCGCATCATGCGAGCGGGTCTGAATGAGCTCCTATATGTATAACCCATAAACTAATAGCTGTATAAAATAGGAGTGGTCAGCAATAAAAAAAACAAAAGGAAAGTAGACAAATGTCAACTGGCACACTTTTAACGGAATAGGATGTCCGAAAGCTGTTTTAGCAGTGTTTCATCACATCAGCATCAGTAACAAAAAGGATCTATATAATTTACTGAAATCCTACAGTTATTAAAGTGAGAGGCATATATTAGTTGGAGTTACAATATACAACTTTCAGGAACTGCACTAAAGCCAGAGACTATTTGTCTTACATGTATGATATACTAAACTCATATGTATTTATGTAACAGATTGTATGCAATGTTCTTTTGATACTATGTATGATACCTGTTCCATAACCTTAAAGTATGAGAAGAATATATGTATTGCATGTTAAATTCACCCTATAAAACCTTTAACTGAATAAACCTCAGTGTAGCTTTTCCCAGGTGAGCCTATCACATTTATATATGTACTGTATATTAGATAACCTGGGTGGAGGCACTGTTAGTTAACTCTTTAATGGGGGGTTACCAGTGGTCGAAGTGGAAATTTTGAAGTGGGGGTATGGAGACATGCTGTGTGCGCACGCCGTGCGCAGAAAAATGGACGTGTCTGTGTCACGAGGGGCATTGCTACGTGTTATGAGGGGGCAGCGACCATTGCGACTGATGATTGCGATGGTGATCCAAGGCAGCATCTATGGACGCTACATTGGGATGGCAACTGCATGCAAGAGGAGTCTATTTCCTACAGACGCCTCTTGCTGCTTTTGCATTTTAGCTGGATGGTCCACATCTAAATCAGGCCCTTTGTAATCAGAACAAGCAGAACTTTTTAGAATGATGCTGCTGACCTCTACAGTGGACATCAGAGAAATCTCTTGCTCAGATGGTGAGGAGCTCCTCTTATTAGCTTTGCAAAAGTGGTTCCATGTGAAGGGGCCCCCATTGGTATCCAACCAGCACACCATCCCCTTTCTTCATGTGCAGTGGTGGCAAGGATGTGCTTGCCACTGCGCCGGTGATCTGTTCATCATCATGGATACTAATGGGGGGCCCTGGGAGTGCGGTACGTGTCTCCTGGGTCCTTAGACTACTCATTAATCTGGATTTAGCCATCTGCCTTGTGTGTCATATCAGGGCCAGTTCTAGACCTAGTAGAGCCCAGGGCGAAAATTCTTTTTTGCACCCCACTTAAAAGAACAATAAAATTTTATACTGTTTTGTGTGTACTAAATAAAAATTTACCTTACCTATATGGTAGTTTCTCGGCAATGGGGAACCTCTGAAGAAATTGATCCTCCGTGGGCAGACAGTGTCCTCAATCAGTAGTCATTATTCACGTTGAAGATCACATGGTCCGGAAGATACCTGTTTGTGTAAGAATATAACCAATGTCATCATCATACAATAGAAGTTCTACCAGAAGTGTGCCCCCTGTGTCCCCTCCAGCTTCCTGCCCGCTGTGGTCCCTCCAGCCCCCTGTCATTCCAGAGTCCAGCCCTCTGTGTCCCCTCCAGCCCCCTGTAATTCCAGTCTCCAGCACTCTGTGTCCCCTCCAGCCCCCTGTCATTCCAGAGTCCAGCCCTCTGTGTCCCCTCCAGCCCCCTGTCATTCCAGAGTCCAGCCCTGTGTCCCCTCCAGCCCCCTGTAGTTCCAGCCTCCAGCACTCTGTGTCCCCCCCAGCACCCTGTCATTCTAGCTAACTCTTTCCCCTCCAGTCCATCATTCCAGTCTCCAGCCCCCTGTCATTCCAGTCTTCAGCCCCATGTTCCCTCCAGCCCTCTGTGTACCCTTCAGTGCCCTGTCATTTCAGCCTTCAGCCCCATGTGTACCCTCCACATTCGAGTCCCCTATTTCCCCTCCAGCCCCATCATTTCAGCCTTCAGCACCCTGTGTCCCCTACAGACCAGTGTCATTCCAGCCTCCAGCTCTCTGTCATTCTAGCCTTTTGCCCCCTTTGTCCCCTCCAGCCCCGTCATTCCTGTGTCCCATCCAGCCCCCTGGCATTCCAGCATCCTTTGTTCCATCCAGCCCTGTCACTCATGCATTCTGCCCCCTGTGTCCCCTCCAGCCACCTTTCATTCCAGCCTGCAGCCCCCTGTGTCCCCTCCAGACCCCCAACATTCCATTCCTCCAGTGTCCCCTCCAGCCCCCTTCATTTCCAGCCTCCTGTCTCCCCTCCAGCCCCCCGTCATTCCAGCCCTGTGTCCCCTCATCATTCCCACCTCCTGTCTCCCCTCCAGCCCCCCGTCATTCCAGCCCTGTGTCCAATCAAGACCCTTATCATTCCAGTCTCCTGTCTCCCCTCCAACCCCCATCATTCCAGCCCTGTGTCCCCTCCAGCCCCCATCATTTCAGCCCTGTGTCCCCTCCAGACCCCTCATTCCAGCCTTATACCTCCCCTCCAGCCCCCTGTCATTCCAGCCTCCAGTACTCTGTATCCCATCCAGCCCCCTTCATTCCAGCCCCTTGTGTAACCTAAACAACCAACCCGCTCTCCGCTTTTGTATCCCGTCCAGCCTCCTGCCCAGTGTTTCCCTTTGAGCCACGCCATTCCAGCCTGCAGCCCCCTGTGTTGCCTCCAGACCTCTAACACTCTATTCCTCCTGTGTCTCCTCCAGCCCTGTGTCCCATCCAGCCCCCTTCATTCCAGCCTTCTGTCTTGCCTCCAGGCCCCCAACATTCCAGCCTCCTGTATCCCTTCCAGAACCCCTTAATTCCAGCCTTCTGTCACCCCTCCAGTCCTCCATCAGCCCATCCTCCTGTCTCCCCTCCAGCCCCCATCATTCCAGCCCCCTGTGTCCCCTCTAGCCCCATCATTCAAGCTGTCTCCCCTCCAGTCCCCTGTTATTCCAGCCTCCAGTCATCTGAGTCCCCTCCATGCTCCCTTCATTCCAGCCTCCTACCTCCACTTCAGCCCCACATCAATTTACCTTCATTTTTGCAGTCGGGCTGTTGCTTTCAATCAGGGGCGGATCTAGACTGTTCTTTTAGGGGGGGCGATTTAATAATTAATTATGACTCTTCCTCTTTCCTGTATTGGCACCTCCCCTTTCTGGTCCCAACGCCTGCCCTTTACAGGTTTTTTTTGTGGTCACATTGATTATTACAATGTATATGTTTATGTATTCACTATATGACTGTGAATACACAGTTTTAGCACCAGCAGGCAGCAGCCATCTCCCTGCTCCCCCCTCCCACCAGCCATTTTCCCGCACCCCCCTCCCTCTGACCAAGATCAGCAGAAGCCATGCCCCCTCGCCTGTGCAGGGGCAGAAGCAGCAGGGGCTGGCTGGCAACTTTTAGCCTGGCAGACATAAGTAAGTGGCCCGGTTTCTCCACCAGTGCATTGCAATGGGGAAAGACACATGATAATAGTCTCTGTAGGTAAGGTTTGCTTAATGTGGGTGTGCTTTAAATAGTCAATGAAATGTATAAAAAATTGTTATGTCAAAGAGCTATAAACAAGTACTACGACCAGCCCCATCCCAAACCAGAGGCTAGCAGATTATGCAGAGAAGTTTGCAGTGACAGCCAGATCAGAGAGCATTGCAGAAACTGCCATATAATACAGAGAGGCTTGCAGTGACCGTCAGATCAGGAAGCGTTGCAGAGATGTGCCATATAATAGAGAGGTTCACAGTGACAGTCAGATCAGGGAGTGTCACAGTGGCTGCCATATAATACAGAGAGGTTCGCAGTGACAGTCAGATGAGGGAGCGTTGCAGAGATGTGCCATATAATACAGAGAGGCTCACAGTGACCGTCAGATCAGGAAGCGTCGCAGAGATGTGCCATATAATACAGAGAGGCTCACAGTGACCGTCAGATCAGGGAGCGTCGCAAAGATGTGCCATATAATACAGAGAGGCTCACAGTGACAGTCAGATCAGGGAGCGTCACAGTGACTGCCATATAATACAGAGAGGTTCGCGGTGAAAGTCAGATCAGGGAGCGTCGCAGAGATGTGCCATATAATACAGAGAGGCTCACAGTGACCGTCAGATCAGGAAGCATCGCAGAGATGTGCGATATAATACAGAGAGGCTCACAGTGTTTGTCAGATCAGGAAGCGTCGCAGAGATGTGCCATATAATACAGAGAGGCTCGCAGTGACCGTCAGATCAGGGAGCGTCGCAGAAATGTGCCATATAATACAGAGAGGCTAACAGTGACAGTCAGATCAGGGAGCGTCACAGTGACTGCCATATAATACAGAGAGGTTCGCGGTGACAGTCAGATCAGGGAGCGTCGCAGAGATGTGCCATATAATATAGAGAGGTTCGCGGTGACAGTCAGATCAGGGAGCGTCGCAGAGATGTGCCATATAATACAGAGAGGCTCACCGTGTTCGTCAGATCAGGGAGCGTCACAGTGACTGCCATATAATACAGAGAGGTTCGCGGTGAAAGTCAGATCAGGGAGCGTCGCAGAGATGTGCCATATAATACAGAGAGGCTCACAGTGACCGTCAGATCAGGAAGCATCGCAGAGATGTGCGATATAATACAGAGAGGCTCACAGTGTTTGTCAGATCAGGAAGCGTCGCAGAGATGTGCCATATAATACAGAGAGGCTCGCAGTGACCGTCAGATCAGGGAGCGTCACAGTGACTGCCATATAATACAGAGAGGTTCGCGGTGACAGTCAGATCAGGGAGCGTCGCAGAGATGTGCCATATAATATAGAGAGGTTCGCGGTGACAGTCAGATCAGGGAGCGTCGCAGAGATGTGCCATATAATACAGAGAGGCTCACCGTGTTCGTCAGATCAGGAAGCGTCGCAGAGATGTGCCATATAATACAGAGAGGTTCGCGGTGACAGTCAGATCAGGGAGCGTCGCAGAGATGTGCCATATAATACAGAGAGGCTCACAGTGTTCGTCAGATCAGGAAGCGTCGCAGAGATGTGCCATATAATACAGAGAGGCTCGCAGTGATCGTCAGATCAGGGAGCGTCGCAGAGATGTGCCATATAATACAGAGAGGCTCACAGTGACAGTCAGATCAGGGAGAGTCACAGTGACTGCCATATAATACAGAGGTTCACAGTGAGAGTCAGATCAGGGAGCGTTGCAGTGGCTGTATATAATGCAGAGATGTGCGCAGTGACTGTCAGATCAGGGAGCATCGCAGTGGCTGTATATAATGCAGAGATGTGCGCAGTGACTGTATATAATGCAGAGATGTGCGCAGTGGCTGTATATCATGCAGAGATGTGCGCAGTGATGTGTGCAGTGATCAGGGAGCGTCGTAATGGGTGCCAAATAACTCAGTAATCGCCAAATAATGCAGAGACCATTAGTGACCCACATATAACACAGATATTATGTATACCCCACACACAATAATAATCCCCCCCCACATACACACTCATTATTACACCACCCTCAGCATCTACGCCCCAAAAGATAAACTACGCCCCCCCATTGCATGTATTCCAACCCCCCTACCCCCCCTCAAATATAATATAAACATTTTCACACCTCCCCTGGCACTTACCTGTCTGGAAGGCTGCTCTGTCTCTGGTCCCTGCGGAGCTCCAGGGTATAGGAAGAGATGGACACAGACAGGTTAGTGAAGGGGCGGAGACTCCGGGTGAGGGGGCGGGGTCTTCAGCAGGGACAGGAGAAGATAGATTAATACATTAATTTCAGACATGGTAGGAGAGGGGGCGGGATCTTAGCCAGGGACAGGAAGGAGCCCGAGGGAAGGGACAGACACAGAGAGGTAGGTAGTGTAAGTGCACCACACCAGTACAGCCCTACAGCAGAGCGGTCACTGAAGAAGCTCTGCTCAATGTGTAGCCACAAGCTGCATAGATGTGACAGGCAGCCCACTCCTCGATGACAGCATGTCACTGACACCCCCCCACGCTTTGCACAAGCTCCGATCACAGTACAGGCTGAGCACAGCCTGCTCAGCTGAGTGCATGATGCAGACTGTGCTAGGGGGGGGCGATCGCTCCAATCGTCCCATCCCTGGATCCGCCACTGCTTTCAATTCGGCAACCTGCTGTTCAAGTCACGGCAGCCGGGTTAATGTATGCTGCCTGCTCCTCAGGCTCTTCATCTTCTCCCCGAGCACTTGAATCAGACACGCCACACACAGAGCGGATGTGCAGCATGACGTCATCACGGGGAATGCCGAACTGACACTGCAGCTTCAGACCAGTCTGCCCCAGCGGTATGTCAATCCAGGTGCAGGCCACATTCCCTATCAACAGCAGCAGCCCATGTCATATAGCTGCACAGTGGGACAGAGCAGCGGCGGGGGCTAGGGTCTGGGGAAACTGGTGCGGTGTAACTCCGCCCTTGCTCCAGGAAAGTACAGCCTGACTGAGACTGCACCCCTTCAGCTGTCCCTGTGTCATATGAAGACACACACCAGTGTATGCCTGACTTCCCTCCCGCTCAGCCCGCCCCTGCTGCCGGACTTTGTAGCACACCAGCGTATGCCTGACTCCCCTTCTTCTCTCACCCCCGTTCAGCCCGACCTTGCTGCCGTGCTGAGTGGGGGTAAGTCCGCAGCGTCACTACAGAGCCAGCCACACAAACTGCGGCTGGCTTTAAGTACGAGTTGTGTTACGGGCTGTCCTCCTGTGACTGAGCCTTTGAGCAGAGTCAGGATGACGTGCGGAGGCCCACGCTCTGCTGTCCCTGCCGAACTTGCAAAAAAAAAAAATGAGTGCTGGAAGTGGCGGTATGCCATACCGTTGCATACCGCCACACTTCGAGCACTGGGGGTTACATAGACAAAAGTGATTGGACACTGACAGCAAATAGATCAACAAGATTGTATTGACGTCAGTACTTTGTAGGCCCACCATGTGCAGTGATTACTGCAGACACCCTTCTTGGCAAACTGTCCACAAGTTCCTGTACACCAGCAGGTGGTATGTTCTGCCATTCCGCCTTAAGTACAGTGACCAACTATGACACTAGAACGCACCTGTCGCTCCAATTTGTCCTAGAGGTTCTCAATGGGGTTAAGATCTGGACTCTGAGCTGGCCAGTCCATCCGGATTACCAAATTTTCTGTACACCAGTCCAGCATCGACCTGGAAACATGACTGGTGGCATTGTCATCCTGATAAAAACATTTGTTGTTTCTGTAGAACTGCAAGTGCATGAGCCTCCCTACCTAGTGTTCTTGTCGAAACCACCACATTAGTGGCTATTTGGAACTCGTGTGCAATGGTATGCACTTCGCTTGTGCGGGGGTGTCCAATCACTCCGTAATTAAGCAGCTTCTATACAATGGAACAGGGGGATATCCTGAATATATTCTTTGGTAAATAGGCCCCTCTGACTCACAGGTTGTAGCAAATGGCCAAGAAATAATCATCAGAAATTATATTTCCTGAACTTTGTGTGATGAAGCAACTGCATTTGATGCCCTATACCTGACCTAGGTTTGTGCTGCAGAGGGCTGATGGGTAAACTGAGGTTTATGACCCCTGAGTCATTTGAAGCCAACAAGGCCAGGACAGGAGGCCAGATAACCATCAATGTCCAGATTCACAAGATTTGTGAGATGCTAACATAGCTATGTCTTATCTCCTATGCAGACAGCTATGGACACTTTGAGCACCTTAGTAATATGTAATAAAACTGTTTTGTGTCATTTTAACAGAAGAATGTGTGTGATTAACAGTTGGCACTGGGAGAGTTAGCCAGAAAGGTGGGGGTTAGGAGAGCCCCTGCGCACCATAAACTATAAACCATAAACATAAACTGCGCACCATAACATCTGTGAGTACACACTATAGCGATATATCTGCAGATCGAGTGATCTGCTCATATATCTGCAGATGATGGTTGTTCTTCATACACACTGAACGACCATCATCTACATGCTGCAGCGGGTTGGGCCGGCCTGGGGGCGGGTAGGGGGAGTGGCCTAATTGTGGACCTCGTGGCCACGCCCCCTTAAAAACCCATTTGCGGTGCTGCACGCTGGGGAGGGGGGCGCTGTGTGCCCCTCAGCCTGGCGCACAGCCAATGGGGGGCGCGATCAGTGTGATCGCTATCCTCCTTTGGCATAGGAGACTCTCTGGCTGCTGCTTTAGCAGCCTCGGACAGTCTCCCAGTGCAGCCCACTGCTGTGATCTAAGTGGGATGGGGAGCGGTGCCGGACCCGGGTAATTAGTACCCGCTTGCGGCTCCCCCCCTTCACGCCACTGTATACGGGTGATTGACTGATCGCCTGTACTAACTTACCGATGGCAAGATATGTCCGTATCGTCTGTACACACTGGCCGATGGGGGTACGATATATTGGCCAATCAATTGATCGGCCAATATATCGGCCAGTGTGTACCCAGCATTAGAGTGCAACTCTCTCTACCCACGTTGTCCATTTCCGGGGAGAAGTCTTTAGACTGAGATGTACCAATAACTTTCTGTGATCTGCACAACAGAGATTAATGTCATACTTGTAAATTCGTATTCTCTGATTCCTCCCTTTTATTTGATTTCTGAAATTATTAGCATATATAGGGCCTAATTCAGACTCGCTAGCGATTGCTGAGTGCTTGCAAGCGGGTCGATGTTGGCCAAGTGCGCATGCGCACGAGGGAGCCGGCTCCATCATGTGCATGCGCAAGACTCGCATAGCGACGGGCAAGCCGTCGCTATGGGTCTCGCTACAAAGGGGGCGTGCTGTCGATGTTGAGTGACAGCACGCCCCCTTTGGTGGGCGTGCCGGGGGCGTGGCTGCCCAGACGGAGGCGTTCCCATGGGAACGCCTACCGTCTGGGGCCGGCCCCACTGACATCACAAGTGATGTCAGTGGGAGTGCTTTCGGCTCTGATAGAGGCTTGCGGCAACGAGACCCTACCTTAGGGTCTCGTCGCAAGCCCGATGATCGCGATGGTCAGGAGGCCGCTGTAAAAAAAGAGAGGGAGGGCACTGATTCAGAGCGAGTGCTCTGAAAGAGCGTCCGGCTCTGAATCAGGCCCATAATCTGTGTCATTTCTATTAATATTGTTTGTAACTAAGCCTTGAAAATATTTTTTTTATTCAACAGATTTAACCTAGCATATTCTCAGTGCTTCTTATTGAACTTGCAAGCCTGTGATGCCTATGCTACATACCTGTGTGTAACTGAAGGTGATTTATTACTAATTGTTCTGGGAACGTAAAGGGCTCATTAACCCTTTCATGGTGGCAATAAAATCGTGTATTTTGGTAAGTGACCGAGGTGCGCCGGCTTTACGACCAGCTGATCCAGATTGCTATATATGAGGGTCAGCCCGGGATTGTGACACAGGTCTGCATTTCTTTGCTCCCCTCTCATCTATGGGACTAGCAGTAGGCAGATGGAATTGTGAGACAGATGGACATGCTGAACACAACCTTCCAGTTCTCATCTGCTTATTCCTCTGTGCTGCTTTAGCACAGGCTCTCACACATGCCTCCTGCCTAGCAGCCGCTCTGCTAAATCTCCCACACCCACTGAAGCTATTGGCTCCTCCCCTTCTTTGTTTTACTCATTTACTATGGCCAAATTGCCTCTGCACTGACCCCTATTGTTTTAGGGTTTTATTATGGGGCTCTTTTGATGCCTCATCCTCTATCATTATTATGGCTTTGCCAATCCAGAATAGCCATACTGTCTTCATGCAGCTATCACCTTCTATGAGGCTGCTGCCTTTATGTGTGCAGACTCACCTCCTCTTTAGTAATATGTAGAGCTCTTACCCTTTCTTACTCAGGGTAAAGGTGAGTACGGGTTGGGTATGAGATCCCGGCGGTCGGGATGCCGCTGGTCAGAATACCGACAGCTCCATCCCAACAGTAAAGATCCCAACAGTAGGTAAGTATACTACAACTAGTCCCTGCCCTAACCCTCTCTCCCCAGTGACTAACCTAACCCTCCCTCCCCAGTGACTAAACATAACATTCCCCTTAGTGCCTAACCCTAACCCTCCCCCTATTGTCTAACCTTAACCCCCTAACCCTAAACCTAACCATCCCCTATCTCCCGATACTTACCTTCAGGATGTTGGCAGTCGGGACACTGATCTGCAGATATATCTGCAGTCTGTGCAGAACATATGTTTTGCACACAGACTGCCCGATTCATTGTGACTGATGTCACAACTGGCAAGGCATTTACATGCGCCCTTCAACTTGAGCTGTCAATCACCGCCGCCTCGTGTATGGGCGGTCAACTGTACACACAGCACGATGCCCCAATATAACTGCAGATGGCAGTGCAATGCAGCCGACGCAATAGGTCTGCGAACAACGTCATTCAGAGACTTATTGCTGGTACACACTGGCCGATGCACCCATGATATATCAGCCATTCAGTTGGCCAGTGTGTAACCAGCATAAGGTTGGTTTTATGGGGATGCTCCCCATCTTAAATTTATTAAGGAGCCAGAGGTTCCCTTCTTCACGTGGCCCTAAGTGTGCCCACTTTAGCCGTGATGCCCTCTCTTTTTTTACTGACAGGGGGCGTCACATTAACCACAACATCTTAGATGACTTGTAAATCTAAGCTGGGTCTTCGCCCTGAGAAAAAGAAAGCCCAGCTTCAACCCTGTTCTGGACACAACCAAAATATCATCATTGGATTAAACTCACACAAATGTTGTCAACCTTGTAACGTATATTGTAAAATTTGGACTGAACAGAAAGCAAATAATATACACAGCTTACAAATGCAAAGAACACCCACATTTATCACGTGCATCCATACATCTCGCAAAAAATATATATATAACATTTTCAGGTTTGCAACTAAATGCTGGGATAATGGGTTGAAAACAATCATACTCTGTAAATGAAACTTTTTAGTTGCAATAAACAATGTTACCACAAGATGTCAGCATAACTTCATGATACAAAGAGAATCTAGCAAACATGTTGAAAATAGGATAAAACCTGTTGGGAACACAATTTCTAAAAAAAAAAAAATAATAAAGTCTAAAAACATATAAATGGCATAAAAAGTAATTTTAATGACCTTTTCATTTTTCAAATAAAATTAAAAAAACAACCCTGTTCAGAATTTTACTTTAATTGTCATGTGACTTAACTGAAACTAGCCTCTAAATGCTGATATTGTAAGAAATTGTAAATCATCTGGAATGTTTTTCTCATCTGTATTGAGGAGCTATTACCACAAAGGTCAGTAAAAAATGTGGCCATCAAGCTCCTGTCTTTGCAGGACTGAACATGGATTTGTGTGACAAAAGTTTGTCCATAAGGAATATGTAATTCTTTCACGGAAGAATGAGAAAATGTTTCCCTGAGGTTCTCCCCTAGCTGGAGCCCCTGGCAGGGGTGTCTTTAGAGAGGGGGCCCGTGTACATCCCCTGACACTGGCCCCCTCCTCTCACCCCGGCGGCAGGCAGGCGACTGACGCAGCTGGCTGGCCACCGCAGAAATCAGTAGACCCTGGGCACGAGTGTGCCCAGGGTCTACTGCGCATGTTCAGATCGCCAGGGAAATAACCGCCATTTTGTTGGCTATTTCCTCACAGCGCACTCGCAAAACGCAGGAAAAATGGCTGCGGTGTCCATTTTCAGGCGTTTTGAGAAGCGCTGAGAGACCCGACGCGGTAGTTTTACATAATATGGGTGCAGAGTGTGCAATGCAGGCCCCCCTGGACCCGGGGGCCCGTGTGCACCGCGCACCCTGCACCCATTATAGATACGCCCCTGGTACTACTACTACATATTCCTGTGTCAATGATAGGTTGTTAGGTAACATTAAATGGCTATGGATTGGGGGATGAAGTGAGGGGACTAATCACAGTCATTGTGATTGGTCCTCTTGCTCACATCTCCCACCCTCACACCCCACCTCCAAATAAGGGGGAACAACTATCAAGAAAAATTTTCCAGCTGATAACGCAGGTTTGTTTTTTTTAATTTAGGATCCAAATGTGGGTAATAAGGAAGACAAAGCCCATAAGCTATGTTTTGTGTCAGCAGATTCAAATGACAACTTTTTGTTGCATTGGTCAGTGACTGGTATAGTGCTACATCATCTTTGTATTCACATTAATTATATCCCACTTATATCCCATGTAAATACAGTAGGCTGTCACAAAGCACTGATGTTGCAGGTGTCACCTTTGTACATTGACTTGCTATTACTAGACAAATGCATTGCACATGAAGGTAAGTATCGGGGGTTGGGAAGGTTTAGGGATTAGTGTTAGGCACTAGGGGGAGGTTTATGGTGCGGGGAGGTTAGGTTTAGGCACCGGGGAGGGAGCGTTAGGGGTAAGGGTTCGTGTTAGGGAGCTTACCTTCTAGTGTCGGGATTCTGACCAACGGATTCAATGTTGCTTTTAATTTGTGAATTACGTGTTATTTTTACTGCATGTATCAATTAATCATAAAACTATGTTAGGTCTAAGAGAATGGGGGCCGCAACTGCGCCCCAAATTGCAGGAGTAAAATTGGTTAATTTCTAAAGCTGTAATTTCCGCCATAAGCAAAGTTGCAGCTATCACAGGACAGGTGCAGGGCGACACCAGTAACAGTAATGTTATATACACTTATTCTGATTGTGCTTTTCAGTGCAGTAGAGTGGGAGTAGAAGAGCTGAAGCCACAGATAGTAGTGAAGAGGAGGTAGTTAGCCATGTAGGGCAGCAGGTAGCTGAAAAGGGGCAGAGCCATTAGGGAGCCAGGTAGCTATCCCAATAGGCACGACAAAATAAAATTAAACCATATATGTCTGTTTGTTTAAAAGCTTCTTCTTCCATTTCAGCTCATCTTATGCACCTGAATCCAGTTAAATATTTACATTCATCTTGATGGAAGCGCAATTAAGAATTGTTTACATATGTATTTCCACATGTGCTTAGCTTGAACAAATAACAACTTCCTGTTTGTTACAGATGTATGATTGAATAAAAAGCAGATGGAATGCATCTGTAAATGCCTATTAAAGATATGTTTATGTGTTTTTTTATCTATGTTTTACTTTTAACATGCAATAAAAATGAATTGTAAACGTAAGCATGGATGTAGCCTTAGGATATGGTAACATTATGTGTATTATAATGACTTATGGTGGCACAATGAGGCATGTGACTAACCTAATGGCCATAGAGCTGTGTATGGTGGGCATTGCTGTGCGGTGTGGATGCTCTATTGCAGGCTGCTAAGTTTATAGCTTTAAAAATAAGAAGAAACTTACACTAAAGAATTTGTGCTGCTTCAGTAAAGTCTATTCCTAGGTCTAAAGCCTGTGCTAAGGTTCTGAAATGCCTCCTTGCCTTTTAACAGCAATTGAAGTTGAAAAAACACCTAGGGCTTGATTTTGATATGGACATCAGGCAATTTGCACCATGTAAAAATGTGACTTATGTAAAATTTGTTATGTAATGCATGCGTTAAGCATATTTTATCCGTTTGCATTTTAAGAAGTGGGACAGAGACATTTATGTGTAAGTAAGTACAGTTTAGATACACAAGTAAACCTCTTCTCCAAGAGATGCATCTGATTTTGACTCTCATGATCTTTAGGATATGCCTTTTGGGGGAAGCAATCGGGAAGCCGACTGCCTATATACCGGCAGCCGGCTTCCCGACTGTCTTATCCCGGCATCGGTAAAATGCCAGGCGGCTAGATGTAGACGCCCGCATTTCCCCGACGCCGGGAGACCAGTGCCCGGCATCATGATCGTAGTGATGCCGGGCGCCGCGAGCGGACAGCCGCGGGGGGGAGGGTTAGGTTTAGGGCTCTCGGGGGGAACTTAGGGTTAGGCATCTCCCCGGGAGGGTTAGGGTTAGGCTAGGGGGAGGGAGGGTTATGGTTAGGCACCCCCGGGGGGGACTTAGGGTTAGGCACCCCCCCGGGGGACTTAGGTTTAGGTAGCGGGGAAGGGGGTGGTTAGGATTAGGCACTTAGAGGGGGGATTAGGGTTAGGCACTTGGGGGGAAGTTAGGGTTAGGCACCCCTAAGGAGGGTTAGGGGGGTTAGGTTAGTGGATACTTACCTATCCACGATCGGGATTTCCAGCGCTGTCGGGCTTCCGCTGCGTCGCACTCTGCTCCTGTCGGGCTGCCGCTGACGGGAATCGAACCACCGGCCTTGCGGCCCGCGGTATATCATACCCATTCCCCTTTTGCATGTGTATCAGTCATCTCTTGGCATTTCCGTCATGTAAACTATGGACTTAGTTATTGTAGTACATTATTCCTCCCTTATATAGTTTCTGACACTTTTTTTCTTTTGCCAGTATGCAATATATCACCCTGATACCAGAGTGCAATAATTTGTTCCTGGCAACTTGTTATCACAGTGCATTTCTGGGCTCTTGGTACTCTGTTATGCAAACACAATCCTGAGTTTCTGACACAGTGCTACGTAAGTGCATTTTGAGTTCCTGGCATTCTGCTACCAGTGCGCAATCCTGAGACCCTGACACTCTGCTACACATGTACAATCCTGAATTTCTGACAATCTGCTATCAAGTGCAATCTTGATGCTTAGCTACCCAGTGCAATGACGAGTTTCGATTACAATGTAATCCTACATTCCCGACACTCTGTTGCCAGTGTGCATCCACAATTCCTAACTCTCTGCTGCTAGCAGTATGTAAGACTGAGTTCCTTACAGTCTTCTACCCATATGCAATCCTTCCTGGAACTCTGCTTCTATTTGCAATATTGAGTTCTTGACAGTTTGCTACTAGTATGCAATACTGATGTAACAGTTTCTTACCTGCAGATATGTATTGGCAACCAGGTCACAAATTTTGTTTCTTCTTTGACTATGGCAGTGCATCCACCCAAGATTTATTCTTGTAATCAATAGAGCAGACTTGCAAAAACCCTTTACACAAACTTTAAATGACAACTATAATCAGAGTCATATTAGTTGACACAAAAAAATGAAAAAATTATTGAACTGGCACTTAGACTTCTCCAAACATATCCAGGAATAATAATTCCGGGAAATATGGTATTAGGTAATTGAAACTTATATGTAATAATAATTAATTCATATAGCAATTATTAGAACTATAAGACAACAAATCCAATGCTCTTCATATGATAATGTTTGGTAGTCTAGCGCTCTTACCTATCAAGTCTCTCTAAGGGGTATATTTATTAAATTGTGGGTTTTTAGAAGTGGAGTTGCTGCCCATAGCAACCAATCAGATTCTAGCTATTATCTTGTAGAAGGTGCTAGATAAATGATCGGTAGAATCTGATTGGTTGCTATTGGGAACAATTCCAATTCTAAAAACCTGCACTTCAGTAAATATACCCAGGGGCGGATTGGTCCACCGGGAAAGTCCCCGCTGGGCCGGTCCCATCTCCCCTCTAATGGGCCACTTTACACTGACCGCCAGCCGGCTGCTCTTATGGCCGTTACCGTGATCGGAGCTCAGCTCAGCTGCGATCGGGCAGCAGTTATGAATGAGCTTCTGCACATGCGCAGAAGCTCAATCAGCAGTACTATATGAAATGGGCACGGGAGGGCTGCTGCAGCAGCTCCTCCCATGGGCCATTGCGAAGCACATGAGTCCATCAGCCACCACGCCCACCAGCGCAGGAGCCGGGTATTTGGCTGAGCCTGTAACCAAGCCGAGAATGGGGAAGAGCAGCGACTGCAGGACTCGACTGGACCCGGAAGTGGCACTGTGAGTCATATACAATGTGCTACCTTGCTCTGGAGCCCTGTTGTGCTGTCCAGTGTCCACCCACCTGCCCCTGGCAATGCGGACACGTGGAGCTCTGCTGTGCCGCCCAAACCCAGCATTGCTGATGCTTTGGTTGAAACCTGTAGCTTCTTCCTGCTGCCAGTGTCTCTTAGTTGCTGGGACTCCCCCCAGGGCCGGTCCAACACACTAAGCAAAGCCTGCAACTCTGCATTGCAGGGAGGCGCCAGACTAGAGAGGCCCTCTCCCTGCCTGCTGCAGCTGACTTTAGTGTTGCTATTGCCGGCTGCCCTCCCACTGGCCGGGTCCATCCCCCTCCTCTTGTCGCCTTTCCTCCGCTCTCTTCCCTAGTCCCATCTCCTTCCCTCCCCTCTCTCCCCTCGCTCTCCTCTCTCCCCTCTCCTCAGAGGCAGGCAGGTCACAACACATATATTGCTGGCCCGCCCGTTCTCCAGATATGCAACTGAGCTGTCATTGCCAGTCCGCAGCTGTCATCGCCAGTACTCGCTGCCGATGTCAGTCCCTGCTGGGCAGGACCCTACAGGTAAGTTAGCTACTGGGGGCTGTGGTGTGAGGGGCTTTGTTGAGGAGGGTTATGAGGGGGGCTATGATGTGAGGAGGGCTGTGCTGAGTGAGGGGGCTATGATGTGAGCAGGGTTGTGCTTAGGGGGCTCTGATGTGATGAGGACTGTGCCAAGGGGACTAAGATGTGTGGAGTGCTCTGAGGGGACTATAATATGAGGAGGGTTGTGCTGAGTGGGGCTATAATGTGAGGGGAGTTTTGATGTGAGGAGGGTTGTGAGGGGGCTATAATGTGAGGAAGGCTGTGAGCGGTGCTATAATGTTAGCAGGGCTGTGAGGGGTGCTATGATGTGAGGAGGGCTATGATGTGAGGAGGGCTGTGCTGAGTGGGGCTATGATGTCAGGGGCTGTGCTGAGGGGGGCTTTGGTGTGATGGGGCTGTGCTGAAGAGATCTGTGATGTGTGGGGGCTGTAATGTGAGGAGGGCTGTGGTGTGAGGAGGACTGTGGTGTGAGGGGCTGTTCTGAGGGGGGCTGTGATGTGAAGTGCTGTGATGAGGAGGCTGTGCTATGAGGGGGCTATGTTATGAGAGGTGATGTGATGATTGGGCTGTACTGTGAGCGGCTGTGATAATTGGGCTGTGCTGTGAGGTGTTGTGATGATTGGGCTGTACTGTGAGGTGTTGTGATGAGGAGGCTGTGCTATGAGGGTGGCTATGTTATGAGAGCGGCTGTGATGATTTGGCTATAATGTGAGGTGCTGTGATGATTGGGCTGTACTGTGAGGTGCTGTGATGATTGGGCTGTACTGTGAGGTGTTGCGATGAGGCTGTGCTATGAGGGGGGCTATGTTATGAGAGTAGCTGTGATGATTGGGCTGTACTGTGAGCGGCTGTGATGATTGGGCTGTACTGTGAGGTACTGCAATGAGGAGTCTGTGCTATGAGGGGGGCTATGTTATGAGAGCGGCTGTGATGATTGAGCTGTACTGTGAGCGGCTGTGATGATTGGGCTGTACTGTGAGGTGTTGCAATGAGGAGGCTATTTTATGAGAGCGGCTGCGATGATTGGGCTGTACTGTGAGGTGCTGTGATGATTGGGCTGTACTGTGAGGTGCTGTGATGAGGGGGCTGTACTGTGAGGTACTGCAATGAGGAGGCTGTGCTGTGAGGGGGGCTATGTTATGAGAGTGGCTGTGATGATTGGGCTGTACTGTGAGCGGCTGTGATGATTGGGCTGTACTGTGAGGTGTTGTGATGAGGAGGCTGTGCTGTGAGGGGGGCTATGTTATGAGAGTGGCTGTGATGATTGGGCTGTACTGTGAGCGACTGTGATGATTGGGCTGTACTGTGAGGTGCTGTGATGATTGGGCTGTACTGTGAGGTGCTGTGATGAGGGGGCTGTACTGTGAGGTGCTGTGATGAGGGG
Source organism: Taudactylus pleione (assembly GCA_031769625.1). Lineage (NCBI taxonomy): Eukaryota > Metazoa > Chordata > Amphibia > Anura > Myobatrachidae > Taudactylus > Taudactylus pleione. The sequence continues at coordinate 14,624,395 of JAUIMM010000084.1, read as the reverse complement.
GCTGTACTGTGAGGTACTGCAATGAGGAGGCTGTGCTATGAGGGGGCTATGTTATGAGAGTGGCTGTGATGATTGGGCTGTACTGTGAGCGGCTGTGATGATTGGGCTGTACTGTGAGGTGCTGTGATGATTGGGCTGTACTGTGAGGTGCTGTGATGAGGAGGCTGTGCTATGAGGGGGCTATGTTATGAGAGGTGATGTGATGAGGGGGCTGTACTGTGAGCGGCTGTGATAATTGGGCTGTGCTGTGAGGTGTTGTGATGATTGGGCTGTACTGTGAGGTGTTGTGATGAGGAGGCTGTGCTATGAGGGTGGCTATGTTATGAGAGTAGCTGTGATGATTGGGCTGTACTGTGAGCGGCTGTGATGATTGGGCTGTACTGTGAGGTGTTGCGATGAGGAGGCTGTGCTATGAGGGGGGCTATGTTATGAGAGTAGCTGTGATGATTGGGCTGTACTGTGAGCGGCTGTGATGATTGGGCTGTACTGTGAGGTACTGCAATGAGGAGGCTATGCTATGATGGGGCTATTTTATGAGAGCGGCTGCGATGATTGGGCTGTACTGTGAGGTGCTGTGATGATTGGGCTGTACTGTGAGGTGCTGTGATGAGGGGGCTGTACTGTGAGGTACTGCAATGAGGAGGCTGTGCTGTGAGGGGGGCTATGTTATGAGAGTGGCTGTGATGATTGGGCTGTACTGTGAGCGGCTGTGATGATTGGGCTGTACTGTGAGGTGTTGCGATGAGGAGGCTGTGCTGTGAGGGGGGCTATGTTATGAGAGTGGCTGTGATGATTGGGCTGTACTGTGAGCGACTGTGATGATTGGGCTGTACTGTGAGGTGCTGTGATGATTGGGCTGTACTGTGAGGTGCTGTGATGAGGGGGCTGTACTGTGAGGTGCTGTGATGAGGGGACTGTACTGTGAGGTGCTGTGATGAGGGGGCTTTACTGTGAGGTACTGCGATGAGGAGGCTGTGCTATGAGGGGGCTATGTTATGAGAGTGACTGTGATGATTGGGCTGTACTGTGAGCGGCTGTGATGATTGGGCTGTACTGTGAGGTGCTGTGATGAGGAGGCTGTGCTATGAGGGGGCTATGTTATGAGAGGTGCTGTGATGAGGGGGCTGTACTGTGAGCGGCTGTGATAATTGGGCTTTGCTGTGAGGTGTTGTGATGATTGGGCTGTACTGTGAGGTGTTGTGATGATTGGGCTGTACTGTGAGGTGCTGTGATAAGGAGGCTGTGCTATGAGGGGGGCTATGTTATGAGAGGTGCTGTGATGAGGGGGCTGTACTGTGAGTGGCTGTGATAATTGGGCTGTGCTGTGAGGTGTTGTGATGATTGGGCTGTACTGTGAGGTGTTGTGATGATTGGGCTGTGCTATGAGTGTGGCTATGTTATGAGAGCGGCTGTGATGATTGGGCTGTACTGTGAGCACTATGATGATTGGGCTGTACTGTGAGGTACTGCAATGAGGAGGCTGTGCTATGAGGGGGCTATGTTATGAGAGCGGCTGTGATGATTGGGCTGTACTGTGAGGTGCTGTGATGATTGGGCTGTACTGTGAGGTGTTGCAATGAGGAGACTGTGCTATGAGGGGGCTATGTTATTAGAGCGGCTGTGATGATTGGGCTGTACTGTGAGGTGCTGTGATGATTGGGCTGTACTGTGAGGTGCTGTGATGATTGGGCTGTACTGTGAGGTGTTGCGATGAGGAGGCTGTACTGTGAGGTGTTGCGATGAGGAGGCTGTGCTGTGAGGGGGGCTATGTTATGAGAGTGGCTGTGATGATTGGGCTGTACTGTGAGCGACTGTGATGATTGGGCTGTACTGTGAGGTGCTGTGATGATTGGGCTGTACTGTGAGGTGCTGTGATGAGGGGGCTGTACTGTGAGGTGCTGTGATGAGGGGACTGTACTGTGAGGTGCTGTGATGAGGAGGCTTTACTGTGAGGTACTGCGATGAGGAGGCTGTGCTATGAGGGGGCTATGTTATGAGAGTGACTGTGATGATTGGGCTGTACTGTGAGCGGCTGTGATGATTGGGCTGTACTGTGAGGTGCTGTGATGAGGAGGCTGTGCTATGAGGGGGCTATGTTATGAGAGGTGCTGTGATGAGGGGGCTGTACTGTGAGCGGCTGTGATAATTGGGCTTTGCTGTGAGGTGTTGTGATGATTGGGCTGTACTGTGAGGTGTTGTGATGATTGGGCTGTACTGTGAGGTGCTGTGATAAGGAGGCTGTGCTATGAGGGGGGCTATGTTATGAGAGGTGCTGTGATGAGGGGGCTGTACTGTGAGTGGCTGTGATAATTGGGCTGTGCTGTGAGGTGTTGTGATGATTGGGCTGTACTGTGAGGTGTTGTGATGATTGGGCTGTGCTATGAGGGGGGCTATGTTATGAGAGCGGCTGTGATGATTGGGCTGTACTGTGAGCGCTATGATGATTGGGCTGTACTGTGAGGTACTGCAATGAGGAGGCTGTGCTATGAGGGGGCTATGTTATGAGAGCGGCTGTGATGATTGGGCTGTACTGTGAGGTGCTGTGATGATTGGGCTGTACTGTGAGGTGTTGCAATGAGGAGACTGTGCTATGAGGGGGCTATGTTATTAGAGCGGCTGTGATGATTGGGCTGTACTGTGAGCGGCTGTGATGATTGGGCTGTACTGTGAGGTGCTGTGATGATTGGGCTGTACTGTGAGGTGTTGCGATGAGGAGGCTGTGCTATGAGGGGGCTATGTTATGAGATGTGCTGTGATGATTGGGCTGTACTGTGAGGTGCTGTGATGATTGGGCTGTACTGTGAGGTGCTGTGATGAGGGGGCTATACTGTGAGGTACTGCAATGAGGAGGCTGTGCTATGAGGGGGGCTATGTTATGTGAGCGGCTGTGATGATTGGGTTGTACTGTGAGCGGCTGTGATGATTGGGCTGTACTGTGAGGTGCTGTAATGATTGGGCTGTACTGTGAGGTGTTGCGATGAGGAGGCTGTGCTATGAGGGAGCTATGTTATGAGAGCAGCTATGATGATTGGGCTGTACTGTGAGGTGCTGTGATGAGGGGGCTGTACTGTGAGGTGCTGTGATGATTGGCTGTACTGTGAGGTGTTGCAATGAGGAGGCTGTGCTATGAGGGGGGCTATGTTATGAGAGGTGCTGTGATGAGGGGGCTGTACTGTGAGCGGCTGCGATGATTCGGCTGTACTGTGAGGTGCTGTGATGAGCGGGCTGTACTGTGAGGTGCTGTGATGAGGGGGCTGTGCTGTGAGGTGCTGTGATGAGGGGTGCTGTGACTCAGACCGACCCTGACTCCATCATTCCCTTTACCATAAACATAATGGGTTTTTGTGTGCAGGCTAGTCTAGTGTGCAGCACCCATGTCGCGCTGACCCGTCAGAAAGTAGAGGTTGGAGAAGGAGTCAGAGTGCACCACCTGACAGTGGATAAAGCAGCTGCCACCCTGACCCAGAACCTACTACATCCACAGAGAGCTCTTAGGAGGTGAGACTTTTTTTTTAGGAAAAACAGTGATTGGAGACAATAATAGGGTATTCGTTGTGATATGTGGGGAGGGTCAGTGTGGTATTTGTTGTAAGAGGGGGAGGTCACAGTTGCATGTGGTGGTCTGAGTGACTTGTGGAGGAATGTGCGGTCTCTGCACATGAAGTGGCGTGTGGAGACACATAAGGTGTCTAAGTGGTATAATTCTCCTCTATCTGTTCTTGCCTATGTCAGCCTCTCAACCCTTTTCTTGCCTATGCAAGCATACGGACTTTTTCCTCTCTGTGCCAACCTTTATACCCATCCTTTCTGCCAGTCTCTCTTCCCTTCCTCTGCACTAGCCTTCCTGTCCATCCTCTGTCTGCACCAGCCTTTCTGCCCATCCTGTCTGCACCAGCCTTTCTGCCCATCTTTTGTTTGCACCAGCCTCTCTTACCACTGCCTCTATCCATTACCCTTCCTTACCTGTCACCCTCAGCTGGTCGCCCACTGCCTCTCCCTGTAACCTCCTGCCTCTGCTGTCACTCTCTGGCCATCGCCAACTGCCTCTTCACATCGCCCTCTCCCCATCACCCTCTGCCTCTTTGCTTCTCATCACCCACTCCCTCTCCCTGTTTCACTCTCTGTCACCCTCTATTCCCTCACCAGTGTCACCCACTCCCTCTCCCTGTTTCCCTCTCTGTCACCCTCTATTCCCTCACCAGTGTCACCCACTGCTTCTCCCCAGCATCACCCACTTCCTGTCACCTATTGACTGTCACCCACTGCCTCTCCCCATTGTCACCCACTGTCTCTCCCCAGCATCATTCACTTCCTGATGCATTTATAGGAGGGTACAAATTTATAGTTTGCAGGGGGGCACCGAAAACCCTAGCACCAGCCCTGGCTCCCCCCTCCCTCCTCATCTCCTGTCACTGGCTTCCATACTGCTCCCAGGCTCATCATGCCTCCAGATCCCACTCCACCCAACCACTATTACTTGCTCAGTCAGACCAATGCAACTGATGAGTAAGACCATCAGTTATTATTCCTGCACACCCCACCACCTCCAATTACCCCACCAGTCCTGCCATTTGGGCACTCAAACCACAGACTTTTCACACATTTCTTCTCGCTACCTCAGGAGGCTGAGAAAAGAAATATGTCTCCCACAGCTAATAGGTGCCTGACAGATCAGCAAATGAATTGCCCCATGAGGTGCCCATTAGCTTTGATGCCGCACATAAGAATTGAATTTACCCTATGGGCGGGCTATACTAACCTTGCAGAGTACATCCTGCCAGACATCACATTGGTACTGATCACATATGCACTAACATATGCGATCAGTACCACAAAGGACAGCTCTTCTGATAAGAGCTGTCCTTTGCGATCTGTGCTGTGCCGTGGACTTCTGGGTTTATGACCCAAGAGGCCATCTGCACATGCGCAGAGTGACGCGGCATCTGCGGGGCATGCTGGGAGGAATCTAATCTGATCCCTCATACCAGCACTGGTCCACCAAGCTAAGGCACGCAGGGTGCCGTGGCACACAGTTTGGGAACCACTGGTATACAGCATTGTGGGCTTGGTTCTGAGTCAGACGCAGTGACAATGGTGGATGCAGTGGAGCAATGTTTTAATCTGATTTGCACCACATATACATCCTGATGGTGTTGGTACAGAGTCGCAGTACTTATTCACATGCACACACAAAGAAGTAAATTAGAAATGTGATTGGCAGTTACAGGTTTTAGGCTTAATAGATGCAGATGTAGCGCAGTATGGCCATGTTACTCTAGAGTCGCATGTGGGTTGCTGAAAGTGGCTGCGTACAGATGCTCTGAATTGTTCACATTGGAGGCCATACTCATACGGATGATCTGCACCGATGGTGGCATCTAAAGACACACAAAGCATGACTGCAGCATCTGTAGACACTAATAGTGGGCGTCTCAGTCCTTGCACATTCAGGGCCTCATTCAGAGGCGGTCATAGGATGCAAGCGGTCGCTCAGAAACAGGTCTGCCGCTTGCATCCTGAACGGCCGCCTCCATGTCAGTCGTTAGGCTGTGGGTTAACACCCACAGCTCTAACGACCACTAAGGGAGATGGTCGCGATGGTCAAGACCATCGCAACCATCGGGGCTTACGACGAGACCCTAGGGTAGGGTCTCGTCAACCTTAAGCCCCAGGGAGCTTCCTGCTCTGTTTGAGCAGGAAGCTCCCCACTGACATCACTGATGATGTCAGTGGGGACGCCCACTAAATGGCAAGCGTTCCAAAAGGAACGCCTCCGTTTTGCCGGGCACGCCTCCTGCCCGCCCAGCAAACGGAGCGAGCTGTCAATCAACATCAACAGCTCGCTCCGTCAGTCCGCTAATGACGGGTGATCCATCGTTAGCGGGGGCCCGTTCATGCACACGACGGAGCAGTCTCCGTCATGCGCATGCCCTGTGGACCAACATCGAGTCGGTTGCGAGCGCTCAGCGCTCGCGACCGACTCTGAATAAGGTCCTCAGACATATGGATGTACACAAGGGAGGGGCATTGTAGTTGCATTAGCATAAAGTCACAGACGGAACTGCAGCAAAAGACACAAGGAAGGCCGCAACTGTGTCCAACTCAGAATCAGGCCCTATGAGGAGTGATCCCGCCCCCTCATCAGACCACGCCCCAATTAGGGCTGCTCCCATAAATTTCCCGGGCTGGTTTTCCATCCCAAACCTGAATATACCAAGGGGTTGCCTCAGGCTGTCATTGGTACATTCTTTCCATATTCCACTATGATAGCAATGGAGCCGAGGCCCAATGTTTGGGAATCCCAAATCACATTACTAAACACTGAATAAAGTCCCTGTCTTCCCGCAATAGTCACTTCACAGGGTTCTACTGAACATAGGTTTTATTTCTCTCAAATTAACATTAGAATTTTATAAACCTAACATTTGTTAACATTATAATCATAACTGCAAACAGTACGTATCCTATTTAGACATTAACCAGGAGTTACACTGATATCCGAACACCCTGCTGCCGCTGTGGGATCCTGATATTTCCCTGCTTCCTAAGTACTCCCAAACCATTGACAAGTCTTGTATGGTTTCAAGAGTGATAAAGAATTCTGAACACTACCAGATCTCTGTCCCCACTTGTGACATAGTGAACAACAATCTTCACTGTACCGATGGGTTTCCGAGTTGAGAATGACAGGTGCTTTTTGTGCAGGATGTACCTAAATACATCCCAGCCATCCCGATTTCAGCGTGAAAGTCGCGCTTTTTAGGGCACTGTACCACCAGGGGGCCACAGTGTCCCGCTGGTGGGGGAAGTTGAGAGGACACTGTCTCACACTGCACTGCATAGCATGCACATATCATCCACACTGTTTAGAGAGAGGCTGGGGCTGCCCATCAACTCCCGGGGCACTGGGCAAGCCCCCAGCATGATGAGAAATGGGGATGTGACATGCACTCACGTGCCCAAAATGTCATACTCCACCGGGCGTGGCCTTGCCCCCTTGTAACGCCGACATGAGGAGTCCCATCGTGGGGAATTAAGCTATACATAGATTTAGAGTTGCACTTAGCTTCTAGCATAATACACATACCACTCACCCCCTCCCAAAGAAACATAATTGCCAATCAATACATAAAACTTGCAATTTTACATTTAACTCTATTATAGGTCCCTACAGTATTTTATTACTTTGCTAAATAATCTGTAATGGTGTGAAAAAAAATCATGATTTTTTTTTTTATTATTAATCAGATTTTTTTAATTTAAATTGGATTTTTATAAAAAATGATCAAGTAAACAAATAAACCAATAATAATACAAAGTTCTTTTAAAATACTGTAACTTTATTATATTTAAATTAAATGACTTGACAGTGTCACCATGAATCATGGCATGGCACAGCAAACTACACACAATTCACACAAACTGCAAAAGGAAAGAAACAGCAATGATGTTAAAAGTTACAATAGTTGGCAATTGCCTTGCCTGATTTCTACATCTGAATAAGTATACACAATAGGTTTATTGAAAGCCTTAAAAGAAACACAAGTTTTGCAGCTTTGTCAGTACACAAGCGGTTCCTCAGTTTTGATTGCACCAAACCAAATGTTGAAATTATTCTTTCTACTGAAGCTGATGATGCTGCAGCTGTTAGCAATTGCTCTACTGCTACCAGGATATTTTCATTACCAGCTCCAGCCATGGCCACAAGTCTTGAGAATGACACAAGTATTGGTTTTCACAAAGTTTCCGGCTTCAGTGTTTTTAGACCTTTGTCAGATGTTACTATGGTATCCTGAAGTAAAATTACAAGCATTTCATAAGTGTCAAAGGCTTTTATTGACAATTACATTAAATTTATGCAGAGAGTCAATATTTGCAGTGTTGACCCTTCTTTTTCAAGACCTCTACAATTCGCCCTGGCATGCTGTCAATCAACTTCTGGGCCACATACTGACTGATGGCTGCCCATTCTTGCCTAATCAATGCTTGGAGTTTGTCAGAATTTGTAGGTTTTTGTTTGACCACCCGCCTCTTGAGGATTGACCACAAATTCTCAATGGGATTAAGGTCTGGGGAGTTTCCTGGCCATTGACACAACATTTTAGTGTTTTGTTCCCTGAGCCACTTAGTTATCACTTTTGCCTTATGGCAAGGTGCTCCATCATGCTGGAAAAGGCATTGTTCGTCACCAAACCTAAATAATTGTGATTCATCAAGTTGATTTAAATCAGCACACCCTGATCTGAAATACTGGATAACAGATCAAATAAGTGATTGTGGGAAAGTAAGAGTTTAAAGACTTAAGGCCCCCATACATCAGACAGCCGTTTCACAGATTGGACCAGAACCGCTGATCCACCAGTCAGAAATGCCGACCGGCAGCCATCGATGACTGCCAAACTGTCAGAGAATCTGGAATTATTTTTGTTACAAAATCCCCGATTTGCTGAACCCAATCATATTTGGGCTGGGATTGGCAAATCAGGGATATCCAACATGTTGGACTTTACCGATACTCTGACCCTGGCGTCAGGGAATCTGTGAATTGGCCCAATACATGGCTGCTGTATGGGGGCCATTACCCATCTATAGGTATGATGTGCACTATAATGGCATCTGGCTTACTGGGAGCTTGGGAAGATTAGAGATAAGGGTATATGAGCCTGTTTGGCATGTCTGTGTGGCATGACAGACCGTGCTTAGAACAGATAGAAGTGTATAGGAGCAGAAGAAATCATCAGGGCATTGATAAATGCTGGAGAGAATGGGGATTGCTGATGCAGACTTGTGCTAAGCTGTACAAACAAATACTGTATTTATGGACATAAACACCCCCCCCCCCCCCGCCCCCATAAAAGCAGGAATATCTCTTCTCTTGTGTATGAATAGAAAAAAAAACTTGCAAAAATACAATAAATTCATCCAATATATACAATAGCTATGGCGGCAGCACATATCATGTATAGAGATTAATCCGTTATCAACCAATCAGAGAAAGCCAATAGTGTGTATGTGTACGGCTGACAGGAGTATTTGGGTCTATGTGTGGGTCTATACTGGTTCACTATTAGGTGAACACACTCTTACTGTATTCATATGTTAGTCTCCCCCTTCCTTCCCCTGCAACTCTGGGCACAAGAGTCAGATGTGAGCACATCACCTATGGATGGGGCCTGTAGTGTGGGCATGGGCAGAAGCAATTTGTGGATTTTACAATATATAAACTGGCATGTGTCCCAGCTCCATGGAGCAGAAAGGAGAGAACCACTGGAACGCCCTATCAGACTGACCTCTATATAGAAGCTTGGAGATACTCAGAAAAATGCAAACTGCTGCAAAACAAGACTAGTCACATTCGCATGCAGTTTTCACCTTATTCTGCCATGTTTGCAGATATCACAATGGATATGGCAATAGGAAAATCTAGTAGGAAAGTAAACTATGCTATTTATGGTTTTATGTCAGAGCAGGAATTTAGAGCAAAAATATGAAAGGGTGTAGAGTAGACTATTCATTAATGAAGCATAGAACAAAATAATATAGACCTGGCACAAAGTTTGATTTTTGTAGCCAAGTTAACTATAACCTTTTGCATGGGCTAATGTTGCATCATTAGATTCTCTGCAAGCTGAGATCCAGTGTCTGTGGTCCAGAATAGGATGATCGTTGACAGCTGGGACTCCAGAGCACATCTATGTCAAGCCAATGTGACCCAGTGACTTCCATATATCATAAGATATGCCTTATTTTTATGCACAAGACAAGATTTGCAAAGAAAATTCTGTCATTACATTTACATCTGCTTATTGTTTCCTAAGTTACATTAGACCAAAAAGACATTGGCCTACATTGTATTTTATGGACTTTTCATTTAAATTAATTCCAGGCAAAGCCTCTTGGCTGAGTTTCCCAAACACAATTTTCATCATCCTTAAAAAATCGAATACTCAATAAATAAAAGTGTAATGTCCATGTAGGTGTATGTTATGTGACACTTTCTGTGTTATAAAGTTATATATCTTTTTGGGATTTTGTGATGCTACTGAATTACTCTTTTTTTATATAAGATCCAATTATCGCTATTGATCAGTGTCACATCACATATTTCGCCTATTTTTCAGTATAAACTTTGATAACATTTACAGGACTACTTTCAAGACCGACTGTATGGAATTCCCCACTGAGGGGTGCAAGCTAGGATCTGGGCTAAGGAGGAAATCTGAGACATGGGGCCCAGTGGCGTATCTATAATGGATCCAGGGGGGCCCCGCACCGCACACACTGCACCCATATTTTTTTAAACTTACCTGTCCGTGGTCCCACGTCGGGTGTCGGCGCTGCTCAGAACACCAGAAAAATGGCCGCCGTGGCCATCTTCTGGTGTTCTGCGCAAGCGCAGTAGACTCCAGGCACACTCTAGTGCCTCGAGTCTACTAATGCTCCGGTGGCTGGCCAGCCACATCAGTCGGCTGCCAGCCACCAGGGAGAGAGGAGGGGGCCCCGCATGGGGAGTGCACATGGGCCCCCTCCTCTCTTAAGACTCCCCTGATAGGGCCTGTACACAAGGTCTCCTCGTCCACGAGTACCAGTTGTTGGCAAGACCTGACCAAAGGTGCGGAGTCTAACCAGCTTGGAGGTGTTCACCAGTGACCCCTCCAAGCGGGATATGGGTTTAGCTGCATCCAGCTGGCAGGTCCGCGGTCCTTTGATCAGGTAACTGGTACTCACGGGAATAGAGAACCTTGCTACTTTAATGTATACACCGGAGGATCTCAGAGGCACAATGGCACTGAGGATTGGTATGTGCAATGTACGCTAAAGAGAGGTTACGGATGCACCGTGGCACAGTGAGAATGCGAATGTTCGTCACACAGATGATATGTCAGAGGACGCTCTTTAGCACCGGGGAATTTACATTTGCTCCAAGCACAGGATAGAGGTATGCAATTGTGAAGCCGGCTGACATTATACCGACAGCCGGCTTCCCGACCGTAATATGACGGCATCTAGATGTAGACATCGGTCATTTTACCGACGCCGGGAGACCGGCGCCCGGCATCCCAATAGGAGTGATGCCGGACGCCGCTGCGGACAGCCACGGGAGGGGGGGAAGATTAGGTTTAGGGATCCCGGGGGGACTTAGGGTTAGGCACCCCCCGGGAGGTTAGGGTTAGACACCCCCGGGGGACTTAAGTTTAGGTGACGGGGAAGGGGGGGTTAGGTTTAGGCACTGGGGGGAAGGTTAGGGTTAGGCACCCCTAAGGAGGGTTAGGGGGGTTAGGTTAGGTTAGTTCATACTTACCTGGGGACAATCGGTATTTTCAGCCGTGTCAGCCTGCCGCTGTCAGCAGTAATTTGTATGTATTGCAGGAGAGATATTCAGAACACACTGGAGCACAATGCTTTGATAATTGCTGCAACACAGGAGAGATATTCTGAACACACTGGAGCCCAATGATTTGGTAATTGCTGCAACACAGGAGAGATATTCTGAACACACTGGAGCACAAGAGTCAGCAGTGGAAATCACAGAAGTAACACAAGGACACACCTGCAACAAAGCAGCATCAGCCGACCCTTAAAAACGACAACATTGCTCAGGCAACTTCCTGTGGTCCGCAGTCTGGCTTTATCCCCTGCAGTAGCAGATCATTGGTGGACAGCGTCAGCTGACCACATCATGCTACCTTTGGGTATAGAGTCGTCAGGTGATGCAGACTGTCATGGCCGCGTCCATGACGGCAACCACAGGAACCAGGCACGGAGCAGTCCAAGGCAGTTCAAATGGCACTAAGTATAATACTCAGCGCGTTAGCCTTTGCCGCACCTGACGTCTGACTCACGGGAGATCAGGGGAAGTCAGCGCACAGATGAGCAACGGCTGATCCTAGGCCGCAACCAGACAACTACTTACCCAATTTGAAAATTTTTATCTCTCTGTAGAGAATTTCATATATACATTCTCTCATTTATATGTCTTATATTACACACTGAGTGCCACACAGAAAAGAGTGCCCCAAAAAAGAGTCTTCTTTCTCCTCTTTGGAATATTGGACACACACTGCCTCAAGGGAGCACCACCAACTCACTGTAACCTTGCCTTCATATATGAAGCTAATCTACACTGCAGTGCCAAAAGTCATGGGCTAGATGCCTAGTATCGTACAGACTCTAGCCCAAAGAAATGCAGCAGCTTGACGTGGTATCGATTCCACAAGTGGACAGAAGACCTCTGGAGAGATATTGACCCATGTTGTCTGGATAGCTTCCCACTTGTAGGTGCAGGATCTTGGATGCGAATGGTCATCTCCACCACATCTCAATAAATGCTCACTTGGGTTCATGTCAGGCGATCGTGGTGGCCACACCATTTGTCATAACTCTCCAGAATGCTCCTCGAAACAACTTGGGACTAATAACATGGTGCATTATCCTGCTGGAATATTCCATAGTTGTGGGGCTACATGAAGGGCAGCAAATGGTCATCAAGCAATGCAATGTAGCGGTAACTGCTTAATTACGTGTTTAAGTGGACCAGCTGACCCAACGCAAGACACATGAATACACCCCAAACCATTATGGAACCACCACCAGCCTGCACAGTGATTTGTTGAAAAGTGGGATCTATGGGTTCTAAGCCAAACCCTACCATCAGCCTGAAACAACTGGAACCATGACTCATTAGGCCATGCCACATGTCACCAGTCCTCCTGGGTTCAATTAACAATGTCATAAGCCCTTTGAGGCGCTTTGTCCAGTGTCGTAGTGTTAACAGGGGCACTCTGGTGGGTCTTCTGCTCCCATATCCCATGGAAACTAAAACAGGCTGCACTGACCTGCTGGATATGCGTCTGGTACCTCCTTACCTGAAAGTAGATGTGATTTGAGCCAGTGTGGCTTGTCTGTTACCACGGAAAATTTTGGCCGCACACTGTTGGTGATGATCATTAAGCACCTGTGCTCAGCCACTGTAATGTAATGCGATCATAGTTTCCATGAGGTATTCCCGGTACACACGTGACACCAAAGATCAAGGAATGTTGAATGTCCGGCCAACTTCGGAAATAGAATGTCCCATCCGTCATGTACCCACTATCATGCCCCATTCGAACTCCAATAATTCACGTCACCTTGGCATGAGCAGCCTAGCCGGTATTCAAACTGACTCACGAGTTGTCAGATTACAACTGATGCAGGTCTGGGCATTTCTAAGTCGTCACAATACAGTTATGCAAAATACCATTAGCTTTACATACTGCTATCCTATGACTTTTGTCACTTCAGTGTAAAGACATGTTGGTCATACACAATATTTTTACAAATTTATTTCTAAGAGCCCTGTGCAGAGTCAAAATCTGTACCTTGCTACCGTGATTATGTGCAGAAACCATCATGAGTTATTAGATTTCCTATAACCATAATGTATATATAAAAGATGTCCTGTAATTATCAAACATGCAGCACTAGAAGTGACCTATTAGACCAACTGTAAAAGGGTGAGAGTTTAGAAAATGTGAGATTTTAGCAGTAATAGAGTCTGAGAACATGAAAACTTTTTAGACCCAAAAACCTCTCAAGATTTCTCAGATCCAGATGTTTTCCCATTTTGAAGATAAAACTCGACCAATGTAATAGTGTGAGAGATTACTGCTAAACTCTCACATTTTCTAATCTCTCACCCTATTACATTTGACCCATTACTTGCTGTCCAGATGCAGGGTAATTATTTGTCTAAACAATTTTATAGTCTTTGTCCTGTGACCTATCTGGGGGACATAAAGGGCCTTATTCAAAGATATAGGTTAACTTAATGGTAACGCACATCTCCGATGGTCTGAGATCTGTGCATGCATCAATGCCACACTGCGCATGTACAGATCTTATTCAGGAGCTCACCCAGCCAGCACTATGATGTCAGCATGCACACATTACTCAACACGCATGCTCAATAAGGCTTACAGGCAGGACACAGAGATCTCTCACTGCAGCATTAGGCTAGTTTCACACCTGACATATTTTTGCCGGGTGTGAAAAAAAGATAAACAGGGAAGCAGTTGGATCCTTTCACACGGCCCGGGCATGGCATGGCTGCCGTGTAACAGCTGGGATTATCCATTGAGCAGGACGGCTGCTGTGCCGTGCCCGTGCCATCCCTGCACGCCAGTGGTGTATAGGAAGCAATGTTTCCTTTCACACACACTGGCTTGTGCAGGCTGGGCTTGTGAAGCAGCAACTGCTGCTGCGCATGCCTAGTAGATAACAAAAAAATATATATATATATTAAAAGCGGCTCTAAGCCGCTGCTTGTGAAAGGCACTGAGTGCCTGAAAAGACCCGTACGGCTATCGTCTTGCCCAGCCATCCAAAACCGGCAGGTGTGAAACTAGCCTTAGGCTGCCATTGAAGGAACTTATTGCCGAGGTAGGGCTATTTCACTGAAATCTGCCAGGGTGGGCATCTGCAGCAACCGCACTGGGCATGTATTGTGGCCACACTGGGATTTTTATCGTAGAGTGAATGACAGGAAGGGACCATTTGTGGGAGGTAATGGGGAGTGGCAATAAAAATGCAGGTGTCATGGATGTTTTCACGGCGTGCATCTGTTGTCAGCTGCGATTGTGTATGTAGTGAAACATGGCAATTTACAAAAGAAAAAGGAAAGTGTAGCGCTAGTAGACAACAAAAACAACAATTTATTAAGCACACATTAACATACGTGCACATAAACATGTAATAATGAGCATGATAATTATATTGGTACGAGCTGCAAAAAGGTAGGGGTGGTATGAAAGTTCCTTCAATACAACTTCCCTAACATGTGTTAGTCCAAATGGAATTTGAAAAAAATGGAAGGATCTCACCCGGTATACACAAAATCGTCAATGTCCAATCCACTTTGTGAAGATGGAAAGTTCCAATAATCCACTATCTATGCGGCACAGGAGATTGTTAAAGATGCAGGTGAATAGAGTGCATAATTGGCCTGGAGGGTGCTGTGGTGTAATTTCCACTCTGGTCCAACCAGCTCACCTCAGCCTGAGACAGTGTCTTTAAGTATATTCTCCGTTAGGGTCTCCTGAGACTGCTCCTGTCATGTGAGGTGCCGGCAATATTCCAATTGCTGCGGTGGAAGGACCGAGGGTTAACCGCTGGTTCCACAGTGCTCCTCTGCGTCGGCAGTAAGCCTGTTTATCTCCGAATAGGGCTCCCGTGTATGAGCTGCAGTGCTTCAGTTATATTGGGAGCCAGCCACCAAGGTGTCTCTGTATGCGGCCACGGGATGTCCCGGCTGAATTTCTCCAAGGTGTCATGATGTATAGATTGGAAAGGTGCCAAAAGTAGACAATGCATCTTGGGTATAGCAGCAAAAAGGATCATAGCCCATACACCTTAACGCGTTTCTCCGGAATTTTCTCTCCCAGTTTCATCAGAAGGAGGGCATACAGAGACACCTTGGCGGCTGACTCCCAATATAACTGAACCACTGCAGCTCATACATGGGAGCCCTATTCGGAGATAAACAGGCTTACTGCCGACGCAGAGGGGGACTGTGGAACCAGCGGTTAACCCTTGGTCCTTTCCACCGCAGCAATTGGAATATTGCCGGCACCTCACATGACAGGAGCAGTCTCAGGAGACCCTAACGGAGAATATACTTAAAGACACTGTCTCAGGCTGAGGTGAGCTGGTTGGACCAGAGTGGAAATTACACCACAGCACCCTCCAGGCCAATTATGCACTCTATTCACCTGCATCTTTAACAATCTCCTGTGCCACATAGATAGTGGATTATTGGAACTTTCCATCTTCACAAAGTGGATTGGACATTGACGATTTTGTGTATACCGGGTGAGATCCTTCCATTTTTTTCAAATTCCATTTGGACTAACACATGTTAGGGAATTTGTATTGAAGGAACTTTCATACCACCCCTACCTTTTAGCAGCTCGTACCCAAATATAATTATCAGGCTCATTATTACATGTTTATGTGCACGTATGTTAATCTGTGTTTAATAAATTGTTGTTTTGTTGTTTACTAGTGCTACACTTTCCTTTTTCTTTTGTACATTGCTCATTTTAGTGGGTTGCAGGTCCCACGTAATGTGGCAGCTCAGTAGTACAACTTAATTCTCACGCAGGCTACATTGCGCACCAGTATTCCATTATTCATTAGTAGTGAAACATGGCGCCTGTGTCACCACTGTCACAGCCAGTCTGCATAGGCCTAGGACTTCCAGCAGGTTCTATACACAGTCAGGCACAGCACACAGGATAGGAGTGGTATTTACACGTTCCAGTGGATGCAGACTCTTTGGTGTAGAAGTGTGGGTAATAACAATCTACCCAAACACTAGCCAGCAAGGGACTGAGGGGTTGATTCAGAGATGGACGCTAATGTGATCACAGCTGTGTTTTCGTACCCACTGCTGTCTTAACTGCATGTGGCGATGCATATCTGCGTAAATATCGCTAACATAGACGCACATCGGTGGCCATCTTTGCAGCAGGTCTGACCTGCCTCGGCCTTGGGAGCAGCTCGGTGGTGCTGAGCTGCTGAGCCCCGGGCCATATGCTTATCGAAAGCACTAGCCCACCACGTCATCTATCGATGGTGAGAGAATTACAGTTGGAATTATACCTTTCCAATTATCTGTACTATTATTGTACTATATTGTTTTAATTTGTGTTCTAATGTTTTTATTGTTATATGATTCTATCTCAGTACAATTCTCTAATGAATGGTCATAATGTACACATTCTAAGTGACAAGAAACGCCAACCAAATAGCACGAACATCCATATTTCTTTTGTGTTTTCTGAAGATGGGGTTCCTTCAACTTTTGTTGTTTGGGGCAGCATTATTGCCAGTAATTTGTGCATTATATGGTAAAACTCACAACATTGTAAGATATAAATTAGATCGCAAATACATTATGTGTAATCCAAAACATCCGAGATCTGAGCTTTCCAGGAAAACTTTGATTTACTAGTCAAAATTACTGAAGAACCAAGTAAAATTTTCGCTGACTATCTACAATTAAAATATGTTTCAGCCATACTGTGCTATGATAATTATCTTAACTTGAGGTATACAAATTATTGCTGAAATTTGAAAGACATGGCCTTTGTGGGAGTAAAAATTGAAAAATGTTTTTGAAGTCACATACAGATTGTCTGATGTGTTTTTTGAATTTTCAATTAAAAAATTAGTATAGAAGTATCAATTGAACATGCTACACTATATAATTTCCATTTCTTTGTATGTCCATCTCATACAGCCAAGTATATTAGAGATATCCTGAACACGGGATGTAGTCGGGATCCAGATTGTCACAATCCCTACGGTGAGGATTAGGTTTAGGCACTAGGGGGAGGGTCATGCTGCGGGAGAGGATGGTTATGGTTAGGCTGCGGGAGAGTTAGGGTTAGAATACATACCAAACTCCGTCGGGATCCCGTATCAAACCTCCCGAACACAGTTATCAGATGAGCACTTTTTTCTGGTACATACACAGATATAGGGTTTTAAATATGTTTGATTTTTTTATAATTTGGCACTTCTGCATTTGTAATTTATGTAGGTGTAGTCACATTATTTCTGTGTAACAGCTGCTTGCAATGCATTATCTTGGTTCTGACCTCTGCTTTGAACTTGAAATAATTCCTAGATCACCACCTGTCCTGACCCTTAGGCCAGTTACACACCTGCCGGTTTTGGCCGGCAGGGTTTATTCAGTGTCTTTCACAAGCAGCGGCTTTGAGAAGCTTTTAATGTGTTTTTTTATTTATTTATTGGGCATGCGCAGCAGCAGCTACTGCACAAGCCC
Organism: Taudactylus pleione; assembly: GCA_031769625.1. Classification (NCBI taxonomy): domain Eukaryota; kingdom Metazoa; phylum Chordata; class Amphibia; order Anura; family Myobatrachidae; genus Taudactylus; species Taudactylus pleione. The sequence goes on along the minus strand of JAUIMM010000084.1, from coordinate 14,606,565 downwards.
GGCCAGCACAAGCCAGTGTGTATGAAAGGAAACATTGTTCCCTATACACCCCTGGCATGCAGGGACGGGACGGACACGGCCCGGCAGGCGTCGTGCACAGTGGATATTCCCTGCTGTAACACGGCAACCGTGCCGTGCCAAAGAAGGCACCTGCTTTCAGCCACCACTATTTTTCACACCCGGCAAAAAACGGGCAGATTTTTGCTGCCCGGTCAAAACCGGCAAGTGTGAAACTAGCCTTACTTTAGGCCTGTCTACTTTCTGGATCACCATCTGTCCTGACCACTGAATTGGATTTGTGATACCCCCACAGGTATTGTACAAGTGTGGTGTGATGTGTTTCAATCTTACCAGGTTAGGATAGATTTCTTGGTTTCTCTTGGTTGCTCAGAGAGGTAAGGAGGGATGTACAGGCATAATAGTCACTAATTTTGCTTCAAATTAGTGTTTCAGTTTATTATAGAATAAATAGTGCAGATTTGATTCACAACAATCTATAATCCTAGCAATTATGCATTAACAAATAAATTACCCGTTCAACAAAATGGATATTTTATTATACTGGACACTGGAATGACTGAGTACTCTTTGCATCTAGATGAAGCAGCAAACTAATATGTTATTGCAAAAAAACATGCATATTGTAGCAGATTGCTATGCAACTGTTTACATTAAATATGGTGTTACCCATCATACCCCAATACGAACAAGATTACAACAACAATTTACCCTTAAAGTATATTCAGAACTTAATTTTCTTATTTACCCAAGTAAAGTTACTGCAGGCATGTAAATGACTGTTAGTAATAAAGTTCAGTGCTCTCTGTAGAGTCAGTGCACTTTCCGTTGCCCGGGTTAGTTTATTTGACAGATAACTATTCCTTCATGGCAATTGTTATTCATGCAATCTGATTCATAATTTTAGTATATTTGTGTCCTGCCTGCAAGGTTGTATAGTTTTAATGTGACTGGTACATACAGAGGCAATGTCATACTGGGACTTCCCTGTGAAAATAGCAGGGGCATGAAGATGTGGGACCTACCCAGCTGGTCGAGTCTCTCAATTACCAGTCCCTGACTGTAAGTATTATATGCAGTTCTGCAGCTGCCTTGGAAAGGGAAAGAATGAAGCAGCCTGGCCGGGGAGCATTAATACAGACTGTCACAATCAGAACTGATGGCTGAGCAGTGGGGATAGCGGGTGAGGCTGTGTTTGCATGTGTTTCATAGACCTCGCTCCTGTCAGCTGATTTCCATAAGGTAGTTGTAATAATGCTGTTTGGTTGTCCGTCTAGCCACTAACGGCTATCAGTCACTGGGAAGAACCGCTGAGAATCGGGTAACACACACACACCGTGCAGCTTTGCTCCCACTGGCAGTTACCTCACCTCAGTGCTGTCTCTAGTTCAAGCCTTGAGCCTGCCACAGTACTCACTGTCCCCTAATGCCCACCGCCACTGAGAAAGCCAGTGCAAAGAGTTCCTGAACCTCAATGAAAACAGTTATATAATGGCTTGTATTAGACAGTGGCAGGAAGCAGATTATTACTTAACATTTATGTAGGGTCTTGATGGGGTGCCACAGATTTTGAGGAGTCCATGGAGTTAAATATATTCTATGCAGACAATAAAGGTGCCCATCCACTAGCAGACATGAAAACGTCTGCACAATTACGACATTGTAATCGTGGAGTCGTTTGTCAGTCTGTGATGAGCCTGCACTGAACAAGCAGTCATTCAGTGTAGGCTCATCAATCATCTGCAAACATGCTCAAACTGACATTATCGTCAGTTTGACCAGCATGTTTGCACGATGATAGATGTCTAAACGACCAGCGGGCACGCACATCGCTGGTCGTTTTAGACATTTTTGCAACCGACTGAACGATCGTTATCGTTCCATTTAATCATCTAGTGGATGGGCACCTTTAGCCTGTGTGATTACCTGCACCTCACGGGTGTTTTCTATAAATCTGTGTTGGTTCTAGAATAAGATTTTCCATCTGCTGCTAAGGATTCATTGTATTAAAGGAACATCTAAACCAGAATTGTATTGTATTCTAATGTTTATTTAATATTTTATATATATATATATATATATATATATATATATATATATATATTTGTATCTGTGATAATATCCATTCTATGTCATGCATTGAAGCCTAAGTAGAGTCTCAACTTTGCATATTGTCTTCTAAAATATATCACTATTTTCTAGACCAGCTGCTGCTTCATATTAATGTTGGCGATTGGAAATGTTACCAAATATAAAAAAATGTCATAGTTCATTTAAAGAGGATTGTATAATATTGTTTTATCTCTGATTGTATTCATGGTTGAATCCAATAATATACTGGTAGGTTACTTGGCTCCAGCCAAAACTCTAGTGTATATGTGTGTACATGTGGTAGGGAATGTAGATTGTAAGCTCCGTTGGTGCAGCTACTGATGTGAATGGGCAAATATTCTCTGTAAAGCGCTGCGGGGTATGTGCACTATAGAAAGAGCTGGTAATAAGTAATGGTTGGTAAGGTTGCTGCGCAATTTCAGTCCCCAACCTGTCAAATGGCAGAAACAAGGTGTTTGAACCTTTAAACAGACAACTTCACGCATAAGTCCTACTATAGGCGTTATTCTACTAACATGTAGTATCCAGCATAAAGATTTTACTTAGCCAACATTAATTGTGATACTCTATTATAATTATTATGTTGTTACATAGATATTTTCCAGCACTGCTAAATATCTGAGTTTGTGGTACTAATACATCACAAAACAATAAGCTCAGCAGAAACAATAGATAAAGATGTGCTTGCTAAATAGAGCTTGGATAAGGAAATCTGTGCGTCAGGGGAAAGGAGGGGACTCGCTGAGAAGGAGAAGTTTCAGACAAAAAAAATAATAAGAGGCTGATGAGATAAAATATCTCCTCAGAGCACTAGCAGAGATAATAAGCTGCCAGACAGGTAAGAAAGATAAGACTTAATAAGGAGATGTAAGGTTGGCACCGTGGGGCACTTTTTATGCTGCATTTTTTTCCTTGTGTGCTTTTAGTTAAACATGCGGTCACTGTCAGTGGGAACTAGATGGGTTTTGCCCAGAGGGTGTCACACTGAGCAGATTTCTTGCTCCAACAGCTGTTAAAAAGAAATTAAATGCTTCATAAATTATATTTTCTGAGTTGTCACATGAGCATTTAAGCAGCTGCTAAAAAATTAAAAAATAAATAAATAAAAAAAAACTATCTATTTGGATACTGGGTTAAAAAATTTCAGGCAGCATTTTTCCCATCAGCAAAAATTCCCAAACCCTATAAAAAAAACCAAAACATGTAAAGCTAAAACATGAATAGTGTTACAGACAATAATAATAATAATAATAATAATAATAATAATAATAATAATAATAAACAATCTTCCTCAGTTGAATTCCTTTGTCAGATCTCTTTACATTCCATTAAACTTCTGTTAAACTCTGTTTGTTCCTGTGCCTCTTGATGGGACATAAATGGTAATATTACAGTAGGTGGAACAATACCAGCATCCCTAGAACATGTCTGCAAGATATAGGGACTTGGTTACAGGACAATATGATCATTAACTATAGCAGATGCCAAGGACTAGAAAACAATCAACCTTTTACCTTTAGCTCTTATAAAACCTATGGACACTCTCCCTATGGAGCATGCTGGGACTTGTGGTTCCATAATCTGCATCTCTTTGCTCTATTTTATAGTAACTTTTCAAGGAACAACATCTAACACAGAGGTTAAACTCAACAGTTTCAATGTCTGGACCATGAAAAACAAGCAGCAGCAGTGACATACTGACGTAACTCGCATCATCCGAAGACCTCTGCTCCAGAAAAGGATTTAGGAAGTTGTAAAAGTCAAATCATTCATTCTCTAAACTCAGATTATTTCCTTTGCATTTTTATCTTGGGAAATTTGAATTGCAAAGAGAGCGTCAATTATTATAAAACTTTCTGACATAGGAAAGAATAAATCACTTCCTTTGTTAGAGGAAATAGTCTCAGTCTACTTGTATCACACAGTAGGAATATGTAGGCAATTCTGCAGTGCAACATTCTACCATTAGTCATAAACAGCCCTGTTGTCTTCTTCCAAATGTAAATGTGATGTTAGACATTAACCTATGCCAAAGTGTGTGTTGCTGTACAAAATATATAATGGTGGCCGAATTATTGGCGCTCTAACTTTTTCAAATAACTCACAATTTCATAAATTGAAATGAAAAAAAAAAGTATTTGGTATCCACAATTCTTTTTCTGTTAATATTACAGAACCTTTGTTTAATGTAATACTGTATACTTATTAAATCAGGAAATGAAAACAAAATGGTATTCACAATTTATTTATTTTTTTTTTTTTGACGCTATAGATTTATTTCGTAGCACAGCTTTTTGGTCAATCTGCAATTTGTTAGACAGGACTGTGCTCCAGCGCTTTCCCCTGCACTGTATTGATGCTGGTCAGGCACCAGTTACTGCAAATGTGCATCCCCCACACCCCTGCTCTGTTATGTACTGCACAGATATGCAGCCCGTTCCTTCATGGTGCAAGTACCTATATACCATCACTGTCTCTGTCTCTGGTTACATAAACAGCTTATTCTGTGCTACCCCAGACATATCTATTACCACGGTTATCCTAATAAACCTGCAAAAAAATCCCAGCTTGGCGCTAATGAAAACTAATAATATATATATAGATAGCTGCATACACCAAAGAGTCTGTGTAAACCCCAGAGAGATTACCAAGGCAATCACAAAAACAAACAAAAGATATGTGTTGCGCTAATAAAAAATTAATTAATTAATAATGACTGGACATGGCAAAAATCAAGATCAAGACACCAGATGTAAAGTTAGAAATAGTTCTTTATATAATATGCATAAAAAGTAACAATGTACAATAATTAAAACTACTACTTAATAAGAAGTCTATGCAGACTAGTCTGATTATATTGTAAAAAAAAAACTGCTACAATAGCTAGTATGTGAATTCCCTGCTGTGGGGTGTGTATATACAGTCAGGTGCATAAATATTGGGACATTGACAGAATTTTCATATTTTGGCCTCTATTCACCACCACAATGGCTTTGAAATGAAACAAACAAGATGTGCTTTAACTGCAGACTTTCAGATTTAATTTGAGGGTAATTCCTTTCTAATCAGGTGAACGGTGTAGGAATTACAACGGTTTCTATATGTACCTCCCACTTTTTAAGGGGCCAAAAGTAATGGGACTATCAACTCATAAGCTATTTCATGGACAGGTGTGGGCTATTCCCTCGTTATTTCATTATCAGTTAAGCAGGTAAAAGTTCTGGAGTTGATTCTAGGTGTGACATTTGCATTTGGAATCAGTTGCTGTCGACTCTCATTATGAGATCCAAAGAGCTGTCACTATCAGTGAAGCAAGCTATCATTAGGCTGAAAAATCAAAACAAACCCATCAGAGAGATAGCAAAAACATTAGTTGGGGCCAAATCAACTGTTTGGAACATTCTTAAAAAGAAAGAACGCACCGGAGAGCTCAGCAACACCAAAAGACCCGGAAGACCACGGAAAACAACTGTGGTGGATGACAGAATAATTATTTCCCTGGTGAAGAAAAACCCCTTCACAACAGTTGGCCAAATCAAGAACACTCTCCAGGAGGTAGGTGTATATGTGTCAAACCACAAGATGTAAACCATTGGTGAGTTACAAAAACAGGAAGACCAGATTAGAGTTTGTCAAACAACATCTAAAAAAAGCCATTACAGTTCTGGAACAACATCCTATGGCAGATGAGAAAAAGATCAACTTGTACCAGAGTGATGGGAAGAGAAGAGTATGGAGAAGGAAAGGAACTGCTCATGATCCAAAACATACCACCTCATCAGTGAAGCATAGTGGTGGTAGTGTCATGGCGTGGGCATGTACGGCTGCCAATGGAACTAGTTCCCTTGTATTTATTGATGATGTGACTGCTGACAAAAGCAGCAGAATGAATTCTGAAGTGTTTCGGGCAATATTATATGCTCATATTCAGTCAAATGCTTCAGAACTCATTGGACGGTGCTTCACAGTGCAGATGGACAATGACCCGAAGCATACTCCAAAAGCAACCAAAGAGTTTTTTAAGGCTAAAAGTGGAATGTTATGTAATGGCCAAGTCAATCCCCTGACCTGAATCCGATTGAGCATGCATTTCACTTGATGAAGACAAAACTGAAGGGAAAATGCCCCAAGAACAAGCAGGAACTGAAGACATTTGCAGTAGAGGCCTGGCAGAGCATCACCAGGGATGAAACCCAGCGTCTGGTGATGTCTATGCGTTCCAGACTTCAGGCTGTAATTGCCTGCAAAGAATTTGCAACAAAGTATTAAAAAGTGAAAGTTAGATTTAGGATTGTTTAATTTGTCCCATTACTTTTGGCCCCTTAAAAAGTGGGAGGCACATATAGAAACCGTTGTAATTCCTACACCGTTCACCTGATTTGGATGTAATTACCCTCAAATTAAATCTGAAAGTCTGCAGTTAAAGCACATCTTGTTTGTTTCATTTCAAAGCCATTGTGGTGGTGAATAGAGGCCAAAATATGAAAATTCTGTCAATGTCCCAATATTTATGCACCTGACTGTATATTTGTCCAGAAAATATGCCAATCTCACTGGACATCCATACACGTAGTTAAAGTCTTAGTTCACCTTCTCTGACCTCCAGTAATGGTGAGGCATTTAAACAACTCTGTGTATTGGAGAACTGAGCCACCTATTTTGTGACCTCCAGGTCTGATAATAATCGCTCACTTACTGGGCTCAGTGGGTAGGGCTGCTGGGATAGTGTCTCCTGTTTGAAGACCGCTGGCAGGTGATCCAAGGACAAGAGCGTCCGGAAGCTATAATGAAGTCAACTCGTGACCGCCTTCACCTTACTCCACACACAGTCCAAGTGCAGCGTACTCACAGTGTGTATAGAAAGTAGCACTGGTGGCTCGCATGGATCAGAGAGACAATCCTTAGGCAAAGTCGAGCAGGTTTAAAAACAAAATAGTAGCAGTAAGTATCATCCACTGATGCATTTCGCTTCCAGTCCAGGAAGCTTTATCAAAGAGTATAGTGAGGTTGGACAAGGTCTCTCCTATTATACCAGTCCTCCTCTTTCTTAATTAGATAATTGGCTTCCACATGTGTCCTAATCATACCATTCTCTAAGTATTTGACCTTACAAGGAGCATAAAACATATGATATATACTTTAGTGTCTTGATCTTATAAGACATTAAAAACCTATAACCAACCATTTCCTATTGGCTTATAATTTTATATATGAATATTTCAGCTACACTGATGATGAAGCTGAACAAATTTTATTTAAGGAGCAACTCTCAAGTGAGGACGTAGCAAGTGCCAATGAGAATATTTTTCATCAATTATTGAAATTAAAAAGGCCGCTACAATCCCGACTTTTGTCGATGCTGGATAGGCATTCTTAACAAGTGTGGAATGGACTTGATGCTCCTCGTCATTGAGGAGGCAAGTAGAGAACTTAAAGTAACTAAAGAAAAAATTTCCCACTTGGAAACTACTCATAAAAGTGTTTTTGATAACATTGTAGCACAAGAATCATATCATAAAATCAAGAACCAGTGTGACGCCTATCGTAGGGATTTAATTAAATTTAAACAAAATAAATACCAGACGGTTAAGTCCAACTACGATGAGAATAAAGTTTATCGTTGGCTAATGGGAGGAGAACCGAGGAAACAACCGTTCTTTCGTTCGAAATAAAACTGGAGAAAACGTAGAGAAGTATTTGAAAGTGGTCAAGCTACATCAAATAGTGACAGTGATTTCACTGACCAGGATACAGAAGGATCTAATAGTAATGCACCACTCCCTTTAGATGTACCTACAGAAACAGAAACAGCACCCATAGGACGCCCACCCATCAGGGGGCCAAAATGAAAGGCTCCAGAGGACCAGGAACCAGAAAGAGGAATTAACATACAATCTGTCTTCAAGATCCTTTAGTGATATAGAAATGACAGTACTTAATAAGGGTTTATCGTTTGTGCCAACCAATGTGCATAATGGCAATATGATCTTCAGAAATTTTCAAGAAAACTGCGGTTACGAGAATATTTTCAACACAAACAGAATCCTTCAACTAATGAGAAATTTTCAACTTTCCTACAGAAAAGATCAACAACTAAATTTGATCCACAATCAAATAATCCATCGATAAAAACCTTCACCAGATTGTTGGATGATTGAGTACAACGATATAAAGCGGCAGACATACCTTTACATCATAATCTATCTAAAGCTGAACAAACCGCCCTGAGGGATCTCAGTAAATATCGCGATGTCATTTTTCGGCCAGCTGACAAAGGAGGAGCAGTCGTGATCCAAAATCTTGAGGATTATAAGAATGAATTACAAAGACAACTATCGGATGAGAAAGTGTACACCCGTCTGGCAACTGATCCTACTTTGGAATATAAAAATGAGTTGGATAACATTCTACCGGAGGCGACCAACGAGGGCCTTATCACAGAGAAATTACAATCAGCATTGATGCAGAACAATCCGATGGTACCCATTATATACAGTACCTAAGATCCACAAATGTTTAATTAACCCACCAGGTCACCCAATAATCTCTGCTATAAATTAAATTTTTCAACCTATATCTCAGTTCCTATATAGTGTGATACAACCATATTTATCCAATCACACCAGATTTTTAAAAGATACTTACGACATCCTTCCTTAATAATATCAACCGTGTGAAGACTGTTCCATATGGAACATTGTTATGCACTATGGATGTGTGCAACTTATATACGGTGATTCCTCATTCACAAGGATTAGAAGCTATGCGGTGCTTTTTGACTGTTGAAAAGATGCATGAACTGGTTTTGGATTTCCTTCTTAAGCTCTTGGAATTAACCCTGACAAGGAATTATTTTCTATATAATGGCACCTTCTTCTTACAAGCTGCGGGTTGTGTCATGGGTAGCAACATGGCACCAACCTATGCAAACATCTACATGCTACAAGAAGAGACACAGATGTTCTTCTCTAAACAAACAATCACTAAACACATACCGTACTTCTGTCGTTATATAGACGACCTCTTTATGTGCTGGACTGGTGGAGAGGACCTATTCTTAGAACTTATGCAGCAGATTAATGCGAGATCTTCACCTATCAAACTAACATTTCAATACAGTCAGAAAACAATTGACTACATGGATGTACAGATATCTGTAAGGGATGGTGAACTGATTACCAATGTTTATACTAAACCTACAGACAAGAACAATCTATTGCTGGCAGCAAGCCATCATCCACAATCTTTGAAGAAAAGTTTGCCCAAATCACAAATGATGAGGGTAGCACGTATCACTAGTGAGAGAGAGGAAGTGGAAAGAGCCATCGACCAGGTTATAACTAAATTTAGGAATAGGGGATATAATTATAACCTCCTGAAAAAACAGAAACAAGAAGTATTACAACTTCCACGGACAACATTGCTGCAAACTACTACTAACAAAGAAGAGAAAGTGATAACCTGGAAACACCAATATTCAACTATAAGTCCTGTATTACAACATGCCACTAAAGACTTGTGGCCCATCATTAATTCTGATAAAGAACTGTGAAAGACCAATGACATGCTTCACCAGAAGCCGGAATTTAAAGGACTATATTATGCACACTGATATTACGGGATTTAAACCAGCAGTGCAGGGAAATACAGTGATGTATAAATTACCAGGGTGCTACAAGTGCTTAAAATGCACCACTTGCAGCAACATGGTAACAGGATCAGAGTTTAAAAATCCACACAGTGGCAAGCTATACAAGATCAAACATATCGTTACCTGCACTACCCCATTCATCATATACATAATTATTTGCCCTTGCGGAATGTTGTATGTTGGCAAAACGGTAAGAACGATGCGTGAACGAATGGCACTGCACCGCTCCGCGATACATGCAGCCCTCTCAGGTAAACCTACAGATCAACCAGTTGCCAGACACTATGTTGAAAGACGACACAGTTTGTCGAATTTTCAACATCAAATAATTGACCATATATCTGAGTCAATAAGAAGAGGGGATAGAGCAGGACAGCTCTTAAGGCTTGAAGCAAGATGGATTATGACACTGGATACCATCAATCCTAAAGGATTAAATGACAAGATCTGTTGGAACATGTTATAATCATCATAACAGATGTTAAGACAATGATATACTAGTCATAACCTTTATTTATCCTCACCCTTTATAATTCGCTATGCCATATACCTCTAGTTACAGATGTTTAATACACATATTTATTCTTGACAGGTGTCTTATATGAATATAGCACATCATCATATACCAGCTCAGTTGGATATCTTATATTTATCATTTTGCAATGGCGATCTTGAATACTACATCTGTTTTTACAACATTAGTTAGCTCTATGTTTTCTTATCACTGCCATACTTATTACCCCCTGGTAGTGTTTTACTTGAAACTCCACGCACATGCTTTGTTTTTTTAATGGTGTTGGTGTTTCACTGTATGGTTATCTTTGTGCTACAGCCGTGAGACGGAAGGGAACTCTGTTGTGAATCCTGTTGCCATGGTAGCGGGACCATGCGGAGAACCTTGAGGTCATCATCGAGGGACGCGCCCTGCAGTGTGCGGACGCGCGGGTCCCACGAGGCTGCCAGTCACGTTTAAGTGGTGTGGTTACTTAAGGTAAGACTGAATATTGTATTGTTTGTTTTACCTTGACAAAAAGGCATTGTAGCCTTGAAACATTGGTGATAATATTTACAAGATTTAAGACCTTCAGTGCCACTGCTTCTTTCTTTTTGCTGTGTATCCACATTTGCAGAGGGCACGTGGGCCATATGTACATTTGATCGGAGTGCCGAACAATAGGACTTACATATATATATATATATATACATAATAAATATATATATATTTATTAACGATACTGACTTTGAACCTCTATACACTCCTGCCTATACCTTCTAATATCCTGCCTATAAACCTCTAAGGTTGACGCTATTTGCGTACGCAGTCATACATTAAATAAAGACTTTAGACCTTGAACCTGTGTTTCCAAAGCACAAAGTATTATTCAAGTAAAAGTACAGTCAGTTACACGCTATGATCTAAGTACAATTTAGCGCAAAGAAATTATACAGACCCAAGTACAGTTATACACATGCATGCGCTCTGGACCACATCCTGGCATCAGCAAGAAAGCTCCATCAATCAGCATTCAGCAAGAAGACTCCCGACTGGGGTCACTACACACACATTTATACCCTCACAGAAACAGACAACATAAAAGAGAGGCTGATGCCATTGGTTCCCAAGGGGGATGCATCTGTTACAGAGCATTTAAAAGGTTGATTCAAATAGACACAGTCCAGCCTCCGACAGCTGGTTGCCTCTGTTTCCCGCCTCATGCAAATCTAAACAGTTGGTCATATAATGTACATTTTGGTGCTTTAAGTCTCTGCGGTCCATAAGTTGCGAGTGCATGTTGCGATCTTCACACCGACGATACCAGGAAGCTGTGGAAAGGGTGCAGATCAGTATAATACCAAGCATGGCATACTTATGTATTAAACCTTAGCTACTAAATAACCTTTATTTCACAGCAATTATAATAAATGAACAAACTTGAATCTTATACTTTAAAGCTTATGGAACCTTGTATGTAAATATGTAATGTGTAAGTATGTGGGGTTTGATAGAAAGATGCTAGTTAACATGGGGCAGATGCGTGCGCATGAGGCTAATAAAGAGCATTTTCATACAGGATCTTATGCATTCGCTAATGTGCGACTAGTTAACAGCGCAATTGTGCGTATTAATGTGTGTATGAGAAATGGTGTAAGATGCAATCGCATGATGCTAATAGTAACATCGCCATATGTACTTAAGTGTGAGTTTAGCTAAAATGGCGCTGGGCGGCCATTCGCAAAAAGGCATCTTGCGATCTCATTTTCAAGATGGTGTCTTGCGGCCAGTCGCAAGATGGCGTCGTTATGATCTAATTTTAAGCTGATCTTGTCTCAGCCAATTATCCAGCTTCGACAGTCCACCCTTTGATAGCAAATAACATGCTATCACAATCTGATTTTAAAAATTAATTTAGGCTTACATTTATATATTATTTAATGATATTTTGGGATGACACAAGCTGGTTCTTAATCCATCAATAATGTATCTCTGATTGGGGACATAAAACTATCATTATATGCACAACGCAGATCTTGGAAGATCATGGGGGTGATGTGGGGATGCATCAATCCTATAAAGGCAGTCTTGAAGGGAAATTGAGACTTTACATTATCTGAGGTGTTTCAAAAGTAACATTTCAACAATACATTCTATGCATGTCTAAATATAATACATTAGATGATGGTATTTCCTAGTTCAGGGTTGTAATGCAGTTCTATATTTACCTCAGTATTCATATTGTCATTACTGACCACCATCATAATTTCATTCTTTCGTTTTACTCTATTTTTACATTTTCCACACTTCAACACAATAGGAACACAGCGGACACATAGGCAATCAGTATAAGGATCAAGAATTTGCCTGTGCTGGCGATCACTTCCTGGACCCATTGCCCTAGGCCTGAGAACCATTTCACTGGGTTCAACCATGAGACCCATCCTTCTATCTTCTCCCCTACTTCAGCCACTGAAGCATTATGGTTCTTACAAAACTCCCATTTTAGCTGCAGAATTTCATCCATCTTCCAGTCTATCACCTCTTTGGGGTCGCTGGTATCATTGGTGACATAGGTGCAACATTTTACTCCAAATTGGGTGGCCAAAGTTACGCAATACCCTCCAGTAACAGCAGTTGAAATAATTTAACACTAGTCTGTGTTGCACCAGTTCTTTCTTGTATGCTTGCAATTCTCTCCCTGTATACCTGAATGTGTAATCATACATCTCGGTAATATTATTTATCAATTTAGCAAGTTCCTGAATATATCTAAAATTTAATGTACCCTGAGCGATTCTGGTGGGATCCAGTGTGACTAAAACTTGGAAGCCAGTTGTCTCACTAATTAACTGAGTGGCTTTATGCACATCACCAGGTTTCATATTTCGTTTGCCTCTGTGTTCATACTGCGTGTGAAGATATGGTGATGGTGTGTTTTTATGGATACCAAGCATTTCAACATGTGTGAGTGTCATAACTTCTGGGACTACTCTTCCCAGGTAACACAAACCTTCGGAACTCGGGGAGAGCCACTTATACGCCTTTCATCCACATGAAAAAATTCACATTATCGGGGAGAACATAAGGAATAGTATGCATCATTATCATTAAACACATTTCCCTTGCAAACAATCCTATATCAGGGTCTTCCATCTGGTACATGCAAGTCTCTGGTTGTATTATTTTAGCACAATAACCATCTGGTACCTTACCAATAATTTCTTTGGTGGAACTCAATGTATACCGGTACCTAAAATGTCTCCCACTAGATTTAATTGAGCTCAACAGATCATGGTTTATGGACTCATTATCAGCTCTCTGTGAGAAGGTCATCGTCTGATTATTCCCCGTCACTTCCCAACTCCCGGGTTTATTGGGGTTAGTTATGTTTAAATACAAAAGTGATCTATCTACTTGGAATTGGTAGAGTTTGAAATGAGGTGGTTTGGATGAGAGGAATTTTCCATCCAATGTTTTTCCTTTTTGCAATTCTACAATTTCCGTGATATTCAGCGGAAATGGCACCAACCCCACATTATGCTGTCCCTGTGGCACATGTGAACACACCCAGCAATCAGTTTGATTTAATACTTTGCCTACCATGCTATGATAATCCTCTATAGGATACCCACCCCAGTACGGGTTATATTTAGGCTGGCACTGTTGAATACAGTTCTCATCAACTAGAGACCCACAAAGCTCACAAATACAGGAATCTTCAGACGATAAACCTCCACACCATCCCCAAGTATCCGGAATTACAGCTCTCTTAACAATACTAAGATTGGTCAGACACTCCCCTGATTGGCATTGCACTCCTCCTGACTCCACTCCATCAGTACTGCCATCAGCTCCCATCTCCTCAATTGGTCCCCCGTCACAGAAACCGGATATCCCCGAACCAAACAGAATGGTGAAAACTCTGGAAAAGAATATGAAAATTAACACAGCAGGCCAGTCCATTGTCACAACAAAGATCTGCAAATTTCTTTTAGTTCAGATATCTCACTACGACCTTTTCAATCCTCCCGGAACAAGCTCGCGATAGACAGGTCCACGTTATCAGCCTTGTCTCCGACTTGTTTCTCCACCGGTTGATTGACCTTTTTGCAGTGAGTGGAATGGACCCAGGTATCTCTCTCAGCCACCTTCAAAGATGTAGTACTTGTCAGCAGCACCTGGTACAGACCTTCCCACCGATCAGTCAAGCAACCTGAACGCAAGAAATTTCTGATCGTAACATATTCTCCTGGTTCAACATCATGACAGTTAGTTTCAGGCATATCATTGGACAACAATTTCAGTTTCTGCTGCTGTTGTTTTAACTGCTTACTCATTGATATAAGATACCTTACAGTTACCTCGTTGTTACCCTTCAAGTCTTCCTGTGGACTCATAATCAAATGAGGTTGTCTACCGAACAGTATTTCAAAGGGGGACAGATTTAGAGGGGGTCTAGGAGTGGTCCTTATACTATGCAGAACCAATGGTAACGCTTCTGGCCATCCTAGTCCAGTCTCTGCCATGATTTTACTTAACATATTTTTAATAGTCCTGTTCATCCTCTCTACCTTGGCACTGGATTGCGGTTGGTAGGGGTTGTGAAGTCAGCTATTAATACCCATCAGCTTACACATATTTTGAAAAACATCACCTGTGGAATGAGTACCCCTGTCACTCTCGATGATTTTAGGTATATCATACCTGCAAAGAAATTCCTGAACTATTTTCTTGGCAGTAAACGCAGAAGTATTAGTGGCTGCTGGGTAGGCCTTAACCCAGTTGGAAAATATGTCAGTGCACACTAATACATACTTAAGATTCCTGCAGGGTGGTAATTGGATGAAATCAATTTGTATTACCTGGAAAGGTCCATCAGTCGGTGGAATGTGGGACGGTTCGGTAGGGATCACTTTCCCTATGTTCTTCCTCAAGCAGGTCAGACAGGAAATTGCTCTCTTTTCTGCTTGGGAAGAAAAACCTGGTGCACACCAGTATGCCCTCACCAATTTACACATACCTTGCTTTCCCAGATGAGTCAGACCGTGGACTGCCTCAGCCAGGCTGGGGTAATATGCTTTGGGGGCTACTGGCTTACCTTGTCCGTCCCTCCAGAGCCCGGAGGACTCTTACCCACATCCCTTGGACTTCCAGATGGACTTTTCCTGGATTGAACACAAATTTTGCATCTCAATTAATTTCAGCATGTCAATTGTTTGAAAAGACATAATTTGTTCAGTTGGAGAAAACATTTTTAACCCTGCTGCCCATTTTGCAGCTTCATCGGCTCTGTTGTTGCCCAGTGACACGGGATCATCCTAGCATGTATGGGCTTTACATTTATTTACTGCCACTGTTTTGGGCAGTTGAATTGCTTTTAATAATTGTTTTATGTGTCTGGAGTGTGCAACTGGTGTGCCGGCTACTGTCATAAAATTTCTCAGACACCATAGAGCCCCGAAATCATGCACCACCCCGAACGCATACCTAGACTCAGTGTAAATGTTAGCAGACTTGCCTGCTGCCAGTTTACATGCTCTTGTTAGTGCTACTAACTCTACCACCTGGGCTGAGTGAGGAGGACCAAGAGGTTCAGCTTCTATGGTGTCTGTGTCATTTACAACAGCATAACCTGTACATAATTCACCTGTGTCTGTTTGTCTATGACAACTCCCATCCGTGTAAAAAGTCACATCTACATTCTCTAAAGGTGTGTCATGTATGTCAGGTCTAGCAGTGAAGGTCTGATTCAGATATTCCATACAATCGTGTGCATCATTATGTCCGCTGAACTCACTTCCCACCAGCAACTCGTCTCCTTCCACCCTTTGTACATCATGTTGTACATATGGTAAATACATTGCTGGTTTCAGCGTGCTGCAACGTTTAACAGTGATGTTTGCAGGTGCAATTAGAGCTAGTTCCCATTTGGTAAACCTAGCTGAAGAAACATGTCTGGTTTGGGCAGAGTTCAGCAGAGCAGATACAGCATGGGGAGTGTAGACAATCATATTATGGCCCAATTCTACGTCCTCAGTTTTACTCACCAATAGAGCAGTAGCTGCTACACTTCTCAAACAGGTGGGGAGTGATCTTGCCACAGTGTCCAATTGGGCACTGTAGTATGCTACGGGCCTACAGGCATCACCATGTTTTTGTGTGAGGACACCTGCAGCACAACCATCGGCTTCTGTACAATACAAATCAAAAGGTTTTTCATAATCAGGTATTCCCAATGCAGGTGCTTTTGTCAGACTCTCCTTAAGATTAAGGAAAGCCTGCTCTGATTCCTCTGTGTGTATGACACGATCGGGCTTTGAGGAAGAGACCTGTAAAGGCAAGGCCAAAATAGAAAAACCTGGGATCCACATTCTACAGTATCCACACATTCAATAGAAGGTACAAAATTGCTGCTGTTTCTTCGGCAGTGTCATGTTCTCTATGGCCTGGATTCTGTCATTTGTGAGATGTTGTAACCCTTGAGTTAGGCAGTGTCCCAAATATTTTACTCTGGACTGGCATGGCTGTAGTTTGTCCTTAGCAACCTTGTGTCCTGTATGCGAGAGATGAAGCAACAAAAGTTTAGTATCATTCAAACATGACATAAATGAATCAGAACATAGCAATAAATCATCCACATATTGAATTAGAACAGATCCATTGGCAGGTTGAAAAGATTGTAAACAGTCGTGCAAGGCCTGGGAGAAGATACTGGGGCTGTCTATGAAACCTTGGGGCAACCGTGTCCATGTATATTGTACACCTCTGTATGTAAATGCGAATAGAAACTGACAGTCAGGGTGGAGAGGCACAGAGAAGAAAGCAGAACAGAGGTCAATGACAGTGAAATGGGTTGCATTTGGTGGGATCTGCATAAGAATGACAGTTGGATTTGTCACTACGGGGAATTGGCTCTCTACTACCTTATTAACACCTCTAAGGTCTTGTACCAGCCTATAACCCCTCCCACCACTCTTCTTCACCGGAAAGATGGGACTGTTGGCTACACTAGCTGTACGAACTAAATTCCCTGTTGCAATAATCGCTCAATTATTGGAAAAACCCCTAATTCTACCTCCTGTTTTAGTGGGTACTGGGGAATTTTTGGAGCTTGCCTACCGCCTTTTAAATTTACCATTACGGGACTTAGGTTTGCCATTAATCCAGTGTCCTGTCCATCCTTAGTCCAAAGGGAATCTGGAATTTGGGACAACATTTGATCTACCTGAGATGGATTTTCATTTAAACTGGTAGAGTGATACATTATCCTTTGGGGAGTGTCCAACATATCCCGCACCTCGTAGAAAAAGGAGGGGGATTTAACCCCCTATTGTACCTCAGCACACTGAATAATACCTGCAACAATATATGAAGACTATATGGTCATAGAAATTCAGAGATATTAGTTGCATGCATTTGCAAATACATGGGAGGCTGCTGGGCCACGTCACGGCTTCTCTGTTACCAGCAGTCCCTAACACTAAGGGGTTCACGTCCGGGGTGCAGTGCACCCCAAAAAATGTCCAGCCCAAGACCCCCCCAGGGCATCACACGAAAATGGAAAAAGAGTGACAGTGCAGTGTAAAGTATAGCTGTGTGTAAGTGTGGAATGAGATGTTAAAATATATGTGAAAAAATACATGAATAATAAACAAACATAAAAGGTGATGTGAAAAGCAACTATGTGTATTAAGTGGTGAAGCCGCCCATGTATTTGCAAATGCATGCAACTAATATCTCTGAATTTCTATGACCATATAGTCTTCATATATTGTTGCAGGTATTATTCAGTGTGCTGAGGTACAATAGGGGGTTAAATCCCCCTCCTTTTACTACTTAGTGTGACCCCTCCCTTTCATGCACCTGATTAGTACTGCTGGATTGATTGAGCAGCTGACATTTTGTTTGTTTGTTATGAGTTGCATGAAGGAGCCAGCATTAGTAGGGCATGTTGGAGTTCCCAGGGGTGACTCCCAGGTAAGCTGGCTCTCAATTTGGATGCATTTATGTATGTGCCTTTATCATGAGGCCTTACATTTGACAAAATTATATATGTGCCTTTATCATGAGGCCTTATAATTGGTATATTTTACATTTGGGGTGAGCGTTTGGGCGTAGGGCCCCCGGGACTGGTCTGGCTGGGCCTCCTCAGGGCATCACCACTTAATACACATAGGTGCTTTTCACATCACCCTTTTATGTTTGTTTATTATTCATGTATTTTTTTTTCCCATGTATTTGCAAATGCATGCAACTAATATCTCTGAATTTCTATGACCATATAGTCTTCATATATTGTTGCAGGTATTATTCAGTGTGCTGAGGTACAATAGGGGGTTAAATCCCCCTCCTTTTTCTACTTAGTGTGACCCCTCCCTTTCATGCACCTGATTAGTACTGCTGAATTGATTGAGCAGCTGCCATTTTTGTTTATATCCCGCACCTCATTCGCAACTCTCTCTGGGATATCTAGAAATACACCATCAGGGGTGCAATATATGACACATCCCATCTTACGTAACAGATCTCTACCCAGCAGGTTAGTAGGAGCCGCTGCAGTTAGAAGAAAAGAATGCCTGGTATGCAACGGCCCGATAGTAACCTCTGTGGACTTTGTTAAAGGATAATGTTGCACTCTACCTGTTACACCCATTGTTGGTACGGTCTCGTTGGTCACCTGTAAATTAATGGGAGATTTTATCACTGACCTGGTCGTCCCTGTGTCTATAAAAAAAGAATATTTAGTACCAGCTACATCAACCATCATGACCGGTTCTTCCCTAGTACTTCCCGTTAACCTGACTATCTGTAGACTACAGGTATGACCTGACCCCTAGCGTTGGCTACCATTCTCCAATAATGCATTGATGGCCACAATTGGAGCTGGTGCCTGTTGGACATTTGCTGATCTCTGTGCATATCCTTGTGGGGGATATCCAGGTACTCTCTGGTTTGGGGATCCTACCCTTTTTACCGGACAGTTTCTATTTAAATGTCCTGTTTGTTTACAATTAAAACATGCTCGTGGATCAGATGAAGACACGGGTTGTTGTGAGATTTGAGCAGGGGGGAAAGGTGGTGGATATGGGTAGGGATATGGAGGATATGGGTATTGTGGGGGGCATGAAGTTTGTGGGTAGTCCCTGTGGTTGTATAGGGTATGTGGGATAGAGCTGTGTTTGCTGTTGCGTGGGATTAGTAAGGGCGTATAACTGTTCAGGTGTAAGTGTGTGGGTGCAAGTGTATCTGCTGGCTGTGATGTTACCGTCATTCCTTCCAGAGCTTGGATACTGACAGCCATTAGCTTTTCGCTCTGGGTCCCTCTCTTCTTTGAGATGTTTTTATCATGTTCTATGGCAGATTCTATGGGGTATCTATTGTGACTCCCCTCCAGCCAGGCTGTGAGGTCTGAACCCGGGTCTTTAGGTTCTCTTTAAGACTGTCCATGAGTATGGTGACTATAATTCCCCTGTGGTGAGTGCTATCTTTCATATCCTCTAACCCAGTGTACTGGGTGATAGCCTGCAGAGCCCGGTTGCAATAATCTTCTGCAGATTCACTCTCCTTTTGCTTTATGGTGAAAATTTTGTTCCAGTTAACTACTACTGGAAAATATATACCCAATTGAGATACAATGCAGGAATTGTTACCTTGGTTTACTTGGTCTGTTAAGGGAACGTCGCCATCCAATACACAATCCGTGATAAATTTTGTCATGCCGATATTGCATGGTAGACAGGCCCTTAACACCACTCGCCAATCTTTATTAGTTGGCTCATGAGAACTACCCAAATTCCTCAAAAATCTTTGACATTTGGCTAGTTCCTTTTTGGGATCGGGGAAATCATTTATGATGGAATTTAGTTCTGCCCTTGTCCAAGGACAACGGTGTAGTGCCC
The DNA here is from genome assembly GCA_031769625.1 of Taudactylus pleione. Classification (NCBI taxonomy): domain Eukaryota; kingdom Metazoa; phylum Chordata; class Amphibia; order Anura; family Myobatrachidae; genus Taudactylus; species Taudactylus pleione. The sequence continues at coordinate 14,586,389 of JAUIMM010000084.1, read as the reverse complement.
ACTTCCCTTGTGGGCACTACACCGTTCGCATCTGCATTTCCATTCGGAACAGTTATTGTCCGAATGGGATGCAGACCGGCAGCGCTGCTACCTTTGACCTTGTTACCTGGCTGGGGGTTTAATCTGTTGCTGCTACGTATGGTATTAACAACCTCTTCTACGGGTGCAGAGTGTGTTAACACTTCCCTTGCTTTTACCGATGGAGATGGCGGCACCACTCGTGATTGTGGTGATACAGCATCTATCATTTGTACAGCATGGAAAATGGCAGATATTACAATAGGCTCATCACCCACATCATGAACATTTTCTTTATGGTTGCTTAAGAGAGGGTACAAATTGCTTGTTATATTTTTATGGGTTTTTTCAATAACTGAACTTGCACCCCCATCCACATAAGGTGGCAGTGGTGCGTGAGAGCTGCTGGCAATACCTTCCGCAATGCTACCTTGCTGCACGTGCGCACTATTTTGCGGCTCACACGCATTGCAATCCAGCGTTGCGGGTGTATATTCTGGCAATGCGTTCGCGACGCTAGTTTGTGTCGCTTGCACGTTTTTAAGCCACGCATCCCCTTCATACTGCCACAATTTTAAACATTCATAATATTTTACCTTCTTACCTCGAGACCGCATCAGACTGATGTGGTCCCAGACATTATTCAATACATCTTTATCAAAACTACCAATTCTGGGAAACGGTCTAGCACTCTTCATCGTTATCTTAAACCATACGTCACAATACCTTATTGCATAAGTACCGTACTTAGTATGCATAATACGATGGGCCGATCCAAGCGGTGCTTCCATTAGCAGTACATCACTGTCTAACATCTCTATTGAAAAATGTAGGAGTTGTCTCAAGATGGGAGCCACACAAACAATAAAGATTTAAACTGGTGAAAGACAGTCAAGATACTTTCACTTACCTGCGGACGCCTTTGAAAAAGGGTGTATCCACTAAACCCTATGAAGGACCTCTAGTTGCCTTCACTCACCTATGGAAGGAAGATGCTCCCATACAATAAATCCCTTTTTGACTACGTTTCAACTGCTAGGGGGCAGCAAAGTACCCTTTTTGTTCCAGTTCATTTCGTCCACCCTCTCACCAGCTCACAATCACAATCTAGCCAAGATTATGCGGTTCAATTATAATGTTCAAATAAGCCTAACAGATCACACACATTAATTACTGAACACTATAATCACGAGTGGGAGCCGAACCCTAACAAAAATAACAAACCATACACCTGCTCTATGTAACAGTAAATGGTATGCTACTACCGAGTCACTAGGCCACCTTCCTGCGCCTAGCACTTAAGGGTCCTATGATACCCTTAACATTTATCTCCAGAGATACGCCCAAAACAAACACTCACAGGTACACACTTTTTTTCCTGTGCAGAAAAATACACGTCAACCCAGTTATTGGCAACAATTGAAAAATATAAACCTCAACGGCTTTGTTCAAACACGTGGCAGCACAACCGGAAATACGTATACGCTATTGTGCGACTAGTCGCATAAACAATAATGCAACTACTACACAACCGTATGACTTACCCTTAGCTGCATACGCAAAAGTGCGTCTTTACGTGCGCGCAAAACTGCGACTCAGCCGTGTGCGCAATACTGCGGCGCCCCCTTTTAATGTAAAATACTATCAATAAAGGAAAAACAAAATTTTTCCTCTCTTGTCCCTGGATTCTAGTCAGCGTACCTTGATTCACACGATAACGGATAGCGATCTCTCAGCACCGAGTGGTTGCAGGGAAAACTGCGTGTGGCCACTATCCACCCTTTGGTGAGATATCGATATTGTGTATTTTATCGTGTGAGCAGGTAAGTGACCTCACACTACAAGCCCCCAACTAACGATACTGACTTTGAACCTTTATACACTCCTGCCTATACCTTCTAATATCCTGCCTATAAACCTCCAAGGTTGACGCTATTTGCGTACACAGTCATACATTAAATAAAGACTTTAGACCTTGAACCTGTGTTTCCAAAGCACAAAGTATTATTCAAGTAAAAGTACAGTCAGTTACATGCTATGATCTAAGTACAATTTAGCGCAAAGAAATTATACAGACCCAAGTACAGTTATACATAGGCATGCGCTCTGGACCACATCCTGGCATCAGCAAGAAAGCTCCGTCAATCAGCATTCAGCAAGAAGACTCCCGACTGGGGTCACTACACACACATTTATACCCTCACAGAAACAGACAACATAAAAGAGAGGCTGATGCCATTGGTTCCCAAGGGGGATGCATCTGTTACAGAGCATTTAAAAGGTTGATTCAAATAGACACAGTCCAGCCTCCGACAGCTGGTTGCCTCTGTTTCCCGCCTCATGCAAATCTAAACAGTTGGTCATATAATGTACATTTTGGTGCTTTAAGTCTCTGCGGTCCATAAGTTGCGAATGCATGTTGCGATCTTCACACCGACGATACCAGGAAGCTGTGGAAAGGGTGCAGATCAGTATAATACCAAGCATGGCATACTTATGTATTAAACCTTAGCTACTAAATAACCTTTATTTCACAGCAATTATAATAAATGAACAAACTTGAATCTTATACTTTAAAGCTTATGGAACCTTGTATGTAAATATGTAATGTGTAAGTATGTGGGGTTTGATATAAGGACGCTAGTTAACTTGGGGCAGATGCGTGTGCATGAGGCTAATAAACAGCATTTTCATACAGGATCTTATGCATTCGCTAATGTGCGACTAGTTAACAGCGCAATTGTGCGTATTTATGTGTGTATGAGAAATGGTGTAAGATGCAATCGCATGATGCTAATAGTAACATCGCCATATGTACTTAAGTGTGAGTTTAGCAAAAATGGCGCTGGGCGGCCATTCGCAAAAGGCGTCTTGCGATCTCATTTTCAAGATGGCGTCTTGCGGCCAGTCGCAAGATGGCGTTGTTACGATCTAATTTTAAGCTGATCTTGTCTCAGCCAATTATCCAGCTTCGACAATATATATAAATATATATGTGTCTTAATAAAAAGTCATGAAAATAAGATTACAGTTAAAAAACAGATGCAAAAATGAACAGATAGAAAAATCCTATTTTATCCATCTGGCATGGATTTGAACTTGCTTAGTCCTATTTGTATTATCAGCAATCCATGTCATTACCACTACACCACTAGATCTGGTCATGGGACATAGTGAACAAACCTTCCTCTATAATCTAGAGAATTAAACACAACATAAATCTGTGGATACTCATTACTTAATGATGTTAAGGACTAAACTGTTAGAACTACACCAAAGATATTCATCTTGTTATAATAAAAATTATAGAACAAATGCAGAAATTAAAAAGTCCTACTTTGTCCATCTGACTCAGATTAGAACTTGTTTAGCCTTATTTGTATTAACAGCAATCTATATCATTACCTCTACACCACTGAGACTTGGTCATATGACAAGGTGAACAAACCTTCCTCTGTAGAATAAATAAATGAGAAAGGAAACCTCATGGATCTGTGGATAATCATTACAAATTGTTAAAAACTAAAATGTTGGAACTGCACCAAAAATTACCACTATCTTATTTGTGTATAAAAAAGATGTAGAATGAATATGTGAGAGAACATAGAAAAAGAGATGATGCTCCGGGATCGGAACTGTTGACCACCTCTACCCATAACTCTCCACCCTCCAAATCAGCCCCACTGTATCTTCTCCACCATAGGACTCATGCAAAGAGGGAATGTAACACTAGACATGTGGTAGACATCCTCTGCTGTCAAGGATATGAATTGAATTGTGAATAACAGACCCCCATAGAACTGCTGGTCTTTCAGTGAGATCTAATGATAAATTGCAAAAGACTATCCTAAAAAGAAGGATAAAGGAAGCAAGGGACCCCTTATTTGTCTTAATCAACATCCACCGTAACATAACCTCAGAGTACAAACCCAAAGAGTGTAGAATCTATAACTCTACCAAAACACTGCTAAGCAAGAAGCTCTGTGGATGTTCAAACTACAGACTACTTCCAGCAGGGTTAAACGACAGTATAGATTTTGAATAATTTGCCAATTAACAACATCATCTAATGGTATCAATCAATCATGTATGTTTTTTTAGGTTTAGATTTTATTCACAATTCAGTTCATATCCTTGACAGCAGAGGATGTCTACCACATGTCTAGTGTTACATTCCCTCTTTACATGAGTCCTATGGTGGAGAAGATACAGTGGGGCTGATTTGGAGGGTGGAGAGTTATAGGTAGAGGTGGTCAACAGTTCCGATCCTGGAACATCATCTCCTTTTCTATGTTCTCTCACATATTCATTCTACATCTTTTTTATACACAAATAAAATAGTGGTTAGTTTTGGTGCAGTTCCAACATTTTAGTTTTTAACAATTTGTAATGATTATCCACAGATCCATGAGGTTTCCTTTCTCATTTATTTATTCTACAGAGGAAGGTTTGTTCACCTTGTCATATGACCAAGTCTCAGTGGTGTAGAGGTAATGATATAGATTGCTGTTAATACAAATAAGGCTAAACAAGTTCTAATCTGAGTCAGATGGACAAAGTAGGACTTTTTCATTTCTGCATTTGTTTTATAATTTTTATTATAACAAGATGAATATCTTTGGTGTAGTTCTAACAGTTTAGTCCTTAACATCATTAAGTAATGAGTATCCATAGACTTATGTTGTGTTTAATTCTCTAGATTATAGAGGAAGGTTTGTTCACCATGTGCCATGAGCATATCTAGTGGTGTAGAGGTAATGACATGGATTGCTGACAATACAAATAGGACTAAGAAAGTTCAAATCTGAGCCAGAAGGATAAAATAGGATTTTTCTATCTGTTCATTTTTGCATCTGTTTTTTAATTGTAATCTTATTGTCATGATTTTTTTTAATAAGATATATTAAATTATAAGCCAATAGGAAATGGTTGGTTATAGGTTTTTAATGTCTCATAAGATCAAGATACTAAAGTATATATCATGTTTTATGCTCCTTGTAAAGTCAAATACTTAGAGAATGGTATGATTAGGACACATGTGGAAGCCAATTATCTAATTAGGAAAGAGCAAGACTAGTATAATAGGAGAGACCTTGTCCAACCTCACTATACTTTTTGATAAAGCTTCCTGGACTGGAAGCAAAACACATCAGTTGATTGATAGTTACGGCTACTATTTTGCTTTTAAACCTGCTCGACATTGCCTAAGGATTGTCTCTCTGATCCATGAGAGCCACCAGCGCTACTTTCTATACACACTGTGAGTACGCTGCACTTGCACTGTGTGTAGAGTAAGGTGTAGGTGGTCACGAGTTGACTTCATTATAGCTTCCAGATGCTCTTGTCCTTGGATCACCTGCCAGCGGTCTTCAAACAGGAGACACTATACCAGCAGCACTATCTACTCAGCCCAGTAAGTGAGAGATTATTATCAGACCTGGAGGTCACAAAACGGGTGGCTCAGTTCTCCAATACACAGAGTTGTTTAAATGCCTCAACATTACTGGACCTGGAGGTCAGAGAAGGTGAACTAAGACTTTAACTATGTGTATGGATGTCCGGTGAGATTGTCATATTTTCTGGACAGATTATTTCATACATATATATATATATATATATATATATATATATTACAGTCCAATGAGGAATTTAAAAAGAAAACAAGAAGTACTAGGCGAGGTAAAAGAGGTGGAAAGAGGACACAAGCTAAGGAGAGGAATGCACCAATAGTAAGCGGTATTTTCAATCTTTCTAAGTATGAATTAAGTCCAAGTGAAAATAATTTACTATCAAAGGGTTTATCGTTTGCTCCAAATAGTGGACCTAATGGTTTTGAACTATTTTGTGGATGCGAATAAATTAATTAGATCTTTAACGTTAAAGAGACATTTTGTGAGAAATAATTTAAGATCTGAGGAATCTTTATCAAATAATATACAGAATAGCACTGGATTAAGAGCCAAATCCAATTTCTATCCAATAGAATCGAGGGGTAGTTTTATTGATACTTATTTTAATCTCATTAAAAAAGATTTTGAGAAACTAGCCAATAGTCAAGGGAAAGGTAAAGATAACATTAAAAGAGATGAAAGATTAGCCATTAAAAACTTGGAGAAAAACAATAATATTGTAATAAAAAATGCTGATAAGGGGGGGGGATTGTTATCTTAGATATAGAAGATTATTTAGAAGAGTCCTATCGACTACTGAATGATCGTATAACCTATTCTAAAGTAGAAGCTGATCCAACTAATAGGATTGTTGATGATGGACTTCACAAAGAATTGATTACGAAAGATGAATTTAACTATATTTTTAATCTGCACCCAAGAGTGGCAATTTTTTATTTTTTACCCAAGATACATAAACGGCTGGAAAAGCCACCAGGTCGCCCAATCATTGCGGGCATAGATTCGGCAACCTCTCGATTATCGGAGTTTGTGGATATATATATTAGGAAGTATGTTGTGGAACTTGACTCATATGTTAAAGATTCCACACAAATTTTGGATTGTTTTAAGGACTTTATTCGGGAAGATGATTTTTACTGGTGTACAGTGGATGTAGAAGCCCTGTACACCAGTATACCGCATGATACAGGCATAGATGCTGTTAAATTCTTTCTAGATAAAGATAGTAATATGAAACCTGATATGAGCCAGTTTATTTTAGATTGTATTAAGTATGTGTTAAAGAATAATTATTTTAAATTTCAAGGTGAATTTTTTGTTCAGGAGTGCGGGACGGTGATGGGAACGCCGTATGCACCAAGCTTCGCGAATTTATATCTTGGAAAATGGGAAATAAATGAGCCATTTACTGATAATATATTTAGGAAGCATATTAAGCTTTATAAGCACTATATAGATGATGTACTCATTGTATGGCAGGGTAGTGAGATGGATTGGGAAAATTTTATGGTCTCATTAAACATTAATAATTATAACCTGAGATTTACCTCTGAGATTAGAAAAAACCAGATCGAATTTTTAGATCTGGTATTGGATTCTAATGAGTTAAAAAAGGAGGGTAAAGTGGTGACTTATACACACTTGAAGAAAGTAGATAGTAACAGTTATGTTCATTATGAAAGTTGTCATCTGAGGAAATGGGTTTCGAATATTCCTTACTCGCAATTTATTAGGTTGAGGAGGAATTGTTATGATGATTTGAAATATGAAGAACAAGCAGAAATATATAGTAAAAGATTTTTAGAAAAAAAGTATCCCATGTCTTTGATAGATAGATGTAAGAAGCGGGCTAAAAAAGTGAATAGAGAATCTCTTTTATGTTATAAAGAAAGAACTAAGCCCACAAGAGATATGTTTATCCCCTTTGTAACTAAGTTTAATACAGAAAGTTATAAAATTAAGGAAATTTTGGAGAAACACTGGGATGTACTGTCTTTAGATCCGGTGTTGAAGGATATATTACCCGAAAGACCACAAATAGTTTTTAAAAGAGCCCGTACTTTAAAAACTAGGTTAGCTCCGAGTAACCTATGTAAGATAAATACTAATGATAATTGGTTAGGGCGGGTGAATGGATTCTTTCCGTGTAATAAATGTAAAATATGTAAATTTGCTAGTAGAGAAAGGAACAAAATTTGGAATTATAACAAAAGTTAATCGTGGGAAGTAAAAAGTCGTATGAATTGTATGACTACTCACGTTATATATATGTTGGAGTGTAAATGCGGCAAATGTTATATTGGAAAAACAAAACGTCAGTTGAAAATTAGAATTTTGGAGCATACTAGAAGCATTATAAATAACATTCAAAATCATAGTGTACCAAGACATTTTTCTACGTGTTGTAATTCCAAGTTAGATCATTTTACATTTAAAGCTATTGAGCATGTTAGGTTAGATGAAAGAGGAGGGGATATTTTAAGACTACTATCGAAGAGAGAGACTTTCTGGATATACTCTCTAAATACACTGGCTCCGTTTGGACTTAATGAAACTTATGACATTACGCCTTTTCTGCATTGAGTCTGTACGGCTGATTGTTTTCCCTATGACACATTGTTGTTGGGCTATTAGCTCCAATGTTGTCATTTTGGAAAGGGTTAATAATTTTTCCTACAGTGAACTGATTGTTGTTTTTTGTATGGATATCTATTTTATCATATGTATTAACTGAAGGTAGTTGCGATTTTGAGATAGGGATTTGATGTAGTGGGTTTAGTGATAGTTTATGTGTTGGTTTTTTATCAAATTATTTAATTTAATTAATTTTTTAAATATTTATATAGAGTTAGATATTTTTAATACGATCATTTTAATGCATACTGAATTAGAATGTTGTAAAACAATGAGCACCTGCTACTATCGTGTTTTGCAATTTATTATATATAATTATGTACTGTATTGGTTTCTTATGTATGTTCTCATTTTGTGTAATATGATGTTGGAAACACAAATTGGATTATATGATTCATCTGTATGACTAATGAAAATTAACTAATATTGACTGTAATTAGAGCACTTGTAACTATTTATGTATCATTATGTATTATATAGGTTTTTCTAGATTGTGTGTAATATGGTGCTATAAGCGCTTGTTTTATTATATGAACTTTTATGAATATTAGGAATCAAGCAATGCCGATTAGTGATTAAGAGTTGAGTATAAAAGTTGATCGGTTCTCAGAATAAGCCACACCCCTTGATGAAGTCCCTGTAGTGCCGAAACGCATTGGGCGTGGCTTGCGGAGGACGTGGTGACATCGAACGCTGGTCCCAGCGAGGATTTCCCTGCCTGATATCCGTGTGGCAGCATGGCGTGGATCTATCGACTAGCCCCGTGGTAGACGCTGTATGTCGTGGAGACAAAGGCGGATCGAGGAGGCTGAGTGACATGCCGCTCTATTCAGTTTTAAATGTATGTGAGCTATGCTTTTTTTGATTAAAGTGTTACCATATTTACTTATATGTGCGCTCTCCCTTTCTCTTTTGCATATATATATATATATATATATATATATATATATATATATATATATATACACACTCCACACAGCATTGAATTCACGTACTAGCTATTGTAGCGGTTTTCTTTTTACAATATAATCAGACTAGTCTGCATAGACTTATTAAGTAGTTTTAATTATAGTACATAGTTCTTTATATAATATGCATAAAAAGTAACAATTTCTAACTATACATCTGGTGTCTTGATCTTTGCCATGTCCAGTCATTATTAATTTTGTATTAGTGCAACACCTATATCTTTTGTGCATCCTAATAAACCTGCAAGCCTAGTTACAAACTGTATGGCCTAAACTCCATTTTACAGTTATGCTGCTGCCTATTGTACTACTCTAATTGGACATGTCAATGCAACCACACACTATAGCCACAGTGGCGCTTCCTGGACCTCTTTATTGGCAGGGTAGTCTTCTTCTGCAAACTTGTCCAATTCTCCCAATTGCTGTTGAAAGATCTCTCAATGGGTTTTATATATGATTTAGCGCTGACCTCATTGCTGGTCTTCAACCAATTCTGGATATGGTCTTGCCGGAAATCCCATGCCTTCCTCTGGAGACCTAGCTTTCTGACACTATGGTGTATGAATATAAGGTCTCCTTTAAACCAGTGTTCCTGTGCTTAATATTTACCAGTTTGCATGTAAATGTGCAGGGGTTAAAGTGGGGTGGAACTGTGGGCCTGATTCAGAGCCGGACGGTATTTGCGCTCGCTCGTTCAGAAAAAGGGGCCGGATATTTAAATTGATCGCTCGCTCTTTGCGGTCTGTTGACGCCTCTATGTCTGAGCGAGCGAGCGTATGAAACATGCGCTCGCTATTTTGTAAAAACGCCCCCTGGCCGCTCGCATCCTATGTCATCTCCGCTATTTATTAGATTAATCGAGTACATCGAAAGGCATCTGAACTGCTCGCAGTGCTTGTGGTAGGATTTTCCTACCGCAATCATGCGAACAGTTCAGGCTAAGAAACAACCAAGTGACGTGGTCGATGACGCTGCTTTGTTAATTATGCACACCCTTAAAACGCCCGTTTTGACCATTTGGCACGCCTGCGTTCGGATCACCACTCCCCGTTTTCAAGCACCTTCCCCTGTTACCACCCACAAATGCCTCATCCTGTCAATCAAATTAGCAGGCACTCGCTATTTTGCAAGTGCTCGATTTCCGACCGCAATGACTGGTTGGCGCATGCGCAGATGTGCAACATCGCTCGGAGCGAACGAGCGGCCACGAATCAGGCCCTGTGTTTCATCACTTCTATATGGAGACTGAACCAGTTCTGCCTCCTCTGACCCACCTCAGCCCCGGCACCGCAGAGGCTTCATTTGCCGGAAGCCAGCTGAGATTGTTACCAGCGGGCACACGGCTGCCTCCCCGCAGCTCCAGTGGCAGCCGTAGCTCACTCTTGAGCTCCGGCTTTGCTCCCCCCATGTGCACTATGGGAGTGACATCATGACGTCTCTCCTGTAGTTCAGAGGACAGAGCAGCCAGGTGGACCGGAGGCTCGCAGGAGTGGAGCTTAAGGTAATCATTTTTTGTTACAGTATTATAGGGTGCATAACTGCTGTGTGCTTTGCATAAAGGACACCAACACTACTGGGGTCACTGAATAAGGGACACTACTGCAATGGGCATTGCATTTGCATTAGGGGCACTACTGCTGTGGCCATTACATGCAAGGGGCACTACTTGCTGTAGGCATTGTGTATAAGGGACACAAATGTGGGCATTGTGTAAAAGGGGCACTGCTGTTTCATACATGAATAAGGGTCACTACTATTTGGTGTAATGTGAATCAAGATTGCGCTATTGTGTGGTGTAATTGAATTGGGAATACTATTGTGTGACCACACCTCTTTTTCAGGGGGGCGCTGTTCCTTAAAAAAAAAAAAAAAAAAAAGCAGCAGGGGGTCAGGTCATCGGGTGAGTTCCACCACTTCTCTAGGACCACTTTAAGCACTGTAAACATGAACTTTGACTTGTCTCTCATTCCTGAACCACTGCATGTGACCCTGACCTCAGATTTCCCTGTTTATGCTCAGGGCTATGTTTTTGGTTGATTACTTATCTGACATAAGAACCCAGATTAATTGACACAGCCTATTTAATCCTGTTTTTATCAACCTGGCACGGTGGGAACCTGGGTAGAGTGTCGCAACCTGCGAGTCACTTACAGTGAAACCCCATACGCTCTTGTGGCAACATTAAGACTGTTAGCAGATACTACATTATATAGACGCAGCAGAAAGTATAACTCAAACAGGAACTCTCCACTTGTTGTCTCTAAGTTTCATACATCTCCCCCTAATGCTAAAAATGGTGAGGGTGACTTATTTATTTTGCATTTGAAGATAATCATTTAAAAAAAATAGCAAGTAAGCCAATATATTTAGAAACCGTACTTTAAAAGAATGTTTAAGCAATTAAAACGATCCGCCATGCTAATGCTCCACTTATTTGCTGACATCTAAAAATAAACGTAACCGGTCTTTATTTTAGATAATGCATAGAAGCCACACATTTCCAAGGTCTCAGGTGATTGGGTTGCAGTGTTTTTGCTATTGAGCACCAGCACCAAGATCATTTGTAGTTTCTACTTTAAGGTATGTGACTATGGGCTGACCCACATTGTATATTCAGTCTTCATTTCCCTAAGTGTACTCTGCTGATCATCAATGACAGACTGGGTGGCGATATACTTATTTACTGCATGACTTTCATAGATATACAGGATTATTGTGTGAGATACAGTCAGGTGCATAAATATTGGGACATTGACAGAATTTTCATATTTTGGCCTCTATTCACCACCACAATGGCTTTGAAATGAAACAAACAAGATGTGCTTTAACTGCAGACTTTCAGATTTAATTTGAGGGTAATTACATCCAAATCAGGTGAACGGTGTAGGAATTACAACGGTTTCTATATGTGCCTCCCACTTTTTAAGGGGCTAAAGTAATGGGACTATCAACTCAAAAGCTATTTCATGGACAGGTGTGGGCTATTCCCTCATTATTTCATTATCAATTAAGCAGGTAAAAGGTCTGGAGTTGATTCTGGGTGTGACATTTGCATTCGGAATCAGCTCTTTGGATCTCATATTGAGAGTCGACAGCAACTGTCACTATCAGTGAAGCAAGCCATCATTAGGCTGAAAAATCAAAACAAACCCATCAGAGGGATAGCAAAAACATTAGGTGTGGCCAAATCAACTGTTTGGAACATTCTTAAAAAGAAAGAACCGCACCGGAGAGCTCAGCAACACCAAAAGACCCGGAAGACCACGGAAAACAACTGTGGTGGATGACAGAATAATTATTTCCCTGTTGAAGAAAACCCCTTCACACCAGTTGGCCAAATCAAGAACACTCTCCAGGAGGTAGGTGTATATATGTCATAATCAACAATCAAGAGAAGACTTCACAAGAGTGAATATAGAGGGTTCACCACAAGATGTAAACCATTGGTGAGCCACAAAAACAGGAAGACCAAGTTTAGAGTTTGCCAAACAACATCTAAAAATGCCATTAAAGTTCTGGAACAACATCCTATGGACAGATGAGACAAAGATCAACTTGTACCAGAGTGATGGGAAGAGTATAGAGAAGGAAAGGAACTGCTCATGATCCAAAACATACCACCTCATCAGTGAAGCATGGTGGTGGTAGTGTCATGGCGTGGGCATGTATGGCTGCCAATGGAACTGGTTCCCTTGTATTTATTGAAGATGTGACTGCTGACAAAAGCAGCAGAATGAATTCTGAAGTGTTTCGGGCAATATTATATGCTCATATTCAGTCAAATGCTTCAGAACTCATTGGACAGCGCTTCACAGTGCAGATGGACAATGACCCGAAGCATACTGCAAAAGCAACTAAAGAGTTTTTTTTAAGGCTAAAAAGTGGAATGTTATGCAATGGCCAAGTCAATCCCCTGACCTGAATCCATTTGAGCATGCATTTCACTTGATGAAGGCAAAACTGAAGGGAAAATGCCCCAAGAACAAGCAGGAACTGAAGACATTTGCAGTAGAGGCCTGGCAGAGCATCACCAGGAATGAAACCCAGCGTCTGGTGACGTCTATGCATTCCAGACTTCAGGCTCTAATTGCCTGCAAAGGATTTGCAACAAAGTATTAAAAAGTGAAAGTTAGATTTAGGATTGTTTAGTTTGTCCCATTACTTTTGGCCCCTTAAAAAGTGGGAGGCACATAAAGAAACCGTTGTAATTCCTACACCATTCACCTGATTTGGATGTAATTACCCTCAAATTAAATCTGAAAGTCTGCAGTTAAAGCACATCTTGTTTGTTTCATTTCAAAGCCATTGTGGTGGTGAATAGAGGCCAAAATATGAAAATTCTGTCAATGTCCCAATATTTATGCACCTGACTGTATATACATATATAGGACTTGTAAACTAGTTGTGTGAGAGTGACTACATTTTGAACAGAGAATATACCTAACTTTTGCAGCAGGTTGAAAAGTGACAAACCTGTAATACCAAGGGAGAGGTACTACAGCAATGACGCTCATTCAGAGGTAGATGGTTCTATATCAGACTAAAAGATTTGGCCTCTCATCACTTAGGGGTATATTTGCTAAAGATCTTTTATTTTTATTAAGATCCTTGAAACTCAGCAACTTAGAGCTAAATTGTGCATGTATTAATATTTCCATTTTAAATCCAGCCCTCAGAGTTGGAGAATCATTCGTTCTAGAAAACTGAACTATAGTAAACATACCCCTTGATCTAAGTGGCTGGGTCCTGCAGAACACAATGAACATATTCGGACCTCATTGTCTGACAAGAAGGGGGGGGCGGAGGGGAGGGGGAGAAAAAAAACAAGAGGCCTCCCTGAGATTTAGGATAGCTTGCTCCTACAAGCAACAAAAAGTAGCTTGCTCCTGCAAGCAACAAAAAGTTGCCCTACCCTTGCCTCTATATTCATGCTATGTACTTACATAGTTATTGTCTGCTGTGTATTGTTATAACACTGTTTTTATGTCTACTGCTGTGTATACTTTGTGACACCTTAGAAATCTAAGAGAACAACAATACTCCTGGCTAATACAGCTATAGGCGGCCTTCAGTCTGCATATCGAATCTTCAACAACTATCAAATCACCCGTCGCTGACATCACAGCAATGGAATTTGTTAAGGGGCATAGTAGGAGGTCAGGAGGCTGCCGTATGTTGCTTGCCATTTAGTTTTAGTAAAAGCAAGTGGCAGGATCACCTTAAGGAACAGTGTTACTCTGTATGGGCTACTTTGTAGCTGGAACTAGATGGATATCTTGCATAAATGGAACCTGCTTAACCTGCCTGTGTCAACATGTCCAGTGTAGAGGGGCAGGGGGCTTGTTGGATTGGATTGCGTTCAATGAATGGAACCTGGCTTCATACATCAATAGGGCAGCGTGTGTTTGATGTGCTATTCATGCATTCTGCATGTATTAATAATGCATGTCACGTCTCTGCTGTACTGTTACATGAAGAGAGTCCTGAACAAGTCAATAAAAAAATCAGTGCAAAAGTGGAAATAAGTGGTCCAAAATGACCTAAAAACAAATGAAACATGCCTAACAGAAATGGGCATCAATAACCAGCTTCTTTTACATAATACCCAGCTAAACTGTAGCCCAGGTTCCTTGGACCATAACATGTTTATTGTGGTCACTTATTTAATCTACCAGTTTAATGTAAGGTGGCATAAAGCTCTGGTACTTGGTTAGTAAGGAAACAGAAAACACAACTGCAAATAACATGAAAATACTTTTTTATGGTGCATTTCTTTAAAATTGTAATTATTTCATCTTTTTTTTTTTTAATTTACCAAATCATTTATAATATTAACATGCATTAGCGAGGTGTGCACAGTCCTTTTACCAGCAGTCACACTGCATGATACATCCTACAGTTTTTTATTTTTTTTAGGAAAACAAACACAATAGAGTACAAGGTTAAAAGTCATTACTTATTACAGGTGCTAAATATGAAAGGCACACTAATACTATTTTCTTTCATAAAACAAAACAAATCTGAAACGTATCTGGTGGATTCTATAAGCTAAATTTATCAGGGGCGTTGCAAAGTACTGGCAAGTAAAAATGTGCTGAAATAACCATGTTATATACTCAGACTGTGGACAAAGTGTGTTAATATGTTTGTAAGGTAACACATGGAGTCACTGGTTTAAACAGGCGGCAAGAGCTGTAATAAGTCTGCAGCATATAAAGCAATGATTTGGAACATGACCCCTCCATAGTCCATCTACTGAACACAACAGTGCAGCAAGAGCCAGGCACTCTATGCAATAGCAGTATTGCCAGGCACTCTATGCAATAGCAGTATTGCCAGGCACTCTATGCAATAGCAGTATTGCCAGGCACTCTATGCAATAGCAGTATTGCCAGGCATTTGGTAAAAGTTTTTGTATTTGATGTGCAAAATAATCCAACAAATAATGTTGATTGCAGATAAAGATCAGTCGGACCCATCTAGACTACAAATTTCATGAACCATTTTTAGAACAGTGGCCAACATTTGTGCGAAATAAAAAGAAATTTAGCACAATTTTAAAAGCATAAAATTGTCATAAAAAAAAAACCTAAACATAACCCTCCAACTCCTAAAAACATTTCTTCAGTTCTAGTGTTATTATCCATTTGACTCTCTAAAAAGATCCTTCTACATTATCAAGCTCCCATGCTGCAGATACCAACCATACGCTCTCTTATGTATAGGGATATGCAGATATCCAGCTGTGATGACCGACACAAGAAATTGTACTGCATACCAGGGAAAATGCTACAGACAGTTGTGGAACGTTGATTAAAATGGAGGTCTGAGAAGTTGACAATACAGACAGGTTTGTTTTATGCAGTGGTGATTTGTAATGTTACACAAGACAACTGCCTCAGTTGGAGTTAATGTTAGCGGAGGTCAGTTTTATATTGCGAGCAAAAATAAATAATTTTAGTTTCAGTACTACTGTGATTTTTTTTTCTGTTTTTTTACATAATACAAAATATACATTTTATTAAGTACGGTTAGAACAATTGAGTACAAAATAGGTATTAAAGGAGGGAGGGGATTGTTTACATATGAAAAACAGGCTGAAGAGCTAAGCTTGCGACACAAATGTGATTCTGTCAGAGACGATGAGCAGTTTGCCTAAATTGCACAGATCCAGTCACTTTGTAGCAAAGCAACCAGACTTACACTTCCGGATCAGAGTGCCAGCTAAGGTCGTCTGCTCTCACAATCATCCACCCTCTCCTTTTAACTGCAGTCCATAAGTCCTATATTTTCAATTCAACATTTGTAGCTTTACTGGCTCCAAAACAGAACATAACCATACTCAATTCAATCGTTATTATGAGTTTTGCAACCACCTTAAATGGTAGGCAGAGTTATAATAGTTTCGGTTTTCAAGACTGCAGAGACCTTACATATTGAAGTCATATTTCAAATACACTGCAGCTAAGGGACACGTGTACATTGGTTTCTGTAGCAGAATAATCTAACCTCGGTTTAACATGATACATTCTCTGGCTATTTGCTCATCTCCAAAAAAGTACAACTGGATTTTTGAACAAGGACCTATTGTTAGTGTTGATAGAGGGAGTTACATATGGCAAGATGTTAAATTAAAAAAAAACTATCAAAATATGAGAATATCAGAATTTTATGTAATTTTAAAGACATTTACAAATGATAGCAGGAACAAAGGGCTTGATTCACTAACGTTTGCAACTGCGATTACAGACACAATCGGTCGATTGTTGTTTTCAGCGTATGCGTAGCAGTGCGCAAACTAGCCACTGCGATTGCAGTGACTACGCGGACCCATGGCAGAGTGATTGATAGGACGTGCCGTTTGTGGGTGGCGACTTGTGGTCAGCGGAACGCAGGCAGTAAGGTCAGGGTTGGTGCAAGTGTGCGTGAGGCTGCAGTGGTACTCGATTGTACCAATGGTTCTACAGTCTTGCTAAACATTACAGATGTGTGGTAAGTAAAGTAAAGTGGGTGTCCCTATGTAGTGCTGCGAGGGAATAGCGATCACAATGGAGTAGCATATTATCGCAGTAGAACTGCGTGCATAATCGCTATTGATTGCAATCGCATTTGCTTTCCATAGGAACTCAGGCTCAAAGCAAAGTATGGAGAGGTTGATCAAAGTGCTTTAAATGAAATGATGGTACTTTCTATTAAAACAGCTTCTCAGTTTGCCAACTGCAGGAAAAAAAAAAAAAAAAAAAAAAGACTTGAGATCACTCTTTGGGAATAAGAAAATCTGTGATAATGAACAGATGAAAGATCATGAAGTCCACACTGCGGAACATAAAACTCCAGTTGTCCACATGGCCAGTTCTGTTTTTTTGTGCCAATCACTAATGCTTCATAAGTGATGCGTAAGTAAAGAGCACAAGGATCTCCTGCTATAACTGAAGGTTGAACATACATTTCCAATTATCATAGTTCCTACTATAGTACAACACAAGTGTGAAGTCTCCAACAAATGGAAATACTTGCTAATAGTTGTAATAAAACCAAAACCTATACTTGCTATAAGCCCTGTTGATGTCAAAGTGCTGTTCTTGACTTTAGGATAACCGTGATCCTTGAATCGGAATTTCAGATGGATGGATAAGAGTGCAAATGCAGGTAAAATATGTAGTGAAAATGTGAGGTCCATCCACAAGGGCATATGAGGAAATGAACAATGGACTGAAAGTTGCAGCAGGCTGCACAGTGTATTTCACATACAGCTGTAGAAGAGACCTCTCATTTAGTGTATTTATGCACGCAACAATTTGGAATGCAGCTGGTGCAGGGAGGCGATACACATGTGAGCTAAGCCATATAAGAACAAGTTGAAGTTAGCTAGAGTTTTGCATACATGGCTTACACAAATACCAGGCCTCCGTTTTGTCAGTGATATTTGGTACATGTATCCCAATTTAGCACCACTTAAGAAAACATAGGGTACCATTTAGCAAGACATAAGCGATTGCTAAAGGAGTTAAGGGGTTATGTCCTCCTTTCAGTTTTCAATAAAAAGCAGTATCCTTCACTTACCGCTGTTTGTCACTGAACTACTTACGCCATCTATAGATTGCGATAGCAATATGGTTCCCATTGCCAGCAATGGAGACCCAGCAGTAGCTTTTCCAGCTTCCGGGCATTGCTCAGTGCCTGCCGGGTGACAGTGTAATGCGCAGGCTGGCTATTGCGTTTGTGCCAGCATGGAGTATGCCAATGAGGAGGGGGAGGTCGCTGTACCTCACATTACGGGTAAGGGATATTAAATAAAAACACCATTTTCGTTAATAACAGCGGCATAGTTTGTTTAGTATTGCAGTGATACTAAGTATCCTTGTTAAATGCGACCCACAGTCTGCTGTAAAGATCTACATCATGGTATAGTTCACTTCTCTGGCCTTTTGGCTTATAATTATTGTATTTCTAGGTACCTCACGGAGGTAAGGCACCATCACTTGGTTCTCTGTATGCGTGCTATGGTGCCAGTATGAAAATCCTGCCAATAGGAGAGGATTTAGGCTATGTGAAAATAAGGAGGGATGTTCAACCATGTGAAGTACATGTTCAGATGCACTTTTCCCCCCCAGTGTCCATAATTATTCTGCCCTGGCCTAGGAGCAAGTGAGAAAATTCTTTAGAAATCTTGTCAAAAGCGGAAGCCTTACCAGGCACCTACTTAAGTTATACAAGTATCACCTCACTTATTTTTGGTTTGTCACATTTTACTTTCATGGATGGAGTAGCATTCCAGCCTTCATGGGAGCCTCTGCCTAATGTAGGGGAGAAGAATCTGAAAGCTCCATTTCAGGGCAGAACTAAAGTACCCTGGGACAGCCTTGGCAGAACCCAGGAATAAAGGGGCCTTTATTTAGTGGAGAAGGTAAAGAAACTTAAGAACCGCACCTTGGGATTTAAAAAACAAATAAAAAATCATTCCTATTAGAAACATGGCACTTTAAAAAAAAAAAAAAAAAAAGTTATAAATATTTCTTCCACTGTACAATTTTCACAGTCCCTCCCCAACCCATTTGTATTCACATTTATTTTTTCTTTCGTCTTTTTTGCATTTGTTTTTTTAGAAAAACAATCAGAATTATCTTTAAAATCATAAAATATATATATATATTTATATATTTTTTCTTTTGTTCATATTTAAAAATATTTACAAATTAAGAGTGACAGGTTCCTTCTGCTTGGGGTCATGAGGAGTCCGTACATGGTGAGGGGGGTGGTGGGTAGAGGTGGAAGTAGCTTCGTTCTGTGGTTGGGGATGGGGGGCAGCTCTCCTCTGCCGACATGTACTGACTCCGTGGGGTGGGAGGAGGTGGATATGGGTCTGAATCAGAATTTAAATCCATGTAGTATTTATTAGCTTTCCATCTGCTGGATGTGTAGTCACTGTCACACACGTCTGTGCTGCACGGTGTGGTTGGAGGAGCAATGCCTCGGATAAGGTAGGGTCTGCAACAAAACAAAAAAGTTATAAAAACTAATTTGGACCAATAAGAAGTTTGGGGCATACATGGTATGTTGATATAACTTTAGACATTTTATTTTATAATTGGAGGGTGACTAGAACCCATGGATAAATTTGCACTATATTAAATGCAAGTATGAACATTCGAATGACGCTTCAGATTAGCAATAAAATGAACAATTCATCTATACATTAAAGAGGACTTTAAACAAATGTGTAATTATCAAAAGCCCATATATTGTAATTCATACATTGAGATTTCCAGTGCATACCACAATAATTGGCTAGAATTGATACCTGTAAGCCAATTTAAACAATTTAAATAAATTGCACAGAGAAAAAAAAAAATGTTTCTTAGATAAAGGATATAATGAAAATAAAATCTTAAAAGCTAAATAAAATTTAGAATTGATTAGTAGGGATAAACTTCTAAAAAAAATAAAGAAAAAAGGATGATGGAAACTTCTGAATGGACCTTTATCAGTAAATGTGAACCAAAACGTAAAGAAGTGGTGAAAATTATTTAAAAAAAATGAATATTTTAAAAAAGGATCCCAATTTAGTTAACCTCTTCCCTATTAGGCTAAAATGTATTTATAGGGGAGTGTCTAAATTAAAAGATCACTTCGGTTTCGACTTGGTTCCTGAATTGTGCTTTTTACGAAGATCAAAGGGTTTTCATAGTTGGGGTTCCTGCATTATGTGCAAAACGGTTAAAAGTAATCAGAAGGAATATACTGACTTTGTAGTTCATGATGGTACATTTTCTATTAGAGATTTTATTACATGTATGGGCAGCACAGATGGAGTAATGGTTAGCGTTACTGCCTCACAGCACTGAGGTCGTGGGTTCGATTCCCACTACGGCCCTACGTGTGCGGAGTTTGTATATTCTCCCTGTGCTTGCGTGGGTTTCCTCCAGGTACTCTGGTTTCCTCCCACACTCCAAAAATATACTGGTAGGTTAATTGGCTCCCAACACAAAAATTAACCCTAGTGTGTATGTGTGTGCGCAAGTGATAGGGAATATAGATTGTAAGCTCCACTGGGGCAGGGACTGATGTGAATGGCCAAATATTCTCTGTAAAGCGCTGCGGAATATGTGCGCGCTATATAAATAACTGGTAATAATAATAATAATAATAATGTAGTACACGGAATGTGGTATATTTGCCTGAGTGCAAGTGCAATACATTTTATGTAGGGAAAACCGCCTGGCAGAACATAGAATATTAGGAAGGGACTACAAACTCTGTCAATCCATTTTAAACGAAAAAAAAAAGAGGTAAAAGAAGAAATGCTAAACATTTAAAAGGTGGTGAATTTTGTTATTATAAATTTTCCTTTTTTGAGGTATGAATTGTAAAGAGAATAAACATCATCCCCAAAACATTTTTATACAACTTGTTTTATGTGTATTTGTTAAATTGTATTTGTGAATTCAATGGAAACTATTCTCAATCATTATGTATTTGAGATATATCTTTTAAATTGCATCTGTGGAGTCCATTCTTTGTTATTATGTATTTGAGTGTATGGAACACAAAGGAAGAAAGTGGTGTCATTGAAACGCATGACAACTTCTGCCATTTCTCCCAGCGCGGAACGCATAGTGCACAGAAGTTCCTGGTTTGACTTAATTGCACCCACGTGACTCACAAGGACTCAAATACTGAACCTACTTTATGCACGGTACCAGCTTTGAAAAAGACTTGATTGAAGAATTGAAATGAGTCAGAGGGACCTGTGCATTATCTACATTAATAGTCAGTCTTCCAGATGGTCACCTCTGGAAGGCTATGGGTCTTCGGTCACAATCCTCTCTCCCAAACACAACATGCATACAGCAGAGAAAAAAAACTCAACATAGTCTGAATCAAATTTTGACTCTAAAAAGGTACAGCTAATATAATATACACAATAACAACAAAGGGGTCATGTGAATCCGGGCTGCCGTCAAGTGCGGCCATGGTAGTGATGACTCGCACCCGCAAGCATGCCTGCCAAGAGCCGGGCTGGGCCCGGGCAAAATGGGGCATGGCCTAATTGCTGGATGAGTGGCCACACCCCCTAGGATAAAAAGCTTGATCGCTCCCCCCACAGGCATAGGAGACTGCTGTGGCTGCTTCTTAGCAGCCGCGAGCAGCCTCCCAGTGCAGCCCAGCACACAGCAGCGTGTGCTGGGCTGCTGTGATGTAAGAGGGGCAGCGGTACCATACCTGGGCCCCTCCAGCAAGCCCGGGCAATTAGTACCCGCTCCCCCCCCTTCTCGGTGCCCCATCCCGCAAGTACATCACATATAATTGGATCAACCCCATAGTCTCAATCAGCAATTAAATTAATTATAGTACTCAAGTCCAATCAATTAGAGGACTCAGCAAGTTCCTGGACCTTGCGGTTCTCCATTAAGGCTAATTTTAGTCTTCACTCGGGTACACTGCCGATTTAAACTCTGCTGATTAAGACTATGGCGCTGATCCAATTATGCTTGTCATCACGACAACGGCCGCACTTGACGGCAGCCCGGATTCACATGACCCCCTATGGTTTTTATTGTGTATATTAGATTGGCTGTACCATTTTAGAGTTCAAATTTGATTCAGACTATGTTCAGTTTTTTCTCTGCTGCATGCATGTTGTGTTTGGGAGACAGTACTGTAACCGAAGACCCATAGTGGCAATATAAAGAAACCATTGCAGGATCTTTTAAATAGTTTTTTTCTCTGTAAGGACAATTTACAGTTTTAAAGTGTGTAATTTCTCATAAAAGGGGAACAGTCTACATAATCTTTTGGAGCACATCCTTTTTTTTTTTTTTTTTTCATTTTCTCAATCAACTCTCTATGGTGTGACTTGAACTGAGTCGCTCAACTTGGTGTGATACGGGCTCACACTCACAAGGGTGTTTGAATTGATAATACTACACACTAATTTGTCATTTATATGTTTTTGGAATGTTCAGCTGATCCCAAAATTGATCTGCGGTGATCTTCTGAAAGGGAAGTATCTTTGTGCAATATGGGGCATATTCAATTAGGTGCGAGAATAGCAAAAATCCCGCACCTGCTGGGTTTTTCCTACAGGTGCATGATTTTTGCTATTCAAACAGGTGCTGGGTTTTGCTTTTTTGAGCGCCGGGAGTTTTTTTTCCCCCTCGCACCTCCAGAGCAAGTCTGATTTTTCCTAAAATCGTTAATTTTAGGAAAAATCAGCTCTGGGACCCTGGTGGCACCCCCCTGAGAAAAAATTAGCAATTGGAAGTTTCCAATTAGCTTAATTAGTCCTTAATTACTCACCTTTCGAAGCAGTGTCTTCTTCCTCCAGCTTGGGACCCTATCTCCTGCAGCAGGGAGAGTGTGTGTGTGTGTGTGAACCCCATGTCCCCTCCTCTGTAACAGGCGCTGGGAGAACTACATCTCCCAGCAGCCCTTGCTCCTCCCACAAGCTCCCTCCCCAGTGACAAGATGGAGAGGACACTGGGAGCTGCGGAGACCACCGGGCAGGTAAGTTTAATTTTTTCTCTTTCAGGTGCCGCGTGGTTTTCAGCTCTGAAAACCCAGCAAGATTTTTAATTTTTTGGGGGGGATACCGCGGGTATCGGTCGCGTGCATACCAGCGGTAATCCAAAATTGGATGTAAGGTTTTTTTTTCTAACTCCCTAACCTTGCACCCAATTGAATATGCCCCTATATGTGGATTTTTTTTGTGTATTGCAAGATCTCATTTACACAATATTGAACCAATGTATTATGTGCTTTTTTTTTTAGCATTGTTAACTGTGGAGATTTTCCTCCAAACGGTTATTCGAAAAACATACCGTGGCATTAAAAAGTGTAACCCCCTGTAGAATTGTTTAGATTTTGCATTCATATATAATGGAATCAAAACAGATTTTAATTTATGATGTTTTTGCATCAATAATTCTGTAATGTTCAATAACATTTTCTTAATTTAAATGCAAATAAAAACAAAATCTGAATATGGACAAAGTTCCAAATAAATTGGTTTTGACTCCATTAAATAAATTTCCTATTCAGAGCCACCTGCTGCTTGATCCAACAATCAGAGCGTCACAAAACGTGTCACACTGTAGAGCACCATATTCCCCTTAGACTTTTTGCAATCTTTTTTTTTTTTTTTTTGCGGAATCATGCTTCCCATATTCCTAATTATTCTCCTTACCAAATTTGGTGACATTCTGGCAGTTAGATAAATCAACAGACAGCTCTGAATAGGGGAAGTTTAATTATGGCCAACATGTACATTAGTATAAAATTTGCAATACGGCCTAAGACTGTTACACATTTTTGTAAAGCAGAGAGTAGCCTCCAAATTTGTGTTTTATTAATATCTATAGGAATATTAGAAAGTTGTAAAATGTAGATGTAAAATGTTTATATGCCAAATCTGCAATTTCTTGCATTACCATCAATATTAGCTTTACCGGGTGATGTCAGAAATCTTACCTGTAAGATCTAGTAGTGGATGGACTGTTAGAGGAGTAGAACACTTCAGTGTTGTATAAAGACCGGTCTGTAGCTGGTGATGGAGGTGGATTCAAGATCTGGAACAACATTTGGAGTTAGTCACAATTCCTTTAACGAACTGTACAGTTTTAATTGAAAAAAATAAATCTATACCCAATTTTCACTCTGTAAAATCCATAAAAAAACAAAAACACAGAACATATCAGCACAGTGGGCCACAAGCGAGTAGTGGAGCATAGGAACACATGACTTCCTATTTTCATGGTAACGATCAAGCAGCGCTTTGAAAACACACACATCTATGTTACACATCTCAATATTTGCATTTCAAGTCTTTCCAAGTTGGGATAATGTCAGTTACACATCATATATACCACTCAGGACAGAGACAGAGATGTAACTTAAACATAAAACTAATTGCCTCTTCCTCTAAGTCTGCTACAATCTGACAAGATAATGACTATGACAGCCTCCATTGTGTGCCACTGTCATCTATACAGTAGCCGTGACCTTGGTGTGTTGCGGACTCACTGAGCGCATAGTAACCGAGCAGCACAGCAGTCATGGTCAGTGACTAATATGTGTTGCAAAGTAAATTTCGATGGCAAAATTGTGTAAGATGTGGGGAGGAGAAAGATGAGCACTGTCTGCATTACCAGGCCAAAAATGTGTATTTCTGTTTTTAGGAAGCAGAGTTAAACGTACTTGCCCTAAAACTCATAGGGAGCTGTGATTGTGTGAAATATAATTTGCTTGGAATGAGTAGCTGTACATCTTGATTTCACACAGTACAAGTGATAGAGCTCATCCACAGAAAGATATGCTAGGCCCTTTTATCTGTCTCCATGTACGATGATTAATATATTAGAAAGTATTTCCCATAGCTATCAGAGTGTCTTGGAATTCTCCAGCTGTCCTATTGGCCTCTCCTGTGTTTAGATGTTGTTATCACCATCACTGGGCAGCACAAGCTTTCCTCCTGCCAATATCTCAGAGACCACCTACTTCCACATTACCACTCAAACAGCTGGCACAAGAGGTACGGCTATGAGAGATCTGTTTCTGTCGCCAGATTTATCATTGCTTTCCATACCTTACTAGCCAGACTGGGTTCAGTAAGGTGCTGGCTCATTGGGCCCGTTTACATACCCACTCCTCCATGATCAGCTGGCTCATTGGGCCCGTTTACATCACCTCCATGATCAGTAACAACTTTCTACCATACACACTTCACTATTGTACAACACTTTTGATGCAGTAGCAAAATATGAACTGCATCACAAAAGACTACCTACCACCAGGAACTTTGATTACAAGTGTATCAGCTGTCAGATACTTTATTAACCACCTAACTGACGTGAAAGTATGAGATGCGAATGCAGCCAGCTGTGGTTCAGCTGACAAGGTGCGAGCGCACAGCCAAGAGTGTTTCAAGAGAGGAGGGGGCCCGTGTGCAGTCTGTCCTGGACCCCCTCCTCTCTCTGTTGGCCGGCTGCACACTGAGCGCAGCATCGGGAGACTCTGGGCACTAGAGTGTGCCCAGAGTCTACAGCGCATGTTTAGGTAACCGGGAAAATGCTGCTGCAACCATTTTTCCCAGTTTTTTCCTTACTGTGCAAGCACAAAATGCTGGGAAAATGGCCGCCGTGGCAAATTTTACAGGCGATTTTGACAGCGCTTATACCGGCGCCCATGTGGGACTCCTGTGGCGGAGAGGTAAGTATTAAAAATATGGGTGCAGGGTGTGCAGTGTGAGCCCACTGGACTCAGGGGCCCGTGTGTCCCGCACCCATTATAGAAACGCCCCTGCGCACGGCCCTGTTGTGTTTTTGAAGAGAAAATTTGTTCTACACATGTGCAGAACGGATCTCCTTTTCCCGGACTCTCCTGCGGACCCGGCAATTTCTGACCGGTTTTGCTGGAAAAAATCATCAGTTAAGTGGTTATTCAGCTACTAAAAGATACAGTTTTGAAATATTAAAAGTGTGAGAAGTCATATAGACAGCAAGGGTGTTTTATCCCTAACTGGCCGTCTCACCTGAGGGTATAAAGTGGCTTTGGTGCTGGAAGAGCTGCTGGAAGAGGCCCCGGTCACATGATTGCGATCATACAGTGGCGCTCCACTGCTCCCGCCACCTATTATACTCATGGAACTAATCATTTGCTTACCACACGGTATACCTGAGCAACACAAAACACACAAACAGAAAAGTTACGCTTGAAATTGGGTAACTCATAGCCATTTACTATAGTGATGCAACAATTTGCAAGTACACATGCTAGTGTCAATATACTTTTTATAAAAATAAAAAAAATAATAATTCTCTCTAATCACCTTAAAGTAATCTAGATACCCGACGAAACGCGTTGGGTAAGAGATTCTGCCCTAATCTGACCTTCCTAACTTGAACTTGAGATAAGCGCATTATTGATTATTTTGCCTTTCCAATTCTTTTATGAATTTTTTTTCTATGTATTTTGTATTATGTATTTTTAGTCTGTGTGAATCATCCTAGCACAGACATTCTTGGCCTTAGCTAAAATAAATTGTGTTTTATATAAATTATCCAGTACTATTGTTGTGGGCTTCTTTATGAAATTTTTTTATGCACCATGAAATCATTTTTGCACTGAAGACACTTTAAAGTTTTACATGGAAAACTGTATGCACTAGGACACTTACACTCGCTGCTTATAAATTGTTTTCAGAAATGAATTAAATAAATGGTTGTAAATGGTTGTAAATAATTTATTTATCGCACATATGCACCTTTCTTTTCACTTAAAGCAATCATTTCCAGTCTCTTTTCTGCACTAAATTAAAGCACTTGTAGACACATATAGATATATATATCTCCATCAAATTGACTGTACAAGGGTTTATTTAAGAGCATCTTGGCAAGCTGAATGAAGATAGATTAGTGATGGCTGCACTCCTGGATAGAGGGGCTTCACAAATCTGCTCTGTAATGGGGAAATATCCCACATAGGGTAATTGGCTTTAACAGTGAAAATGGACTTGCACTATATATCTATACCAATGCCAATTGTATATTTCTAAAATTATATGTGATGTGTATGGTTTACAGCAGACATCCATACGGGCAAAGTCAATTACATTTCAACGTCCAATGGCAGCTCGCATTGCACATTTATCTGCCAGTTAAGGTAGGCGGAATCTGCTCACACTTCATAGGCTGTGAGCAGAACCAGCAGCTTCTTTTAAATCTGCCCCATAGTGTTAAACATCTCATTCCTTATCATTTGGAAACCATTAAAAAAGTATTTAAAGCATAAAGGGGAACAGATATTTTTTTTTCTAGACAGTTACCTCTTCTCTTTGTTAAACAAGGCAGCATTGTAGAGATAAAAACAAAAGGTGTATTTTGATGGGAAAACTAAGTGACTATGGAAGTTTGTGTCAGACAGTTTATGTGAAACCGAGGCCTGGACAGTGTTTAAAGCTTAGCAGAGTAATCCATATGACTCAATGCTTTACATTTTATAGGATCATGTTTCAGCTGATCCTATATTCCGACTTACCAGCTGCCAATGCAGATTCTTTAGGAGCTACACAAGCAGAGTCCCCTGGAGCACATAATTACAAGAATCCCTATCTGGATTTGCTTGTTTACCACAACAGACTTGTTATTAACTTATCCCCCATGTTAGGAGCTGTAATCAAAAACACGTCTGAGAAGGCTGACCCAGGGGAGCAGACTGATTCCTAGCACCAGATGCTTCATAAGCAGAGACTATCACAATTAATCGTCAGACAGAAGCTACTGCGGGATGAATTCCAAGTTAAGACTAGGGATACATGGTTATACATATAAAGAAATACAAAGTGCTTAGTAAATCACTAAGATGCATTTCTTCCCAATCAATTTTGAAACTCATACTTGAATATAAAACATTGCAAGCTTAAGACATAAGAAAATGTCCCACATCCTTCAATTTCAAGAAGTTTTGTTTCTTTTTCTGGAAGATCCAGGCTTACCGGTGTAGGTGCCAGGCTGCGAACTTCTACTTGTTATGAAGTTAAGAGGAACATGGGGAGTTCCGCTGATGTATTCATGAGGAAAAGGACCATTCGGTCCAGTGTACCTTTGGCACACGACTCTCTGACACACAAAATAGACTCCGCCAAATACAAAGACTGACAGAATAATGCCAATGATTGGTAATATTGCACTGCTGTGCGAAGGTGTTGCCTCAGATGGAGACTTATTCAGTTCTGAAATAAAAACAGGACATTGTCATAAGCAGGCACATAACTATACTGTCTGGGAAGTCAGTCAGTCATCAGAAAAACTTGCCAAACCTAATCTTATATCTCCATTTGTAAACTGCAAACTGTAATTATCTATGGGAGATGGTCAGCTAAAATAATTCCCTAATTGGATCTGTCCTAATTTGTTGTAGGTCATCAGCAGAAACAATTAAACAGAGAATCAATACTGGATTGTCGCTACAGCAACATAAGTACCTCACACTAGAACATAGGTTTTGTTTCTACAGATTACATTGGAAAGTTAGAAATTGCAAATTGGAAAGTATAAGTGATTACCTTGCAATCAAAGCAGTACAAAAAGTAGTGGTATGGCGTCCTGCCCCACTACAACTAACTGCAACCAGTAGGGTTAGTGCTTGAATTATGCTACTCTTGCCCCATGTTAAACATCTGTGAAAAACTGTATATATTCTCATATCAGAGGTGAAGGCTTTGATAGTGTAGCAACAAAAGTCATTTGTCTGGTTACATAGGGCTCTATTTACTACAATCCGCATATTGAATGCAGATTGTAGTGTGATATTAACGACTGAATTCGCATTGCAAATTCAGGCAATATCACAGGGATTTACTACAAATCCCTTGCAGGGACAGAGCTTGCGACAAAGCTCTGTCCCTGCGAATCCCCTTCGGAGCCCTATCACAGTATTTTCGCAAAAAATACTGTGACTAAGTGCCCGCGCATGTGACTAAGTGACCACTGCTACCCCCCCCTTCCTCGATCGCGGGCCCCCCCGCGACCCCCTCTCCCTTAATTTACCTGCATTATCTGGGCCTCCGGTGATGTTCTCCATGTCTCCGGTCAGGTGATCTCCCATACTGCACTCCCATACTGCACTGGGACAAGATCACCTGATGACCGGGCAGCAGTGCACTATGGTAGACCAGCTGACCGGAGGGGAGTCATCACCGGTCCCTGGCGTCAGGTAAGTAAATTTTTTTTTTTACTATTTTTTTTCTTCTTGTTTTTACAGTAATCAGCTTGCGGTCTGTTTAGACTACACAGCTGATTACTGGGACCGACTCCTGGCTCTGCTCTCCCCGTTAGAGCGGAGCAGGAGTCCGGTAACCGGGGGAGACCCTGGATAACGCCACCTCCAGATGGCGTTATTATCACAGGGCTTTCCCCGATATTTTTTCACTATTTATTTTTAGTAACTCTGGTCAGATCACATTTCCCATTACAATTATGGGAAATAAGATCTGCTTTACTAAAAAATAAGTGATACTTAGGGGTTGGAGTAGAATTTTACGAATTCTACTCCAATTGCCCTGTAATAACTATAGGTGATACTAAAATAATGTGAAAAGGGTGTGAAAACACCCCTTTTCACTTTATTTTAGCCAAAATAATGTTAATAAATAGAGCCCATAGTGACATGTGCAGGCAATTTGTTACATGTTATTGACCTTTACAAGACATGCTGAATAAGGTAGCTCCTCTAACAACACCATTTGGTGGCCCTGAGCATTCACATAGATAAACAAGCAAATGTATTATTAATAATTGAGGCATTACTGATCCCTATTGCTAATGAAAGTATTAACATATGTATTCAGGAAAGATACCTCCCATAATCTCAAGGAGATAAAATGTGAACTCGTGACACAGCAGAGCCTCACTTGGGACCATGCTGATTGATGGCTCCCCAACTTGTTTGATCTGGGTGTCCTTCCTGATCTAGATAAACAGGGTTCCCCAGAGATTGCTGATGAAAGCTATTGCTGAATACAACTGAATAAGAGCTAAGTAGATCCTCAGAGTATATAAGCACTATCTTTATTATAATATTATCTATCTATCAGCCAGTCAATGAGTAGCAGACAGATACAACCTTGTCAATGGTGGCACTCATTGCAGAAATATAAACACATGCAGAAGAGATAGTTTACCAACGTTTCAAGACAAGTACTTATCATTAATACATGGACAGCAACACATGAATACGAACAACCACTCCCCAGTGCCCTCCACCCTGTATACCATACTCCCAACCACAGAATACCTGGGATCCACAGGAATCGGTATGAAATACTGATGGACGGGATGCTGGTTGTCAGTACTCTGACAGCGGAATCCCTACAGTTTAAATACCGACAGGAACTGTAAGTAAGTAGCGTTCCCCTGTCCTATTTACCCCCTAACCCTCCTTTCCTGTACCCTAATACTGACCCTTCCCTTTAGTGCCTATCCCCATCCGGAAGCCCCCCCCCCTCGGTGGTGCCTGAACCTAAACCCCCTGCCCGGAGCCTAACGCTAACTCCCCCGGGGCGCCTAAACCTAAGTCTCCTGTCCCCCTGCAGCGGATACTAACCTTTCCACGGTGTCCTTAAGAGTCATGTTGGGATTTTGGCACAGATTTTGTCGCGGCGTTCAGGATCCAGATGCCGGGGTTCCAGCAGACGCCATCCCGCTTGTCGAGATCCTCACCGCATCCCGGATCCACATCCCCCCCTAGATTACACTAGGACTACCTATC
The DNA here is from genome assembly GCA_031769625.1 of Taudactylus pleione. Classification (NCBI taxonomy): domain Eukaryota; kingdom Metazoa; phylum Chordata; class Amphibia; order Anura; family Myobatrachidae; genus Taudactylus; species Taudactylus pleione. Next base: position 14,555,593 of record JAUIMM010000084.1, on the reverse strand, counting down.
CTCCCAATACAAGAAAATGAGGGCAACTACACCCGTAAGGAGACTCCTAAATTAAATAAAAATACCCTAACCTCTTATGATCACAGATTCTTTTTAGCGTGGTTCAGGTTAATTAACTATATACAAAAATGTACTTCAGCTATGAAAAATACACTCATGCTTTATGGTATGTGCACAAAAAGTTGTACTGTGAGATAAGGCAACCAAGTATAAGCAAGTTTTCAGTCCTTTGATTATTGCACACTTAATTATTGTTTTACATTTGTTATTTTTTGTGTGTTACTGTAGCCTCAGTTTCCTGTTATTAGTTGACAGGAGTGGGTCCAGCTATGGTTTTCTACTACTGTAGACCATCCACTACAAGGTTCAATGCACTGTATCATATGGTTATTTCAGTTACGGTCACCTTAATGTCAGCTTTTAATCAGTCTTGCCATTTTCCTCTGGCCTCTCCCATTTGGCCCACAGAACTGGTGCTCACTGAATTTTTTTTTTCTTTGCACAACATGGTCAGTAAACTCTAGTTTGCTGTGCTTGAAATATCAGAAGATCAGCAGTTTCTAATATACTTAAGCCACACTGCTTGGCATCAATAATCATTCCACGGGCAAAGTCACTTAGTTCTTACTTATCATTATATTTGGAATGAACAAAAACTGAACCTCTTGACCATGCTTGCATGCTATATGCATTGAGTTGCTGCCATATGATTGGCTGATTAAATTGCATAAACGAACAGCTATACAGGTCAACCTAATAAAGTGGCCACTAAGTGTATCTTGTCATAATTTTAATGTATAGTGCCTGGTGGTATGAGCTACAAATAGAAAAAGCCAAACTGTTAAAGTTACTCACCACACGTGACTTCATCCGAGTTATCACTGCAGTCCGGGAAGGTGTCACACTGCTGCTTTGTCATGACGCACTGGCCATTGTCACAACGGAACTGATTATGTAGACATATTGCTGAAATACAAGAAGAGCAGACACCAACTTCAAAAGACTGAGCAACCTTAAATAACAGGGACTAAACAAGGGCTGTTCTCCACCAAACTTACAGAACTCATATTTATCAAGCAAACAGCAAATCATTATTTTGATGAGCACTCAGATGGCTCATACAGGTACCTAAACAGTGGATATGCATGTGTAGGGCCAGCCACAATGCGTTCCAAAATATTTATATTTCTTTTGTAAGTTATTTTTTCGTTGCATAGGTACTTTCTATCACCAACAATGAATAAATAAATGCTGCCTTTTGTTTAAGCACTACTCCCCACATACTTTGAAATTATAACCGAGGGTAATGCGAATACCCATTGAGCCAAGATCAGTCTGAACTATGGCTTGTTTGCACCAGCATGATAAAAAGTCAGGTGTGTTTAGCAAACACAAAATCATTTATCTTTTTCCTTTAAATCAGAGTTATTGGGTATCAAAACTCACAAGTGTTGATACTGTAGGCACTGTAAGAAAATGTATCTCCTTACATTCACAATCCAGTTCATCAGATTTATCCTGACAGTCGTACTCTCCATTGCACTTCTTGCGGGCATCAATACATCGCCCTTTCTCACACTGGAACTGATTGGGAGAGCACAAGGGGCAGTTCTCCTCATCACTCTTGTCCTCACACTCTGAGTAGCCATCACAGCGCCAGGACAGTGGGATGCAGTCAATCTCGCCTGTGGCGCAGGAGAACTGTTCTGGAGAGCAAGTTGGAGGCTCTGTGCAAAGACAAGAGAACAATTCACACTATTTGTCTGTGAAATTCACTTTCTGATGTTATTCATTCTGTGCTTTATAGTACATTCACCACCTGATCTCAATCAGTTTTAATATAGAGCACAGAATGAATGCGGCCATTTATTCTGTGCTTTACTGAAAATTCATGGTCTGTGATGTCATTCATTCTGTGCACTATACAACATTTACTGTTGGTGAAGAGCATTATGTATAGCAGGGCACTTATTAACAGCTTATAAATTAAACTACACAGTAGTGCTAAAAGTCACGGGATAGATGCCCAGTATTGCATAGGACCCCCCTCTAGCCCGGCGAAATGAAGCAACTTGAAGTGGCAGCGATTCCACAAGTGGACGGAAGACCTCTGAAGAGACGTTGACCCATGCCGCCTGGATAGCTTCTAACAGTGTCCTGATATTTGTAGGTGCAGGATCTTGGGTGTGAATGGACTTCAACATGTCCCATAAATGCTTGATTGGGTTCATGTCGGGCAAATGTGGTGGCCACACTATTCGCCGGAACTCTCCAGAATGCTCACCAAACCAATTCTGGACAAATTGGGACTGATGACATAGTGCATTATCCTGCTGGAATATTCTATCGTTGTGGGGGTACATCATGTCCATGAAGGGCTGCAAATAGTTATCAAGCAATGCAATGTAGTGATTACCAGCCAATGACGCATTCAGGCAGACCAGCAGACCTATCCATGCCACGTGAACACACCCCACACCATTATGGAAACACTATAAGTCTGCACGGTGCCTTCACAACTGGGGTCCATAGCTTCATGGGGTCTACGCCAAATCAGAATCCTGCCATCAGCCTGAAACTAAACCCGTGACATGTTGCCAGTACCCCAGGGTGCAATTAGCAAAGTCACAAACCCAGGCGAGGAGCTGTGCACAGTGCCATAGGTGTAAGAGGGGCACTCTAGTGGGTCTTTTGCTCCCATATCCCATGGAAGTTAAAGATGTTGCAGTGACCTGTTCGAACTGTGATAACTCGTGTTGCCTTGCCATGAGCAGCCTAGCCGGTGTTCAAATGCACAATGTCAGATTATTACAACTGATGCAGGTCGGGGTATTTCCAAGATGTCATAGTACAGTGACGCCACCATTACCATTACATACCGCTATCCCATGACTTTTAGCACTTCGGTGTTAACCTGATTAAAATCGCAGCTGACAAAACACCCTATTTTATATAAGCAATTTCATATAAGTAAATGAAATAAATCCTTACATAGACCTCAGTATAAGCCCAACCATACGGTAGTATTCAATCATAGCACTTTTACTTAGGTAATTAATTCCAGTGCTTGGTGACTACCAACACAGAATTTATAGGACATTTTTAATTTCAGTTTTTTATATGAGAAACAAAAGCAAAAAGTCTTTGTAAAAGATACCTCCACATGTTAGTAGGTTCTGTAAGAGAACGAGATGGACCGGGCAGGAACAGCGAGGGGTGCCATCTCCTTTGGCAATGCAGATATGGGAACAGCCTCCATTATCACGAGAACATGGATGTGTAGCTGAAAACATACAATTTGATGTCAAATATTTTGTTTAGATTTCTCTGCCTATGCACTGGCTGTGCACTGGCTAACGCAAAAAAAAAAAAAAAAAAAAGAAAAGTGGCCTAAATAAGGAGACTATTTTCTCTGAACACGTCAAAATAAGATCAGCAGTTATTTATTCCATTAGACTGGCAAAACACCCATAAGTGTAAACATACAAGTTATCTTGGTTAAGGTTGAAATGTGTAAAAAAAAAAAAAAAAAAAAAGACGGTAACATTGTGCAAAGGGATGGACGGTTATATAGACTTGACTGATAAGAGTCCCAAATTTCCCAGAATAGGGCCACGTTTTAGGGATTTCACACAGATCAGATTTAATTTATTTTTATTACACATGAAAAGCAGCGAAAGCAGAATAAGGATAATTATTTTATTATTGACTGAATATTTATATATAGTGCAAATATTGTGCAGCAGTTTTTACTAAGCAGTGTTAGGATACTGAAAAGTGATAAGAAAGTGATAAGGTGCCAGCCAATCAGCTCCCAACTGTCATCTCACAAGCTGTTTGAAAAAAGACAGTTGGGAGCTGATCGGCTGGTACCTTATCACTTTTCACTCTGTCTCCTAAGACCGCTTAGTAACTAGACCCCCTCAGTCTTTTACATCATTCCCTGCCCCAGTGGAGCTTACAATCTATGTCCCCTACACATGGACTCACATGAACACACTACGCTACAGTATGGTTTTGGAATAAGAATAAATGGTGTAATGGTGCAATCCACATCGCCAAATATCTATGCAGCATTTACAAACGCAACATGGCCTCTTACTCCTGGGTCAATGTACACAGATCGCACAACAAGATGTATTAGTAAAACGCTCACTTTCATTTTATATGACCACCACGGCTTAGTATAGCCCACCATTAGCAGTTAATTCCAGAGAGATGTGTGGGGGATTAGGTCTACAAGCTGGATGGCATGTACCACTAGACAGACATAGATCAGCAAAAGCGGTCACGTGGGATGAACAGGAAGAGGATTAGGCTCATTTAAACATTTAAAAGTGTATACCTAAGTGTTCAGTGAGTCAATGTCACAGCCAGTGCAGAGTCGTTATATCTACAGATTGTCCGTGTTAGTATAGTAATAGATATACAGCAGCAATATATTGTGAGCAGAGGTGCTCCTGCTGTAAGTGGACAAGGAGTGCGAGTGATTCATCACTGAAGACTCCAGCAGGAGAAGTGCACCCTCAAAACTACTTCCCCCTTTCTCTTCTTATTTCTGTGAGTGCTCAGGATTGTTTGCATTACAATTAGCCTCAGAGGAACAAAAAGCAACGTGTCTATTATTCATACATACTTGCCAGGACTGAGGTAGTAGTGCCATGTTTTAATACTCCACTGGGCAGTCACAAGATAGCAGTATATAGGCTAGTAGTGTATGTCACCACTATAGTCTAACGGAAAGGCTTTATTCAATTTGACCCTCCCCTGAGAGGTCAAAAGTCTTAAATACATTTACATAGTGTAGACTGCACCTATGAAAATGTAGCCAGAAATTGTCAGGACTATTGTTAACCTGATGACACTACCAGTCTAAAGTTTTAGAACCAGTGAGTCTCTGCAGGGGTCCCACATTACTGTACCCCCGCAGAGACATCAGTGGTGCTGTAGGAATGCAGTCAGAGGACAGCAGATACCTGAAGAGTTGTGAAGCGGAGTTTGGAGTGCACAGATGTGCTGAAGTCTGGATTATTTAGGACTGAACCTATTTGGACTACTGATTGCATTAACCATCTGGGTTGACTGCTACAGATAAAAGGCTAATTAGTCATATTTCTTAAATAAGGAATTGGGGACGAGATACTTTCAAATTACAGCTAAGCTGAGAAGCCTCAAAGGCTATCAATCTGGTATGCAGAAAACCTTTACACTAAGCACTGGAGCACATTGCACTGTATTTGCACATACTGCACTTCTTTACCAAGTTTTTATTTCAGGTACAGTATCAGACTATAGTTTATATTTATTTTTCACACATGAATACTATTGAATCATATTAGAACACCTACAGTTGAACTTGGAGAACAAGAACCTTGAATACTTTCCATTTAGATTATTTTGCTCTACTAAGTTCACAGATAAGCACTTCTTTATATATATCATTGGTATACAGCTTATTATATATCACTTATAGGGGTTGTAGTAAGGATACCAGCAGCCGGGATAGCGAACGAAGGTTAGTCGGGTGTCTTAGGTTCTAGCTGCGGGGGGAGGAGGGTTAGCTTTAGGCACCCCTGGGCGAGGCGGTTAGTGTCAGGCACCCCCCCAGGAGGATCAGGTTTAGGGTGTGAGAAGAGGGGGGGGGGGGGGTTTGGTTTAGGCACTAAGGGGGGAGGTTAGTGTAGGGAGAGGGGAGAGTTGGGGTACTAACCAGCCCATCGGGATTTCCACCAGTCGGTCTTCTGTTGTTGGTATTTGATCCGGCAGTTATTCAGCCGCCGGCATTACATACCGATTCCCAATTATAGTACCTAAATGTATTACCCTATGAGGCACATGTCTCTTCTTTACCATCTGTGGAGTTAGAATTGATCTGCCAGCATGTGTGTGTGTACTAATATATATATATATATATATATATATATATATATATATATATATATATATATATATATATATGAATGTTCCAACCAGTTGATTTGGCCACACCTAATGTTTTTGCTATCTCTCTGATGGGTTTGTTTTGATTTTTCAGCCTAATGATGGCTTGCTTCACTGATAGTGACAGCTCTTTGGATCTCATATTGAGAGTCGACAGCAACTGATTCCAAATGCAAATATCATAATTAGAATCAACTCCAGACCTTTTACCTGCTTAATTGATAATGAAATAACGAGGGAATATCCCACACCTGTCCATGAAATAGCTTTTGAGTTGATAGTCCCATTACTTTTGGCCCATTAAAACGTGGGAGGCACATATAGAAACCGTTGTAATTCCTACACCGTTCACCTGATTTGGATGGAATTACCCTCAAATTAAATCTGAAAGTCTGCAGTTAAAGCACATCTTGTTTGTTTCATTTCAAAGCCATTGTGGTGGTGAATAGAGGCCAAAATATGAAAATTCTGTCAATGTCCCAATATTTATGCACCTGACACTATATATATTTATTTTTATTACACACAAATATACTTAATTTTTTTTTTTCAGCTCAGTAACTAGCCCTCCAACTTGTGCTTAACCTAGAACAAACTGTTACTCTCCTGCAATGTTCAAGGTATAAAAGGCAAAATCCAGACCCATCATACACAAAGCCTGAAGAGGCAGTAATACTGATAAAAGTAAAGTATCTACTTAGGCTGAGAATGTATTCTAATAACCATAGTGCTTCGTACGTACTCAAATAAAAATGGAATATTCAAGCTTGCTGTTTACATTAAGCTATATACAGTTTGAGACAGTTCAATAGCCCAATACAAACAGTGCTAGGAATTTCATACACACAAATACTTACCGGTAAGTCATTAACAATATAGTTTATGTCACTACTATCTCTGCTAAATCATCTAGTTTTCTGCCTCTTAAATGAGAGCACTGGGAATAAGCTTGATGGGCTAAATGGGAAGTTCAGAGAATTCTTGCTCAGGAAGATTTGTTCATTTCTTTTGCTCGTAGAGTACTAAATTCCCATTTAGAGATAACTGTACAAAGAAAGGAGTATCTGTTGTAGTATCCAGGAGCAACAAAAATAAACAAATCTGTTGAGACATCAAAATTTTGAGACTGAAAAAAATTATTTTCGATGCTCTTGTAGTGCATCTGGAATGTTCGCAAAGACAGCTATGGCCAAAAGTTTTGAGAATGACAAGTATTGGTTTTCACAAAGTCTGCTGCTTCGGTTTTTATGATGGCAATTTGCATATACTCCAGAATGCAATTAAGTCATCTGATCACTCTTCATGACAAAGTCCCTCTTTGCCATGACATTGAACTTAATCCCAAAAACATTTCCACTGCATTTCAGCCCTGCCACAAAAGGACCAGCTGACAAGTCAGTGATTCTCTCCGTGACAGAGTTGTGAGTGTTGACTAGAACAAGACTGGAGATCACTCTGTCATGCTGATTGAGTTAGAACAGCAGACTGGAAGCTTTAGAAGAAGGGTGGAGCTTGAAATCATTGATCTTCCCCTGTTAATCATGGTTATCTGCAAGGAAACACTTGCAGTCATCATTGCTTTGCACAAAAAGGGCTTCACTGGCAAGGATATTGCGGCTAGTAAGATTGCACCTAAATCAACCGTTTATCAGATCATCAAGAACTTTAAGGAGAGAGGTTCAATAGTTGTGAAGAAGGCTTCAGGGCAACCAAGAACGTCCAGCAAGCACCAGGACAGTCTCCTAAAGTTGATTCAGCTGCGGGATTGGGGCACCACTAATGCAGAGCTTGCTTAGGAATGGCAGCAGGCAGGTGTGAGTGCATCTTCACACACAGTGAGGCGAAGACTTTTGGAGGATGACCTGGTGTCTCGAAGGGCAGCAAAGAAGCCACTCCTCTCCAGGAAAACCATCAGGGACAGACTAATTTTCTTCAAAAGGTACAGGGATTGGGACTGGGGTAAAGTTATTTTCTCTGATGAATCCCCTTCCAGATTGTTTGGGGCATCTGGAAAGACACTTGTCCAGAGAAGGAAAGGTGAGCACTACCATCAGTCCTGTGTCATGCCAACAGTAAAGCATCCTGAGACCATTCGTGTGTGGGGTTGCTTCTCAGCCAAAGGAGTGGGCTCACTCACAATTTTGCCTAAGAACACAGCCATGAATAAAGAATGGTACAAAAACATCCTCCAAGAGCAACTTCTCCCAACCATCCAACAACAGTTTGCAACAAACAATGCCTTTTCCAGCATGATACTTATCACTTTTGCCTTATGGCAAGGTGCTGCTAGTGGTTCGGGGAACAAAACATTGAAATTTTGGGACCATGGCCAGGTAAGAGGCGGGTGGACAAACAAAAACCCACAAATTGTGACAAACCCCAAGCATAGATTAGGCAAGAATGGGCGGCCAGTAGTCAGTATGTGGCCCAGAAATGATTGACAGCCTGCTAGGACGAATTGCAGAGGTATTGAAAAAACATGAAGGGTCAACACTGCATATATTGACTATTTGGCCATAAAGGCTTTTTTATTGACAATTACATTAACTTTATGCACTTATGAAATGCTTGTAATTTTACTTCAGTATACCATAGTAACATCTGACAAAGTCTAAAAACACTGAAGCAGCAAACTTTGTGAAAACCAATATACTGGTGTCATTCTCAAAACCTTTGGCCATGGCTGTACGTGACCATCCATCTTCAATGGGTTTTTCTTTGTACTCCATAGAGGTGTGCAGTAAAATCAGCAAAGACTGCCTGCCAAACTCCAGTGATCACAGTGATGTTCATTTGCAAAATCAACGAGAACTGGAATAATTTGACGAAACAATTTGCAGAGGCCATTCTTGTAGAAGTGGTTGGGGAAATAAGGAGCATAAATAAAAATGTGAAAAGAAAATAGCTGACATGTTTTTAAGTGGAGGGAAAAAAAGAATCCTTAATATTCCAGCAAAGCTGAATATTTTATTTTCTCATTGCAAGAGTTTACTATTATTTCATAGACTTTACCAGAAGCAAACCTCAACCAGTACATCAGCATTGTAGGTGAATGGAGCATAATTGGTACTTACTTAACTCATTCATGTCAAGAGCCTCCACAGCATGAATTCCAGTGAGGTGGGCGACACGGCCTTGAATTCTTGTTCTTTGGAACCCGTTTGTCTTTTCTACCCTTTCAATCATCTGTTGTTGTCGATCAATCCAGTAGAGGTGATCTCCAAGGATGGAAAGACCCATAGGCTGGAGAATATTTGAATCTTCCAAAGTTATTCTATTTGCTCCTGCAAAGAAATGGCACAATACACGCATATAAAACATTTGTTGTATGTGCAAAAAAAATAAACAAACAATTCCCTGTTTGTGGGTGCTGTCCCCTTTGACCCACGTGTTGTAGCTGTAACAATTCTTGCACTATTACATCTCATAAAATGACACAAACACATGCTTCAGCAACAACACAGTGGGGGGAATGTAATAGCCTGTGAGATTCCAGAGTCGGCCCGATGTTTTAAGGTGGGAATCATTTAAAAGGCAAAAACCAACCTGGTTATTACAATTCCCCCTAAAAGGGAATAAAAATGGCAGGCCACAGCAGCTCACAGCAGAACCTCTTACCATTCCTGGAGACACTGACATCTGCTGTTTTAACCTACATTGAGCCAATTGTATGGTTTACTTTTCCTTTAAAGGTGAATGCCATTACTTTCTTCGGCCTAAAAAAAAAAACCCACCTAGAAGTGGGGTCTGTGTTACAAACTACAGGGCTTGGACTAGACGCTCTAAACAACAGTATGTCTAATTCAATCTAAATAGTTTAATAACTGCAAGCTGTTTCAGGGCATAGCTTTCCATGCAATGTGAGCAATTTTGCTTTTGAGCTTCCAGATATTTACGTACACTAGTTGTTTCTGCCAGACTGTGGTTGAAATTTACATCTTGCCAACTTTTTAACCAGCTGGGCCCATGAGGTAAATTGTGTTCTGCTGAAGTTGCTGTGTGATGCTATGGTGTGGCTCACAAAGTTTGCCAGGAGCCAGAACCATTCCCAAAATGGCGACGGCGTACTAACTTCTACCTATCATCTTCCCACATGAGAATGAAACCAACCCTATTGCTTAGTGGTATGTATACTACAGAAGCTGGATACTGTATTAGCATTCAAAAATAGGTGCAATTCCCTACCAAATCAAAGGTCAAAACTCAGATCACAACTAAGGTTCAGCAAATGACACAAATTTTCAAATACAGCATCAGGAAGAGTAACTTCTGCTTAGTGGGCCTACCGGAACGGATCCTGGAGAAATTGTTTGAAGAAAAAAAAAATATTGGAGTGGATAGGCCTTTCGAACCTTGTTGGCACCAAATGTCCTGGTTAATAAAAAGGGCATTATTTTTAACTACAGATATGGGGATGAGTCTCTCCATCCACTGTGGTGGCCTACACGGAAGCCAGAAATACAATGCCAATATTATTGTTATTACTACATAACTGTCCGGAAATGCAAAAGGAAGGAGGAGGGAAGGTGCTTTGTGTTGTATGGGCAACCTGTGCTTCCGCAGTGGAGCTAGTAGCAGCAATCAGGTCTGGGGTAGTCATTAACTACAGTAGGGGTGGGCAATAAGCGGCCTCCCAGATGTTGTAGCACTACACATCCCAGTATGCCCTGCCACAGTTCTGATGTTTGACCATGCTTAAACTGTTGCAAGGGATGCTGGGATTTGTAGTTGAACAACAGCTGAAGGGCTGCTTATTGCTCACCCCTGAACTAAAGGTATTTGGCTACTTCGCAAGCAAAGCATTGTGGTTGAGGTGGATGGAAACTGATTTACCCTCGCTGGCGAGAGGGATGGGGACAATGCCTAATGTCTGTTTTGTCAGAGTGCTCAACATATTTAGAATTTTACTTTTGTATGCTCTGAGGTACAGTCAGGATACAGACTTGCCAGCAGTCTTGTTGTTCCCCCTACCCATCCCAGCTTGCTCTTCTGCAACCCAAAAGGAGGCCCATATAGTCTTTTACAGAGATTATACTGTGCCGTAAAATGCAGAAATGTATTGATAACATTGTATGAGGTGTAATATGGCTCCAGGCCCAATAGCAATCTTATTCTATTGAACAGGCAGTTCAGAGTTAATCGCTGTAGAAATCCAGGCTGTTCGGTGAAAGAGTATTCTAAGATTTGTGGGACCACTAAAAAGCCAAAAGTATTATGTAATTGGTCACTAAAACTGTATAAGACACTTGCCATGTTGTTTCTGGCCCTCTACCCCATAGATTGCACTGGCAACTTCAGTGAATAGGGAGTGTTGTTCATGGAGATACCAGCAGCTGTTCCAAGCCTTTATGTTTCCTCTCCACTAATCAGCTGCCAATTACTTTCTCTGTGTAAGAGAAGCTCCCAGGTGGTCCAATGGTAATGGAGTAGTCCGGTAACCGATTGGTGGAGAGAAAATATAGACGCTTAAATAGCAGCTGTTATAATCTCTGCGTGAACATGCACTGTTGACTCTAGTCACCAGGGCAAGCTAGAGACAGGACTACAAACACAATATGGAGCTACACAAAGAAGCATGAGGAGGACTATATGGAGGATTCAACTCCTTAATGGAAGAGCTTGAATTCATAGGCAAATATCTATGCATGAACATTGACAAACAAGTGAAGGAACATTAGCCAGCACCCTAGAAATGCAAAGACCCTGATAAACGTACCTGAACTTAGGCTTTTTGAACACTGGATCTGGTTATTTTTACCTTAATAATTAAAAATAAAATATTGACCCAGTAGTAATAGCATGTAGTCATCTTGCATTCTACAGTATAAGTGATGTACAGAAAACAATATAATAAAACCGAATGAGTGACTTTCAAGAAAATGACTAAGAGATCCTGAAACTCAAGTCAACTCTTTAGTTAACAGATGCATACCAAGTATGCTAGGTCATATTTACAAAGCTGTTTCCGACATGTCAAAATGTTTTCCTCTGCCGCAAGGGGTCTTAATGAAGACTGCTTAATTACTAGAGCTTGAGGGGTTGTCATCACCTAGCTGTGATTAATAAAATCCTTCTCAGATGTGCTGCTTAACATTGCAAACGGCCTAAAAAATTGGGTGCTTTGCTACATGAAACACAAGGGGCACTAATTCCTCAAACTCAGGAACACAAAGGTTCCTCCCCAGTGACCATGTTGCATATTCATTCACAGTCTTTCACTTACATTTTTGTCAAATCCAGTTAACTAGTGACGAGCAAATACGATCAATTTAAATAATTTATACAATGTGTTTAGTTACAAGTTTCTAAAGCTGGTTCTTTAAACGGAAATTAACATAGTCGTTCATGTAATCTAATTGGCATTGCAATCTTTCAACCAAAATCAAACACTTTACACACCTGCTGCAAAAATAAATATTAAAAAGTTGTCTGAAACACAACCCGTGAGATAGATTAGAAAATTCCCTGGAGCTGATTTCTAGTTAGTTTGAAAGTTGTTCAAAACGTTTGCATTTATGGATGGGAATGAAAATGACACAGAATCAATCTGCAACTTTCATGGTTTCTCTGTCCACTAGGGGAGCTGTTCACAGCTTGGCTATCATTACCATTCCTAATTAATGATGGGGAGGAGAACTGCGACAAAGTTATGGTTTTATATGGAAAGAGTAAACAAGAGGCAAAGCATGCCTATACATTTTGGAGGATCAGGCATCCATGCATGCTGTACAGTATCTGGCTACAATTTCTTGTTGGTTTTAACCCTTTTTAAACATATGACAAGTAAACCATCCTAGTATTTGGTGTTTCCAAGGCACATTCCAGACCTAAGCTCCTCTTGGCAACTGGGCCTCCATCGCTTTTGGCACTGCACCTTCTCTGAAGTCTGCTGCTAAATTCTTTCAATTGTGTTCATTATTCAGTAAATAGGATGGATTACAAAACAAGTGTGAATGGATCAAACAGAAAAACATCATTGTCTGGTTAAGTGATGCGTGTCCTCTCATCTCTTGCCGATCGCCCGCTTTCATCTTATCCTACAGTGATTTATCACTTGTGGACTCAGAAACCAGTACTCTCACAGGGGAAAAGCAGATGCTGTGGAAGCCTAGATCAGTTGTTAACAAGAAGTAATATATCATTTAATCATTTCTAAAAACATTTAAAAGCTATAGGGTACCACATATATAGTCATGTACACACAGACTGAGCTCATACTTAAAGGACCAATAGGGATCATACAGATTGGAACATCTGAATCCAGCAGCAGCAAAACAATAATTTGAATGTACAATTAAAATAAAATAAAAATGCTATCTTTTGTAGCTGATCGAAGAGAGTTCCCTGCTCAGCTGAGTCACACAAGTGGTAAAACAGGTCAGCTGTCTGAACCAAAGGGGTGTAGCAACAGCCGAATATTTATGGAAGAACTGCCAATTTTAGTAGTAAATATCCAAATAAGAGGCAGTAGGTTGTGAGTGGATATTGAGGGGTATTCAATATGAAATGTAAACTTCGCTGTCGAAGTTAACATTTCATATTGGAGGTTTTACCTGGGATAAAGTATCGGGCGCGCGCCCGCTTATCCCCTATTCAATATGAAACGAACGAAAACGGGAGCCTGCAAAGTTGGGATTGCGTAAAGTTACGAAATTTTCCTTCAAAAATTGTAGGACCCCCTAAAGTTGTAAAAACATGGGGGATCACTATGGGTACCCCCGTTTTAGCCTTTAAATGAAAGTTGGGGATTTAAATAGCCGCAGCAGGTGTTTTTTCCCGACATTGAAGAAGTGTTGCAGAAGAGCACTTAGGTTATTTTTTTCGTTTTTTTAAGTGGTCCCATCAAATTTGGGGTACATGAAAATGAGTACTAGCATATTTTGATGTCCCTAAAGTAAGTTTTTAAAAATTCTGCAATTGTGCACCTGCCGCTATAAATCTATTCTAGAAAACAACTGCCGCATCCTTGCAGAATAGCCCTGAACCCATTTCCCTATTGTTAAACAATTTTTTCCCTTTTTTTTTTCACCGCAATTTTTAATTAATCTTTTGGGGTGTCCCTATTTTTTTTTAAAACTTTATTTGACAATTCTTTTTTAAATGTCATTCCAAGGGGTGCAGGCTATTTTTTTGAAGCCTGCACCCCTAAACCCCAATTCTGCACTTTTTTTCGACATCTATTCAATGGTGAAAAATTATCCCCGTTTTTTATCAAAGACTTTTCGAACCTGCGAAAAGTCTTTGAAATTTAATACGGTGTAAAACTAAAACCTGCGATATTAACGCAAAAACTGAGTTTTCGCTCCCATATTGAATACTCCTGTTAGAGGTTAAGCTGGGTACACACTAAGCGATGCATATCCAGCCGATATTTCGTCCCAACGGGCCGACATATCGGATCCTGGGTACACATCACAACGAGGTCATTAAAAATGGAACGATCCCTTGTTCTGTCCTTCATTACCTGCAACGGGGCCGCATGCAATATCATCCAGTTGGACATGCAGCACAGCCGACAGGCAGATACCCCATGCGACCGCGGAGCACACATATTGGCCGCACACAATGAGCGATGTGGCCGATGTGTCATTCCGTTTCGGCTGGAAACGAAAAATGATGCCGACATTGTCTCAATGTGTACCCAGCTTAAGTTCATCTCGTAAGATAGAGGATAGCCTTCAGTCAGACATGAGTAAGAGGCAGTCCATACCGTGGGTGTAGACCCTGGCGATGGGTGCGGCAAACAAGGTAAACAGAAAACATTTTATTTATCACCAGTAATTTATATAGCGTACACATTCCGCAGTGCTTTACAGAGAATATTTGGCCATTCACCTCAAAACATGTTTCTTGCACGATCACCTGCTTATGTACTAGCCCCATAAAGAAGTTGAGTGAGCCATTATGACACAGCAATGGGTGACATTTAAAGATACAGATGTGTCCACATACATATATCCTCCATGCGCTACAACTTGCGACACAACGCGGGAGCATGTGAGCCCCGGTAGCACGAAGCATCTTTCTTGCAACTTTTTACCATCAAATGCATCTTATTCACACAATGATGCGAATAGCTAGCACAAGCAGCTTCTGCTGATTAAATGATATGCAGCATGTCTATGTTCTCTGTGTATCTGCGGGTCTTTCTGCAAGTGAAATGCTACTTTACAGTGTCAGTGGCTGTAACACCAACGTAGCATTTTGCATGCAGATACAACCGCAGACACACAGACATAGCACAAACAGCTTCTGCTGATTAAAATGATAACTATTCACCTCACTGTGTGAGTAAGACATTTGAAGGTAAACAGTCACACGAAAGATGCTAGGCGCTAAAGAGTCACACCACGGCATGGTGCGATTAGAGGGGCGGTTTAACGCGCAAAGAGGCTAGATGCATGAGGACACATCTGTAGAAACTTAAATGTTCCTTTAGCTCAGATAACAATGGAAATTCTAACAAAGGAAATTTTATAATCACAAGTGCATGGGGACATTTTCCTTTGGAAAACAAAATCCATCAATTTTCAACTACAGGTATCTTCAATTCAGACAATAACTTACAACAATAACTAGACAACATCTACTTATGTATAAATATTGTTTTATACCAGTTGAAATATTTTTATGCATCTTATAATATATGGACTTTTTAGTTCTTACCAGATAGGTCGCTGCTTTCTATACGTTTCAAGTCTGCGTCCACCCAAAAGAGTTTCCCAAGCTTGTTATCAATGACCAAAGCAACAGGTCTGATAAGCCCGGTGGTGAAGAGTACTTCTCGCTCTGTTCCATCTAAGGCTGCGCGCTCAATCCTTGGGGACCTCTCTTGCATGTTTGTGAAATACATGTACCTGCAAATCGAGAAATATTCCTCAATATTCAACTACCAAAAACAAAGGAAATATTACACATCTATTCACCAAGAGCCCGTCTAACTATTCTTCTACATATAAGCAAATTACATGCCTTTGATAAAGTGATGTGGTAGTGATCGAATGCATTAGGTGGGGGTATATTGGAGACCACACACACATTGCAGAGCCCCTGTGCGATTGTGGAGTCTCAAAGTACAGCGAGACTAAAGCCTATGGGGTGTTAACACTCCCCTGCGTGGTGCACAGCGGCACTGGCTCATTGCTGGAGCTTGATATCCTAGCTGAGAAGGGTGTGTTTGTATCACACACCCGGTACAGCAATTTGCTACCTGGCATCAGTGGGAACTTAACGGATGATCATTGGGACTGCCAAATGGGCGGTTAGGCTGCCAGAGGGGGCGGTTAGGGGTAGAATACTCATTAAAATTCATTGGCATTTTGATAGTCGGGATTCCGCTGCCTGTATTGTGACCGCTGGGATGGTCACTACCGGGATATCGTACCCAACCCCCTCCAGGATAATAGTGTCATCCAGTTACGGTCCACCCGGACATACAGTACCCTGATTTTTTACCACCAATTTGGAATCTGTATGCTTACTGGGAAGCATCGTGTTCTATGCTGCTGCTCTATAACAAAGCTTTTTTAACGTACTGGAGCACCTGAAGTTTACCATCAAAACTGCTTAATCACATTTTGCCACACTTAAGACTTTACTATTGATATATTTTTAATTTATTCCAATTTCTTTACACAAGAGGTTTCTGCCCTGTAATATTGTTTCCATATATCCATTCTCTGCAAATCTATTGTGGTTTTATTTTTCTTTATAATTATTTTCATCTAGTTTTAATATATGTATAAATAAATACTATTAAACGTTGTTGTACGATATCTGACTCCTATTACTAATTGACCAATAGACTGCCAATGCTTGGCTACAATTGGTACTGTTACATTTGTTTGTGAATTTGCATGTAAATAAAAATAAAATAAAGAATATGCTACATACTAAAGCAAATTGGTCTCAGTGTGGTCAGTCCAAATATAGAATCATTCTTTTGGACATGATTACTTATTAGTTCTTGAGCACTAGAATTGTGTTTTTTTCAAATTATATTCTCATTAGCCCTCATTAAAGATTCAACAAGGTGTCAAAACTGCGATACTGACCAATGCTGACATGTATTAAACCACGGTGCTAATTACTTAGTTGCGGTTGTCTACTCTAAATAGCTTACTCTATCCCATAGATGCTGACTAGGATCCAGCAACTGGAGAGGTCACTGAAGTAAGCTGAATGCACTGTCATGACAAGCAAACCATTCTATGACTAGCTCAGACTTGTGATCTGCAGATTATCATAGTGAAAATTCCTATCTGTAGATGGGTGCAATGGCATCAATAACAGCAATCACCTAATGGGCACTGCAGTGCAGTTATACCGTAGCACTCAGTCCTTGCTCTACTTATGTCAAGGTGCCCACAATATGTACCAGAAAGTCACACCCGGCACTGTTACACTGAACTGCCACTATGAATTGTTGGCACCGACTGTCGGGATGCCTCCTGTCAAAACACAGACAGCGGCATCCCGATGGTTGGTATGTATACTTACCCTCCCCCCTTCTCCCCCTAACCCTCCCTTTTTGTAGCCTAACACTCCCCACCCCGCACCCCAACCCACCCCGTTGGGGTTAGGCACGAAGGGGGGGAGGACTTAGTGCCTAAACCTAACCCTCCCCCATAGGGGTGCCT
Source organism: Taudactylus pleione (assembly GCA_031769625.1). Taxonomy (NCBI): domain Eukaryota; kingdom Metazoa; phylum Chordata; class Amphibia; order Anura; family Myobatrachidae; genus Taudactylus; species Taudactylus pleione. The sequence continues at coordinate 14,538,014 of JAUIMM010000084.1, read as the reverse complement.
AACCTCAATTCCCAAAATCTAACGCTAACCCCACTATACTAGCTAAACGTAAACCCTCCCTCCCCCCTCCTACCACAAAGGGCGCCCCGGCTTACCTTTGTTCGGGCTGTCGACCTCCTGGATTCCGGTGTCGGGGTTAAGATAGGACTCAGTATTTCGACGCCTATCTTGAGTCCCTTGTCGGGCTTCCAGCGTCAGGATTGAGACTGGCGGCATCACAGCCGCCCGTCTCATAACTACATCACAAACGAAGGAATTCATTTGACGCTTTCTCCATCATCCATTGCCCAATATTTGTGCTCCAAAATAAACTCCAACCACTATTTTATACCACTCTAAAGGTGCGTACAGACTAGACTATATTTTGCACGATTTGCCTGATTTCGACGTATCAGAATGACAAAACGTGTAAAAATATGTGCACTCACGATCACGATGCGAGTCCCCGCGGGTCGTATATCGCATCTTCAGATCTTGCATACAGCAAGCAAGTCCTGCCAATCTCGTTAACAAGATTCAGGTAGTTGGTCAGATCGTTTGTCAGATTGGACAGTTTATGAAAGATATAGTTTGTCTGGGAGTGCAGGGGAGTTGCTGGGGGAGGTTCAAGGGAAATCGTTGACGACATCACATCTGGACTCAAGTGCTCGCTAATTGATTGATGACCCAGCATGGGCAAAGTAACAATTAAAAGGGCTGGATGCACTAATACTTACCGTCGGACAACGCAAATGTACAGATCGCATATGCACTAACATATGCGATCTGTACAGCAAAGGACAGCTCTTCCGATAAGAGCTGTCCTTTGTGATCTCTCCTGCACAGTGGACTTCCGGATTTATCACCCGGTAGTCCATCTGCGCATGTGCAGACTGACGCGGCGACCGCGGGGCATGCTGGGAGGGATCCGATCGGATCCCTCATAGCAGCGCGATGCGGCAAAAACCCATAGGCTTCTATAGGGTGACGCCTGCAAAAGCTGGCGTTACCCTCCACATCGCAGGCCAGCTGATTGATGCATAAATGCGGTAAACAGAGTTTACCGCATTTTTTCGTTTACTGCATCCAGCCCAAAGTCTCTTACATCACTTGACCAACATCTGCTCTACCTAAATTGTAAACAAGAGATCTATTGCTAGGTAACTACCTGCTTAAAATCACATGGTCTACACACATAATACTGTGGTAATTTATTAGGCAGTAAATTATAAGGGAATAGCAGGTATACTTAATTGACTTTCGAAAATAATGCAATATTGCAGCTGACTGTGGGCCTGATTCAGATTTGGGAGTAGAGCAAGATAGAATAAGTAACTTTGTACCTGGACAAACCATGTTGCAGTGCAATACATTTTTTTTTTTTTGCATGTGGGGTAAATACTGGCTGCTTTTGTCTGTAGCCCACAAATGTTGGACAGCTTTATTTTTACACTGCAATTTAGATTTCAGTTTGGACACATTCCTCCCAAATCTAAAGCTGGGTACACACTATACTAACCCTCCCCCCCTCCCCCACAAACCTCTCGGACAGGTTGACATGTCGGGTGGCAGGTACACACTAGACTATCTGGTGCCCGACTGCCGTATCCTGCTGCATGTTGTCAGTCGCATCGTCAGGTTGAGCTGCATGTAGGGACGATCTAACGAAGCGGCTGATGACCCTATGGCAGCACGCAACAGCCAACATAATGGGTACTCACTACACGATTTGGACGATATGTCGTTCCAATCTGCCGGAATCGGGCATATCGTCCGAGAAATCGTATAGTGTGTACCAGGCTTAAATCTCTCTGCAGATTTTACATCTACCCCACCTGCAGTGCAGCAAGGTTTTACCAAGTTACTTGCTCTTTCTTACTCTATTCCCAAATCTGAATCAGGCCCTGTGTGCCTCAGTGCAGTATCAAATAACAATACTTTCTACATTAATCGTCATATTAAAAAGGGGAAGTTTAGTCAAAGTTTGAAAGATATCGGCATGTGCATAGTCTTATCACTGCACTAACAGGCCTCAAACATACCGGAAGTGAACCAGCAACAAACAGCCAGATCTCATCCAATCTGTATACTAACGTGAGGCCGCATTGCAGGACTGATCCTTTTGAAGTGTTATTGTGCAAAGCAGCAGCAGACCATGTGTTGCCAGTTTTATTGTAAAGGTATATATACACAACCCTAAGATTTAAAAAGCTTACGGAAAAAATCAAATCATCCTCCATTAAGACAGAGTTTCCCAAACTCTGCCATTGCAGTCCAGGTTTTAAAGGATATCCATGTCATTGCAGAAGCCAATAAGGCATTTTTTTTGCAGAGCTTCTACTGCTTGTGTCATCTCCCCCTAGGTTTTACAATTGCTGGCAGCTATCAGGTTCCCAGAGTTTGTTGTTGATCATACTTTTAAAGTAGTAAAAAAAAAAGGCATTGACTGATTACTCTTACAATGTGGATGATATTGCTAATGAACATTTCATTATATAAATCCCATCAGGGTGAAGTTGCTTAACATATTCCCAGCTATGAAGAAAGTGATGTGTAGACTAGACTGGCTAATAACACCATGTTTTTAGCTATGGATACATCTGCCAACGTGAACATAGACTGCGATCAGCACATGCACAATTAAATAACGCAACCATAGACCGAAAATGCTCTTGCGATGTACAGTGCCAATATCTTGTTATTTCCATAACAGACGACATCATGTCTGAGAAAGGAGTGATAACAGGGTCAAAGTGAAAACAGCCGATTTTGGAAAACAACCCCATGCAACATGTTTGCACTTTTTGGGACCCCCTACCAATATATTTGTTTTTCTTTCTTAAGAAAGCTAAAACTTTACAAAATTAAGATGCAGGAAAAAAGTATCAATGTTTTAATAGTTGACATGGTAGTAGGGTAGTCATACATCTTATATATAAAAATCACTAGTCTATTTGTCCGTCTGTCCGGTTATGCATTGGGACACCGCTGCACCGATTGGGATGAAACCAAAGCGAGGTAGCCCAGTTGGCTCCTGGCCAGGTTTTAGTGGGGTTGAGGTGCCGGTCGGACATCCCGTTGGTGTACGCTGGGCAGAACTTTGACCCTGGGAGCCTGTTCTGGGCCTTCCACAGGATGGATTTGGACATGATCACCTAATAAAACTTAATAACTTGAAGGTTTAGGTACTTCAGCTACTTTCTAATGGCACAGCTGAGTAATGAGGATTGTACATAAATTGTGAGATCATACATCAAACCCCTCCCACATTTTTTGGGGGGGGCACGGGGGGGGGGGGGTGTATCCATTTAGCCTCAATAATGGAGATAACTTAACACACATTAGGTTAATCGCACCCTTTGCAGGTTTTCACCACTTAATCGAGGCTACGTGCGTCCACGATTTTTAGTGCAATCCTATTACAAAAGTCGCGATGCAAAATTTGCGCAATAATTTGTGCATTTTGCCGAGATGGGTATAGGGGAAAAATGGGGAAATGTGCCTGAACCCGCCAAAAAATGCCAAACTGATATAGGATAATATAAGGTGTACCATTGGCCCTAATAAAAGTATTTGGGGTTCTTAAAATGTGTCAATCAGCTGTTATATGCATGTTTCTAAAACAGTGAAACAATGATTGAATACAAGGTTTTTTTGCTATATAAATGTTTTTTTTTTTTTAAATTGCAGGTGCATAAAAATGTCTAGAAGTATATATTTGCAATCTTAAAAATCCCTGTCCCACTCACACACCGCGCCCCCCATCCCCCTGTCCCACTCACACACCGCGCCCCCCATCCCCCTGTCCCACTCACACACCGCGCCCCCATCCCCATCCCACTCATACACCGCGCCCCCCATCCCCGTCCCACTCATACACCGCGCCCCCATGCCCCCTGTCCCACTCACACACCGCGCCCCCATCCCCGTCCCACTCATACACCGCGCCCCCATCCCCGTCCCACTCATACACCGCGCCCCCATCCCCGTCCCACTCACACACCGCGCCCCCATCCCCGTCCCACTCACACACCGCGCCCCCATCCCCGTCCCACTCACACCGCGCCCCCCATCCCCCTGTCCCACTCACACCGCGCCCCCCATCCCCGTCCCACTCACACCGCGCCCCCCATCCCCGTCCCACTCACACACCGCGCCCCCCATCCCCCTGTCCCACTCACACACCGCGCCCCCCATCCCCCTGTCCCACTCACACCGCGCCCCCCATCCCCCTGTCCCACTCACACACCGCGCCCCCCATCCCCCTGTCCCACTCACACACCGCGCCCCCCATCCCCCTGTCCCACTCACACACCGCGCCCCCATCCCCCTGTCCCACTCACACACCGCGCCCCCATCCCCCTGTCCCACTCACACACCGCGCCCCCATCCCACTCACACACCGCGCCCCCATCCCACTCACACACACCGCCCCCATCCCACTCACACACCGCGCCCCCATCCCCCTGTCCCATATCAACTAACCCATTTTCCTGCACTTTAGCCCAAAAATGGCGTCATCATTGGCCAAATTAAGCTAATTAAAATATTTTTGCCTAATTAGTCAGTAAGGAGGGTATCCCTGTGATTGATTTGAACCCAACACTTTTAGCCAAAAACAGGGGATTTGCCCAAATTTTCACCTATTCAGGAGGAGGTGAAAACCTTTCACGACAAATGGTATGGAGAATTCACAGCCACGAAAAGTGACGGCTAATAGGATTGTATGATAAGTACAAATTTGCATAATAAGCAGTTTATCGCAGAAAAGCAGTTTATCATGGCTAATTAAATTCACAAATTTATAAAATATGATAATTCACTAATTTCTGTGCCCAGAGCAAAATGAGCAGATTAATCTGTGCAATGTATGCGTTGTGTATTCCAGATCATTATTTTTATGTGCGAATATGGAGTAGATGTAGTAAATATTACTTTTAAACAGGGGTTGACAAATCCCAGAAACCAGTTATTTTTATAGGAGCATAAACTAATAGGCTACTTCAATATCTATGGATATCAAATTGGCACACATTTTCTCTTGCTATTAAATTGCACAGACTAGCTATTAAATTCTCCCCTGCTTATTTATTGAGCAGTTTGGTTTTGGCTCAGATCTTCTCGCCAAGTTTGGCTCTCATGAGGCAAAATATAAATTTTCACGAACATTGACGTTTTGTCTCGTTCTCAGATGCAAACTTGATGGAAAGACCTTAGCAAAAAACCGAAATGCTCATCTCTAATTTATAGTGGGCCGGTCTCCTAATTGTATTGCTTTGGTACAAAGTGCCACGTGCACTATAAACCGTTAATAAACGTGGATTCCTTTAAATCCCAAATATACAGATCAAATCATATATAAAACAGCCCTTTAAGCTAGCTTCTTCCAGACTGCCTAACTTAAGAGCAGAGGTGTAAAGGATGCCGGGCTGGGGGCATTGCCGGCACAAAACATGCTCCAAAGATCATGCTAAAATATAACTTATCTCTAGAAAAGGGTACTTTTTTTTGGTGAAAAGGGAGGGAGGAGTCTGTCAACTACGGTGCACAAGGTGCAATGTACTAAAGCAGATGGGTTGTAGAATACAACCTAAAAGGAATATAAAATGGGAGTGTTTAGACATCGATATGTGGATCAGTTTCTCAATGTGGAAGTCTGTGTGTGTATTTCCGGATGGAAACGTTAGTGTGAGGATCCTGTTAGTGTGAATATTTGCGATTGTCCTAAATTAAAAGAGCCGGAGAACATTCTTTTTTACTTAGATGAAGAATGCAATTAGCTTTCATGGTTGTTTAGACATTCATAACATGAACTGGAAATTAAAATGTACAAAGCTCACTGTGGTTGAAAAAGTTGATTATAAGAAAGCCAATTTTTTTTTCCATGTTTTTGGTCTCCGTGTTGCCGGAACATTTTTTTCTCTAAGTGATAGAACCAACCAAAATACCTAGAACTGCACACACACAACAGATGTCTAACACACACCCGTCATCTGCAGCCCTTCACCAGCTGGGCTACACATGGTTCCCATTTTGCCAGCTTGTTTATCTGTCTTGAGGAACTTTACTGATGGAAATTATTTAACAAAAAAAAAAGTTCCACACTCCCCCTCTGACAAGCAGAACGAATATGGTCAGATACATGCAGAGCCAAAGAAACACCCTGACACAGGCAACAGTGTTTTACAAGATACCAATACATGTGTAAGGAAACAATTGTTTTCATGCTGGCCATCTCACTCTATACCCCGATAAATAAAGATGGTGCAAGGAATGCTTATTGTATCACCTCTAACTCAACCTATGTTATTATTCTGAAGCAAACAGACTTTGAATTATGTTTTTTTTTTTTTTTTTTAAAGCCACTCAACATTGAATAAAATAAATCCAAACTAGCTTATGTACAACACATGAATGTATGACCCAATGTGGGGCTCAAGTTTAGTTTTCAGACCAATTTAGCATCTGATATGGTGGTTGGCCTATTACATATCTGCATTTTATCATCATCATGTACAGTGCAGGCTCTTTTTTTGCTGGCTTACTGCAGAATGTTGGGGGAAAACTGTGGTATAAATCCTCGTCATGATCTTTACTAGCACAGAAAATTTACTTTTGGTTTAGGTATTAATCCAATTGAAAGGACAGATACATTTAGGATATAAAAAAAACAAAAAAAAAAAAAACTTACCCTCGTTCTGCATTCAGGGCAATGGCCCTTGGCTTGTCATGATCTCCACGCAAGACAATGCCAATATATTCTCCAGTAAGCCTGTTAACGTTGATGCTGTTTGTGGTCTCGCAGGTCCAGTACAAGGTGTGGCTGTATATATCTATGCTCAGATCATGGGGCTGCTTTTCTTGGTTTTGGCTCTGGTTTGGACTGGACACCACCACAAGAGGCTGTTGAACGAAAAAAAAAGTACTTAACACAAGAAAGTATTCTAAAGCCACCTAATTGATCACCAATGGAAAATAATGTTATATCAACTATATACACATCTGATTACTTGCAAATATTGTATAATACTAGGATATGGTGGGATACTGTGAAAGAGCTGATTGATGCTGAAGATTCCAATTATGTATGTAAAAACACAGTGGCTCTGAACGGAGATATAGGAGTGGGGTTTCAGATAGTAATTGAACACTTGAAGGCTAGGGGAGAGTCTGACCAACACCGGTAAGGAATTTAATATGAATAGCAGTTAGAGATGTGCGCTGACCCCCTGTGTTTTGGTTTTCGATGAGGATTTATCTTCGTGTTTTGGTTCTGGGATTTAAAAATCAAATTCTGAACCGCAGAAATATTAGAATCGAGACTCTGATCGGTCTGGATCTCCTCAGGAAATCAGAACCGCGACTAGATTCTGTCAGGATTTATGAAATTCGAGTGGATTCAGATTTCTGGAGAACCAAACCGCACATCTGTAGTAGCAGCACAGAGTAGAAGGGAGTGAGAGGAGGTTATTATACAGGAAGAAAGGTCCTGGTCAGCGGGAAATATGGGAGAGAATTTTGCAGGGAGGTTTGAGATGAATGAAGGAGTAATGTTAAGGGCTTTGTAGGAGAGGATGAAGAGTTTGAAATGGTTTCTGGAGGATGTGGGATGAAGTCCTGTCACAGCTGTCAGGATAAGTTGAGGCGGGAACAGGTGATTGAGGGGGCAGTGGAGGGGAATGTCAGATAAGTGGACATTGCACTAGTCGTATTAGGAGATGAGAGAAAGCACAGTAATGGCTTCACCATGTTAGCATTGTTTTGAAGGTGGAAGTAACAGGACTGCAAGAGGAGACCTATAGCAGAGGATAGAACTAGGGGGAAAAGAAAAATCAAGGTAAAAGCCTTTGGCATCTAAGAAAATTGTGGTGTAATTTACAGATATTTCACCGGAGGAGGAAAGAGAATCTGTGTTTCGGAGAGGCTGAACTTTAGGTAATGGTGGGACATAAAGGTGCAAATAAGCAGGTGGTCACATAAGTGACTTGAGGGTGGATGTCTATAGAGGAGTAGTAGATTTTGATACCATCAGCAAAAAGGAAGGTACTGGAGGCTGAAATAGTGAGCTAGTTCAAAAAGAGAAAAAACAATTACAGCATAGAGAATAAAGCAGGGAGGCCCCGAGAAATAGTGAGGGTGAAGGGAAGAATGTGCCAGAGACAGGAACTGGAGGAGTGTTTTTTTTTGTACTAAATAGTTGCACAGGAAAGTACTGTGTAACAGTGGCAGGTGGGGAGTTTGACTGAGGCTGTACACCTGTCAAACCGCAATGCAGGTGTCCTAAGGCGAGTAAAGGGGAACAGGAAGTGAGATGAGAGTGTTATGGAGCATACACACAGTCAGATTTGTCAGATGAACGATTTGAATGATTTTACCAAAGATTTGAACGATTTTTGACTTTATTAAAATGAATGGAATCATCCAAGTCTGACTGCAAACACATCAGATGTCAGACATCGTTATCTGACCATCGGGAACGTGCATCGTTCAAATAGTTCATCTGACAGATAAACGATTTTTTAAATTGTTATCGTTCAGATCTGAAGAAAAATCTGACCATGTGTATGCTCCATTAGATAGACGATTGTACACAAGGCACTTGAGAAGCTTGAGAGAAGAGAATCATGGCAAAATTTGAGTGAAGAAAGGTTTAATCATTATTTAGAACCTGAATACACCATACATATTTTCAGATGAGGAGTAACAGAATAATGGCAACATAGTTCTAAAAGAAATAGACCTATTTTATGCCCTTTAGATTTACAATTTAGATATAAAGTAAAGCATATATACAGATGTGTCCTCATAAACAATGCATTATGCGGCACAAGACTCCTAGTGCGAGTGAGCTGCTATAGCAGTGCAGCATTTTTGCATTTTTTTTAAACCAAAAAAACGCTTCACGATACTGTACTGATTCATTTGATATGCGGTACCTGCATGTCTGTGTGCGACTGAGTATGACACTCTAAGCCGAGTCGCACGGGTCCTGGAGAGCCGCGAAGGGCTGCTTGGCGCGATTACAGCAATAGTATATGAGAACACATCTGTACTGAATACGTATGCAGGTTACCAGGAAGTGTGACAGGAATTACTGTAGAAATTAGCAAGAAAAAAACCCTAAAACAAAAGCACTCTCAAAAACAAGAAACAGACTAATAACTGAAAAAAAAATGTGAACCTTTAGCAATCATCAGGTTTTCCAATGCAGCTCTATTAAAAATATAAATTACTTCCTTAGTCCATTAGACAACTAAAGTACCACTCACATTGATACTGTGTCCTAACCGGATTGGATAAAGGTAAAAACAAACAAAAAAAAAAAAAACGACTGCGGCTGCAATCTGTTGATCTGCTGTGATATTACTGGCCCTCTTATCTACATAGGGAATTTCAGCAGAACAAGTCACTTTGTCTGCTCTGTTAATGGAGCACCTCCAACCAAACACGGGTAAGACAAAAGTGATTGAGACAAGTAAAAAACATGGCAGTTATTCCATCCATCGCATGCAGCTCAGTAGTACATAGCATTTGATATATACGTATTATTAATGTCATAGTGGCTTACTTGTATTATAGAGTCATTATGATTCCTACATACAATGCAGCGATCACTGAAAACCAATGACATCACCGAGACCCTACAACGCAAACTAGCTCTGGAACCTCTGTCTATGGGCTGCTTTCCCTGGATAACTCCTGATCATGCTTAAAAGCAAGATGGGACAATTTACTATGAAGTTCAAAAGTAAACACCCCTCTCCATTCAAAGCTTTTTCATAATGGAAATCCCATATAGCAGCAGGGATAATGCTGAAACTAGTGAACTAGACAAGCTTTAGATGTGAAAAATTACCAAATGCATTTGCATAAAAAAAAAAAAAAAAAAAATGCATGTGATTATTTAATTCTGGGATTTTACAAAATGAGTTTAAAACAAAAAAGTTGCTCCACCAAAAATGAGTAATTTAATAATAAAAAAAAAAAATAATTACTACTACCATATTTGCTGGTCAATACTATTACTCACTTCCATCACATACTTAAGACTAGTGCGGGATTTCCCATTTTTCCTTTTCTGAAGTGCTATATTTCCCAATAATTTTTCCTAATAAAAATTATCCTTCTAATTTTAAGAATTATTCCCTTAAGCTGGGTACACACCATATAACGTTATGACCCAGCGATGCGGCGACCAATGTATATAATGTAAAGATACATTGTGCAGCATACAAACAGCACGATCTTGCATGCTGCATGTAAATATACCGCGTCATTCATTGCATCATCCCATCTGCCATGCAAGACAGTAGATGAGACGATGCAATAAACGACGGTTGGGAATGATGGATCGGACGTACACACTTTATAAGTATGATACATTGTTCCGATCCGCATCGAAACGATATGTTGTATAAATTATTACTGTTAAGGGGCCTATCCATTAGCAGATAAATTGAACAACTGAACGATATATCGTTCAGTCGTTCAATTTATCTGCTAATGGATAGGCCCTGAACGATGACAGATGCGCACTCCCGTGGACGATAAATTTTATCTTTCGTCTCTCCAACATGTTGGTCAATTATCGCATATCGCTTCCAGATATTAGAAATATCTGGCAGTTTATATGCGGTAAACGACTAACGATATTAACAGCAGCTACAAAGCACTGGAGAGAAAAATCCACTCCCTGAATGATGTCATGCAATATCGTTCATCTTTTGCAAAAATCTGTCATGTACATACAGGGCCGGCTCCAGGGGTTGGAGCACTTTGTGCCGGGACCTTAAAGGGCGCCCTTACATGGGCCGAAAATGGGGGCATGGCCCAATTACCATAGACCATGCACCCTATGTGCCGTAATTTGGGGGGCGTGCCCGCATGTCACTCCTTCAAATAACGTCAGGTTGGGGGAAGCCTCACTAGCTGGGCTTGCCCCAGCCATCTCCCTTCACTGAATGGATGCTGCGCGCAGCATCCATTCAGGCTCTGGCACCGTTTATTTTACTCCTGGGCTGGCTGCTGGAACTGACAGGCAGGCTGTATGTGGTGGGGTGCGGCACACCGGCACAGTCTCACACACAGCCTGCCCTGCCAGTGCCAGCCTTGGTGATGCATTCACTTACAGTCTCTCCTCCGCAAGGCTGCCCTCGTCCAGGCCTCTATGACCGCTCAATGCTGCTCAGCTTCAGGGTTGCTGAGTGAGCCCCACTCGTGACTAGTCATCTGGTCACTCGTCGTCTGGTCCGTCCGTCCGCACGCCCGCGCTAGCCGGCATGACCGTGACAGCCAGGGCCGGGCCAGCCAGGCAAGATGCCGAGAGAAAATCGGGGCACCCTCGTGCGGCCGCTCAGGTGGAACATGCCTGGAGCCCGCCCTGTGTATATGACAGATATCTGTCAGCGCAGCCACTGGAATTTTCAATAGATATCTTTTGTCTTTCATCGTTCAAAAAAAACATCTGCTAAAGGATAGGCCCCTTTACACAGCCCTTACAAAAGTCTAAAGCTGGGTACACACTAAAGTGACCAATTCAATTAGCCACAAGTTGCCCAAAACTTGCTAAATGTGGGTCAAAAACCTGCCACCGCGAGACTTTGCTGTTCAAATAGATATCAATGTTGACGTGGATTTCAATGGGAGTTAATGCAGAATTTATTTTGCAGCTCCTCAGTAGATGAAAAGTAGGGCATAATATTTATTATAAGGTAAAATGGTCAGGACTCAGTGCAGAACCTTTGGCACACCCCTCCCAATGAATAATGATGCATTTGGAGGCATTTAAATAACACAATTTGGCCAATAATGATGTCATTTTTCAGCTGAGTTTCTGAAAAAAGCTCAAACATTGGTTTAATTATTTGGGACATGTATTTTGGGTGTTGTATTGATGGCAAATGAGTTATTGAACTTGTAGGTCGGAGTTCCAAATGATTACCACACTTGTAACTCCCAAACATGCTTGAAAACAATTAAAAATCTCATTACAGACATTTTTATGAACCCCACAATAATCTAGATGCTTTAATTTGGTAAAAACCACTTGCTTACTATTATTTTTCCAAGGTTAACAAAAAATGTAAAAATCAGCCATTTGACACCTCTTAAGGATCTGAAATACTTTGCTTCTGGCCACTAATCGCCTTCATACACTTCCCTCAGGTCATGCACTGTAGAATCACTGCTATAAGCTTTTCTAATCGAATAGCGAGGAGCGTGTATGCTGGAAATAGACCAGAATGTGTGTTGCCCAGTGGTACAATATCTTTACACAGCTAACTAAATTCCTCCTAAAGCAATGCCAAGAAAGTCATTTAAATGTTAGAAAATATTGAAAGTGAGTTTTTATTTTTACCATTGTCTTCCTATTTTTTTTATTTTTTTATTATTCATTTATTATTTTATTATTTTATTTATTAACAGTTTCTTATATAGCGCAGCATATTCCGTTGCGCTTTACAATTGGAAACATTGATAGAACAAAACAGGGTAATAACAGACAGACATAGAGGTAAGAGGGCCCTGCTTGCAAGCTTACAATCTATAGGGAAACAGGCATTGATACACAAGGATAGGTGCTATATATATTGCAATTTGGTCTGGCCAGAATGCAGAGTTTCTTGGTGGGCTGCTTGATCCAGTCACATAGGAATGTCGGCAAAATGTCAGGAGTATGTGAAAGAAAGACAATATGTGAGGTTATGTATGGACTGTGAAAGGGGATGTGATAAGACATGGAAGCTATGAAGGTTATGTGGTCGGTTCTGGAATCTGATAAGCTTGTCTGAAGAGGTGAGTTTTCAGGGAACGCTTGAAGGATTGAAGAGTAGAGGTAAGTCTTATTGTGTGTGGTAAGGCATTCCATAGAGTAGGTGCAGCCCGAAGAAAGTCCTGTAACCGTAAATGGGAGCAAGTAATGCGTGGGGATGAGAGACGCAGTTCTTGTGCTGAGCGGAGAGGTCGGGTTGGGAGATATTTTGAGATGAGTGAAGAGATGTATGTTGGTGTAATTCGGTTAATGGCCTTATGTGTAAGTAACAGTATTTTGTATTGAATACGGTAGAAAACTGGCAACCAATGGAGGGACTGACAGAGTGGGGCAGCAGATGATGAACGTTTGGCAAGGAAGATAAGCCTCGCAGCTGCATTCATAATGGATTGTAATGGCGATAGCCTGTTTTTGGGAAGACCAGTAAGGAGACTATTGCAATAGTCAATGCGGGAAATAATGAGTGCATGGATTAGAGTTTTTGCAGTGTCTTGTGTGAGATATGGTCGAATTCATGATGACTGGTTAATGCCCAGTAGTCTGAAGAGGACTGTAAGAGGAAACTACTTGGCCTAAGTCCCAGAGAGAAGTGTCACTGACCTCATTCTAACTGTATGGGACTGACATGCAATAGTCCTGACTTGCCATTGCCACCACCAAGCACAAAATGAAAACATAAATATGATGGACAAAAAGTGACTGATCAGTGAACACAGTATGAATTCTAGTTCATCTTTTGCTGAGTGTGACATATCAGACACCTGATTCATCATAGGAAAGCAATCCAGCTTCCAGCAAAACGTATATGGTAAATTTCCACTTGAAAATACTGATATATAGTGTGTGTACACACACACACACACACACTTTTTATCCCAACATACCCAAACACACACCATTAGAAACCTCTAGGAATTTACATTCAAACACTACAGGAGGCAGCAAGGGGCATTTTCTTTGTAGCTAATGTAATGTACAATTCAATTAGTGGCAACGAGGACGAGATGCTGGTGTTCCGTACTTTTTCTGGCACCTTACGACCATAAACATTGCAGATTTTTATCTCAGTAGCACACGCAGAGGGGGTTTCTGAGTACCCAGAAACCACCCCTGATAGGCTGGAAAGCAGGCACCATCTTCTTAAGCCCCAAACCTTTCGTGGAAAAATGCCACGATTTGTGGATCAATCGGGAGGAGGTGGAGCCTAGATAATGCGATTCCATTAGAACTGCGTCATTTGGCTCCACCCCCTCCCGATTGAACCACACTTTGCTGCTAGGGGGAGGGGCCTAATGACATGTGTCAGCCAGGTCCCATCCCCAACAGGTCTATAACCCGCAGCTGCTGCATGGTAAGTGTGTGTGCAATGTATGTGACATCTGTATGCACATGAATAAATATATATATATATATACATATATATATATATATATACACACACACACACACACACACACACACGTGGGTGGGTGTAAACTCCCCTCCCGTAAAAATCCTGCGTTTGCCCCTGCATCTCATTAAGTAAGAGGAATGGTTGCTATCCTTGCAACCGTTGTATCTGTTGCAAATTTATGGATAAACAGAGTTTCAGTTGGGAATTTCAGGATAAAACCACATTCTCTAAAGGGAATTGTTACATGCAACACAGATTATGTGGTCTATAAAATCAGGTGTAGCTGTAATTTTAACTATGTTGGAAAAACAAAAAGATGTATGAAACTCCGCATTCAAGAACATATGCGCAACAAAGAATCAGCTAAAAACCGTCTCTCGCGTCATTTTACTGAAATCCATAATAATTCAAACATTAAAGACTTTTCTTTCACTATTTTAGAACATGTGAAATATTTTGGATTTACACTAACTTCCTTGGCCCCCAATGGGCTTAACAAGAATATAGATATTATGTCCTTTCTATAGGTATATTTAATTAACACGCTTGTGTAATGAATGAATAATTATTTCTTAAATCAGTGAATGTATTGGAAATATTCTTGATTCGATGTTTAAAAAGGAATTTAACAATTAAGTTTAAACACAATAATTTGGTAACTATGGGTCATTCAGACCCACTCGCGAGCGGCAGTACGCTCGCAAGTGGGTCGATGTTCCCCACTGCGCATGCGCACAACGGAGGGAGCTCCGTCATGCGCATGCGCGAGACCCGGCGAGCGAAGGACTTTCCTTCGCACGGAGTGTCTCATGAAAGGGGCGTGCTGTCGATGGTGACTGACAGCACGCCCCCTTTGGTGGGCGTGCCTGCCAGACAGAGGCGTTCCCAAGGGAACGCCTACCGTCTCAAGCCGGCCCCACTGACATCACTAGTGATGTCAGTGGGAGTGATTTTTAGCTCTGATAGAGCCAAAATCACTCCAGGCCTTGCGGTTGGGAAACCCAACCGCAGGCTTTCACTCGCAGTTCGGATGGTCAAGAACATCGCGACCATCTTTTTGCACGCTCGTATATGCTGTGGGTGGTGACCCACAGCTATACGAGCGTCCAGGAGTACGCTCCATATTAATGGAGGTGGGCCCTGATTCAGAGCGAGCGCTCTGGTCAGAGCGTCCGGCTCTGAATCAGGGCCCATATCCTTCACAAATATAGGAGTAAAATGTAGGTGAACACATTTTACTCCTACATACAGTTTATCAATCACATTAAAATTGGGGACATTTATTTAATCAATATTTAGTTCACGAGTGTTATTACTATTTTTTGGGGTTACTAAGATTAGATTGTTAGGCCACTATTATAGTTCTAATTGATATAAGATGCGGCAAGTTTTTTTTCCATCGAATGGGTAATCTCAGCTACCAGCTACCAATGAAAAATAGGCTGCTAGAACGCAATCCTAAGATGGCCGCTGGAATACAAGCTTTCTGACGTCCGGGTTATTTCTCCAGCGCTGGAACGCAAGCCTAAGATGGCCGCTGAAACGCAAACCTTCCAATGTCCGGGTTAATACTCCGACACAGAGCTGTCGCGAGGCCTTGAGCCCACTAGATCACAGAGAGATTGTGAGAGGCGCAGTTAGCAGATATGTACCATCAATTGACACGCAAACGAGCATGTAACCAGGGAACCAACCCAGCGATCTAATACTTTTTGACACGCAAACAAACTTGTAGCCGGGCAACCAACCCGGAAAAGTGAGTTTCCCAGGATTGTATAATATGTCACTGTAATTAAGGATTTTCCACGGGGGTAACCCATTTTAAATATATGAATATTAATTATGTTAGTTATTCTACCTATTAGGAAGCTGTAAGAGGCATTGAGGATATTTTTATAAGGCTCAAAAGGGAGTTTTATCGAATGGTAGTAATTTTCCCCATAATGATTGACAGGATGTGACATCAATCCAATTCTGAGGATATAAGGGGGGATAGAGCAGACCTTTCATTATAGCTTGATCCAGGGATCAGAGCACATCAGTCTGTGAAGGTTCTTCAAATTGACTAGTAAGTACATTGATGCCCATTGAATCTTTCCAGTACAATACTGGTTAACGGCTGTATTTATGTCATGTATATTTTGTGTTATTTAATTATGGATTTTAAATTTACCAGCATTGTTAATGGTGATAGATAGATATATATATATATATCTATCTATCTAAATAGTCTATATGGATATAATATTTGTATACATATGATCAAGTTTATCTGTACTTTTCATGATTCATTTTGCAAATTCCATTAGGCAGATTGATGTTCCAAACATATTCTATGATACACTTTATACAATTAATGAAAGTGCAATTATTGATATGAATTATGAGCAATGTCCTTAGAAATTATATTAGTTGATGGAAATTTTCCAAAGTATAGGCCCATCCTAAAGGACAGCACTTTGCACATAAAATTATCGTACATATGAAATTTGGGAATTGCACATAAATGTGGAATGAATGTAGCAAACTTTAAAGGTACAATTTATTGTTATGAATTATGATTAATGTATTTTCGGAATTACTATATATAATGTCATATTTTAATGTATAGGTCCATCTTGAGGAAAATATTTTACAAATTTTTGCCGACTCACGTGCATTTGGTATGTATTATTATTGAAACTATGAGAATCAGACCCCACGCCATTGTTTTGTACACACCTCTTTATTTTGTTTATGTTTATCTTTAATTGGAGATTGATTTATTATATATATATATATATATATATATATATATATATAAATAATAAATCAATCAGAAGGGAGAAACCTGCCTATTTGAAAATCTGGCCCCTTGATGGGTAACAGCAGGTCCCATACTATCTTCTTCTGTTATAAGCATTGAAGATATTGTGTAATTCATTTTTTTTTTAATATATAAAAATGCTGTGTCTAGCTAATAAAATCATCGTTTAAAGATCTAGCAGGCCATTGGGCCATCTCGTTTTGGGTGTCTTTTTGGTGAGTGGGTCTTTTCTAGAAAACTTTATTTGGAGCCTATGAAATTTATTAACATCTATGTTGAAGTTGGTCCGGCCTAGTAAAGAGGAAAAGTGGACTGTTTTGAATGAAACCTCACTATAAAGAGATCATATTCCATCGGTGTGGATTCCAAACTGTGAAAACGTCTGAAATCTTTTCAATCACTTAATGTTTAAAACAACTTTGTGATTTGCACCTTCATATTATATATATATATATATATATATATATATATATATATATATATATATATATATATATATATATAGGGTGAGCGGGTTCGGATTTCTGAAATCCGAACCCCCCCGATCCGAATCAGGCTCGACTTTTCCCGCCTGACTCGGATCTGAAATCGAGGCAAAACGTCATCATCCCGCCTTCCGAGTCTCGCGGGTTTTGGATCCTATATAAGGTACCCACGTCGGCGCCATTTTCTCACTCGGCTGTGGACAGTGAAGAGGGAGGGTGGGAGTTAGGGCTGTGTAGTGTAGTGTAGTGTAGTGCTGCTGTTGTCCACTACTTCAAAGTCCATAGGGGCTGGCTGTGTTGTGCTGTGCTGCTGTTGTTAATAGGGGCTGTGTCCACTACTTCAAAGTCCATAGGGGCTGGCTGGACTGTGTTGTGCAGTCAGTTCTCCATAGGGGCTGTGTCCACTCCAAAGTCCTGTGCAGTGTCCCAGTCCTAAAGAGGTGCTGTAGTGTTGTCCATCAGGGGTGCTCCCCCCAAGTGCTAAAAAAATAATATATTTTCTGTGTTTGTGAATTGTGTGCGCAGTAGCCGCACGTGCATCAACAAAGTAGTGCCAAGCGTGCGCCTGTGTCATAAGTAAAGGGCCGGCTGGCTTGACCGTTAAAGGGTGCTGTAACCCCCAAAGTACACTCCAGTCCAAACCAAAAAAAAAATTATTTTCTGTGTTTGTGAATTGTGTGCGCAGTAGCCGCATGTGCATCAACAAAGTAGTGCCAAGCGTGCGCCTGTGTCATAAGTAAAGGGCCGGATGGCTTGACCGTTAAAGGGTGCTGTAACCCCCGAAAGTACACTCCAGTCCAAACCAAAAAAAAAATTATTTTCTGTGTTTGTGAATTGCGTGCCCAGTAGCCGCATGTGCATCAACAAAGTAGTGCCAAGCGTGCGCCTGTGTCATAAGTAAAGGGCCGGCTGGCTTGACCGTTAAAGGGTGCTGTAACCCCCAAAGTACACTCCAAACCAAAAAAATATATATTTTCTGTGTTTGTGACTTGTGTGCACTGTGGCTGCACGTGCATCAACAAAGGAGCAGCGCCAAGCGTGCGCCTGTGTCCCATAAGTAAAGAGCCGGCTGGCTCATTTCTTAAAGGGTGGTGTAACCCACAAAGTGCACTACTCTCCAGCAAAAATAAAAAAATATTTTCTGTGTTTGTGTGCGCTTTAGCCGCACGTATATATATCAAACTAACATAAATGGAGGACCAAACTTTCTCTGATAAAAATAAAATAGGGAAAGATCAAGAACCACTTCCTACTAGTGCTGTTGCTGCTGCTGGGAGTTGTTAATCATCCCAGAGAGGAAGTAGGAACATCACTACTTTTACTAAACAATTGACCCTCCAACAGTCCCTAGCGATGAGGATGAAGTACGACAGCAGTCATCCTGAAGCAAAACGTATAACTGAGGCCTTGACTGCTATGTTGGTGTTAGACGTGCGTCCGGTATCCGACATTAGTGCAGTGGGATTTAGACAATTGATGGAGGTAGTGTGTCCTCGGTTCCAAATCCCGTCTAGATTCCACCTGCATCCTCAAAGAAGCAGCGACAAGCGTGCGTCTGTCTGTTAGAGGGTGGTGTAACCCTCAAAGTGTGCTCCACAAACAATAAAAATATTCTTTTTTTTTTTTCTGTCTTTGTGAATTGTGTGGGCTGTAGCCGCACTTGAATCCTCAAAGCAGCAGCGACAAGCGTGCGTCTGTCTGTTAAAGGATTACATCGGTGACAGCATCCAAGTAGGCATGTCAGACAGTCCGTACCTGTACTGGCAGGAAAAAGAAGCAATTTGGAGGTCCCTGTACAAACTGGCTCTATTTTACCTGAGTTGCCCCCCCTCCAGTGTGTACTCCGAAAGAGTGTTTAGTGCAGCCGGGAACCTTGTTAGCGAAAGGCGTAGGAGGTTGCTTCCACAAAATGTGGAGAAGATGATGTTCATAAAATGAATGATCAACTCTTTCAGGGAGACCAGCCTCCAGAACGTACAGAGGGACCTGTGGTTCCAGCAGGGACGAATTAATACTCTGTGAGGATGAGGATGTACATAACACTGAAGAGGGTGAGGAATCTGTGGATGAGGAGGATGAGGACGACTTCTTGCCTCCGTAGAGCCAGTTTGTGCAGGGACAGATTAATTGCCAGCTTGTTTTGTGGGGGCCCAAACGAACCAATCATTTCAGCCACAGTTGTGTGGCAGACCCTGGCGCTGAAATGATTGGTTTGTTAAAGTGTGCATGTCCTGTTTATACAACATAAGGGTGGGTGGGAGGGCCCAAGGACAATTCCATCTTGCACCTCTTTTTTTTCTTTGCATTATGTACAGTTTGGGGCCTAGTTTTTCAATGCCATCCTGTCTGCCACTGCAGTTTCACGCCTAGATGGGTCACGTGTTTGTGCCGCCCACTCGTGTCGCTTAGCATAGTCATCCAGCTACCTCGGTGCAACCTTTTGGACATAAAAACACTATTGTGAGGTGTGAGGTATTCAGAATAGACTGGAAATGAGTGGAAATTAAGGTTATTGAGGTTAATAATAGCATAGGAGCAGAAAAACCTACAAATTCTGTGATTTTAGCTGTTTTTATGCTTTTTTTCAAAAAAATACAGATCCAAAACACAAAACCCAGAACCCAAAACACGGAAGGGTGGTTTTGGCAAAACCAATCCAGATCCAAAACACGAAGAAAGATCCAGAACCAAAACACAAAAAGTGGCCGGTGCACACCCCTAATATATATATATATATACACACATATATAGTGTGTGTGTGTATATGTGTGTGGGTGTGTGTGTAAACCCCCCTCCCGTAAACATCCTTCGTTTGGCCCTGCATCTCATCCTTCATCTCATGATGGATGAATTGCAGTAATAAGCAGTCATGTGCACAGCCACAACTCTGTTATTTGGCTGAATCCTTTAATACAGTGGTGGCCTGACTTTTGAGAAAATCTTCTGTGATCTACCAAGAATCAATTTGCGCAAGCGGCAGACGCATGTCTGAAAAAGGGGGTCTGACCCTGCACCAAGTGGCGTGTTCCACCGAAATCACATATTGGCCCCCAAAGTAAAAAATATTAACCACATTGGCCAACCAAAAACCGAAATATAAAATCCCCCCCCCACATGAAAAAAAAATCAAACAAAACAAAAACATTGTCCCTCACATAAAAAGCCCCATACATTAAAATTGCTGCAGCCCCCCACAGAAGACAGACATGTCAGAGAGAGCAGGTCCCAATCCCTCCAAGCTCTCAGCCGTGGCAACACCAGCAGTCCAGCAGCAGCCTCAGTGCAGGCCCGCCGGTCCAGCGTGCCGCACTTCGGCCCCTTTTGGGTTTAGCGCCTACGAATGGCCCTTCCCCCATGCCCCCCCTTAACCCGGGCCTGGCACAATGGAGGCTGTTAATGTGACAGCCTCAGCCAATAAGAATCCGCCTGATTAATATTGGCTATTGCTGTCACAGTGACAGCCGCGGCTTCAGACTGGCTAGCTCAGCTGCGTCAAAAATTATTACCCCGATTCTTATTGGCTGCTGATTGGCACCTGACCGTAAGTAAAAATGGCAGTCGCAGCTTCAGCACCCCATCTGTGAATTTCGGCGCAGCAGCCAATAAGAATTACACAGATTCTTATTTGACGCTGCTACCTGCTGCTGGATGGGTCAATGCGATCGACTGGTCAAGTGTCTGGGGTTGACCAGACTATCGCAATCAACGCTTTGGCCACTTCTGCTTTAATGGAACTTCCGGACCATATCCTACTCCACACGTTAGACCTCCATCCCTTTGTTGTCAGATAACCTTCTCAGGACGTCCACGCTTTTGCTAAACACTATGGTATTTACTTATAACAACAAAAGCTTTTGTGCTTGTACATAAGCTAAAGCATTACAGACAGGAGACCGCACTGTACCTTGTAATGGTGCATACACACGGTACGATCAGTCAGTGATAACGATATCGCGGACTGATCTCCCTGCACCTTCCCAGTGTGCTGGATGATCGATATCGATCATCCAGCACACCACCAACGACGGGCCAGCGACACGCGATCGACGATCACGGATCCCCATGTAACCTGGTCGGTATCGACCAGGTTGGCCTGCATGCACGGCTGATATAGTTATCGTCCATACATGCCCGCGCATCGCTGGTCGTTTGAGGATTGGAAGGCACCCAAAAATTAACGATCTGAACGATAACGATATGAAAGATATCGTTCATATTGTGCATTTTTATCGTACTGTGTGTACACAACATTAAACTGTAGACAAGAGTTTCTTTTGTCACTTTAATATAATTCACGAATATCAGCACCAGCCTGAATGGCTGCATGTGTGTTAAACACTGAATTTTATATGTGGAGTTTGAAAGATTAATAACTTTAGAATGGCCATCATCCGTAGGAATTAGTTATTTCATTAAACTGTCCATATATAAAAGGGAATTCTTCAAGTATTTGTTAGAAAACTATGCTATGTTGAACTGGCAGACTGAAGACAGATTGCAATTGTATATTTTACTGCTAAAGTCTGCATGTTCTGTTTAAGCGACTAACCAATAATATGAGAAAACAAATGAGCAATTCAGGTTGTAGCTGACATACAGAATACTTGGTCTCCTCTCTCCATCCCCCATCCCAAGAGATCCATCTGTTCTCTGGCTTACACCCATAAAAGCTGGCATCCTTTCAAACCAGATTCATTTCAATTGCAATACTATTCCAATGAAGGCATGTTAGTTTTTAGAGCGTGTGAAATACCAAGTATGCAAAACTAATAACTACAGGACCGGACAAATACCTCTACTTCGAAATAGTCTTTGATTTCTGCCTGTTGAGACTGTACCTTTGAAAGATGGCAGGATCTACATGCACAATGTACAGTATGGACTACAAATGAGAGAATGATAGGTTTCTGTGTGTTCATGGGATGGCCCTTTTTAATGCTATAAAAACTAGTTTTATGGTTGAATTACTATTAAATGTTACAGAATTTCTAATGCTGGATACACACAGACAACAGATTGGTCAGCAGACTCATTTTATCTAATAAAATGTATTTATATAGTGCACACATTCTGCAGCACTTTGCAGGGAATAATTAGTCATTTATAATCAGTTCGTGTCCCAATGGAACTTGCAATCTATATTCCCTACCAGATGTATACATATACAACTAGGGCTAATTTTTATGTCCAAAGCTTATTGACCTATATTTTTGGATTGTGGAAGGATACCATAATACCCATACAAAAGCGGAGAGAATATACAAACACCACATAGTTAGATTCTTGATACATCTACCCCCATAATAAGATAAACCGACAATTTTCTAACCTGTGTGCCATCATCCTTGGCCCTTTTAATTATATTCTGCTTCCCATCCACCCAATAGATGAGTTTGTCTACTGGGTCGTAGGTAATTGCCTTGACATTTCTCAGACCATGGATTGGAAGGATGATGTCCGGACTCTGCTGCTCATCCACTAACATCCGATTTATCGCCATCTTCTGGCTAAACAATAGGAAGCTGGAGGGTACTGCACCACAAAATACAATAATTAATATAAGGAAAGAGCTCATTGATAAAAGCACCTTCAATATCCCAAAACTACATCATGTTACTATAGCATATTTATACAAATAAAAACTACCTAAAGAGCACGCCAGCATTTGCTTTCTAAATGCAAGTCCAAATGACCTGTTCAGTACCCTTTAGACCAGGGGTAGCCAACCTCGGTCCCCGTGAGCTACCAACAGTGCACGTTTTCCAGACCACCTAGCAGGTGCACAGGTGTATTCATTACTAACATTTGAAAAGATCCACAGGTGGAGCTAATTATATCACTTGTGATTCTGTGAGGAGACCTGCAAAACATGCAACGTTGGTAGCTCTTGAGGACCAGGGTTGGCTACCACTGCTTTAGACCAATTCATAATTTTCTGAAGACAAACTATACTAGAACATCAAGGACAGCACAGTTGCTTGTAAATGTTGCACTTCAAACTGTTTCCAGCATCTAATGCACAAACTCCTACATATAATCTGTAAAGCAGGAGAGATCTCAGTCAGAGGCCCAAATGTAATAGCCTTCAAGTTTCGGATAGAGGATATAGCATTAAAATAGGACTATGGAGCATATTGATCACAATCCGCATTCAGATGGCGATGGGAAGTGATAATATCAGCCAAATTCGCAATGTGATATCCAAATACATCACAAGGATGTATCATATATTGCATGCAGGGACAGAGCTTGCGGTAAAGCTCACAAGCATTGCTTGCTGTATAAAATTAGATACTTTCATATTGCAGTTATACATCATTCGTGGCAGAATATTAGTGAGAACATAAAATATGCAAGTACTTCAGTAATGCCTATAAATAAGGTAATGAAAACTACTGGTACATACAGCTGCAGTTCCTGTGGTTGGAATCCAGGGTGTAATGAGAAGAGCAGCTACATCTATAGCCATTTGGCACAGCAAGGCAAAGCTGGCCGCAGTGCCCATTGTTCTGCATGCATTCGTTGGAGCCGTCCTGGCGGGAGGAATGGAACACCAGGATGTCCATTACAAAGTCCAAGTGACCCTGGATCAATGTGCGGTTCTTCCCATTCGCTTTGTCCGCCCTTTCTATGCTGTGCAGGTTCCAATCTGTCCAGTAGATAAAGTCACTGTACTGGGTCAGTCCAAAGGGGTGAGGAAGATCATCTGCAATGATCTCTCGGTCTTGGCCTGTCAAGACAAGAAGCTCAAAAGGTCAATCTGCAGATTAAAGATACATAGAAATCTGGTCTTAAACAGATCACTGAGCTGCAAAAGTTACTGCACCCTCAAAATTCATTCAGAAAAATTCACCTTCCATAAAGAACTTCTATTTATACAAGTGCAGTCAAGACTGTGTGCCAACAGCTGTCTAAAGCTGGCCACACACTAGACCAACTTCCATCCAACCAGTTGATTGGTTGCAATGAAAATCTGGTAAGGTATGAAAGCAAATGACAAACAGCAATTTGCTCCCAAATGCTGGAAAATGGACAAAAACTGTTTGAACAAATTGTTTAGGCAAACATTTAACAAATTTGTCTGAACGACCATTTTCACCTGTTTTCTGGCATTTAGGAGCAAATTGCTGATCATCAGTTACTCCCATACGTTACCAGATTTTCATTCCAACCAGCCAAATAGTTGGATGGTTGGATGAAAGTTGGTGTAGTGTGTGGCCAGCTTAAGGGCAGGTTCAGACAAATGGCACAACTAGCGCTTTCCTTGCGCGATTAGGTTCAGCATAATAGCAACTTTAAACAAAACCATTTGTTTGAGTGAGCTCCATACATACATACATACGCAGTGGATGAAGATTACCGCTGCATCCTAGCCTATGCCTCATTCTTGCACCCTGCGCAGTTCCTAGAACAGCTGTAATATCAGCCCAATGTTGAGTTTATGGGTAGGGTAGGGGAGCGTGAGAATGACTGTGTTCACCCCAGCATTTACACACAGTAAAAAGGACAATTGCAGTAAGCTGTGCCGTGTATAACCACCTTAGTGCATGTAGCAGCCTATGAGTGCGAGTAAGCAGAATGCAGTAAAAGCTAAAACTTGTCATATAGTACGAGTATGTGGATTATTTAAACGAGTATGGAAATATCACCCTCATCTCACCCCAGGCGGCATATTGTTTATAGACTCAAAATCTATATTAATGAGATTATTAGTTTTTAAATGGAAAGCTTCTCTCTCTTTATTAAAGAGCCTTTGCCTGTACACTACAAGGCACACACAGTCTCCTTTTAAAATGGCTTGTTAACTATTGCACTGCTGAATGATTCATACATTATGAAGGCATGAGCATAAAATGCATGAGTCATAATATTCTCAGGCAGGCGCTGAAAGCTGGAATAAGGAAACTGCCCAGACAACAGCTGGTTTTACGCTCAATCCAACTCCATCCTCCACAGTACATTTTTTAGCAGGCTATTCCTAAGAGCTTCATAAGCAAACTAGTAAATCAAGAAAAAAAACAAACAAAACACAATATAAAATAAATTCCGCTACTTTCATTTGTTTACAGCTAACTCATGACGTACTGATTAAAATGATGTACAAAGGCATAAAGTGGTAAAATATCCTTTTATCCATTGATTATAATCTCAGCAGAGAAGTGTGCTTAGCGGACTATAATAGTAATAGCACTACAAACGCGGTATCTAGCAGTGGCAGAACATCCGTATAGTGCTGCGGTGGAGCACTGTGGATTAGTAAGGCCATGTAAGTCTGAGGGTTGGATGTCCTTTACATTTACACATCGTATCATACATTTACTTTTCCTTAGCTTTTATAATTCACCATTATATTTGTGTGACCATTTCCTTCATTACCTGTTATTTCACATTACTTATTCTACATCATTACTACTTTTGTATTCTATTTTTTTTCTAATACTTTGTATTTAACTTTTCAATGAAATATAATTAGCACATTTTTATTCATGACCTTTCCTTTATTCAACCTATTGTACCTACTTACACAATCACTTATCTCCTTCCGTACCAAAGTACTTCCTTCTCCTTGTCCCACAATTCCATTATTTTACTCCATAAATCCATCCCACAACACCACAAACTATTCCTTACCCCATTCACTCAGCACCCACATACCACTGAAAGCATATGGAAACACACATTTTTCTATACCCATATATAAAACCTACTATATATTCTTCTCAACCACCATTTACCTATTCCCCCACCATCTGGTTTTATACAGTATGTGTGCATAAAAAGCCTCTAATTGTTTTTCTTTTGCACTTTTTAGAATGCTCCTTGGGCAGAACGATCCTAGGAAAGTGCCTAGTTTGCTTCTGTGGTAGATATAGTTAGAGCTAAACAGCACTACCTGAAATGCTAAACCAAGGAGTACAAATCAAAATAATTACAACAGAACAGTGGCTTAATCTTCTACAAGATATACTCCTTAAAATATATTGATATGTTGCACGATAGTTAACAGTTTAATCCCATGAAGAACAGCAAATTACAAACTAAATTCTATTTACTAAGCAGTTTGCTACAATTGAGGACTTTCACCATAAAGAATTATGGCCACCGGTGATCACATCGTTCCCACATAGCATAACTGCTTCTTGTATCTCAGTCAGGAGAACCTTTCACAGAGGAAGACATACCTGACCCAAAGAGATGTCATTCTGGAATTTCTTCTAATAGGAAAAACCTTAGAACTTTACTCATTCTTTTCATTCTAATATGGAAGCTCCTATAGCTCCTGTTCTAGCTGTATACAGGCAGCTTAATACAGAGAAAGCCATCATACAAACAAAATCTTTCTTCATTAGTCCTAGGCTGCCATGAACAACGAACATTTACAAATATCCAATCTCTTAATGTGTCTGATAGGATAAATATCGATGCAAGAGTATTTTCCTGTATTTCAAATAGCTCTACAAGAGTGCCTCTGCTTCTAGATTATTCTTTGGGCAATTTTTTTTTAATTGTATTTGTAACTGTTGGGATGCCTATGGATTTTTTTTGTTACTTTGTTTTATACCCATCTTCTCTGACTATATACAGGGAGCAAGCGCCAGCGGGATGGAATGCCTTGAGTACATGTATGGAGACTGGCTAATACCTTCATACTTATTTTTTTTAGAGGTGCAAAATGGATGCTAAAACAGCAAATGCGCGTCAGCAGAGTACTGGACATTGCATGAAACACCTTTACAATGTTAGGACAACAAATCTACAATGTTATGTATTAAAAATATGATACAGTCTTGATTCTTGGTCCCATGAACAGAATTTTAGAGACTATAGCACAAATAATCACATAAAAAAAATAAATGATAAAATTAAAAAACACAGATACCAGGATATGTTGCAAATGGGTTTGTAGTTGTTACCTAACATGTTGGATGACTGGATCATGTTTGTATCCAGGTCAGTCCAATAAAGTCTCTGGTCAGCATAGTCAATGGTCAGATCATTGGCACGGCCCAATTTGTCAACTAAAGTGATGATGTTGGTTCCATCCAAGTAGGCTCGAACTATTCTAGGTTTTCCTCCCCATTCTGTCCAGTACATGTAGCTGCAGTAGAAAAAAGCCCAAAAACAATCAAGTCAACATATGACGAAATACACAAATAAAGCAGTTTTAAATTTATGCTGAAAAACTAGTTATATTATCATTGAATAGAAAGAAAAAACAGGACCATCCATCATCATCTCTTTCCAGCTGCCTAGGACAACCCTAGATGCCATCACAGTAACCACAGAAAGAAACTGGTGCAGTGATAAAACACAGTAAGACCAGTCCAGGAAGAAGGACCCACCAGTATGGCACCTACCTAACAAAACACAAACATTACACATATTCTATAAGTGGGTAAAAACGCTTTTGTTCTTTTACCATTCCAGTGATGCCAATTTATTTTTGGATTTGTAGGTCTAGGAAGATTTGCCGTTAGGCATGACAACATTGAACATAATACTGAACTTTTCTGTACTTTGGTTAACAGGCTAGTTCTCTTCTTGCTGATCACTGCAACAGCAGCAGTGGTCAGATCTCCCAGAGAGTACACAGATTTGTCAACAAAAAGATACAAAACCATTGTTTCATGGGCAAGTGGAAAGCATAGTCAAAACATGCTTATGTTATAATCTTATAGGCAGGTTTGTAGTTGTAGAAAACTATTCAAGGTGTCGATGGGCAGCCGACCTATCAGACCTTAATGGCTTCAAAATTCAGTGAATAATTTAATATTTTCTGTAATATTGCCTAATAAATGTTGCTGGTCAACCAGCGCTGAAGGCAATAAGTAAAGTAAGTGGTAACAAATGAATTCACCTACATATAAGCTTGCCATAGCCACAAAGAACATGAGTGCATATTTTGAATTTAAAGAATTCAAAAAGCTGTTGGACACATTTACTTAAAAAAAAAAAAAGAAAACATTAGTAGAAAATATTAAAATGCAAAGCATCAACTAGATAACAAGGGTAATACAGCTTCATATATTAGATTGTACCAAAATATAGAAACATTTACATATATGTGTAACCCGTATGTCTTGTTTACCCCTTTGCTGGATCCAAAGCAAGAGATCTTGGGTTGTCCAGATCTTTCCAGACTAAAACCTGTCTGAACTGGCCATCAAGACGTGATACTTCAATCCTATTGGTTCCAGTGTCTGCCCAATAAAGGTTCTTTCCCATCCAATCAACTGCCATTCCCTCTGGGTAATCAAGGCCAAATTCAATAACATGTTCTACTACACTTCCATTCATAAATGCTCTGCTTATTGTCTGGGGACAAAAAAAAAAAAAATAATAAGTAATAAGTAAAACTGGTTACACTATAAACCAATATATGAATTCACATTTTAATGG
This sequence comes from Taudactylus pleione, assembly GCA_031769625.1. Lineage (NCBI taxonomy): Eukaryota > Metazoa > Chordata > Amphibia > Anura > Myobatrachidae > Taudactylus > Taudactylus pleione. The sequence continues at coordinate 14,509,179 of JAUIMM010000084.1, read as the reverse complement.
TGGTTCAGGTATCCAACTGAAACGCTAAAAGCAAGTTCAAATATTTCTTGAAAGAATGTAATCAAATGCAATGTGAATCACTACCAATTGCACAAACTTTAACGAAGTCTAGTTACTTGCATTATATTAGGTCTTAACTAGGAAAAGTTCTAAAGGATGACACGCAAAACAAGTCTGGTCTAGTAATGTAAATAATATACTGAAGGGAAGAAAATGGAAAGGTTCACTTTCACACAGATACTAGTTCTTAATGGGGGAATTTCACCTCTCGATGTGTGGTCACAATATGAGGCTTGCACACATCACTGAGAATAATGGTAGTGTGAGTGCGTCACTTCACAGCCATTGCCCCTAATTGAATGGCCCCTCTACATATATTTTGTGAGTACAGTTTGTAAGGTAATGGACAAACTGGCCTAGCAGAGACATGCAGTTTGTAATTGTACCTTCAATGTGACATCAGTCCAATAGATCCGGTTATCAGACACATCAAAATCCAAGGCAGATGCCTCTTTAACCCCTGTGAGTGGTATTGCAACATTATTATTGTTGGTTTCTAAAGAAATCCTGTGAATTGCTGCTCTGCTTGTGAACACTAAGAAGGCCTCAGGGATGATGCAAGTCCTCATGTCACTCAGTAACTCTAATCCCATTGGACAGGAACATCGTATACCGCGAGGTGTGAAGAAACACAGGTGACTGCAGCCTCCATTGTGATCAGCACATGGATTAGTGCCTGCAATGGCAGAAAATCACATAACATTAGAGGACAATAATATTACAATATTCTATGACACAATAACAACATGTTAATGTAAGACTAAAGCTGCCCATTCAAAAAGCTATTTCATTGGACAGTTAAGACATTAGGACAAATTAGACACAAATTGCGGTGTGTAGATCCCACTAATGTAACCTGTCCATTTGGTCACCCCAGGGCTGGTGCTACCATTAGGCAGCTGCCCAGGGGCGCCGGCCACTAGAGGGCACCGATGAATCTGCTCATCACAAGCATGAAGGATGTCTCTGAAGCAAACATACTTAATCTACATTATGCTGCTGGAAACTGCAGATGCAGTCACTGCTTTCCCCCTGCTCTCTGGGCTAACTAGACATGTGCTATGCTGTCACTTCACACAGACAGCCCGATATCGGACAGCACAGCTCCTGTCCCCTGCTGTTTTCCCCCTCCCCTTCCCTCACTCCAAGCCAGGCAAAGACTAGCTCCGCACTCTGGATGAGACAGACTGAGACGAGGAGCTGGGCTGCTGCTCCTGGAGGCTGAGAGGGATAAGGGCTCCCGAACACAGTGTGCATGGCATGTGGGGCAGATGGGAATCATATTAGCAAATGAGGGAATGGTAGGTTCCTGGATCTATACTACTGTGCATCTCTCCTGCAGTAAGAGGTCTTGATAAAAGGACAGTGTGACTCAGCCCTCTTGATAGATCAGCCTCCTTGTAGGTGAGATATTGCTCAACTTTACGATTATGTTGCATTATACTTGAATCCCACTTTTATTATTCGTAACATGGTACGTTATACACACATCTATCTATCAATCTTTGAATCGGCTTTGTAATGGGTAGAAATTTTGAATGGCATATATTGATTATTAGGGGGTTGAATGATTTGTTTAGGGGCGGGATGACACCCAAGGTTCATGTGGAAGGGTGTGATCACACATAATGGGTATGTGAAGGTGTCTAAAGGCATAAATGTTGCAAGCAGAGAAGCCGGATGGCATAAAAGGGGAGACAGTGTTGGGGTCTGATGACATGAGAGGGGAAAATGCTGGTGTCTAAAGACATACAGGGGCCTGAAACTTGGGAAATGAAATGCGTTTGGTATGCGCAAGGAGGCCTTCATTTCCAAGCCCATATGTTGGGAGGTATGAGAACATGTTATATTGATTGATATTTTTTTAGCTAGGCTTATGGAACCATGTTTTATTGTTAATCAGATGTATTTGTTAATACATAACGTGGACATGACTTCTATTATCTTTCCATTTTAAAAGCCTTTAGAGTCAGATGTAAATCGTATATGTGGCTTTTTTGGCTGCAATATGCATTTTCTGATGGTATACACATTTTTTCACAGATGCCGTCTGACTTGTGACCGCGTACTATTAGGGAGCTGGAGTGGATATATGTGAGGGGCTGGATGGAGGGTATGAGGGAAGCAGGGGTGGCATTGTGAGCCTTTGCATTGGGCGCCTTGAAACCTTGCACCGGTCACCCAAGTAGTAGGTAAACAGCGTAGATCAAGTGACCGGCAGAGTGACCGGAACGGCCTATGTGTGGGCACTTTAAGCACATACAGGTATAACAGGAATAAGAATAATCATCTTATCTTGTTAATGTAATTAAACATTCAGAACTGGCACTTTAACTTCGTTTAGTAATTTAATTACAGTAAGAGGGATATTACAACACAGGAAATCCCTCCTCCACAAAAGTTAGTGATATTACTGGATCGCGAGAAGCTGGAGAGATTTGGTATACATTTCCCACTTAGCTTAGAGAGAAATTGGGGCAAGTATTGAAGATTATTATTAAATCAAAGTAATTAAAACTTCCATCTTCATACAATATTCTTCCTCGTTTCTGCAGCTGTAGCACAAAATAGAGGAAAGATGTGGAGACTAAACATTTTATGATTATTGTCTGGGTGATGAAACATTTTTAAGACCTGTTCAATCTCAACTACATTTATTGAGCCCAGGTCACATCTGCTACAAAGAGCATTTTTCCAAGGGTATCGGTATGAAATACAGACGTCGGAAGGCTGGCAGATGGAGATCCCGACAGGGTAGGTATTAACTCCCTCCCCCCACAACCCTCCCTTAGTGGTGCCCAACCCTAACCTCCCCCCACAGGGGTGCCTAAACCTAACCCCCCTCCCCACACCCTAAACCTAAGTGCCTAACTCTAACCTCCCCCGGGGGTGCCTGACGCTAACCTCCTGTTCTCCTAGTCTAACCCTAACCCCCCCCCCCCCGGGGGGGGGGTGCCTAACACTAAGTCCCCCTGGGAGTGCTTAAACCTAACAGCTCCTGACGCCCGGCTTACCTACGTTTGGTTTGTCGCGCGACGGTATTTCAACATGGGGCTAATGATAGGCGTCGGTATTTAGACTCACAAAAGAAAACATATGTACATGGATAAATACATACACACGTGTGCACATAACAGTCCTATATATATAGGACTGTTACTGTGCCAAAGTGGTGAATATATGAATCAAAAATTTTTTTGGCGTGGATGTAAAGGTATTGGTTGACTGATAACTTAATATAACAAGGCTTCTCTCAATAAAAGAATGTTTTTTATGTGTGTATTATGTTAAATATAAACACAAAAAAACCAATACAATACAATTTTTAAATATATGCAATGAGCGAAACAATTATTGCTGGTACCACTTGTGGTTACCCGAGCTGGTTTTATACCATATACTCCGCGCTCCTGTGTGCTGTGCGTCCTCTGGCAATGTGGAAACCCCCTGCTGCAACGTAGGTAGCGGCCGCTACAGAATGGGTATCAACTTGATTACCGGGTACACTGTGCTCTGCACGAGTAACTTGTGTCCTTGTAATTAAGCAGATCCTGTTGGTTAGTTCACTATCGTCACGGGATGGAAGTGGATCTGTTATTATATGGTCTAACAGACAGTTATGTTACTCAACGTTGAAGTTCAGATTCCAAGCGTAATCTGCATTCTGCTTATGATTAGCTGACGGCCAGGCAGGTGTTTGGTTGGTCCATATCTCTGGCGTTTTGGCTCAGCCCCCGATGCGGAAACATTGCCATTCATTCCTTGGTGTTGTAGCAACTGATACTTCACATTGCCTAATGGTTATTCTATATATAGCCCTAGATATAGTTAGCGGTTTCTGGGAAAGGGCATTTTTGGCCAAGGTAGTTACTGACTCTGCCTTTAGTTTACTCCCTTTTCACCTGGATTCCATTATTTTCTGGGGTTCACCTGACTGAGCAAGGTTGAGACATTTTCATAAAGCGCCTTTTTTTTTTTAGGATTGTTAAGTATAGAATGCAGCTGGTGGTGGGCTGGAGTTAGATCCCAGCTTTAGCCAGAAAGCACTGGTTGCTGGCGTTCATACGGAGTGAGTGACTGCAGGTATTCCCGTTTGATTAGACAAGTTTTGTCTATACCTCAGGGATGGGCATGGGCACTTTGAGGTATGGGTCCAGGCCTGTGCCAAAATGGCAGAATGGTTCCTTGGCAGCCCAGGTCACATTGGGGGTCGGTGATCCATCCATAATTAATTTGGTAGTTGTAAGAGGCCAGTGGTCTTAGATCTTTTTTTTTCCCACCTTATATCATTCTTTATTATTCAATAAAAGCTGTGTCCCTCTTCTCCTCAGCACTGACTGGTTAGGGGTAACAATTTATAAGAGCCCAGGCCCATACTGTATGACCAGCAAGGTTTACCTACATGGACTATTTGCAACCTTTGAGTACAGAATGATTCAGGCGTTTCTGCTGCTCACAGTATATTAAACACAGATGGACAGGACAGAAAGGGCAGCTATGCCCTGGAACCAGATCAGTGACAGTGGACGCCAGTGCACTTCATTTACTCTGTTTGCAGAATCAAACTCATCTCATCTAGGAAGTACATATATGAGAAACACATCTTATGGTAAATTGCTACAATGGAAATGATCTTTCCCTGAAGCTAAACAGAAGTAATGCAGCACCTTTCAACATTAGGAGACAAGTTTGTGATAAAAAATATTTTAAGGTCACTAAAGTTCAAATATTATTTTCACTACTTTATTTAAGAACTAACACTTAACAATTCTAAATAGGACAGGTAAAATGCTTTTAAAATGTTAAATACGCAAGTACATTGATTTTTACCTATAAAGCAAGCTCAGTAAGAAGGAATCCTTTAATTGCTTGAGGAGCATATAAATGTTCGTTCCCCTTTTGAAGGTACATGCATGTACCTGCAATAATAAGCTAATGTGACATGCTGTGGGACAATTATAGGCTTTTTGTAAGAAATGGGACGTGCTCTGGGATGGTGACTAGCGGTCTAATTCTGTGGTCATCAGCATGGTTAGGTTTATATGCCATGTACTTGTCAATCAATAGGTCTAAAAGCTTTGGAATGTTCTTGCCCACTTGACCTAGGCTTATAAACCAATACAAATAATTGAAAATAAGTAGCTCATTCTAAAAATATGCATTCCTTTATAATATGAGGGGGTAGTGCTAAAATAAACACTTGAATTTCCCCGATTCCAGTTTCAGCCTCTGTACAATTCAAACACTGATGAATATTGCAATCAGTCTATTTGGCCATACAACATAGCAGAGAGAAATAACTTGCAGCAAGAAGACATGGATTACATACGATGTCAAGCCCAGGGCTCTTTTCCGCACACCCTGGGCTTTGAGTGTGGAATGAATTGTAGATGAAAGTTAATTATTATTTTTTTACAGGTAAACTACAGGTCCCAGCAAGCCTGCCCTGACATGATGGTACTTGCTGAACCACAACTGCCAGCAAGGGCCCGCTGGCACATGTAGCCCACCTGTACAATAAATATTTAACAAAAGACAGGACACAGGGCCTGATTCAGCTTTGGTAATAGAGTAAGATCAAGCAAGTAACTGAACCTGGACAAACCATGTTGCAATGCAAGGGGTGCAAATACATACATGTTTTTTGTCATGTAGGGTAAATACTGGCTGCTTTTGCATGTAAGACAAATGCTGGACAACTTAATTTTTACACGGCAATTTAAATTCCAGTTTGGACAAGCCCCTATTAAAACAATCTCTCTGCACATTTTATATCTGACCCACCTGCAGTGCAACATGGTTTTACCAAGATGCACAGTCACTCTATTCCTAAAGCTGAATTAGGCCCACAGACAGCAAATATGAAAGTTTTTTATTGAATAAAAACACCCCTGCATATCTCCTCTTTCACCAAATTATTACTTCCAATAAGAAGGGGTCACGTCCTCTTCAATCCATGTAGCATGCCGACTTAAAAAAAACTGGTCGCTATTATGGCAGGGGGACCCTATGCTGTGTGTTCCCCTGCTATAGCATCAACTGCCCCAGCTGTAACAGCCCAACGTTGGTTATTGGAAAATAGGGGAGAACCAGTAAATATGTCAAACAAAGCCTGAACAAATCAGCGATTTGTCTAGCACTTCCACTCTGCCACATATGAATGTCAATTATTGCAGTCGAATCCGCTGCAGACTAGGTGGTTGAAATTACTCAGGTATAGACATTGGATTACAAATGACAGTAAAAAATGATGCATAGTAAATAATGGTTTTTAAAACTGCAATTCACCATTTATGCCAGTCTGTTTCAATCCAAAAGTAACCCTGATCTTTAGTAAATTTAGAAAAAGGAGGGGGTTTAATCCCCTATTGTTCCTCAGCACACTGAATAATACTTGCAACAATATATAAAGACTATATGGTCATAGAAATTCAGAGATATTGGTTGCATGCATTTGCAAATACATGGGAAACTGCTAGGCCATGTCACGGCTTCTCTGTCACTAGCAGTCCCTAACACTAACGGGTTCACGTCCGGGGTGCAGTGCACCCCAAAAAACTTCCAGCCCAGGAACCCCCCAGGGCATCACACGAAAAATGGAAAAAGTGACAGTGCAGTGTAAAGTATAGATGTGTAAGACTAATAAATGTTGAAAAAGGGGGTTAAAATATATGTGAATTATTACATGAATAAAATACAAACATAACAGGTGATGTGAAAAGCAACTATGTGTATTAAGTGGGGCTTGCTGGTTCGAGTAGTGCTAGTTGGAGTTCCCAGGGGTGACTCCCTGGTGAGCTGGCTCTCAATTTGGATGTATTTATGTATGTGCCTTTATCAGGAGGCCTTACATTTGACAAATTTTATATGTGCCTTTATCATGAGGCCTTATAATTGGTATATTTGACATTTGGGGTGAGCGAAAAAAAACAAAAGGTTAATAGTTCAAAAGACCCAAAAACCAAAGAACTCTATTGGGGTGCACTCTATATAGCTAAATAATTAGCATAAAATTTTACTTTAATATCTGAAAAAATCAAGTATAAAAAGGACTTACACAGGTATGAGACTACCTGACCAGGAAAAGTGTGTTAAGGGTGAGTAAAGAAATCTTGGTTATAATAACCCAGATAAGGTAGGCGATATATAGAAAAAAAAACATTTAATTGACAATACAACATGAAACATTTATAAGGATATAACGTTTGGGCATAGGGCCCCCGGGGCTGGTCTGGCTGGGCCTCCTCAGGGCATCACCACTTAATAGTCATAGTTGCTTTTCACATCACCTGTTATGTTTGTATTTTATTCATGTAATATTTCACATATATTTTAACCCCCTTTTTCAACACTAATTAGTCTTACACATCTATACTTTATACTGCACTGTCACTCTTTTTCTATTTTTCGTGTGATGCCCTGGGGGGGGGGTCCTGGGCTGGATGTTTTTTGGGGTGCACTGTGCCCGGGCGTGAACCCCTTAGTGTTAGAGACTGCTAGTGACAGAGAAGCCGTGACGTGGCCTAGCAGCTTCCCATGTATTTGCAAATACATGCAACCAATATCTCTGAATTTCTATGACCATATAGTCTTCATATATTGTTGCAAGTATTATTCAGTGTGCTGAGGAACAATAGGGGGTTAAACCCCCCTCTCGCTTTATCTACTTGGTATGACCCCTCCCTTTCATGCGACTGATTAATCTAGATTGATTGAGCAGTTGCCATTTTTGTTTCTTTAGTAAATGTACCCTTTTGTATAACTTATATTTGACAGTCATGTGCATTGTATTCTTTTAAAAGTAAAATAATATGTCTTTATAAGAAAATTTGGCTTTACTTTCATTGTGAAAGCTACATTTATCTGCATAAGGAAAACTATTAAACTGGGTGGGAGATACTGAACGGTTTGCTTGGCTGAGAAAATACCAACCATTGGCTGGCTGCACAAAAAAACAAAAACCAACAACATAGAACATCTGGTTGTTATTTTTACTTAGAAGTTAAGACTGAACAAAATTAACAAATATATAAAGCGTGTAATGTTTAGAATGGTCTTATTTATGGTATAAACTAATCAACCTACCAAATGTGTTGGTTACACTGGCTGCTTTTAGCCCCATTAGGTCTGGCAGCTGGTCGATGATGATTTCCCGACTTGCCCTCACTTTATGAACTCTTTCAATGCTTCTTCTTTGCCAGTCAGTCCAATAGATGTAATCTCCCAACAGTGTGAAGCCAAATATATGCGGCAGCTTGTCTTCCAGCAGGGTCCTTCGCATACTTCCATCGACATTCATAACCTGATTGGAGAGAAAATAAATAACACATTGTTCATCTCCGTATTGCTTAATGCGCTCTCAGATCTAGTCTATGGACCGCTTGGAAATATTAGCAGAAGTCTCTGGGATGGGGTTTTGTAGGAAGAGATGTGAGTTACTGTGGCAAATTAAAAGTAAAACAAGAAAAAGCCTTCACTATCACTGCGATGTTCTGTTCCGGGCCAGCATCGGTGCACTTCTCTCAGGACATGCTGAATGCTGCTTAAGCAAACTCAAAATTAGGCATCATTGAACCCTACGTGAAATCGGTAATCAAATCACAGACACTGTGCTACACATCGTTGGCCCATTCACTAGTTTACTGCACATCACTAGTCCACAGATGCACGTCAAAATATTAACAATGCCCTCAAAACAAACCAATATAGTTTTTAATGTGTAAGCATTCACAGCATTCCTTTTTCCTTACAGATGCCATAATGAAACCAAATATATATTTATATTTAATAAAGAGTGGAGACATTGGTAATTTTCCTGTAGCTGCAGAAATGTTTCAAAGAAAAAAAATATTGCAGTTAGGATTATAAAATTTTACGGTTATTTTGAAAAGTCCGGGACAGGAGAGTGTGCCCGGGACAGGAGAGTGTGCCCGGGACAGGAGAGTGTGCCCGGGACAGGAGTAATAACCTTTGAATAACCTGCAGGCAAAAAAAAAAAAATGAAAGTTCCAAACCCATGAAAAAAAGGCTGCAGGTTTTGTTTCATTTGAATTACTCTGGTAACTAAGACGACACATGGGGCTGGATTCACATGCTATGTCGAACGTAGCTGTGCGATTTTTTTTTTTTTTTTTACTGTGCATGCGTCTAAACTGCACTGCACATTTCTTCACAGTTGTGATATTAGACGTGTTCCTGATCAGTGATAAGGGGGGGGTGGCTAATCAGAAGCACAGAGTGGGAGTGTCGCTGAAGTGTTTGCATACACATGCTTCATCGTTGCATATAGGAGACCATACTGAGGTGGAAAATCTGACCTGCCAAAGAGGTAGTGTAAATTTCAATGGCGACACCAATGGTGCTGTCTAAAAGGTAAAATAAGTGGTATTTCAGCATCTATGGGCGCTGACAGTGGGGTCTCAGTCCTTGCACATTTGGACGCACGGCTGCACACCAGGGAAGGGATTTGTAGAGGTATTAGCATAAAGACACCTACGCAGCTTTGTCAGACTTCAGAATCAGGCCCATAGTGTTATTCCTTTTTTCCCTACAGCTGCCACTAATAATTTACACTTTGTCAAGTGTTATGTGACTACCATGGCAACAACAGTTACGCGATATCTGATATGGGGCGGGATGTACTAAGCATCACATCAGTGATGCAGTACATTCAGCCTGTCTTCGGGTACATACCGCGGTTGATTATCAAGGTATGTACCTAGAATATCGCAAAGGACAGCTCTCTTGGTAACAGCAGGCCTTTGCAATGGCTCTGATCAGAGGGACTTCAGGGTTTAACATCCAGAAGTCCCTCTGGCATTCTTCTGCGCTTGCAAATCGGCTCTCTCTGAAGGGGGAGCATCCCGATAAAACGCCCATAGGCTTCTATTGGACAACGCCACCTGAAGGCTTTGTAAATATGGGGGATGTGGTAAAATCCCCGAAAACTGCATTTTCGGGGGTTTTACTGCATTTTCCAGTTTAGTACATCTTGGCCATGGTGAGCACATTGGATTTGGAACTACCCTCTAAGCACAATTACTCAACACCCCCATCCTCTTTCTCCACTATTATGTACATAGGGGGTTGGGTATGGGAATCCAGGCAGTCAGAATACAAACATCCCGACACTACCAGGTAATTGCCCTAATGCTGACCCTTACCCCTCCCCGGTGCCTAAACCTAAACCCCCCCCCACCCCAGTGCAAAAACCTAACCCCCCCCCCCCCCTCCCTAAACCTAACCCTCCCCCTGGTGTCTAACCCTAACCCCCCTCCTACGAGATGCCGGCGGTCAGGATACACATACTGCAGCCCGATTACCGACGCTATCGGGATTCCAGTGCCTGTATTTTGGCCATCGGCATCCCCTGAATTGTTTTACAGCCATAAAACAGTTATGGCAATTAGCAGTATACATTTCTTTCCAAATAGTCTTTCTTGCTCAACTAGAACAGCTTTAAAGCAACTCACATTTATTTCTATGGCACTGTCATTAAGTTTTACAAACAAGTCTGATCAAGCCAGAGAACCATAAAACAAAGCATTTGTATGTATTGTACTTAATGAATATTATAGCTTAAAAAAATAGACTTTCCTACTAAACAACAAGGATTACACCTTTTAAGTCAGCAAGAATAGAAGCATCCTGGGTAATTAAGGATATTATAGCAGAGAGACACCAGAATGTACCTTGATATCTCTTAATCCTATTCTCCCATGGATGATATAAGCATGTTAAGCTCCTGAGTGCTGGATCACCACACCTTCCACTCTGAGGAGACGGACATGGGGAATCTTGAGTGAAATCTACACTCATCACCTCAGGGACATAAAACTAATGGATGTCTTGCAACATTCAGAAGACAGCAGGTAGAGAGAAGAGGGGTGTGGTGCTTCACTATATATGAGCTCAGTGAAGAAAAGTCACAAGTCTACTACAGGCCTCACTTTGAAACACAGTCTCCAGTCTTTAAAGAAGAAACTAACAACATCGTCCTATGAAACCATACAAAGTAAAGATCTTAGGAGCTTTTCCCAGAACACAACAGAAGAGAGACGGATGTGTGATATGTAAAGATTTCACAATTCCCAGGAACTATGCAGCATCTAATGTACTAAAACATTGCTGCTGGCAGCTAACTTTTCATTAATGTCAATGGAGGCACATCTTTCCTGGCTTCTTAAATATAAATAGATGGATCCTGTTGCCTTCTAGACTGACTGGGTCTTCATTTCTACTTGACTGTAGGGTATTCTGCTGGATGCAACTGCTACTGTTTATGCATTTAGAAATAAGGTATTAGACACAGTCTGGGCCATTAAATAAGGAGTGTTCAATTCAAAGAGTGACAGCCACGCTATTTCCAGGGACACTGCACTTTATAGAAACATTAGTGAGTAGACATTGATGTGGACTTTCTAAAAAAGTTGAGCCCGGGATGCCTTTCATTATGAAACCTAGGACAGATTTTGGCAAGTATTAGAAATCACTTTGACAGCGAGTTTGCAGGCATTAGAATGCCAACAGCAGCAACAAGAAAACAAACACATGGACTAATGATGGGTACACACTGCAAACGATATATAATCATGATGCACAGCAGATGCAGTGAATGATAGGTCTGTGAAACAGTTTTTCACAGATATATTGCATTGGCTGTGCTGCACAGCAGATGCACTATACCTAGAAGATCGGTCGTTCACGTCTGCTTGTGTGTACCCATGACTGACGGGCCCATATGCTGGCCACAGAAACCAGCGACGATGGCAACACAGCTGGTTCCTCTGGCCAGAAATATTGTGTGGCCGATTGGTATTAGTGTAGGCTTACCAAAATCAGTTTGTTCTGTCTGTTGGACTCCGATCTCTAGTCTTTTTCCAGATATAAAGCTGCAATATATTATCCTTGTGCCATAAAATCTTATATAAAATTATGTATTTTAGCTATGCCTGAGAATATTTACATATATAGACTAAGTCTAAGAGTAACATTTCCTCCAGCTTTATTTTCATTAGAAAGTCAACAGATTAGATGACCTGCCCTATAAACAGACTATTCTGCAGGAATTTCCTCATGCAGCTACTAAATGTCCATGCAGGGGAGAGTATGTAAACTATTCTGAGACGAGAAGGGAAAGGAAACGGATACACATTTGGCTCACAGCAGGATATATCCTACATGCATTTCTAATCACATTTTAAAATGCAAGTTGAAGTAACTGTAAGCCTTATAAAGACTAAAGTAGCACCTACTTGCCCACCTCTCTGCAGTTCTAGGCGACCATGATGTCAAAATGGTCATTAACGTCAGTTAAACTTATGTCATGTTTTTCGGTACAACAAAAAACAGCCGCAAGACTATCGGTGGAAGAAATCCTGGCACCTGCAGTAGAGGTCTGTGACCTCATTATCCCACCTCTTCCAAATCTGATAGATAAAATTGAGACTTTGCTATAATAGTTTACATTTCAAAAACCACCAACATAGGTTGTCTTAATTACCTTAATAATGTGCATTAATAAACTTCTTTATGAAAGGTTTGGAAAATTGTTAGTCACTAAAAAAAAAAAAATCCTTAAAGGGCGCAGCTACACTGCACAGTGGCCAACTGAGACGGCTTTATCAGCTGTGAGGTGCTGAACAATGATACCAGGGAAATTATTTACACCAAGAAACAAGATTTGGTAAAATGCTATTATACGATAGTCATATTTTGTAGTTTTAGAATGAAATAAAACACTTAAAAATATTAAGTATTAAAAAATAGTCAACTTAACACCAGCAACATAAAATTACAATTCCAAAGACAAAAAAAAATAAAAAATTTGAGAAAAACAATTCTGTAACTGAAAGGTCCTATTACACATCGAGCCCAAGGTCTATATAATGTTATTTTTAGAGTGCTTTCAAATTAAGTTTGCTTAAAAAGATTTTGAATAGTACATTTTCTCCGCATACCATTATAGATCAAACAATATTTCTTTCCTTATTCATATTATTTGAACACGTTTCAAGGGCAGCAGACCACTTCCTCTAGGGAGTCCCTAAGGAAGAGGGCTGCTTATACTTGAGACACGTTGGTCAATAATAACCAGCTCTCAGACTGCATTTACTTACCAGGAAACTAAGTGGTCAAAGCAGAAGAGTTGTTCAGGCTGAAAAGCCAAGCAGCTGCTCAGGTACTACACACTGGAAGAGCGAGAACTCTACAACTTACGCCTGTGTGCTTACTACCAGAGCCCAGTTACAGTGCAGGGGTGTGTTCCGGCCAGGCCAGAGCCCAGTTACAGTGCAGGGGTGTGTTCCGGCCAGAGGCCAGTTACAGTGCAGGGGTGTGGTCCGGCCAGAGCCCAGTTACAGTGCAGGGGTGTGGTCCGGCCAGGCCAGAGCCCAGTTACAGTGCAGGGGTGTGGTCCGGCCAGGCCAGAGCCCAGTTACAGTGCAGGGGTGTGTTCCGGCCAGGCCAGAGCCCAGTTACAGTGCAGGGGTGTGTTCCGGCCAGAGCCCAGCCCCAGTTACAGTGCAGGGGTGTGTTCCGGCCAGAGCCCAGTTACAGTGCAACATTGTGAACGTGTCCACATTCTGAAGATGTGGTGACCGCCAACATGTTGAACCACATCAACATGGATACCTGTGACAATGTGACTGGATCCCCAGAGGTGTATGGAAGCTGCATATTATCAAGCCAAAACTGCTTTTAGGTTAATTGTCTCAGGTCTGTTACTGAGTGATCTGCAGTTTCATGAATAAGACTCTTCATAAAGGAGATCTGGGACAAAATCTTCTGCAATCGTTAAAAGCAGGCACTGCTTCTGTATCATTGCTGGCATAAGAGACACACTGCAGGCTGCAAGTATTTTCACTTTTGCACTACTATAGTTGGAGGTCTCATTTTCAATTCCCATTTCAGTGCCATGTATAAGGACCATGCATGAGATATACTAAATGAAATGGGTTACTGCATAGTAATGTAAAGAAAATTGCCATGCCTTCATCCAGTGTCTGCTGTGCACATTCACAGACCATCCAACATTACCCCCTTCCATCTAACACAAAATGCTCTGCTCCTGGACCTCCCTACAACTAGTTAATTGATGGAGAAAGTTTCAGTACAAGGTGACTACAATCCTAAATTAAGAGGGAAGTCTTAAGGTGCGTACACACGGACAGATTTATCGATACGATATGAATGATAACACTATCGTTCAACGATATATTGGTCATTTTTATTCAGTGAACGACCAACGATGCGTGTTCTCACATGAATGATTACGATATCTATGATCGTCCATGCATGCAGGCCAATCTCGACGATATTGTCAACTTTGCATGTTCAGAGATGTGGCAGGATGACTCACTGAAAGATCTTGGAAAGAGATTGTCACAATCGTGGGATTTAAAGACTGTGTTCCTGGACTGGGCCTTGGACCTGTATCACTTGGCGCAGACGCCCGCAGGAGGAGACTTGGTTTAATAAAGTTCCTCCGCATGAGAGGAAGCAGTGAACTAATAGGGAATTTGAGTACTGCTAGAAGTGGTGTGGTAGCTTGGAAGCCACTTGGAAAGACTGGATAGCCTTGTGTGGACGTTAGGAGCTGAGAAGCTACGTGGAGCGGCTGGATAGCCGTGGGTAGACGTTGGTAGCTGGGTGGCTACGTGGAGCGGCTGGATAGCCGTTGGTAGACGTTGGTAGCTGGGTGGCTACGTGGAGCGGCTGGATAGCCGTGGGTAGACGTTGGTAGCTGGGTGGCGCGGCTGGATAGCCGTGGGTAGACGTTGGTAGCTGGGTGGCTACGTGGAGCGGCTGGATAGCAGTGGGTAGACGTTGGTAGCTGGGTGGCTACATGGAGCGGCTGGATAGCCGTGGGTAGACGTTGGTAGCTGGGTGGCTACGTGGAGCGGCTGGATAGCCGTGGGTAGACGTTGGTAGCTGGGTGGCTACGTGGAGCGGCTGGATAGCCGTGGGTAGACGTTGGTAGCTGGGTGGCTACGTGGAGCGGCTGGATAGCCGTGGGGTAGACGTCGGTAGCTGGGAAGCTACGTGGAGCGACTGGAGCACAGTGGGAAAGCTCACTAGGAAACTAGTTGCACTGGCAACTTGTGTCAGCATTGGGGAACCTTATATAGTGGACGCTGGGAGCTGACAGGCTGAGAGAGAAGAAGACTCCTCGTTGGTGGTAGCGTGTCACATGGGCAATCCAAGATGGCCGCGCCCATGGACCGGAGGACAGCGCTTCTCAGAAGAAGTCAGCGGGGACCAGCGACCAGCAGGAGCCAGCGTGGGAGCAGGAGAGCAGCGGGACCTTCCAGAGGACAGCGGAGACCGGCCAGAGAGAGAGGGAAGCAGCGCACAGCGCGGGAGCCGGAAGACAGCGCGGGTCAGCACCCGCAAAGGTAGGTGACGGGGTCTGATTCTGGGGTCTCCAGGGCAGCGTGTGACAGAGATGTTTTGGTGCATAAACACGGTCAGATTTTTCTTCAGATCTGAACGATAATTAAAAGAATTGTTCAATCGTTCATATCTAAAGGAAAATCTGACATATCTGTCAGATGAATGATTTGAACGATGCGCATTCCCGATGGTCAGATAACGATATCTGACATCTGATGTGTTTGCAGTCAGACTTGGATGATTCCATTTATTTTAATGCAGTCAAAAATCTTTAAAATCTTTGGTAAAATCGTTCATCTGACAAATCTGACCGTGTGTATGCTCCATTTGAAAGATCTTTGAAAGATCTTTCAAGTCGTTGGTGGTACAGATCATACTGTGTGTATGCAGCTTAATGGTGCACACTCACATAGCGATCAGCCAGCTATGCGATATCACTGGCTGATCGCCCCGGAACTGTGCCTGGTGTGTTGGATGATCTATATAGATCATCCAACACACCACCAACTCTAGCAACCCGCAATCAACGTTTTGATAGGCAACGGTAACAATAACGTTCAAATGGTCCTTTTAAATTGCTACATGTGTATGCACCATAAAGTATGGTAACGTATGGGGAGTAAATGATGATCAGCAATTTGCTCCCAAATGCCAGAAAACACATAAAAATGGTCGTTCAGACAAGTTTGAATAAATTATTTAGATCAAACATTTAACACACCGTTTTTGTCCATTTTCCAGCGTTTGGGAGCAAATTGCTGATTGTCATTTGCTTTCATACCTTACCAGATTTTCATTCCAACCAATCAACTAGTTAGATGGTTGGATGTAAGTTGGTCTACTGTGTGGCCAGCTTAATTGCAGAGCATGTTGTAACTGGAGGAAGGGGTCATTTTGGATGATCTGGGTTCACAACTCCAACCCTCAAGTACCCCAAACATGTCATTTTGTGGATTTCGGTCTGTGAAAGCAGATGGGATCATTACTGACCCAGCAACATAGAATAACTCACCTGTGTGTGATTAAAGAAATCCACAAAACATGACCTGTTGGTGGTACTTTAGGACTAGAGTTGAGAACCACTGACCTATTCTGTTAGCTCCATCTATTGGTCAGCCTCCTACCAGGGATATTGCCAGAGGTGTGTCCCATCTAAGCTTCCACTAACTTCCTAATTGGATTCTGGGAACATGAAGGTGTATCCTACATTTTCCACACTGAGCACTGTAAGAAGATTAAAACACTGATGAAATGTCGACATGTTAAGAATGTTGACTTAATGTTCCTGGTGGCCCAGCGGTAACATACCTGCTCCCGATAGCTGCAGTGGCTCCAGTGCGGCTTTTGGGTCCCAGCGGTCATGTAACTGTCACTACCGGGTCAGACATGTGATTCTCCATCATTCTGGAAAGTATTCTTCCCCTAACCCTATAATGCCTAAACCTAACCTAACCCACCCCCCCCGCAGCCTAACCCTAATCTGTCCCCGCAGTCCAACCCTAACCTCCCCTCCACAACCTAAACCTAACCCTCCCCCTGCAACCTAACCTTAATGTCGACATTCTGTGAAAGCGACATGTCACGTGTCGACATCATGCCTGTCAACATTTAAACAATATTGACAACATAAATCTCGACACTGATTTTGACTTTACAACTGCATAAAAAGTTAGTTGCCCTATTCTATACTGCAGCAGATTCTCTACATGTGCTCACCCATGTTGGTTTGTGTGCTCAGGTTTCTCATATACTATATACATACACTTCAACATATTCTTCTATGGGTATATTTTATATTATTTGCATATTACTATGTCTCCCACACACACTGAAATCATTATTTATTGTACTGTATGCGGTGTTAACATGGTACATTTTATTGCATACTTGAATTTCGTTTAATTGGTAAAACTGGAATACAATCATGGTACTACAATAAAACACCAAATTCTAGTCTGGAATCATTATTAGAAAGGAGGAGTGGTGCCAAGATGTCGTCAAACTATACACAGGCCATAGGTAAGTCTACAGAGGACAGAACAAAAATGCTCCCCCTATTTCTCTTCACCTAGAAAATACCAGAGTCATTCACAAATGATTCCTCTGCTTAGAAAAGAATGCTATATTATAAGTTTCTTATATTATAACTAGGAGATATTTGCAGTTGAAACCCTATGCTCTAAAAGGAACTGCATAGGTGACAACCTGTTCAAGTCTTTGGACAGATAAAGCTCATCACAAAACATTCATTTAAATGGAGCCCTGGCAGAATGCACAGCAACGAAAGCTCGCCATAGACGCTACGTCTCATTCTTTCCCTGCCTGACACAGAGGAGAGATCGGAGCAGGGCTGAGGAGCCCAATAATTTATTTTGAAAATCTTTCAAGTCTCTCACTATTTGGACACTGTGGCTAATGTTCCCGGAGGGTCCTGCCCTCTCAATAACCTTTATAAATTAATGTTCTATGGCTCTCCAACAGCTTCTCTCTGCTTTTCTAGGAGTCTTCTGTTGATGTAAAGCAAAGAGTGTAACAGAGGGCCTCAATCACTGTTGCTGTTTATCGGACTATAAAAATACATTAAAAAGAACTTACCCCCATCACAATGGTCACTTCAACATGTATACTGATAATGGTATGATTTACACAGCTCATACCGATAAAGCATCAAACACTGGTTAAAGCTTACAAACAATAAACCTACTAAATTGGGACTATAGGGTAAGGTACCTCGCAAACCAGTATTAACACTTGGTGCATTCTTAGCAGTTGAAGTGGCACAGAGGTTACCAAAAGACAGTAACATAGACATCATTTGGTCACCGTGGGTTCCAAGCCACGTGTTTCAAATAAGTTCATGATGACAACTGATCACTATTGCTGCGCTTTTCCAGGTAGTTGTCTACTACAAATGTTTGCGCTCATTTGGATGAGCCCTAGCTATTCCTTCGTGGAAAGGAAAAAAAAAAAAAAAAAGATTTACCATGGCTCAAAATCATTTCTAAATTGCTAGCGCCAGCAGCAGGGCCTCTCACATGGTCTCATGTTACATTGCTGTGCCTTCCATGTGTACTTCCTATGTTCCTCATACTCTGCTGTGCTGAATAAGTAGTTGGTGCTTCAAAAATAAAAGTTTAAACAAATTAAACTCACGAAAAAAATGTTTCTGCTTACTGATTATATAGCTGTAGTACAATATCCTAGTTAGGAAATACAATGTTCTTTAGATACGGATGTGTCCTCATACAAATATTGCTTCTCGGCACGCTAGGTCCCATCTGACTTGCGCTGAAAGTCTTTTTTTTGTCCTTTTCACCCGAAAAATCATCTTAGTCGCAAACCGCTTCCTGGCTGCACAGAGTAATTTTATATGTGACACGTGTACTATATCTGTGTGCGACTAGTAAGCAATAATGAGTGGTACATCACAGAAACCATCCGGTAAATCAATAGAATGTGCTTTATTTAATAAAGAAATGTGGGAATGAATCCCCCAAAAACGAATAAATGTGTATTACTGACCTGGTGAGAACAATCTCACCATAGTGGACAATTAAAAATAATAAAGTATTCCACTATCAGCTTAAAAAACAAAAAATTAGCAAGCTTTAAAAAAAAACAACAAAAAAAACACTGCGTATACTTTTAAACAAAATAAATGATAAAAATGTAAGAACTACAAATCTAAAAAGGTGCCCATATATCTGACCGGTATTTCCGCGATCCTGCGACACGATCAGAAAAGCAGATCTGCAGGGTGGAAACGCCGGCCAACCAACATCGATGGTCAGTGATCCATCGCATGATCGCTGAAATATTACATGTTAAATGTCCCCGATTTGAGGATCGCGATCAAAAATGATCACATCGGGAAATTACAACATGTTGGATTTCTGCGAACCCGCGATGCCAGGTTGCAGCATCGCGGGATCGTGGCAATCAATCGCTGATGGATGGGCCCCATGACGCTTTCCCGACGTTAAAGTGGACGCTTGGAGATGACGTCATCTCCAAGCGCCACTGAAGCCGGACCAATCGGCCGGCTTGCAGCGCACTCCAGGTCATCATGACCCGGAGTGTGCTGTTCTCACAGCAGGGTTTCACGGGCTACACCAGTGTTAAACCCTGCTATTTACCTGGGTTGGATCGCCGGGTCACTCGACCTTTTCCACCAGGGAGCTGCCCGAGTTAACCCTGCAATAACCCGGGTTTTAGCTCTGGTGTAAAAGGGGTAAGAGAAGTGTGTGATTATAACTGCATCTGCGGTAGGGAATTTACACTGTAAGCTCCAATGGACAGGGACATATAGGAATGATTAAATATTCTCATAATATGGAGGCACGGTAAATACAATACAAATAAAAAAAATAAAAAACACAGTGGTATTTGCAGAATAAATATAAGTTTTATTCAATGAAAGGGGTGGCTTAAAAGTCACAGGGGGTTGGAATTTGATGCAACGTTTATACTTCAAATGAAACAGTTTATACTTAAAATATTTCCACCTCTAACACCCGTCCATTTCTGGTGTGTGGCGGTATCACGTTAGAGCTACACTCCATGTTCCTGTACCTGAGGAAGGAGCTAGAATTGTAGCAGTGATTAGGGACTGCTACAGCCTGGCTGAACTTTTAACATCAATATAGATATCAGTAGGTATCCGGTTGCTTTTTATCGACCTAACTGAGATCGACAATACAAACATCGACCACAGTATATCAATGCCAACTAGTTCGACAGGAACAATTGCTCGACAAACCATATGATTGACCAGGCCCCTAGATCGACCACCTGTAGTTCGACACGGACCTGAGATCGACACAACATAAGATCGAAACAAAGCAGATCGACAAGAAACAAGATAGACAGATCGAAGTCAAATAGGTAGACAGTGAATAGATCGACATATCAAAGATCGACTAGTCCAAGATCGATGCCAACTAGGTCGACAGATTGACACGCTGCCCACTAATAATGGCGCATCCCGACGCTACTTTCAACTGTGGAACCACAGGTGCCAGCCAGCCCTGTCATCCATTCAAGCACTCCTGGCAATGCTAGCCCAAACGTACACCTTGCAGGCCTTGTCCTTAATTGTTGGGCACCCCTTCATCAACCCCTCCCTCCCCGCTATCCTGGACATGGGCGCATCCATCTAGCTTAAGACGCTGCCCGCTGAAAGCGCATCTCCCGATACTACTTTCAATCGTGGAACTACAGGTCCCAGCCATTCCTTTCATCCTGTAAACATTTTAGGATCACAACTTTTACTTGGCTGTAAGGCTGGGGTGGGTGGACTAAACTTTCTTTTACTGGGCATCACCTTTTTAATGTGTAGGACTAGAACAATCCCTTTTCTTACATTGTATACTTATATTAAAGTTCTTCGAATGCAGCACTCTAATTGCAGATGCCGTCAGAAGGAGTCCAAGTCCTTCAGCATTAGAATATTTACACACAGCAGCTGCATCCAAAAACGCAGCTGCTGCGTGTTCTGCATCCACATCTTAATCAGTACCCTATACCTACAACTCTTCCCCCCGCTAACCTCTGCCTAACCCTAACCTCCCCCCTAAAACCTCCTCTAGTCTCCAAACCACCCACAAGCTATCCTACCCAATTGCATCCCCTATATACAGTCCACACATAACTTTACATATTTTCCCTTTGTCCACTTTTACAAACTTTGTGTAACTGGATTATACAGCCCACCAATAACCTCTGCAATCTGGCTGGGCCAATATGCAACAGGTAGCACCTATCCTTGTGTATCAATGCCCATTTCCCTATAGATCATAAGCTTGTAAAGAAGATACATTTCAGTGTGTTCTAGCTAAACACAACCTTCATGTCTGCATAATGTTGGACCCTCTTCCGAGTAGCCAGCACATTAATATTCATGAATGAGTGTGAGAATATCCAAATAAAGACCGTTGTATACACTCTGCGTTAGATACTATACCTCTGAAATGATCTAAATACTGACATGGTCCCATTTTTGTTATTTGCTGTTTCTGGAGGGGACGGGGGGGGGGGATATTAATGCTTTAGATCATGGGTCTTCAACCTTTGTCACTCCAGCTGTTGTGGAACTACAGATCCCAGGATGCCCTGCCACAGTTTTAACGTGCTGTTATATAAAAACAGTGGCAGGGCATGCTGGAATATGCAGTTCCACAGCAGTTGGAGGGCCACAGGTTGAAGACCCCTGCTTTAGATGCACTAGGCATACCCCCAGCATGACGTGATCATGTGCCCTCTCTCATTAGGGTACATATTGTCCTGCTTTACCCAGTGGCAATGCTGGGAGGCACAACTTCATGTTAGACTTACTTAGACTGTACTATTGATATTAGATTTCTATTGATATTAGATTTCAGAACCACTTCAAGTGCAAACGCTCCAGTTATGAAAATTATATTATCCAAATTATTACATATCTTGCTCATGATGTAAAGGCAAAGGTTAAATACTGCAAATACTTAACTTGCTGTTATTGTGCAGCAATTGTAATCTAAGCGTCTATTACTTTATGTAACATTTTACCTTAGGATACAAATCTAGATTTAATGTGCAAAACACATCACTCACTAGAGAAACAAAAATACTTTCCAAATCTTACTATATCCACATGATGAATTTCTAAGTAGCTTATCTTCTCATCACATGGGGGAATACAGGATATCATATGTAAGGTCTGGAAGAGCCCGCAATCCGCAGGCTCATTCACTTATCTAAGTGATCTCTATGAGGACAAGTGTCACTAGGAGAGGGTGGTTTTGTTTGTGGCTCATTTACATAATTGCAGCAAAACTAGGACTAGATTCTATCCGGTTGTACACTAATGTTGTGGTTGACTGCAGCTGAGACAGCTGCTGGGAAAATGTATTCTACAATTCATCCCATATGTGGGACAGATCACACGCTGGATGGCACAAGACAGTGATAAAATGGCTCAGAAATACTTTGAATGCATTCATTTCCCTGAACCAACTTCCAGCAGATGAATATAAAAAGGATGGTATGTGACCCTTAACCTCAGTCTACAAATGGTTTCCAGAAAACAACATACTTTAGAATTAGGCCAGTATACACACGCACATATAGGGGATAGAGGATTATGCTTGGTATATACACAGCACGTAATATTTACACAGACATGGACTGCCTAAACACTAAAGGGTATTAGGGTAACACCTAGCTTAACATCGATTGCTGAATTACAACTCGGTATGCTCTGCTAGCCAATGGCTAGTTATGTAACAAAGAAGGAAACCCAAACTTAGTTTAAACCATATTACATAAGACATTTTTCCAATTTATTTACAGTGCATACTTAAAGCCAATGCTGGAATAAAAAAAACAGTGCTGAATAATGTAAATTTAAAAACAAAAATGTATCTATCTATTTGTATACCTCCCTCCCATGCATCAAACCTTAATCATATCCCAATCTGCACAGCCCCACTTAAATAAAGCCAAATCCATTAGATCTGGACTTTTGGGAGTTATTAAAAAATTAACAATCCAGTTTTACCATTACATTTAACTGCAGCCCTGTTAAACTTCTTTAAAGACCAGTGCAGCTTCTCCAAAATAGTTAGAACTAATGGGATCATCTCATAGATGTGAAAGTTAACAGTGACATCCATGGCTCTGTCCCAGTGTATGATGCAACCAATCCAGAAAGTGCATTGCTCAGCAGCAAATCTGCTTATACTGCCTAATGAGAGAAGATATTCCCCATAAGAAGAAGAGGAGAGACATTCACGGTGCACACAATTAGCAAAGTACAAAACACTCCAAATGTTTCATTCGGGATGTAGTTAGAATACGACGCACAGGAACCCGTCTGACGGAATCCCGGCGTTGAAATCCCGATGTAGTACTAAAGATAGGCGTCTAAATACAGACGCCCATCTTTAGCCAGACGACGGAATCCAGACAGACTGCTTCCCGGATGAAGGTAAGCGGGGAGGGTTAGCTGTTTGCTGTGAGAGAGGGGGGGGGGGGGGTTTAGGCACCACCCCAGGAGTTTTAGGGTTTGGGTCGTTTGACACCACACGATCTAGCCAATGACAGCACGACAGGTCGTCCAACAGCCCCATCCACAAGCTTGGGGTCGTTCACTTGGAGCAGCATGTACTGTAGGCTCGATCTGTCGATGCTGTGAACGACCCTGCAGGAGCGACCATGGTCTGTCATAGTGGGTACACACTTGCAGACGTGGACAAGTCGTCGGCCCAATCCGCCGGATCGGGCGACATAGTCTAGTGTGTAACTAGCTTTACAGAGATCACAGCACAGGAAGGTGGATACAGGCTAATCTGTACAGGTGACCGGTCCCTTACCAGGAACACTGGACCATCTTGCACAATTGTAAGTTACAATTTTATTTTTAATAAATTAAGAGGTAAAATTCTCTGTATCCAGTTGGCATTTGATGTATATCTAACAAAATTCTTCCATATGAAATAAAATCTCCAAAAAATCCAAGCCTAGTAAAGACTCTTAAAAAAAAAAATGAAACCTTGTCTATGTTCAACTTTTTCCATGAAACATGGTTATTTCTTACAGACCAGCAGCATCAGTATGCACAACTCAAAATAAGCTAATTCCCCGTTTTGGCAGCCTTTCCCACTCCAATGCCTTCATTGGGGTCTTTACACGCCAGTGTGCCTCCCTCTCCTGACAGCAATCCATCCAGGGCTGGAGGGGGGAGAGGGTGCCTGAGTAAGAAAGCTAAACAATACCAGCTGCTATCATTCAAAGCGGGTTGCGCCACATTAGCATCAAAGGATATTACTCAATCTTTAGTCAAAGCACATTTCATAACACTAAATGCTCTGTTAATAGCTGTGTTTGCTCTCGCAAACGCCAGTTTTAACAATAAAATAAAACCTCTCACAAAAAGGCGACAAACTGCATACTTTAGTGACCCAAACTGCGCCCCAATTGCATCTTACACTATAGACAATACCACCACACACGTACATAGCAAGTTGACCACTGAAATACAGTATCTTGATGATGTGGCCTAAGACACCAAATACAGACGCCGGAAGCCCGAACAGAAGATCCCAACTAGGGCTGGTAAGCACCCCAACCATCCCTTAGTGGTGCCTAACCCTAACCTCCCTCCCGCACCCTAAACCTTACCCTCCCGAGGGGGGTGCCTAACCCTAACCTCCCCGCACACTAAACCTAACCCTCCTGGGGGGAGAGAGGATGCCTAAACCTAACCTCCCCCCAGTGGTGCCTAGCCCTAACACTCCCCGGTGCCTAAACCTAACATGCCCCAGTGGTGCCTTACCCTAACCCCCCTAAACCCCCCCTCCCTTCCCCTCCGGCTAACAGCAAGAAAGCCCCAGTGAAGTCTGAAGGATTTATATGCACCACACTGCTGTAAAGTGTTCATTCAGTTATATGCTGAATAATGGGTCAGCTAAAGAACCATCTGTGTGCTCTAGTCCCTTTTAAAAAAAAACTTTCAGAGCTGGTTTTGTTTTAGCAAGCCAGGCTTCCTAGACCGCAGTGCAGGAAGTCCTTATTTAAATATATGGAAATACGAAGCAGGGAGTCAATATACAGGACAGTTCGAGATTTCTTCATAAGTCGCTTAAGTATGATGGCTTCCCTTGGGCACAGGTCCTTGCTTAAACCCTTATAATGCATTTCAGATATCAACATCCTAACCAAAGTAAAATAAAGAGACTACGCACCAAAGCTGGCTAGAAGAAAGTCCAATTTTATTCATCACTTCCATAGCATACCTGCTAGGCTGCTTTAGTGGGGTGCCGTACCCTGCCCGATTTCAAGAGGGCAGAATCTGCCTGCCGTTTTGGCAGCACCCCGCTAAACATGCCGGGTGCCGTCCCAACCCGCGGGCCGCAGTGCAGCGATCATAGCCGGTGAATAGATGCCATGCGGAAGAAATAAATACGAAACAAGTGAAAGAGACCAGCTGCTTGTAAGACAGGGCTGAGAGAGAGACCAGCTTCAGTAATAAGATTGCTGAGACTTGTGGTGCCACACAAAGCCCAAATGAATGCTGTGCTGTGGGAGGGCTAGCTGCATCCTGCTATATTGTTAGAGATAACTATAGTACACAAACTTATATTTCATGTGACAGATTTCTATTAATACATGCTGCAATTCTACTATTTAAGTAAAGATTAAAATGAACACATACTTTCACAGGGCCTCAACTGTGCACACAGGAGCTGATTCAGCAGTTCACGCAAATGCACTGCTGATCGCAGTTTCTCTATCAGGAATCTTCGCGTGCGCAGGACCCCTTCTGCGAGTGTGCAGAATGGGTCCCACGTAGTCGCACTCAGCCCCTTCTGTGCCTCTGCCCGATTGACAGGCAGAGGCATTTAAGGGATAGTGAGGGGGCGGGGTCAGCCGGCGTTCCCAGAAACTGCGTGTCCGCCCCGTTTCCCTCGCAAGCCAGCCAGCCTGAGTAAGCTGAGGCGACCCTGCGCCTTCCACCATCGACAACCGATGGTCACGATGGTGATCCCAGCCTGCACCCTCCATCAGTGCTGGGATCGCAAATGCAGCAGGGGGTGTCAGCCAGAATGCAAAGGAAAAATAATATGGTGGCTATATGATCTTGTCCTATAGCAATTTGGTCTGTGGTCAGTTGGTTGTTAAAACATAGTAATAGAACACAAGTAAGTTTTATGTGAACTGTGTAGCAGTGTGTTAATTGGGTAGAAAAGCCTAGAGAGGTTAAGTGGTGGGGATCAGGAATTTTCTAAGATGAATTTTTAGAGAATGCTTGTAGGCTATATAAAATGTATATTGTAATTACAGAGCGTGGGTGCAGCCTCAAAAAAGTAATGTAACTGGAAATGGGAGAAGGTATGGAGTGTGGATGAGACACGCACATCTTGTGCAGAGCAGAGGGGTCAAGTTAGGAATTATTTTGAGACAAGTGAAGAGACGTATGTTATTTTGTTAATGACCTTGTATTTTAGTAGTAGTTCAATGTGGGAGAAGAGTAACTTTTTCTTTGTCATGCATATTCTGGAAATGGCTCATACTGTAGATGTAAGTAACAGGATTTAGATAAAGGTTGATTATGAGGAGCAAAAGACAATTCAGAGTAGCAACATATTTAATTTAGTATTGCAGTGATACTAACAAATATATAGTTGGTATTTAACATAACTTACCCCTCCGAGGTTCAGCGACGTCTCCCCTCCTCAGAGCATCCTCCAAGCTGTTGATGGCAGTCTATCGCTGCCAGCAACGGCTGCTGTGTCATGCGCGACGACTAGTCTGCACAAGCGCATTACACATTCACCCAGCAAGAGCCCGACAATGCCTGGAAGGCGGTCGTAGGTCTCCATTACCCCAAAGGGAACCTTATCGCTATCACCATCTATAGATGGTTTAAGCAGTACAGTGACAAACAGCGGTAAGTTAAACTTACCGCAGTTTGTTAAATACTGAAAGGCTGAAAGTGAATGCTAAAGGGGTTCTCTCTCGTTGTTAAATGGGGCACTATGTTTGAGGTGGAGAAACAAGATCCAATAGTAAACGGCAGACATTCAGCAACACGGGCCAAAACATAAGTCAATTTATGTATCATCTGCACAGAGATTGAAATTTAAAGGAAAGTATAAAAGTTTTCCAAGAGAATGTGTACAGATAGAGAAGAGCAGATAACCTAGAACTAAGCCTTGTGCTATAATAGCATAGGAGAGGAGGTGGACCCAGAAAAGTGAACACAGAGAGATTAGGTAAACAGTATGAGAACCAGATAGGACAGTATCCTGAAGACCTAGTGTTATGTTCTGGGTTGTTTGTGGACCCGGGGTGGTAGCAGGAGCGATCACAGGAGCAGATTTAAAGGTAAATGTGGAACTTTTAATGATTGGCTTAACAGACATGGAAATGGCAAGAAATAGTCCAGGTATAGCACTAAAGTGCACTTAATAACTGTAGTGGAGTAAATGGGAGAATGTCCAGAAAGTGACAGGCAGGAACAGTCCAGTATGCAGGTATGGTGAGCTGTAACAAAATGCAGGCAGAAGTAACATAGTCCAGCTGGGTGTAAATGGAGGTAAGGTGCAGGGAAACAGCAGGTTCAGGTTCTCAGGCAGGGGAAAAGGTAAATGAAGGGTTCAGGGTAAGTCTAGCCGACATAGGTGCTCAGGCAATAGGAAAGGAAATTGGAGGAGGCAGGGGAATCCAGCAGGGTTGGAGCAGGTCAGGTGAAGCAGGCTTAGGCAATGAAACCAGGTGAAAGCACAGGAACTCACTCTCTCAGGTCTCACTAAGAAACACGTTGCACTGGCAATGCAAGGGAGCTCTGAACTCCCTTACATCCCCAGTGCTCAGCCGTGACTGGTCAGAGAGGAGCATGTGACACAACAGGATAGGGCAACTAGGTCACCTGACTGGAGACAAGATGGCGGCGCCCATGCCAGAACGGAACAGAAGCACCACCAGGCCTAACCAGACCAGAGTGACAGTATGCCCACACGGAACCATGCACAGCCAATGCTCCCCGCCAGGCACCAGTGCCACTGCCAGATGCCCCTCGTCATAACGTCCTCACAGGTATTACCCGTCTACTACCATGCCGAGAAACCCTGGTAGTGACACCTAGAGATTGTAGTGTTTGTGCATGAAGAGAATAGTCAACACTGAAATGCAGGAAAGCGATCCAGGAGAATTATAGGAGTAATGGCGTTTAGATTCAGCAGTGATCAAATCATGGACCTCTTCAGTCGGTTCATTCTCTGTAGGGTGTCGGGAACGAAAGCTGGACTGGTGGGTAGATTATAGAGGTGTCCTCATACTGTACACCTGCCCCATTTTGCGTTATATGGCGAGAGATGCCTGGCGCGATTCCCCAGCTGGATAATGCTACCTCAATTTTTCTATTTTTAATTTTTTTTATCACTCTTGCATCTTCGTTGGCAAATTGTGTACTATGTAATTTTTTTGCAAACTAATTGATATAAAGTAGCAGATTAAGTATGATTATGCATGGTGAGGGTCACTCGTATCGGACCTGCCTTGTGAACCTTTTCATTAATTGTGCTACTTCTACCTCAATTTTGCATCTTAGATCGCTTATTGTGTACTAGGTACTTGGGATTAGTGTCTTGTGTGGCTAAGTAGAAAAGTCCATGGAGCAATAAACAGTTATTTGGCGTGATTAGATGATTGGTGTATATGGACACATCTGTACGTTAGGAATAAAAGCACGTGAGGCAAATATAAGCAAACCTCCATCTTTTTATATTAAAATCTATTAGTGGGAAATGGCAGACCTTTCCCAAGAGAAAAAAAAAAGTCAAAACACTGGGTGAATAACAGTAAATATCTTATCCACACAGGGCTGGAAAACTGTACACTAGTGTAAAAGCTGCTCACACAAACATACCACACCATAACCAGTCCATCTGGAAATGGAGCAGACACAGAAAAATAGTAACCTTAAGGTGCTGCTGAATGACAGGGAAGACCTGTCTGCATCTGTAATTGCTCATAAACAAAACCTTGAAGATTTAATAGGAGTGGCTTGAAACTAAACAAAGAAACGCCTGTTTTTTTTTTCTAATGCTGAAATAACTTCTTTACAACAACAGAATATCAGAAAAGTAAACAGCCAGCAGATATTTATTTGGATTGGCAAAATGCTATTCTTCAGGCCCACTGATAAGAAATCCACCACCCTCCTCAATATAGTCTCCAATATCCAAATATTCTGAAATAATTTTTTTTTTTTTTTTTTTTTTTAGCATGACTGAGATAGTGACATCTTTGCGGGTTTGGTTTTACTTGTAAATGTTCGGATGTCAAAAATGGCATTTTATCACATGTTTTGGATAGCCAATAAAATAATCCAAACTTATTAAATAATTTTGGCGAAAGGAAACTAGTAAATCCGAGTAAAACTGAACCCGCACAGCTCTACTTTTTGATGGTTCAATGTACACAAACTTTGTTTAAAGGCACAAAATTAAAAATAAATATTGTATAAAAATTACCTTCAGGCTATGTGTATGAGGTGTATATGAAACAAATAAATTTCATTTATGTACACAAACTTTGTAGCACAAAATTATTAAAAGTATTGTATAAAATGACCTGCAGGCTTTGTGTATATGAAACAAATGCATTCTGTGTTTAGATTTGGGCCCCATTCCATATACATTTAATTATGGTATGCAAATATTCCAAAATACGGAAAAAAATCAGATATCCAAAATACCCCTCTTCCTGCATTTTGGAAATGGGAGACTTAACCTGTACCTGACAGGACACCAGCTTCCATTAACACTCCAGCTTAAAAAATAATATGTAACAAAACTAAAAGGATTAATTTAGATAATAAATAAAATAGATAGTAAGGGCATTTTTCACTATTACTGCTGCAATGATTCCAGCATAAACTTAATGATTCTGAGTGGTGACGTAGCCACATCTTCTGTTAACATACAGTAATCACTGGGGTATTGGTGGTGTCCCTACAGTTACAGATCAAGCTGACCACTGAGTGACTGGATCTGGCAAAACAGGGCCACATAAGCAAAACAGGGCCACATAAGCAAAACAGGGCCACATAAGCAAAACAGGGCCACCTAAGCAAAACAGGGCCACCTAAGCAAAACAGGGCCACCTAAGCAAAACAGGGCCACCTAAGCAATAAGCAAAACATGGCCACCTAAGCAATAAGCAAAACATGGCCACCTAAGCAATAAGCAAAACATGGCCACCTAAGCAATAAGCAAAACATGGCCACCTAAGCAATAAGCAAAACATGGCCACCTAAGCAATAAGCAAAACATGGCCACCTAAGCAATAAGCAAAACATGGCCACCTAAGCAATAAGCAAAACATGGCCACCTAAGCAATAAGCAAAACATGGCCACATAAGCAATACATGAAGAAAAAATTAAATAAAAGGAAAGTCCTTAATTTCATATCAGGATGACAGTCACAGGGGTGCACATATCAAAGTGATTCCAGGATACTTGGTCTACTATTGCCCACCCCTAGTCTAGAGCTACATACACACAGAGGCCAACATGCTCGGCCATTAGATGAAGCATTCAAATGGCAGAATAGGGAAGAAATATGCCTAAATGGGCCTTAAACCAGGCCTGGCCAATCTGTGGCTCTCCAGCTGTTGTGAAACTACAATTCCCAGCATGTCCTGCCACAGTTTTGCAGTTATTAACTGGAAAGTCACAGGTGGCCAGGCCTGACTTAAACCAATTTACTGTACAATCATTTACCAAATAAAATAATCAAATTTTCTACATATGGCCAAAATATGTTACTGGCCTTGGTCCATTAGACATTAAAGTAGAAATAAGTTTTATGTGACAATATACTGATTTAGAAATATTTTTATCTGGTCAGTAATCTAATAATAGCAGGTTGTTATTCATAGGTGGTCCTGAATCAATCTTCCAAATGTCCTAATAAAAACTACTTTGAGCCAATTACTGTACACATAGTGGCAGAGTAAGAGTGTTACATTAACCTGTTACTTCTCACATTCTACGGCACTTTGTTACTTGCTTTAACAGACTTTTCTTGTGTTGCAAACTTCAAAAGAAAAACCTTTCATAACACAAACTCAGTTTCCAGCTCTCACAAAGATGAGTGCTACTAATATAGCCTTTCAGGAAAATGAATGCAGAGATTAAAGAAGCCGAATGGAGAGGAGCCAAGGAAGGCGCCCACTGTCTGAGGGCCTATCTGCATTACAGGCACCATTAGAGATTTGCATGCAATTCATTCTTCATTATATAATTACATTTTCTCTGCTCACCATCACAAAACTTAGCACCTCTGGGAGGTCAGGAAAACCTTATTAGCTACTGTGACAGAAAATAGGGGGAGGGAGGAGCTGCTGCCCTGTCTCTCGCTCTTTTTCTGAGGAGACTGCAGGATGTGAGGAGCTGCAGAAAGCAATAGAACTCAGGCAAACTGGCAATTCTGCTTTCCAAGAAGTTGCGGACATTCCTTACATTAATTCTTATCTGGAAGTGGTCTAACATTCATGCAACCACGTTATGATCTACGACAGTGGTTCCCAAACTTTTCTGAATCACGGTGCCCTAGAGTAGAGTATCAGCATTATTTTCAGGGAACCTCTAGGCCCAGTGATTGCGCTGAGCGGAAAAATATGTGGGTCCCAGGCACCCGCCACTTTAAGAAAAAAAAATGGGGTCATATCTTACCATTTCTAGATCTCATCATAATTTAGGCTTTAGAGCTTCCCATATGCCCCTCAGACCTCCCCACATACCACCACACTTCCTCACATACCCCTAGAATGACCATCCGATACCCCAATAGCTTCAGTTTTGTACACAGAGGTCAGACTGCAGTACCCATTGACAATAATGGGGACTGCAGTCTTTTGCGGTAGTTAGTCTAATGCAGAAGATTTCACAGAAATCTCCTGCAGAAGGCTGTTATTATAGTTTCTGCATAATTTTTTTAAAATCCAAGAACTGATAAATACACTTTAAAAACATACCAAAAAGATTTTCTTCTCTTACCTTTGAACAGAAATGCTCAAATAATTCTATGCTTCTAGCTGTGTACTCTTCTATCCTTTTATTCTGTGTGAGCTAGATGGGGGGCAACTGCCTCATGCTGCAGGTCCTAATGGCTCCTCATCTTCTTAATGTGTGGGAGGAGGTGTTGGGAAGAGGAGTAGGAGGTGGGAACAGGAGTATTCGGGGAGTCAGAGATTATAGGTGAGGAGAGCTGGGAACAGGAGGAGTAGGCAAGGGCAGAAGAAGGGGCTAAATGCCAGGAGGAGAGTCATGTACAAGAGGAGGAGGAGGAGGGTAGCTAGGAACAGGAGGCGTAGGCAGGGAAAGGAAAAGGGTCTGGATGCCACCGGGTATTAGAGGGGGAGAGGAGCTGCAGACAGGAGGTGGTGGAGGGGTAGGCAGGGACAGGAGAAGGGGCTGGGTGCCAGTGGGTATTAGAGGTGGAGGGGAGGCAGGGATTAGAGGCAGAAAGCTGGGGACTGCTGGGGCTAGGTGTGCTGCTGTTCTCTACTTCCTGAAACTGACTGAACGAATGGCCATGCTGTTCTCAGGAAGCATGCAGGGAGGAGGGGGCGGGGCCTCTCGTCTGCACTTCTAGCCGAACAGCGGTGGACCAGCCAGCGTTACATCTGTTACGCCCTCCCACCCGCAGCGCTACCTGCTTTAGGGTGTCTACTTCAAGCCGGGGCCGGGCCGCAGTCTTCTTCATGTTGGGGAAGGGGGAAGAAATGCAGTCTTCATCACGCCAGGGCAGTCCACTGACTGCTGAGTGAGCTGCAGCATCAAGGGGCGTGTAACGGCTGGCCCACCTCCTTTGTGAGGTCTCCCCTGCAGCCGGGCCAGGGGAGACGATCAATCATGTAACTAGGAGCCGGAGATTGGCTGGAGCAGAGTGCATCCCCAGGGACCAACCCATTCTGAAAAAGTGAGTCCCGGTCCTCATTTATGGGTAAAATATGTGCTATAGCACGTATTTGCGATCACTGAGGACAAAAGTTTTATAAAAAAAATACTACATTAAGTCAGGATTTCCCAAACTCTGTCCTCAAGGCAGCCTAACAGTCCATGTTTTAAGGATATCCTTGCATGTGTACAGATGGTATAATTAAACTGACAGAGGTACTATTTAAATTACCTGTAATTAAGCATGTTAATCCTTAAACCTGCACTGTCTGGGTGCCTTGAGGACAGAGTTTGGCAACCACTGCATTTAGTAAATTGTGCTTGCCTATTATTTTTAGTTTATGTGGTAATGGTGAACAGGGTTGGGCTTCTGTTTGTTTACATATTTTGTAATTGGCAGCCACCAGCACTGGTTTTGCCCATCACACTGACCATATACACCCCGTACAACAAATAAATACTTTTAAAAGTAAAAATAGTCATACATTACTAATTTGAGGTCAAGAAAAACTAAAATGATTTCAGAATGTTTTTACTAGCTATTTTTTGAGCTACACTACTTGCACTATACTGTATGTACATTAGTAATATAGTCATAGTGAATAGCCATTTTAAAATAATCTGAAATTTTCTTAATAGAAAATAAACAGTTTTAATTCAATTAATCACAAATAAGAACACAAAACGAAACATACAGTATACAAAAGTACTATGTAATATAGTGGCCTATTCATGGGGGTGCTTTCTCTTTGCTTGTAGCTTGTACTCCTCTTCTGGGGCATCTCTTGTCACTGTCCAACGGTAGTAAGTCACCTACCCGGATATCTTTGTTCTATTGCTGAAATGTCTTGGTGGAATCGCTCACTATGCTTGTCACTCAGTGCACCACAGTCATCTTGTGTGGGTAATCCTGTGAATCGCATATATTTGAATAGGGGAGGGGACAAATAACTGATTCATTTAATTGGGTCATTAGGCCCGATCCCATCGGCGTGGAACGCAGATTGCTGGTAAGATTCTCTCCATTCTGCCCACTTCACTAGGAATACCCCTACATCGTCATAAATGGGCTAGATCTTGGAACTCAGAGCTAACAGAGTTTTAAATGTCAGATTCATTCTTTGCATGCTGAAATCAATTACAAGTAACTATTTTCACATCGGAAACATTTTCATTGTTGTGCAGTGTAATTGATTTGGTCCTGGACCACCAACTTGTGGCACCCCTGCAAGTGACTTGCAGCACCCAGTTTAGGAACCACTGATTGAAGACAGTTGAATAAAGAATATTGCTACATTAAAAACAAGTTGCAGTAATTGGTGCACAAATGTAGCTTCTTTCATCTTGTTATGACAGTGGCTCCCAAACTCTGTACTCAAAGGCCCCTAAAAGTCCAGGTTTTAAGGATATCTGTGCTTGAGCACAGGTGACTTAATTAGTACCTCGTTCATTTTGATTAAACCATCTGTTCTACACCATGGATATCCTTAAAACCTGGACATTTAGAGTGTCATGAGTAGTTGACACACTCCTTTTTAGAACATGTTCTGACTCAACATTATGAAAAGTCCAGGAGGTATGTATCTGTAAGAGGTGAGTTAAACTATAGCTGGCCTGGTCAACTTGTAAATCTCCAGCTGTTGTGAAACTAAAGTCCCAGCATGCTTTAGCAGCTGATCAGTGAGAGTATGCTGCGACCCATGTCTAACTTTGACAAATTACATACCTATCTCCACTTGCCCCAAGATTGGGCCAGGTAGAGGACAAGTGGGAGGAGCTATTCAGGAAGTAGGTGTATGGTTGAAAAGAGGTGCGTATTGTGTAAAAGGGGGGAGTGGCTTGCCTTATTTTGGTCCTATCTTATTTGAATAAATATTGGGGGGTAGGAGATAAATCAGTGTAAGAGATGGGAAACGACAGGGGCTGCAATTTCCTGGACTAAACCAAGCTCTTTATAGCAGTTGACTAGTGTCACATAGTAAAATAACTTGCTCTAATCACTAAATTAGTTTACTTCAGACTACAGGATAGCACTCTTGGCTTCTGCTTCTCAGCACAGTATAAAGTATAAAAGTATAGAGGAGTACATGCAGTTACCAAAAGTATCTATACAGTGCAGGGGGATTATAGCAATATACTACAAAACAGTACTCAAGGGTAGACAAATCCTGTAGTTAGCAAGCAGGAGCAGTGAGCATAAAGGTACCGAGACATGTAAAGTAGAGTGGTTCTCAACTCCAGCCCTCACGTACCCCCAACTGGTCATGTTTTGAGGATTTCTCGGTTTGGGATAATTACTGACCCCACAAAATAGATTAACACACCCGAGCATAATTAAAGAAATCCATAAAACATAACCTGTTGGGGTTATTGTATTTGGGGGCTGGTGTTGAGAACCACTGATCTAGGGTGACAGCCAACTATTTTCTCCTCTAATAAATGAAGTACTTTGTTTTAGAATGGAAGACATACAGCCTCAGGGTCAAATTCTATTAGTGGTATAAGGTCCATGCCTATGAACACAGAGAGAAGGAAGGCAGAAAGATAATACAAATCACATGTGAGAAGGAAAAGGAGTTTATAGGAAAAATAAATCAAAGACAAAAACCCCACAAATACCCTGGTTGCATAACGGTGTGCACACCCTTTCACAAGTTCACAATGGAGATGTAGGTGGATTCAAAGTAAAGCAATCACATTCAAAATAGTGTTTAAAAGTAGAGATGAGTAGTTCGGTTTTGGTTCAGATTTTCTCGCCAAGTTCAGATCTGAGAAAGGGGCAGTGTCATATTCCACGGACAAAATATAATTAAAAGCGAACCGCTCATCTCTATTTAAAAAGGTAATTCACATACGGCTGCCAGCAAGGAAAGTAACCGATTAATCCAAAATAAGACCAGCGGGTGCTGTAGGATTTCCTTGGTCCACATCCAGCTTTCAAAACATCTACAAAATTGTTTAAAGCCACCAATCAGGAGAAGGAAATAAAAGAATTTCAAAAAGGCATTAAATGTACCATAGCACATTATGAAGACAATAGCCAATAAATGAAGAAAAGGCGGAAAACCAGGGACAGAAACAGACAAGACCATTATGTCCCTTATACCCCTTTCAGACATACAACCCGGGAAATTTTCTGCTTAGATCCGGGAATTTCTCCTGTGCAAATTAACGGGGTTTTTGGTCGAGACCCCCCTTTCACACTACAGTGTCTACCCGGGAAATTCCCAGGTAGACCCCTTTCAGACAAGAGCAGGGTTTTTCTGCTTACCTGCCTCTTCTCTGCCATCTGCTCCTCCTAGCCTATCCACTCTCTGGCTGCTGCTGCTGCTGCTGCTATTATGATGATGACGATGTCATCATTCAGCTGCCAAAAGCCGGCCAATCACAATGCAGTTTTTTTTTTTTTTAATCATTTTTTTAACATTTATTTTAATTCCCTGGTGGTCCAGTGGGAGTGCGGGCGGCCCGCTGTGGCACAGCCGGCCGGTGCTGGGGGTGGTGAGCAGCAGCGCCGAGCATCCTATAGGACGCTCGGCGCTGTCAGCTCAAAGCAGCAGCGCTAAGCGTCCTATAGGACACTCTGCGCTGTCAGCTACATGCAAAAGCTGCTTGGTGCTGCCCGGGAGTAGTAAATTCCCAGGTAGCACCATTCAGACAGAAGCAGGGTAATTTCCCGGGACTTAAGTCCCGGGAAAAACCCTGGTCGATTGCAGGGGAGGCTACCCAGGAACGTGTTCCCGGGTAGGTACCTTTCACACAGACATGAGACCCGGGAATTCTGGCCGAGGCAGGCCAAAATCCCGGGAATCTCAGTATGTCTGAAAGGGGTATTAGAGATCGTTGACTGGAGACTAAAAGCATCAGGAGGTGTATCCAACGGCAACAGTAAAGGTGCATACACGATTTTTTGAACGATTATGAATATCGTTTAAAAAAATCGCTCACTTTCTGAGTTAATATGATAAACTATTATCGTTCATGCACGTTTGTAGTTCAGTCAGACTGACCAACTCAACGATTTTCAGTAAGGGAACATGCAAAAATAATTTGTACTTCAAAAGAATCGTTCGACATTTAGTAAATGAACGATTTTAGTAAACGATTTGTTAATTTTTCCCTTGATAAAATGAATGAAAATAGTTTACAAAAATCGTTCATTTACTAAATCGTTGTGTATGTGTGTGCAGCTTAAGAGAGCTGCAGGACCTCCTGGCAGGAACTGGTCACTCCTTGCATGTGACACCAATCTCCCATATGCTGCATGTCTGGGCTATGGGGTAAGGTGGCAATACAGAAGTAATTTCTCTCAAAACATAATCCAAGCTATCTATATTTTGCAGCGAAAAATAATCAATCACCCCAAACTTTACTGGAAAGTGTCCTATGGTCCCCATGAAACCAAGGATGATATTTTAAGCTTTCATTTGAAAAGATTTGTATGGCAAAGACAGCACAGCTCATCACCCAAAGAACACTATACTTACTGTGGAACGTTGTGGTAGCAGCATTATGCTTTGGGGCTGCTTCTTTACATAATGGAGACAGGATAGCCATTCCCAATTATTATATACGATTTATTGTTGTACAAAATGCCAACGTTTTGTGCCAAGCAGCAGGAAAAAAAAAAAAAAAAAAGTCTATAAAATCATAGAAAGTGATACATAAAAATACACATGATAGCATTGTTCTCTGGTAACTTGCTGGGGTCCTGTAAAAAATGTTTTGTTGTCAGATGGGGTCCCAGAGCAAAATGGTTTGAGAACCCCTGATATAGAACATCTGTAGAAGTGCCAGGCTTCTCTTGCATAAAAATACCTCTGCATGCTATGGCTGGCCTTGCAGTCTGGCAAAGGGTGCACACTTTAAACTTTTACCATCAGATGACATGTTTTAGGCAGGTCAAGTGTAGAGAAAATGGGGTAAATTACATAGAAAGCCATTTACAGAGGTTCCCTTTGAAGGGCCCTCCTGAATAGAGGAAGAAAGTGCTTGTCAGAATGAAGTTGAAGTGAAAGCCACTTGTGCTGGTGAAGAGTACAGATGGCAGGGAGAGGGGGTGTTAATGAGTTCTAGCTGAATCTCTATTATTCTTTTATTGCACAGTAAAGGCAAAGTCTGTTTCTGGATTAGGGTAAACTAGATTTTCCCACAGTAAAGAACTCCTCAATCAAATAACTGTTTGCCATTACATACATAGCAAATTGCTTGAAACATTGTGTAAAATGTATATTTCATATGTACTGTCTAACAACAATGATACTAAATTTTGATAACCCTATAATCGGAGATTGTAGTCATTTACGAGTAAAATGTGCTGAGATGTTGTGCCGAATGGCTACCGATTTGCACTTTAATTGTGTACGTGGCCAGTAAAGGGCTCAAACACATTTAAGCGCTGCTTTTATAAGGACTGTGATGATCTTAAAAATCAGATATATACAGTATTGTGCACATCCACCTGCAACTCTGGAACTAAATGCAACGAAAATTATTTAGTGCGGTTAGTTATTGTGTATTTAGTAAGGATCATATTAAAGAAGCAACTCAAGTATTAGATGATAGTCCATAGTAGAAAGTGGAACTACCCAGGAATCACTACACTGTGGATTGGAAGGGGATGTCACCATCTGTTTGGATGGTTTTGCTCAAAAGGTATGCCAAGTAGCCAAGAGGGGGGGCAACCTGCATCTATACAAACAGCCATCTATACCCCTTCTCCACTGCTTTGCCGGGTCGCACACGGCATGATGCTGAGACCCCTTACAGAGTGACAGCATGAACCGGCCCTAATGCCGGGTCGATGACGCCATCAGCTTCACGTGATGAGCCGGCGCTTGGAGATGATACACATACACACATTATATATATTTAGTTCACTCTAGGTCCGGAACCAGGCAGGGTGCCGGACATAGAGAAAGAGAACATCTGCGCGGGCCGAAGGAGTGCGCGTGCCTGAAAAGGGTGCATGGCCAAGAAAAAGGGGTGTGTCTTTAAGACATGCCCTCTTGGTGGCGTGCCCGGCACTTACGGACATGCCGGCCTGCCCCCAAGCACTGCTGTCAGTGTCAGTGTCCAGCCCAGCATCCAATCACTGGCGGTGACCACTACACCGCAGTTTCACCCACCCGCAGGACACTGCGACCCGTGGGTGGGGATGGCATCCTCAGGCTGTTTCAGCGGGGCGCCGCACCAGAAGGCAGGGTGCTTTTTGCCCTTTAGATATAGGGCAGGGCACAACGCCCCGCTAAGAGGAATGCTCATATATATTTATTATTGCTGGATCCCTTTTCGACTTACACCAATGCAGCATGAGCAACAGCATAGCATCTCCTAGCATTCTCCGAAACTTTGAGTGATATATCTGCTATGCTACCATGAGAGGATTACATGTCTGGTGAGTGCCATATATTTATTTTATATAAATATATGGACGGATGGTCCTCCTCTCCCGAGATAGACCCTGGAGAAAAACCCTGCGCATCATCCGATTTCTCAGATGATGCGTCTGAATCTACATGTTGCACAGACTGATAAAAAGAGAACACCAGTTTAGGCACCTTTTAGCGACTACCGGTCTGTTTGCAACAGCCGACTGAGCCATATTCTGACCTAAGTGGCCAGGAAGGATGTATAGGGGGAGCAAATATAACATGCTGAAACTGCTGTGGGTATGCCATTAAAGGAGGCTGCGTGGGAGTAGCCAAACGATCCACTAGCTGCTTCATCACCTGAGACAAAGAGGACACCCAAGGTGGCTCCTGTACAGGGTCTGGTAGACTGGATTGGTGAGGTGGTTCTTTATAATAGATCGCACAAAACCATCCTGTATAAAGTCCTGAGGGGACAAACCCGCCAAACAGGATTTATATGAAACCAGCACAGGGGCTTCCACCTCCTGTTTCCTTTTATTTTTTGGCATATCATTATAAAAGGTAACAATACAATGTAATGTGACAGACTTCACAAATAACTAGTAAGTGTGAAATATCAAGGAAAACCCCCACCCACCTGTAAAAGAGGGAGGAGAGAAAAAAAAAAAAAAAAAATCAAGCAACTGAGTCAGAAATAAGAGACAATATCAACACAGCAGCTAGCAAAAAAGTCACATACCTTGCATATGTAATTCAGTTGGTAGGATATAGAGCACTATAGACCCGACCCAGGAGAGAGGTATACAGGGAGACTGACCAAAACCTCCTGAGACCAAATCGCTTCAGCAGAGCACTGATCGTGCATATGAGACGCTCACAGCGCACTAGGAGGGTAGGAGGAGTGACCCAGATGTGGGTAAAGCTTCAACGGATCTGCATCTGAGTTGGGGGAGGAGCTGCCGGGGGAGAGCCAACCTCCCCTAAGCTGCGTCAACCGGCCGGGTACGCTGGCCTCATGGCAGCAGAAGGACCCGGTGGTCTAGTGATGGAGCGACTGGCCCCGGGCCCTCACTGTAGCCGGTTCCAGTGCTGGAAGCAAGGACTGCCGCACGAGATTCCCGTAAGAGAGGAAACGCCCTACCAGATATCTCAGTGCGTCCGGTTGCAGTCCAGTCCCCTGCATCACCGCTAGCCTGCTCTGCCATGACCCACCGAAATCACCAGACACGTTACTGTTGTTGCGACCCGGTGGAGGAAGGCAGTCGCAATGCAGGAGGCTTATTACGCTCAGCACTGCTAACTCTATAACATAGAAAAAAACAAAAAGGAAAAAGAGTTAGGAGGAGTGAGAAGAGGGAGATTGTTAGGGTTACTGTAGTGTGGGGTTAAAATTGATTTAGAGCAGGGGGATAAGGATAGTGTGCGTATGTGGTGGGCTTCAAAATAAGGAAGGGTGACAGCAGGTGGTGGGCAAGGTGGAGGTTTAGTGTGGTGTGGGTGGAGAAGAGAGGAAACTTGGAGAAAAGGGAGATTGAATAGTAGGAAGGTTACAATCCTGCAGCACCAAACAAACAACTGAATGCCTGTGGCCAGGGTATATGTGGAGGAGGACTTGGGGCATCCTGGTAGCTGAGATCTCAACTGTTTGGTGCCTGGATCACTCAACCACATTATCCCTATGGATCCTGAAGAAGAAAAAAAATAAAATAAATTATAAACACACACACACACACACGTACGTATTACCCATGCACTCACATAAACACACACTAACATACACATTCATATATGTACTGTATATACACAGTATAATCAATCCATCTCAACAATGATGGGGGTGAAGGGGGGGGGGGGGGGTGAATACCCTGCTGTATATGTAGTACTTTTAATTGCAAGAGAGATACACTTCTATAAATTTTGTGTTTTTATTTATGGACTTTTTTTTCCAATCTTCAGAAGTACATTCTGTAATGTGTGTTCTGTATTAAATGAATTGTAAAATATGATCACAAGGCAACCTGCACTTGAAATGTCACTGAGCATCTCAAAGTTTTAAATATCATATTTGTTCTCCTGATGAACATGGTTACTGCTAAGTGATTTCATGTCAGAAACATTTTCACTGAGATTTAGGCTTTCGTTACAAAATTATAAATAACTCTCATACCTGGAAAAGTATCAAGACAGAGTCAAGATCTGCAAAATAAATTTTTGTGCTTCGCTCGTGACCATATGCAGTCTATGCAACTGAGGTCTGAGCAGTTATGTGGCTCCCACATCCTACTCAGTGCCCACAATCTTCCCATTCAGTCACCACAACAATCCCACTGGGTTCCAACATCCTTCTCACTCCATACATCCATCTCATTCAGAATACACCTTCAGCTCCCTAATTTCTAACACTA